>OY977942.1:18754450-20067575 GCA_963854355.1 Epinotia brunnichana | reverse complement strand
ATATGTATTCATCAGGGGGGCTAGCACACTAGGCTTTATGTCGCGTTTTACGTGACGTTTCAGTTCATTTTCGCCGACATAAAACCTAGTGTGCTAGCTAGGCAGTATTAGTAATTTAATGTTACCAATCTTTACTCTAAATTATTCTATGACGCAAGTAAGTAGGTACCTATATTTAAATATCTTTTCGACGAGAACACCATAAATTCTTCAACAACCCAAACCCAACATAAGAGTTGGTACAGCCAGCGCCATCTGTGTTGTTATACGTAAACGTAAGTAACTATAATGTTTCGAATTTAACACGCGAGTCGCGAGTCGCGACCCGCCATGTGGTAGGCTGGGACCGGAACCGGTTCCCCGTATTGGGGTTTTCCATAGGGTTATTTTAGAAGTTGTTTTTAACACCCTGTCCATAATGGTAACCTTATGATAAAATTACCAAATTGATAAGGTTACCAAAATGATAGGCTTAAGCCTGAAAAGGGGTTTTCTGGCCCCGGGTACACCACGGATACCAACAAAACTATACACGGTTGGTCGAATTGGTATAATGGAATAACTTGCCACATACTTAAACATAATTTACTCACATACAACTCTTCTTTTTCTTAGAAGCAAACAACACAACCACTCACTGAACCGTAGGAGCCGCGTCAAAAGCTTTCCTCCTTATTTCACGCTTTACTTCAGTCTCCTGGGATCGAATAACTTGATTTACCATGTCTATACCACGATAATGCGGCCCTGTGCGATTCACAGCCTGTGTATACTAGACTGACAACTCATGCCGAGTATAACTTGACCTAGAGATTCGTAACAACTGTACGTCATCCGAGGTCAGGGTCTTATACTGGATCGCCTGAGGATATCAGTAACAGTTGTGAATACCAGCATTTGCGTCACCGAGTTGAAATTCTTGAAGCTCATCTATAGGTCCTTTCATTTCTTATTTCACGCGTCTTTGCATTTTTGAGGCAGATTGACGGTAGATAACGAGGGCGAAATTAGAAAAAAAAAAATAGGTAGCGACGAGGCCACAATTTAGGCCAATTTTGACAAAAGTTCCGAGGTGGAAGTGACCACGCCTATGAAGCTTCAGATTTCCGGTAAAGGTAAACTTAACTTGTGTGATAGGTACCTACGCGGATTCTTGAAAATCAACTTGGTTAACCACCTCGTATCACAATTACGTGTTGGCCACACATTGAAATCACATTCAGATGAGAACTGACAAACGAAACTGGATTTTTCACGCCGCGAGCTCGTGCGCTGTCTTGTAGTACTAACCGTGCTGCAGTCTTTAGGAGACGCTACACGGCGATGGTAATACACTCAGTTACTTATCTCAATGGTATATGACGAATAATTGTAGATACGGCACGGGCTTGACTTTCAGACACATGTACAGTCTGGGGTAGTAACATACGAACATAAATAAGGACATAAATATCTGTACACGCCTTTATGACACTGACAATAGAGTTCTGTACAGATATTTATGTCCTTATTTATGTACGTATCTGTTCACCCTTGACTGTAGGTAGGTATACTTAGAAATTTTTGTCTGGCTTTTTACTCATATGTTTACATTTACAGAAATGTGTCTAAATATTTTTGCGTGTTTGTCTACATATAATTGTCTTTCATTGTACATATATTTATGAACGTATCAGCGTACAGATATTAATGACTCGATACATGTATATATATTTCAGATCGAATCGTCGCATGGATATTGATGACTAATCGATAGTACAGATATATTTGAAGCTCTGGGAACGTACATATATTTATGCCCTTGACTGTACCTAAAAAATTATCCCAACTTGTACAATTTTTAAGGTGAAATACATTCTTAGTGAGCCAACATCACCTTAATGATTTTCATATTTCTTGCCATTAGGTGTTAAGAGCCCGTTAACGTGCTCACTAGCGCCACTGATAAATAATTGTGATTGTGACTTGTTTGTGATGTGACTCGATTGTGAGTCGGACTCGCGCACGAAGGGTTCCGTACCATTATCAATAAAAATATTAATTTTATTCTGTTTTTAGTATTTGTTGTTATAGCGGCAACAGAAATACATCATCTGTGAAAATTTCAACTGGAACTATCATGGTATCAGTGAGATACAGCCTGGTGACAGACAGACGGACGGACGGACAGCGGAGTATATTACTAAATAGGGTCCCGTTTTACTCTTTGAGTACGGAACCTTAAAAAGGAGGCCACTGCCCACTACCCACTGTATTATGTATTTAACTACTACCCACTGTATTACTTACATCATAATAGTTTTTACGTTGCGGGATTCTTCGATCTCTGAACTCAAAAGAAAAACGGCCATTTAACTTTGGACACATAGGAGAATGACCTGCAACTCTGAAACTCTCACATTACTGTCCATTTATAGCTACATTCTACTTTGACTAGGGTAAGTGCACCAGTGAATGAATGCTTAAGGATATTTTTGACTTTAAAAATTGTTTTATGAAAGATAGCTATACTTAATATCGGCCGTAACTGTTTGTACAGCTCAAACAAGTATTCTAGTTTGCTTAAATTACTTTGCTTTTGCAATAAGTTTCCATAATTTTAAGTTATTTGACCTTTTAGGTAGAAAAATGGAAAATCACCAGTGAATGAACAGGGTTTTCTAGTAAATGAACAACTAAAAACCAGTGAATGAACTACTGTTAGTTATGGTTTGTTGGTTTAAATTGCTGTTTAGCGATTTTGTTTGGAGTATCTCGATAGGTATACAAACACACGGGGTGGTAGTTAATGGTTTACTTTTTCTAAAACAATTAAAAAACTGTAACAAATGTTCGTTCATTAACTGGTTCCAAAAAACCAATAAATGAACTAGGTAATTATGGGTCGATGTTCATTTACTGGAAATCTATACACCAGTGAATGAACTAACTTTATGTTCCAAAATTAGGTTTGTTCGAACACTGGACCAACGATGGACAAACCATTGGTGGTTATGCTACTAAAAACTAAATCTTATTACAATAACTAAAACATAAGATTTTGCGTAAACATTAAAACAGGCGTTGCCAGTGAATGAACACTCCTGTTCATTCACTGGATTTAGGCGGTTTTTAATTCTAGTTTACCTTCTAAAAAACGAGAATCTAAACTTAAATAACTTAAAAAGATGTTTGAATAGCACAATTTCGCTCTTATGATTTCCAAAAACCACACACCATAAGTTACAAGTTTATAAAACTAGTACAATGGCACATCAAATAAAAGGTAACAATCTTGTCCCCTTATTACCGGCTCATACAAAAAATCCACGCCCATAGCCCGTCAACTTTAAGCGTCGCTCATTTAGTAACTGTTGCGAATGAGTTGATATAAATGTTACAAAACCCTTACAGTGAATGCTTCTAATCGAGAAAAAAATACCCGGTATGCTAGAAATATACAGAACTCTTAATTTAAGCAAATAATCAGGTTTTCGTTCATTCACTGGATTCGTTCATTCACTGGTGCACTTACCCTACTAGAGCAATAAATTCAAGTCCTTCACCATTTACCACAACACAACATACTCAGGAGCTCTGGCGACCACATTCACTACCATCAAACACCAGCTATTAAACTTTAGGTTTATTTTTACAAACTTTTATTTAGCTTCACCCCGTTTGTTTTATTATTATTTATTCTTCTTGGGTCAAATTTAGTAATTGAAATTTCACCCACTTCAAAATTTAACACAATAAAACAACAATATGGACCTTGTTCTGAAAGAAACGTATTCATTCATTAAGGCAGAACCTACGCAAACTGGAAAAAATAAAAATATATGGCTACTCCTAGATACTAGGTAAGGATTATACTACCTATAGATTCTATACCTATGTGTATTTTTACAAGCTTTATATTAACTTGCACTGTTCATATGTAAGTTGTCCGTCAAAATTTGCAATCCAGTTTTCAGTCACTTCCCGTTATCCGATTGAGCTGAAATGTTGCATGCATATGTATATTGCATGACAATGCAATAATATAATGACATGGAGCTGATCTGATGCTGGAGCTGGAAGGTGGCCATAGGAACTCCGCAATAAAACGACACAACCCCATCGAGTTTGGGCTTGTTAGAATCATCTCAATGAGTAGTTGATGATGGTATGCAGAAAGTACAGTCGGCAATAAAAGCTTGTACCAAAAATTTGACAGAAACTTATTATTTATTTAAAATAAAATAAGGTTAAAATAATAGGGCTCCACACAACTAAATTATCAGTTTGACTGTGGAGTCAAATTACCGTCTCAAGGTGTATCTGGTGTTTGATGTACAACCATACTAAGTCAGTGCATCTGCAGTCTTCTGTAAAATGAATTTGAGTGAGAGAAATACTCCCCGAAAAGTGATACTTCTCAAACTATTATACTAAAGGGTGAAACTGTATCAAATTCTAGTTAGTGTGTAAATTCTACATCATATAAATAAATGGACATACCAGAGTAGAAAAACTGTGTACACTTTTAACTTCATTAAGTACACTATATGTGAATTCACAAGTAAGAACAACACAAAAACTCCGAAATCTGCAAAAAAGAGATCAATTGTTTGGAAAGCTCCCTATGCATATTAAGAAAAAGATGGAGGAAATATGAATTGGAACGTTAAAAGGCGCTTAAAGCTTCAAATATTTTTATTATAACAAAAACTGCTAACTTTAAATACACCTACAACTTAAACTAAATAAAAATGTTGACTAGATGTTTTATTCCTTTAATAAATCTTTATCAGCAGCACCTTCAGACAGTAACTCCCGCTCTGCCGCTGCTTTGGATGCTGCTATTCTCGGCTTCACGTACTTAAAGTACTTGTAGGCATGATCACCCAAAAGTAAAGTACCGTACAGAGTCAGACCTATGCACACTATCACTCCTCCTCTGTGAAGCTTATCATAGAGTACACTGCGTGCGTATTTCTTCATAATTCCTGTAAAGGCAGGAAATAAATCAAATTCAATATTTTCAACTGTGAGATTGTGTATTTAGTTTTACTGCTCGGAATATGAGAAGCATTGTGAATTTCGATTAGCTTACCGGTTTTCCTCTGTGTAGTAATGAAGTGGAGAAACCTGCAAGTATTTTAGATTTTTAGATTTGTTATTTCATAAAGTAAATAAAATATGGATACACACTTTAAGGTTATTCAAAAGTCAAAACTCAAAGGTGACAGCGGCGTATTGTTATGTCACTTTATATCGAACTACCTAGCACGAGACTTCCTCGGTCTCTGTTGCGTTCGCTTATTTTAGACAGAGATGGTACGATGAAGTAAAAAAATTGTGCATGGGAAGCACTTGCCTGAGACGTTCCAGACAGCGTGTCCGAAACAAATTAAAGACGATTTTTCTTGCTTCAACCTTTTTTAACATACTAAATGAATATGATGATAATTCTACAATAATTTTCTTATGAAATGTGTGTAGGATTCGTTTCTTTGTAGTGTGTATTTAGGCCACGTCGGTTGAAATGTAGGCCTAAACAGTTTCGAACGACTTGACAGTGACATCAGTCCTCAGAAACTCCCATACAAAGAGCAAAATGTATGCCCCGAGAGCGGGTTTTGCCAACCTACTAGACAAATATATTGGTTGGCAGCCCTCATGCGTTGTCAAATTGTCAAATTCTAAATTCTAACGTCTGTCATCGTGTTTGCTCCATGTTTTTGTGAAAATTATATAAAGATTCAAACATTTATTATTAATTAAGGAAATCTGAAAGTTTCGTGGCGATCGGGGAGTTGAATTGATCAAAGAACTCGAGCGCGCGCGTGTATACGTAATATTTTTGAGATAGACTCATGTTTGCACAATGGTCGTTAAAACTAGACGATGTGAAATGTGTGGCGTCCGAGAAAGCCTCAGGGGAGGTTTCTTTACCAGTTTTCCTGAAGATGATCTCCGGTAAGTCCATAACAAAGCCTAGCTATAGGTTACACATTTACCGGTAGTTTTTCTTCAGTGGACGTTTTTAGGGTTCCGTATTAAACAAGAAACCCTTATAGTTTCGCCATGTCCGTCTGTCCTGTCCATCTGTCCGTCAGTCCATCTGTGGCTGAGCTATGGTGTCATTGTAATTTATTTGAGGCAACAAGGCCTATATTACAAATTCCTTAAAGACATACATAATTATTATCAATATTATAAACTTATAACTACGAAAACACACTATTATTGCAATGTGTTGCAAAATTTCGTAGTGTCAGGTAACCTTTACTACTAGAAGCTGTAATTCGGTATACATAAATCAATCACGCTGACAAAATGCTACAGTAAAATGTATTATGGGAGAGAGGGGGAGAAATGTACCCCAGTATCGTTGGACAGCTTAGCAGGGTCGCTATCCACTAGCTAGGCCAGGCCAACTTAATTGCTTGTCAAATGACGATTGATGGTTGAATTTGCTGAATGAAAACATGATTCATGTAGGTACTATTTTTTCAATTTTTCAATGTTTTTCAGTTACGCCTGCTGCAAACTTGATTGTTCCCGTGGAGTCTCAACATGTACCTTTTGCTTAAAAATATGAATGGTAATAAGAATTTTTAAATATTTTTTGCGCTTGTGATTCTGTATGGTCTGTGTGGAAAATAGTTTTTGGGTACTATTTCAGTGCTGAGTGTGGACGTGACTTTAACATGTGTCGTAGCAATGTGTGTAACCCAACATTGAACAATGGTGAAGGAAAGGAGGGTAGATTCTCGCTCTCGCCCGCGCTGAAAAGCCGACGGGCCGAGCACAGGCGCACAGTGCTAAATGCGCCGGCACCTCGACCACTCATGATCATGATACTGATTCGAAACATCTCGTGCGATATTCGAATTTGGTAAAGAGGTGAGTTTAAATCCCAGACAAGGAAATAGAATAGCTGTTTTCTCCGAAATCATCACCAGAGGAACATGATTCGTGGTTTTATGTGCTGATATGTTCTCAGATGTCAACTGTTCGTCATCGTGATTGTCCGGCTGTCTACGACCATCCACATTGTTTATACTACGCATTGGCAACCCTTTACTGATTTGTTTTTTTTTTACTTTGACGGTGGCAAACAGGCATACAATCTGCGTGATGTTAAGCGGACACCGCAGCCTATGGGCGCTTACTATTCCAGATGAATCTCAAACGCATTGGCAACCCTTTATTGATTTGTGTTTTCTTTTACTTTGACGGTGGCAAACAGGCATACAATCTGCGTGATGTTAAACGGACACCGCAGCCTATGGGCGCTTACTATTCCAGAAGAATATTTAACGCATTGGCAACCCTTTATTGATTTGTGTTTTTTTAACTTAGACGGTGGCAAACAGGTATACGATCTGCGTGATGTTAAGCGGACACCGCAGCCTATGGGCGCTTACTATTCCAGATATATCTCAAACGCATTGGCAACCCTTTATTGATTTGTGTTTTCTTTTACTTTGACGGTGGCAAACAGGCATACAATCTGCGTGATTTTAAACGGACACCGCAGCCTATGGGCGCTTACTATTCCAGAAGGATCTTAAACGCATTGGCAACCCTTTACTGATTTGTTTTTTTTTTACTTTGACGGTGGCAAACAGGCATACAATCTGCGTGATGTTAAGCGGACACCGCAGCCTATGGGCGCTTACTATTCCAGATGAATCTCAAACGCATTGGCAACCCTTTATTGATTTGTGTTTTCTTTTACTTTGACGGTGGCAAACAGGCATACAATCTGCGTGATGTTAAACGGACACCGCAGCCTATGGGCGCTTACTATTCCAGAAGAATATTTAACGCATTGGCAACCCTTTATTGATTTGTGTTTTTTTAACTTAGACGGTGGCAAACAGGCATACGATCTGCGTGATGTTAAGCGGACACCGCAGCCTATGGGCGCTTACTATTCCAGATATATCTCAAACGCATTGGCAACCCTTTATTGATTTGTGTTTTCTTTTACTTTGACGGTGGCAAACAGGCATACAATCTGCGTGATTTTAAACGGACACCGCAGCCTATGGGCGCTTACTATTCCAGAAGAATCTTAAACGCATTGGCAACCCTTTATTGATTTGTGTTTTTTTAACTTCGACGGTGGCAAACAGGCATACGATCTGCGTGATGGTAAGCAGCCTATGGATGCCTACGATTCCAGAAGAATCAGAAATTCATTGGCAACCCTTTATTGATCTGAGGATTCGTTGTGTTGATGCACAGACACAAACGCGGCTCCCTCACTCAACACATCCTCGGGACCTCTGGCGACCTTACTCACCTAGGAAGACAACACCACAGAGCAAGTGGTTATTCTGGTTGCTTTGTTCTATAAGGTGGTAGGTACTTCCACAGGTCTAAATACTCTAAATGTGAGCGAGATGACATTCCGCTGAGTTAGATTTAGATTAGAGCAATGTGAAGGTAGTCCAGTCCTCTCTTAAATCTTTACGTTTGAATTAAGTATATGGCCAGAATCAGTAATAATAATATTTTATTTAACGCTTATAAATACCATATATTAGACACAGGACTATATTACTTATTATTGTTACGTAACTCTATACTTACTATATTATTACAAAGGTGTAATGTGTGTCGCTTTACAAGTTTGTATGTAGCGGGTAATCTCCGGAACTACTCATCCGATTATAAAGATTCTTTCGCCAATATATAGAGAAGACCTTTGGAATGGACGCGCTATATTTTATCCCGCGGCTTCGCTCGCCTTCTGTGTACCACGAGAATCTAAAATATAAGTTTATCTAGGAACATCTCTAGGGCTTTTGTTTTTTTTTCAGATGGTTCTATGCGGTTTTGGCTGGCGACAGCAAAAAACTGACAGAACATGTTGCTACCTACTCTTAAATGTAAGAAACGAACACTCGATCACGATACAGGTGTGTACCTACATCTTTTAATTTTGCTTGCGTCTTGCACCTGTTTTTTAAGTTGTTGAAGGGCGCGTTGTAGTTTTCCTAGCTAGCCTAAGGGCAGCAAGGATTTTCACTAAATCAAATACAGATTTATCTACTAACTAGGCAATCACTCGGGTGATAGTATGGGTCCCGTAGGACATTATAGGCCAGTCATATTTGCAAAATCGCTAAAATCGCAAGCTAACGGCTAGTTCTGCTTTTTAAATATGTTGTTAGGACCACTACCAGTACCTACCATTGTAACGATTTAAAGTTGGCTTAACAACAAATTTTTGTTGTATCTCGGTAAATATTTGACTTACAGAGCTGGTTCTGGCCACAGACTGTAGCGATTTTAGAATAATCTAAAAAACGTGCAGATTTTTACTAAAAATACAGCATAGTTTAGGACTTATATTGACAATACCAAAAAACTGCGAAATTTCCGTGGTTTTTCGAGTGCTGCAAAGTTAGCACAGGTCTTTTGAAGCTGCAAACTTGGATATACAGTACTGGTAGTGGTCCTAACAACATATTTAAAGAGCAGAACTAGCCGTTAGCTTGCAATTTTACTGGCCAAATATTATAGTGATGACGGGATTTAATACCACGACTGCGGTCTGCCTGATGGTAGGCGAAGCGACCACCGTAGCCTATAGACGCTTACAACTTCAAAGGTTAGGTACCTACGGTACGGTCATTTACAGTATTGAGGATTAATAGCGGCTGAAGAGACAAGTCAGTCAGACTAACACCATGCCAAAAGCACCAAGTAGCACCTACTATGAATCTACATTTTGGCACTCTTTGGGGGAGGCCTACTAGTGGACGTCTTTCGGCTGATATGATGATGATGATATTTGATTTCCGCTATCCTAAGGTTGTCAGCAAGAGATCACTCTCTAACGAGAAGACCGCCTGTAGTTTGCCTCTAATTATGTTGATTATGTTCTAACGAGTTGATTTTTTGGTTTTGTTCACAGATTGTGATATGAAATCTAAAAGGAGATTTGCCAGTTAATTAGTGCTAAAAGTCTGAACAATACGCAACGGTTAGCGGAATAAATCTAATGCGCAAACGCAAAACACACGGCGTATGGGAGCGGATGACGAGCGGGCCGTGTCAGGAGTACGGCCTATTCGTCTAGCTCTCTATGAACAACATCGCTCAAGCAGCCAAGCCAGTAACAAGCGGGCGAGGCGAGCGGCGTGGTTTCATTGGTCGTTATACCTGTGATATGCTACAAGCAAAAATGTATTTAACGAATCTACTTACACACTTAACTAAGGAAACGTCGCCTAAGTATTATTGTGTATAATGTTTATCGCCGAAATTTATGCGTAATGTAAAATAATATTTCGGCGAAAAATACGACCTAATTACCTATAATATAATCAGGACAATAGTGTTCTAATAATATTAATATTGTTAGGACTAACAGTTCATAATTCCTCTCAGATACTTATTACTAGTTTTTTTTTCATTTTGAACTGATAATGAATGGTCGGAGATAACAAAGGAATGCATTGTTGTAAAGATAAGCTGTTTATGGCATTGAGGTATAATGTACTAACGTACTAGAGAAGACTCTGTGCGCCGCCGGCCGGCAAGGCGGGGGGCATGCGGGGGGAGGGTAACTTGTCATAGAACTGACTGAGACGATGCGGCCCATGGACCGCAACGCGTAGCGCAAACTTCTTGTTCGGCGTGTCTTCTCTAGTACTTAAGTACATTATACCTCAATGGTGTATGGTCATTCGGAGATCTTAAATCCAACTCGCTATACTCTATTCTATTGCATAGGTAGCAGTAGACTTGTTCAGACGTGTTATAGTATGTATATGTCACCGTTAGATTGTGAACACCGTCAGTTTATAATCTTACTCGCAATATTATAAACTATCGATAAATTGTGAACTGTCAAAACCGTTCACAATTTAACGCAATATTTTTTTCTTAGTTTATATACCTACTATCAATGTCGAATCGTCAAATTGTGAACTGAGATCCAATCGGCTTGCTACGGAACGTACACAAATACTAGGTTAGTTAGGCATCTTCAGTTGCCCGAATGGCAAACCGCTCAGAAATAGGAGCCCCGCGGTCGATAGTGCCGGATAACGAAATGAATGGAATAAATTTGCTGGATAAAAAAACTATCATGTTTTGACGTAGGTACGTGGAAGCTGATGCAAGTGGAATACTGAGTTCAACCAATCAGCGCACTTTACCGAGTTGCTCACTTTAGATTAGTAAATGTATATACCTGCCTTTTAAATTTACACGCATAATAGGTAGATGGTATTCGGATAGGCCCTGAGTTTAGTCAAGTTTTGAAACTAAAATATAGCACTTTCATCCATAGATTAGGTAAAAATATAGAAAATGTTTCAAAATAGCGAATTCGCTAGATACTCTAGATAGCGACCGCTTTAGTCGGTTTGCGACCACCCTGTTAGCTAGTTGGAGACCACCCTTGCAAAAGTTGCAAATAGTTAGTGTTTAAGTAGTTAAAAAAATGATTCATCATCATCATATCAGTCGAAAGACGTCCACTGTTGGACATAAGCCTTCCCCAAAGCTTGCCACAATGACCGGTTCTGCGCTACCAGCATCCAGCGCTGCGATTTTTACCAGGTCATCAGTACACCTTGTGGGGGGCCTACCCACGCCGCGCCTTCCGGTACGTGGTCACTACTCACGAACCTTTCCGTCCCAACGGCCATCGGCTCTACGTGCAATGTGCCCCGATCACTGCCACTTAAGTTTAGTTATTCGGAGGGCTATATCGGTTACCTTGATATTGCTGCGGATAGCCACATTTGGACCTACATAACTGCCCCTATATATACCACTTCATGTTACTCTTCTAGATCTACTGTACATTGCTATGTACGCCGTGTCAATCCATATCCAGTCTGTCTGTATGTCTGTCTGTCTGTCTTTCTGTTTGTCAGTCGGTTACCTATTCACGCTTAAACCGCTGAACTGATTGAAGTGAAGATAGCCGGAGATAAACGCCCCGAAAGTCACAAAATTTCCAGGACTTCTAGCTGCCAATAGTTGTCCCGAGGTATTTCGTGTAACTATTTTTGTTATTTGCTCGGTTGTATCCATATAACATGACATAAAAAATAAAATCTTCTACACCACCTTTTCCAAAGTACCCCGTGCTTTGACCCCTACTGACTGGCGTAGGTGATTATCTCCGACTATTTTTCACTTAATCGAAAAACTTGCTGAGAAACCTTATATTTATTTTAAAAGGCCTATTGATTGATGTGCCACACGTGGACTTACAATGTTTTAATTTTTTTTGACTTGCAGTTACATGTATGGGGGGGTACACCACTAAAATAATATTTTTTTAGTATTTTCATTACTGCTCTTCTGTCTGTACGTGGACGAGCTGATTGCCGGACTCAGCAACGGCCAAATGGTCAATAACATCAGTTACGCAGATGACATGGTGTTGCTGAGTCCGTCAGTCTGTGCGCTTAGGGACTTGCTGCGCACCTGTGAAACCTATGCCGAATCACACGGGCTTAAATATAATTGTACGAAAAGCGAGGTTATGGTTTTCGCGGTGCGAGGCATGTCCTCCAATGTGCCGCCCATAAGGCTATGTGGAAATGTGTTTGCGAAAGTTGACCAGTTTAAATATCTGGGTCATATTGTAAGGAGTGATTTAAAGGACGACAGTGACATAGAGAGGGAACGCAGGGCGTTGGCGGTTCGAGGGAACATGCTGGCCCGAAGGTTCGCACATTGTACAGCAGAAGTGAAGAGAACTTTGTTCAAATCCTTTTCCAATCGTTTTACACAAGCGGCCTGTTACAATTAACGCCTTGCGGGTCCTCTATAACAATATGTTTAGGGTGCTTATGTTATGAGAGGAGGTTCTGTAGCGCGTCAGGCATGTTTGCCGACGCCCGCGTAGATGGTTACCACGCCATAATGCGCAAAAAATCGTGTCAATCCGAAGTAGAATCCAGGGCAAGTCCCAACACAATACTAAAAATGTTGGGCGACAGATGTGACAGTCCTTTGCAAGGGTACTGGGTATCAGCACTAATAAACCCTCACTCTGAGCAGGTTTATTAAATTGCATATCTTTATTAAATCTTTCTTTCTACTATGAAACGATATAATATCCTTGCAGTTCAGGACGTCTAAATCGAAGTGGTCGCAAATCAGCGTCCTAAATTAGGTGGTTACCGGCGGCGCAATCACTCTACATTTCCTTTTACATTTCCGTGTAATCGGAGGGGCTACCGCGAAACGAAAACAAACTTTGTTTGTGTATCTCCCTCTCAGTCGCACTTGCTAGTTCGAGCAACAGAGAGATGTTCGTTTTTGTTTCGCGGTAGACCCTCTGGCAGTTTAAAATTACACTTTACCTTTTTGGCAATCTAAATGTATAATCTGAAGGAATAAATAATAGTTGCACTCTTTATTGTTTCATTTATAAGGGACAAATACGACGACTCAAATCATAAATAGAAATGCTTCTATCAATAATTATTGGTTCTTGAAATCACTATTATCGGTTCTTGAAATCACTATAATCGGTTCTTGACATAACTATTGTCGGTTCTTGAAATTACTATTATCGGTTTTTGCAGCACTAAATTTGGTAAATTAAGCGTATTATACACCTATCCTTCTGTCACAACCAGCTGCCTAAAAGTGAATGAATTGAATGTTTTTGTCTCTTTCCATCTTGTAGGTGTATAATGGCCCTTATGAGTAAGTATAGCAACATTCGATATATATTATGTTGGTAAGATGTATACCCGATCGAGCTTTCAGTGAGGTGAAGTACTATGAAGTTCCGTCTCTTAAACGTAGTGGTTATATTCTCTTTGAGTGACATGTTCTCAACTTCTCATCTCAAGTTTGACAAGTTTCTCATTCATATTTCATTCAGTACTACTCCGGGTTGAAGATATATGGAAAAGTACTCCGTGTTGAAGATCCTAACCTTTTTTAATAAAAACAACCGATCGATAGTAATAATCATAACTATGAGACATAGGCTATTCCTCACAAGCTACAGTATAATCAAGTCGATTAATGCAAGGCTCTCATTAAGAACCTTTTCTTCCAAAGTGCCTATAACCCCAGTGAACACTTTAGCAAAACAAGAAAGTACCAAAGTGAATGTTGATAAAAATACCCTAGCGCTTTTAGAAAGACTGTCTTTAGTTAAATGTGATACAGCAGAAGGGGTCACGGTACTGGAGGACTCTATAGCATTCGCTGATAAAATTCTGCACATCAATACAGATAATGTCAAACCTCTGTACTCGGTGTTAGAAGACGAGTAAGTCACTTCAACAATTAATTATTGTCCAAAATCTTGATGCTGTTAAATTATGAAAACATGTGTTTTTTTTCAGAAATTTAAGTTTACGAGATGATGTCATAACTCAAGGAAACTGCCAAAAAGACATTTTGAAGAATGCTGCTTTAGTGGAGGATGATTATTTCGTATCACCCCCTGGCAACATACCTCTACATGAGATAGAAGTAGAAGGAAGGACTTCAGAAAGTAAAGAAAATGATAACTGAATTACAAAGAATAATTCATTTAAAAAACTTCTTTAACATTGTAAGTTCTTCTAGTAACCATGTAACATATAATTATAAGAAACCTAGTAAAGTTTTGTTGCATAATATTTACATAAACTGGCTGAAGGCAATTTGCGCTAAGAGCACCAAGCATTTTCCTGTGTTTGTAAACAAGGGTATAGAAGACTTGAAACACAAAGCTTCACCTTTTGGTATAATACATCCCCGGACACCTGATCAGGATGATAGTTGTGTTGAACACAGCCTTTATGAATATGCACCGGAAAACAAAACAAACCTACATTTGAACCTTTTTGTACCAAAGCAAGATGCCATGCAGTATTTTATTCAATGGCAGCGACTTAGAAAATATTGGTGGAGCTCGGTAAGTGTACTAGTAGCATTTATTCATAATTTTTTTTACTTGACATGTGTGTAATATATAGCCTATTATGTTATTCTAGTGATGTATTGCTAGAACACATCAAAACCCCTGCAGTCGTTTTTCGTTTAGTCTCTCTATAATAGTCGCCCGCGGCTATGAAGTCAATCCTGAGACATACTTCTAGGGTTGAATATGTATTTTTTTCCTATGGTTGACATTGTCTTCGTGTGTGTTCATAGCCGCGGGGGACTGTAGTAAACATGAAAAAATAAAATTTGAACTGTTTATTGCAATAAAAAAGTTAGGATTATTAATTACAGTCTTAACAACATACAAAGGCACATCGAAAAAACAACCTATTACAACCCAAAAAATACTGATTCGCACAGCTAAAATACTAATAGTTCATCATAATTCGGTTTTGATGTGCAACTTGTTAAATTTTGATGTGCAAGTGTGATGGTAATTGATTAAAATTTTCTATTATAGAAAATTTATATATTAGGTTAGGTAAGTATATGTATATTAGATTAGTAGTTTAAATTCCATCAATAATAACTCCAGCAGCTATTAGAAAACAAAATAAATTCAGAGCTGTAGCATGTGGAGTATAACTGTTGCTAGCCAGCATACTGTTGGCAAAAGTACCTACTATTAATACTATTGTAGTAAATTCGCATAAACATATCAGTGAGCAATAAGTTTTGTTTCCAGATAACAACCACACCAAGTTTGTTCTCCATAAATGAAGTAAAGTATACAGATGAGGTTGCTGATGTGGACATAGTTGCCCAATTTCCTTGGGGCCAGGAGGTGGTCGAGATAGTCACAATGAATAGTAGGGATACAGTGAGTATTATTTCTATATGCAGTATATTGTGAGTAAAACAAACCTTTAACATGTTCATGGTAGATGACAGTTCATTGGTATAGACAAAAGAAAACATAACTACAATACAACTTAGAAAAGTTGAAAAACCCCCGACATTTTCATTTCAAAGTTCAATATCTCAAAAATGGCTGAACCGATTTTGTTGAAACATAGCTAAGAACCATCTCGATCACGTCAGCTTTCTGATAAAAAAAACCGCATTCAAATCGGTCC
Source organism: Epinotia brunnichana (assembly GCA_963854355.1). Classification (NCBI taxonomy): domain Eukaryota; kingdom Metazoa; phylum Arthropoda; class Insecta; order Lepidoptera; family Tortricidae; genus Epinotia; species Epinotia brunnichana. The sequence goes on along the minus strand of OY977942.1, from coordinate 20,051,592 downwards.
ATTCGTTTAGGAGCTACGATGCCCCAGACAGACACACACAGACAGACACATCAAACTTATAAGTTATAACACCCCTCTTTTTCCGTCGGGTGATAAAAAGGTAACAAGAATGCTGTAACATCTATATATGTCAATGTTGAATCCATACTATTATCATTAATGCGAAAGTGTGTCTTTCTGACTGTTACTGCTTCACACTTAAAACACTAAACTGATTTAGATGAAATTTGGTTTAGAGATAGTTTGAATTTACGAACTTTGTATGGAGCTACGATATAAATGTGTTCCATGCAGAAGGCTAATCTAAAAAAGCTAGTCTGTTAAAAGTTTTAAATTTCTATCATCAATTATAATATAAATATACCTGTAACTAATGTGTATGATTTTTTTGTCTTCTGTAGAAACACGCAACTATTTTCCCAATATCTGGCAAAGGAAAGGGTTAACATAAGAACTTGATAGAAATAACTGCCAGGCCGAGTGAATTTGCTATTTATTATTGATATTAGGTTTAATTATTGCTTCTCTGCAAAAAAGTCCTCTGATATGCCATATTAAGGCAGACTAGAACCCAACTTTGGACCTTCTATAAAGCCATGTTCATGAAGTATTGAATCATCATCATAAACTTAATCCGCACATTGTACACATCAACAGCCGTATCAGAAAATTAATCTGGATTTTTAAAACTCCCAGACACATTGCCAGCAAACCATTGTTAAATCAATTGTACAAGACTCTTGCGCAATCAGTGATGACATATTGCATTGTGGTTTGGGGTGGTGCCACAAAAACATCTTTTTTACAAGTAGAGAGAGGGCAAAGATGTCTTCTCAAGGTAATGTACAAACTGCCCTTCAGACACCCAACGACTGAATTGTACAGAGAAAGTAATGTTCTTACCATGCGAAAATTATATATATTACTTACCATCCTAAAATTACACAAAACGCTTCATTTTAACCCATCAATATTAAAACGCAGGCTCCAACACATAGTAGCCCCTAAATGCTATACTAAGTCGGTATTTGCAGATAGACAGTTTAAAGCAATATCATCGCATTTATATAATAAAATAAATAAAATACTTAACATTTACCCAATACATCAAGTGAATTGTAACAAAAAGATTACAGAGTGGCTACTTACGCTTACATATGATAACACCGAATCACTCCTTAAATATACATAGATTCTATAAGTTACAGACAATCCCTCTCATAAAAACACACACACACACACACCACACACACACATACACACACGCACACACACACACACTTTTTTTGTAGTATTTTTTTCACTAATGCAATGTAATTAAATTCTTAAACTAAATTTAATTCTGATAACAACTATGTTATCAGTATAACTAGAAATGTAAAATTAATGTAAGATTTGTGTATTCAAATTATGCATAACTCCGGATGGGAGGGGCGGCTTCTCCTAACACAAGTATTGTCATACTTACCTGGAGGGGTCAGCCACGTACAATTGTAAAAACCAAATTTTTGATACCAAATAAATATTTTTGATTTTGATTTGATTTGATTTTTTAAGAGCCGGGCTCTTGTCGGTGGAGTAATCGCCATTCTGTTCTTTTCTCTGCAACTGTTTTGAGCTCTTGGTACAACCTTGCATTAACTTTCTCTTTAGCTTGGTCCATAAACGCACGTCTTGGTCTTCCCCAGCCTCTCCTTCCTTCTATCTTTCATTCAATTATAGTTTTTATATATTGATGTAAACTAACATACCTACTTAAATAGTAAATAGTTAGACCGTACTATAGCTGTAAATAAGCCACTAATGGCTTTAGCACCTAATTATGAAACTCTGCGATAAGTATGAATTATTTGGAACTTTAAATAAAAAAAATCAAAAAAAAATGTAATTGTCATGTCGTATCAGGTGCCCCAACATTTTTCCCCTTCTGTTTTCAATAGTTAGAGATAGACTGAACGCATTCGAAATGAGGGCATGGAGAAGGATGGAAGGTGCTACGCTAGCTGACGCTGTTTGCACGGAGCGGGTGGACGCCTATTGAAAAATAGTATTAGCAGCGCTAACTAACCCGCGGCGGGTGCATAGAGCGGGTACCCGCAGGCGTGCGCCCGCTCCGTGCACCCGCGTCAGCTAGCGTAGGCCCCAAATGAAGAGGTTTTAAATCTGATAGGAGAAAGGAGAGGTCTATTAAAAACTATTGAAGTATTGAATACGGTGTTGATTTTTTTAGGATATCAAAAACGCGTTGCGCATCAGCTGTTCCACATCACTGGAAGGTGCACTGTTCATTCTCCTGCTAGACGGGCTGAATGGCGCCTCGAAAACCCACTTGAGACTTCACAGGAAAATGACACCATACAAAATGTCTTTCGCCTTAAACTATGAAGGTAAATATTTATGTGTAACTTATTGTTTGGAGCATGCTCTGATATTGGACTGGGTGGATAGCCTATTATGTTATTCTAATGATGTATTATTTCCGTACATTTACTTGCCCTCCGATATCGTTGCTGGATCCGACACCGACAGTTACGGACTGGTGTGAACAGAGCTATAACCACGAACTTCGAATCTCGAACGTTGTATATCTCCGTCTCTATCGCACTTATGGTTTATGGTACTCGAGCGACAGAGACGGAGATATACGAACTTATACTTAAAATAAAATAAAATAAAAAAGCCTTTTTATGACATGGGTATGACAACATATTTTACAATAACTAAATCTAGGATTTAAATATTAATTTTTGTAGTAAATCACACCAGAACCCTTAGGAGGTAAAGGCCTCTTCCAGAATCTTCCACTTCACTCTGTCTTGGGCCTTCCACATCCAGCTGGCCCCTACCACTTTTGTTATATCGTCTGACCAGCGTGTCAGTGGCCGTCCTCTTTTCCTCTTACCGATGGGCCCTTTCCAGACTGTTGCTTCAGAGGTCCATCTTCCGTCCTGTAGTCTAGCGACATGGCCAGCCCATCTCCATTTTTGTTTCTGGGCCTGGCTTAGTGCGTCTATAACTTTTGTCTTGTCTCTATGGAGTGCCTAATCTTCTGTATTTTTCTAAGTTTTAGCACTTATTCTTATATATATACTATAACTAAAGTTCGTGGTAGCGCCGCAGAGCTATGACCACGAACTTCGAAGTTCAGGTATCTCGCATCTCTATCGCACTTACATAATTCGAATGACAGGGATGCAGGTATACGAACTTCGATTTTCGTGGTAGCGCCGCTGGCTCGAACGCCTTGGCCACGACTTTGGTCTTAAGCGACCTGCGACCAGCGTTGTATCTGTTCATTGCGCGGTCGAGACGCGCAACGCACTGTGGTTAGGGATCACGCGCAATGAACAGATAAAACGCTGGTCGCAGGTCGCTTAAGATCAAAGTCGTGGCCGAGCGGTAAGGCCGTGGTGTTCATCTGGTCTCATACAATTTAACTGTTTACGCGGCGTGTGGCGTCGACCGGAGATTTAGGTCTAACCCTTTGAACGATTAAAGGTGTTTCGTGTTGCCGTGCGCCGTGCACATACACACACGCACACCAGCGGTAACACTAGTGGTATCTTTGTGAGTGATGAATGGCATTCAAAGGATTATGTTTCACTCTATTGTCTTACTTAAGGCGACGTATGCTCACGGTCTTCTCTCCCTCTCACTGAGCATAAGCGTGAGCGAGATGGAAGGGCGTGTTCGGAATCGCGGATATCATGTTTTTAATTTTAATTTTTTGTGCTTTTAAATAAATAAAAAAGTAAGTTCCATCAAACATAATATTGCCGAGTCTTAGAACCAATTTTAACGTGTTTAGCTTTTGTGCATATAATTAGTTAGGAATTTTTTAGTGTATTTTCGTGATTTTTTTCCAGGGACTGCATAACCGAAAAATACCGGTATTCTATTTTAACGGTATGACGTCATATCGGTTGTCAAATAGCGGTTTCGGTAGCGGAACCTTTATATTTCGCTACCGAAATATAAAGGTACCTTTATTTTTTCCGGTACCGTAACCGCTATTTAAAGGTACCGATATATCGACTTTTGGCCTGGAGTTGTTGCCAAACCGCCGCTTTGTTTTTTTGTCTTTAAATGTTTAGTAGCCAATGCTTCCTCTGTAGAGTGCCAATGTAAAGGTTACGGTATCGTTTAAAACTGATACTGCTAACCGTTATTTCAAAACGGTTACGGTACCGTTATGTTCGGGCGGCGCGCATAACCTTTACGACATAACGGTACCGTAATGGAATACCGGTATAACCGTAACCGAAATCAGTCCCTGTTTTTTTCTATCGAGCGAAAGTCAAAAACTCAGGATTCGAGTAGCTATAGTCCCTCGAGAAAGGCCTCAAGATTGCTAATTAAATTTAGGGCAGCTGTTTTATGATCCAAACAAGCGCTACGACTTTTTAAAAATCCGTTTTCTGAGTCTACGTCGCCTTAATAAATCGAATAATCCATGGTTTACTTACAGATTTGGACAATAAAGAAACACTAAATGAATTGGCTATTTTGCTGTACAACCTATTGGAAAGTGAAAAAATATCCATCTGGCTTCCAGATTTCGCTTTGTCAATGGAATCACAGGTAAAGAATTTTAATTTAGTACCTATGCATGAGTTATATATCTGTCATGGCTTGGGCAGACAGCGAATGGGGACGTGTGTACCTACTAGTTAATAGATGCAACGACAAACAACGCCGTCGCACTCGGCATATGTCGCGCTGTTTGACGTTGTCCATATTAACTAGTCCATTTATAAATGGACAAAAGACATAGCAGAGTGGTGCCCAAGAGAAAATAAAAGAAAAAGAGGCAGACAATGTCGCAGATGGGAGGATGACATTGTTAGGGTAGCAGGTACAACTTGGATGAGAAAAGCACATGATCGCAAATTGTGGAAGTCTCTAGGGGAGGCCTATGCTGTAAAGCAAGACCAAATGGACGCAAAAGAATAAAAAAAAACACATATTATAAAATATTTATATTTAAGTTTGGTTGAATAAAGGCTATATTATTATTATATTAACTAGTAGGTACATTACAGCTGCTACCGCCCCGCCGGCGTCCCGTCCCCGTTGCTGTCTGCCCAAGCCTTTATCTTGTTTGAATAGGGACAATGACTAAGATTTTTTTTGATGCTATCCGAGCCAGTTTTTGTAGAGGAACAAATGTTTGTATGGGAGCAACTACAATTAAAAAACATAAATACCCAAAATTTTAAGACAAAGATTGACTTCACTGGCGTCAGCCATAAACGCTTCATACTAATGGACACACGGGTATGACGTCACAACTGCAATTTGTACTAATTGTTGTATGGAAAATTAAGTAAATTACTGTTTCGGTCGCGAAATACTGCGTTTAGGTACATTGTCATACAATTTTATTTTTATAAAAACTATTGGTATAGTTGTTATTTTCTAAGCCGTCCGTTCCGCACTAAAGAACGCCGCACTGCAGAACGGACGGCTTAGAAAATAACAACTATAGCTTCAAATTTACCTACTCTTGGACAATAATAAAAAAACCGGCCAAGTGCGAGTCGGACTCGCGCACGAAGGGTTCCGTACCTTTATCTATAAAAACGGCAAAAAAATCACTTTTGTTATATGGGAGCCTCCATCCTGTAGCCTAGTTGGTAGTGACCCTGCCTACGAAGCCGGAGGTCCTGGGCTCGAATCCTGGTAAGGGCATTTATTTGTGTGATGAGCACAAATATTTGTTCCTGAGTCATGGATGTTTTCTATGTATTTAAGTATTTATTTATCTATACAAGTATGTCTATCGTCGTCTAGTACCTATAGTACGAGCTTTGCTTTGTTTGAGACTAAGCCAATTTGTGTAAGATTATTAAAAAAAAAATATATATATATATATATAATTCTTTATTTATTCTGTTGTTTAGTATTTGTTGTTATAGCGGCAACATAAATACTTGATCTGTGAAAATTTCAACTGTCTAACTATCACTGTTGTTGAGATACAGCCTGGTGACAGACGGACAGACAGACACACGGACAGCGGAGTCTCAGTAATAGGGTCCCGTTTTACTCGTTGTACCTACCCTTGCAATCATTACTAATATAGAAAAAAAAAAGTTACATCTGAATGTACCTTTATACATAATTATGCACATTCAATATATATTAATTTTACCATTAGTAATGCAAGCTTTCAAATTGTTTTATTTTAGATCAAGGAAAACCTCCTCATGGGCGTGGCTTACACAGCCGTGATCAGTGAAGGCACCCTATCCAATGGAATCATGCATTTATTAAACAGCAACACCACTCTGAAGGTAAATACTATTCTTCAATTGAATGTGTCACAAATTGAATCTATTTGCACAACTGGCTACTACCCACACACTACTGTTACCCACGCAAATACCAAGTTTGTTTCATCATCATATATATTGAGCTCGGGGAAAAGGAACCTTAGCGCGGTAGGTGTTTACGCCATTATAAGCATCGCTCTTTGCTCCAATATAAGTTTGTGTCAAAAAAAAACATTTTTGGTACAAGCTATTATTGCCGACTGTACTTTTCTGTATACCATCATCAACTTATCATTGAGACAATTGTAACGAGCCCAAACTCAAATGGGTTACGTTGGTTAAGTACTGAATTCCCATGGCCACCTTCTGTCTCCATCATCAGATCAGCTCGGTGGTACCATAATATTGAATTGTCATCCCAACTATACCTTTACCTAAAATTTCAGTTCAAACGGATAACAGCAAGTGACTGAAAAATGGATTGCAAATTTTGACGGACAACTTACATACATACGAACAGGTCAAGTTAATATAAAGCTTGGAATAAATAGGACGCTTCGCGATGTAAGCGCCATCCGTACTTAAGTTATTTTCCACTGTTTGAAATATTAACATTTTTGTTCTTTTTCAGGAACAAATACACATCGCGGACTTGAGTAATTATGCAGCACTGTTGTTTAAAAAGTAACTGTAGTGTAGACTGAAGTAGGAAATAAAACAATAAAAACTAATCTTAGTTTGATTGATTGCTTGTTCTATTACGGTATTCGCCTGCAATAATATTTGGCGCGCAAAACTCTGATACGCTTTATTAACTCTACATAATATATCGTTTCAGGTATTTTTGAGCGCCTTGTTCTGTCGAAATTTTGTATATCTCGTTCTCCGTCGCTTGAATACAAGTGCGATACAGATGGGAGATATTTATACTTTTTATCATTATAAGGTAAAAAAAATAGTCAATTCTGTCACTTCCAAATTTATTTAAATACGATTTTATTGCAAGACAATACATACACGTTTCACTGAATGACACTGAGGTGCAAAAAAATACTTTCACACTATCCATTGCTGAACCATGGGCGTGCAGGTACAACCGGCTTGTTTCAGCCGATCAAAATATTAATCAGTTTGTTACGGCTGACAGCCGATATATGACTAAGCCGTTAAACCGGCCTACAATCGGTCGGTACCTACCCATGCGAGACATAAAACTGTTATCTAAATACTCTTGACACCCAGCCTTATGCATCGAAATAGACTCATAGCTACCTAATAAAATCTACAACAATCATTTAGGATTACAAATCACATAGATTATCTTGCGATTCTAGTGCAGTAACTTTTTTAATGCAGCTCAGCGTAAAAAAAAATCTTAGTTTGATCTATGATTAGTACAAGCCCTAGCTCTTTACGCAAAACAAAACCAGAATCTCGAATACGTGTATTTGAGAGTATAGTTACAGGAAGTATCCTAAATTTAATTGCTTGCCTCCTTATGTCGGTGAACATTTTATGAAGCTGTTGTAAAACACAATGTTCACACTTTACTCTAATGTTAAATATATGTATATAATTCGTCAATATAGTAACTAGGTACTAATTATTTAACTGAAAATGCACAACTCCCTTAATTTCATGTTTTCTGGATTAGTGCAAAATTATTAAATCATTGAAGTCAAACTTAGGTATTTACAATCAGGAAATATAAAGATCAACATCCCTCCATCTATCACACAATGATAGATATTGTCAAGCTTAATTCATAATTATTATAGAATGGATTCAAATCGTACATTTTCATTTCGTTCTAGCAAAGATTTTTTCCGTTGCTTTTTTGAAAATGGAGTCTTCATGCAACAATACCAAGAGTTAGTCTAATATAGTAGGGCAATGTTTACATAATGAAGGGGCTAGTTACTAAATAATAGCTTTAAAACCTACCTACGACCATATGGGATAGGTATTAGTTACGGTATACAATTCATAAACGTTTGCTACAATAAGCTTGAGAAACAGCATAAATTATAACTAAAATAGAAGCAATAAATTTTGATCTGTGTTAATAATTTTATTAACATAAAAATATTGTATTCAGCCAATCTCAAGTTGCAAATTACGGCTAGAAACATACTGATCAAATTATGTAAATAATAATTAAAGTAATGGTAATTAAGTATAAAATTCCTCACACATATTGGTTTTAGTATTCAACATTTCCACAACTATACTGACAATGGTTGTATATCTAGATCTTAGGTAAATTATTGGCTTATAAAAACACCTTCACAACATTTCCATCTGTGTAAAGTTTTATTGCATCATTAAGCAGGCAGCTGCAACTTCTTTCCTTTGAGAACTGAAAAAATAAATTGGTATAATTAATCGGGTGACGAAGTCCTCAAAAACCTCAGATCCTCATTGGGTTATCGAAACTAAATGTAAGTTATTTAATGGGTATTCTCTCGCAATTAATTAAAAATAAAATAGTGTTGCCAACAATGTACATGGAATTGTAAACCATCAAACATTTTAGGAGGTTTGGTTCCTTTTGAGGTAAATTACTCTGTATACCAATTTGGTAGAGAATGCCATTTTTACATTTAAAAATACAAAAAAAAATACAAATAAAATAGTGAATAAATTTGGATAACATTTACAAAAATTGGTTCAAATTCCAAGCGCTGAATGTCATAAAATATGTACGTATACTTTTTGTGACAATGATCTGGCTGTCGACCCTCACTTGCCCTTGTCGGCGTGGCTTATAATTGCACGCACGTGTGCATGTGTGCGTGTTGCTACCTGATCTATCTACTCATAATCAATGGTAACATCACGCCTCGGCAACTGAATGAATTATAACGACTTTAAGAATAATACACGGACTCACTCTTGCGATGGGTTTACACGCGAGCATGTAAGTCTGGCATAAGATGTGAAATCAATTCTAAACCACATGCACATACTCTGCCTACCTGCCTTAGGATGTTTTGTGTGCACAATGCTGCTCTTTTTTAACCTATTCGCCGCCACTGACTTGAGAACTCAAATTTGTTAAGGACTTCATAGGAAGTCCAAAAACAACATACTTGCGTGGCGTGGGGGGTGCCGCCTCGCATTTTTCTCTGTGGGTTAAGTAAGTAATATATTACTTACTTAACCCAGAGATTATAATGCTCACCTTTAGTGATGTATAGGTAGAAGAAGTCACAGTACAGTACTGTCTGCACAACACCGGCCCCTATAGCGATCAACTCGTAATGATCCTCCACAACGTAGCGGTAGACCTGAAAATCAAATGGAAAATTACTACAAGCTACTTCATTCTATCGATTTGGCTTCTTTGTGAAGAATGCAGTTGAATGCATGCTCTCAATGTTAGCTACTTTTTTCTATTGGTTTAGCTTCTCAGTGAAGGATGTGGTTGAATGCATGATCTCAACCTTAGCTACTTCATTCTATCAGTTTGGCTTCTCAGTGAAGAATGCAGTTGAATGCATGCTCTCAACGTTATTGTATCTCAAATCTGTTATAAATTAAAACTTATCAATACATTATGACCATTGCAGGAAATAAAACTACACTAGGAGTAGCAACAAAGCAAAAGATTGCTACATTTTCTAATACAGTATTTAGGAAAACATGTCAGTTATCTTATCATAAACATAACATAGAATAGAACATCCATCAAGTACCAGTGCCATAGTCTGTCTGTACCTGGTCCATTGTCATTATCAAGTCTGTTAACTTTCAAGTATGAAATCAGGTCTCATAGGGTGAGTCCCTTGGGCCGTGTACGAAACCAGTTATGATCAAAGAATTTTAATTTTTATTCTTTGTAGGAAAGGAGTTGCAACATTATTTTTCGTAATCCGACAGTTTTGATGGATCTCCTATTTCTAGTCTGTTTGCCCTACGGGCATCTTAAGCTACCTAACGAATCTAATCTACCTGTTTTTGTGATCGTAACAAGGAAGAATTCTTCGATCGCTAGTTTCGTACAATTAATAAACTAGAGGCTCTGTGAGATTGCTGGGTGCGCTCGTGCATCGCTTCCTATTCCTATTGACGCATTTTTCGTTGATAATAGGAAGTTACATCTGTTAAAATCTGATTGAATTGTATGGGAAAATTTGACAGTTCTCTATGGGATGAAAGCTACCAGAGCCATATTTAGCATCAATCAGCCTGTAATTTTCTTTATTACGACATCAAACTATCATGCAACCTACGTGGTGGGAAGCAAACAATATTGCCTACAAACACTTACGACTCCAGAGGAGTCACTAGCATGTCGCCGACACTTTAGTGATTTGATAATATGCTGTGTCACAGCTAGAGATAAATAAAGGGCCCTCATTACTCACTCTAACATAGCACTTCCATTAATAATTTTATGTAGTTCAAGTATGTAAACATGTTAATCTAAGCTTCAAATGAGTCAGGTATACCTTAATTAGTCTTATGTCTGTTGCTATACACAAGAAAAATAATTACCCAGTTAAGAAGATACAGGGCTCGGTATGATCCAAGGGCGAACAAGTAGTGAGAAGTGATGCTTTCCGCTTCTCCCGTCTTAGAGACCAAGAACAACTGTGGGAGGATGGCAACTGATTCCAAGTAAATGGAAAATGTCCACATGACCTGGAAACGAGACATAATACTATTAGTATAAATAAATATCCAAACATAATGCTGTTTCCAAAGCAATCCGGTACAGTGTTTGTCTAAAACATCCTATTCCAATTTGTCAGTGCCCCCTTTTTACTACTGTGAAATCAGAACTGCCATTGGCACCAGAGGGTGCAGACAAATGAAGCATGGGATATACATATGTAATTTTATATGATAACTTATTCCTAAGATGTATGGCTACAAAAACTCCATACACTTCCTAATTATAATCATGTGCTGGATTTTTTAAACCCTTAATTTATCAATAGGTATTAAAAAAATTGTGGGTTCAAGCCGCACTCATGCTGTATAGAGCAAAAAATGTTCAGAAGATAAATACTAAAAGGCGACTAAAAGTGTGTGCATTTAAAGATGGCAAGTTATGGCAATAGGGTTAAGAAAATATATTCCTAAGGTTTTAATCAGAAATTCAAGAATATAACTCAAGATCAAGAATAGAGAGATTAATTTATTTGTATAATTACTTAAAAGGGTTTATTTCAGTATTAATAATAGTGTTCAATTCTACTATACAACTATTATTAGACTCTAATTGGTATTTGACAACACTAACCTCTAGCACAGTGAAGTCATGATGAATCAGCAGTGCCAGCACGAAGCATGGGATCAGCAGAAACTCGACCCTGAATGTGTCGTGGTTGTGGTCGTACGTCGCTCTGAACTTCAGGTAGATCAAGTAAACAGTGGCGCAAGACGCGACGATGAACACCAGTTTCATAACAGTGTTATAAGCGGAGACGTAAGTCGTCAACAAATCCAAATATCTCATCGTATACACTACAGCGAAGAGTATCTGCGATTTTCCAGATATACCTGAAAACAAACAAAACAAATACAATTACCGTTCAAATCGCGTTTGTTGGCAGTTTCAACTAATCCACAAGTCCACACAACATAACAGACGCCGAGCATGCCGGTCATGTTAATGACCATAGTGGAATCTTATTATACCTGCACATGATCTCGTTTTCCAGATTTTGAGTAACAATATAATAATAGCTAAAAGGTGGGATAAATCGCCAAGTAAACGGAATATATTCATGGTTTAGTATTTTAGAGCACTCCTTATCTTTTTAACGCCGCGTATACTATCATCTATCAAGCGAAAATGACGTGGCTGAATGACAGAACACAGCGGCGCTACCACGAACTTCGAATCTCGAACTTCGTATTTCTCCGCCTCTGTCGCTCGAGTTTTTTATTTTTATTTTTTATTATTATATTTATTAACCAAAGATATAAAAAACTTATTCTAAAACATGTCCCTGCAAAACTGTTTGAACAGTTTGCCTGCAGGTAAGTCTCTTTTATGCTTAATATACATATCATAATAATAACATCGTTTTTAATCCTATTTTATACTTAAATGCTAACTTATTAATCTTGTTATAAATATGAGTGTGATATGATAACGCTTGCTTGCAAAATAAGCAAGCAAGCAGTTACTTAAGTGTAGGTATGCAGTAGGTGTTTTTTTAGTGCTTTTTTAAATTTATGTTTATTTGGTTCATTTCGGATGTCTTCGGGTAAAGTATTTAAGAAGTACGGAAGTCTCTTGGCTAAAGTACGGTCTCCAAAATAGTTATCAACCCGGGGTACTTCATACTTACCCGCGGACACCGACCTTGTGCTATGTTTGTGTTCTATCGGTATTGGGCTATGTACTCGATTGCTATGATTGTTAACTGCTAAAAGGTATTTATGTTTTAGGCTAACCGGAAGTATTTTACAGATTTTAAATAATTTTGAATAATCGCCCTTGCAACTGTTTTTTGTTTTTTTATTTACTAGTAATTTTAAGAATCTAATTTGCAATGCTTCAAGTTTGTCTATGTAAGATTTGAATGTAAGTCCATAGCAATCAAGGGCATATCCCAGCACCGAGTCTACTATAGCAAAGCCATACACCGTGAGTACCATACACCATGAATGCGATAGAGACGGAGATAAACGGAGTTCGAGATTCGAAGTTCGTGGTAGCGCCGCAGACTTCTTTGGTCTTGTTTGAGAAAACAGATAATCAAAATATATCTTCACTGTTGGGTTTAAAATGCAGAATTCCCATTTATGTAGGAAGAAAGTAGACTTAAAACTCAAGGACTACTACTCTAGTATATTAACTTAAGTATGATAAAGATTATAAAAAAACAATTGATTAATTAATTACATTCTCAACAACGCTTTACTAAAGGCCGTTACACACCAACCAATTTGTCATGACCACTTCTGTAGTTAGAATGTAAGGTATGTATTGCTGTCTCATTCCAACTATAGCAGTTCAGCGCGGGAATGCTGCCTGCGTGATGGGCACCCTGCCAAGAGGCCCAGGCCTCTTATTTAATTAGTTATTTTATTTTATTTTTTCTAAGTTAAAGGTTTAGTTTTCGTTATTTTAATTTAATAATAGTTTAGTTTTGTAAAAGTTTTATACATGTTTTTACTATAGCAAGTTGTTGTTTCCTCTTGGTTTCCTCTATCAACGTATTGCATGGTACTGTGCGCAAAGCTATTCCGACCTCAGTTAAAACTGCGCAAATAAAATGTTCTCAAAAACACTCGTGACTAGCACCTCTAGCCATAGAGGAAGAATGGATAGAGGGACTCACCCACACATACACACATGAGTGACGAAGATGTATGCATAAGCAATACCGCAAGTGGGAACGAGATACAGTGTTATTTTTTCTGTCCCTTATCGCGTATACGGATTTTTTGTTTGCCACCACACCTGTCAAAATTTGTACTGAAACTGACACTACCATGACGTCACCGATATAATACGACTAAATTATAAATGACATTAGACGTCAAGAATGTATTAGCTTCTGATACTTTTTAATTTAGTATGGTTAATTTACCAACGTCCCTTTTTGGTATACGCTAGGACGTCATCTATATATCCTCTATCTACGCCTTTAGCACATACCTATTATATTATCTGTGGTGATTTTTGACAGTAATTTATTTGAGGTTAGTTTTCCTTCAATAAATACCATCTCACGTGTTAAGACGTAGAATTCGAAAGATTTTTTCGATGGTGTGAATCAGTGAGTTATTGTGATCAGCTCGACGCTCAGCACTCAAAATGGTGCGCCATAATAATCAGCTGCCCAATAACCTTACTCAGCTACAAAATCTGATTAAAAGGGATCCAGAGTCATATAAGGAAGAGTTTAATCAACAATTGGCTCATTTTGAAACCACTTTGGAAATATTTAACCTTAATCCGACGCAATACAACAAGAAATTAGATGAACAATCAATGTTCCTGGCCCAAGTGGCGCAGTGCTATTTGGAAGACATGAAATTTTACCCTCAAAAAATAATTGACATCTTAAAAACTCACAACACAACCTTGCACAATGATATGCGCCTTGCTCTGTGTAAATGTTTAATTTTACTGAGAAACAAAAACTTCATAACTCCCTTCGACCTGCTGGAACTTTTCTTCAATTTACTAAAATGTCAAGATAAACACCTGAGAGAGTTTTTAAAAACTCACATCATAACTGACATTAAGAACATGAACACAAAGCATAAAGATATGAAATTCAATTCAACTTTGCAAAACTTCATGTTTTCTATGCTGAGGAACTCTGATACTAAAGCTGCAAAGTTATCCTTGGATATTTTAATAGAGCTATATCACAAAAATATATGGAATGATCAAAAGACAGTGAACATTATTGCTGATATTGGGTGCTTTTCCAAAATAACGAAGGTAATGGTGGCTTCATTGAAATTCTTCTTGGGAAGAGATGAGGCTGAAAAAGAAGAGAACTCAGACAGTGAAGAGGAAGTTGATCCAAAGGCCACCATGATTGCCAACAAATTCAATAAAAAAACTAGGAAAAGGGACAAGATGGTGGAAAAAGTGAAGAAAGTGGCAAAGAAGTTAAAAAAGAAGAAGGAGAAAGCCCCTACATTCAATTTCTCTGCACTGCACTTACTTAACAATCCACAAGGTTTTGCTGAGAAGCTGTTTAAACTGATGGAGGCCTCCAACGAGAGATTTGAAGTTAAGCTGATGTGCCTGGATGTTATCTCAAGACTTATTGGATTACACAACTTATTCTTGTTCAATTATTACCCATTTATTGCAAGACTTTTGTTGCCTCATCAGAGAGAAGTCACCAGGATACTTCAGTTTGCAGCTCAGGCATCGCATGAGCTAGTCCCAGCTGATGTTATAGAACCAGTCATGAGAGCAATTGCAAATAATTTCATCACTGAAAGGAACTCCACTGATGTAATGGCAGTTGGTTTAAACGCAGTGAGAGAGATCTGTGCACGATGTCCTCTAGCCATCACAGAGGACCTACTGAGAGACTTTGTACAGTATAAAAACTACAAAGAAAAATCTGTTATGATGGCTGCAAGATCACTCATTCAGCTATACAGGCAATCCATGCCTACCCTTCTGCACAAAAAAGACAGGGGGAAGCCAACTGAAGCTTCCTTGGAGTTGAAATCAAAGAAATATGGTGAAATCGACATTAAAGACTATGTACCTGGGTCTGAAGTTCTTCTAGAAAAGAAAGACATCACTGAGGAGGGGAAACAGAAGAAAAAAGGAAATAAGAGAAAGAGCAATGATTCTGATGATGAATGGGTTGATGTTAACTCGTCGGAGTCTGAAATTGATATATCTGACAGCGATGAAGATGTTGAAGAAGAAGAAGCTGATGAAGGTACAGAAGACGATGAAGCAGATGACAATGAAGAAGAAACTGAAAACAAGGAAAGTAATGAACAAGAGACAGAAGGAGCAAACACCGAAAATGGTAAACCTAGAAAAATATTAAAAGCTAAAAGGAAGTTAAACAAAGAAGACATTAAAGAGAAGGTTGATACTGCTCGAAATATAGCAATGGAAACCATATTCACTGATGAAGATTTTAAAAGAATTGATGCTGCACAGGTGAAGAAACATATAAGTGGAGTGAAAAGAAACAAGGGTTTTGTAGAAGATGAAGAGGAATCTGGAGAACTAGTTCAGCTCTCTGCTATTGAGAACATCCATAAGAAAAGAAAGCATGACAAAAATGCTAGACTTGAATCAGTACTCGAGGGGCGTGAAGAAAGAAACAAATTTGGTTATAAAGATAGAAGGAAGAATATACATTGTTCTAAGACTAACAGAGAAAAGAGGAAAACTAAGAACTATCAAATGGTCAAGCATAAAGCCAAGGGTAAAATCAAACGATCATTTAAGGACAAACAGATTGCATTCAGGAACTATTTGGTCAAGCAGAAGAAAATGAAATAATTGAATTATTAATATAAATGTTATTTCCTTTAATTCTATTTTCTTTCAAAGGTCTCTTCTACAAACTTTTTATTTAATCCGTTTATTTTTTTAGTTATGCTTCGTATGATTTTTTACTTGTAACTTACCAGCGCACCTATCACAGGACGGCCCGCGAGCTGTGTCGCGACGTGATAGACAATCTGTCTCTTTTTAGTGACAACGCTTAGAAAGGGACGTATAGTCTATATATCGCGACACGCACAGCTCGTGGGCCGTCTTGTGATAGCAGTGTAGATAACTACCTATCAGAAAAAACCTGTGAGGTAGGTAGGTATACCAAAAGCAATAAAAAGTGAATGTTGATAATCCATTTGAAAAAGTTAAAACTTTCCCCATAGAATCGTGAAATTTGACACTGTCGTCTGCCCGACGCGGATATATCCGCCAAATGTTTGACCACTCGTCACAGAATAAGTAATAGTACCACTCGTGTTTGTTGCTTTCCCACCACCCCACGCGCCCCGTTCGGCCCCACGACCAATCACGAAACACGTTTTGGCGACCCTTTGACAAACAATGGGGAATTTTTTTTTGACGGATATATCGGCGCCTGGTAGACGACACGCGGGAATTGTTACTAAATTCTCTTTTATTCAGAGTAATGAAATGACGCGTAGTTGCAGTATCCAAGAGGCAACCGAATGGCTCGCGTTAGTTACCACAGTGGAAGAGCGGTGTCTCTTAATACAGGTATTATAATAAATACTTAAAAAGAGGCACCAGCCTAAATTGTTATATATGTAGTATAAGTTACTGAATAAATAATTTATCATTTTCATTTAAGCTCTCAAAGTGTTGTGGAACCGCTCTGTGCAACCCGAATTGAGCCAACTTGGCCTCGGGCGAAAATAGGAAAATGTAAGAAGAAAAATAGTCGCGAGGCAGCCGATTGAAACAGCGGTTGCCTGAAAGTGTGTACACGATGTTTATATAATGAAATGCTGTTTAAATCGGCTGCCTCTCGACAAATTTTTTTTCTTTATACATTTTCCTATTTTCGCCCCAGACCAAGTTGGCTCAGTTCGGGTTGCACAGAGCGGTTCCACAACACTTCGGGTCTCAAATACCGCGAGCCATCCGGTTGCCTCTTGAATACTGCAACTATGCGTCATTGCTTTAAATATTTCTTTGAAATTAAGCAAAAATACTGATGCTAGAGTTTCATGAATAATGTAATATTATAGCCCCCCCCCGCATCCAGCGGACTCCCTCCCGTGACCTTTACCAGGTCATCAGTCCACCTCCGCTGCCACATCAGTCCGCTGGATGCGGGTGGCGCAGGACCGACCATTGTGGCACTCTTTGGGGGAGGCCTATGTCCAGCAGTGGACGTCTTTCGGCTGAATATGATGATAGCTGCCGCCAGACGAGCGAAGCCGCGTGATCTCGCTCGGCCCGTCTAGATGCAAGTGCCGGTAGCACGGCATCCAGCGAAACCAAGGTCACTCTGAGCTGCTACGAGCTCGAATCAGCAAGTGCGACAGAGAGGGAGATCCACGAATGAAGTTCGTTTTCGTTTCGCGGTAGCCGCTACTAGATTTTCTTTGAGACCCTGCCGCGAAACGAAAACGAAGTTCGTTCATGTATTTCCGTCTCTGTTGCACTTGCATATTCGAGCGACAGATGGTCGCACCACACTTGGCGGTGTTTGCCCAAATATTCGTGTTGCACCTTTTTCCTTCCTACGGCAAATGAAAGAAGGCAACGACGCAACGCGAACACGAACCCCCAAGTGTGGTGCGACCAAGAGAGAGAGATACACAAACGTATTTCGTTTCGCGGTAGGGCCTGTGGGCTAAAAATACAATTGCCAATAAAACCTGTCTTAAAATTATAAAATTTGTAAACATTCGATTACGGAGAAAGGTCACAATGAATGAAAAAGTATTAAGAACTCCATAAAATAACACTTTCTTCGCGACGAAGCATATTCAGATATTTGAACGCACTTTTAGTTGTCAGTGTCAAATTGTCAATAAACTTCGTCACTGAGGGCCTACCGCGAACGGTATTCGAAGTTTTCCCTCTCTGTTGCACTTACGTACGAACTTTTAAGTATGACAGAGAAGGAAAACTTCGAATGCCTTTCGCGGTAGGCCCTCTGTTTGTATATGTCAAAAGTCCAACCAGCTGTATTCAACTATTCATGCTGTATTTTCGCTTCTCCTCTAGAAACACTTTGTTAAAAACAAGATATTATTTTCAATATACCGTCTACAAACACGGCACGTATCTTCAAATACTGCTCTCTAACGACCATCGATTCAGGACATAATAGACATTGGACATTTCTGTTTTGTTTTGCAATTATCACAATGTTGAAGCCAAAGGCGTTGACTCAGGTTCTAAGCCAAGCAAATACGGGAGGAGTAGAAAATACATTGTAGGTATAGTGTGGTGTAATTCATTGTAAATCATGATGTATATTTTGAGTTAGAGACCTTTCATTACTGTTAATATCACTTTCAGGTTGCTTAATCATCAAGGAGCTCTTTTAGCATACTCTGGATACAATGACAAAGATGCCAGGGTTACAGCTGCGATTGCCAGCAATGTGTGGTCTGCGTATGAAAAAAACGGCAAAAACGTGTTCAAAGAAGACAAATTGCACTTAATACTGGTAGATTGCAACAATGGAAAAATTGCAATTACTCAAGTAGCCAATTTGCTGCTGTGTTTGTATGCCAAAGAGTCTGTGGGTTTTGGGATTTTGAAAGAGAAGATTAATGCTATAGCACAGTATCTAGAGGGGCCTTTGAAACAAGTTGCTAGCTCTTAATATCTATTATTATCTTTAGGCATAAGTGTTTATCTATTACAATTTTATACATGTACCTATTTCAGAAATAAAAATGCATGTATCTAAAATGATATTTTATTTCAATATTTATGTGATATTACACTTAAGAAACCAATGTACCTATAGGTAGTTCTCTATTAAAAAAAAAAGGTATGTAGTTTATTTTCGGGATTGGTATTTTATTATCGTGGTACTACGATAAGTGGTGTACTAGTACAATAACTTTGTAACTCCCTGTGCATATACTTTTAGGTAGGTAACGGGGTGCATACTCCATTCATTTGCTTTGTTTGTACAACTAATACAGTATTTCGAAATGTTACTCAATCATTTTTATCATTCAGGACAACCTTGAACACTTCATCATACAATTTATGTTTTTCTCTGTTATGTACTCTTAATTCATGGCTCAGCAATTTTCGCCTGAAAGAAATAATGTATTTATGAGAACATTATGAATGTTTGTGGATTAATATCAAAGAAATTTGTTTCAATAGTTGAAATGGGTAATAATAGTAATAAACAAATAATGCTTGTTTACCACCTTTGAAAGAACAATACCTTTTCAAATGAAAATGTGATGAAGGTTGAATAGTATAATGCAAATTTAATTTTAATAATTTTACCTGGTCCACAAATCGCGGCCACAAATAGAGCATCTGTATCTAACATTTAAATGTGCAGCATCATAGTGTTCCTTAAGTGTTTTCATCAAACGAAATTGCTTCTTGCATTTATTGCACTAAAAGTAAAGTTATTGTTAAAAATTAAGGTTTAAATTGATGCAATCAAAATATGTCACAAACAAACATACAGCATACAAGTTTCATTGAAATTTGATATGATTATATTGGCACCAGTTCGGAATCATATAAGCCTCTTCATTTCATGTAATGATCATTCTGAGTCCTTCAGGTGTTTATTATGTATTTATTAAGTATTTATATCTTTTAAATACATAGTTGTGTGCCCATAACACAAACCTTATTGAGCTTACTATGGGTCTAGTAAGATTGTCCCTTATATGTTTTTTTATTCTACTACTAATAACCTGCCATCCGTCACATCAACTAGTACAATGAAAATAGTACATTACTTACCTAGGGCGGTTAAACAAAGAACGTCTCAGATCGCAGGTATTTGACGCCCGAGCCGAAGGCAAGGGCGATAAATATACGCTCTGAGGCTTTCTTTATTACCGCTCGTGGTGAGTACAAAATTTTACGTCTCTATCTGGCCAGGAAGTGGGGTTTTCCGCACGCATAGCGTGCGGTAATTCCTACTTTATGGCCAGGTATGACGTAAAATACATTACCTCATACTTTTTACTAGAATGTGTCAACTGATGTTTCCTCAGGTTGCTAGGGTTGACGAACTTGGCAGGACACTCGGAGCACAGGTACGGCCTCTCACCAGTATGCACTCTCATGTGCAGCGTGAGGTAGGCCTGCTGTTTGCCCTTGTATGGGCATAGCGGACACTGGAAGTCACATTTATCAGAGTGGACCAATCTGCAACAATCAAATGCAAACTACATTAAATAAGTCCTCATGATTATATGGAAGGTATGGAAGAAAAGGACATGCTGCGCCCAAATAAATGGGATAAGGGCAAGAAAATGATGATGATCATCATATATCGTGATTAAGGATTCTTATAATTTTGTCATTGTATGCTAATCTATATTGTAATTTTTATCTCGAAATAAATAAATCTAAATCTATCAGCCAAAAGACGTCCACTGCTGGGCATAGGCCACCCCCAAAGAGTCCCACAGCTGAGACCTTTACCAGGTCATAATAAGTAAATAAGTATTTTAGCACATTTAGTTTATCGAAATCTAAACCATTGCCTGTTTGCCTTCTTAAGTTGCTCTTTAACTTGCAAAACTTATGATGGGTTGTGCATCTATAACCCTGTAACGGGATATATATAAACCCTGTCATGACATCGCATTCATATCATTGCACACATTAACTGGTTTATTAACCAGTGGATTGTGGAGTTTAATGTGTCAAATTGGCCAGTTTTTATAACTATAATTGGAAATGAGCATTGAAAAAAAACGATTACTTAAAACGGTTTGGATATGTAATAAAATCATATTTTGTGCTTATAATTTAAAGATCCGAAAGTCGGGGAAAATCCATACACTTCAATCCAAAATCTGTCATAAAATCATGTTCACATTAAGCTTTCGTCGGAAAAATGCGATTTGTCACCATTTATAATTCTATCCTGGTAAAGGTCGCGGGAGTCCGCAGGATGCGGGTGGCGCAGGACCGGTCTCTTTGGGGGAGGCCTATGTCCAGCAGTGGACGCCTTTCGGCTGATATGATGATGATAATTCTATATAAAATAATAGCTCAACTAACTGTAATCATGAATATTATAACTTACAAGTGATTCCGCAATGCTCCTGCTGAGTATGATATTTTGCCACAAATATGACACGTATACTTTTCAGTTCGCAAATGCACATTTTTCTTGTGCCTTCCTAAGTTGGACACAATCTTTCCACATATTGGACAGGGAGGACATATGCAATTTTGCTGCAAACGGTGCTCTACCAAAAGATCCTGAAAATTATATTATTAACATTTTAACAGTGTCCAATTTAAATATGAGCAGAAAGTATAGAATTGTGATAGAGTGCCAATGTGCTAACAGCTACTTATTGTAATTGACACAACAAAGTTTTTTCATTGGCCCTACCCTATGTGATAAAGTTTAGTACTAGTGGCTGTGTAAGCTGTTAAAATTATGAGCCCGTCTTTTTTTTAATAGCTGCCATGTCTTATTAAAAACTTGCAACCCGCCCCGGTTTCGCACATGTTTATATGTATTAAACATATAAACCTTCCTCTTGAATCACTATCTATTTAAAAAAACCACATCAAAATCCATTGTGTAGTTTTAAGGATCTAAGCATACATAGGGACAGACAGACAGCGGGAAGCAACTTTGTTTTATACTATGTAGTGATTGTAAAACCTAACCTTCGAGTCAAATGTGAGATCACATCTTTGACATCTTGCTGTTTTTACAATTGCATCTCTATCTCTTGGTTCTGTATCTTGGAGATCCCAATTATTCAATTTCTTTCTTTTCCTGCCAGTTTGACTTCCATGATTGATGGCAAGCTTGTTAAGTCTTCTTTCCTTCATTTGATTAATAATAATGGCAAAATCATGCTTTACCATTGAGGTAGTGTGATAACGATCTTGAACACAAATTACAGAATTTATTGTTGAACTTATCAAGAACATTATAAACTAGATGTCTGCGCGGCTCCACCCATATACTACAAAGAACATTAGAATAACTGAAATATGTCAATAATATTATAAATTCAATATTTACCAGGTTTTTCAGACTGTGTTTGGCGAAACAATGACTCAGAAGTCTCACATTTCCTCTTAAATGTTAATGCCACTTTCAATTCTTCTAGGCAGTTATTACAAACATACTGTGGATAAGAATCTGAACAACTGACCTGAAAGTATTTATTTTGTTAATATGAAACCTTTTTAGAAAACATTAAATAAAGCCATTGTTTATTACTCGCTCACCCAAACATAAGAAACTTTTCTGATAGCACTTGAAATAAGGAGTCCATCAATTTTATCCGTGAGCGGTATATCAGCAGGGCTAGTACAAACTCTGCAAATCATCTCATTCGGGAATACAATTTCGTCGCTAAAACACAGAAGCCCATCTAAATAACAACAGTCTGCAGAACCACATAACAAATATAATTATAAGGAATTCTCTTAATGTTAAATAATGAAAACATACGTTTTTGTTATAGAAACTTGTGATCCATGATTTAAACGTTCATGTTCACGTTTTTCTTTGATAGATTTCCATAAAATAAATTCTGCTAACTGAATAGAGCTCATTGCAATAGTTCAGTTTACAGGATGTCTTTAACTATGTTTTAACTTCTGTAATTATTAATTTATTTTGATTATGAACAATGATGAAAATGAAACAAAACTTTTATTTTGGAAGCTAGATGTCAACTGTCATCTTGAGATGAAAGAAAAAACTGCAGTAAAACATTTGCGTCATTTGCTTTTTTATCAGTGGCTTAAATAATTTATTTGACAGAGCAAGGGCGTTTTGTAATTGTTCTAATATTTTTTATGTGATAGATATAAAGTAAATTTAAATTAATAAAATAAGAAATATCCATGTTTTAATGTAGTTCTACAAAAGAAATATTGTGTAATTCTAGGCTTTCGTTTAGGGGACAAAACCAAATTCATACGTTTTTGACAGGTGTGAACGGCTTACAATCGTTTATGAATTTAAGTCACATAAAAACACTTTTGATTGTGATTGTGTGATGGGAGATGTTGGTTGAATCAGATTTTTCTTATTATTGTTTATTGATAAAGCTATTTGGACCATAAGACATACATATTGTCCTATACCATGAATTTATCCGAAGAAAACGTCTTCGGGAACGGCCTATTGTATGTGGGATTCAATCAAGACCAAGGTAAGTAAAAGTTGCGTGTTGGAATTACATTAACTTGTCGGTTTTTTACTGTTATATTGTAATAGCTTTTTTGTTATTTATTCAGGTTGTTTTGCTTGTGGAACTGAAAATGGATTTCGAGTGTTTAACAGCGACCCACTTAAAGAAAAAGAGCGTCAAAATTTCGCCGAGGGCGGCCTATCTTACGTGGAAATGCTGTTTAGGTGCAATTACATGGCCCTAGTCGGCGGGGGGAAGACGCCCGTGTATCCGCCGAACAGAGTTATCATATGGGACGACTTGAAGAAGGACTCTGCTATATCCCTCGACTTCAACAGCCCGGTTAAAGGTGTTAAATTGAGAAGAGATAGAATTGTTGTTGTTTTGGGTGAGTAGTTTATCAGTAACCTCTTATCAGTGATTGAAATGGCACAGTATGCATGTGATAAATGTGTATTCTGTCTTTGCAGAGAATTTAATAAAGGTGTACACATTCACGGCACAACCACAGATGCTGCATGTTTTTGAGACCTGTCAGAACCCCAAGGGTCTATGTGTTGTCTGCCCAAATAGCAACAATGCCGTGCTCGCCTATCCAAGTCGCAAAACAGGGCATGTGCAAGTAAGATCTCTATGAATTCATATCTAGTTAGTGCTAGGGCCAATTACATTTGCTTGTTGCTATGTGGTCGCCACAGTCACAAAACTGATATTTAAGCCTTTTCATAAGTTATTCTTTTGTGCAATACCTAAAGATTAAGTAAATAATAAATAAATACATGAAGCCTTCTTATTTAGGCAACTGCAAACCTACTTTTTATGGGTCTTCTTATAATCATGTATATAAACAATTTTGCTAAGAAACAGTCCTGTTATCTAGCCTATGAAACAGAAAAACAAAGAAATGCTGGTGGCCTATGGGCGTTTTCACTTGAATGAGCAATTTTAACTTTTTTTCTCAGAATTGAGTTTTTTTTGGTTTTTCCTGTTCAGAATCATGGGCACTCTTAATCCTGATAAATAAAAAAAGTGTCACACATTACTTTTTTATCAGTTGGTAGAGCTAAGCAGTCATGCCAGCACCAGCAGCTCCCCTGAAGGACACTTGATTGCGGCCCATGAAGCTCCCCTCAGTTGTCTGGCGCTGAATGTGGGAGGCACCCGTCTGGCCACGGCTTCCACTAAAGGCACCCTTATTAGAGTTTTTGATACAGCTACTGGACAAAAGTTGGCAGAATTAAGACGAGGTGCTCATCAGGTATGTTATATGTCACATGATTTCCTATTCAAAATACGAAACCAAAAATAGCATTCTAATTTCAAGATCCTAAGTAGTCTTAAACACTAGCATATTTTGTATGCATAATTGTTCTATTTACCTCTACATAGGCCTGCCCTAAACATTTCTATCCCAGCCCTGAGCACCCTTTTCTTCTTTTTATTCCCTTGGTATCCACTCACACTGTTTGTAACAGAACAGTGATGACACATTTAAAATAACAAAAGTTGTATTGTACTTATAATGTGTTCCTAAAAAGTGCATTGTAATAATCACAACTCGGGATAGTTTCCTTCATATTACACTCTCTCTATGGTGCTGCAATTATATTGCAAAGTCTACTAATACTATTTTAAACTTTGCAGTATAGTTACGATACTTGCTTCTAACTAGTTCCTATAATATTAATTTGTATCATGTGAATTATGACTAATGCACAGAAGGAGTCATTCTGTAAATTATAGGTATAGAAAAACGAGTTACTATTGCTATTAAATGGCCATGCCAAGTTGAAAAGTTAAGTCATCTTGTAGTTGTACAAATTCAAATTGAGAGTGAACTATAATTGTAATTGTCAAAGGTTCCAATTTTAAAAATCAGAAAATACAACCTGGGACTTATTAAATATACAGGATTAGCTATCGAAATGGATCAGTGAGTGGAAATCAGAAACAAATTTCCCAATAGTAAGATAGGAAGATTTATACTACGAACCACAACATCGCATATATATTTTTTTTATTTACCTTTATGAAATTAAGTTATTATAATTTCCATTCCAGGCCACTATTTATTGCATAAACTTCAACCACACTAGTACCAATTTGTGTGTGACATCAGACCATGGCACAGTCCATGTGTTCAGCCTAGAAGATGAAAAGCTGAACAAGCAGTCAAGCCTAGCAACTGTCAACTTTCTGCCTAAATACTTCTCTAGCAACTGGAGTTTTTGCAAGTTCACAATACCAAATGGCCCACCCTGTATTTGTGCGTTTGGTGTAGACAAGAGCTCCATAGTTGGTGAGTATATTTCACTCTTTAACTTTAAACCGCCACAGAAAAAAAATCGAGGTGCCCCATGGCCCATGTCTATTGTTTTTGGACTTCTTATGAAGTCAGTGGAAGGTGGGTAGCAACAGTGATGAACTGGAATTCAAGTCAGTGGCAGTGAGTGGGTTAAACGGGTAGGCAACAAGTGGTGGCGGCAGCGGCTGTGGTTTGCTAATACGTGGGAACGAGAGATCGGAGCGCGGCCTCTCGCTCCCACTTGGAGTATAGATTTCTAATACAGAGGAGCTATACGCGTTGTATGTAAATATTGTACCCTGACTTGTAGCAATTGTTATTAAAATATGTCTTTCTTTCTTTGTCACCTTAAGGGACGGAAAGGGTCCTATGCAGCTAAATTAAGAACTG
The DNA here is from genome assembly GCA_963854355.1 of Epinotia brunnichana. Lineage (NCBI taxonomy): Eukaryota > Metazoa > Arthropoda > Insecta > Lepidoptera > Tortricidae > Epinotia > Epinotia brunnichana. The sequence goes on along the minus strand of OY977942.1, from coordinate 20,025,327 downwards.
GTCTTAAAATGGCTGACGCCTTACCATACTACACATACCGCCTCGTGCCTGCACTACACTCGGCGTCAAAAGTATCGCACCTTTCCTAAAATTAGTTTCAAGCGATTATTACTCCTAAGATTACTGTACCCTGTCGATATTAGTATCATTAGAAAGCTAAAGCCTAGGGGGTTTTATTACCATTCATATGATACTAATATCGACAGGGTACAGTATGTATCTTAGGAGTAATAATCGCTAGAAACGAATTTTAGGAAAGGTGCGATACTTTTGACGCCAAGTGTACAACACATTGGAGATGTGACTCTATTGCACACTGCAATACGGTCAGTTCTCCAATGAGTTTCAATTTTTGAGATGTGGTCGTATTGCGAGCACTAGGCGATAACACAACCTACTTCATTCGAGCGGGATTTGATGCTTTATTTGCCGCAAACCCGTACTAACTCAGTCGCGGCAAATAAAAAGTGGAACTATGACAAGGACAACAAATGATATTTCCCTTTCTGTCACACTTATTGAGATTTGTATACTCGCAAGTGTAGCAAGCGCGCCCCTCGCCCCGCACCGCTAACCCTGAGCGTCACTCAGCTCCCGATTATCCACACTTTACTAATTATTTATTCGGACACCACATTTTATTGTGAAAATTTTACCTGTTTTTTTTTCAGAAATGGCATCTTTTTTTGATACCTAATGCCTGGGAAAAAATTGAACGGTCATTATTATTTCACCCTGTATACAGAGCTAACTTGGATGGGGTAGCACATGGTTAGAATAGATCTTTTGGAGCAGAAACTACTACAATATATACTAGGCGAATATATCATATAGAATAATCATAGTAAAAGTTCTTTTTTTTTTCGTTCCAGTAATCTGCGCTGACGGCTCGTATTACAAATACAAGTTCAACGAAAAGGGCGAGTGCACACGGGATGTGTACGCGCAGTTCCTCGAGACCTCCGAGGACAGGTAAACACACCCTAAGGATTATTATCTAACTAAGAAATTACAATGTGATTATATGCTATTTTCCTTTTGATAGAAAAGTTAATTTCATTATTGTTTGGCAGCAAGTAGCATAGACTCTGATAGTTTTCGATTTGCCAAAGTTTTCATTGGAATGTTCAGTCCCTTAAATGGAAATTGGAAGAGTTTGTGCACTTGGTGCTAGTACTTTGTATGTTTATACGTTATTGGTGAAACATGTGATCAAATGAATTTTATAACATGAAAATAAAAATTGTTCATATTATATTATGTAGTCCCACGTCATCATCATCATTCTTATATCCTCTAAAAGTGTTATAGATCTCTTTAAGAATTTTATCAGTGTGACTGATTTGTATTGACTTTATTAAATTTTTTATTGCGTTGTTGTAATTGGGCGGTCTCGAAATCATCCCATAGGACGATAGATCATGATCTATAACTGGAAAAAGTAAATAAAGTGATGCTTTACTTGATGGCTGCTTGCTTATTTATTTCTAAGTCTGGTTATAAGTAATAACTAATAAGGTTTTCTTGTATGACGGATGGCTCATTGCCTTGTTATCCAGGCGACGAAGAAATTTATATGATTCATTTTGTTCTATTATTATAGCTAAGGAGACATGATAAAATTTGTAATTAACACTAACAGGAAAATAAATTAGCAAATGAACTGTAGTCATATCACGATTCTACTACCTATACTCTAATAAAACCCAATACTTAGCGTAAATCGATTCTATATGTTCCGAATATGTGATACACTCCAGTGAATATGTGTTTACATTATATCCGCTAAAACAAAATGTCTAAAACAATTGATTTTTTGTAGATTTTAATAACTAAGATTAATTGATAAATTTTGACTTATGACAGACACCAAAGTATACAAAACGAATAGGTTGTTTGTTTTGTACATTATTTATTATGCGCAACAGCAATATAAATACCACTAAAGGAACCTGTCTGAGAAAACTGGAAGTGACATCAAAATTACAGGTATATGGGCCAATCAACTATTTTTTGTTGCTCGTCGCCATGGCAACATCTCATGGGTCACTCTATGATTTTATGGGGTTTAAATGTGTTTTTGTTATATTGGTAAACCCATTCCATGGTGGGGAATCTCTTTAGTATGATAGGAAACCAATTTATAATATTTTTTCTAAGAAACTCTGTCACTGTTGTCTCTTGGCTTACCGGAACAGAATAAGAACAAAAATAACTTGATAGGCCCATATAGTATAGGAAATTCAGGATAGTCAACACTCTTTTCTCTTCCAATATAAGTGTCATACAGGGTCACAACATAAAAGTTGTCCTATAGCCAATAGGTAAGGGCTTATGTGCATGTACAAAATGTTTTATCGCATATAATTATTAAGGTCTGATCGAGACTGCGTGTTTAGTCTCGGCCGAAAATGATATCGAGAATTAGTAGATTGTACAACAAGTGCATAAAATTACCCATTTTACCTGAGGTTCATTCCCGCCACTTATTTTTTTTTAGGTATACTTCATACTGCCACGTCATTTAATGTTTCGATACGTTTTTAAATAATAATTGACTTCTGTTGTATCTGGTTTTCTTAATTTAGTAATAGAAAATACAGATGTGAAATTGATTCAAGCAAATCGAACTAAATAACAAGTTTATTCTATGAAGTTTTATTGTGCGCTAGGCTCGATCATCTAAGTCTTTAAAAAAATACTTCGTGCACTAGAGCATAAATGTGGCATTATGTGCAGCTTACATCCAGCACAAAGGCATTGCATGCATGCGAAGTGAAAAATATTTTGACCTCGGTAGAGACTGAGATTGGTGGCCACTTCTAGGTAAAAGGAGCGTCAGCCGTCCACCAGCTCGATGGGTGGACGATATTAGGAAGATCGCGGGTCACTTCTGGATAATATTAGCTCAGGATAGGGACGGGTGGCGTACTCGAAGAGAGGCCTATGCTCAGCAGTGGGCGATTACGGACTGGCAATTATGAAAATGATGGAACTGAGATCTCGGTCGGACCTTGATAATTAAGTAAGAGGAAAAGCGGTTTATGCGGATTAAGATACAACCAAAAATTTGGCTTTAAAGCTTTTCCCTTTGATGTCTGCGGGAAAAAAGCGATCCTAAGAGCTGGTACACACGGCGACTTTTTGTTGTTCTACAAACGCGATACAGTATCGATACAGATGATTTTGACAGATTATTTATTTATCGTATGGCGGTTACACACTGGTACATAGGCCAGGTCAAAAATACCCTAAACCGACGAGCATGTATGAGAAATGTTACGAGAGTGAAGCGAAAGTGGTTTGTCAGGATCGTAGCAAATGGAGATCCGTGATCTCTGCCTACCCCTCTGGGAAAGAGGCGTGATTATATGTATGTATGTATGTACATATATGTATTCGTATCGATGGCGCTGATAGAGTTCCAATGTGCGCTGCGAGGTTCAGAAGGAACAGTGCAGCTGCCGAGTTTGTTGTGATGATCAGATGATCTATGGCCGCGCGTTTTAACCGAGCGTTTGTAGCGTCGCAAAGTCGCCGTGTTTAACCGCTCTTAATCTATGTATGACCCATAATGATGGGTACACACCTAGCGAACAAACAGCTATGTATATCGCTCTATCTTTTTTTTCTTCTAACAAATAGCTTTCACATAAATGCTTCGCTTTCGTTGGTCGTTCGTTTGCTCAGTGTGTGCCCACCATAAGGCATTTCACAGACTGTAGCGGCCTGGCCGCGGCGGTCAATAGTAAACTTGTCATTAGCTGTCAAATTTACTATCGACCGCCACCGCAGGCCGCACCAGTGTGATGCAGGCATAAAAGGATAAAAAAGGTCTGTCATTTTGGCACGTATACATTTCGGTCAGGAATGACAGGGCTTCACAACTAGCACGATGAAATGTTTGATAATTATAGCTGTTTGGGATTCTCTGAAATTGAAGCAGCAATCAATATTTAAAGATGAATAGAAGGCAGAGTAGGAGCTCCTCTCCGACTCTCTCACTACCGCCGTTAAGGCTGGGCGCAAACGTTCGGTTTCAGCGTACGGTTTCCGGATTCGGTTTTCGACCTTATAGCGCTCGCAGGCGTTTACAGAACAATAATTGTGTCGCTTAACTTCAAATTCAGATAAATCCACTCTAACCACTTCCGAGATAATTGAAGTAAAGTGATAATAACGTTATTTCTTTTATTATGGCTAAACCATTAAATAAAGCCTTCCTGTTCGGCAAATTCATCATTAAAACCATCCATTCTTTACAAAAAATCAAAGTTAGATTGGATTTACCTTCATTTGATATATACGATTGTAATTTATCTATCTTTGAAAAAACTCAGTGTGGATTTGTATAATTTTGACCTGGATTTATCTAGATTTGAAAAAAATACGATTAGAAATTGTCAGCCATGTTGAACAAACTTCTTTCGCTGATTGGCTTGGATGGACTTACCTACATTTGAAAAAAACTGTCATATGGATATATCTGATTTTGATAAAATATTATGATTTTAACCGTATTTTTCTCAAAAATCAGACAAAATTATACTAAACCGATTAAATTATAACAAAACTAGTTTTTTACCCTTTTATTTCATACCAAAATCTTAAAAAATGTCAGAATTGGATTTACCCGAGTTTGAAGTTAAGGGGGTTCGATTGCCATACAAAACGTTATTTGACATTCGTAGGCTAACGTTGTCGCTAAACGTAGGCGAACATGTTGGCCCGCAGATTTGCTCGATGTACAGATACCGTGAAAATAACGCTGTTCAAAGCGTATTGCACATCACTGTACTCGGCAAGTCTGTGGTTCAAGTATACCCAAAAGGCATACAATGCTCTGCGCATCCAATTTAATAATGCCTTCAGGTCTTTTATGTTTGCCGAGGCGCGTACAGACGGTTTTGACGCCGTTTGGCGCAAAAAGTCTGCTTCTCTCCTGAATAGAGTGCGCGGGAGCAGCAACAGTATCCTGAAAATGATAGCTGGTAAGTTTGATTGTCCCTTGACAAAAATACTTACTGAACGTACCAAATCCCTTTTTACCATTAAGTACTAACCTAGACTAAGAATAAATAACACCAGTGGACCTCATAGTTGTCTTGTAATTAATAAATAAAAAAAAATAACGGCGTGATATTTTAAGAAACTTATGTAACAAACTTTTATAAATTGGCTTCCCATTTGCGCCAAATTCCCCCTTTCCTAGAATAAACTTACATAAACTAGATTAATTTGAGAAATTGGTTTGTCACGTGATATTTTGGGAAAACTATTTTTCTCAAATTAATCTAGTTTATACAAGTTTATTCTAGGAAAAGGGGAATTTGGCGCAAATGGGAAGCCAATTGATGAAAGTTTGTTACATAAGTTTCTTAAAATATCACGCCGTTAGCCTGCGAATGTCAAATAACGCTTTGTATGGCAATCGAACCACCTTAAGCGACTCAATTATCGCTCTAGAGGGCTGTAAGTCGTAGCCTAAATGACTGTGTGACTGGTACGTGTATCTTTTGTCACACGAAAATTACTTTCCTCACCACCATATTTGAAAGGTTTCTTAGGAGTTTCTGTGTGAAGTTGTAAATTATTTGTAATTTAATAAGATGTATAAAACTACTGTATTAAAACTTCTTTTCATTATTGTTGTCTTATGATTTCGTTCGACTGATGTGTATTGATTATTAATTATTTTTATATTTTTTAGTGCCCTATTTCGCAGTTTATCCAGACAATGTATAATAATCAGTGTATTTTAAGCTTCAAATATACATATAGCAAAGTAGACTGCCTTAAGTCGATATTTTGTGATGTTTACCATGCAATGACCTTAATATCATCGGCATTTTTAATAAAGTACCTATATTTTTTATAAATCTTTGTATTTATTGAACTCATTATATTACACAAGTTTCACTGTAGCACTCAGTCATTAATTAGGATAGCCTTTCGTAGCATAGCAATGATTAGAAATGTATAACCTACTATAAAATAAGGCTAAATGACTCTAAAGCCCCCGTCAGACCGGTAGCGGGGCGGTGCAGATTGCGGGCGCGCCAGTTGCAATGCGCGGAACCTTATGAGCAATAACATAACAGACAGAGACACGCGGTACGCAGGCACGGCTCAGCGTCACTGTAAATATATTAGCTAAAGCTGTATCTCAACTAGCGTCAAATTAAAGGAACAATTTGAAATTATATGCTCCGAGCCGGATTCAAACCGGCGACCACAGCCATATATACAGGGTGGAAAGATAAGTCGGGCCCTGGAGGGAAACTACCTTAAATCCTGAAGCTGGCTCTTTTTACTTAGAGGAGACATTCCTTTATTATTTAAAAGAAACAAAACTGCATTCAAAGATTTTCAAAAAAGCCTCACACACGGTGGGGAATCGAACCCGGTCGAATCTGTCTAAAAATCTGAGTTCGTTTTTTTTGCGTTAATTAATAGTTCTAGGTGTAAGGAACTATTGTTGCTAAGGAACTCTGTATCTGCAATCACAGGAAAATGTTGAATTTCAAAGTTTAATGTACGGAAATGGACCTTCCCATACTAACCCGCTTAGTATGTCTGTAAGTATGGGGAGATGTGACATCTGAAACTAGACGAAATTGGAAATTCGTAGTATTATTTATTTATTTTCATCATTTACTTTTCAAAACTGTAATAAAATATCATTCCCATACCTACTTAGGTACCCATATTAGGTAGGTACGTACATACTGTTTGTACGAGGAGATCCATTTCCGTATTTAAACTGTGAAATTCGGCATTTTCCTGTGATTGTAGATACAGGGTTCCTTAGCAACAAGTGTTCCATACATCCAGAACTATTTATTTACGCAAAAAACGAACTCATATTTTTAGACAGATTCGACCGGGTTCGATTCCAGGCCGTGTGTGAGGCTTTCTTAAAAATGTTTGAATGCAGTTTTGTTTCTTTTTAAAAATAAAGGAATGTCTCTTTTAAGTAAAATGACCCAGCTTAAGGATTTAAGGTAGTTTCCCTCCAGGGCCCGACTTATCTTTCCACCCTGTATATGGCCCGTCGAGCCCACTGAGCTATCGGAACAATCTGTCTCGGTCACTAAATCTGCCAATCAGTAGCTCTAGTATAAGTTTTATCGATACATACACGTTTTCGAACGCGTTTGCGTTTAAACGTCTGCTAGACGGAGGGGCGTGTTGGCGACCGTCTAGCAGACACTTTAGTTTCAATTGGTATGGCAACGCGAACAGCGCCTCTGGTGGTAACTACTAGGAACTACGCGTTGGCATACAAATTGTAACTAAACGCAAACGCGTTCGAAAACGTATGTGTCAAAAAACAAAGTTTTAACCGACGAAAAATCAATCATCCCCTATTTTACTACCCTTAAGGTTGGTTTTTATTTCCAAATTTATATGGGACCAACTTCGGGGTATACCCTTTTCTTTTAAAAAAATAATTATCAAAATCGAACTACTCTGTAAAAAGTTATGCGTGGTCATACATAAATATATATATATACGCGTCGACTTGAGAACCTCCTCCGTTTTTTTCGTCGGTTGATAAACTTATACTAGAGCTACAGTTCCTTCTTACAACGCCTTAGGGAGGCGTGTAGCGACATCTACCTATTAGAAGACTCAAGCTTCCTAACGACACCAACGTCTCAAATTGTATTTACAAATCTTCAGTGACGATAATTGAAGTTTATAAATTTCGTGAGCAACGTTACTGCTTAATATTAATACAAAATGTGTTTAACGGTTACTGCTTAAGGTGGTTCGATTGCCATACAAAACGTTATTTGACATTCGCAGGCTAACGGCGTGATATTTTAAGAAACTTATGTGACAAACTTTCATAAATTGTCTTCCCATTTGCGCCAAATTCCCCCTTTCCTAGAATAAACTTGTATAAACTAGATTAATTTGAGAAATTGGTTTGGGACGTGATATTTTGGGAAAACTATTTTTCTCAAATTAATCTAGTTTATACAACAAACAAACAATCTTAACGGGTCTTCTACAATCTACTACCCCGACGCAACTGCAGTTCCAAAGGTCACCCAATTTAAATACCTCGGCTCAGTGCTTACCCATGCTGCCGATATAGATGCGGATGTAAAGCATAGAATAAATGTTGCCTGGCAAAAATGGCGGTCATTAACAGGGGTTCTATGTGACCCACGAATGCCTATCCGCACTAAGGGCATTCGGCCGGCTCTAATGTACGGCGCAGAATGCTGGACGGTAAAAGAGACGCATGTACAGAAAATACACACGACGGAAATGAAGATGCTAAGATGGTCAGGGGGAGCAACCAGGCATGACAAAATCAGAAACGAGTATGTTCGAGGTAGTTTCAAAGTTGCTCCAATACCAGAAAAGCTTTCTGAAAGCCGTCTTAGGTGGTATGGCCACGTCATGAGACGACCTGATGACTACGTTGTCAAAAAGGCCTTAAACATCCCGGAACGTAAAAGAGGCAGAGGCCGCCCCCCTTCTACATGGTGGACCAGCATGACCCGGCTTTTGAAAAAGGAACAATTACCAGACCCGACAACCCAAGACCGAGCGACTTGGCGCCGATTAATTAGGAGAGCCGACCCCACCTAACGTGGGAACAGGCACAGAAGAAGAAGAAGAATCTAGTTTATACAAGTTTATTCTAGGAAAGGGGAAATTTGGTGCAAATGGGAAGCCAATTGATGAAAGTTTGTTACATATGTTTCTTAAAATGTCACGCCGTTAGCCTGCAAATGTCAAATAACGCTTTGTATGGCAATCGAACCACCTTAAGTAATTAAATATTAATACAAAATGTATTCAACTAGCATCTCTTAAGACCTTTCTACACCCTCGTTATCGTTACTGCTTAATTTGCTCCATCACGCTTCCGCGGACAGTCTGACGAAGTCTAAAAATGCAAACATTTGAATAGGGAACATTACTGCAATGTTCTGCCGCCATAGGCAGCACTACCACTAATAGTAAACCAGTATAGAAATATAGGGATTCACACACACATGCACAATTGATTGTCAAATGACACACAAGGATGCTTGCATAGACAATACCGCAAGTGGGAACGAGATACAATGTCAACGCTGCTAGTGTCGCCACCTACGAAGAGTTTTGCGTAATGTTCCCTATTGAGAAAACAGCACCTCATCTCTTGAGTACATCAATGAAGGTATTTCTTGGTATTTTAATGTTGGCAACACTTCTCATTTTTTTCTTTCCTTCAGCTTGTTGCTTGAGCAATTTTTTTCTGCGAGTAATATCACCGCCATACTGGAAAAATGTTATTCAGGTTAAAAAATGCTAAAAGTGGAATTCTCTGTATGAATGTAACTTTTAACAAATACTTACTAGTTTTGCTGTGACATCCTTCCTGTATGCTTTTAAGGTTTCTCTTGCGAACACTTTGCCTCCTACCACAGCTTGAATGGCGACCTGTAAGCAACACATGGTTCTAGAGTAAAGCAAATATGTACTTCTATAGTACAGTCAGGGGTATTAATATACGTACATAAATAAGGACAGAAATATCTGTACAGGCCCCGTAGCATGGATGGCGTTATCACGCGATAAGTGATAGGATAAGCGCGTCGTCTCATTCTATCGAACGGTGTCAGCCAGGGACGGCAGCTCTATCCTATCACTTATCGCGTGATAAGGCCATGCTACGGGGCCAGGACTTTATTGTAAATGTCATAAAGGCGTGTACAGATATTTATGTACGTATATTAATTACGTACATTGTTGTAGAGGTTGTACATTGTTAGAAAATAGGCAATAGGTGGACGAGGGGGTTCGAAGGAAACGAGCCATCCATTGCACTTTACATACTAGCCCCGATGCAGAAGAGTTCGTCCAGTAATTAACAACTTTCACATTTATTTTGATATTTATTACTAGGGTTAGGATTCTGGTGGCAGTTTAGCACAAGTAATGCAGTGGAGTCGTCATTGTATATTTTTTTATTTGAATAAATGAATAACTGAACGATAAATCTATATTGCAGTGCCAGCCAATAATATATCACCTTTGCGTTTTATTGTATGAACGTGTATAGAGTAAACAACGGATGCACTGTAGGGTTAAAATAGTTAAACTTTTCAGGCAGCAAGTTTTATATTCGTACTTTTGCTACTCACGCGAGTGCAGGTATTAATTTCTTCGACCATTTTAAAAGGAACGTACACTTGTCTTCACGAACACGAATAAAATCTTAATAGTTTAGGACTAATAGATTATCAATATTACATGCTTAGATCAAACGACTAAGCAATAGGAACAATATTAGTCATGTTTAATGTAGTTTATTTTCATTGTTAAATAGAAACCCTAAAACGTTTTTATTGTAGAAAAAAAGGGCACTTAAAAACGATTGTCCAATAGGGAACATTACGCAAAACTCTTCGTAGGTGGCGACACTAGCAGCGTTGACATTGTATCTCGTTCCCACTTGCGGTATTGTCTATGCAACCATCCTTGTCACTCATTTGACAATCAATTGTGCATGTGTGTGTGAATCCCTATATTTCTATACCGGTTTACTATTAGTGGTAGTGCTGCCTCTGGCGGCAGAACATTGCAGTAATGTTCCCTATTCAAATTGTGGTTTTTAACTGCACTTCTTGACTCATGGACTCGAAGCAGAACCGTCAGCATCTTTGCCGTGTCGCTTTCCCCAGTAATGGCCCTTTTTTCGCCTGTTGAATTCGTTACCGAAACAGTTTGAAAAAAAAAGCGCAAAATTTATTCTGCTCAAAAAAGTGGTATCCTTATATTTTAATTGTGTTAATGTGGAATATTTTCATAAATAATGAAACTATTATACCACTAGTATTAAACGGTATTGAAGTTTTATCGAAAACATTATTTCCTTACAAATGGGAGAACCTCAGAGCATAGAATACTAGAGAGAGGACAAGCCGCCGGCGGCCGTGTCGCAGCTGTATGCTCAATGGGCATACAGCTGCCATACTGTGCACGCGTGCTGATCGCAGAGAATATTACGTTTTTTCCCAAAATGCCTGATATGATGCGCGTTTATGGTCAAATAAGCGTGTAGGTACCTATACAAGTGTGTGTGTTTTAGATGTGTGCGTGCTTTGTCTTGTCAATTACTTGGGCGTTGTGTGGGTTAATGTACTTGCGACAGGCTCACTCTATACAAATCGGCCGCCATGTCCGATCTCCTTATATTCATACATCTGTGGGGAGAACCTACAAAACTGCTCTGATTAGACGAAAACATATGCATCGGGGCTAGTAGTGCTTTTCACGCCGACTGCAATTCGCTATTCATGGCACGAACCAAGGCTTATAGTAGTATAGCAACGTAGTTTGTTGCTTTACCTGCACCATTTGACGCGGAATCATCTCCTTGAGCTTCTCAGTGAGTCTCCTGGCGGTGTATTCGAGCCGGCTGGTGTGCACTATACTTGAAAGTTCATCAACTAAAACACCATTGATAAGGATGTCCATCTGAAATTAGCAACATTTTAGTTTAGTAACTAGTGACTCTGTGAACTGCAGGCCCCGCGAGTCTGTTTACTAAAATCTGGATCGACGATAAGTTTCTGTCAAAAATTTCATTTTTGGTACAAGCTTTTATTGCCGACTGTACTTTTCTGTATACCGTCATCAACTACGAATTGAGGCGATTCTAACGAGCCCAAACTCAACGGGGTTACGTCGGTTAAGGTGAAGCAGCTTCAGAAAAGTACCACAAGGGGGTAGAATAAGGCTTGGAAATTCCTACTTAATTACGCGAAAACTACATAAAATGTAACGGTTTCTTATTTAAATGTTATTTGAAGATATTTTCTACAATTTTATAATGCCCAAAACACGATTTGATTAATTTGCCTCGATGGATTAGGCTCGCAAAGTTAGCTCTGATTGCGCGTTTTTCGGTAGGTCGAGTTGACTAAAAACCAGAACCATTTTTTTGCTAGTCAATGTTCAGTATTTATTTTTGTATCCTTTTATTCCTTATTATATATGTGACAACATAGTAGGCTCTTTATATTTTTAATTATCGTACATCAGTAAAAATAAGCACATAAATATAAAATCTCGCTCAAAACGGATGCGCGTAAGTCATTCGTTTGAATTTTGTCTGGCCAAGCGGCCTCGGGCTGGACGGACGTCTGTCGCGATTTTCTGCATTTTGACAACTATAAAATTCGCTAGTTTAATACCAGCTGTTAGAAAATAATACGTTTTCAGGGAGAATTAAAAGGGTGTCATGTGGGTGGATAAACGTTTAAAATTGATTTTCGGTCATTTTTACAATTTGTTCTAATTTAAAACACAATAGTTCGTTCACAAACCCTACCATTACAACCCGATTTTTCATATTTCTCATCTTAAGAGCCCGTTATTAATGAAAGAAGTTTGAATACGTTTCTTTAGTATGTGGAATATTTTTTTATCACACAGGTCACATTGTCTAGTACAGTGTATGTGCGTAACATCTCGCTGCCCCAATATTATAGGGTTCTATGTTACATTGTCGGGGTACTTCAATTTAGACCTAGTGTCACTCTGACAAACTTCAAATTTCAAGTTGATAAAAGTGCAACATAGAACCCTATAATATTGGGGCAGCGATCTGTCATATAGAAAGATTTGTTTGACATTTGGCATTTACGCTGTCTTAGGACTTAGATATATCGTTTTCAATAAAATAATAATATATTAAATACAATGAAAATCGTATAGTGTACGGACTATAACGATTATGATAGTATATTGTGATCCGCTGTAATAATGACGCCATCCAGTTAAATCCCCTGCAGTTCCAACCAATTGAATGTGGAATGACATTGTCAGAATACTTATAATATCAACTCGAAATCTGCAAGCATGATGTAATTTGTGTTTATTGTGGTCAAATCAAGACGGATTATTGTCACCCAATTGGATACAGTTCTTCAAGATACCTCCTAACTACACTTCAACTCCAAGTTTTTAACACATTCACTGCCCAGAATCTCTACGGACTACGCTCCTTGCCGATACCGTGGTCTTCCCAGTATGTAGCGGAAAGCAGTAAGTTCATGGCAGACCTGAGTGAGAGTTTGAAAGTCAAGTGAAGAAGAAGAAGTAGTAAATAATTGTAATAATTAATATTGTCGCGGTGATCGCGAAGTCTGTTATTGTGGTATGTATTCTATCTGTCACTCTTAGTGTATTTTCACTGGTAACACTGGCGATCGAGGTCGACGAGTGTTATATGTCAGAGCGGAGAGAAAATGGCGGGAACGAGGTGAGAGAAGTCGGTAGAGGGAGTCCGATGGCTGGGACGGGATACGCGGTGTGGCGCGTGTAATCACATACAGGAGACTCTTGGTAAGCGAAAGATATCTATAATCTTGATATATATAGATATTGCGGCGACCTTGAATTAACGTCTACCTTGAGATAGAGCTGAGTTGAAGAATATATTGATATTCTTTGTGTGTAGCTCGAGTATGAATGTAACAAGTGAGGTGGCTGATGGTTATCGGTTTGAGTTACTGGAGGTTCTTTATGGAGGCTGATGGATGAGCTGTAGGGGTTGTTGTGGAGGCTCGTCGGGGACCACATGGTCCCCACCTCAGTACTCATCGCATAGCTATATGAGCTGAGTTGAGAGATATGAGAGTAATGAGTTGCGGGATGCACGATGAGTTCTCCCGTGGAGATTCAGTTGTGCCGTGCATCCACCGATAAGAGCCACGGGACTTGGGGCCCTTCCAATTTTCCCCGAGAGAGTTGAGGTTACATTCATAACTAGAGATACGAGTTTTGAGAGTGGATGGAATTGAGCGCCCATCGAGTGTTGATTCATGGTCGCTGCAGTAGCTCTCATATACTGTGCTTTATATATATAGATCCATGTAGCGAGATTATTATTACATCCCCCTAAGAGTAAATCTCCGCTACATGTTTTGGTGGAGATGCTTAAAAAGAAAAGAAAAGTCTGTCGGTGGCGGTTCATGTGTTTGGAGAGATAAAAGAGTTGTACATAATGTTGAAATATTTCTGTATTCAACTATTTTTTTTTGGTTTGGGTATGCCCATGGTGGTGCGTACACATGGGACGGTTTGACCCATTGTGGTGCGTACACATAGACAGTAATATTGCCCAGCCATGAAGAGAATGTGCATATTTCGAGTTCAATACTTGAAAGTAGAATTCGATTACACGGTGAGCCGGCCGACGGGCGATTCTTTGTTTTTTTCCCCCTTTTGTTTCGGCTTCTTTTCCACAGATCAGCATTTGTTTAGGAACGGCGATTACGTTTTTTATTCTAGTAACACTGAATTTAGTCTCTGACCACGTTCAGAAATACGCCACTGTTTATGTTTGGTCAAAGCATGTGCAAATTTAATTGTCATTTTGCGCCTGTTTCCTCGTAAGTTTTATTACAACAATTTTTTTTATTATTTAAAGACAAAAAGAAAGATATATTAAAATATTTACTTGTTGTTTTATTTTCCCCACGGACGTTATTCACGTTACGAAATGTTCATTGTGTTTGGAACGGAACGGTTCGGGTACCACAGATCGATCGGTCGGATCGTATAGAGGAGGTTTAAGAGTGAAGTTTAAGAAGTAGAGTGAAGTCTACTTAATCTATGGTTTGTGCCTTTGCTATTTACCCGCTCTTTTTTTCCTTTCGTGTGTTGTGAGAAAAGTTTGTTATAGAAGAAAATATCGAATAAAAGTGCCCAATTACTTAATTAAAGAGTGCCAAAGTTTGGAAGCAGACCGCTTAAAAAAAAACAGTCGTAAGTAATAGCTTAAGGAGACTTCATTATGAAGTAATTAAGTAGTTACATTTTCATGTAAAACTAACAAACTTTTGTGGTACATAAACTCGACTTCAGGTGAATACATTTCATTGCAGATTAGCATCAAACGAAATGCAAGATTTACGTAATATTTAGAAGCATATGAAGTATATCGGTAGCTTGCATTGCGTACAAAATGGACTTTCTGCTTTCCACATTGCAATTGCGCCTACAACGGCTAACAGAAGCGTTAAAGGGAGCCGCAGAGACCCTTAACAGCATTGAGACTGGCGTAGCAAGGGACAGGGTAATTGCCGTGAGAATTAACGTTAAAAATAGATTGTTATCGCTCACAACAGATTTAGATAGATATTTGTCTGGGGCGACGGACATAAAAGAAGAATTCTGCATTAAATGTCGAGATACGCAAGTAAAGGCGGAGGACACGCTGACCGAATTAGAAATTGCGATGAAACTATACTGCCATGAAGCAGAGAACAATCATAGAACGCGTCTACCTAAGTTAGAGTTAGGGAAGTATAACGGGGACATCCTAAAATGGAACACTTTTTGGGATAAGTTCGAGGCCAACGTTGATAGTAAGGACATTGCCAACGTTGAGAAGCTTTCATATTTGTTGGCGTCATTAGAGGGGCCAGCCCTTCAGGCAGTTGAGGGTCTGGAAACTACTAACATAAACTACCCGATTGCGGTAGACATTCTCAATAGGCGCTTTGGTAAACCTACGAAGGTCATCGATGCTCACAACGAGGCTTTGCAAAATCTTGCTGTAGCGAAGGATTCACCTGAAGACTGTAGGCGCACTCTAAACATTATAGAGAAGCACCTGAGGGTATTAGAGGCTCTAGGGGAGAAAGTTGATGCTAGTCACCTTAGAGTTATCATACTTAATAAATTTCCATCAAAAGTGGTATACCAAGTGCGGCTAATGTCAACCGATGATTCTTTTGCTGCAATCCGGAAAGCTGTGGATGCTGTAATAACAGCCATGGAGAGTTCAGTTGTTACAAACATGGAGAGTTCTGTGATTCCAGTAAAGTCTAGTGACACAACGGAGATGAGTACACCTGCTTCAACAGCAACACTGCAAATTGGAGCTGTAAAGAAGAGGAAATGGCAACAGAAGAGGGAAGCAATTTCAACTCAACCTTACAGGAAACGCCCTAAGAGAACGTGCATATTTTGTAATGAAGAACATTACAGTGAGGACTGTGTCAAATTTAACACATATAAGGAGAGGATTGGGAAGCTGAAAGATAGGTGCTATGTGTGCTTTCAAATAGGACACCGTGCCTCCAAGTGTACAAGAAGGAGGAAATGTGTACATTGTTCTAGGATGCATAATAGAGCGCTTTGCCGTCAGAAGGTGCAGAAGGGTGAGGCTAATGATACGAGTATGATACTTTCAAACACAACTTCAGCTAATGTACAGTTAAATAAGCCATCTAATTTCTTACAGACAGCAGTAACCCAAGTAAGGACAGCGGAGGGGAGAAGTCTGAGCATTAGACTTTTACTTGATTCTGGAAGTCAACGAACTTACATTACAAACAGAATAGCAAAATTATTACGAATTAAACCTGATGGAGAAGATTGTTTGATGATTTATACATTTGGATCAGAAAAGCCTAGAGAAATGTTATGCCCATATGCAACAATAACTGTAGTGAGTAAACGTAATGTAGAAAGACTGATTAGAGTGAATATAGTTCCATACATCACTGCAGAGGTACCCGTAGCTAAGGTACAGTCACCAATGATAGACATCTTGGCAGACGATGCTTCTACTGGTGAAGGCATCGATTTGTTGATTGGAAATGACTTATTCTTCTCATTTATCAGGAAGAGTGTTGATTTAGGAAATAATACCTTTCTAGTAGATTCTGATTTTGGTTGGTTCCTCGCAGGAAGTGCTACTAACAACAGAGAAGGGGACACTCTATCAGTGGCTACATATTGCCAGTGCCATGATATCAATCAAGACCTTACAGAACCAGATCTTCCTCTGCGTACCATAGATGTCAAATTTTTGTGGTCACTTGAGAGCATCGGGATATGTGATTCTCCAAAAACTACATGTGAGGAAGAAGCCGTTCAGCATTTTAACAAGACTGTCAAATACAGTGAAGGAAGGTACCAGGTGAAGTGGCCGTGGATAGAGTATCCACCAAAATAGCCCACTAATTTTGGACTTGCCTTTGGAAGATTAAAGGGTGTATTACGAAGATCAAATAAAGAAGTCATGGCGGAGTATGAGAAAATCTTGAAGAAACAGCTTGAAGCTAACATAATAGAAGTTGTGGATCCTACCATTCCGGCTGACCATCCAGTTCACTATCTACCTTTTCATATGGTTCAGCAGAAGGGAAAAAGGGGTCGTCTAGTCTATGATGCTTCAGCTAAGTTGAAAAATGAGAAAAGCTTGAATGAATGCTTATACAGAGGTCCGAACATGCTGGAAGACCTTACAGGGTTGATACTGAAATTTAGAATTGGAGAAATTGCTATCACTGCCGATGTTGAAAAGGCTTTTCTTCAGGTTGGCCTACAAGAAGAAGACAGGGATGTGACCAGGTTTCTCTGGGTCAATGATTTGGAAAGGGAACTGACTGAAGATAATATCACGCAATATAGGTTCTGCAGGGTGCCTTTTGGAGTAATATCGAGCCCCTTCCTCTTAGCGGCAACAATTCGATATCACCTTTCAAAGACTAACAAAAGTCTTCTTCCAGTGATAGCAGATAAATGTTATGTAGACAATTTAGTGACGTCAGTTCAATCAAGAAAAGAGGCTCTCAATTTGTATGCTCAAACAACAAACTCATTTAAAGAATTAGGAATGAACATACGAGACTGTATGTCTAATGACAAAGATTTTGTAGACAACATTCCCAAGCAAAAAAGAGCTACACAGGAAAGTGAAATGAAGATCCTCGGTTTGGTATGGAATTTGGAAAATGACACTTTACGGCTCAAACTGAATAACGAAACTTTTGAGAGTGAGATCATAGATAGAGGCATTACAAAGAAAGGAGTCTTGAGAGTGCTAGCACGTCTTTATGATCCATGCGGTTTTGTTTCACCACTCATGCTACCAGGAAAACTCTTATTCCAAGAGATCTGCACTAGAAAGTTAAAATGGGACGATATTCTGCCTGAAGACCTGTCGACTTCATGGAGGAACATAATTGAGAATTTAAAAACGGTTAAGAACGTAGAACTGCCAAGACATGTCGCAAATGAATCAAAGTCAGAATGTATGAAGTATGAACTACATTGCTTCACTGACGCATCTTTGAATGCATATGCAGCAGTCATTTATCTGCGCGTCATTGCTGGAAATCAAGTATCAACTTCGTTTCTCATGTCGAAATCCAGAGTAACCCTAGCAGAAGACAAAAGTGATCTCAAAATTCCTAGACTTGAATTGCTAGGATATCTGATAGGAAGTAGACTTCTGAGGTATGTTAAGAGCCACATAGACCGAAATATACGCAAGATATATTTGTGGACAGATAGTCAAGTTGTCATAGCTTGGATCAAATCAAATAGACTACTTCCACCATTTGTATTGAGACGAGTCAATGAGATTAAGCAAATTAAATACATCATAGGTGCAGAGCTGCGCTATGTCAACTCAAAAGAAAATCCTGCAGACATAGCTACCAGACCAGAGTTGTGGCATCACAAACAGGATCTATGGCTCCATGGTCCAGATTTTCTTCTACAAGACCAAAGTGATTGGCCTAAAGAGCAGAGAAAGGAAGAAATGTGCTTGGCCGGGAGGGCTCTGGACACGATGGATGGTCCAGAGATGACAATGAAAGGTTATGAAGACCAAGATAGTGATCTTAACCTTTCTGAAATTGAGGATAATCCTGCAGCCACTGCCCTTCAGGAAAGTTTGGAGTCTATGCAAAACCCGTCAGATGAAGAAAAGTGTAACGAGACAGTGACTGAGATTAAGAAGTTACAAGATAAATACTTTTCAGATGAAGTTTCAGGAAAGGTGACCAGTTTGTCACGAAACTTAGGTCTCTTTGTAGATGAAGATGGGATCTTAAGATGCAAAGGAAGGTTCGCGAATGCTAATTTATCATATGATAAGAGATATCCCATTCTGATTTCGAAGAAATCATCCTTCACAACCGAGATAATACTAAAAACGCATAGAGACAACTACCATGTTGGGGTCCCACACACGCTAAGTATATTACGCGAAAAGTATTGGATCCCACATGGGCGAGCCCAAGTACAGAAAGCTCTGAAGAGATGTTCGCAGTGTGAAAAGTATTCTGGAGGTCCTTACAAACTGCCACCACCACCTGCACTGCCCAGTGAAAGGGTTAATTACAGTTCTCCATTTACTTTTACTGGATTAGACTATCTGGGTCCGGTATTAGTGGAGACAAATACTGGCAGAGAAAAAAGATGGATTTGTCTTATGACATGTCTAGCAATTCGTGCTGTACATTTGTAATTGGTCAAGGCCTTGACGGCTGAGGAGTGCTTGCTGGCGATACGTCGGTTCGTGGCGGCCAGAGGACCACCTAAAGTATTAATATCGGACAATGCACTACAGTTCAAGTTAACAAGTGAAGTACTAATCCATTCATACTGCCAGGAGAATCATACCAAGTGGAAATTCATCACGCAGCTTGCGCCTTGGCAAGGCGGTTTTTACGAAAGATTAGTTGCACTGGTAAAGCACTGTTTAAAGCGCACACTCGACAAGCATTTATTGACAGACGGTCAAATGCATACAGTAGTGAAGGAGATTGAGGCTGTATTGAACACAAGACCTTTGACTGCAGTGGGTTCCGACCCAGAGGGAGTGCTGCGACCAGCTGATTTTCTGTCTCTAGGTCAGTGTCTAGAAATAAACCCAGAACTTGGCGAGGGAACCTCGCAAGGCACCAATACTAAAGTTGACTTGGTTGAAGGCTGGAAGAGAGGTCAGAGGATTCTTAACGAATATAAAGAGATGTTCACCAATCAATACCTATCAAGTCTGCGGGACAGATTCAGTCACTCTCATAAACAACCGCGAGTGATGTCAAAGAAGTCTCCAGAAGTCGGTGATATTGTACAGATTAAGAATGATTCCAAAAATAGAATCAATTGGAAGGTCGGTAAAATCTCAAGTTTAATCAAAAGCCGGGATGGTGAATGCCGAGCAGCCAAAGTGGTAGTTGGGAATACAGAGTTTACGAGATCCATAGCCCATCTGTATCCGTTAGAGTCTGATACGTACGGCCCAACGAATTATGCACAACTACCATCACATGACAACGAGATGGCAGAGACACCAACTAAACACATGGATAGAACTGAAGCTTTGGAACCTATAAAAGCATCAGAAAAGATTGTGTCACCAGAGCCCGAGATGGAAATTGATGAGCTAACAATCCCTACTAAATCTGCAACAGAGAAAGATGTTTCTGTTTTAGAGTCTGAAGATAGTCCTATGCAAAGTGAGCAAGCTCCCGCTGCTGATACGCACGAGGCAGAAGTGAGAGAGCCAAGTGTTATGGAAGAACGGCCTGAGGAAGCGACGAGAATAAGGCGGAACGCTGCCATTTGGGCCAGAGAACGAATAGCTGAATGGACGCGTCAGCTAATGACGCTACTAATGTAGTCCTTTCGCCTTTTGGGAGTGTCGCGGTGATCGCGAAGTCTGTTATTGTGGTATGTATTCTATCTGTCACTCTTAGTGTATTTTCACTGGTAACACTGGCGATCGAGGTCGACGAGTGTTATATGTCAGAGCGGAGAGAAAATGGCGGGAACGAGGTGAGAGAAGTCGGTAGAGGGAGTCCAATGGCTGGGACGGGATACGCGGTGTGGCGCGTGTAATCACATACAGGAGACTCTTGGTAAGCGAAAGATATCTATAATCTTGATATATATAGATATTGCGGCGACCTTGAATTAACGTCTACCTTGAGATAGAGCTGAGTTGAAGAATATATTGATATTCTTTGTGTGTAGCTCGAGTATGAATGTAACAAGTGAGGTGGCTGATGGTTATCGGTTTGAGTTACTGGAGGTTCTTTATGGAGGCTGATGGATGAGCTGTAGGGGTTGTTGTGGAGGCTCGTCGGGGACCACATGGTCCCCACCTCAGTACTCATCGCATAGCTATATGAGCTGAGTTGAGAGATATGAGAGTAATGAGTTGCGGGATGCACGATGAGTTCTCCCGTGGAGATTCAGTTGTGCCGTGCATCCACCGATAAGAGCCACGGGACTTGGGGCCCTTCCAATTTTCCCCGAGAGAGTTGAGGTTACATTCATAACTAGAGATACGAGTTTTGAGAGTGGATGGAATTGAGCGCCCATCGAGTGTTGATTCATGGTCGCTGCAGTAGCTCTCATATACTGTGCTTTATATATATAGATCCATGTAGCGAGATTATTATTACATCCCCCTAAGAGTAAATCTCCGCTACAAATATGCCTAAACAGTAAAGTATTCCATTGCATATATAGATTTGCATAATTTTGTTGCCTAACATATTTTTTTACCTACAAATAATGAAGTAGGATGATTTCATTGTATGATGTAATTTACATTGAATTATATACTTTTTATTCTTGTGGTATAAAACATTCCTACTAATGAAGAATTTGTTTCATTTTCTTTACCTCCTCTGAGGCTAAGGAATTCACTAGAACAGACATATTTAGATTAAGTATGCTGATTTTGTAATCTGCTTGCGTCTTGGTGCAAGTGCGAGTCGGACTTGTGCACGAGGGTTCCGTACCATACTCGCAAGATTTCAAGCTAATTAGCATGTCTAGTTTAACATAGATGGGACACACGGAGCGTAATTATGAATCGATTGACACCTTATTAATCGGTTCCGTATCTTAAACGCTATGGTGGAATTGGGATGCCTATCCGGAATAGCATGTTCGCTGCTTAGCCAGATACTCATGGCCAGGCCTTTAAGCTTTATGGGAAGGATATAATGATGTGACGGAACTTGCCAATGAGAATACTATTATTGTACTATTAAAAAAAAAATTAGGTAGCTAAAGTCGACTTCCGAGCTATGTTTACAATTTGGCACCTTATTCCTTTGTGATAAGGCGAAAAAAAAAATATTCTATATATCATCATCATCATCATCATATCAGCCGAAAGACGTCCACTGCTGGACAAAGGCCTCCCCCAAAGAGTGCCAAAATGACCGGTCCTGCGCCACCCATTCTATATATAGTAGTATAGAATATATAATTTTTTCGCCTTACCAGCTAAGTCTCATATCTGGGAAATTCTTTTTCTCTATTTTCACCCAAGCGGAGCTTGGCCACTCAGGTATATTATGTATGTATGTGATACATACATATATAGTATAAAATGGCATATCATTTGTAATCCTATGCGTACGAAAGAAATATGAGTAAATAAAATACATTACTTACAAGCAGGAATCGCAATCGAGGGGCCATCCAGGAAGCACGGCAGTCAGTACAATTACCAAAGAATTATTATTAGTTAAATTTTTTTATACCATGTATTTTGCAAACAAGCACACGGTTAGCGAGATATCGAAGCCTATGGACGCTAAAGAGGATTCACCACCGTGCATTGCCAACTCTTTATTGTTTTGAAGATTTGGAGGATGCTCAGGGTTCATTTGAATTAACTCACAGATATTCACGAGTTTACGATATAATATTGCTTACCTATATTATTCTTTGTAGATATAGGTCAGTAGAAGTCGACACAAAATAGGCTTAAATCGCAAGGCATGGTTCTTTGGTATATTGAGCCGACCAGTTAGGATAGTGCGAACACGAAATTTTGGTTTAAAAGTCATAAGCTATGCTACTTTGACCATCAAAATGTAGTAAAGTTTAAAAGATAATTAATTCAAATTGTTGGAATAGGGAATTTGCATCTTTTTATTTTATTGCGAAAATCAAATGTATAATTAAGCATTAAAACAACTGTAGCACTAAAACTTTCTTATGATTTATTTTTCTGATGTTACATGCATTTGAAATCTGCACGCACCGGCACCCCCCGAAAACGCTCTTTATTAAACTGGCTTATGCTATGACGTCACAACATATATTCTCGGCGCCTTTATTATGGAGTAAGTCATTAATTTGCAATTATCTCCACAACATTTGCGTTTAAGTCTATATTTGTCACACAAAAACTTATTTTCTGTGCCAATTCAATATTCTGTGTAACTGTTATGTTATTTTATCGAAACAATAATATTTTTTTTCCTCATTTTAACGTGAGATAAAACTAATACAATATATTTCTACGTATATCCGCATCGATTGAGTGCAATTTATTCGAAATTGAGGTCCCATGCAAGTTTCCTATTTTAATTAACTTTAAAATTCAGGCGTAATGTAAAAAAGTCCTAAAATTTCGCAGTTTTACGCGTGTCGCGCAACTGGCACAAGCTTTTCGAAGTTGCAAATATGTGTCTACACTACCCTAACTGATCCATAAAACAAAACCAAATAAGTTACTGCCAAAATTTTCATTTTTGGTACAAGCTTTTATTGCTTACTGTACTTTTCTGTATATTGTATTGAGACGATTTTAAGGAGCTTAAGCCTTAAACTCAACGTGGTTACGTCGGTTAAATACTCAATTCCCATGGCCACCTTCTGTCTCCATCATCAGATCAGCTCAATGGTACCATTATATTGAATTGTTATCCAAACTATACTAATACCCAAAATTTCAGCTCAATCGGATAATGGCAAGTGACTGAAAAATGGATTGCAAATTTTGACGGACAACTTACTTAAGTAGATAGTAATAGTAATATAGTAATAGTAATTTATTCTTTCAAGTAGGCTTACAGTTAAGCACTTTCAAAATGTCAAATATACAATGTAAAAAAAGCAATAATAATAACAAATATAACAAACACTACTTAGGTACTAACACACCATAATAATTATAGCTAATACAGTTAAAAGTAGTAAATTTTAATTATGCGTAGAGCAATTCATTCCCAGACAGTTTTGTCATTCATATAGTCTTTAATGCTGTAATATGCTTTACGTACTAGTTTACGTTTCAGATAGTTTTAAAGTTTGTTAATATTAAGACTAGTCACACTACTTGGGAGTTTATTATAGAACCGTATACAATTACCCTTGAAAGATTTGTTTATTTTTTGCAGCCGAGTATAGGGCACTGCGAGCTTGTCTTTATTTCTGGTATTTAGATTATGTATATCATAATTTCTTTTAAAGTTAACAATATTTTTATGAACGTACATGATATTTTCATAAATGTATTGAGAATGCACTGTCAGTATATTAATTAGTTTAAATTTTTCTCTAAGGGACTCTCTAGGTCCCATCTTATAAATTGCGCGAATAGCCCGCTTCTGCAGTACAAAAACAGCACCAATGTCAGCAGCGCTACCCCATAGTAAAACGCCATATGACATAATGCTATGGAAGTAGCTAAAGTAGACCAATCTCGCGGTTTTCTCGTCGGTTAGTTGACTGATTTTACTAACTGCAAAAGCCGCGGAACTAAGCCTACTCGCGAGATTACTTATGTGAGGACCCCATTGTAGTTTAGAATCCAGTGTTATACCTAGAAATACTGTACTGCTAACCAGGTTCAATTGCTCATCTTTGACAGTTATAAACTTACACTTACATACCTACATACAAACAGGTCAAGTTGATATATAGCTTGTAAAAACCAGAACTACATCGTGCTTTGCGATTTTAATGTCGAATTCTACAGTCCTAACAACGCATCGCTTTGAACCAGGTTCATAGGATGTGGTACTGGGGAGCACCGAAGAGTTTTTATGATCTTCATGAATATACAAATGACTTCCACTTAGCACTAACAAATTACTATAATTATGTTATTAGTGTCTACCCTATGATGTAGGTATCACCATCACCTGCGACTACATTACTCACTTTCGGTTTGCTGACGACACTACTTACCGTACATCACAATCATAGAGGCACCAGGGGGTGTCAGTGACAGTGATTAAAGAGTACTAAATACGTATTAATATATGTAGGTACGAGTTTATTAGGTCTATTTAGTATAATTATATTCTGGCCTGATATTGGTTTACGGGTATACCTAATACATTGGTGTTTCACTTTCGTAATAACACTTACAACAACAGCAGACACCGAAGGTATAATTATGTTTTAGTACGGTATTTTATACTTAGTATTTGCATATTATTTGTAGTACCTACTTTTTTGCATTCCCACACTATGAAACTAAGGAGCAAAATAAGGATTACCTAATATATATACCTACCCAGTAACGTACAAATAGGTACGTACCAACAAGGCTCGATCATTCTGACTGACGTGATTGCTTAATGGCCCCTCTATTGTGATGAGTTGAGACTTAAGAATTAAATTGAATTTTCAAATTTAATTATCCATCCAGGCCCAAGTCCCCCAAAAAGCCAGCTCGATCTGAGTCCTTATCATAATGTAACCCCTAAATTTGTCAAGCAATGTTAATAAATTTTCGCTTGCTTATTTTCATGAAATTTTGCACCTTAGCGATGACCGAATAGAGTTGCTATGACATTGCCAATCTAAAGACTAATCTATTGACTTATCAATAGTATATATTTCATATACCAAAATGTACCTAAGAAACATACGCAGAATCATCGCAGAATAAGAAAATGTCAACAAGTCTGACATTTTTCAATAAGATGTTTTGACAATTTCACTTTCTGTATGGAGGTTGGTGACTGATTTAAATTTATAATATCACGAAAGAAAAAAAATACCGAGGTCAGTGACCTGTCACAGTAAAGTGAGATAGTGTGCGTGAAATGTAGCGGTGTGTGTTTCTGGGGAGAATTACGATAATGTTGCGCCGCCTAGTAGGTTTTTAGTGTCGCGTATGTAGCTTCACCGGAGATGCTTCACCTTAAGTACTGAATTCCCATGGCCACCTTCTGTCTACATCATCAGATCAGCTCGATGGTACCATAATATTGAATTGTCATCCAAGCTATACCTTTACCCAAATTTTCAGGTCAATCGGTTGAAAATATCTACTTCAAAATTGAGTTGCAAGATTCCACCCGAACAGTTACATGATGATATAATATGTATATTGTATAGGTATCATCATTTCAGCCGAAAGACGTCCACTACTGGACATAGGCCTCCCCCAAAGAGTGCCACATATTACATAGTTAAGTCATACATTGCAAGTTAATAGAAGGCTTGTAAAAAAAACAATATAAATACCGAACCTGCTCACAAAATTTCACGAGAATCGGTCTATTTTGATTTCAAGCAACAGAAACTAGTTTCCGGCCTAGATATGGCGGATTCCATTGTGTATACGAAGCATCATGTCCAGTGACTGATTTCGGTTACGGTTATACCGGTATGAAACCAGTATGCCATTACGTTACCGTTATGTCGTAAAGGTAATGCGCGCCGCGCGAACATAACGGTACCGTAACCGTTTTGAAATAACGGTTACCGGTATCAGTTTTAAATGTTACCGAAACCTGTATAATACTGGTATTATAAATGTAACCGACAAAAATAAGCGAGCTGCCACTCTACAGAGGAAGCATTGATTACTAAACATTTAAAGACAAAACGGCAGTTGCGCTGCCGGCGATTTGGCAACAACGCCAAGCCAAAGTCGGTATATCGGTTACCTTTAAAAAGCGGTTACGGTACCGGAAAAAATAAAGGTAAACTTTATATTTCGATAGCGAAATATAAAGGCTCCGCTACCGAAACCGCTATTTGAAAACCTATATGACGTCATACCGTTAAAATAGAATACCGGTATTTTTCGGTTATGCAGTCCCAGAGCACTAGTTTTAAAATGAGAACCACACTAAGTTTGTATGGAGAGCCGAGCGTCCTGGCGACCCTTAATAGTAATTTCTGTATAACTTGATCGGTATATTGTTGGTGAACGACCGCGCGATCTTTTTCCTTCGATGTTCCCAACCACAATCAATTTCTCCATACCTTCGTCGCCTCTGCGCATATCGTGTCGCTGGGACCCGCCCACCCCTTCCCAGAAAAAAGCCTTTGAATGGCTAGTCGTTCGTTTAATAGCCCAAATCACTGGCTGTCCGACACGGCTAAGTACCCATTCATTTTACTCAGCCGTACGAAGGGGTTTCCCTTACGCGAGGCTACCTCTTTTTTTTTTTTTTTTAATAGCCTTAAGTGTCCCACTGCTGGGCAAAAGCCTCCCTCTGTTCCTTCCACGTATCCCTATCCTGGGCAGTCTCCCACCAGTCTTGGTCGAAGACGTCAAGCTCGTCTCGCCATCTCCGACGAAGTCTACCGCGACGCCGTGTTCGGTTGTGTGGGACCCACTTGGTGGTGATTTTAGCCCACAAGTGTTCCGGCATGCGGCAGATGTGCCCGGCCCAGTCCCACTTAAGTTTGGCGGCTGCGTGAGCTACGTCAGCTACTTGCGTTTTGGAACGCAGTATTGTATTTCTAATGCAATCTGTTATTTTCACGCCCAAAATACTGCGTTCCATGGCTCTCTGACAAACCTTTAGGGCAGATTTCTGAACTTTTGTCAAAGACCAAGTTTGTGCACCGTAGGTAAGGATTGGAAGAATGCACATGTCCATGAGTTTCCGTTTTAGGGATGCTACCTCTACTTATATAAAAACCCTTTCGAAAGGCTTTTTTAAGCGCTTGAGAAGGTATCTGATATTCGTTAGGGGAACTGCTTACCCGTATTTAAAGCGCTTTAATAGCTAAATGAATGGGTATTGAGGAGCATCGGCTTTGGCGAGCAAAGCCTTCCGAAAAACCCTTTCAAAAGGGGCACCCGTGTTTAAAGCGCTTTAATTGCCAAATGAAAGGGTTTTGAGAAGCATCGGCTTTGGTAATCAAAACCTTACGAAAAACCCATTCAAAAACCCCCGAAGGGGATACCGGGCGGGTCCCTGCCTGTGTGTCCGAAATATGAAAGAATGCGTTGTTGGCATATGGTGGACAAACGAGTTTTTATTTTGAGCTGGTTCAGGATAATAGTCTAAAGGCTGGCGTCCACTAGGCTTGCCGCAGAGCCGCGTCAATCGACGCACTTTCATAGTTTATGTATGAAGGCGAATTATTTTGGATTCGATTCGACTCGCCTCAGCGAGCCTAGTGGACGCCAGCCTTAACCCTTTTCCAGGCCGGCAATAGGGAACATTACTGCAATATTCTGCCGCCAGAGGCAGCACTACCACGAATAGTATACCAGTATAGGAATATAGGGATTCATACACACATGCACAATTGATTGTCAAATGAGTGACAAGAATGCTTGCATAGACAATACCGCAAGTGGGAACGAGATACAATGTCAACGCTGCTAGTGTCGCCACCTACGAAGAGTTTTGCGTAATGTTCCCTATTGAAAAAAAATCGATCAAATGTCAGTCTTATT
Organism: Epinotia brunnichana; assembly: GCA_963854355.1. Classification (NCBI taxonomy): domain Eukaryota; kingdom Metazoa; phylum Arthropoda; class Insecta; order Lepidoptera; family Tortricidae; genus Epinotia; species Epinotia brunnichana. The sequence goes on along the minus strand of OY977942.1, from coordinate 19,997,087 downwards.
AACTGACATCAAGATACACGTTTGACAGTCTGTATGAGGTCGATATAACGCCTCTGCCTGGAAAAGGGTTAATAGATAATAGTAATCAGGTACGACGACGTTAGTGCGAGGTACTAACCCTTGCAAGCGAGCTCTCATGGAACCCATGATCCTGGTAATCAAAGCTCGCGAACCCGGACGTGATGCTCTTGAGCGTGTCATGGAAGTCGATGACGACTTCCGAGAGCGGCAGTATGAACTGCAGCAAGGTCATCCTGTCGTCCACCGCGTTGGCCGGCAGCGGGGTGCCGCGCCGGTCGATGCAGAGGGTTGTGACGGTGCCTATGTACTCTACGGGGGTTATTATGGTACCTGCCAGACAAAAACAATCATAACTCTAATCTTTGATATATTGCATGGACGTATAATACTCTAGACGGGTTGTTTTCAAATAAACTGTACCCTAGTTAATAGACCAGCGGCTGAACAAAAATGGGTTTTGATAACATTAAAGTTTTTTCTCTTTTGATATGTCATTGGAGGCATGTTAAATAATACTTATACAAAAAGTTAGAAGTTTTTAGGTTCGGCTTTCGGTTATATTGAAATATTTTATTTTTAGCCAAGAACTATGTTAATATAGAATTAGAGTTACAAAAAGCTGTAAAATATCCAATAACACTTTAGTTTCTTTAAAATAATCTGTTTTTAGATGTCTGGAACATCTGCATTTTGGTGAACAAAAAAATGCAAATAATTTTGCAAATAAAGAATTAGAGTAGCTGATATTGTAAAATTATGATGTAATCGATCCACGTAATATACTGGAAAAAAGTTAGATGTGTAGACAATTGGCTTGTGTAGATATTTATTTCTGGTTAAGCAGTATAACCAATATTGAATTAGAGTTTGTAGAGTTAATAATAAACGGTCTTGACAATGATCTCAGTTACCAAACAAAAGTTTAGAAATATAAAATCACGGCGACACTAAATACTGATATGTATAGGTAAGCATTCCGTGCCTATATTACTACGTTTCAAACGCGCTGTATTGTATGCGCGCGCCGTGCTGTGCGCTGTGGCGCTGTGGCACCAGGCAGCGATCAGCGGTAGCGGGGCAGCGGGGTGCCCTTAACTCATCCATAAAAAAAACCGCAAAGCATGTTTTAAACTAATATCAATGGAAAATTGTTATTTTGTTTTAAGTACGCTAATGGAAATACAAAGACGAAACTTACCCTTATTTATTACTATACTAGGAATTGCCCGCGGTTTCGTCGGCGTTAAGTCCATTATAAAGTAGGTTTTTACTTATAGTTTTATGTTAAAGTAAGTATTGGTGGCTTACACAATGGTAACAAATAACAAAAATATAACTTGTTACAACAAAATTATAATTGCAACATTTGCAAATCATTCATATTTGTAATTGTAGGTATATACATAATAACTAGGGTACGGACAAGTGGTGGCAAATTTCACACAGAAGGTAGTAGAGTCGCCTAGATATTTTTATGACTAAACAAATACTGATTGAATGATTTATTTCTCTTAATTTTTTTTTATTCTCTTGCGACTAAATATTAAGTTTTTGAAATGAAAATGTACATGTATTTACATTTTATGTTTATAGAACTTTATTTTTCATAAAGAATCAACATATTTCACTTACATGAGAAACGTTATAAGTTAATACTAAATCTAAGCATACAGTGTTAACAATTGTACAAAAATCATAGTGGGTAGACATGCATTATAATACAGGGTATATTATTCAAACGGGGCAGTGAGGGAATATCCGAAACTATAAGATATACGGAAATTTGCTCTAAGGAGTTACGAGACCGATTTTAGAAAAAATCAAAACTGCATTCAAAGATTTTCAAAAAAGCCTGATACACAGCCGGGAATCGAACCCGGTCAGATCTGTCTAAAAATCAGAGTGCGTTATTTTGCGTAAATTAATAGTGTAAGGAAGAATTGGTGCTAAGGAACCCTGTATCTACAATCCCAGGAAGATGCTGAATTTCATAGTTTAATGTACGGAAATGGATCTCCCCGCACAAACAGTGTACCTACCTACAATGAGTAAGTATGGGAATAATATTTTTTTACAGCTTTGAAAAGATTGGTGTAAATAATGAAAATAAATAAAAAAAAAACCACGAATTTACCAATTTTGTCTAGTTTCAGACGCCACAGTTATTCTCCCCATACTAACTAAGGAGCTTAGTATGGGGAAATCCATTTTCGTACATCAAACTATGAAATTAGGCATTTTCCTGTGATTGTAGATACAGGGTTCCTTAGCAACAATTTTCCCTTACAATTTCGGACTTTCGAAATTCCGGAATCTCGGGCAATGTTTCCGATATTACAATTCCGGAATTGGTACACTCAGAATATCGGAAATTCCTGAACTGGATTTTATGTATTTCCAGAATTTATGACTGTTTATTTTCATAGTTTACCATAAACTGGATAAGTCTCGTGACTTTTCGTATCTCTTATAGTTTCGGATTTTCCCTCACTGCCCCGTTTGAATAATACAACCTGTATATAACGCTAAAGTTCGGCCGCCTTGTTGCGGCGATAACGGCGATTTTTGTTCAAGTTATCTTTCCACAAAAATTTCAATCTTTCGTCTACTACAGACTACAGATGCCATTGTGTTGGCATTTACGACTTTGTACGCTAACAAATCTGCCCTTCTTATTGCAAACGCAGTACTTGCAAAATAGTGGTTTTGAGATAAACGCGGTAAACATATTTTTGGTATCTATACAACAAATCTATGTTATACAACTTTTGAAGTGTACTGAAGAATTGTTAAAAAAATAAATCTTAAGATTTAAATATTTTTTACTTTACTGCCTTATTTAGATAAAATACGCAGTACTGCATTTTCATCAACTATATGGGTTTGCAGTTAGGCCTATGTCCAGCAGTGGACGTCTTTCGGCTGATATGATGATCTGGGTTTGCAGGTATTACAGTATCACTAAGGCTTAATGCAGTATTTGTGTTTATTACTGCAAAATCACCTAGCACGTGTTAAATACTGCGTTTCTAGTTCGCAATCATGCTCTATTTTCATACCTATGTAGTAATAAATAAGTGTTGGTAAGATTTAAATTCAGACAAATATTGAAGTGACGAAGAGACGAAATAAAATTGAGTTTAGGTAGGTACTAGAAAAAATGAATATTTTTCTTATCAGCGTATCAAATTATTATTTTTAATAGTCTATAAAATGTGTTTCAGGAACATTTTTTTATTAGAGTCTATTAATATAAAACACCTCCACTCATCAAGCCATCAATCACTCTTTTGAATTATACAAGGTGTAACCAAATCAAGTGCGAATATTTCACTCTGATTTGCTAGCACGAAATGCTGCACTATACCTACCGTGTGGCTTCGGTGCATGCGTAGCTTTATGTTACTCTCGAATACCTCTCGATACTCTTAAGCGCAGCACTGTGGAATAAGTACCGCGTTTAAGTACTTTTAGCGTGGCAAGAGGCAAGAGTAGCTCTTTGGTTTTCTCGCTAAACTCAAACGCAGTAATTTTGAATAATGCGTTTGGCTTTAGTTAGTATTCGTTGCAAAAAAGTTATATGCCTAATGAATCTGCAGTAAACGTAGCAAGTACTTCACAACCTTCTAGCACATGCTGAATGCTGTAGATCTTGTTAGCATAAGTAATATTTTTGTAAAAGGACTGCGTTTTTGGTTAGATAAGAAACATGTTTGAAATATAAAAAAAGACATGATTTTTTTTTTAGGCTTGTGATGTCATTTTTGCAGAAAAGTGAAAATCTCAAAAATTACTACTGCAAGTACAATTATCAGGGCCTTTGGCCGCATTATCAACTGTTTCGTGTACTGCAACTACTGCAAGCCATAAATTGCAATAAAATATATTTTATCTACTCCTGTACCGTTATCTGTCATTTATATAGGCTCTGTAGCTCAAATACAATGACACCACTAATAAGTCGTGGAAAAACTCTATGCTCTGGCCCAAAAACGCACTATTTAGCGTACTTTTTTGGTTCATACATTTTTCATAAAAGCACTGTTTAACTTTTTTTTTAATCGGCCGCTATATTGCAGTGATGCCAACTTCATAAACAAATATTTCGAAATAAAAGTATTTATTTACGATTTAACATTTGTACATTATGAATTATTTACTACAATAATAATAAATCATCATCTATTGTGTGTTAAATTACATGTTTTATAAATTCTTGGTATTATTTATAAAAATAAACAGTTCAAATTCGGTCCGGGTCCGGATTCAGTTTGGTTCGGATGGCCAGTGCAAACAAATTAAAAACAAAACAAACCATAAACAAGAGCTGTCACATTTCCAATTTCCCACCAAAATGTCCAAAATACAGTTCAAAATGAAAAACGAAAGATGATAAACTATTAGTCCTAAACTATTAAGATTGTATTCGTGTTTTTGAAGACAAAAGTGTACGTTCCTTTTAAAATGGTCGAAGAAATTAATAACTGCACTCCTGAAGAAATTGCGTAAGTAGCAAAAGTACGAATAGAAAACTTGTTGCCTGAAAAAAATAACTATTCTGTAGTCTGCTATCACAGATAACCTCCGTTATCTGTGATAGCAGACTACATTCTTCAGACTTCAGACTTACATCCGTCTGCTATTTATTTAAAATTTGTCGTAGAAAAAGTATTGTATTCAACGGTGTATAAATGGTCTAAAAACGCTCGTTGGGTCTTAAATTGCGACCCACGCCACTCGTCTTTTAAGACCCTTCTTATACAACAGTTGCATTAAATACTATAAAATACTTAATATAATTTGGATATATTTTTATTTTTGATATCCAAATTACATTATAGTTTAATACTCTAAAAATATAAATTAAATAAATAATGTATTCATTCAACCGTAAAAAGTAAATAAAAAGCAACGACTCCCTGTGCGAAATTTGCCACCACTTTTGTCTGGACGCTACTAATAACAATTTTAAATTAACTTCTGTAACTTCACATTATTCCATGCAGATTTTTTCATAAAAAAACAGTATCTGTAATTTTTTATTGTACATAATAAAATTAAAAATAGGTAAACTAATGTTACATCTTATAGGTTTTGACATAACTATAATAAAAAATCTTCCTTTTCACCCGCTTTTCCAAACATTGAATATCTCCGAAACATAAAACCGCCTTATGGTACCTTTACACGTGGACCTTCACTAATATTGTAACAGTGCTGTAATACGTATTTTCCTGAAGGAAGGTTTTCAAAAACTATTTTGGTTAGTTTTTTGAAAGAGCTGTTTAAATAGACGATTTTTATAACATATATTTTTTTCATTTGAATCTGGCCACTTTACATTTTTTCTACATATGTTTTACTATGCTCGAATCTGGGTTTTGCCCCCAAAAAAATCTCAAAAACTATACATAAAAGTTTTTGCGCCTTCCCTATTTTAAACATATAAATACGAAAAATGTTTTTTTTTTAAATGCGGCAGAACGGGGGCGCGCGGGCGTGGCGAGGGATACCTAGCAAGCGATAGCTCGCAAGGTCAACTAAGATCTGCTCCGCCGTAGCTACAACTTGTAGCGCGGCTTGGTTTTCGCGCCTTTTTTTAATAATATGCGTTTATGATGCAAACTATACACAGAAATTTCTTACTTTCCATAATATGGCTGCATATATTCTTTTATAGTATTAGACTTATTTTTATAGACTCTAATTCAATATTAGATCTTACAGGACAAAAAATGCGTATTAATTTTAAAGCTTTTATCTTATTCCTCTAAACTTTTGGCTTTGTCTATATACTTAAGAATTTAGAGATATTGTTGTGGATTTTTAAAACTCTAATTCAATATCGACTAAATAATAAGCTAATTCTGGTTTAACGTAGTCGCGGGTGTTTTTTTTTTCTAAAAACTTAACAGTGTAAAGCGTCATACATATTATAAACGATGAAGCCTAAACTTTGCACTTTAATTCAATATTCACAAATCATCAATAAAAATAAATAAATACCTAATTTATATCTAACCCTCGTTCTAACTTTTCTTCATATAATACAAATATGCTTGAAAATAAGTCGTATGCCATATAAGCATAACTTTTCCGACTTTAGAATTATCAAAACTTCTAGGGCCAAAATCCGGTTCCACTACTGAGCTATAAGGGAAAATTAAGAAACGTTAACTTTGACAGGTGATTACGAAAATTAGCTATACATTTATACGGCAAATTTTCGTGACTCACCTGTAAAAGATAACGTTTCTTAATTTTAACTGAACTAGGGTACAGTTTATTTGAAAACAACCCAGACAGGCTATACGTAATGCCACAACGAGGGACGAAAAGGCTCATATGCAGCTAAATTAAGAACTTGTCTTAAAATGGCTTACCATAAACAACCTACTTAATTTGGACGGGTAATGATTTGTTTGGCACAACTTCATACTAAATCAGTTGTGCCAAACAATAAAAAGTGGAACTATGACAACACTTATCGAGATTTTTATGCTACCATCTCGTTCGCACGTGGTATTATTATTACCATAGCTTGTCCTGAGTATTATACGTCCATGTTTGTCAACGACACGCTACGTCCAAATGGCTTACCATAAACAACCTATTTAAGGTTGTTAATGGTAAGCCATCAGCTATTTTAATACCAGTTCTTAATTTAGCTGCATTAGGAGCCTTTCCGTCCCTCGTTGTGGCATCACGTATAGCCTGTCCAGAGTATTATATGTCTATGTTGACAACGTTTCTCTTTGACAGAGCGTTGAAAAGATTAACCGCCGCGGATCCGTTGATTGACACTTTACGATCGCCCGCGTCACACTAAAGTAGCTTCAGTGCAAAATGACGACAAGTGAGTATAGCACACATGCAAGTTCATCTGAAAATTACAATACACTATGCTTACCTATAACTAATGGTTCATAATATTCTTCTATATGATGGATATCTGGTAACAGCAACGGATTAGTGATAATAACTTCGTCTCCTTTGTACTGTTTTATAATCTTAGCGCCTTTAACTCTGAAATTGAAAAATTACATTTTATTTTCATATTGAATAGTAAATTGTCTATTCGATGCAACATTAGAAGAAAGAAAGAAAGAAAATACATTTATTTAACGTCACAAAATTACACAATAAAAAGAACAAGCAAAATAAAAGACTTAAATACTAGGACGTTAAATAGGATCCCCACTCAGCATGAAGCCACAGCAAGGCACAGCAAGCTGAGGCACTGATTTTCAGTGGGGACCTAACTTAAAACTAACATAAGTGCCGACACAAACGCCGACAACCGGTATCAACTATGAAATAAACCTAAACAGTTAACAAGGGGAAACAACAAAATATGAAATAAATAAATACTAAATAAATAAACCTAAACAGTTAACAAGCGGAAACAACAAAAAGATAAAATAAACTGCTAAGAAAAACAAATATATAGGTGTAGTGTAGGGTATACTCATAATATAACATGTTAACAAAACGCAACGGGGTAGTCATCACAGGAAATTTAATATAAATAATACTTACAATTAAATTACAGCTGTGCTCGTGATGTAGAGACGTGAAGATATGATAGTAGGTATAATGTGAAGTGCACCAGCTTACGCATAAGTATAATAGTGCAGAAGGTAAGAAACAAAATGGATTATAAAATGTTTTATTAAAATGTGTTTATGTATTATATTGCGTTTGCAAATAATATGCATGACATTTTGATTTGAAGGTCGAAATTGTTTTAACAGCACGTATTGGAAGGAGGCAGATTGTTCCAACTTCCAGCACTTCGTGGCAGCGTAACGAAAGCTACCACGAAATGCCGCCGACTGGTGTCCAGGACAAACAAGTTGCATATACCTAGCGGATCTGACCTTCAATGACCTTGCGTTATGTGCCCAGATCAGCTTATTGTAAAGGTACGAGGACAACTGGCGGTTAACTACACCAAATAGAAGAGAAGCTAGATGTAGTACATTAGGTAGACACACCCAAGGAAAAATCAAAATGGGCCACTTTAAATCTTATAACAATGACAATAGGGCTCACAATGGTTCATGTTTCAATTTCCTTCACCGTTTATGCATGCAATGTACAGTCAGCATTGTAGCAACCAAATATATCGTAACACATCCTTACTCTTACAGTAACAAAGATACTACCGAAATATTTGGCTGCTTTGGGTGCTACTACCTATATGATGCAGACTATACACAAAATAATTACTTGATCTTGTATGGGACGGAAGGTGCCGTCAAGATGGCCTCGGCTTTGTATTCCTGCAGCAATCTTTGGGTGAACACGTCCAGATGGAGCAGGCCTAGGAATCCGATGCGCCATCCTTGCCCTAGCGCTGGACTGAAACGTAATATAACTACAATTTGACAAACGTATTATCCTTTGCTAGTCAATGGTTTCATATCTTTGCTAAAAACTTTACATGAAAGCATGACGGAATTATAACACTTTATACTCTCACACTTTCTACACATGTTTAAAATTATTTTATATTGCGCAACCCGTACCGAAACAGCAGAAATAAAGGTAAATAAATATCGCGTTACACCCGTGTAAAGTTATCTTTTAAATACTTATGTTATGACGGAATCACTTGAAGTTGTGATTAATTTCTAATTTCACGGCGCACCCAACTAACTACAACACGTAACTGACCTTGAGTCTGCTTTGACGCTGACAGCCGAGTCGTTGAGCGCGAGCTTCCTGATGGCGTCGCTGAGCAGCGGGTGCTGCGACTGGTCTACAAGACACATGAAGTGTGCTAGTCACTGACCTTGAGTCTGCTTTGACGCTGACGGCCGAGTCGTTGAGCGCGAGCTTCCTGATGGCGTCGCTGAGCAGCGGGTGCTGCGACTGGTCTACAAGACACATCCGAGTCGTTGAGCGCGAGCTTCCTGATGGCGTCGCTGAGCAGCGGGTGCTGCGACTGGTCTACAAGACACATGAAGTGTGCTAGTCACTGACCTTGAGTCTGCTTTGACGCTGACAGCCGAGTCGTTGAGCGCGAGCTTCCTGATGGCGTCGCTGAGCAGCGGGTGCTGCGACTGGTCTACAAGACACATGAAGTGTGCTAGTCACTGACCTTGAGTCTGCTTTGACGCTGACGGCCGAGTCGTTGAGCGCGAGCTTCCTGATGGCGTCGCTGAGCAGCGGGTGCTGCGACTGGTCTACAAGACACATCCGAGTCGTTGAGCGCGAGCTTCCTGATGGCGTCGCTGAGCAGCGGGTGCTGCGACTGGTCTACAAGACACATGAAGTGTGCTAGTCACTGACCTTGAGTCTGCTTTGACGCTGACGGCCGAGTCGTTGAGCGCGAGCTTCCTGATGGCGTCGCTGAGCAGCGGGTGCTGCGACTGGTCTACAAGACACATGAAGTGTGCTAGTCACTGACCTTGAGTCTGCTTTGACGCTGACGGCCGAGTCGTTGAGCGCGAGCTTCCTGATGGCGTCGCTGAGCAGCGGGTGCTGCGACTGGTCTACAAGACACATCCGAGTCGTTGAGCGCGAGCTTCCTGATGGCGTCGCTGAGCAGCGGGTGCTGCGACTGGTCTACAAGACACATCCGAGTCGTTGAGCGCGAGCTTCCTGATGGCGTCGCTGAGCAGCGGGTACTGCGACTGGTCTACAAGACACATCCGAGTCGTTGAGCGCGAGCTTCCTGATGGCGTCGCTGAGCAGCGGGTGCTGCGACTGGTCTACAAGACACATGAAGTGTGCTAGTCACTGACCTTGAGTCTGCTTTGACGCTGACGGCCGAGTCGTTGAGCGCGAGCTTCCTGATGGCGTCGCTGAGCAGCGGGTGCTGCGACTGGTCTACAAGACACATCCGAGTCGTTGAGCGCGAGCTTCCTGATGGCGTCGCTGAGCAGCGGGTGCTGCGACTGGTCTACAAGACACATGAAGTGTGCTAGTCACTGACCTTGAGTCTGCTTTGACGCTGACAGCCGAGTCGTTGAGCGCGAGCTTCCTGATGGCGTCGCTGAGCAGCGGGTGCTGCGACTGGTCTACAAGACACATGAAGTGTGCTAGTCACTGACCTTGAGTCTGCTTTGACGCTGACGGCCGAGTCGTTGAGCGCGAGCTTCCTGATGGCGTCGCTGAGCAGCGGGTGCTGCGACTGGTCTACAAGACACATCCGAGTCGTTGAGCGCGAGCTTCCTGATGGCGTCGCTGAGCAGCGGGTGCTGCGACTGGTCTACAAGACACATGAAGTGTGCTAGTCACTGACCTTGAGTCTGCTTTGACGCTGACGGCCGAGTCGTTGAGCGCGAGCTTCCTCTTTGACGCTGACGGCAGAGTCGTTGAGCGCGAGCTTCCTGATGGCGTCGCTGAGCAGCGGGTGCTGCGACTGGTCTACAAGACACATGAAGTGTGCTAGTCACTGACCTTGAGTCTGCTTTGACGCTGACGGCCGAGTCGTTGAGCGCGAGCTTCCTGATGGCGTCGCTGAGCAGCGGGTGCTGCGACTGGTCTACAAGACACATGAAGTGTGCTAGTCACTGACCTTGAGTCTGCTTTGACGCTGACGGCCGAGTCGTTGAGCGCGAGCTTCCTGATGGCGTCGCTGAGCAGCGGGTGCTGCGACTGGTCTACAAGACACATGAAGTGTGCTAGTCACTGACCTTGAGTCTGCTTTGACGCTGACGGCCGAGTCGTTGAGCGCGAGCTTCCTGATGGCGTCGCTGAGCAGCGGGTGCTGCGACTGGTCTACAAGACACATGAAGTGTGCTAGTCACTGACCTTGAGTCTGCTTTGACGCTGACGGCAGAGTCGTTGAGCGCGAGCTTCCTGATGGCGTCGCTGAGCAGCGGGTGCTGCGACTGGTCTACAAGACACATGAAGTGTGCTAGTCACTGACCTTGAGTCTGCTTTGACGCTGACGGCCGAGTCGTTGAGCGCGAGCTTCCTGATGGCGTCGCTGAGCAGCGGGTGCTGCGACTGGTCTACAAGACACATGAAGTGTGCTAGTCACTGACCTTGAGTCTGCTTTGACGCTGACGGCCGAGTCGTTGAGCGCGAGCTTCCTGATGGCGTCGCTGAGCAGCGGGTGCTGCGATTGGTCTACAAGACACATGAAGTGTGCTAGTCACTGACCTTGAGTCTGCTTTGACGCTGACGGCCGAGTCGTTGAGCGCGAGCTTCCTGATGGCGTCGCTGAGCAGCGGATGCTGCGACTGGTCTACAAGACACATGAAGTGTGCTAGTCACTGACCTTGAGTCTGCTTTGACGCTGACGGCCGAGTCGTTGAGCGCGAGCTTCCTGATGGCGTCGCTGAGCAGCGGGTGCTGCGACTGGTCTACAAGACACATGAAGTGTGCTAGTCACTGACCTTGAGTCTGCGTTGACGCTGACGGCCGAGTCGTTGAGCGCGAGCTTCCTGATGGCGTCGCTGAGCAGTGGGTGCTGCGACTGGTCTACAAGACACATGAAGTGTGCTAGTCACTGACCTTGAGTCTGCTTTGACGCTGACGGCCGAGTCGTTGAGCGCGAGCTTCCTGATGGCGTCGCTGAGCAGCGGGTGCTGCGATTGGTCTACAAGACACATGAAGTGTGCTAGTCACTGACCTTGAGTCTGCTTTGACGCTGACGGCCGAGTCGTTGAGCGCGAGCTTCCTGATGGCGTCGCTGAGCAGCGGGTGCTGCGACTGGTCTACAAGACACATGAAGTGTGCTAGTCACTGACCTTGAGTCTGCTTTGACGCTGACGGCCGAGTCGTTGAGCGCGAGCTTCCTGATGGCGTCGCTGAGCAGCGGGTGCTGCGACTGGTCGGCCGGGAAGATGCCGGCGTACACCATGTGCTTCACCAGCGGCGCGCCCGCCAGCCCCGACATGTCTTGCACGTCTACTGAGAGGAGCTGGTCGCCGACGCTACCGCCGCCTTTGGGGCCGCAGCCTGAAATAGGTGAAAATACGGTGAATAAAGCGGGTCAAGGTAAAACCTTCATATATATTGAAGAGTTGCGTATATTCAACTGTCCTATTTTCTAAAGCGCGGTCTTTGAGCTAGCTAGCCACTGGGCTAGCGTCACTCTAGTAAAAGTAGTTGATTACAACATTAATTTTTATTTTTGAATAACAAAATTACAAATTAGTAACTATTACACCGTGCATATTGCGAGTACCGCTATAATATGCTCTAAAAAGAATTTTGTTACATATGGGATTGATATGCTGGTGGCTACGGTGTAGACCACGTATCGCTGTTACTTCTAGATTGCTTAGGGAAAAGAAAGAAAGGTTTGTATCTATAGCAAACAGTACATTTAAAAATAAATTTACATTGAGTATATACTGTAGATTTTCATATAACTTACCTACCATTACGACTTGACCCGCCACCGCCGACTCCACCGGCTGCTCGCTAGGCCGCAACATAGCCAAGTATTTCACTTGGTGCTGTTTCAAATCCGATCTCCACTTCACCGCCTGACCAACTTGCACTTTCCCAGAGTGTATGTAAGCCAAACAAAGGACGCCCCTATACTTATCGTGCCATGTGTCTATTATGTGAGCTATAAAATGGCCGTTTGTTTTAACAGAAGGCGGAGGTATTCTCTCTATAACAGCTTCTAAAACCTCGTTCACCCCCCATCCCTTTTTAGCAGATATACTCATTACTGTATTTGGATCTATTTTGAAGAGTGATTGTAGTTGGGATTTGACTTTTTCTGGGTCTGCCCGAGGGAGATCTACTTTGTTGAGGATGGGGATCATGACCAAGTTGTTTTTTTTAGCGAGACTATGGACGGCCACTGTTTGCGCTTGGACACCCTCATTTGCATCAACCAGTAATATTACTCCTTGACATGCTGACACACTCCTGACGACCTGTAATATCACGTACAATTCAAAACACAAAAAATATGGTTGTATAGGTCGGTAGGAATTTGAGCGGCTCAGCCTGAGGCATGCTCGCCCCGCGCGGCGAGTTGCGCGCGAGCAATTTGTCGTAATTTGTTGCACATAAACATTGCGCGGGTGAGGCAGCGTGCTCGCGGTGAGCCGACATTGTGCGTCATTCAAAATGGCGTCGGACACGGTGACAGCCGCGGCTGCGTTTATCACAATTTACCGAATTATTAACAATTTTGAATCGACACGGTTTTATTTTAATAAATTTACTAATAAAAACACGCACGGCTCAGCAACTTGGACAAATTTGGACGCGTCTCGCCCACAGTCAAGTATACACTTGTCATTTTGCCCGAGGCACGCTCGGATACACGTCCAAGTTACGCGAGGCACGCACACTGAGGCGCCTTTGAGCACGGTCAATAGACCGACTCTCGGCGGCTCGCCGCGAGCCGCTCGCGCACAGCGCGTGAGCGCGTACGAATTTGAGCAAAATAGGTGAGCCGTGCGTGCCTCAACCCGAGGCTGCTCTAACTTATCATTTGTACTTAAATTTATTTATTTATCGTATGGCGGTAACACTTTGTTTTGTATAAGTATTCGTATCCAGTGGCGCTGCGAGGTTCAGAAGGAACAGTGTAGCTGCCGATTTGTAAATGAAAATAAAATAATAAGACCTTTATAATTTAAACCTTCTAGCCTAGGTCCCAAGGTCGATATTTGAATGAATTAGCTTGCTACAAATGTTCTACACAAAAAACTTCTAAAATATCGTAGGAATACTGAAACGGAAATAAAGAAAGGGAATATTAAAGATACATGATGTTTGTTTTGTTAGAGAAGTGTAGGTATGGAAGAACACCTTTGGAAAAGAATGTTTTATTGTATGCTCTATCGGAAACTGTAAAAGTAAATTCTGTTAACCGAAGGCGAGCAAATAACGACTTTATACATTGCCTTTAAAGTAGATTTTTGATTGCATTTTTTGTCAGGATTTACTCTATAGTTTCGGATATACTATACTAGTAATTGAGATTTTAGTAACACAAACTAAACTAAAATCCACTAGTGTTATGGCTTACGCATGGCAGTGTGACAAAATGAGCAACAATACCTCATTGGAGAAATCTACGTGACCTGGAGTGTCTATCAGATTTAGTAAATATTTTTCATTCTTGTATGTGTAATCCAGTGAGGCGGTCACAGCTTTTACTGTGATGCCTCTTTCCCTTTCAACCTGAGGAAGTAAACATTTACATTTACACAATTCTTGAATTAACGCCAAATTTGATTTCCCAAAAACTATTTTGGATATCTTTCTTACATTTTTGTTACAGCATAATAATGTTAAAAAAATATTAGATTAGTATCGAAAATACTTATATAAATCAATCTATGACTCTAATTAATTAGTATGATTTGGTATGATTGAAATTGTTTCTCCAATTCTTTTAACAACACTATGCTGCAACGAAATTGCTACAAAATGCACAATGTGTGATCATTACTTATAGATACTTGCTCAACACTTTTTACCTGACAGCAAATTAACTTTAGCCTAGTTGGTAGTGACCCTGCCTACGAAGCAAGAGGTCCTGGGTTCGAATCTCGGTAAGGGCATTTATTTGTGTGATGAGCACGAATATTTGTTCCTGAGTCATGGATGTTTTCTATGTATTTAAGTATTTATTTCTCTAAATATAAGTATCTATATCGTCGTCTAGTACCCATAGTACAAGCTTTGCTTAGTTTGGGACTATATTGATTTGTGTAAGATTGTCCGAAAATTTTAATTTATTTATTTATTTAATGTTTTTTTTTATAGTAATATTTCAAAGTCATACACACAATAAATGGCTTATTGAAGTCCAATAAATTTGAACCTTTTAACTGAGAATAACACATAAAGGCTGCTTGTAAGCATGTATTTTCATTTGATTGAAATAATAAATCGAAATAAGTAACAACATTTGTGATTCTCCATGATTGTTCATCATCACCATATCAGCCGAAAGACGTCCACTGCTGGACATAGGCCTCCCCCAAAGAGTGCCACAAGGACCGGTTCAGCGCCGCCCGCATCCAGCGGACTCCCGCGACTCTTACCAGGTTATCAGTCCACCTTGTGGGTATCACTGCGCCTTCCAGTACATGGTTGCCACTCTAGAATTCCGGCCCAACAGCCATCGGTTCTATGTGCAATGTGCCCCACCCACTGCCAATCAAGTTTAGTGATTCGGAGGGCTATATCGATTACCTTGGTTCTGCTGCGGATAGCCTCATTTCTAATTCCATGATTGTTACCAACACGGAATAATCAACTAGACATATATAGACTATATATTGATAATACATATATTTTGTTATTAAGTGTGTATTTTAGTTTCATAATAGTTTATTTTCATACTTTTATTTTTTTTATGATATTGCATGTGTATCTGTTGTTGTTGCCCACCGTGCTGTCACCGAATGGACCCTACGGAAGACCAGCGCTGGCTGCAAAGCTAGCGACATGCTGAGCAGGGTCCATTTCATGACAAATTGTGTTTTATGTTATTTCTTTTGTATGTGTCTTTGTTGTCACGAATAAATGTTTGAATTTGAATTTGAAAAATATAATGCATACCTGAAGTTGGTCTAGCACCTGCGCGTGTTCCGCGCCGGGTTTGATCACCCCAGTGATCTCCAGCAACCGGTCAGCCAAAGTGCTTTTGCCGTGGTCTACGTGCGCTACTATACTAAAATTCCTAATTCGCTTCACATCTACGACTTTATCTCCCTTTTCAGAGCTCTTGTGACGCACCGAAAATACACTGTAACATATAAAAAACACTAGTATTCATCTTCGAATAGTTTGAGAACGCTTCGAAAGGTAACGACGAGGTTATGTTGATGTAACTTGTATAAAAACCATCTAACCTTGGATGCCATCTACGGCTTGAAGGAAACAAGTTCTTAAGAACTAGTGCTTTATTTATAATTCTGACCATTATTGAGGTTCAAGCCTTTAATTTAATTTATAAGAGATATATAAATACTCGGAGGGCCATGGCTGTAATCAGCTGTTTTTTGACGTCTGTCTGACAGTGACAGTTAGTATTTTTATCCTATGATTTAAGAACCGAATTCTCATTGTTTTTAGGCAGGCGAAATTGTTTCGAGTCTAAGCAGGGGCTTAAGACTCGAAACAATTTCGCCTGGCTAAAAACAATGAGAATTCGGTTCTTAGACCCTGCTAGACGGTCGCCAACACGCGCGAGCGACCTTGGTTGGCACCGACCGCTGTAGTATGAAATTTAGCTCCAAACAACTGTCTACACGGTTGGTGCGGACCAAGGTCGCCCGGTTGGAGGGCCGTGTTGGCAACCGTCTAGCAGGGGCTTTATAAGGCGTATTCTATCCGGTATCTTATTTCCATGTTGTATTGAGCATTGAGGAGCAGCAATGCATATATATGCTTTCATATGAAATAGGAATGTTTCGGTCGAAAACACAATTTTTGAGTCGAGCTTTTATCGTAGATTATATTTTTAACGACGACGTCATAAAGCCTGCAACACACTGGCGCAGCCTGCGGTGGCGGTCAATAGTAAAGTTGACAGACAATGACAAGGCGCCAGTTTGTGAGAGGCGACGTAGGCACAGAAAACCATAGATAAGGTTATCTATGCAGAAAACGGATTTTTAAAAAGTCGTATCGCTTGTTTAGATATTAATGGGCATTTTTTTTCAAAGTGTACCATTTTATTTGAATAGGCGTCGTTCTATTACTTAAGAGGGCTACTTTACCATACAAATAGTAACGGAATGGACGTTACGGAACGAATATAATATACTGTTTTTAACAATTGTAATAGTATTTTACTGAAATCATGGTTAATGATAATGTCAGATTACGATAATTGAGTCGCATTAGCAGAAAAATAATAGGAACCTTCGTTATTTCGTAACGGAACCCGGACTCAATTTTTTGGGACCACCACTCGGCGCACTGTTCACCCGCGATTTCTAACCACTACTGACAGTTTGTAAACAAAACGAATGATGTTACGTAACGATATGTGATGCTAGATCAAAATAAACACCTATTTTGGTAATAAAAATACTTCGTTCCTACAAAATTATCGTAACGGAAGGTGGACATGTCCACTTTTCTAAAATCACTGGACAAGATTCATTTTAGTTTATTATGTAATAAATACTTTAGCGAGATAAATATAAGGTTGATTTAAGAAAATTCATGTTTTCCACAGCATTCGGGAAGCTACGGCACATCTTTTCGTCCAATATTCCGCAGTGTCTCAAGACGAGAGTCTTTGACCAGTGTGTGTTGCCAGTGATGACATATGGCACGGAAACGTGGTCGCTTACTATGGGCCTCATAAGAAGGCTCAAAGTAACTCAAATGGCAATGGAGAGGGCTATGCTGGGAGTTTCTCTGCGCGATCGCATCAGAAATGAGGCTATCCGCAGCAGAACCAAGGTAACCGATATAGCCCTTTCGAATTGCTAAACTTAAGTGGCAGTGGGCGGGGCACATTGCGCGTAGAACCGATGGCCGTTGGGGCGGAAAGGTTCTCGAGTGGCGACCACGTACCGGAACGGAAGGCGCGGCGTGGGTAGGCCCCCCGCAAGGTGGACCGATGACCTGGTAAAGGTCGCGGGAGCCCGCTGGATGCGGGTGGCGCAGGACCGGCCATTGTTGCACTCTTTGGGGGAGGCCTATGTCCAGCAGTGGACGTCTTTCGACTGATATGATGATGATGTTTTCCACTATCAGAAACAAGTATTTCCAGGCACAATATACAAGTCCTAATAAAATGCAAACCAAGAAAATGTGGTAAATTTAATCCTAAATGATAGGTTTTTTGGGTTTTTATACGATTGAGATTTATTATTGACGTTTTAAAATCGCTACAAGTACAATTTTTCAACGTGTTTCGTATTTGTAGGGTGTCAAAGGCACTGGACAAGCCAAAAACATCAAGGTACAATAAAAATAAAAAAACGCCATAATACGGCTACCCTAAATTTAATTAGCAATCTTGAGGCTTCTCTCGAGGGACTATAGCTATTCGAATCCTGAGTTTTATTTAGACTTTCGCTCGATAGAAAAAAATCACGAACATAGGTCTAAAATACACTTAAAAAATTCGTTACAAATTATGCACAAAAGCTAAACATATTAAAATTGGTTCTAAAAATCGGCAATAGCGTGTTTGAGGGAACTTAGCTATTACTTTTTAGGGTTCCGTACTCAAAGAGTAAAACGGGACCCTATTACTAAGACTCCGCTGTCCGTCCGTCTGTCTGTCACCAGGCTGTATCTCACTGATACCGTGATAGTTCCAGTTGAAATTTTCACAGATGATGTATTTCTGTTGCTGCTATAACAACAAATACTAAAAAAAACAGAATAAAATAAATATTTTTATTGATAATGGTACGGAACCCTTCGTGCGCGAGTCTGACTCGCACTTGACCGGTTTTTTATTTCTTTAAACGCACAAAAATTAAAATTAAAAAACATGATATCCGCGCTTCCGAACACGCACTTCCATCTACCGACCAACCGAGAAGGCCGTGAGCTCAGAGCATAGAATACTAGAGAGAGGACAAGCCGCCGGCGGCCGTGTCGCAGCTGTATGCTCAATGGGCATACACTGCCATACTGTGCACGCGTGCTGAATATTGAATCGCAGAGAATATTACGTTTTTTCCCAAAATGCCTGATATGATGCGCGTTTATTGTCAAATAAGCGTGTAGGTATACAAGAGTGTGTGTTTTAGATGTGTGCGTGCTTTGTTTTGTCAATTACTTGGGCGTTGTGTGGGTTAATGTACTTGCGACAGGCTCACTCTATACAAATCGGCCGCCATGTCCGATCTCCTTATATTCATACATCTGTGGCCGTGAGCCTACGTCGCCTCATACTCGTTGAAACGATTCTAATGAGCTCTAAAGCCGGGTCCGCTGCGCCGTGTTTACGGTGTTTGCAAACATCTAACATGTTTTCTGTCAGTTTCGGCAAACAAATAGGGTCTTGCTTTGATTGGCAAAACATTTTTGACGTTTAAAAACCACGAAAACATGGCGCAGCGGACGCGGCTTAATACGACGGGAATGTCGTGTGTACCTAACCTATATTAGTTTTTTCTTTCCCCACCTTTCTCTGTGATCACACCAGCTTGGCGCTACCTTAATAAAACCTTGGCCAGACGATAAGGATAATTATGTTGTCACAAAAATAAACATGAGCTGTACCTAATAACAATTTATTTTCAATTTTTTAGGTGCAGTCGGGGAATGAAAAAGTCGTCACTTTTGGCAATAAATAACGTCAACAAGTGGCGAACCTTTTTATTACTCGACTATACATCATGGACGGAATACTTTACAACATTTGGACGGATATAATTCCACTTTATTCTTAAAGTAATTGAACAACGAAATAGCTCAACTACCTTAGAATAATAACGCCTAGAAACGCAGTTCACGCGCACAGATGAGGTCACTAAAACTCGGCCATAAATGGCCCAGTACGCCGATCGGTGGAACAAAATTGGTGCGTTTGTGTGCGTATTGGCGCGTGTGAATACGAGTTGATCACAACTACATGAATCCATTTTATGCCTCACGCTTGGCGCGTCGGCCGTATGAAACTATCCTTCTATGCGTTATTATTCTAAGCTCAACTACCAACACTAAATAAGTTCCTCTATGCTCTGATCCGTTGATTCTACGGACTGGGCGTCTTCTTGTGGCTGTTGGGTTACACTTTGTAACTGTTTCTCAAAAGCTGCAACAAATAATAATATCACAATTGAATACAAATTGGCACCCCTATTCCATTGACATAAGGTGGTCTTAGATAACTTACACTATAAATTTAATACACATTAAATTGACTAACATGGTATTTGACAACAGTATGAAATAATTCATTTTACATTACCAACAAACAAACCAGGGACTGCATAACCGAAAAATACCGGTATTCTATTTTAACGGTATGACGTCATATCGGTTGTCGAATAGCGGTTTCGGTAGCGGAACCTTTATATTTCGCTACCGAAATATAACGGTACCTTTATTTTTTCCGGTACCGTAACCGCTATTTAAAGGTATATCGACTTTGGCCTGTAATACTGTCGTGTTGACGATTAAAAACAGCTTTTACTATTTTTAGTAAAAAAATCGGCGTTTTTTTGACACTATTTTTTTTTACCTACTTCCGGGTCGAAAGTTTGTTGGATTCGTAAATATAGTATCATAGAATATGTATTTATGACGGAGAAAAAAAAAACCTGGCTATTATAAATTAATGTTTTGCTAAACCGTGAAATGCTTAGACTACTGGTGTTATTGCCAAACCGCCGCCGGCAAAGGCTCTGCCGCTTTGTATTTTTGTCTTTAAATGTTTAGTAGCCAATGCTTCCTCTTTAGAGTGCCAGCTTGCTTACTTTTCTCGATAACCTTTATAATACCGGTATAATAAAGGTTACGGTATCGTTTAAAACTGATACCGCTAACCGTTATTTCAAAACGGTTACGGTACCGTTATGTTCGCGCGGCACGCATAACCTTTATGACATAACGGTACCGTAATGGAATACCGGTTTCATACCGGTATAACCGTAACCGAAATCAGTCCCTGAAAACAAACCCTAGAGGAATACTCGGAAACTATCAAGACTCAAACTATTCTCAAATATATAAAAACCAAAAAAGGAAGCTTTATGACCGCAGATACGTGACGTCGTTATCGATACGTGACGTCGTTATCGATACGTGACGTCGTTATCGATACGTGACGTCGTTATCGATACGTGACGTCGTTATCGATACGTGACGTCGTTATCGATACGCGACGTCGTTACCTACAAACTTCATACTAACAGAGCGTTTTTGACTTTTCTTAAAAAGCTGCTGATTTGAATATTCACTCAAATACCGTACCTAACGTCAAACTTATTACTTTGACATAAGGTTCACTTAAGCGAGTATTCTGTGCTTACTGGAGGTATCAGGGTGGCTCGGAGCCAACTGGACCAACAGCTTGAGTACTTTCTCCTCGGTGACCAGCCCGGGTCGTCCGCTCAGAGCTTTTAGCAACTGCTGGCCACTTGCAACCCCTGAAAAAAATATAAATTTAGGTATGTGAATAATGGATTCAAAACAAACGTCGTTAGTACGCGCTCGCTCGAGTCTCAAGTTAACTCTTGCGGGATATAATGTAATACTGACATCGAAACTGGATGTTATGCCCATCATGGCAGTGCAGATATATAAATAATATGTTTGAATTGTATTTATCAAATTATCACTTGACAGAGTATAGCACAGAAATTTTTGTGCTAGCCTTACAAAATTATTGGGCTCACCGTAAACATCAAGTCACTGTCCTAATCGCATTTAATTCGATCTGAACGGTAATCGATTCACATTGCTCAAATGCGCTTGGTAACGCTTTGGGGCGCCCTAATCCCAAAATTATGTCAGTGTACCTGACCTGCGCTATGGTCTTTATCTTGCTGACATTGTGTTCGTATTCTACACGGGCCGGGTGCCATCTGCCGGCGTGCTATGCAGGGCTTAATCAGTAGATAGGTAGGTTAGGTTAGGTTACCTGCATTCGTTTCCCCGGACTCCAAAAGTTTCTTTACATCCAAAAACTTCTTGACAAGTGTACTCTGTTCCTGGAGGGCCATTATTTGAGACCCTGAAATGTGAAAATAACGTAACATATAAATATCTCATTTAAGAGTTCTCATGGATATAATATGGGTAGGTTTTCGTACCTGTCTCAGGATCCGAAGTCTTTGAGAGGCACCTAATCGCTTCTTTGAGCGCTTCCAACGATTTGTCAAAGTTCTGAAAAATAAAATACGGAAAATGTATGGCTATTAAACGTCCATTATTTAACACAGCTAGAGTGCAACCGGCCTCACTGTGGTTAAGATTACGAGACTAACTAAACTACTTCACTCAAAACTATTCATCATGATAAATACAGATTTGTTTTTTTTTTATTTATTGTTCAATATATTTAGAGTAGTACATTTTGGTATACATTTTTTTCACCAGCGGAAACCTCTGCGCGTGGAAGGCAGCTAACTGCCGGGCGTCTGAGCCCTGGTGTAGAAGTGCATGATGAGCCACGCGTGGTCAGCGTGCTTTAGTAATTCCGCGGGCAGTTAAACGGGTAATAGGTACTCACGTAACGGAAAGTGCAGTATGGGTAGACCTCCCACAAGGTGGACTGATGACCCGGGGAAGGTCGCGGGAGTCCGCTTCTTGCGAGTGGCGCCAGACTCATCATTGTGACAGTCTGTGGGGGAGGGCTAGACGTGTTTCGGTTGATGCGATGAGTTAGGTACTCACGCCATATTCGTCCGCTTCCATCTTGGCGCACTCCGCGTAGAAGGCGGCCAGTTTCCCGTGCGCCTTAGCCCTCGTGTAGAAGTGTAGGATGTGGCGCGTGAGGTCGGCGCGCGTGCGCCAGTCGGCGTGCCTCCGCAGATAGTCGGCGGCCATGAGCTGGGCCGCGCGGTCGCGCGTGGCCGCGGCGAATGTCGCGATGCGGTCGGCGTCGCCGGAACGCATGAGCCAGCGCATTGCGCCCGCCTGGAATGTATTGTTTTATTCAGGAAAGAGAATATAGTACATCGTTGTAGAGTCTGGAAAGTAAGCAGTAGGTTGGGTGCGCAGCCCGCTCTGATTGGTCGAATCGCTGTTCTAATTTAACTACAAAAAGATTATTGCCCTGATCAGATTCATAAAAGGCCTGTTTATGCAACATACAGCCGACTGCAAGCAGTACGGCGCGTCATTTCGGGCTGTCTAGATAAGTGCAGGATGCATACGGCGTGCGGCAAAACCAAAGTCACTTCGTACTAGATTCCCTTTGACCTTCCTTGGCGACTGAGTACAGACGTCGCCTTGCCGCGCTTGGACGTCTGTACTCGGCGTATTATAGTTTCGATGCCTGAACTTATACCATCTTTCCCCACATTTCCGAGAATTGGCGTGAAAATACATTAGGGAGCGTTGCTATAGACTAGGCCAGGCTACATAAGTAGTCCAGCTCGTATGTGGACATATCACCTTGTCACCGGCGGCGGCGAGCCGCTTGGCGGCGTGATGGTAGAGGCCGCGCGCGCCGAGCACGTCAGCCAGGCGGCGCAGCAGCGCGTCCCGCCCCGCGCAGCCCGCCGGCGCCGCTAGACGCTCCGCCAGCTCCTCCGTCAGCTGCGCCTGTGACTGCTCCACTATGTCCAGTGCTTCCTCGTACTAGACATACAAACAATCATCAAAATCATACATTGGATATTGTATTCAACTCGTCGGTTTCTTCAACTCAATAATCGCTGAAGACGACAAAGTCTAAGGATATAAATTCTTCAGATTACCTTGAAATAGTCACCCCTTGTTCCCGACATAGTGGAAGACCGGAAATTGATTGATTTAGTCATCGATTTGCGTTTATTTTGCGTTATATTATGATCGTCTGATTTTGATAATTTATTAGTAGGTACTTTAGTTTTATGACGACCTCTGTAGCCTAGTTGGTAGTGACACTGCCTACGAAGCCGGAGGTCCTGGGTTCGAATCCCGGTATGGCATTTATTTGTGTGAAAAGCACAAATATTTGATCCTGAGTCATGGATGTTCTCTATGTATTTAAGTATCCCGAAAAAACGGTTAAAAGGATTTCAATGGCATTTGGCGCATATTACAGGCTAGTAATATAATTGCTGGCGACTCGGATATCCAGTTAAATATACATATATGTTTTTAAGCCCATCATTTTATGAACATGCACTGTGTTTACTTAGCAAAATTTACATCAGCTAATTTAAGTATTTATTTCTCTATATTTTATATCGTCGTCTAGTACCCATGGTACAGTAAACGGCAAACTTCGTGCGCAAATGAGGGGAAGTGGGGGGGCAGCTTGCACGTACAATTCGCCTTTGCGCAGGCAAGGTCATTTGCGCACGAAGTTTGCCGTCTACTGTACAGTCAGGGGTAATAATATACGTACATAAAGAAGGACATAAATATATGTACACGCCTTTATGAAATTGACAATAGAGTCCTGTACAGATATTTATGTCCTTATTTATGTACGTATATTATTACTCCTGACTGTACAAACTTTGCTTAGTTTGGGACTAGATCGATTTGTGTAAGATTGTCCCCAAGTATTTATTTATTTATTTACTAGCAACCCGCCCCGGCTTCGCACGGGTTTATATGAATAATACATGTATGTATGTATTATATTTACATACCTATAAACCTTCCTCTTGAATCACTCTGTCTATTTAAAAAAAATCATATCAAAATCCGTTGCGTAGTTATAAAGATCTAAGCATACATAGGGACAGACAGACAGCGGGAAGCGACTTTGTTTTATATTGATCATGTCCTCCCAGATGTATACGTCGACGGCGACATCCTAACAAAATTATTATCTAAGATTGGGAAACTTTACGTGCATGGACTCGAGTGTGACTTGCAAAACCAAATTTGGTTTTGAACGTACGGCCGCAAGAGACAGTGAAGCTGTCCACTTGAGTTATAGGTGTAGAGGTAGGAGGGCTTGGGCCGAGTCTTACGGAGCTGGTGTTTCGCATCCAGATCTAAGAGACAGTAGCGTTCGAAGTCATTGATACCCGTATTGACAGCAGTACGCCAGCAGTACGCCCTCCGAGTAGCAAATTCCTCCCACGACTCACATGATATGCCAGTGGCAGACAAGTGGCGTTTTAGGACATCCTTGTAATGTAGGTACTGCCCACCAGCTCTGCGTTTACCCAAGGCTAACTCAGAGTAGAATATAGCTTTAGGCAGTCTTGATGATATCATATGCACAAGGTATCCACACCAACGCAATTGGCCTTTTATGAGCAGACATTCCATACCCGCCATGTTCGACCGACGCGTAAAACCTCAGAGTTCGGAACACGATCCTGGCATCTCAGCTGAAGAATTGCTCGGAGACATTTTAGGTAAAAAGAGTCTAGACGCTTAATGTCCCCTTTGTACAAGCACCATGTCTCCGACGCGTAGAGCAGTAGAGGTAGAATAACCGCTCTGTACACGCCGAGATTCGTGTGTAGTCTGAGATCATGAGATTTCCTAACTCGTTGGTTCAGGCCTCCAACTTTTCGGCTTTTTTTTTTTTTTTGATTTATTTAATACAATTATGTTTACATAGTTACTGTATTACACATAAAGCCACTATTTAAAACCTGGAAGGTTTAGGCAATAGTTGGCGAGATCGCGCGGTACATCCCGCGTTCCATAATTTAGTTAAGTATAATATAATATAACAAATTGCTAATATGGACTCCAATTTACTACTTACCTTCATCTAAACTTAGGTAGTACTTTTTAAGTAGCTTTTTAAGTTTTTTGCGATCCTGGCAGAGATTTCAGACTCGAGGCGATTGTCACTACGCAATAGACTGTCGAGGTAGGTACCTAACGAAAAGTATGTAGTGATTTTATACTATATAGTGATTGATGGTAGCTGCAAATTATATAAACATGTAACGTGGATAAATCCCTCGGAATTTAAGAAATAACTACGAAGGCCTTCGCAGTGATTATGTCGCTGTTCGTTGTGACTCGGCATCACGTTGACTTGGGTAAGATTTTCCTTTCATCTCCTCCGGGTTAAAACAGCACCAACAGAGGGGTCTGGGAACACCGTTGTGAATGTATATGTAAGTCACTGTACCTGGCCAGCGGTGGCGAGCAGCGCGGCGGCGTGCGAGGGGTGCTCCGCCCGCTGCAGGTGCGCGGCGAGCGTGCGCGCCAGCTCGGGCTCCACGCGCGCCCCGAGCGACTCCACCGCCGCCACCATGGCGCCAGTGTCGCCGCAAGTCAGCGCCAACTTTAGCGCCATGTGGGGCTTGCCTGCTCAACGATACACAGTCAGATACAATATCTGAATCCCTCTCTGGGTCATTGTCAGATTTAGGTTCGCGTCTCTTCGGTGGACATTGCCAAAGTTAAGGGCTATAAAGCCTAATTTTTGGTTGAACTCTGAATCCGCATAAACGGCGTTGCCTCTTCTATAATTCTATGTGATAAAAACATATTATATATAAACAGAAGCTCTTAACTATTGACCACCGGAAAGATGATTTTTGTTTTTGTGACTGACAATGACTCCTCTGCCGAATGAATAGTCAAACTAGGGATCGATAACGGCTTTCAATATTAAGGTAGGTGTCATCCACAATTTATGACGTTTCTAGATTACTGACGCCCTCATGACTTCGTCAAGGTCTTCAATCATTTAAAAGCAATTTTAAGGTGGATAACGCCATTCCCAGGTATTTTTTTTGTATATCTGCCAGTTTGAGAATAGTCCCTGAGCGACCGAGCTCTGCTCGGGTGAAAATGGAGAGAATACGGAGAAAACGAATTTTCCCGGACATGAGACCTATATGCCAGTCATATTTGACCAGAAAAATCGCTAAAATCGCAAGCTAACGGCTAGTCCTGCTTTTTTAATATGTTGTTAGGACCACTACCAGTAATGTATATCCAAGTTTGCAGCTTCGAAAGACCTGTGCTAGCTTTGCGGCACTCGAAAAACCTCGAAATTTTCGCACCTTTTTTGGTATTGTTAATATAAATCCTAAACTGTGCGGTTTTTTTTAATAATATCTACGAGTTTTTTAAAGTATTCTATCGCTACATTTAGATACCAGAACCAGTTCTGTAGGTTAAATACTTACCGAGATACAGCTCTCCAATTTTTTTTTGTTATGCCTTCTTTAACTGGTTATAAATCCTAAACAGTTATTTTATATAAAAAAAATATTTAGGAAACCTATTTATGATTTTTTCTACTCCTGTACCGTTATCTGTCATTTATATAGGCTGTAGCTCAAATACAATGACACCACTAATAAGTCGTCGCAAAACTCTATGGCCCAAAAACGCACTGTTTAGCGTACTTTTTGGGTTCATACATTTTTCATAAAAGCACTGTTTAACTTTTTTTTAAATCGGCCGCTATATTACAGTGGTGCCAACTTCATAAACAAATATTTCGAAATAAAAGTATTTATTTACGATTTAACATTTGTATATTATAAATTATTTACTACAATAATAATAAATCATCATCTATTGTGTGTTAAATTACATGTTTTATAAATTCTTGGTATTATTTATGAAAATAAACAGTTTAAATTCGGTCCGGGTCCGGATTCGGTTTGGTTCGGATGGCAAGTGCAAACAAATAAAAAAAAAAAAAAACCATAAGCAAGAGCTGTCACATTTCTGATTTCCCACCAAAATACAGTTCAAAATGAAAAGACGAAAGATGATAAACTATTAGTCCTAAACTATTAAGATTTTATTCGTGTTTGTGAAGACAAAAGTGTACGTTCCTTTTAAAATGGTCGAAGAAATTAATAACTACACTCCTGAAGAAATTGCGTGAGTAGCAAAAGTACGAATAGAAAACTTGCTGCCTGAAAAGTTTAACTATTCTGTAGTCTGCTATTTATTTAAAATTTGTCGTAGAAAAGGTATTGTATGCAACGGTGTATAACTGGTCTAAAAACGCTCGTGGCGTCTTTTATTGCGATGCTCGCCAAGGCTCGCATTGCAACCCACGCCACTCGCCTTTTAAGACCCTTCTTATACAACAGTTGCATAAAATACTATTATTTATCCAAATATCATAAACCCTCCATGATGCGTTCAAGAACCGCACCATAAAAATAGACAAATTTTACCTAAAAATAAAATTTATATTAAGTTACTTACCTTATTCCAAGCCTATACAATTGAGATGGCAACATCTATTTCCACAGGCAACACTGCCTAGTTCCAAGTGACAGCTGCTATAATTCAGGTTTTCTCCCCACCTAACCACCTTTGAACCAGCAACGGCTCGACATCGGCTGCGCGCCGCGGAGCCATCATTGGATTCTCAATTGAGTCTACCGTCCAATATGAAATAGGTGGACGGTAGGTAGCCACTGTAATTAGACAGGTGGCGATGTAGCCACGGTCGGCAGACCGGTGGCAATACTATGTTATGTAAACAAACACCGCATTGGGTGTAGGTGGTTGGTTTTGAAGTACACAAATTATGGTACTTTATAGGTACCGCTGAAATTAGAGCTTAAGTACTAATATGTTATCCTGAAATACAAGCTTAAAAACTAGGTTTAGTGGCTGAAATATAAGCTTAATTACTAAATTATGTAGCTGAAAAATAAGCTTAAATACTAAGATATACCTTTGAATGTTATAAAACATAGAAGGGTATTTGAGCATTCGCCAGCAGGCAGCAATGAAATTAGGCTTGGAATAAGGTAAGTAACTTAATATAAATTTTATTTTTAGGTAAAATTTGTCTATTAAGTATTGTACCTTATTCCAAGCCTATACAATTGAGAAGTGTTTGTTATCGGCTGCTGGTTCAATTAAGGATTAAAAATAGGTAGAACTGTATAGATTCGTTAGAACGCCAATGTGAAAAAGATATTAGTTAGATTTATTACAAGAAAACTTGTACAGCAGTAAAAGTTTCATATACAAACTCAGGTAATTTCAATTATCAATCATCTTGCATTGACTAACTTACAAAAATATCAAACTACGAAATCGGATATAGATTGGTTTTAAAAGCCGAAAGTTTTCTTATAAACATCCTGAAATATAGCAGCATTGAGCACCTACTGTAATGACTTACCTCGTTCCAAGACGATTAGGTACTACTAATGAAATAATAATACGACTGTCAAGAGTGTCAAACCAGCTTGACTATCGCGTAGGTACCTATTGTTCACACTACTAGATATGTGCATTAGCATTCTTAAGAAAAGCATGAATGGATTGTTCATGAAGCTGGCTTAACAAAGTCACATGTTCATAACTTCATTATCTTTATACGAGTATCCTCATTGTACCAGGGACAAATAACGTCAGTCTATGTTTTGATAAGTGGGTCGATATTTGGATTAAACACGTGTAGCCAGCTAATTTTTGAATAATTATGTAATTCATAGGAAACCCTAGAGCCAAAATCGAGTCAAAAATTTATCTGATCAAATTCATTGTTACTTCCACCTAAAAGTCTCAACTATCGAGCCACGTCAATATTACCCACTTGGGATAGTTGGGATGATGTAACTTTGAAAACAAAAATGTTCAGCCAGGAAAAACTATTGTGGCCGACAATAAAGTGTGAACTAAACGGTGGGTCCGTGTTCGGCCACAGAACTACATGATAAAACCTGTGTAGGTATTGTATATATCTGAGCGTAATTTAATCCTTGAGCTAAGAAATCATCTTTGGGATTGGATGGCCCACTACTCATCAGCCAGACTTTTACAACTATCTAATAAATAGATTAGTGGTACGTATCTGTCACAAACAAAGTGTGTAGTATTATGACTCTCCATGGGATAATTATATGCGGGCCGCATTCCACAGGTCACTGAGATAAAAACGCCAAACTAGCTAATAGGTATGCAAACATTCAGATCAGAGAAACCGTGATGTTTCGAGTAAGACTGAGTAAAGGACTAGTCGACGCCAATAGTACCTAGGTACTTTAGACTCTGATTTAAATTACTAACTTTAACCAAACGTTGAACTTGTTACTATGTACCAAAACTACTTGGACTTTCTTCGACGCGAAGAGATCTGACAAAGACTAAATTCATTATATGTTGAGCCCCTTGTTGAATAGAGTGGATGCCACTCCTACTGACATTAAAATCTTTAAAATCGATCTACCCTGGTGGTGTATGACCTACGACTGTAATATAGGTAGTAGGTACCTACGAAGGCTACCGGCGGTTTAGCACGAGATACTGACTGTGTAGGTACTCTGAACTCTTACCGCTTTTGTTGACTAAGTACGATACAAATGTTTGATTATCTGACACGATCTGATAGCGATGAGTTTGTCAGTCTATTAATTTCCCTTAGGTATCGGTACTGGCAACATGTCAGGAAGACTAAAGTATCTGCAAGATTCACTATAACTTGCATTAGCAGCCGTTAACATTTCTCCTTTTGGATAGGACTCTTGTCTAACAGAACTGACGCCAGTAAAAATGGTGATAATATTGAACGATAATACAAGTGGTAATCACAAGGTCGCCCAGCTCGACAACTAGAATTACAAACAGCTTTAAGCTTTGTTGGATATTATTCATAAATGACACTTACTCGAAGATTGATGCTTTGCATATGCCGAGTCTGTAAGGTAACCGTCCCAGTGCTCGACACGGGGCCAATGCTTGGTCTTTCAAACTTATAACGTAATAAAGGCGAGCAATATGGGACTTATTAGAATAGAAGATGTCCAATATTGGGACGTTTACCTTATAGGTACTTTCCACTCATCTCGTGAAAATCTTGTGCTTTGTGCTAAATCCCTTCAGCTGAGAAGGACTTAATGTTAATCGCCAGATCTCCCTGCAATCCCAGGGACTCCATGGATCGCTAGCCCTAAATCGTTCAGCTAGAGAAACCTTTAGCTATGCAGCAATCTTCAGTTCTGGCGTGCACAGGCAACGAGCCTGGTACTTTGAGATCTGAGGACCTCAACTACCTGAATGATGAGCGAAGCTGCCGCCGAAAATTTGAGAGACTAAACAAATATCTAAATCGAAGTATATTACCTTCAGCAATTGTCGTCGTATGTTGTACGACATGAATGTACATACATGAAGTATACATACACGCCCAGTCTCACCATCCAATCACGTGATCAAAATCGGGAACCTTGAAAAAGACAATAAATGGAAAAGACCCACGTATACGGACATGAAGAGTCGTTTCAATAATTAAGTACTCCTTCATCATGCCCTTTTTCAAGACCAGAGAAATTATAGTCCTGGCCCACCCGGCTCCAATAAAAACTCATGGTTCGCAAGGTCTCTCGATATCTTCCGTCAATGATTCTGACAACATTTGTGAAGGGCAGTGTACTGGAGGACAGCATTTAGACTGTCCTGATTATTACAAACTGCTCCATGTTGGAAACTGCGCAGTATCCCCACCTTCAACCTACCTTGTTTGCTTGTACGTAGCGTGTACCTACGTAATTTTGTGTAACTCGGCAGAGCCAGCGGGAACTTTAAGCTGCGGAAAGTACTCGACACAGTCAATTTCCAGCCGGGAAGGATAAACAAGGACTTCTTATTATGCTTTGACTGTAACATTCGCAAAAGTGTGCTTTGTAGCAACTCCTTGTGCAGCAGTGACTGCTGAACGGGTGGTAGCAACTCCTTCCGCAGGAGAGACAGCTGAATGGGTGGTAGCAACTCCTTGCATAGGAGAGACATCAGCTGAACGGTTGGTAGCGCGTAACGTAAGCTGGAAAATGTCTTATAGCTACTGAAATTCAAACATATGAAACGTGTCAAAACGGAACTCGAACAAGCGTCCGCTGCGTAACAGTCAACACATGGCTGCGCACTCATGATTATACAGGGTGGAATTTCATAAACTGTACATAATAAAAGAAGAAAAATTTCAGCCAATTTCATCGGTGAAACGGTGTTTTTTTTTTTTTTCTAGTCATTAGTTTTTTTTTTACAAAATTTTGAAAATTTTTGTAAAAACTCGGGTAATACACCTAATTCAGACGGTATAACTTTTGATCCAATGGTCCTAAAATGAAAAGAAAAAATGCAGAGTATTACCAAGGGACAGGTTAATCATTCTTAATAACAATAAAAAACCAACTAGAAGAGAAAATCCGCAAAAAAAATTATTGTTTTTTAAAAATGGCTACAAAAATTACGAATTTTAAAAGAAAAACACAATTTTCTGAAAAAAAACGCAGATTTAGTTACCATTTTTTTGCTTAGTATTAAACCTCACTTAATGCCGATTCTAAAACCGTTTTTAAACTGTTTCAGACTTTGAAAAATACCACGCAAATGGGTACGTAAATCAAACCATAATTTTATTAATTTTAATCCTCTTAAAATCCTTAATGACCGTTTGTTCACAGGTAGTTGAAGGGTGTTATTGGGTTTTAGGTGGAAATAACAAATTACGTACTTAGTATTAATCCTCACTTAATGCCGATTCTAAAACCGTTTTTAAACTGTCTCAGACTTTGAAAAATACCACGCTAATGGGTACGTAAATCAAACCATAATTTTATTAATTTTAATCCTCTTAAAATCCTTAATGACCGCTTGTTCCCAGGTAGTTGAAGGGTGTTATCGGGTTTTAGGTGGAGATAACAAATTACGTACTTAGTATTAATCCTCACTTAATGCCGATTCTAAAACCGTTTTTAAACTGTCTCAGACTTTGAAAAATACCACGCTAATGGGTACGTAAATCAAACCATAATTTTATTAATTTTAATCCTCTAAAAATCCTTAATGACCGCTTGTTCCCAGGTAGTTGAAGGGTGTTATCGGGTTTTAGGTAGAGAAAACAATAGGAAGAAAAGTAGTCCTAAAAATTGCGTAAATAAAATTATGTATTTTAATTAAAAGTCATAAATTCGATTGATAAACCTTTATTAAAGAAAAAACTTATTCTAGTGTTGCAAAGGGCGTTCCCTGTATGGTATTAATTGTTCAAAATGACCTCCTCTTTCTTGAAGGCACAATGTGGCCCGAGCTTGAATTTGTTGCGTAGCTAGTGTTGTGGATAACGCTCATTTTGAGGC
The DNA here is from genome assembly GCA_963854355.1 of Epinotia brunnichana. Lineage (NCBI taxonomy): Eukaryota > Metazoa > Arthropoda > Insecta > Lepidoptera > Tortricidae > Epinotia > Epinotia brunnichana. The sequence continues at coordinate 19,964,493 of OY977942.1, read as the reverse complement.
TTAAAGACTCGAACCCTAAAGACTCCCGAGGCTTAAAGACTCAAGTGACGAAAATACAATATTTTGCATGCATATGCGTAAAATAAACCAACACGGTTCTTAAACAGCATCGAGTCTTTAAGCCTCGGGAGTCTTTAAGGCTCGAGTCTATAAGCCTCGAAATGAGCGTTATCCACAACACTACAGCGTAGCCCGTCGAATCATTCCCGGATTATTTTTTATTTCTTGTGCTGCATTTAAAATTCTGTCGTGCAATTCTGCTTCGGTATTGACGATTCTGTGATATACCCGTTGCTTCATATCACCCCAAAGAAAATAATCCAACGGCGTCATATCAGGCGATCTTGCAGGCCATCCAACGGGGCCGTCTCGGCCGATCCACCTATTGGGATATTGCTCATTTAAAAAATGTCGAACTCTTAATGCCCAATGAGCTGGGCATCCATCCATTTGGAGAAACAGGCGTTGTCTCACATCTAACATCACATCTTCCAAAAGCTCTGGGAGCTCGTCTCTCAGTAACAGTAAAAATCTGTCGGCGTTCAAAGTATTCGGTAAGAAGACTGGTCCAATCAATTGATCGTCGAGTACCGCTGCCCAAACGTTTATGGAGAATTGGTCTTGAAAATTAGATGGTCTTACTAGGTTTGGATTATCGTGAGCCCATGTGTGTAAATTTCTGAAGTTAGTTATTCCCGTATGAGTAAATCTTGCTTCGTCCATCCATAAAATTCTTCTAGTAAATTCCGGATCCCTTCTGATATTGCCAAGTATCCAAGTCGACATAACACACCTAACGCGGGCATCGCCAATTTGCAAATTTTGTACCCGTTGATAATGAAATGGATGCAGTCCTTCCTTCTTCAAAAATTTCCAGACAGAGAATTTTGAGATTCCGTGCCTCAATGCCAAGCGTCTTAGACTCGTGGTTGGGTCCGCGTACAAGTCTCTGAGAACTGCTTCTTCTATGGCAACATCAATTATGTTTCCTGGCTCTCGGCGATCTCGGCCACCGTATCCCAGGCCAATATTGCACAACCGGCGATGAACTTCTTGAAAGTGGCGAGCAGCAGGTCTTGGAACGTCATTAGGATACTGCTCCAAATAGGCGATACACGCAGCTCTTGCAGATCCATGGCACAATCCATAATAATAGTGCATGTTGGCTATTTGTAACGGCGAAAACTCTCGTAAGCGGGGCATGATGATTCAAACTGAACAAGTACTGGAGTAATCAAAGAAGTGGCGAGCAAAGACAAGCAATTGCGATTTGCGAGCGACTGAATAGTTGACCTATTGCCCAATGCCTTTATACCCCTCATGTTATCTCCACCTTCAACCCAAAAACACCCTTCAACTACCTGGGAACAAGCGGTCATTAAGGATTTTAAGAGGATTAAAATTAATAAAATTATGGTTTGATTTACGTACCCATTAGCGTGGTATTTTTCAAAGTCTGAGACAGTTTAAAAACGGTTTTAGAATCGGCATTAAGTGAGGATTAATACTAAGTACGTAATTTGTTATTTCCACCTAAAACCCAATAACACCCTTCAACTACCTGTGAACAAACGGTCATTAAGGATTTTAAGAGGATTAAAATTAATAAAATTATGGTTTGATTTACGTACCCATTTGCGTGGTATTTTTCAAAGTCGGAGACAGTTTAAAAACGGTTTTAGAATCGGCATTAAGTGAGGTTTAATACTAAGCAAAAAAAATGATAACTAAATCTGCGTTTTTTTCAGAAAATTGTGTTTTTCTTTTAAAATTCGTAATTTTTGTAGCCATTTTTCAAAAACAATAATTTTTTTTGCGGATTTTCTCTTCTAGTTGGTTTTCTATTGTTATTAAGAATTATTAACCTGTCCCTTGGTAATACTCTGCATTTTATATTTTCATTTTAGGACCATTGGATCAAAAGTTATACCGTCTGAATTAGGTGTATTACCCGAGTTTTTACAAAAATTTTCAAAATTCTGTAAAAAAAAAACTAATGACTAGAAAAAAAAAAAAAACACCGTTTCACCGATGAAATTGGCTGAAATTTTTCTCCTTTCATTATGTACAGTTTATGAAATTCCACCCTGTATAATTAAGTAGTAACTCTTCATTAGATATTATAGCGGAATATACGCAACAGTTACTCTCAACGTCTGTCTACGCGACGACTAAATATAATTTGTAGGTTTGTAGGTACTAATTGAACCGGGAAATCGGATATAAGATTGGTTTTAAAAGCCGAAAGTTGAAAATCAACCAGCAATACTTGCATCGATTCACAAACACTTGGTTAATAAATATAATTACAAGGCAAGGTAATTTGAATAAGAATTGCATCGGCAAAACCGGAACATAATACGAACTTATTTTTTATGTAGGTATTTCATTTAAATCGACACTCGTATGGCAGCTAATTCGTAAGCATGTAAGCACCGCCCAGAATATTAATTAATTTAGGTTCGGTTAGATTGACATATATATATATAACGACTTGAAAATAATAGTCGAAACTGAAATACGGTAATCACACTACGTACCGGTGTGCTCCTTAGAAAATGGCAGTACCCGATGAGTTGAGGGTAGTTTCAAATTTGAAATCAATTTCCTTCAAATGAGCACTGGCATGGGTAGGCGGTGCCAGTTTTACTGGAGGAAGAACTTAAGGGGGCTTCCAGGTCATCGGGTACGCAAATTGACAAAAACCTTAATCATCAAAATTGCCTTCATGCGCGAGGAATAAACGACATTGAAGCACTTACCTCCTGCATGAGTACTACTCACGATTTTCTCCAATACAGGCATCCGTCCGTTGCCAGGCGGTGAAGAATTCTCGCTACTCGCGAGCCTTTGTTAGCGGAGCACAATCCTGCACCTTCATTTCGTTGATTACTACCAATTTTGTCACTATCATGGAACATTTCAACAGAAAATTGCAAGGAATTTTCCGTTTTATAAGCATATTATATGTAGTACTGCCGAAGTTAGTACTACGTGTTGCCTCTGCAAGAAAAAGAACGCCAATGATGGCTCCGCGGCGCGCAGCCGATGTCGAGCCGTTGCTGGTTCAAAGGTGGTTAGGTGGGGAGAAAACCTGAATTATAGCAGCTGTCACTTGGAACTAGGCAGTGTTGCCTGTGGAAATAGATGTTGCCATCTCAATTGTATAGGCTTGGAATAAGGTACAATACTTAATAGACTGTTTTGTTAGAACAAATTTCTTATCTGTGAAAATGTTATTATTGCTAAATAATAACATCGATTTCTATATTATTATTTCATTTAAATTTCGAACATAATTTTTTCGAAAGGAATTGGATTTGACCTCTATTCAAATATATGTCGAGATGACGTTTAGTTCGAAATGAATTGTCAATTTGCATACAAATTTGACAAATGTCACACGAAAGTAAGATATCGCACGATATGACAGTTGGATCCGACTCTAGTTTGTCACTGAATTAAAAAAAAACTATGACAGCTGCAAGAAAACAACGCTGCGGTGCCGGTCATAATATGCGGCTCCTGAATGCATCATGGAGGCTTATGATATGTGAATAGATAAAGAAGTGTATGTAACTGTACATAATTGGGCATTAAAACACTCGTGTGATGTTAGGTATTATGAAATTCGCCTTCGGCTTGTTTCATAAACCCACACTCGTGTTTAATGCCCTTCATTATGTACAGTCACATAAACTACTATTGAAATACCTATTCAACGATACCCCAACATAACATAGTTCGACGACTTTTTTTTTTTTTTTTAGGGTCCGTACTCAAAGAGTAAAACGGGACCCTATTACTGAGACTCCGCTGTACGTCCGTCCGTCCGTCCGTCCGTCTGTCTGTCACCAGGCTGTATCTCACTGATACCGTGATAGTTCCAGCTGAAATGTATTTTTGTTGCCGAACAACAAATACTAAAAACACAGAATAAAATAGTTTTTTATAGATAATGGTACGGAACCCTTCGTGCGCGAGTCCGACTCGCACTTGGCCGGTTTTTTTTAAATATGACGTCTGGTCGCCGCCATTTTGAATTTTGATTACTGTTATGTCTTCAGTGACACTCGCAAGATTAAAATTAATCAATTAATGTATGATTCATTAAAATGGCCCCACGCGTTTGATCTCTAGAGTGCCATAAAGGAACAAACAAACATACATACATACATAAATACATAGACTGGTACTTTTGGCACTGTAGAGATCAAATGCGTTGGTCGATTTTAATGAATCATACTTACATCAATCAATTCGTTTTAATTTTGCAGGTGTCAATAAAGAAATAACAATAATCAAAATTCAAAATGGCGGCCACCAGACGCAAAAAGAAAAAAAAGAACTATGTCATGTTGGGTATCTTTGAATAGGTATTTTAAAATGATTACTAGGTTTCTTTGATATTTTTTTAGATGAAATAACTGTGTAGGTTGTATTAAGGTTCACTTTTGCAAATTTGATATTTATTGGATTTAAAGAATTAAAAAGACGTGTGATCTTGTACGTGTTTATTAGGCGACTAAAGCAGGACAGATAGCTATGAGACTAAGGATGTGGGAGTGTACAGTATCATGCATTAAAGTACATATTACTCACAACATACCGCCCACCAAAAGGACTATTACGTCCTTTTCAAAACTTCACAATAATTGGTACAATTTAATTAACAAATTGACAACATTATAGAGTTTGAGTATCACCGGCAACGCACATAATTTAGTCACAGATCGTTTTACGATAGCACTTCGAGACTTCACACTATACACTCTCGTGAAACCGTCCTCACCAGGATGTTTATCAACGATGCGTCCCAGCGACCACTTTCCAGGAGGTAAGTTTTCTGTCTTAATAAGGACTGTCTCCTATTTTTAAATTCCTCTTCTTTTTTTAGCCATTTCGGTCGTTGTTGCAGCCTTCATTTTTTCATCATTTGTTAATGCTTCTAATTTACTATTTTTTATTTCTTTTTCAGGTACAACTTCTAGGTGTCTTTATTCAAGGTAGTCGTTGATCACCTTTGTATATTCTGTTTTCAGGTTCGGTACTCTTTTAAACCTTCTCCCCAATTGCATGAATCTCTTTGTAGCTATATCTTTTGTATTTCCGTCGAGCACTCGTGGATTCTCTGTTTTAAATGGTGGCTTTACAATGGATCTTCCTTCGTGATTTCGCGTGACTGTTTTTTCATAGATTTCTTCGCATAGCTGCTTTTCTTTTGCAAACTTCCTCGTAGTATCTGTCTCAATTTCCCTTATAGATTTCAGGACATCGTCCATGTCAACCGGATGGTGCATGACGAGGTAAGTATCTTCTCGTGGTTTTGTATCAATTTCTCCAAAAAGAATCCAGCCCAGGTTGGTTCTTTGTGCACATGGTGTACCCGGTGGACCTTTGATCAATTCCTGTTGCAGTATACTGGCGTATTCTCTGACCCCTAGCAAGAGGTCTATGGTTCCAGACATATGGTAAGTTGGATCCGCCAGTTGTAATCCTTGTATGTGAGGCCATGGCTGTTTGACAATATCCTCTGTGGGTATCTTCGTGGTCAGCTGTTTCGACATAACATACGCTTGAATCGGTAGGACGAATTTTGTGTCCAAACGTGATTTGATTTGTAGCTGAACCACGTGCTTAATTTCTGTTCTCGTAGAACCCACACCCTTGACATTTCCCTTAACGTGTTGTCTTTCGAGCTTCAACAGTTGAGTCGCCTTTTCGCTTATAAATGATGCTTGGGAACCTTGGTCTATTAGCGCGCGCAGGGGAATGATATGACCTTCGTTGCTTCTTGCTTCCACCACGACAGTCGCTAGTAGTGCTAATCCTTGTCTAGTAGTGAGATGCGGCGCGATGACTGTGTTAGCTTGCACTTCTTCTATATCATCTACAACATGTTGTGTCGAAGCCAGTGGTTGTGAGGGGCTCATGGAGGCCACAGGCTCAGACTGCTTTTGTTGATGCAGAAGAGAGTGATGACGTCGGTGACATATTCTACAGGACACAGGTACTCGACAGTTTGATACTGAATGCCCTGGTACTAGACAGTTGAAACATAAATGTTTGGTCTTGACATACTCGATTCTATCTATAGGTTCCATCTTGGTAAATTCTTTGCAGTGACATAATGTATGGCTTTCATTACACATCACACAAATCCTCTCGATGGTAGGTGTGGCAACATGATACGAGTATGTACTACGCTCCTTGATTGACTTTACTTCTCTTGTATATGTTGTAGTATTTGTGAATAGCTCCAGCGTACGAAACTTTGCCTCTAAAAACTCTTTGAAATCACTCCACTTCGGTAAGGGTTCGGAGTCACTCTTGTATGCACGTTCTTCCCAGCTTTTATGCGTTTCTGGATCCAATTTCTGTACCAGCAAAAATATTAGCAATGGATCCCACTCGCCAATAGGAACCTTCAAGTTGTTAATGCTGTGTAGACACTCCGACGTTGTATCTAAGAGCGCTTTAAGTTGAGCAGCTGATTGAGTAGTCATTTTGCGCTGATTAACTAATTTCTTCAAATTATTGTTTAAAATCAATCGTTTGTTGCCATACCTTGTTTTCAGGATCAGCCATGCTTGTTCATAGTTTTCAGACGTAACTTGGATGTGCTTCAGTAAGGACTCGGCTTCGGCAGTAACACTTGTCTTTAAATAGTGTAGCTTCTGTATATCACTCAATGCTTTATTGTTATGCACCAGTGATATGAATAAATCGTTAAACGCAGGCCACTCTTCGTAATTTCCACTGAATGTGCATAACTGTATGCGTGGTAAATGCACAAAGCTGTTTTGTGAACTTGAATTCGTAGCGGATGTCTCCATCGCCGCTTCGTGTACACTGGGTAACATATCCAGCAAATCTCCCCGAAGTGCATTGTATGAATCCTCGTATATAAAGAACTCTTCCTTCAAAAAATACGGCATGACACCCTTTTGTTCCATAGGTGTGACCTTCACTAACTCTTGGTGCGCATTATTGAACGACGTCCAGTATTCATCGATTATTTTAATACGAGACTCGATGTATCCTCTGGTTAATCTTACTTTAGGGCACTTCTTCAGGTTAATTTGCGTTTTTAGAAACAGTTTACCACCATCTTCAAGCGTGGCGAGTAATTGTTTTTGTGTTTCAGCCATTGTTTACGTTAAAAACACTGCAAGTTCACGTACAAGTCAATAAATCGTCGTTATAACTTTGCGTAATAAAATAATGTTAAACTCATTAGTTAGTTGCACTTGAATAGATGCGCTCGGCTTCTTATCTCTCTGGAATGCGGTTCGCTATTGTTCTCGACGCCGGGCGGCCAGTCTCCGATGCACAGATAATCCGGTTCGAAGGACCATATGTAGGTTGTATTAAGGTTCACTTTTGCAAATTTGATATTTATTGGATTTAAAGAATTAAAAAGACGTGTGATCTTGTACGTGTTTATTAGGCGACTAAAGCAGGACAGATAGCTATGAGACTAAGGATGTGGGAGTGTACAGTATCATGCATTAAAGTACATATTACTCACAACAAACTGTTTAGGATTTATAAAGATTTAAAGTTGGCTTAACAACAAATTTTTGGAGAGCTGTATCTCGGTAAGTGTTGAACCTACAGAGCTGATTCTGGTCACAAATTGTAGCAATTTAAGTCTACTTAAAAAAAGTGTCGATTTTTATTAAAAAAACGGCATAGTTTAGGACTTATATTGACAATACCAAAAAAAAGTACGAAATTTTCGTGGTTTTTCCAGTGCTGCAAAGGTAGCACAGGTCTTTCGAAGCTGCAAACTTGGATATACATTACTGGTAGTGGTCCTAACAACATATTAAAAAAGCAGAACTAGCCGTTAGCTTGCGATTTTACAAGTCAAAAGTACTATCTAGATCGATTTTTCGCCCCCGTCAACCCCTGTATTCATCGAAATCGTTAGACCTGTTTCCGAGAACGTGATTACAAATATTGCTCGTTTAATAGTATAGGATTAGTAATGGCACAAAAATATTAGATTAGTCTGCTATAAAAAAACAAGAAGGTACATTTAAGTGTTGGGACTTTTTTGCATCTATCACCAGGGGCCGATTTCAAGAACCTCATTTTTTCCAGTTAGACTTGTTTACACACACGCCTCCCTAAGAGGTTGTGAGAAGGAACTGATTGAAAGATTTAGGAGCTGAGACAGATTGTTCCGATAGCTCAGTTGGTTAGTAGCGACGGGCCATGTATGCCTGTGGTCGCCGGTTCAAGTCCGGCTCGGAACCTAATTTTTTAAATGTTTCCTTTAATTTGAAGTTTATAGACTTGTTCAGTTGTGAGTTTATTTTATACTTGCAAAAATTGCAAAATTATATAATATATGTTGACGCAAGTAAAAAGAGCTGCGGCGGCCATACATCTTATATGGCGCCTGGAGCTTTTTTTACGAGCGTAGCTTGTAATTTGTCTCGTGCCTGCAATGCGAAACTAAATCTATGTTTCTCTCACCAGACTTCTTGTACAGTGTGATGGCCTGCTCGGTCTGTTCAGCGTTCTTGAGAATGGAAGCGGCGTGTAAAGCGTGGCCCGCCACACCAGCACGGCTATCACAAGCCTCCGCCGCGACACGAATGGCCGACGAGTCTGCCCCACTTTTTATGTAGGTACAACTCGAAGGTTACGTATATAATATCTCGCTCACCAGCCTTGTGATACAGCGCGATGGCCTGCTCGGTCTGTTCAGCGCTCTCCAGTATGGAGGCGGCGTGTAACGCGTGCGTGGTGGAGGCGGATCCAGCTCGCCACACCAGGTGCCACGCGCTGGCCTCCGCCGCGACACGAATGGCCGACGAGTCTGCCCCACTTTTTATGTAGGTACAACTCGGAGGTTACGTATATAATATCTCGCTCACCAGCCTTGTGATACAGCGCGATGGCCTGCTCGGTCTGTTCAGCGCTCTCCAGTATGGAGGCGGCGTGTAACGCGTGCGTGGTGGAGGCGGATCCAGCTCGCCACACCAGGTGCCACGCGCTGGCCTCCGCCGCGACACGAATGGCCGACGATACCGCCCCGCTTTTTATGTACAACTGTAAGATAAAGTATAAACAATGTTTGATGTCAGCCCCGTTCTTCACTGGTATAGTAACTGGTCACAATACTCTATATAGACACTTAAAGGTAATAGGTATCAGTAACGATGCTTCCCTGCCCACACTGTGGGGATTATGTACGCCGAACCGCGGTTTAATACATTCGCTAAAGATGTGTTAGAGGAGAGGGAATTGAGGGATGTCGACCTTAAATATGTCCTTCTGTTCTGCAGGAAATGGAAGAATGGAAGAGTTTGATGTGGGAACGCCGTCAGGACGGTAACTTGAGGCTCCAACCTAAGGGAATTGGACTGAATGAACGGGAAAAACGATCGACAGTCCGCCTGTTTCCGACCAGGGGTCCCCTTCACAACATCAACAGCCCCGTTCTTTTTCCTGTTTGGTATGTACAGAACTATATAAGGACCACCGGATAGCGGTATATATTGAAACAAATTGGCACAAGAAAGTCACAGAAGATGTGGTAGAATGAAGAGAGCAGTGAGAAATATTCTGAATCGGAACCTAGACTTAAATAGAAATGATAGGGGTTGAAGATGCTTACATAGATATCTAAATGAGTACCTAGTACCTATTTGCTCTCAATTTGAAAGGCCGAAGATAAGATCTTTTGAAGAAAAGAAAGTTTCAGTGAAGTACCTACCTTCACTGCAGTCTCAATCTTGTCGGGTTGCATCTCCAAGTAACGCGCCATTTGATACATGGCAGCAGGATGGCTATTGCACAGCTTCTCAGCCTCCTCAATCCGGTGCATGTGACATAGCAGACGTGTTTGCTCCCCGAAGTCGTTCGCGCGAGCGTAGGCTTCCAGCGCGCCGTCTAGTTCCCCAGTGCTTTCTAGATAGTGGCCCCACCACATTATTAGATTCGGATCATTAGAAGCTGCGACGTATTGTGCTAGCACAGACGCTTGGCCTTGAGCTATCAGCATCCTAGGAACATGCGGGACCAACGTCCCAGCACTTTCAAATAGTTTCAACGCCGCACCGGTCTCCCCGTTGGCCCACATAATCTTCGCCAATTTATGCTGCGCACTTATTATAAGCAAAATGTTCTCCCCTTCATCAGTTCCGTTTGTTATCTCTTGAAGGCCGCCTTCTTTTGCTGACACAAGACGGGTGATAAGGTCAGGTCGTTCCGCGTCTCTGAACAGGTGTTCTGCTTCTTCTATCATACCGAGATTGATAGCCAGTACGCCGATCTGACAAGTTTCGTCCATGTCATTGGCATTCATGGCTTTGCGCATCATCAATGCTCCTTTTATGTTGCCCATTTTGCTCAGACAAACTGCCCCGACATCTGGTCTTCTGCGAGTCACGCATTCTTTGGCTAAACTGTCCCAAATCACTGAGCTTCTACTCCCTGTTATATTAGTTCCAACAACGACTGCCTTTTCCAAGTTCCCAGCTGTCATGCAGTACAAAAAATCAAGAGTTTGTTTCTGATTGGCAGCATCATTAGTAGACTCTTCGAATTCATGCATTAATATTTTTTTAACGCTTTGCTGCGACAATATTACGACGTGAGGTGTAGAGAGAGAACACAGCAAGAAGTCGGACATAAAGTATTCCTCGGAGTTCGGACACCAGTTCTTATACTCATAAAGGCTACCCTCGTGACAAAAAAATAAATGAACCCTATCCATATCAGCTGATCGCATGTGGACGGCAACAATTCTCTGATCATTTCCGTCCCACACAATAGCTATTGGAACACTTTGATAAGGTGGTGCTTGATTGTCGGAAAGCAAGGTATTCGTTATGACGTCATTCGCTGCATCCCATAAGTACAATCGTGGATCAGGCGCTAGCCCGGCGTTGGCAATGCTCAGGCAGATGTATCGTCCACTACAATTTACTGACGCCCTCATGACTTCGCCAAAGTCTTCAATCATTTGAAAGCAATTTTTAGGTGGATACGGCATTCGCAGGCCTTTTTTTGTTATCTCCGCGAGTTTGAGAGTCCCGTCCATTGTTGCAATAACAATGAACTTTCCTGTGTATGTGACTCCAATAGGTTCACCTTCACCCTCAGTGCTCGGAAGTATACCTAAGTTGTTCCCCGTTACGGAGTAGCACTCGATGTGAGGGTTGACTACGCCTACCAACACGTCATTGTTCAATATGAGTACATCTGTTTTCCAGGCGAATGTGCGCACAAGAGAAAAGTTGATGTCATTATCTTTACTGCACATCCAAACCTGAAAATCGGTAAAAAAGTAAGTAATTTTTATTTGCGGTTATTCCAAAAACTAACAGGTTAGGTACATTTTCTACTTCTTATAAGCCAAACACAGTATAATGTGGCATGATTAAAAAGATTATAATTTTGGGAATGAATTAATAGCGGCGATTTTGTTTTTATATCACAAATCAAATGTGTTGCTGACTGTTGATCACTCATAACATAAGCTCATTACAAGACAGATACACTTTTTTCTAAATGATAAGAAAATAGATTTAGATTATTATTTACCTGCACTTCTTTACCATCTCCAAGAGCTACATACTGATCTTTAAATGCAAAAGCTCTTATTGTAATCTGCGTTTTAATACTTGATGTTAATTCCATTTTATTGGTGATAGCAATTTCATAGGCTGATTTCTGAACCATCCAAACATTAGGTGTGTAACCCCAACACACAGGTTGCTCTCTCAGAATAAATGCACTGGTTATACAGTTAACATGGAGTAGAGGGTTCATCAGCCCTTCAGATCCCCAGCTGACTTCTTTCACAGTCCCTTTGATGCTAGTGCTGCTTATTAACTTCCAATTATTTCTGTGATCTCTCCTCCAAAAATATAAGTTCCCCTGTGATGTCCCACAGCATAAAGTGTCACTTAAATTACAGTAACTAATACTGGTGAATATGTCCCCTGACACCATCTCATCATTTTCATTAGGCAATACATCATTGTCCGCATTCTCACTGTCCCAAACTCGGATCAAGTTGTCCCCAGTTATAACAGCTATACAGAAGTTCCCAGCAAGAACTATAGCCTGGCCATTCCTTGCTGCCATTCTAACATGTGTGTCAGTTGTGAGAGTACCATCATCCGACATGACAAATCTGGTTAAACTTAAAGCTCCACCATTTTCCCAGGCCATTAAGAGATACACATTACTGATCATATTCATAAATATTATATTCCCTGGAGCATTGAGGACCTCAGTGCAGGAACCAGCATGGTCAATATACAAAATTACGCCATTATCTTGAGCTGCATAACAAGCATGGTTGTCTGGCTGGGAACCTTCTCTCATCCTGGCTGTGGTGCGGGGTCTCCATGCTGCTAATGCATCCAGTGCATTTTCATCACCAGCAACTGCTGCCCGGGCTAATCCTCTTATAGAAGTTTCCCCAGTCGGACGAACAGGACAGAATGCAACGTGGGTAATAACATCACCAAGTTGATGGTGGAAAGATGTTAAAGGTGCTCCCGAGGCAGACTGCCACCCAGATAGAGAACCAGCAGCATCTGATGCTAGTAATCGACCACCTCCCAGGCTAAAAGCAACAGTGGTCAATGCAGCATTGTGGGGTGCCTCAAGGCGAGCCCAGGAGTACTCCAGCCAGATGTAAAGTTCACCTCCATCCCAGCCCACAACTAGTAACTTTCTGGTTGGATGCCAAACCATTGCTGTTACTTGATTTGATAGCAGTATCGGCCACTCGCAGCCTTCTAATGCCAGTCCCTGTAAATTTAGGGTTTTAAGTAAAAACTTTGTTTTGATTATGAATTAAAGTCAATTAAATTTGCAGCATGATACTTACGTTTTCCTGAAATATTGTCACGAAACCTCCTTTTTCCTGGTTATAGGAGCCCAAAGCCAAGAGTGGTAGCGATGGGTGCCAGGATCCAAGAGTTGAAACAACATTACTGTCGGTAAAGTTCAGTTTACTGTCGATATACAAAGTCATCGTGATCTCTACCAATAATGAAGTACACAACAAACATTCACAAACTTGATAAAAAACGTTAGAGTTCTATTATTACATTTAATTTACAAATATTTTCATATTTTTCATAAACGCAAAAAGAAAAGCGTCTTGTTATTTTATTTGGTTGCCATGACAACTGAATCAACTGTATGACAGTTTTTTGTGTGTAGGGTGTGTATAGATAGATGCCTTCTAACCCGATTTAACTGCCGATTCATTGATTTTTACCTATTTATAAAGTCCTAGGGCATTTTGTTCAATGAACCATCTTTACAATTTAAAGTATTTGTTTTCTTTTAGTTTAAATATAAATAACGATACAGCGCATTGATTTGACCGTGTACACAGCGCATAAGTCGTTCTATCAATTTGTTATATTGGCAGCACTGTACTTGTAAATGTCAGTGTCACAGTGGTGTCACAATGTCACATGTGTTGGTTCCCGAAGCGAATAAACATTCGCACGTTGTTCGAATAACCTTTCATTCTAGTTTTTGATTTCAGTGTATTAATTTTCTGAAAATGGTTTCTATAAAACAAGCCCCTGTCAAAAAAGCTAATAGAGATAAGTTACAAAAACTTAACAAGATTGAAAAGAAGAAGGCCATAGAACCGGCAAAGAAGGCGGCGAAGAAACTATTGCCATTGAAAGAAAAAGTTCAAGCCTTAGTGGCTCCAGTTGAACCCTCGGAAGTGACAAAAAACAGCAAGAAAGGCAAATATGTTATGCCTTCAAAAAGTATAACCGGAGAACTTGTAGACAAGTGTCTCTCAGCACTTCAGCAACTAGCTGAGAGCTGTAAGAATAAAAACACTCTTTTGGAAGATGAGACTGTCATATTTGCAGAAATCCACTGCTTGAAGATCCAGAGCACTACACCAAATATTAAGCTGTAAGTATTTATTATAAATAATAATAATAACGACTTTTGCATCTTTATTATTTATTTATCTCCTAACTTAGCATGCTTAACATAAAAAGGAAGGACAAGGTGTCCCTAACAAAAATTAGGAAGAAAACCAAAGTGGCGGATATAACATGGTGCATCAAAAAGTTGAAATGGAGGTGGACAGGACATATGATGAGGGAAAAAATGGAAAAGTGGACAAAGGACATCACAGAATGGTATCCGAGACTGGGAAAATGAAAACAAGGACGACTTATAATGAAATGGGAGGACAATATTAAAAAGAAAGCAGGAACAATATGGAGAAGGGAGGCTAAAGACAGAACAAAATGGAAAGCTTGGGAAGAGGCCTATGTCCAAGAGGCAAGCTGAAGTTAGGAAAATAAAACAAATATATATAGAAAAATGAAATATTTATTTAAGAAAATAAATTAGTTAGAGTTGTAGTAAATGAAATGTAGCAAAATAACTCAGCAAATAAAGGCTATCTTATCTTATCTCCTAACAACAGTATAGCATGACCGCATATGTCAAACATAAAGAATGTATCCCTCTCGCTCTTATATACTTGCTAGTAAGAGACAAACGCTTCCTGCGGGACTTACATATAGAGATAAAAATAGCCCATGATCATCCAGTAAGTCCATTTTATAAACAGGTGAAAGAATTTTAGTAATTGGATAAGTGGTTCCGGTGACTACCCATTACATGACAAACAAACAAGCTTACATGACAAACAAACAAACTTACAAAACTACAATCTCACAGAGACTTCCTCTTTATAATATTAGTATATTGAATTAGAGTGTATTGAGGTTTTCTTAAGTGTGTGTAAGTAAGTAAATACACAATTTGATATTATGCCCATGTGAAGAAGTAATTTTGCTGGCCAGAACTATGCTGGTTGCTGTAATAATACTCCAGGAAAAATATGGTTTTAAAAAACATTAATTTACAATAGTGTTTTTTTTGTGTATTTCATTTTAAAATCTTATTCTTAGATGGTTTATACAAGAATCCAACAAACTTTCCATCCGGAAGTAATTTTATAGATTTAAATGAAGCATGCATTGTCTTTTTTGTGTGATTTATCTTGAATATTATAGAGCAAATGTAAATGAACCAAAACATATTCATCTTTTTTCTGACTTTTCAAAAGCTAGTCAAGTTATAATTTTTTTATGTCTGAAATGTTGTTGGATTTTGTCGCTAGCTCACTATTTTGTTGATAATATATGCGATACATAGAAAAAATCAGCTATTATAAACTATTTCGAAATTAGTAATTTTTTCCATACAAGTTGTCAGTTCATTGCCTGGACTATAAATGATTATATTTCACAAGCAGATATGTTGAAGCATTCACTGGTGTTTTTGTTTTTCCAGTGTATTGGCACACAGTACTGCAGCTTCCACAGGAGAGATTTGCTTAATCACACCGGACCTCAAGAAGGGCAAGAAGAGAGACCATGAGCCTACAATTGAGCACTGGGAAGAGATTCTTAGAAAAGCTGGTGTAACACAGGTGTGTATAAAGTTTAGTTAAATTTTTGTTGCTTTTCGGTTTAATTCTACTGTAATATTAACTCTAGATTAATTTTATATCAAATTATAACATTATGTTATAAACTTATAAGTATACATCTCTTATTTCACAAAGATTGTACCAAATTAGAATTTTAATGTTATATATAATAGGAACATAAGGAATATGGGCACACACCTTCCTGAAATGCAATATTATAGGAGATGCTGATGATATTATATTATGTGACCCTTCTAATATTCAATTCCCATTTCCAGGTTAAAACAGTACTTCCATTGAGACAACTGAAAGTGGAATATGATCAGTTTGAACTGAAAAGAAGGTTGATAACACAACACGACTTCATCATGGTGGACACAAGAGTTCTAAGTCATGCTACCCATATCCTGGGCAAGATGTTCACGAAGAAGCACAACATGTTGGTACCTGTGAGAATTGATGAGAAGAAAGATGTCAAACGACAAATAGATGTTGGTCTGCGCACTGTAACGTTGCGTCTGCCAGAGGGGTCTACTTCAGTAGTGAATATAGGACACACAGGAATGTCCCAAACTGCTCTGAAGGAGAACATCTTGTCCTTGGTGGAGCAGCTGAAAGTTAGATACCCAGGAGGGGAAGCTAATATCAGAGCCATTAATATTAAATTGCCTACATCAATGTCCCTGCCTCTTTACCTTTCCCTAAGTGAGTATTAGTTTTTTTTGTATTTTTTGTTACCACTTCTGAAATGGGATGAAAATAAATTAGTGAAACTTTTGAATTAAAAGAATATTTATGTTAAAAACTTACTCTGTATGATTCTGCTTATTTCAGTTGGCCCAATTGTACCACAGACAAAGTAGTCCATTCGATAATATATTTTTCAAAACAAAGTTTTAACCGACTTCCATTCAGTAGCCAAATTGCTTCAAGTTTGCCTATAAAATTTGAAGATAACTCTCGATTTCTTCAAGATCCTATCATCAGAACTGGATTTTGGTGACAACGGGACCAATCTAGAAGTATATGCTTCCAAACACAGAAAAAAAATCAAATCGGTTCATAAATTACCGAGTTATCGCGTAACATACATACATAAAAAAAAAACATACAGACGAATTGAGAACCTCCTCCTTTTTTAAAGTCGGTTAAAAAGCAAATCTACCATTCAAGGTATAAGATTCCAAGTCCAAGGACAGTTTAAAAAAAGTCGCCACATTAAATAATATTTTTATGTATGTCTTTCCCGCTCACGGGACAATGATGTCCCGGACCTTTGGGAGGCGTGCGTGGGGCTAGGTACCTACAAAGTACCAACACGTAGAGGCCCTTTTGACAATTTAATGAAATGCAAGGAGTATACCGAGCGGATGCTTTCCCTGCCTGTGTCATGGGACGCACACAGAGACAGCACCCGCTGGGGTGGGGTGTATAGGAACTATTGCTGGTTGATGGAATCTAAAGAAAACGGGTTATTGGGTGAAAATGATGTGCGCTGGTGGCTGGGCTATTTTTATTATTATTATTTTTTATTTTTTTTCCAAAAATAATAAGTTACATTCTTAATTACTTATAAGTTCGCCAAACATAGTGTTTATTTTCGAGGATTGCACTCACTTTCTTTACAATATATTTTTGTTTTGTGTACCTACATATCTTATTACCTTATAATTAAGAATGAAATAATAATAATAATAAAAAAATAAAAAAATTTTTTTTATTTATTTACATGATTACTGATTGTTCTTACAGGGCCATCAAGTACAGTAAACACTCCAAAACTGAAAAGGAAAATGCCTAAGAACTTCTCTGTGGTGGAAGATGAATTAACAACGCTTTATGATGGTGTTGTGTCAGTGGCTCCAGATGGCACAGTCAAAGTCAAAAGAGTTAAGAAAAGTAAAATAAATACCAGGTAATATTCAATCATGTTGTCATTACAAAAAGCATGTTGCCGTCAACCATCAAATTCGTCTGACTATCTAAACCAACCATACCAACTATGTACGTGTATGGCGCCTTTGAGCACGGCCCGCTGCTCGCGCACAGCGTACGAATTCGAGCAAAATAGGTGAGCCGTGCGTGCCTCAACCCGAGGCTGCTCAAATTCGTACGCAGCATAGCCATCTTAAGCTGCTGTGTTCAAGGATATGTAGTTGTCATTTGTCTATGTACAGTAAACGTCAAAGAGATTGACTTTTGCACCTAATTACAAAGAAATAATGTGCAAAAGTGTATACATATATTTGACGTAGAATGTACATATAAATTCGGATCTCTATTATGCCCGGCAAAATCGATCGCGTATGTACAGTCGCCATCACATACATAGGTACACTTTAGGTGTTCAAAAATATCGGCACATGCACCCTAATGCCTTGAAAATAGAGGTGTGTTCCGATGTTTGTGACATGCTTGTTTGCTCCGATGCATGTGATGGCGACTGTACAGTCGCCATCACATACATCGGAGCAAACAAGCACGTCACAAATATTTTTTGAACACCTAGTGTACCTATGTATGTGATGGCACTGTACATTATAGGCATACATTTTATGATTGATATTAAAGCTGTACATCGTCACTCTTGTAGTAAAGTGACTTATGTCTTAGGTAGGACCGATTGGAATGGCAGCGGCCATTGCATATTTTTTGCCCCCCTTTCTTTTGGAGTAATAACAAATTTGGATCCCTATTATATTATAGAAGTCCTCTGCCATTATTATTATTGTTACTACGAGGGTGGATCAAATAGTACCCATGTTTGATGGCAGGTGGCGTTACTTAGGAAAGTTGGCATTACCGTCGTGTAGTATTGACCTTATCAAATAAAAAAATGAAAACTGGCAATTGTCTATGGTTCAGTTTTTTTCTGGCGGCAAATTTTGTAAGACTTGTTTTGTTTTTCCGTACAAAATGGAGAAAGAGCAATATCGTTCCGTAATTCGCTTCTTATTTTTGGATGGAAAAACATGCGAACAAATAAAAGTTAAGTTAGATGCTGTCTACGGAGGTCTTTCGCCGTCTATGACAACCGTGAGATATTGGTTTAATGAATTTAAACGAGGTCGTACATCTGTTTTGGACGAAGACCGCCCAGTGGGCGGTCGCCCAGGGCGCCCGGCAGGCGTGGTTACCGAAGAAGTCGTGCAAAAGGTAAAAAACATAATGGTCACTGATCGACGTACCAAAGTGCGTGAATTAGCAGAGGCTGTAGGGGTGTCGTACGGAACAGCAATTAATATAATACACGATAAATTAAATATGAAAAAAGTGTCCACCCGATGGGTGCCGCGATTGCTCACGGATGAAAATAAGCGGTTACGGCTGTCAATGTCGAAGCAGTCTTTGGGCTTGTTCGAGCGAAATCCGCAGGAGTTTTTCCGTCGTGTCGTTACTTTTGATGAAACCTGGATCCATTACTATACATCTGAGACCAAGCGGCAGTCTAAACAATTGATTTTTTCTAACGAATCTGCCCCAAAGAAGGCGAAAACGGTCCCATCAGCCGGAAAAGTCATGGCTACGATTTTTGGGATAGTAAGGGAATAATCCTTATAGATTTTTTACAAAAAGGGAAAACTATCACAGGGCCGTACTATAGTGAGTAATTGGACCGGTTTGATGAAAAAAAAAAGGAGACACGGCCCCATTTGGCAAAGAAGAAAGTGTTGTTCCATCATGACAACGCACCAGCACATTCATCTAAAATTGTCCCTGCCGGTTGGACTAAAGGAAAGGGGGCAGAAAAAAGACTTAGAATTTTTTTGACCAAAAGTGCAAAATATATTGGAATCATAAAAGACTTGGAATAATTTCAATCGATACGCTAAAATAAGCATGTTTTGTAGAAAAACTTTTCTCTAAAATCAAAAATGGCCGAGATATTTGACCTCAAAGTTGGGAAGATTTTAGGACTTGTAAAAATTTCAATGGATGGAGTGTCATTATGACACCTACTTTTTATTGTTTTATCGTTTAGAATACGCTAAAATAAGCATGTTTTGTAGGAAAAACTTTTCTCTAAAATCAAATGAAGACGCATATATTTTTAAAAAGTTTTATTTTATTTTTCAACATTATCTCCTTCTAGGTCCTTACACTTTTCCCAGCGTTTCGGCCACTTCTTTAACCCCTCCAAAAAGTAGGATTTGTCAAACCCTTCAAAATACGCTTCTGTCTCAGCTAGAACCGCCTCATTTGACCTGAATTTCTTTCCCCTGAGCCATGTTTTCATATTGGGGAACAGAAAAAAGTCACAGAGAGCCAGATCCGGTGAGTAAGGCGGGTGTGGCAGCAATTCGTAACGTAGTTGGGTTAATTTGGCAGTGACGGTCCGCCTAAAGCAAAGGGGGCAGAAAAAAAGGACTTAAAAAATGTTTGACCAAAAGTGAAAAATATACAGTAATCATAAAAGACTTAGAAAAAATTCGTGCAAAACGTTAAAATAAGCATGTTATGTAGGAAAAACTTTTCTCTAAAATCAAAAATGGCCGAGATATTTGACCTCAAAGTTGGGAAGATTTTAGGACTAGTAAAAATTTCAATGGATGGAGTGTCATTATGACACCTACTTTTTATTGTTTTATCGTTTAGAATACGCTAAAATAAGCATGTTTTGTAGGAAAAACTTTTCTCTAAAATCAAAAACGGTCGAGATATTGGACCTCAAAATTGAAAAGTGTCTAATACTGAATCATTATAATACCCGTATCATCGAAACTGCTGAAGCCACGCGAAACCTATGCTACTCTTAACTCTAAGGCAGGTCGGTGTAGGTTACGACGACGAGCGAAGCGAGGAGGAGTGTTAGGTGTACCGCGACCCTAAGCGCGCGAGCCGAGCGAGCGAAGCGAGCGTGCCGCGGTAGCGGCCGGCGAAGCGCCAGAACCGACTTTTTTTTTAAATTTATAGTTTTCCGAATATTAAAAAAAAATGTATTCCTAAAATATGTATACGCCCATCATTCCAAAATCACGTGGCTTCAGCAGTTTCGATGATACGGGTATTATAATGATTCAGTATTAGACACTTTTCAATTTTGAGGTCCAATGTCTCGGCCATATTTTATTATAGAGATTTTTTTTTTATATAAAGTATGCTTATTTTGACGTATTCTAAACTTGATGAAATTTTTTGATGACCCACCGATGAAATTTTTTCTAAGTCCTGCATACCCTTTGCTACACCTCGACCAATATCTCGGCCGTTTTTGATTTTAGAGAAATGTTTTTCCTACAAAACATGCTTATTTTAGCGTATTCTAAACGATAAAACAATAAAAAGTACGTGTCATAATGACACTCCATCCATTGAAATTTTTACTAGTCCTAAAATCTTCCCAACTTTGAGGTCAAATATCTCGGCCATTTTTGATTTTAGAGAAAAGTTTTTCCCACATAACATGCTTATTTTAACGTTTTGCACGAATTTTTTCTAAGTCTTTTATGATTACTGTATATTTTTCACTTTTGGTCAAAAATTTTCTAGTCCTTTTTTTCTGCCCCCTTTGCTTTAGGCGGACCGTCATTGCCAAATTAACCCAACTACGTTACGAATTGCTGCCACACCCGCCTTACTCACCGGATCTGGCTCTCTGTGACTTTTTTCTGTTCCCCAATATGAAAACATGGCTCAGGGGAAAGAAATTCAGGTCAAATGAGGAGACAGAAGCGTATTTTGAAGGGTTTGATAAATCCTACTTTTTGGAGGGGTTAAAGAAGTGGCCGAAACGCTGGGAAAAGTGTAAGGACCTAGAAGGAGATTATGTGGAAAAATAAAATAAAACTTTTTAAAAATATATGCGTCTTCATTTCTAACACAGGTACTTTTTGATCCACCCTCGTAGAGTTATTGGACCGGTTTGATGAAAAAAAAAAGGAGACACTGCCCCATTTGGCAAAGAAGAAAGTATTGTTCCATCATGACAACGCACCAGCACATTCATCCAAAATTAACCCAACTACGTTACGAATTGCTGCCACACCCGCCTTACTCACCGGATCTGGCTCCCTGTGACTTTTTTCTGTTCCCCAATATGAAAACATGGCTCGGGGGAAAGAAATTCAGGTCAAACGAGGAGGTTATAGCTGAGACAGAAGCGTATTTTGAAGGGTTTGACAAATCCTACTTTTTGGAGGGGTTAAAGCAGTGGCCAAAACGCTGGGAAAAGTGTAAGGACCTAGAAGGAGATTATGTTGAAAAATAAAATAAAACTTTTTAAAAATATATGTGTCTTCATTTCTAACACAGGTACTTTTTGATCCACCCTCGTAGTTTGGGGACCCAGTATGCAATTTGATATGATTTACATAAAATTAAAAATAAATTGTGTCTATCTTTCCAGTGACATCGAAGAAGATGTAGAGGATATTAGCACTGCAGAGGCTAATGAGGATGGAGACAAAGATGTGGAAGAAGTGGCTGATGACTCAGATTAGTTGTTGTATTTATTAATAAACAGTAATCATTAAAGTGTTTTTTATTCCGAATATAATGTAACAAAACTTATAATTAAATCACTTTGATAAGGCCCAGTTCCCATTAACGGTTGGGTTGGATGATTATAAACAGGATTATATTATTGTAATTGGTCATTCAGTAGCAGTTGCAATTAATCTACTGATTTCATTAACATCAAAACCCTCAGGTTTAATGATGCTCATTGATGATTTGGGAATTATTTTCACCTGCATTTTAACAGGCCAGACTTTCTTGAACTTCTTGAAATTCTGTCCTTGATCGGTTTGCTCTTCAATTTTGAGTAATTCTTTCTTGACAATTAAGTCCCGCCTGACTCTAACAATGGTGGACCCTAAGTCTAGGTCACTCATTCTGCTGTGTAAATCTTCATCATCTGATTCCTCCTTTAGATCACTCTTATTTGTACTCTTGTTGTGTGCTATAAAAGAGTTCTCTGAAAGTGTCTCTTTATTAGTTTGAGCCTTTGTTTCAAACATTTTTTTTATAGACATTTGCTTGGTACTTTTTGTTGTATCTTGAACAAAGTTGAACAAATCATCCTCATTTTCAGCAGCGCCTACATTTTTCTTTGCTGGTTTGAAGAAATTGAGTTTTTTTTCTGCTGCCTTGGTGGACTTATCTGAATCAGTTGTGGTATCAATAAAATTAAAGCAGTCATCAGTAGGTTCACTGGTGTCTATTGCCATTTTCTTATTCTGATTTCCTAATGCTTCATCATCATTTAATTTTCTTTTGGCACCATCAGTATTGATTGATTGGTGGACAGGAGTTCCAGTTGCAACTTTTTTGTTTTGATTTGTAATGGTGCCAGAGATATCTTCAGTTAATTTTCTTTTTGCACTGACAGTATCCAAGCTGGCCGCAGTAGATGCGTTGAAGCTGTTGTGTTTTGGTGTTAAACTCTCATTGATCATAATATTTTCTTTTTTACATTGCATTTTTTGTGTTTCCTGTGTCTCTTGTGCAAGGATTTCCATCTTTTTATTATTAGAAGTTGTGGGTTGTTTGAAGACTTCAGAGGTGAAGCTAAACTCTGGGTTGCAGTATTTGTCAGTTGAGCAATACAATATGGCTAGGCCAATTTCAGCATCAGCAGCAGCCCTTTTCCCTTTGCTGTTGAGGTAGTTAATAATATCATTTATTTGACTCCTCTGTGCTTGAGATTCTTGAGTGGTGCTGCTTATGTTATATTGAATCACTACCACATCAGGGCTGACAAGCATAGACTTGGTCATCTTAGACTCACTTAATAATAAGGCAGTGGCAGAACTCTTCAGTAAAACCAATTTATACATTTCTAGCTGCCTTCTTGAAAAGAAAATGATTTTTTTACCAGTGAAAAGTTTGCTCCTCCCTTCATTGGGCAAAAACATAACAGCCTCTTTGTTGATAGTTGACTCAATGACTTGCGGGGTGAAGTTATCTGGGTTTGGCAGTGCTGTGCTGTTTGTAACAGCATTTAAGACTTCATTCCAGAATTCTGTAGTTACTATGTGAGAGCCTTGTGCCAATGCTAGAACAACTTTGATTGTCAATGTTATGGCTGGCATTGTGAGATATGTACAGGAGTCATCCCAATCGCTCTTTAAAGAACCACCAATTTTTCCGAGCACAGCCCTCATGTTTTGAAGATTTTCTCCCTTCAATGTGGAGGTGCATGTCACATGTTTGACTTCTTGAACAGTCCACACACTGTTTAGTTTACCAAACCTTACTACATCATTGTGCTTAAGCTGTATCTTGGATGTGACTCCTATCCTTTCACTGGTTTGGTTCACAAATGTCCCATACCGAGAACCCAAGTCTTGAAGGCATAAATTGTTCTGCAATATTGACAAGCCTGCATGCTTTCGGCTTATTGAGGCATCATCAACTACTGCAAAATTTCCACATTGTGAATCTAACGTTCTGCCCACCGTCAAATTATTACCCTCTTCTATGATATATAACACTTTTGAATTTATTTGAGAAATTAGATACCACATTTTCGGTTGCCTCTATTTAATTACATGAAGCGAAAATAACAATAATAACAAAATCTTCTAGCTATCAAGGGACGCGAGTTGGTTGGATTCGACCACAGATAAACTTCCTTACTCTTTGGATAAACTAGATAAACCTAAAAGCGCCGGCGAACCACGCAAGATCAACTCATACACCTACAATAAAAACTGTCAATTTTAATTAACGTATTTGGATCCACAGTGTAGCGGGCGGTCGCGACGTGAATCTCTCTCTATACGGTGAATAATTACTGTGATCCTGGTTTGTCAGTATTTGCAGCAATATTCAGTATGGAAGCAGTATTGAATGGCCCTTTAAACGCTGATTATTTATCGCGTCAGTATTAAGGGTGGCCAGGCGGTAATTCTAGTTCTTTCATATTCTCATCTCGCTCTATCTTATAGCTGCGTACCGCTCATACCATCCACCAAGCGGAACGTGGGGTGAGCCTTTTATTTCAGTCGCTGACAGTGACACTTCCTGTCGCGTCGACATAAATAAAATAAACGTCGAAGGTGCCTTCTACATTCTGGAGTTGTAATTTGAATTCAAAGCGTTTGGTTGAACAATATTATTAAGACATGTCTCTTAATTCTTTATTATCTGTGGGCGGATTTCAAAATTTCCGGATAAATTTGCAGTATATTGACAGTCCTGTGATACACGTCAATATGCATGTGATCCATATTGTGATATGGGTGGATTGTCAGTATTTAATCACCGTGTAGAGGCCGCTAATTTCTGACAAATTGTGGCAATTTAGGGATGCCATTTCGTAAAAATAATATTGCCATAACAAAGCACTGTGTCATGATTGTGTTATTACTTATTTTTCCTAAGGTATCGCTATTCGCAGTAAGATGCTAACGTGATGATAAAAAAAATATAAAGCTATCAAAGCGTGGCTCAAATCGACTGTAAAATATGTTTTTATAGCACTATAACACCTTTAAAATACAAACTTTATAATAAATGCGTGTAAAATTTGTAGAAAGACTAATTACAACAAATTCAATAAGATTTTAAATAGTTTACTTCAAAATTATCTGCCAGAAGACTAGGCTGATCATAAAATCTTTCCACATGCATACAATTTGTCAGTACAACTCGTTTGACACTTTTGACAGTTGCATCAGCAGCCCAACATGCCTCCAGACCACAGACTAATACAGACCCGCAGTATTAAGCAAAACCATGTTTCATACAGTTGTCTCTGTCACTTCTTATGGACAGCTGACATGAGTTAGAATGAGACGAATATTAAGTTATTTTGAGGCTTTAACGAGCTGTCTCCAAATACTGCCCACCGAGGCGTTAAAAAAAGTAAACAGAACAACCGACCCGTCAAAGTCAATCAACGTCAAATCTTAGATTATTGTGAGATTATTCGAAAAATATTTTGTGTTTTGTGTGGCAAAAGTGTAAGATACAATTTATATGAAGTGGCAAAACTGGCAAAATACCACATATTACGTACAAACTCGTAAGTACGACAGAGAGGGGAAACTTCGAATGCCTTTCGCGGTAGGCCCTCTGGTCGTGGAAAGACTTCTCTTTGCGGGCCTTTCGAGCTCCCGAACTCCTGATCCACCATATTAAGGAATAAGGATCTTCTGGATGAACTTGGGCAATATTTTTAACCGCAGTCATTAAAGTAGTAGGTACTCAATTCGTCGGTTTTTAGGGTTCCCTACCTAAAGGGACCCTATTACTAAGACTTCGCTGTCCGTCTGTCTGTCTGTTTGTCTGTCTGTCTGTCCGTCTGTCACCAGGCCGTATCTCATGCACCGTGATAATTAGACAGTTGAAATTTTCACACATGTATTTCTGTTGCCACTATAACAACAAATACTAAAAACAGAATAAAATAAATATCTAAGGGGGCTCCAGGGCCAATCAACTTTTGGACCCATACTATTTTGTCCGGTAACGCAAGATACAGAACTGTAATGTTTGTTAGAGAAACTGCTCTAAACCAGGTACTCAATTGTGTATAATGATGGTTTACACCAGCAGTTACGATATGCCTCCGATTTTAATTGGATTGATAGACACAGGTTTGAAATAGATTGATTTGAAAGTTCGTAATAAGTAACACAGGAGACAGAAAAAGTGTGGGTGAAAAAGTTGATTGACCCTCCAACAAATGTGTTTTTTTTGCCGTTTTTGTAGATACGGGACCCTTTGTGCGCGAGTCCGACTCGCACTTGGCCGGGTTTTTAAATGTAGGTATGTTCCCCGATTACTCGAAGACGCCTCGACCAATTTGGAAAATTCTTTTTTTGTTTGAAAGTGTATCTTTTCCAGTAGATCCCATGATCATCAGGTCAGGATGATGGGATCCTGGAGAAATCGAGGGAAATCTTCAAATTTTATAGGCAAACTTTAAGCGTTTTGATTTGAAGTCTTTTAAAACTTTGTTTTTAAAATAGGTAAGTAGTTAGGTCCCGCAACTCCGAGCGCGCTCTTTGCAAACCGCGGGATCAATTTTATTATTCTCGTCATTGACTTACTAATGATTCTCGTACAGAGTTGGCTGATATCCTTAAGAGTTAGCTGGAACTATTGAAAGGAGTCCTCTCAATGGCTAAAGGGGTCTGCTCTGCTTGCGTGAGCACATGTAGTAGAATGATTCATTTGTGTTTCGTCGGTAGGCAATGTAGGCATCCCATCCCGCATTAGGAGACAGAACCAATTGAAATAATACGAATCAATGGCCAGCATTTAACTTGCCTTGTTTTGAAGTCTCTGGAACTTCCCATTGCACCTGCATCATTTTCTAATAACGCCTTTTTTTATAAGTCTCTATAAAAAAGATACCGACGAAATTATCTGAAAATACAGTATTCATATTTTTCCAAATATGTATTTAGGTAGGTAAGCTTTATTTATTTTACCGCCACAACAAAAACAACAGAAAATAGCAATAGTAACAGGCCAAGACTAAACAATTTAACGGGTAGCCGGGTGTGGTACTCGTATGTATGGTATGTAAATCATTTTAGCTCCGATGAGACCTCGGGGTTTAACTTAATTTCGCAACGTCCTGAATTTCACGGTACCTACTGTAATAGTAAGAGCACGCAATCCTAAAACCAAAGAATAGCTGAGATCGTACACATTTCTCGGTCGTTGAGTATTACAGCCCATGGTGTCGTACATTTGCAAAATTGTACTGCGAGCATAACGGTCGGGAAATGCTAATTTTTGGCCAGAGGCGGCGGTAAAGTCCCAGCAAGCACATGTACCTACCCTGTCTATGCTTTGTATCCACTCACTTTCGTGTTTTAACAGCCCTTTCAAAACATTAGCCCAACTTGAGCCCCAATTAATTCAATGTATCTGATCATTTTTAATTATGTCGTGCTTAATTCCCAATTTTATACGGACGTATTTTGTGCATACGCTTGTAGCCAATACATATATTCAATTCAATTGTCTGTACATATTACACATATCTCAATTTCACATCGCAAGTCATCGATATCAAGTCAATAGCCAAGTCCGCAGAAATGTGGCATGAGACCTAGAAAGCTCACAATGATTTTACATTTTCATTCATCCGTACTACATCCGAACAGATTTAAACTTACATCCAATAAAATAATAGGTACCTAATCTTATTTATATATCTCAGTAACTTTTCACCTTTTAATATCAAACAGAGGTCTAGACGCTGCCTTGGCAATAATTCCAATAACCGAAATCAAAAGACACAGTTGCAAGCTAGAACTTTCTGCGTAAAGTGAACAAGGAGCGGATTGAGTGGCGAACTGATTATGATATTTGTAGAGGCGTAGACGGGTCAATCAACTTTTTAGTGTCCTCCCCGTTTCTACTATTTGCTGTTTAAAAGGTGAATACAAGAAAATACGATGTCTGCTGTTGGTAATTGCCGTCGCATTCCTTACCCAATTAATTATAGCTTGACCTCAATTTCACCGGTTGCCCAGCGGATGTATAAGTATGAAAATTGTGGTTTGTCACCTAGACAACCATGTTTATCAACATACACTTAATTAACTATGTGTACTTATCTACCGATGTTGTGGTAGCTGATAGTGCAGAAAAAACAGAAGGGTCATTTAATAGTTATTTGTTATACAAGGGGGGAAAGTTGTATTTTACCTGCGAGTGTTTCAACACACGAGACGTAAAATAACTTTTCACCCGTGTATAACACAAATATTTTCACCTCATTACAGCAAGGAAAATAAGAAAAAGGGTAAAAAAAAGTAAAAAAAACAAAAGAAAAACAAAAAAAGTAAAATAAAGTTTAAAAAAAGTTAAAAAATAAATAAAAAGAAAGTAAAAAAAAGGAAAAATAAAAATAAAAAACGTAAAAATAAAGTTTAAAAAAAAGTAAAAAAAGTTAAAAATAAAAGTTAAACAAAAATATGTCATAAAATATACCTACAAAAAACAAAAATAAACATTTAACGTTCTACGTCATAGTACTTTTAACGTTCTACGTCTACTTTCTTCACATGTGGATAAAAAGCGATTTTCTCAATAGTTAACAAACATACAAAAAGGCCTTTCCGCGCTAGTGAGGTGAAAAAGTTGATTGACACTTTCGTCCGTGACATTATTTAAATGTCGACTATTTGAATGCCAATACCGGTAGACTAGAGTACTTTGAATTGAGGGGCGACTTTGATTAAAACGGTTTATTTCCTAAAATATTGTTCATAATTCATAGGTAATTTTTTTCATAATCGAACTAGGATTTCACTTCATTCAAATTTAATTCATGTCACTTTGAAATAGAGTGCCCCTGCCATATACTCGTACAGCGTCGAGCACTCGGACGTTTACCTTAAGAGGATTGTGAAGTGTCCATACGCGGCGCGAGTAGGTATTTAATCTAGCTATCTGTTTCACACCGCTCTGTGCCTCACCCGTATCGTGTGATAGAGAGAGTTGCCAGTCCTGCAGGTAATTGCCTACAGTTTCTTGTTGAAATATTGTTTCGGGTGATAACGTTTTTACCCCCCTAAAACTTTATCAAATTAAATCGAATAATACCAAAATTAATTTTGGTATTATTCGATTTACCACACTTTATTCTATGTCTGTACGTTTTCTTTTTTTAGTAAATCAGTTTAGATTAATAAGAAAAAAATAAAACGGTAGACAAAGTTTTTAAGTCAAAAATACAGATTTTTAGATGCTAATAACTTTTAACGTGAGCAATATTTCTTGAAAAACAAAACGTACAGACCTAGTTTTTTATTATATCTACAACATATCCAAAAATTATAAAAATCGAACGATGTTTACGGGGTGAAAAACGTTATCGCTTTTTGTATGAAAATTTACAGGTTCACAATCCTCTTAATAATAGTAATAGTTATTTGTTATGCAAGGCTGCAAAGTTGTTGTTTGGCGCAAGTGCTTGTATTGAAAGCAGAGCTAGCGAAGGATTGTTAGATTGAACCATGAGCGAAGCGAATGGTTCAAAAGTACAATCCTGAGCATAGCGAGGCTTTCAAGTAACGAGACGCCAAACAACTTTGCTGCCGAGCGAAACACACAACTTTTCACCTCACCACCGCGAGGAAAATTATAAATGTAATAAAAGTAATTAGGACCTTAGGTACTCATTTTCAATAAACGTTTGTTTACATCTCATCAAAATCAAAGCATTTTTAACCGACTTCTCAATTCGGATGTATTTATTTTTTATTTTTAATGTTTGTTACCTCAGAACTCCGTCATTTATGAACCGATTCGTACAACTCTTTTTTTAACTGAAAGTATATGCTTCCAGATTGGTCCCATTGTTTCCAAAACCCCAGTTGGATGATGGGAACCATGAGGAATTGAGGGAACTCCTCAAATATATTAGGCACGCGTGTAGTAATTTCGGTATTTTCTATTATAACTCGTGTATTTACACCCGGAAATCATAAATTTGGTGAAGTGGAAGTGATGATGAAGACCACAGATGGCTTGTGAAACTTCTCAATGATGTACTTCAAACTATGCAAGTACGTCACAGATTCTGATATTATTCCGTTGAAATAGCAAACAATGAAGTGCCAAAGGTAATTCTGAGATCCTTGAGGAATCGACGGAAGTCCTCAAATATTATCGGCCCACATACAGCGATTTGGTTTATTGGTCTAAAAATCAACGCTTTTGTTCTCGAAAATCAGTTCATGTGGTAAATTGGAAAATAAATGTGGAAATGTTAATGTGGCTTGGCGGAGTACTGAATTGAAGTCGGTTAAAACTTTGTTTTGAAAGTAAATTATATAATTATTAAATGTAACACAAACATTTTCGCATCTTGAAATAGACGCGCTTCCATTAAAAAAGTCAAAGTATTTTTGGGTAGGCTAGGTACTCACGGGTAAACTAAGGCTCAAATACGCATATTTTACTTTTTCCGCTAACTCAGCAGGCATTAAAATTCATTTATGTATATCTTCTGCGCTATAATCTAAAAATAACTTCTAATATTTTGATATTACTGTGGCCTTAGAAAAAAACAAACAAAATAATTAAATGTAGGTACACGAGTTTTTTCTTAAATTAACTTTTTAAACGGTGCTTTCCAAATTTGCACGAAGCGTAAATTTTGAAATGTATAACTACATTTTAAAATTAGTAATTTGCATTGTATTTTTATAAGTCAGTCTAATTATTAATATTTCATATGTACTTAATTAAGAAAGACTAAGTATTATTAAATAATTTTCTGAAAATAATAATAATGCATTATTAGCATTACAGCATTACACCATACGTTTCTGAACGCAGGATAATGAGCTCTCATTCCCATAGAAAAAAGTTGGATCTCGCGATAGAGCGTCACGTTCGAAATTCAAAAACTCTTACGCTAGCGGATATAATGGACTTTTGCACGCAGATTTTGACCGACAAAGCAAGCCTTTTCGAGCCGGTGAGGTGAAAAAGTACTATCTTGCTCTTTCTTCAACTTCTTTCTACATGTTTGTGATATGATAGTTTAGAGATACAGGCTGGAAAGTTCACACGCGAAATAGTCAAAACTCATCTCACATTGTCGAAAATAACATAAGTATAGTAGTCACCGGCATCAATATATGATGGATCAAAGGCCGCAAAAATATCTGACACGCTCTAACGGCTCTAGGAATAGAGTTGTCATCACAAATTTTTGCGGCCTTTGTTCCATCATATATTGATGCCGGTGACTGTAGGTACACAAAGACTACTTTTATTTATTTTTGCAAGGATTAGAAACTGCATCGTCTCAATCGGAACTTGTCCAATTTCAAATAAAATCAAAATTGGCGTTGGATCTTGATTAAGGTGAGGCATCTCGGGTGAAGCTACATACGCGACACTAAAAACCTACTAGGCGGCGCAACATTATCGTAATTCTCCCCAGAAACACACACCGCTACATTTCACGCACACTATCTCACTTTACTTTGACAGGTCACTGACCTCGGTATTTTTTTGCTTTCGTGATATTATACATTTAAATCAGTCACCAACCTCCATACAGAAAGTGAAATTGTCAAAACATCTTATTGAATAATGTCAGACTTGTTGACATTTTCTTATTCTGCGATGATTCTGCGTATGTTTCTTAGGTACATTTTGGTATATGAAATATGTACTATTGATAAGTCAATAGATTAGTCTTTAGATTGGCAATGTCATAGCAACTCTATTCGGTCTTCGCTAAGGTGCAAAATTTCATGAAAATAAGCAAGCGAAAATTTATTAACATTGCTTGACAAAAGGGGTAGGCATTATGGTAAGGACTCAGATCGAGCTGGCTTTTTGGGGGGCTTGAGCCTGGATGGATAATTAAATTTGAAAATTCAGTTTCATTCTCAAGTCTCAACTCATCACAATAGAGGGGCCATTAAGAGTGCTCTTCAAAAAAGCGCTCGCTCAGAATTCGGTATTTTGACACGCGTAGTGCGTTTGTGTGTGTAAATACTACTACCACCCACACAAACGTACCTAACCCCCACATGCACAGCGAGATCGCACCAGCCGCGGGTGCCGTCCCTTTCTAGCTATATGTAAGTGCGATCGGGATAGAACTAACCGCGGAGCTTGCCGATGCAAATATCTGTATAGCGCACCGTTGGAATTCACTCCGTGACCGATATTGATACTTGCACTAAAAAGTGGTAAGTATTACTTCGCTAACATGATGTTCTAGAACATCATGTTAGCGAAGTTAGATAACTTGAATAAAGTAAGTATTTGATTTTTGAGCACACGTTTTCTATTTGTATTAAAATACTATGATATGACAAAGTATATTTAGTTTCGTTTTTTTAGTATAAAATAAACTAACGAGTTTTAAAGTTGTCAGTAATAAGAATAATAATTTGTTTTACGGATATTAATAGTTTGCATGTTATCTGAGTCTTATTTATATATAGTAATGTAGTGACATTATACCAGTAGACCCACTACTAGGAAATTACTTACGTATTCTTGAAGAAATTTTTTTTTGTTATGGACAGTAAAAAACATAGAAATTGCTATGTCCGTTTCTTACCAAAGGAACTAAAAATTATAAATTATACAAACACAGCTTTTTATCTAGAATACAATTAATTAATGCGTGATTTTATTCAAAAGCCTAAAACCTCAGATGATAAAAAGGAATAGATATGAAACGGGGGCTTGGCGCGTGTCGGTGCGACATGGCCAAATGGGCATGTCACTGCCCACCGCATGTTAGTCGCAATTTGCCGTGAATCTGAAATGTTTTTCCACGTTTACTCAAAA
The DNA here is from genome assembly GCA_963854355.1 of Epinotia brunnichana. Lineage (NCBI taxonomy): Eukaryota > Metazoa > Arthropoda > Insecta > Lepidoptera > Tortricidae > Epinotia > Epinotia brunnichana. The sequence continues at coordinate 19,931,789 of OY977942.1, read as the reverse complement.
TGCCGAAATGTAGCGTGGTTACATGCAAAAATAGGAATGAAACTAAAACCTACATGAATGGTGGAGTCACGCACCACATGTGAGTATTAGTATTTTCACTTAAGTCAGTTAAAACTAATATTTTAATAAATAAACGCAACGCCGCATCATTTCTCGGGATCGAACTAACATATCGAACGAAAAAGCATATTTTTGTTATATGCGTTGTACATTGAACGTTCAATACAGTAAACCACGGCGCAATGTATTAAACCACTATGGATATGGACGATGCTTGAATTTTTTAGTGGTACGGCCGCTGCTTGGCGTCGCAAACTAGAGCGGTGCCAAAGTGCAGTTACAATTTACGCGTAATCGATAAAATAGAAGTACGATATCATACTAGTTTTTTTTTTTCAGCTACTTTCGCTGTTTTATTTTATTTAATTACTTGTTTTGGTTGGGTGCCTATCTTAAAGGTAACTAATAACATACTAATAAGATTAAAAGGCACAAAATGTTTACGGTACCTACTAATAAGATTTTCACTAAGTTGCAGTATGAACGATAAATAGACATATTAAAATTGTATGTACAAGTATATAATTTAGTTGCAAATGGCTTCAGAACAACTTAAAATGTGATATTATTACCAATTTTTTTTTTTTAATGAGTATTTTTTACTTTCATTTCAAATGTGATAATTGAAGAAGAAATCTCGGTTTCTTATTACAGTTTTCCAAAGAATCCGATTAGGTTCAAAAAAAATGGATAGATGCTACTGGCAGAGGTCCTAACTGGTTTCCTGTACAGAAAAGAGTTAATGTGTTCGTAACATTTTCAAGAAAAATGTTTCCAACCACTTAATAAGAGCCGTACACTTTTCGAATATTTGACACCTCGCTTGCTTGAAACCTAGGTGTAAAATGTATGGTAACACATCTTCGCACATCTTTGGTGGATACTCGCCCTTAGCCTTAAATCTCGTAATATGAGTAATGGACATATTATTTCGCGCCAAAATGCGAGTCGGATCGGCCTGGTACTTACAGGTCAAAAATATCGATGTGACCAGAGTTTTAAATGTATGTGAACACGAACTTATAAAAAGCCGTTTATGTTACTCTGTAGGTATTCGTCAATATTTTTTACTTTTGCGATTTATGGTAAGTTAACAACCCGTGTTATTTAAACTTGTAGCTAGAAGTTTAAATACCACCACATAAACTTACCATGTCGTTGAAGTTGTTACCCATCAATATCTTAACATAATATTAATTTTAATATCAATGTCGATAAAACATAATTTTAACGTTTGTCGCCCCCCTAGTGTAGTGCGTTTAAGCCAATCACAACCCTTGTTTGCATGTTGCCGTAGACTCACTGGCAACGCCCGAGTCTTTGTTTTTACATGGTTCAATGTGTGTGCCTGTGGGCGCTGCGGTGGGAGAAAACTGGGGACATCGGTTTTGGTTGAAATTAAGCAGTACGGCACTTCTCCCTTTTTTTATGTTCTGAGCCTAAAACCTATGTCACTTATTAGGATTCCGTACTCAAAGAGTAAAACGGGACCCTATTACTAAGACTCCGCTGTCCGTCTGTCTGTCTGAATGCCTGTCTGTCCTTCTGTCACCAGGCTGTATCTCATGAACCGTGATAGATAGAGATTTTCACAGATGATGTATTTCTGTTGTCGCTATTTATAACAAAAAATACTAAAAAACAGAATACATCTTTTTATTTTTATTTTAGTTTTTATTTGTTTCTTTTTCTTTTACAATCTTACACAAATCGACTTTGCCCCAAACTAAGCAAAGCTTGTACTATGGGTACTAGACGACGATAAACATACTTATATAGATAAATAAATACTTAAATACATAGAAAACATCCATGACTCAGGAACAAATATTTGTGGTCATCACACAAATAAATGCCCTTACCGGGATTCGAACCCGGGACCTCCAGCTTCGTAGGCAAAGTCACTACCAAGTTACTAACTAGGCTACAGGGGGCTCCTATACAACAAACGTGATTTTAGATATAGATATTTTGCCGTTTTTAGATATAGATAATGGTACGGAACCCTTCGTGCGCGAGTCAGACTCGCACTTGGCCGGTTTTTTTAACATTTATTTCGAAATAAAGAGTGATACTCGGAAATGTCGAAGGGAAGGTCAATCGTCGAATCCGACTCGGCTGGGCAGCATTCGGGAAGCTACGGCACATCTTTTCGTCCAATATTCCGCAGTGTCTTAAGACGAGAGTCTTTGACCAGTGTGTGTTGCCAGTGATGACATATGGCACGGAAACGTGGTCGCTTACTATAGGCCTCATAAGAAGGCTCAAAGTCACTCAAAGGGCAATGGAGAGGGCTATGCTGGGAGTTTCTCTGCGCGATCGCATCATAAATGAGGCTATCCGCAGCAGAACCAAGGTAACCGATATATCCCTCCGAATTGCTAAACTTAAGTGGCAGTGGGCGGGGCACATTGCACGTAGAACCGATGGCCGTTGGGGCGGAAAGGTTCTGGAGTGGCAACCACGTACCGGAAGGCGCAGCGTGGGTAGGCCCCCCGCAAGGTGGACTGATGACCTGGTAAAGGTCGCGGGAGTCCGCTGGATGCGGGTGGCGCAGGAACGGCCATTGTGGCACTCTTTGGGGGAGGCCTATGTCCAGCAGTGGACGTCTTTCGGCTGATATGATGATGATGATGACTCGGAAATGTAATAAAACCACGTAAAAATCTCCCTTTCCAGTGTAAACCCCCGGTGTGTGTTATTATTATATATAAACGCAAATAATAACTAAATGCAAGGTAGGATCGTGCTGTACTTAACAAACGCCATATAAGCTTGTTTTTTAAAAAGTTTTTTATTCATCTTGTTATTTTCAATAACCCTGCATATTATGTCGCTGGTTCGTGGGTACTTGTACAGACAAATCACACAAACCCAAACAAGATAGGTCTATCTATTTTAGTTTAGGAGTTCCCATGACCACCTTCCATCATCAGATCCTGGAAATCATCCATCACCAAAGTGTTTACCAAGACAAAACAGATGAGCCCAAACTAGATGGGTTTATCTAGTTATGTTTAGGAGTTCCATGACCACCTTCCAGCTCCATCATCAGACTCTGGAAATCATCCAGCATCAAAGTCTTGCCGTGCCATGACCAAATAAATGAGCCCAAATTCGATGGCTTTATCTTGTTGAGTTTAGGAGTTGCTATGGCCACCTTCCGACTCCATCATCAGACCAGCTCTATGATATACGCAATTGTACCTAATTTGAAGATTTCGCCCAAACTAACATACATACTAACTAATCATAATGGCCGTTGGGGCGGGGAGGTTCTCGAGAGGCGACTACATACCGGAAACTTCAGCGGACCCTCCACAAGGTGGACTGATAGTAACAAGTAAATAAATTAAATCTATCAAGTATCACGATCACTCGTACAATAATAATTGACATAGAACGCGTAGTTTAGACAAAAGGATCCAACCCACAAGACATCACCATTGAAATGTATGACTTTTGTTTTAGGTAGAAGGTTCAATTTTAAATGTTACGTATCCTGTGGATTTGAGCCTTTTCGCTACACTACGTCATACTGGCAGCTATGCAATTCATAACTTGTCTCGATAAGCCTCACGAATGTATCCCCAGTATAGATTGACCCCGAGGTTGGTAACAACTATGCCTAGTCGGAGATCAAAATAATATTATTTTATCTGAAGAGTGGCCGGTTAGCTTCGTGAATAGCCACAAATAAACAGAGTACACGTCTGTCTCGGAGGGCTATTCAGCCGGTACTGAGATATATTCCCGCGCGACGGTAAATTTATACTAGTTTTGAATAATTATTTATAAATATAAATTTTGACTAAAGTTATATTTTTTGGACTGGATCTTGTTGGTACAAGCATGAACTTTAATGTTGTGTAAGATTCAATACACAAATAATTCAACAATAATGAGAAAATCCTTGAGTTTTCAGTAAGATTTTTTTGACAAATATGGTGTAATTGAGAACAGTTTACATATATATACGTGCAGAATAAGGAAAATTCGAGGCGGCTAGGCGCAATGGCAACATATTACGCTAGTGAAAATAGAATAAAACAAGTAGGTTCTCATATAACATCATGGAGTATTAGGGGCTCAAACTTATGACTCTGCGCTCTCTTCAGAAAACTACTGTCGGTAATCGGGTATTTTTGGTTAAAGTATTCAGTTCTTCGTAAATTGGAGGCGGCTAGGACCAATATGAGGAGTTTACCTATGCAAATAAGTAATCAGGATCTAGAAAAAGCTCTCCGTTTCTTAGAATTACAACGTCAAAAATCCGTCATTCTCGCTTATTCCTGACCAAAAAACGAGCGCCCTCTTAAGCGATCACGTCAGTCAGAATGATCGAGCCTTGTTGGTACGTACCTATTTGTACGTTACTGGGTAGGTATCTATATTAGGTAATCCTTATTTTGCTCCTTAGTTTTATAGTGTGAGAATGCAAAAAAGTAGGTACTACAAATAATACTAAGTATAAAATACCGTCCTAAAACATAATTATACATTCGGTTTCTGCTGCTGTTGTAAGTGTTATTATGAAAGTGTAACACCAATGTATTAGGTATACCCGTAAACCAATATCAGGCCAGAATATAATTATACTAAATAGACCTAATAAACTCGTACCTACATATATTAATACGTATTTAGTACTCTTTAATCACTGTCACTGACACCCCCTGGTGCCTCTATGATTGTGATGTACGGTAAGTAGTGTCGTCAGCAAACCGAAAGTGAGTAATGTAGTCGCAGGTGATGGTGATACCTACATCAAAGGGTAGACACTAATAACATAATTATAGTAATTTGTTAGTGATATGTGGAAGTTATTTGTATATTCATGAAGATCATAAAAACTCTTCGGTGCTCTCCAGTACCACATCCAATGAACCTGGTTCAAAGCGATGCGTTGTTAGGACTATAGAATTCGACATTAAAATCGCAAAGCACGATGTAGTTCTGGTTTTTGCAAGCTTTATAGTAACTTCACCTGTTTGTATGTAGGTTAATTTTGTCAGTAACTTATTTGGTTTTGTTTTATGGATCAGTTAGGGTAGTGTAGACACAAGTTTGCGACTTCGAAAAGCTTGTGCCAGTTGCGCGACACGCGTAAAACTGCGAAATTTTAGGACTTTTTTTACATTTACGTCTGAATTTTAAAGTTGATTAAAATGGGGAACTTGCATGGGACTTCAATTTCAAATAAATTGCACTCAATTGATGCGGATATACGTAGAAATATCATACAGAAGAAAAAAAAAACGATTGTATTAGTTTTATCTCACGTTAAAATGACGAAAAAAAAATATTATTGTTTCGATAAAATAACATAACAGTTACACAGAATATTGAATTGGCACAGAAAATTATATTTTGTATGACAAGTATAGACTTAAACGCAAATGATGTGGAGATAATTGCAAATTAATGACTTACTCCATAGTAAACGCGCCGAGAATATATGTTGTGACGTCATAGCATAAGCCAGTTTAATATAGAGCGTTTTCGGGGGGTGCCGGCACGTGCAGATTTCAAATGCATATAAAATCAGAAAAATAAATCATAAGAAAGTTTTAGTGCTACAGTTGTTTTAATGCTAAATTATACATTTGATTTTCGCAATAAAATAAAAAAATGCAAGTTCCCTATTCCAACAATTTTATTTGAATTAAACTGCAAATCTGTAAGCTCTAAGGGGACGAAGCTATTGCCCTTCGAAAATGATATATTTTTTCCGAACTTCGTCGATTTTAAATTGCCCTGTCTGGACCAAAACATAATCATAAATCCCTCGCGCTATGAGAAAAAATATTAGTTATAAAGTTAAACTCAATTTAATTTGCTTTCATTAAAACACAGAGAGGTCTGTGAGACTAATAATTCAATCACAATCTCGAAAACACTAAAATAGGTAAAAATTGATTATCAAACAATGAGACATTTGGTGTTACTATACTGACAAATGTATAGGTATTCAAAGGGCTTTGCATGCACATTTGCCACCAACTACCAGAGAGCTAAGCTCAAATGCTCAGTTCTATGCTTAATTGCTCAGGAAAATTATTCGAAGTCATCGCTTTGATTTCGATAGGCGATGACGAGAACGATCTTGAGAAAGCCCAGGCACAACACGAACTCAAAAAACTGAAAGAACCTGAGGAAGAAAGCGTGGAAGAACCTGAAGAAAAGCTTCTAGCTGAACCAAACCAAAAGAAGTCTGTAAATTAAAAAGTAATTATTGTTTTTACATGATTTATAGCCCTCCGTATTGCTTTTAAAAGGCAGAGGGCGGGGCACATTGTGGTGCGGCAAGACAAACCTTTTAATCGGCGCCAGCCGGCAATCCAGTATTGCGTTCGTGTTTCAGCATACAAGAAATAATTTTTTATTTCACAGTAAACACTTGTACTTCGGTAATCACTTGTGGTTTTTGTATGCACACTTGTAGGATTTTTGAGTTTTTTCAATAGTTTTTGATTGAGCGTTAGCGCGTGCGAGACGGGTATTTTTAGTGCACTGTGGTTTGGGGTGAGGGTGAAGGAAAGTTGCCAGGTATGGCGTGTAATAGGATGCGTTCAAAAATGTGTGGTTGTATATTAAAAATAAATAAAGTAAATGAGTAAAATTAATAGTAATGTGTAGGTATTGGCGCCGCCATATTGCACATTTGATATTATTTCTTGTGTAACATTTATGTTGAATATTCAAATTTAAATTTAGGTACCTAATGCATAAATAGACTATATTTGAAGGGCCATCGCTTGAGTTTATAGACCTGTGGCTTAACTAAAATTGTTTTAAATTTATTTATCTTTTAAAGTGTACTACATCTTGATGGTCAAAGTAGCATAGTTTATGACTTTTAAACCAAAATTTCGTGTTCACACTATCCTAACTATATATCGGTTCCATATACCGAAAAACCATGCCCTTGCGATTTAAGCCTATTTTGTGTCGATTTCTACTGACCTATATCTACAAAGAATAATATAGGTAAGCAATATTATATCGTAAACTAGTGAATATCTGTGAGTTAATTCAAATGAACCCTAAGCATCCTCCAATGTGTGAATCCTCTTTAGTAGCAAGCGTCCATAGGCTTCGATATCTCGCAAACCGTGTGTTTGTTTGCAAAATACATGGTATAAAAAATGGTACTAATAATAATTCTTTGATAATTGTACTGACTGCCGTACTTCCTGGATGGCCCCTCGATTTCGATTCCTGCTTGTAAGTAATGTATTTTATTTACTGATATTTCTTTTGTACGCATAGGATTACAAATGATATGCCATTTTATACTATATATGTATGTATCACATACATACATATAAACCTGAGCTCTGCTTGGGTGAAAATAGAGAAAAAGAATTTCCCAGATATGAGACTTAGCTGGTAAGGCGAAAAAATTATATATTCTATACTACTATATATAGAATGGGTGGCGCAGGACCGGTCATTTTGGCACCATTTGGGGGAGGCATATGTCCAGCAGTGGACGTCTTTCGGATGATATGATAATGATGATGATATATAGAATATTTTTCTTTTTCGCCTTATCACAAAGGAATAAGGTGCCAAATTGTAAACATAGCTCGGAAGTCGATTTTAGCTACTTATTGTATTCTCATTGGCAAGATCCGTCACATCATTATATCCTTCCCATAAAGCTTTAAAGCGAGCATACGTTGTTTACTACAGCACACTTAATCTAAATATGTCTGTTCTAGTGAATTCCTTAGCCTCAGAGTAGGTAAAGAAAATGAAACAAATTCTTCATTAGTAGGAATGTTTTATACCACAAGAATAAAAAGTATATCATTCAATGTAAATTACATCATACAATGAAATCATCCTACTTCATTATTTGTAGGTAAAAAAATATGTTAGGCAACAAAATGATGCAAATCTATATATTATGCAATGGAATACTTTACTGTTTAGGCATATTAATTATTACAATTATTTACTACTTCTTCTTCCTCACTTGACTTTCAAACTCTCACTCAGGTCTGCCATGAAACCGCTTAGCGGGCGCCTACGCCGTCGGTGCCTACGGCGTAGGAGGAGCGTAGTGCGTGGAGACTCTGGGCAGTGAATGTGTTAAAAACTTGGAGTTGAAGTGTAGTTAGGAGGTATCTTGAAGAACTGTATCCAATTGGGTGACAATAATCCGTCTTGATTTGACCACAATAAACACAAATTACATCATGCTTGCATATTCCGAGTAGGTATAAATATTCTGACAATCTCTTTCCACATTCAATTGGTTGGAACTGCAGGGGATTTAACTGGATGGCGTCATAATTACAGCGGATCACAATATACTATCATAATCGTTATAGTTTGTACACTATACGATTTTCATTGTATTTAATATATTATTATTTTATTGAAAACGATATATCTAAGTCCTAAGACAGCGTAAATGCCAAATGTCAAATCTTTCTATATGACAGATCGCTGCCCCAATATTATAGGGTTCTATGTTGCACTTTTATCAACTTGAAATTTGAAGTCTGTCAGAGTGACACTAAGTCTAAATTGAAGTACCCCGACAATGTAACATAGGACCCTATAATATTGGGGCAGCGAGATGTTACGACATACACCGTACTAGACAATGTGACCTGTGTGATAAAAAAATATTCCACATTCTTAAGAAACGTATTCGAACTTCTTTCATTAATAACGGAATCTTAAGATGAGAAATATGAAAAATCGGGTTGTAATGGTAGGGTTTGTGAACGAACTTTTGTGTTTTAAATTAGAACAAATTGTAAAAATGACCGAATATCTATTTTAAACGTTTATCCACCCACATGACACCCTATTAATTCTCCCTGAAAACGTATTATTTTCTAACAGCTGGTATTAAACTAGCGAATTTTACAGTTGTCAAAATGCAAAAAATCGCGACAGACGTCCGTCCAGCCCGAGGCCGCTTGGCCATCTGCCTACTAAAATTCAAACGAATGACTTACGCGCATCCGTTTTGAGCGAGATTTTATATTTATGTGCTTAATGTTACTAATTTACGTTAATTAAAAATAAAATGACCCTACTACGTTGTCAAATATTTAATAAGGAATAAAAGGATACAAAAATAAATACTGAACATTGACTAGCAAAAAAATGGTTCTGGTTTTTAGTCAACTCGACCTACCGAAAAACGCGCAATCAGAGCTAACTTTGCGAGCCTAATCCATCGAGGCAAATTAATCAAATCGTGTGTTGGGCATTATATAATTGTAGCAAATATCTTCAAATAGCATTTAAATAAGAAACCGTTACATTTTATGTAGTTTTCGCGTAATGAAGTAGGAATTTCCAAGCCCATTTTGGTACTTTTCTGAAGCTGCTTCACCTTAAATCAAACAGTACCTACTTACGGAATTTATACTAAACTAGGTGCCCGCGCGGCTCTGCCGCTTATAGGTACAAATTGGTAAGGTTAACAAAGCCGTCTATGGGGTCCACGACAATGAATGGGTTTAATTTATACCTCATTCTTCTCCCAACATCTCGAATATGGGAAAATAAGTTTGTATATAAACTTTTTTGAAGTAAAAAAAAGGGAAAAAATACTGACGTCTCGATGTCAATAAAAAAATAATCCACAGCTGTTGACAAAATACGTCTGTCAGTTTTATATTGTTTAAAATATAGTTTATTTTCTATTTTCTTAGTGTTGTATCCATATCGCTGACTCAACATTTATAATTTCTTATGCAGAAGAACTTAGGGTTTGAGTTCAATTCTTGTTTATTATTTTACATTGTTATCTCAAGTCAAAACAGGAGTTAGACCAGGGCGGTCAATCTTAGATAGATAGATGTCATTTATTGTTAAAACTGTGTACATAAGATCTCATTTTAGACATTGGAAGGTATCAACAGTTTGCCCTTTTCGAGCATACAATGTTATTGAACTTAAAATTAAACTTAATAATTTGTAGACCTAGGTACTTAAACGAAATATTCATTCAGATTGTAAAAGCATTTATCTGCTAGCCATTTCTTCAGCTCCTTGTTGAACTTATTATTATTATCTAATGACTTAATATATACAGGTAAGTTATTAAAGATTTTGATTCCAGTAGCATAGGTACTCTTGCTAATTATGTAACTAGAAGGCCTAACTGTACACATATCATATTTATATTGCGATCTAATTCTTAATTTAGAGTCACTTTTCCTATTAAAAATATCGTGCCGTTCCTTAACAAATAAACAAATTTCCAGTATGTAGATACATGTCAGCGTTAAAATTTTATTGCTTCTAAATATGTCTCTTAAGGATTCCCCATTCTTAAGTTTAAATATTATTCGTAGGCTTTTCTTTTGTAGAATAAATACTGACTGAACATTTACTGAATTACCCCAAAAAATTATGCCGTATTTGAGTATAGGATAAACGTTTCCATAATATGCCTTTTTTGAAACTTCTATTGACGTTATTTTGGTCAGTATAGATAAGGCATAACAACTTTTAGCTAGTCTATTGTTTATTTTATTAGTGTGAGGTTTCCAGTTCAGATTGCTGTCTATTGTGACTCCTAAGAAGTTTGTGTTTGTAACTTGTTCAATTTGTGTATCCTCAATTGTTATGCTTAAATTCTGCGGTATCTGCTTATAATTAGTAAATTGTACTATTTTTGTTTTGTCTAAATTAACACATAATTTTAAGGATGACAACCAATCAGTAACAGTTTTTAAGGTGTTATATAATACATTAGTAATATCAATATCTTTGTCCTCACTTACAAATATGGTGGCATCATCGGCAAACATCACACACAGGTGGTTAACCACTAGAGGAAACTCGTTTACGTATACCAAAAACAATAATGGTCCCAGCACACTTCCTTGGGGTACGCCTTGAATATTTTTCTCATAGCTTGACTGTATATTTGTTACTGTTTTTGTAATCTTGTCATATGAGGTTAGAGTTGTAGCTTGGATTCTATTTGTAAGGTAAGATTCAATCAATTTCAAGGGAATACCACGAATTCCGACATGCTCAAGCTTCTTTAAAAGCATTTTGTGAGAAACGCAGTCGAATGCCTTAGATAAATCTATAAACAATCCAATGGCTACCTTTTTTTTATGTATATCTGTCCACATTTGCTGCAAAATTTTAAATATAGCTAGTGTAGTATTTTTCCCTTTTTGGAACCCAAATTAGTTCGCGTTTAAAATGTTATTTTTATTAAAAAACGATGTAAAGCGATTTAATATTAACTTTTCAAATATTTTAGAAAAATTTGGCAACAATGCAATCGGTCTATAATTGGTTATGTCTTGCCTCGAACCTTTTTTGTGTAGAGGCTTGATTAATGCCTTTTTTAATTTCTTAGTACTAGGTGCGCGGTAATGACAGCATAATAAGTTTACTAGAGGCCAACTAGAGGCTGTCAAGGTATTTCGGAATTCGCCGTATTGTCATAAGACATCAGTAGCCTAGGGGTACAGACGGCGGTATTTGGAGTCGGTGAGCCGGGGTTCAAACCCTGCCACCGACGCACTTTTTGTATGTTTTAACATTCAAGTGGAGTATTTCAACTAACGATACTAGATGGCGCATTAAATACAGGGTTACCGTTTTTAGGCCCAGAGATTGTTCTCTATTTCAGTATATAACAAAGTACTTTGTGAGTTAGACGTACGTCACGTGACGTCACGCAGCCAAAATCACGTAACCAGCGCACAGAAGTTTTTTAAATACAATTTAAAAAACTTCTGTGCGCTGGTTACGTTTAAATTTAAATTGTAGTACTTTTTCGACTAAAAAATCAAAAAAGAAGACCTTATTGCAAATCTCCAGCATTAGACGAATCGAATGACATATCATTTATCAAAATCGGACCATAACTGTAGATCTGATGGCATGTACAAAAATCGGCCTCGCGTAATAGGGAACATTACGCAAAACTCTTCGTAGGTGGCGACACTAGCAGCGTTGACATTGTATCTCGTTCGCACTTGCGGTATTGTCTATGCAAGCATCCATGTCACTCATTTGACAATCAATTGTGCATGTGTGTGTGAATCCCTATATTTCTATACTGATTTACTATTTGTGGTAGTGCTGCCTCTGGCGGCAGAACATTGCAGTAATGTTCCCTATTGATTAGAGTCCCTGGGCAACCGAGCTCTGCTCAGGTGAAAATGGAGAAAATACGTAGAAACCTAATTTTCCCGGACATGAGACCTATCTAGATCGATTTCTCGCCCCCGTAAACCCCTATATTCTAAATTTCATCGAAATCGTTAGAGCCGTTTCCGAAAACGTGATTGCAAATATTATATACAAATATTGCTCGTTTAATGTAACGTAGTATTTATATACTCTTTGTTTAATAGTATAGGATTTCCCCACCGCCTGAGTGTCAACGGCGAGTCAGAGCGTTGCCAATGGTGTCAGTGTCACTATGAATGTTTAATTAAATCCATTGATTTAATATATACACAAGATACACAATCCCGCATGAAAATGTTGTTATAAACCGTCCCACTATGACATTGACAGCTGTATTCAGATACGTGCTAACATCGCTATTTTTACCTTAAACATTCATGCAAAAAAAGCTCAATATACTAGCTGTCAAGTGTCAAATTTGCAAACTAACGTTTCAAAATATTTAAAGCCTTTTAGTGAAATCGCCATTACTATAATATTTACGACAAAAGTGAACATCGGACGAATGGAGTCGCTTTTCTCATGTCTATATTATGCTAGCTGTTGCCCGCGACTTCGTCCGCGTAGAACATGTTATCGTCTAAATGTTTGTATATGGAATGATTTAAAAAAAAAACATTGAAATTAGTTTTGTAGTAAACAGTCTAAAACCGAAGTTACAAATCTCTTACTTTCGAAATGTCTTGCTCTTTATACAAACTTAGAACCCCCTTTGAACGCTCATATTTAGTAAACAGTCTGAAACCGAAGTTACAAATTTCTTACTTTAAAAATGCCTTTAAAATCAGATATTTTTTTAATGATTGTAAAATCAAGCTTTAATGGTCGTTTGTAACTTTTGAGATTACTAATATGAAAACTATTGTGTGACATTTAAGTACTTACATTCAAGACAGTTATTGCAGATTTAGTCATTCTACTGAAGCCTTTGTTTGTGGTATATACGTCTGTGGTGCGAAAGTGGGCCATACACACAACAGACGACTTATTTGGCATGAATAGTTGATCACGCCTATCTCGTGCTAATATTGCGACCCATTTTGCACGTCGTAGAGGATTTCGTGGAATGCTTTAATTTAAAAATATAAGAATATTATTATAAACACTTTTTTTGTCATAAGTCAAAATAAACCAACACGGTTTATTAAAATTAAAAAAGTAATAGCTACTCCTTATATTTTTGTTCTGTGATAAGTCATAATTTGTATGTACTAAATAAATTCCTAAAAATCATGAAAGCATTATAATTTTAACTAGAATCTGTTTATAAATAAATAGAACTTACGTAAAATAAGACATTCCATCCTTTTTATTTGTTTTTCGGTTATTATTTTTGCAGTTTTTCACTGCACATTTCGTCATGATTGACAACACCACTGTCTGTGGTCAAATCATTTAAACTATTGGGAACAAACGTTTCATTTGTATTAATTACATATACTTAGCTAAATATCTATTTTCTCTTCCGTGCGCCTTAAAACCGCGATAAAAAGGCGTTTTAAGTTTAAATTGATCGCCACCGCGCCCGTCCATACGAGTTCAGTGAGTGCTGCTACGAATGACTTTTAATAGGGAACATTACTGCAATGTTCTGCCGCTAGAGGCAGCACTACCACTAATAGTAAACCAATATAGAAATATAGGGATTCACACACACATGCAGAATTGATTGTCAAATGAGTGACAAGGATGCTTGCATAGACAATACCGCAAGTGGGAACGCGATACAATGTTAACGCTGCTAGTGTCGCCACCTACGAAGAGTTTTGCATAATGTTCCCTATTGCTCTTCTCGTATAGGTTTAAGCATAAAAAGGTACGTGTTTCAGTTTCCTCTTCCGTACCTATTGGATTTCAAAGTGCTACGCCGTAGCAAGTAGCAGATTTATTTACGTACGTAGCTCTACAATTGAGAGCTACGCGTTATTATACGCGCTGCAAACTCTCGTTCTGTTACGTTACCTCGTAGCTTGTGGAAGCGAGCGCAGCGCACACATTGATAGTGACAAAGTTGATTTTATTAGGTAAACTGAACTTTATTTTATGGTAACCCTAACTTTACTATGCTGACTCCATTATAAAATTATAAACTTTGAATCTTCGTATCTTACGTCATATAGGTAACCAGTAAGTAAATAGTTACGTATTCTACAATGCGCGAGTTTGACTGCTGTTCACAAGTATTCACAACACTTACCGACAATTCGTCTTAGCCAAACCAATTCAAGTCTGGATCTCCTACGCATGGTTGCGACGTATCTCGGGGTCATGTTGTACTAGGGATGGATGGCAAGTGGATTCGAGACAGGTTGCGAATAATATAGCTTATGTTAGTATTCAGTCCCTGGGCGACCGAGCTCCGCTCGGATGAAAATGGAAAAAATACGGAGAAAACGAATTTTCCCGGACATGAGACCTATCTAAATCGATTTCTCGCCTCCTTAACAACCTACATTCCAAATTTCATCGAAATCGTTAGAGCCGTTTCCGAGAACGTGATTGCAAATATATATATATATATATATATATACATACATACATACATATATATATACAAATATTGCTCGTTTAATAGTATAGGATAAATCTTGGCGACCCGCGTGAGGCGAACCGGTGTAACTCTGAGCTCTGACACAGTAAAAAGATTAGCTACCTATTGCAGTATCTCAACTAGAGTCACTTAAGATCTAAATTTTTAACCGACTAAAAAAAGGAGGAGGTTCTCACTTCGGTTGTATTTTTTATTTTTTGTTATGTTTGTTACCTCGGAACGCCGTCATGCATGAACCGATTTGTACAACTCTTTTTTTAATTGAAAATATATGCTTCCAGATTGGTCCCATTGATTTGAAAACTCCAGTTGGATGATGGGAACCATGAGGAATTGAGGGAACTCCTCAAATATATTAGGCACGCGTGTAGGAATTTCGGTATTTTCTATTTTAACTCGTGTATTGTGTGTGTGCACCCGGAAATCATAAATTAAGTGAAGTGGAAGCGATGATGAAGACCACAACAGCACAGAATAAGTAATAGTACAAGTAACAACAGCCATACTTCTCAATGATATACTTCAAACTATAAAAGTACGTCACAGATTCTGATATGATTCCGTTGAAATAGCAAACAATGAAGTGTGCCAAAGGTAATTCTGAGATCCTTGAGGAAACGACGGAAGTCCTCAAATATTATCGGCCCACATACAGCGATTTGGTTTTTTTCGCTAATAATCAACGTATTTGCTCTTGGAAATCAGTTCATGTGGTAAATTGGAAAATAAATGTGGAAATGTTCATGTGGCTAGGCAGAGTACTGAATTGAAGTCGGTTAAAACTTTGTTTTTAAAGTAAATAATTTACACCTGCGCTCCATTTATTTACACTCACTTCTAGAACACTCGGACTGATGTACCGCTAACTACTCCGACTTGCACCATTATAGCAACGCATGTCTGTGTGAGTGCGTCACATCGGATGTTTGTAGGGTTTTTTACTGCTTTAAGCTACTTACTACAGATTTATCTGCTGTAGCTCTGATTATCTGTTGATTAGGTACGCATAGGGGTGGGCCCTGTAACAGGAGCAAAGATTTATTTCCAAGTGGTAGTCATTGAAAAAAAAATTTTTTTATTTCTTCTTCATAATAAGTTTACTTGTATTTTTTACTCTTCTGTAGTGCTATAAGTTACTTTTTATTTATTAACACAAAAAAATGAAATAAAAATTTAAAATGTCACAAAAATATATTTTGAAAACAAAAATGCAATAGTTATTTGTGCAACAAGAGAGCAAAGTTAGTTTTTGCTGCTAGTGCTGATTTTGAGTCCCGAGGAAGCGAAAGATTCTCAATTCAAAGTTAGAATCTTGAGCGCAGCGAGGGAGTCAAAAGCACGAGACGCAAATACTTTGCTCTCGAGCAAACACATACAACTTTTCACCTCAGCAGTGAGAACATCGTCACGTTAAAAATACATCGATAGGCTTTTACGTACCTATTCGTCTCGTGGATATTCAGGAAGAAAACTTGATTCGGGGTTCGTTAATGCTTGTTTTAACTCCTCAGCGCGGCTAGTTAGTTACCAGAAGCACGCGAGAGCGCGGGCGAGACAAGACCCGACACGACAGACTAAAGCACATTTTATTAATCTATATGAGTCTCGCGTGACACTAGCACTAGTCTACACGAAAAACTAACCGTACCTATTATTGTTAAAATACTGTCACTCATGTTCCCACATTTCACTTATGTTTTCGAGCTATTTTTGAAATATTTAATCTAATATCTGTTACGCTTATGCGAGTCGCGCGTGCGCTCCGAAAACTAAACGTAGGTATTGTTGTTAAATACTGTATTCTTCAATGAATTCACTATATTTCTTAGTTAGATAGATAATTAATTAATCCTAGTCGTTTTTATATATCCAAAACTAATATCAATAGCGCAAGCATGAACAATACCCAATAAAATGTAAACAATTTAACAGCGCGCCATTTTTTTAAAGGGGCGGGGCGGAGCGCCGGGTGTGCGTTCGGAAACTGCATCTGTGGTATATGTTCTTAAAAATTAAGATTGTTCAAAATATAACATTATTTATATATATTATAATTGATTGTTCAGCGTTTGAAAATTTATGTTTTTATCTATTTAAGTAAAACTGACTTCATTTGAGATGTTCCATGTTTTATTCTCTTCAATTTATAACATTCCTTTGTACTAATATTTTTGGTAATTTAAACTCATAAGTATGTTAAGTGTGTTTTCGAACGTGTAACTTGCTTCGCGCTGTTTTGGGCGTCTACTTTTAAATTTGAATATCGAACTATGAATCGACCTATTCGTGTCGTATTCTATTTTCGTAATGCTCATAAAGTTGAAATATTCTGAATTTGTAATAGACCCCACACTACGAAATGTCAGTGCTCGATATCAAAATTAAAAAGCTACTTTGACTCACGGAGTGAGCAAAATCGCATTTTGCTCACTGTTTTCACGCAGCAAAATATGCTTGTTCGAGCTGCTGAGGTGAAAATAGTACATTATGATACAAGTGTGCTAAGTTGGTCATTACACTCGAGTCGGTTTTTAAGCCTGAGCCGAAGGCGAAGGCTTAATGGAGACGAGAAGTGTAATGACCAATGCTCACGTGTTTCATACGACGTTTTTCAACACATTTGCGAGGAAAAAAAAAACAAATGAAAATGTTAAAAGATATGTAATGAAAAGGCACTAGTGCTATAATGTAATGTAAAAGTCACGGCATGGGTAATATTCTGCATTATTTTGCTAATATTTAAAAAGATATGTAATGAAAAGGCACTAGTGCGATAATGTAATGTAAAAGGCACGGCATGGGTAATATTCTGCATTTTCAGTGTAAATACGCTGTAATAAGACCTACTTTACGAGCAGGTGTGTTGAAAAAACTATTATTTGACGACCGCTTTAGCCTAGTTAGTAGTGACCCTGCCTACGAAGCAAGAGGTCCTGGGTTCGAATCCCGGTAAGGGCATTTATTTGTGTGATGAGCACGAATATTTGTTCCTGAGTCATGGATGTTTTCTATGTATTTAAGTATTTATTTCTCTATATAAGTAGGTATCTATATCGTCGTCTAGTACTCATAGTACAAGCTTCGCTTAGTTTGGGACTGGGTTGATTTGTGTAAGATTGTCCGCAAATATTTATTTATTTATTTATTTTATTTATTATGACTCACTCATGATGATCACACATGATGCTACCTCAAAATCTGCATTGACTGCTGTGCTATG
This sequence comes from Epinotia brunnichana, assembly GCA_963854355.1. NCBI lineage: Eukaryota > Metazoa > Arthropoda > Insecta > Lepidoptera > Tortricidae > Epinotia > Epinotia brunnichana. The sequence continues at coordinate 19,913,760 of OY977942.1, read as the reverse complement.
ATCTCGTGGTGCCAAGATACATTACTTGGAGGTCATAACTTTAGATAATAATTTCTCCGAATGCAAAAAATAATAATTAATGGGGTACTGCAAATGCTCTAAGGAAACGATTCGTAATATTAGCTCCTGTTGCAGGGCGCACCCCGTCTCAAGTTATAGCAGGCGTGCCTGAGATGAGTCGAGGCAGGGTTATGAAGTGCACAGCTGGCCGGTAGTCGATTCAGTAAACACAGTCTTAGGTACCTGAATAGAGTGAGAAGTTTGCTGAGGCAGTAGGTATGATCCCGTTCCCGGGGTAACTCTGTGAGACGGCCGTGCCCCGAGGCAGGGCGCTCTTTGTCTTACTCACTGAGACTTTCAATTTAAACATTTGCGGCGTGTTTGGAAAGGTCTTCAATATTACAATGGACCAGGAAATTGGTTTATTTGCGTAGCAAGTCTTTATTTTTACTTATTCGTATTAGTAGGTACCTACGCGTTTTGGCATATTCGAGTATATACAATAAACTTACATATTTAGTTAATAGTAAGTATAGTACTACCATATTTATATTTTACAAGCTTTCTACGTATTAACTTGCAATGTATGTACGGTAAGCTGCAGAGAAAGGGTAACCCCCCTACATAGTGATGCATACAAACTTTGTATGCACGGGGGGTTCCTTTTCTCTGCAGCGGACTGTACCTAACTATGTAAGTATGTGGTAGGTATGTATGTAACTATGTTTGTTCGGGTGGAATCTTGCAACTCAATTTTGAAGCAGATATCTTCAACCGATTGAGCTGAATATTTGGGTAAAGGTATAGTTTGGATGACAATTCAATATTAAGGTACCATCGAGCTGATCCGATGATGGAGACGGAAGGCCATGGGAATTCAGTACTTAACCGACGTAACCCCGTTGAGTTTGGGCTCGTTAGAATAGTCTCAATGAGTAGTTGATGACGGTGTACAGAAAAGTACAGTCGGCAATAAAAACTTGTACCAAAAATGAAGTTTTTGACGAAAACTATTTCTTATAGGTGTGTTCGGATTATCGGTTTCACTTATTTTCTAAAAGTTAAGCCTACTAAATAGTTAGACTTGCGTATATAGCATGATCACGTTTATGTCGGACATAAAGCTTTACACACACGTGATGACGTGAAGGACACTCGCAAGTATGCAAGTGCAAGAGGGACGCATGCTTTGTGTCGGAAGTTAGTGCAATAGGGAACTTGCATCTTAATATTTTATTACGAAAAACAAAAGTATAATATACTAAACAGGCTTATGCTATGACGTCACAGCATAGCCTTTACTATGGAGTAAGTCATTCATTTGCGTTTATCTCCACAAAATTTACGTTTAAGTCTATACTTGTCAAACAAAATATAATTTCTAATTTAATATTCTATGTAACTGTTACGTTATTTTATCGAAAAAATAAAAAATAAATTTTCGTCATTTTAACGTTAGGTAAAACTAATAAAATCGTTTTTTTTTTCTTTTTTTTTCTTTTGTATGATATCTCTACGTATATCCGCATCGATTGAGTGCAATTTATTCGAAATCGAAGTCCCATGCAAGTTCCCCCGCAATCTTGCTACCAGTACCTATTCTAAGTATAAGTATAACAACCTAAAACTGGTGATCCTAAATTACAGGGAAATGGTTCCTAATGCAAACTGAAAGCGTTGCAACTTACAAATGCCAGGAGAACTACCCAATTACCTAGTACTTAAGTGTAATTAATAACAGACCCCACAAATGCAAGATGCAGCGAGCACCGACACATAAATTAACGTATGAATAGCTGCGCGATTCCGGCGTACCTAGTAACTAATTACCTGGTTACAGAGACGGTTCTCTAATCAAGCAATCACAAACAGATAATAGACCCCCTGAATAAATAACATCAAATCGCAATTTGAGAAACCCTTTTATCCTAAAGATTGGAGTTTTCTTTAAAGAATTTGGCTTTCGTTTTCATAAAGGGGTAAAGTTTATTAAGGCTGCCTTTTGAATCCTTTGTCGAAAGTTAGTAAACAATAAATATAGGCTCCTCCCGCTGATAGCCTGATGCGATAATAATTGGAGCTGTCGGTTCTCGCGACAATTGCTATCAATCCAATCGAGGCTCCGAGTGCGCGCTGACAGATCAATTTGATCGAGAACACATTAAAAGAGTTTAAAAAACCGATTACAGCACCTAAATAGTTAGTTCTTATACCTATTTAGGTATATATAAAAGCAACGGGTTTTGACTGGAATTATGACTCAAAGCGGTTTATTTATTTACTAGCTGTTGCCCACGACTTCGTCCGCGTAGAACTTTTTATCGTCTTAGAAAATGATTTCTCTCAATACAAAATTTGAACCCTCTTTTAGGGGATAATTAAAAAAAACAGTTGATGTTCATTTTCTAGTTTGTGAACAAACAGTCTAAAACCAAAGTTAAAAATCTCATACCTTAAAAATGCCTTGAAATACTCAAACTTTGAACCAATTTTAACACTCTTAGGGGATGAATTTGGAAAAACTCTGAAATCAGTTTTGTAGTCTTTTAACGTACAGAATAAGACCGAAGTTAAAAATCTCTTACTCACACTTTAAAATTTTATTGCTCGCCATTTAAAATTTGAACCCCCTTTTAAACCCCCTTAGAGGTTGAATTTTTCTAATCGCTGAAAGAACTTTTTTCGTAAACTTTTAAGTCTCTAGCTCAAAAAAAGTGTTGCCCATACAAAGCTTTCTTAACCCCCTTAGGAGTGGAATTTTCTAAAACTCTGAAAGTACTTTATTATTAATTTTAATAAGTAACATTTTGAATAGTTTTAAGTCTAGTAAAAAAAAAAGTTTTTCCCACACAACACTGGCTACCCTTCTTAAGGATCTTAAGGATCCCCTTAGGGATGGAGTTTTCTAAAACGCTGAAAGTTCTTTTTTAGTATTCTAATAAGTAATCTTTTTGCAAAGTTTAAAGTCTAACTAAAAAAAAAGTGTTGCCCATGCAAAGCTTGCTCTCCTTTTTAACCCTATTAGGGGTGGAATTTTCTAAAACGATTTGTGTTCTTTTTTTGTATTTTAATAAGTAATCTTTCTACAAAGTTTCAAGTCTCTAACTCAAAAACATAAACTTTCCCTGATAAAAACTTTGCACCCCTTTTTATCCCCCTTAGGGATAGATTTTTTCAAAACGCTGAAAGTCTTTTTTTTTTGTATTTTTATAAGTAATCTTTCTACAAAGTTTTAAGTGTCTAGCTCAGAAAAAGTGTTCCCCATACAAACCTTGCACCCTTTTTTAACCCCCTTAGGGAATGATTTTTGTAAAACGCCGAATGTAGTATTTTTCATGTTCTAATAAGTAATTTTTCGTCAAAATTTTAAGTCTCTATAAAAAAAAATATGTTTTTCCCATACAAACTTTGCACCCTATTTTACCCCCTTAGGGGTCAAATTTTCCAAAACGCTGAAAGTACTTTCTTTGTATTTAAATAATCTTTCTACAAAGTTTTAGGACTCTAGCTAAAAAAAATAGTTCCCCACATACAAACTTTGCACCCCTATTTTAGCCCCCTATTTTTAGGGGTAGAATTTTCTAAAACGCTGAAAGTACTTAATTTGTATTCTGATGACTAATCTTTCTACAAAGTTTTAAGTCTCTATTTAAAAAAAATATTGTTTCCCCCATACAAAATTTGCACCCCTATTTTACCCCCTTAGGGGTAGATTTTTTTAAAACACTGAATCTAGGTACTTTATTTGTATTCTAATGAATAATTTCTCTACAAAGTTTTAAGTCTCTATTTAAAAAAAAGTAGTTTTTCCCATACAAACTTTGCACTCTATTTTACCCCTTTAGGGGTAGAATTTTCTAAAACCCTGAAAGTTCTTTATTTGTATTCTAATGACTGATCTTTCTACATAGTTTTAAGTCTCTATTTTAAAAAAAAATGTTTCCCCCATACAAACCTTGCACCCCTATTTTACCCCCGTAGGGGTGGAATTTTCCAAAACGCTGAAAGTGTTTCATTTGTATTCTAATAACTAATTTTTCTACAAAGTTTAAGTCTATAGCTCAAAAAAAAAAGGTTCTCCCATACAAACTTTGCACCCCCATTTTACCCCCTTAGGGGTAGAATTTTCAAAAATCCCTTTTTATCCCTAGCCCACGTTATAAAAGCAACATACTGTGCAAAAATCAACTCTCTAAGATTAGTAGTTTCGGCTGTGCGTTGATGAGTGAGTGAGTGAGTGATTGAGTGAATAAGTCAGTCAGGACATAGGCATTTATTATGTACTAGCTGTTGCCCGCGACTTCGTCCGCGTAGAACTTTTTATCGTCTTAGAAAATGATTTCTCTCAATACAAAATTTGAACCCTCTTTTAGGGGATAATTAAAAAAAAAGTTGATCTTCATTTTCTAGTTTGTGAACAACCAGTCTAAAACCAAAGTTAAAAATCTCATACTTTAAAAATGCCTTGAAATACTCAAACTTTGAACCAATTTTAACACTCTTAGGGGATGAATTTGGAAAAACTCTGAAATCAGTTTTGTAGTCTTTTAACGTACAGAATAAGACCGAAGTTAAAAATCTCTTACTCACACTTTAAAATTTTATTGCTCGCCATTTAAAATTTGAACCTCCTTTTAAACCCCCTTAGAGGTTGAATTTTTCTAATCGCTAAAAGAACTTTTTTCGTAAACTTTTAAGTCTCTAGCTCAAAAAAAGTGTTGCCCATACAAAGCTTTCTTAACCCCCTTAGGGGTGGAATTTTCTAAAACTCTGAAAGTACTTTATTATTAATTTTAATAAGTAACATTTTGAATAGTTTTAAGTCTAGTAAAAGAAAAAGTTTTTCCCACACAACACTGGCTACCCTTCTTAAGGATCTTAAGGATCCCCTTAGGGATGGAGTTTTCTAAAACGCTGAAAGTTCTTTTTTAGTATTCTAATAAGTAATCTTTTTGCAAAGTTTTAAGTCTAACTCAAAAAAAAGTGTTGCCCATGCAAAGCTTGCTCTCCTTTTTAACCCTATTAGGGGTGGAATTTTCTAAAACGATTTGTAAAATGATGTTGAAAGAAATCTACCCCTAAGGGGGTAACCCCTTAGGGGTAGATTTTTAAAACACTGAATCTAGGTACTTTATTTGTATCCTAATGAATAATTTATCTACAAAGTTTTAAGTCTCTATTTAAAAAAAAAGTAGTTTTTCCCATACAAACTTTGCACTCTATTTTACCCCTTTAGGGGTAGAATTTTCTAAAACCCTGAAAGTTCTTTATTTGTATTCTAATGACTGATCTTTCTACAAAGTTTTAAGTCTCTATTTAAAAAAAAAATGTTTCCCCCATACAAACCTTGCACCCCTATTTTACCCCCGTAGGGGTGGAATTTTCCAAAACGCTGAAAGTGTTTCATTTGTATTCTAATAACTAATTTTTCTACAAAGTTTAAGTCTATAGCTCAAAAAAAAAAGGTTCTCCCATACAAACTTTGCACCCCCATTTTACCCCCTTAGGGGTAGAATTTTCAAAAATCCCTTTTTATCCCTAGCCCACGTTATAAAAGCAACATACTGTGCAAAAATCAACTCTCTAAGATTAGTAGTTTCGGCTGTGCGTTGATGAGTGAGTGAGTGAGTGAATAAGTCAGTAAGGACATAGGCATTTATTATGTATAAATAGATAGAAGATAATGAAACTCCCATTCAAATATCTCAAAAAATTATGAAGCTACATCCGTTTTAATGTCGCTTGTTAGAGTGAGAAAACGATGAGGGACTGTGACGAACTCGAGCGTCATAGTAAAAAACAATCGTTTCATATGAAGGTGCGTTTTGCGGAAAAGGGACAGAACATACCCCCTTTTAAAACTTTGGACTTTTATAACTTAATCATTACCTATATAACCTCTTGCTTTGTTTTTTTCTCCATTTGACTATATTTATTTTAAATTCTTTTTCGAGAAAATACATTATGATTATTTACCATATTTTCGATTCCTGAGCTATAACCACGAACTTCGGAATTCGAAAATATTCGGGTATCTCTATCTCTATCGCACTAACCATACTCGAGTAACAGGGATGCAAATATATGAACATTGAGTATCGGTTTTCGTGGTAGCGCCGCAGGTACTTTGGCTGAATGCGCCGAGCGCGTGCCATTGTCATTCAAAAAAAACAAATTCGTGTTAATTATATTGTTCAAATTTGTTGATTTCATTTATTGAAATTACGATATAAAACGACATTTGCGCATATAAGTTCTCATATCAGAATCGAATATTTTTTTATGGTTTATATTTTAGCATTTGTCTCGTAAAGGTCTATCGTAGACGGGATTTAAATTATTAATAAGTGAAAGGCAAAGCAATTCCGCCATTTTGACGAAAATTTGACGGTTCTTATAGCTGACAGTTGGAGCAGCGTTTGATTTCAATAAAAATAAATGAAAAATTAAATGAAGTCGTATATTTCGGAAAATTAATTAACTGTCGCAGTCGGATAAAAACTATCCTAAGTTGCAGCTAGAATAATAATGTACCTATATAAAATGTTTCATATTTTTCCGTTCATGGGATGCTGAGAACATTCGAACCGCGCAAAGCTTAGTTTCAAACTGGCTGATTCTTTTTTTAATTTAGAGATTTATTATAAGTGGAGATTATATAATCTTTATTGCACAAAAGAAGAACTTATAGTACAAAAGGCGAACTTAATGCTATGAAGCATTCTCTACCAGTCAACCTTAAGGCAAATCAGATAAATTAGTGTGTCGTGAAATTTATTTAACGGGATGCATTGGAAATTATCGCATACTTTGAAACGTTGTTCTCACTAGATTAAACAAACAATAAAGTCTGATTTTCACATATAATGTGATTGACTACCTATATGATTGTTTATCTGATTTAATTGATACATGATTGCCTAAAATTTCCTCGATAGAAAAAAATCTAATTTTTTTTTACTCAGTCTACTCAAACAATAGATTATTTTACGTTTACGGCACGATTAAGTAAATACAGTATTTTATCTCAACTAAAATCTCACTTAATGAAATATGAATAAAACTTCACTAAGTTAGGTATTTATCGAAATGTGTCCAAAAAAAATGCGAGTCGGACTCGCGCAGGAAGGGTTCCGTACTTACCATTATCTATAAAAACGGCAATGAAAATTTCAACTGTATAACTATCACGGTTCGTGAAACACTGCCTGGTGACAGACGGAGAGACAGACCGACGGACAGTGGAGTCTTTTTACCCTTTGGGTACGGAACCCTAAAAAGCCATTGTCGAAGAGATGCAACAGTATCATTTTTCTCGTGCGCGGAAGGCTTGCGTGTCTCTCCTTGACAGAGATGTGAGCGTGGTTTTCGCGAATCGACTCGAATCAAGGCATCCCTTTTTTTAAATAATCTACAGTGTGTCTCTGACGTTGGGGCTTTGAATGCAAATAGGTATCGATTATGGTCCTGCAACTGAACTACTTTTGTTCCGCAACTTTGTAAAATAACTATCATTTCTATAATTTGGTAGTGTTTGAACTTTAACTGTAGGTATCATCAATGTATTGCAAACACGGCCTCATTATTTGACATCCATGACACTGACAAGTATGATAACTAACTAATGGATTATGTACATTGAAAATTGTATTTAATTTGTATAGAATAATGAAAATACAAAAATAACGTATTTTTGAAAAGTTGTAGAACAAAAGTAGTTCCGTTTCAGGAGCATAATCGACATTTGAATTTAAAGCCCCAAAGTCAGAGACACGCTGTATACATATAAATTCCTGTCCTGACTGACTTATTCACTCACTCACTCACTCGCTCACTCATCAACGCACAGCCGAAACTACTGTGGCTAGAGAGTTGATTTTTGCAGAGTAGCTTGCTTTTATAACGTACGCTAGGGATAAGAAGGGATTTTTGAAAATTCCACCCCTAAGGGGGTAAAATAGGGGTGCAAAGTTTGTATGTAGAAAGATTACTTATTAAGATACAAATAAAGTGCTTTCAGCGTTTTGGAAAATTCTGCCTCGAAGGGGGTTAAAAAGGGGTGCAAATTTTGTATGGGGGAAACTTAATTTTTTTAGCAAGAGACTTAAAACTTTGTAGAAATATTACTTATTAGAGTACAAACAAAGTACTTTCAGCGTTTTGTAAAATTCCACCCCTAAAAGTGGGTGCAACATTTGTATGGAGGAAACATTTTTTTTTGCCGACTTACAATTTTGTAGAATGCTTAGATGCTTACTAATTAAAATTAAAATCTTATACTTTTAGCATTTTAGAAACTTCGACCCTTCGGGGTTTATAAGGGGGTGCAACGTTTGTATGGAGAAAATATTTTTTTTAGCGAGGGACTTAAAATTTAATGAAATTGAAGATATTACTTATTACAATACAAATAAAGTACTTTCAGCGTTTTGGAAAATTCGACCCCGGTAAAAAGAGGTGCACTGTTTGTGTAGGGGAAACTTTTTTTTAGGTAGAAACTTAAAACTTTGTAAAAAGATTACTTAATAAAATACAAAAAAGTGCTGCCAGCGTTTTGGAAAATTCCACCCCTTAAGGGGTTAAAAAGGGGTGCAAGGTTCGTATGGGAAACACTTTTTTAGGCTAGAGACTTGATAGTTTGTAAAAATAATACTTCTTACAATAAAAAAACTTAGTGTTTTCTTTTCAATTTTTCCCCGAAAAGCGTTAATTGAAGGGGGTTCAAAGTTTGTATGCAGAGCAAGAAAATTTTAAAGTATGAGATTTAAAACTTCGATCTTAGCCTGTTTGTTAAAAGACGACATAACTCATTTCAGCGTTTTTTGAAATTCATCCCCTAAAGGGGATTATAAGGATGTTCAAAGTGTGTATGGAGAGCAAGACATTTTTAAAGTAAGGGATTTGTAACTTCGGTTTTAGACTGTTTGCTAAAAGACTACAAAACTTATATCAGCGTTTTTTTTTTTAATTCATCGCCTAAGAAGGTTAAAAGGGGCTTCGAAGTTTGTATAGAGAGCAAGACATTTAAAAGGAAGAAATGTGTTACTACGGTTTCAGACTGTTTACTATGTGGGTTCAAATAGGGTTCTAAGTTTGTATAGAGAGCAAGACATTTTGAAAGTAAGAGATTTGTAACTTCGGTTTTAGACTGTTTACTAAAAGACTACAAAACTAATTTCAATGTTGTATTATACATACATTGTATGTATTATACATACTCGTATAAACCTTCCTCTTGAATCACTCTATTTATTAAAAAAACCGCTTCAAAATCCGTTGCGTAGTTTTAAAGATACAGACATAGGGACAGACAGCGGGAAGCGACTTTGTTTTATACTATGTACATACTATGTAGTGATAATATATACCAATACATAAAATAGGTGCCAAAGCGGACCCCGGGCTCCTTTAGGGCACAACCGGGAAATGATGATGATACCAATACAAGCCTGTTTGGAGATTGCCTAATATTGGTTGCGGCGCGGCGGTATTGGTGGCGGTTGATCAGTATACCCCTTACCACAGGTTTGACGTGAGTCACGTTTACTTTCGTCGGAAGCGAGGATCGAGTATCATTAGTATGGAGAATCTACGCACTGCCCCTGGCGGTCACTCACATCACTAAACACCTAAAATTTACAACAACTCACTTATGCATTTACTTTACTCGCAACCGTTAACTCGATCGGTCGTATAGTTTAATAGGTTTTTCAATATTCAGCCTTAAACCACAAGTATTTATCGTTTTAATTTTAATGCTAGCTTTTGTCGGTTACGACATTACAGAATTTCTTTGCATTTTTAAATACGCAACAATCTGAATTTTGCGTATATAATATGTTGTCAATTCAAAACCCTCATTTGTTTTTTTTGAGATACCTAGGTGTCGATCGGATCTACGGTAACTCTTGACGGAATAATTAGTTATCACGCGCCATTTTGCCAAGTGAAATAGTTTACTATTCTCGCGACGGAATTCTTCGATTCGAAATGTCAAATTTGTGTGCCATGGTACCAATTAGTCGTACGAATCGAAAGTTTAAATTACGAATCGAAAACTAAACGCTAGCGAGTAACGTTTTGAAGTTGTTTTCGGAGTAACTCGTGGTGAACGGCACCATAAGTTACTCCGACACGAATTTGACAGCTCGAATTTTCGACAATCGACAATCGAAATCTATTCGAAGCGCGCTTACGCGCTCACGAGGACATTATAACGTTATGTGTGTTCTCGATAGCCACTGGTGGTAGTGCTACAGATCATGTTGGTTGATAAGTTGGTCATTGACAATAGGTATATATTGGTTTGTAAGGTAGGTAAGTTACCAAGTTCGTGCGGGTTGGTGTGAACACACGGACCCATGGTTCGATAATGTTTCGATAAAAAATTCTATAACAAAAATACATTTTGTATAAGTAGGTATATTTTTTACATTATTCTACTGGCATTTTCAGCGGTCTTTGCCTTTTAGGTCAAATAAGGAATATCCTGCAATCTTGCGCGCAGTAGGTACGTAATTAGTATAATAATAATAAATTCATTTATTTCGACCAACTAGGATCATACAAATTACAAATTTAAATAAGTTTCTGTCAAAAATTTCATTTTTGGTACAAGCTTTTATTGCCGACTGTGATTTTCTGCATACCATCATCAACTACTCATTGAGACGATTCTAACGAGCCCAAACTCGATGGGGTTGTGTCGTTTTATTGCGGAGTTCCTATGGCCACCTTCCAGCTCCAGCATCAGATCAGCTCCATGTTATCATAATATTGCATTGTCATGCGATATACATGTGCATGCAAAATTTCAGCTCAATCGGATAACGGGAAGTGACTGAAAAATGGATTGCAAATTTTGACGGACAACTTACATACTTACATATTTACATACGAACAGTGCAAGTTAATATAAAGCTTGTAAAAATACACATAGGTATAGTACGTATAGGTAGTATAATCCGTACCTAGTATCTACGAGTAGCCATATATATTTATTTTTTCCAATTTGCGTAGGTTCTGCCTTAATGAATGAATACGTTTATTTCAGAACCAGTTGTTGTTTTGTTGTGTTAATGTAAAACATTGATTACGTACCTAATTAGGTATTATGTACCAGTGTTTTTGTTAAAATCCCAACATTATTATCCTCTAGCCACCCGAATGTCTATTAAAAGACCTATTAAATATTAGGATTTTAATACCATTTTAAATTGAACCAAGTTGTAGTTGTTTTACATCGTTAGTTTTTAAAACATAGTCTACTCTATTTCCTATAATATTTAATTGCTGATTCAAATTTAAATGCCTATTTTCTTGTTTGGTGTGGTGGGTGGCTAGATGATCAACTTTATTCATTATAATATATATAACGAAGATATCTATTATAATATAAGTAATGCTAATGATTATAGATATAATCGTCTCTTCGTCTAATATTAGCACAATAGTTACCAGACAAAGTAGGTACGCTTCACGATGTCAGTTTCTCGCTAGACTAGATACATAATCGTGAATCTGTGATTTAGGGTTGACACGGCCCCGCTTCGCCAACCAGAAGCGATGTGACACGTGCTATCTGATCTACAGGAACAGTTCGAACCGATGCTAAAAATGTTCTCCCTCACTCCTCGTTATTTTATTCATGCTCTCTGTTCCCCATTTGTCTGTGTCTGGTCCAAATTACTTTTTAACCCCAGTCGAAGGTAAGTTGAAAAGAAATCTTCGCTACTGAGAATGGTTGTGCTAAAGTTGTAATTTTTCAATTCAATTGCTCCAAGTTTCGACGTACTTATTAAAATGCTTGAGTTTCAATATGCCAATTTGCAAGATACGAGTATGAAACTGACTACTTTATGAAAAAATGTATTGCAAACGAATTTCATTCGATTGCGTCACGTTTCATACGTTAGTTGGTAGATCTAAAATACATTTATATTTTAAAATAAAAACCGGCCAAGTGCGAGTCGGACTCGCGCACGAAGGGTTCCGTACCATTATCTATAAAAACTATTTTATTCTGTGTTTTTAGTATTTGTTGTTATAGCGGCAACATAAATACATCATCTGTGAAAATTTCAGCTGGAACTATCACGGTATCAGTGAGATACAGCCTGGTGACAGACAGACGGACGGACGGACGGACGGACAGCGGAGTCTTAGTAACAGGGAACTATCACGGTATCAGTGAGATACAGCCTGGTGACAGACATACGGACGGACGGACGGACGGACGGACAGCGGAGTCTTAGTAATAGGGTCCCGTTTTACTCTTTGAGTACGGAACCCTAAAAAAGACCGTGAGTTATCATAAAATAGTTACGCAAATCTACCCTGGTATTGAAAACGGGTACGAGGTACGATAATATATAAGCTTACTTTGTATAAGTTTGTTTAGTATAATATTCACTGGATATAATGAACGAAATATATAATTGTATAGCCCTTTCGGACCCGGCTAATACGATTGTGCGGGTTAATTACATTTAATTGTCAAATCAAAAACATATGTCAATATACTTCATTTTACGTTGGCAGGGTCTTGTTTTTCGGGTCTGAAAGCGTTATTTAGATATAATACCAACTGATATAACGATTAAGGCGTATAATGTTCATAACCCCTAAGATTTAAAACATATATTATACAATTAATCTAACATCAAAAAGCATAATGCTCGTATAGTATAAACGCCTACAATTATTTTAATAACAATCGCTTGAAAAGATGAATATACTGAATGTGAATTTCTTAGAGCGATAGCCTCAGATTAGTGTTTGAAGAAAAGTAAACATTAAAGATATATAGGTTGTAATTAATTATTGCCGTGGCCGGGAAGGAGGCAATTGCAGGTTGAGTATTTTGTTCTCACAAGTTCGTCCGTTTAATTATAATACGAAGCCTGCAATTGCCATTCCGGCTGAGGCTAAATAATATAGTGCTTTTCTCAAAAATGGGGGAATAAAAAAGACTAAATTGAAATCAAGCGTTATTATTAAATACAAATTGAGGATACTGCAAATTACATAAAATTAAACGTCAAATTTTTTTAAAACAGAATCACAAGTGTATTTTTCCACCGGAAAACGCAATATTTTTATGACACATACAAAAATGTCGCGTTTGCAACAAAAAAATACGACTTGATTTGGCTGAATACGACCTGTGCCGTCTTTTATATGCCAGTTTCTACTTTTTAAAAAGTTTGGTACTCGACAAATAAAGGAATTTATATGCTTGCAATGTTTATTATTTTAAATTTTGATCTGGCCTTAAACTATACACTTTACCTTCCAATATGTAGCGAGTTATGTTCACTTTGCGGGTCATTTTTGAGAAAATATTTTTATGTGGTAGGTACTTATTATTCCTGAACATTTGGTAAAAGTAAATTGTCTCCTTGTAACCTAAAACCTAACCCAACCGAACTTTCTTTTTTTTATAGAATCGCATGACAATTGTTATAACCTAACTTAAACCTAACCTAACCGCCAGCGTGTTGACGTCAACCCGCTTCGCGGGGTGCCTATTTCCGCTCTAAGGAACACAAGCTAACTATAACCTAACGGTTAGGTTATAGTTAGCTTGTGTTCCTTAGAGCTGTCCTCCTAACCTACAAAAAAATATTTTTTTTACTTCTTGTGGGGAGCTTCGCCCCCCGTCCCCCCCTTTTTAGCTGCCCGAACCTAATTCCGCGGGCTCTTATATACATCTCATGTCTCTTATATCTTATAATCTTTAAACTAATAGTACATTGTGATACAAGTGAGCTATGTTGATCATTACGTCAGAGGCGGAATTATCACGCGAACCGCAGGTGAGCGTGATAAGAGAGCCGAGGATGTAATTATCAAAGCTCACGCGTTCAATACGACGTTTTTCAACATATGAAAATGTTGCGGGTTTGTCCTGTTGTCATCAATAACTAAAGAAAATAGCCTTTAGTTATTGATGAGTTGATGACAACAGGTTTTTACTCACATATTTGTACATTTCCAAGAATTTCCAGTGGCCTCAATTCTATTTATCACTTTTCTATTCACCACGAGTCAAAATTTTGAATAATAACCAAACACGCATCAACAATGTTTACAAATATTTGTGAAATTACCTATAATGGCGCGCAACTATTGTGAACGCGTGTTTAATACCCAGGATTATGAGCCTAAAAGCGGCACAATAAGAGAGGCACGTTACGAGCAAATGTGTTGAATAAGATATTATGTAATATGATCGTTATACATTTTGCATGTTATACCAACTGAAATTAGTCAATTTGAGTGTTATATAAAAATACGTTTTATAAAATTAATATTATGTCAATGAACGTTATCTATACATATAAATGCCTATGTCCTGACTCGCACAGCCGAAACTACTAATGTTAGCGAGTTGATTTTTGCAAAGTAGGTTGCTTTTATAACGTGCGCTAGGGATAAGAAGGGATTTTTGGAAATTCCACCCATAAGGGGGTAAAACTTTGCGTTTGTATGGGGAAATCTCTTTTTGGAGCTAGAGACTTTCAACATTGTAGAAAGATTAGTTATTAAAATACAAATAAATGACTTTCAGCGTTTTGGAAAATTCCGCCTCGAAGGGGGTAAAATAGGGGTGAAAATTTTGTAGGGAAAACTTTTTTTGAGCTAGAGACTTGAAACTTTGTAAAAATATTAGTTATTAAAATACAAATAAAATACTTTCAGCGTTATGAAAAATTCCGCTCCTAAGGGGGTCAAATAGGGTGCCAAGTTTGTATGGCGGCAACTACTTTTTTTAAAATAAAGACTTAAAACCATGTAGAAAGATTACTTATTAGAATTATTAGAATATAAAAAATTGCGTAGAAAAATTATTCCCTAAGGGGGTTAAAAGGGGTGCAAGGTTTGTATGGAGAACACTTTTTCTGAGCTAGAGACTTGAAACTTTGTAGAAAGATTACTTATGAGAATACAAAAAAGTACTTTAAGCGTTTTGGAAAAGACCATCCCTAAGGGGGATAAAAAGGGGTGCAAAGTTTGTTTGAGTGAAAGTTTTTGTTTTTGAGTTAGAGACTTAAAACTTTGTAGAAAGATTACTTATTAAAATACAAAAAAAAAGGAAATGAAGCGTTTTAGAAAATTCCACCCCTTAGGGAGGTTAAAAAGGGGAGCAAGCTTTGCATGGGCAACACTTTTTTTGAGCTAGAGACTTGAAACTTTGTAAAAAGATTACTTATTACCTTATTAGAATACTAAAAAAGAACTCTGAGCATTTTAGAAAAATCCACCCCTAAGAGGGTGTTAATACTTAACAAGCGGAGCCAGTTTTGTGTGGGCATCACTTTTTTTGAGCTAGAGACTTAAAAGTTAGTATTAAGATTGCTTATTACAATACGAAAACAGTGCTTTCAGTGATTAGAAAAATTCAACCCCTAAAAAGAGTGTTCAAATTCTATATGGAGAGCAAGAAAATCTAAAGTATGAGTAAGAGATTTGTAACTTCGGTCTTATTCTGTACGTTAAAACACTACAAAACTAATTTCAGAGTTTTTCCAAATTCATCCCCTAAGAGTGTTAAAAGGGGGTTTAAATGTATGTATTTAAAGACATTTTTAAAGTATGAGATTTGTAAAGTCGGTTTTACACTGTTGGTTCACAAACTAGAAAATTAATTTCAACGTTTTTTTTTAAATTTATCCCCTAAAACAGTGTTCAAAGTTTGTATTGAGAGCAATCATTTTTAGGGTTCCGTACTCAAAGAGTATAACGGGACCCTATTACTAAGACTTCGCTGTCCGTCCGTCCGTACGTCCGTCCGTCCGTCCGTCTGTATGTCACCAGGCTGTATCTCAAGAACCGTGATAGCTAGAGAGTTGAAATTTTCACAGATTATGTATTTCTGTTGCCGCTATAACAACAAACACTAAAAACAAAATAAAATATTTTTTTAAGGGTTGTCCCATACAACAAACGTGATTTTTTTGCCGTTTTTATAGATAATGGCACGGAACCCTTCGTGCGCGAGTTCAACTCGCACTTGGCCGGTTTTTTTCTAAGACGATAACAAGTTCTACGCGGACAAAGTCGCGGGCAACAGCTAGTTCCTTATAAAAGCATTGATTTTGTTAATTTAGCTAACGTTCATTATATCTTGTAAACGTTATTAATATGAAATTATATATTATGTTGTTATAGTTCGTGAGACGCACCCGGAGCTGAAAATAAATCGCTTATTACTGATAAGTATATTCGGTCATTAACGCCTGGCGCCTGCAAACTGATAAGTAAGTACTCGAAGGCGCTTTCGTTATCGAATTTATGTGCACCTATCGGCTTTCTCATGTAAGCACCGTGGCAATAGAACTTCGTAGACATTTTTTTTCCAGTGCGCAATTGCTCTGATTTATATTACGTGCGATTTCTTGTGTGGCCGGCGGACTGTGACGGTTTTTTGAAAAGCCTTAATTGACTTCACCTGTACCGAAACAATGTAATAAAACCTTCAAAGTTGATTTTCTCACAGTTGAAAATTACGCAAAAAATTGCTTGGCAAGAAAGTGAAAAGTGGAACTGGTTTTGCAACTAGAACTAGTTCACACTCGAGTTAATGTCGAATGCGCATTGCGCACGGATTTACAGACAATGCTACGCACTCTGACAGTTTCCGTTTAAGGGGAAACGTTTCGTGTCACTTTCCATACAAACGTTCTTTAATAATTTACCACCCGACATACGACAATTGCCCTTCAATATGTTTCGAAGGAGTGTAATACAACTATTGCAAGAAAATAGTAGTTTAAGTGACTGTACGTATTGAACGAGTGTGGGTTTATGAAACGAGCCGCAGGCGAGTTTCATAATAACATCACACGAGTGTGTTAATGCCTAATTATGTAATTATGTACAGTTACATACACTACATTATCTATCCACATATCATAAGCCTCCATGATGCATTCAGGAGCCGCATATTATGACCGGCATCGCGGCGTTGTTTTCTGGCAGCTGTCATAGTATTTTTTTTTAATTCAGAGACAAACTAGAGTCGGTGCCAACTGTGATATCGTTCGATATCTTACTTACGTGCGACATTTGTCAAATTTGTATGCAAATTGACAATTCATTTCGAACTAAACGTCATCTCGAATGATATTAGAATAGAGGTCAAATCAAATTGCTTTGTTTTTCAGAGGTGTTCGAAATTTGAATGTAATAATAGCATCGAAATCGATATTATTATTTAGCAATTATAACATTTTCAAAGATAAGAAATTTGTTCTAACAAAACAGTCTGTTTTTATGGTGGTCATAATGTGCGGTTCTTGAACGCATCATGGAGGGTTTATGATATTTGGATAGATAAACAATATTATCATTTCAAAATGTTCCTTTTAGATAAGTTTTAATTATTTGCATGCTAGTATTATTGTTTTGTATTGTAATACTTATAGCAGAATAATGTTCCCCATTAATATTTTTTCATCTCTTTGTATGTCATCATCCTATGCAAATAAATAAGCTTGAAGTTCTTCGGACTAGGTTTCTTGATTACGGTGAATAAAAAAATACCTGTGTACCTACATTTTTGTTTGTAGATATCTATTAACTTCTCATTGAACTTTTTATGTGACGATGAAATAAATAAAGCATGGCTATTGTAGTGTTTGTGTATCCTAGATACATATATACATTGTCTCATGTACACCAGTGACGAGGTAACTGTCAGCTGTCAGTCTATGAATAGTGGTTGTGGAGGCTGGACGTGTACTTGCGTACTGGGTGTAAGGTTGAGCCAGTGACTATATACATACATCAATATAGTGAAGACGTAGATACTACAAGTGGCGACGAGGAGAAAGGTCAGTGAAAGTTTAACGTAAAATATTTACATATTTTGAAAAGTGGGTAGGAGTAAGGTTGGTTGGAAACAAAGTTAAATTCTTGCGGAAAACTTAGTCTCATAAACGAGTGCCTAAAGCTAAAACTAATCTAGGTATTATTCTATTTGATTTAAGTAACTTAACTAACAGATGGACAAAGTATGAGCCTTCCGCACATTGTTTACATTATGTTACGCCGCGGTCTTGGGCCGGCCGGAGTGAAATATAATCGAGGTGGGTACCTACCTATCAAACTGCTAGCGGATATAACGTAAACAGAATCACGTTCATGAAATGAATACGTTCGGAACTTATGCCTCGGGAATAAGTCTCAATATTGTATGCATTGCAGCAATATAAATTAGATGGAAGATTGGTACCAGGTATTGTTCCTATATACTATTTATTTTGCAATTACTTATAGCCCGACAAGTTACTTTGTAACCCTCGTCGTGTTGCAGATTCTAGTAGTCATTGTTTTACGGCAGCGAGTAAAAAGTCACCGAATGTCACCGATGTAAACAATGAGAGAAGACAAGGCTGATATTACGCGAGAATAATAATTTTAGCACAGAAATTACGAAATGATACAAAGTGATACGAGAAATTATTGCAATTTGGTTAGATATGCAAGGATTTGAGCAGCTTTCCGTTAAATAATGTTATGGAAATTTTGTTACCGGACCGGGTACTGACGTTTTATCGTGCGGTCTTGTCTTGTTGGATTGGTTACTTTATTAGGGTTTAATTTATGTTTGATATTTTATTTAGGTTATTTGTAGCAGTAACTATTTATTTCAAAAATATACATTTAAATGATGGAACGGTCTTGAAGCTTGTTGAAGATATGTAGTTATCGGTAAAAAAACTTGAACGTGGTTTAGAATTCGTTTGAATTAGGTTTTAAATTATGTTTATCGTTATTAATAACCTACATACGCCTCACCATGTATGTTGATCATAATTTAAATGATGACAATTGTTGCATCATTATCATTTGTACATTATGCCATATGTTAGTTGATTATAGCGCCACTACACATATCAGGGTTATAAAGAGCTATGTCAGGCTATAAATAAATTTTCGATTTATTTTCACATTGTGAAAAAATACAAATAAAATGTTGTTACTCCAACGCAACCTTTATCCTATCTGCGTTATATTGGTATTGATTGCAATATATTAATAAGAATAGATAAGTACATACTATTAATCGGTCGTCCATTAAATTGGATGAATGTCCTGTGCGTCCATTAAATTGGATGAATATCCTCTGCGTCCATTCAATTGGATGATTATTCTTTGCATACATTAAATTGGATGATATCCTCTGCGTCCATTAAATTGGATGAATGTTATCTGCATCCATTAAATTGGATGAATATTATATGCGTCCATTAAATTGGATGAATGTTCTCTGCATCCATTAAATGGGATGAATACCCTCTGCGTCCATTAAATTGGATGAATGTTCTCTGCATCCATTAAATTGGATGAAATTCCTATGCGTCCATTAAATTGGATGAATTTTCAGGTCGCCCCACGATACCCCTAACATGGCGCAACAACTACCGCCACCAGAAAAATTGGACCTGGAGGGTGACAGCGCTTCAGTCGGATTAAGCTGGGAAAAATGGAAAAAATCTTTAAATATTTACTTTGAAGCGGCTGACATTGACAGCCCTCGGAAAAAGAGAGCAATTCTTTTAGTCTTGGGTGGAGCAGATTTGCAGGATATTTTCTATAACTTGCCAGGTGCAAGCGGTGAACCGTCTACAGATGTAGACGTGTATAAAGAAGCAATCGAGAAGCTTGATGGGTATTTCCTTCCCAAACAAAACAAAACATATGAACGCCACATTTTCCACATGTTAAAACAAGAAGAAGGAGAAAACTTTGAAAAATTTCTAATAAAATTAAGAAGCCAAGCGAAAAAATGCAAGTTCGATAAACCAGAAGAACACATAATGGACCAGATTGTAGGGAAATGCACATCATCAGAGCTACGGAAAAAGATTTTGACTATGGGAGATGAAGTTACATTGGACAAAGTTATAACAGTCGCAAATACCTTAGAAATCGTAGAGCGACAAATGAAAAGTTATGAACAAAAGCAAATACCGAAACCGAGTGAAGTGAATGCCCTCAAAATAGGAAACAAGGAAAGAATTTCAAGGTGGGAAAGGCAAAATGAAGTAAGACGAGATACAGAAAAAAAATCTGCTAAATGTACCAGATGTGGCAACAACAATCATTTCTCTAACGATTCAACTTGTCCAGCAAAAGAAAAAAAGTGCCATGGCTGTGGAAAGCTCGGACACTTCCAAAGGTGCTGTCGGTCTAATCAGCAAAAACGGAAGTGGGGACAAAACCAAAATAGAACAAAAAGTCAAGGACGGAAACTTCGGTCAATTCCATGGATAACGGCGGTGATGTACAATATATTTTTAATGTGAACGATGATGCATCCATAAAGTGCCAAATGGGTGGAATTAACGTGGAGATGTTGATCGATTCGGGTTGTAAGGTAAATTTAATATCGGAAAAGACCTGGGAACATTTAAAAAATAACAAAATTGATTGTTGCAAACAGATCAAAGAGCCTAATAAAATATTAATGGCATACGGAAGCGAAACACCTTTGCATATACAAGGATCTTTCGAAACGGAAATAAAGATCAATGGAAAAACGGATCGTACTACGGTTTATGTTATAAAAAATGGATCGAGGAATTTGCTTGGCAAAGAAACGGCGTTACAACTAGGCGTATTAAAACTAGGATTTAACGTAAACCAAGTTAGCCAGAAACAACAAAATCCGTTTCCTAAATTCAAAGATATTATGGTGAATATTCCGATTGACGAATCAGTGAAACCGGTCATGCAGCCAAACAGACGAATACCGATCCCTTTAGAAGATAAAATTAATGAGAAAATTCAAGAGCTATTAGACTCGGACATCATCGAAGAGGTGCATGGGCCGTCTCAATGGGTTTCACCTATAGTGCCCATACTGAAGGATGATGGGGACCTACGGTTATGTGTTGATATGAGACGAGCGAACTCAGCGATACTACGAGAAAACCACCCGTTACCATGCATGGAACACTTGTTGCCAAAATTAAAGAAAGCACAGTTCTTTTCCAAATTGGATATTAAAAACGCGTTCCACCAAATAGAACTTCATCCTGAATCTAGACATCTAACTACGTTTATAACTTCTAAAGGGCTTTTCAGGTATAAGAGGCTTATGTTTGGTATTACCTGTGCACCAGAACTATTCCAGAAAATCCTTGAAAAAATGCTGATCAAATGTGAAGGTGTGATAAATTTCATAGATGATATATTGGTCTGGGGAAACAGCGAAGATGAACACGATTCACGACTGTCCGAAGTACTAAATGTGTTAAAAGAGAACAATGTTCTGATGAACAACAAGAAATGCATATACAAGGTAAACGAGATAGATTTTTTGGGACACCGTTTATCACCGCAAGGGGTTAGACCATTGAACAAATATATTGAAAGTATATCAGGATTTCGAGTTCCGAAAAGCATTGAGGAATTGCAAAGTTTTCTTGGTCTGGTGAATTACATTAATAAATGGATTCCCAATTTGTCTACCCTCACAGAGCCACTGAAAGAGCTTCTAAGAAAGAAATTTGGAAAGAAGGCAAGCATCGAGAGTTCATGGGAAAAGGAACAAAATGATGCATTTATAAAGCTTAAAGACATACTGAGTAATATAGAGACATTAGGGTATTATGATGTTAATGACAAGACACAAGTTATAGCAGATGCAAGTCCAGTCGGACTTGGAGCAGTTCTAGTCCAGACAGATTCAAAAGGGCCGAGGATAATCGCGTTTGGGAATAGAACATTATCCGACTGCGAAAGGAAATACAGCCAGACTGAAAAAGAAGCCCTGGCTCTTGTTTGGGCTATTGAACACTTCAATATATTTATATTCGGGAAAGAGTTCGAATTGATAACAGATCACAAGCCGCTAGAATTTTTATTCAGTAAAAAGTCTAAACCTTGTGCTCGAGTAGAAAGGTGGGTTCTACGATTGCAAGGGTACCGTTATAATATCAGGTATAAGCCGGGAAAAACTAATATTGCAGACCCACTATCGCGATTGTGTGAATATTCAAGCTGTCTGAATAGCCCGACAAATGACCTATACGTCCATCAAATCGTAGAAATGGCAAAACCTCACGCGATATCTATGTATCAGATAGAAAAGGAGTCAGAACTTGATGTTGACATATGCAACATTAAAAAAGGCGTCTATAACAATCAGTGGGATGAATCAGTAAAAAGCTACAAAATCTTCATGGATGAATTATGTTTCTACGAAAATATCCTATTGAGAGGCAGTAGAATTGTAATTCCTCAGAAACTAAGGAAGCAAGTTTTGGACGCTGCCCATGAAGGTCATCCAGGTATGGTAGCCATGAAGGGCAGGCTGAGGGCTAAAGTTTGGTGGCCTAGGATCGACAAAGACGTTGAGTTGATTGTAAAAAGTTGCAAAGGATGCACGTTGGTCGGCTTACCAAACCCTCCTACAGCTATGAAGCGCCGGGAGCTACCTTTGGATGCCTGGGTAGATACAGCTATGGATTTGCTAGGCCCATTGCCGAATAATGAATATTTACTGGTTGTTATAGACTACTACAGTCGATACAAGGAGGTGAAATTTACAAAGATAATTACTAGTGGTCAAATTATAAAGATTTTGGAAGAAATGTTCAGTCGTCTTGGCTATCCAGTTTCCATCACATCGGATAATGGAAGACAATTTGTGAGCGAAGAATTCAAAGCTTATTTACAACAATGTAATATTAAGCTTTTTAATACCGTACCATATTGGCCACAAATGAATGGGGAAGTAGAGCGCCAAAACCGAGACATAGTTAAACGACTCAGAATATGTCACAGTGAAAAAAAAAGATTTGAAGAAGGCCTTGTACGAATATTTAATGATGTATAATTCCACGCCCCATTCCGTGACAGGAAAGACGCCGTCTGAGCTTTTCTTTAAAAGACAAAATAGAGACAAAATCCCCATGTTAAGGGATATAAATGACAGAGAGGACGATTCAGAAGTAAGAGACCGAGATAAGATGCAAAAAGAAAAAGGAAAGGAATATGGAGACCGAAAAAGGAGAGCTGAAGATCCGGGACTATCTGAAGGCGATAAGGTATATGTCAAAGAATTAGAAAAGACCAACAAGCTTGCCACGACCTTCAACCCTACACCACACGTTGTAGAAAAATCTGTAGGTGGGGACGTTATAGTGATGAACGAAGAAACGGGACAAAGGTTACGCAGGAACGTGGTACATTTAAAGAGAGTTGAAGGAAAATGGGAAGCAGTTCAAAATGAAGATTTACCTTCTGATTAGATATTAACGAAAAATTGAGATTTACCTTCTGATTATATACCAAGGTCAAAATGGAGAATTACCTTCTGACTAAATATTAGATTACTACTGTGTACCTCGTGAGATTCATTTATCTAATAAAAAATGTTATTAAGGAAGGGATGTAGTGTTTGTGTATCCTAGATACATATATACATTGTCTCATGTACACCAGTGACGAGGTAACTGTCAGCTGTCAGTCTATGAATAGTGGTTGTGGAGGCTGGACGTGTACTTGCGTACTGGGTGTAAGGTTGAGCCAGTGACTATATACATACATCAATATAGTGAAGACGTAGATACTACAGCTATTTTATGAAATTTGTCAATTTCGCGGTGTTGGACAAAATAAAATAATGATACAACAACACAGTTACAATACTTACAAATTAGTTACAATACAGTTTAGGAAATATAAGCTACGAGTATGTACCTAGACTTAAACGTTTCGGTATCAAAAGTGCAATCACTAAGGCTTTGCACCTACAATTTTTTTCCAAATTATTATTGATGGACGTACCAACGCCACACACACGATCGTAGATTTATTGAAGTTATTTTCAAGAGATAAATGCCATTACCTACGTGACCGTTTATTCCGCTACGTTCCCCCACGCCCGTGTACCAAGGAAGACGTGTTTCACCCTGAGGTCGTAAAACGGCACAGGTGATCTAGGACGATGGGACATCGACGTTAATGTCATCCTTTAAACTTTATTTAACGGGACGCTATGTTTTACGGTTGCCTCATTAACATTATATGAGCTACCTACATGTATTGTGTAGGTACCTACCTATAGTAAGTACTGTAGAGGTCACCTATACAGTACTGGGGCTGCACTATTCGAATTCAAATCTGGAAGTCTATAAATATAAGACGAGATGAAGACGGCAAGGAGTCGCCCCCGAGGCTTTGGCTTTGGCCTCCGGACCACGCTACGCGTACCTCTCGCAAAGTTCTCCAATAAATGTGATAATATTCTACTGCGTCTTCCTCTACCTCTGAGCACCTTTACTACCTGTATGTAGTGTACTCGTAGTGTCTTTGTTTTGTATGTCCCTTTTTTAGACTTAGGATGATCATTTGTAATTATTTTGTATTTTATTTTGTATTTAAAATGAATCATCATCCTCTTAGCGTTATTCCCGGTTGTGCCCTAAAGGAGTTCGGGGTCCGCTTTGACACCTAATCCCAAGATTTGGCATAGGCACTAGTTTTTACGAAAGCGACTGCCATCTGACCTTCCAACCCAGAGGGAAAACTAGACCTTATTGGGATTAGACCGGTTTCCTCACGATGTTTTCCTTCACCGAAAAGCTAACGGTAAATATTCCGTACATAAGTTGCGAAAAACTCATTGGTACGAGCCGGGATTCGAACCCACGACCGCCGCTTGACAGCCGCATGCCTGAACCACTAGGCTACCGTAGCTTGTATTTAAAATGAATAATTGTAGAAATTAATTGTATATGGACTTAGTCTGAATTAAACGATTTGATTGATTGATTGATTGACTACAGTATCAATTCTTGGATTTACGAGCAGTTCCAGTTACTTACAGAGTTTGTATACATGTATATCTAAACGTTAGCCTCAAATTCTTTTTAGTGATCAAATACGACGATATTAAACTGGAGACACGCCGCGCCGTATTGCACGTGCAATCGACATCATTACAAAATTCCATAGAACTATGTTAGCCGATGTTTACAGTAAGGGTGCGGACGCATCCGGTCCAGGTCCATTGAAATTAAGTCAGATTGGTATTTGCTACGCGCTCTCGCTTCTACTCGCGCCAAGCATGGCGTATCAGAATGAGCGAAAAATAATAATCTATTTTAGTTCCAGTTCAATACGTTTAGTCACATACAACCCCAGTGATGTCATTCACAATGCTCACCGAGTTCATTGCTACAGATTAACCAGTATAAGTCTGACTTCTAATTGCTCATAATGTCGCACGAATCTCGAGGTCAAAATAAACAAGATCTCACATATGCATATTGACGATGATACAGTATTCGACCTCATAACAACGGTAAGGCAAAACTAAATATAAACAACACTTATCTACTTGTAAGAATAGATCTCTGGACACGACAGTGGACTTTCTATTTTCTTAATTTTTTTATTTTTAATATTTGTCTACTTGCACAACTGAACTGTAGCACCACCAGTGGGTATCGAGAACACACATTAGGGTACGTTACTTTCGTCGTGAGCGAGTAGACGCGATTCGAATAGATTTCGATTGTCGCAAATTCGATGTCAAATTCGTAACTCATGGTGCCGTTGTACTCCGAAAACAACTTTAAAACGTTAGCGAGTAACGTTTTAAAGTTGTTTTCGGAGTACAACGGCACTCGGCGTTTAGTTTTCGATGCGTAATTTAAACTTGCGATTCGTACTACCAATCGGTAGTGTGAGACACTTAGAATAATAACGCATAAGTAGAAGGATAGTTTCATACGGCCGACGTTGTGATCAACTCGTATTCACACGCGCATTTTGTTCCACCGATCGGCGTACTGGGCCATTTATGGCCGAGTTTTAGTGGCCTCACCGTTGCGCGTGAACTGCTTTTCTATGCGTTATTATTCTAAGGTGAGACACAAATTAGACAATTCGAATCGAAGAATACCGTTGCGACTGTAGTTTACTATTTCATTTGCAAAATGGCGTGTGTTAACGTATTATTCCGTCAAGAGTTGCCGTTTTACCGTAGATCCAATCGACACATATCTCAAATTAAAGAACGTATAAATATAAGGGTTTTTAATTGACAACATATATCCGCAGAATTCGGATTGTCGCGTATTTTTTATTTAAAAGTGCAAATAAATGGCACACAGTCCGCCATATTGTGTCGAGAGAATCAGTGGAGAATCGGCGCACACTTTTAAGTTATACATAATGTCGTTAAGCTTAAGGTATAGATTCCTTTAAAGTCTTTAAGCAAGTTGGCCTTTTCAACTTACGCGATGCGCGTTTCTGTAATGTCATAACCGACAAACGCTAGCATTAAAATTAAAACGATAAATGCTTGTGATATAAGGCTGAATATTGAAAAATTGATTAAACTATACGAACGAGCGAGTTGACGAGTAAGTAAACGTATATTACAATTATATTACAGGGCCCGTACTTTTCATGCTGATGACATCAATTTGACGTCACGCTGCATATATGGTGATCCCAAATAGGTTTATTGTAATCATTAATCATTAGTCGTCAATCATTTTAATCATGTACAAATTACTTCAACAGTAATCTATTCACACGTGGAATAACTTATAGGTACCTACTTGATCCGTGAAACGTAAATTAAACTATTTATTTTGTTTTTATACATACAATTACAATCATACTCTATGCAGTGTGACGTCATTTTTGCGTCAACGGCATGATACGTACGGACCCTGGTGGTAACAATTAACAATACCATTTGATAAAATGTATGTATTAGTAGTTTATGTGACTGTACATAATTAATGCCTAATTATGTACAGTTACATACACTACTTTATCTATCCACATATCATAAGCCTCCATGATGCATCCAGGAGCCGCATATTATGACCGGCATCGTGGCGTTGGTTTCTGGCAGCTGTCATAGTATTTTTTTTAATTCAGAGACAAACTAGAGTCGGTGCCAACTGTTATATCGTTCGATATCTTACGTGCGACATTTGTCAAATTTGTATGCAAATTGACAATTCATTTCGAACTAAACGTCATCTCGACTGATATTAGAATAGAGGTCAAATCAAACTGCTTTGTTTTTCAGAGGTGTTCGAAATTTGAATTTAATAATAGCATCAAAATCGATGTTATTATTTAGCAATAATAACATTTTCACAGATAAGAAATTTGTTCTAACAAAACAGTCTGTTTTTATGGTGGTCATAATGTGCGGTTCTTGAATGCATCATGGAGGGTTTATGATATTTGGATAGATAAAAAAAACATAACAAATTGTTTAATGTACGTTTCACGTATCAAGTACGTACATACTAATTATTCCACGTGTGAATAGATTACTTTTAAAGTAATTTGTACATGATTAAAATGATTGACGACTAATGATTAATAATTACAATAAACCTATTTGGGATCACCCTATGTGCAGCGTGACGTCAAATTGATGTCATCGGCATGAAAAGTACGGGCCCTGCGTATAACTGAGTCGTAGTAAAGTTTAGATTTTAAGTTCTGAGAGAGACCACCAGGGGCAGTGTGTAGATTCTCCATCCATACTAGTGATACTCGATCCTCGCTCACGAAGAAAGTAAACGCGACTCACGTCAAACCTGTGGTAAACCTATAGTCAAACTTTCAATGGCCCTAATAGTGACGATTGACATTTCACTTTCTTCATTTGTAAAACTTTAATATTTGAGTTCTTCTATAAAAAAAAAATATTTGCTTAGTTACGAATGTTACGATGGAGTTGGCGTAGTACTGAACTGCATGTAAATGAAACTAGCCGTATTCGTACCTTCTAAGAGAAAATGCTAATGATCTCAATACATAAACAAGTAAAGGGCTTTATTTTGATGGTAAAAAAATATTCGGTTATTGATTTATTAATTATTAACAAACATATCAAATTGAACTTAATAAGCACTGAGAAAAATAAAGTTTAAAATAAGTGGAAAAGGTACGAATTGGAGATGTTCTTAAAACGTACCCGTTTATTCCTTTATCGTACCTACTTTTTTTTTTTGACAGGCTCATAGTACTGTCAGCTGTCAGTCCGATAATTACAGCAACTGACGTAATTATTTATCTATATTATTAATACGCGAGGACGATTTTTGTACATGCCAATTGCTACAGTTATGGTCAATTGGCATGGATAATAATATGTCATTCGATTCGTCTCATGCTGGAGATTTGCAATAAGCTCTTAGTTTTTTCATTTTTTATCGAAAAAATACTAAGAGATTAATTTCAAAAAACTACTGTGCGCTGACCACGCACGTGACTTTGGCTGTGTGAAGTTACGTGACGTAACTCCTGTTTTGACTTGAGACGACAATGTAAAATAAATAGATAAGAATTGAACTCAAACCTGTAGTAAGTTCTTCAGCATAAATGTAGAGTCGGCCACATATGGATACAACACTAAGAAAATAGAAAATTAACGATCTTTTACAATCCGGCAAGTCGAGCAAAACAAAGAGGCACGGCCGTACCATCCTTTTCTCGAAGCCATTCAGGCCATTTTCAACATCCTGTAATTTTGTGCTAGCTAAAGCTAGAACCCTGAATTTTCAGTAACATGTAGGGCATAATATGGCTTACATATAATGTCAATAACATTCAATTTGAACTTTTAGTTTAAGAACTATTGTCCGTCAAAGTTCGTTAGTTTTGTCACTGACATACTCACTTATATACTGATGGTGATGATCAACATAATTCTAAGGTACTTCTAGCAGACCCACAAGCTCCAAATTTCAAACTGAATTCATAAAAAACCTAAAAATATTGCAATTTTAGTCACATTTCAGAGATATATAAACTGCATAAGTAGTTGTAATTCTATACAAATACATGCGATTACAAAGTTACTTTTGCAGTCCCTTCCTGCACAACTATACAAATTCTATTTGCGGTTGGTAAATTAACATTCCCATACAAAGACTACAAAAAGAAATGACATCCCTTAAAAACATTCCCAAGTTGCAGAATTTTATTTAGCAAGCAAATAAAGATTAATAAGAATGCCTGACTTGGCTCTAAGAAATATCTCACCACTTTTTACTGTGGAAGAGTTTCGAGACTTGGCCTATTTCTTACATGGAATGTTTTTAATGGGATCATGGGGGCTAGCACACTAGGCTTTATGTCGGGTTTTACGTGACGTTTCAGTACATTTTCGCCGACATAAAACCTAGTGTGCTAGCTAGGCATATGTTTGCAAAAGCTGACAGACGTATGTGTCAGCTGTGCATTTATTGTTTTATTGACATACAGATGTCAATATTATTGGCCATGTTTTTCTTACTTCAAAAAAGTTTATATAGAAACTTATTTAGCCATATTCGAGATTTTGGGAGAACAATGAGGTATTAAACACATCAGTAGTTGTCGTGGAGCCCTTAAACGACTTTGTTAACCTTACTTAGAACAATGCCGTAGGCGCCGATAGGCTTATTCCACTCGATTACTTACATTTCTTCTCGGATCCCGGGGAGTCCCATTGGTAACTTTGTTGACCTGACTTGAATAGTATGTATGCATGTAAATACTTTATTGTACACAAGACAGACAAAATAGGTTACGTTAGGTAATAGTTGAATACCATCCAAATTATTTCAGGTTCAGATTATTATATTTCGATTAAAGAGTAGGCCATAATATGTAGAAGGATTACGTACCTATGTGCTATATTTTGTTCCGTCGCTCCGCCCAGGTTCTTTGTATACGCGGCGGAGCCGTGCGGATAGTAATGATTATTGCGTGACAAATGTAATTAGTTTGTCCAATCATCTCTATTAAGAATTCTTCGTTTTTACGACTTTTGGGTCTTCTAAGTCTCCGTACATGAATCTACAGCCTTTTTCTAAACATTGGATCTTCTTTTTTAACTGTATTCACTTTTTTGTATTTTTTTCTTAGAAGGGGATTTTTATGATGTTTTGCATTTTATATGATGTTACATACATACATACATAGATTCATGCCTTTATTCCCAAATGGGGTAGGCAGAGCACATGAAACATATGTTCCAGCGCCACTTTTAGCATAAATGTGGATATAAAAGATGGACAAAATGTGATGTCGCAGTGATAGGTTGCTAGCCCATTGGCCGCAACACACTTCCACCCCGTTCCCTTAGTACGACTCTTACGACACCCACGGGAAGAAAGGGGGTGGTGGTATTCTAACCCGACACGGGATTATGTTGATGATGTTGTTATATGATGTTGTTTTATTTTAAACTAGCTGTTGCCCGCGACTTCGTCCGCGTATAACATGTTATCGTCTAAATGTTTGTTGAAGGAATGAATTTAAAAAAAACATTGAAATTAATGTTGTACCTAGTCTTATAGAAAACAATCTAAAACCGATGTTACATGTCTCTTACTTTCAAAATCTCTTGCTCTCTATACAAACTAAGAACCCTCTCTGAACCCTCATAGTAAACAGTCTGAAACCGTAGTTACAAATTTCCTACTTTAAAAATGTCTTGCTCTCTATACAAAGTTCGAACCCCCTTTTAACCTTCTTAGGCGATGAATTAAAAAAAACGCTGAAATAAGTTTTGTAGTATTTTAGCAAACAGTCTAAAACCGAAGTTACAAATCCCTTACTTTAAAAATATCTTGCTCTCCATACAAACTTTGAACACCCTTATAATCCCCTTTAGGGGATATATTTAAAAAAAATGCTAAAATAAGTTTTGTAGTCTAAACAGGCTAAGATCGAAGTTACAAATATCATACTTTAAAATTTTCTTGCTCTCCATACAAATTTTGAACGCTTTTCAGGGAAAAATTAAAAAAAACACTCGGTTTTTTTATTGTATTGAAGGTAAGTATTTTTTCTACAAACTATCAAGTCTCTAGCTAAAAAAAAGTTTTTCCCATACGAACCTTGCACCCCTTTTTAACCCCTTAAGGGGTGAAATTTTCCAAAACGCTGGCAGTAGGTATTTTTTTGTATTTTAATAAGTAGGTAGGTACTTAATCTTTCTACAGAGTTATAAGTTTCTACCTAAAAAAAGTTTTCCTATACAAACATTGCACCTCTTTATCCCCCACTTAGCGGGTGGAAATTTTCAAACCACTGAAAGTAGTTTACCTATATATTTGTATTCTAATAATTAATCTTTCTACACAATTTCAAGTCTCTAGCTCAAAAAAAAAAGTTTCCTCCATACAAATTTTCACCCGTTTTAATGCCAGTAAATTTACCGTACAGTAAATTTACCGGAGAATCTACCGTTATTCACGGAAATAATGGGAGAAATTTGCGCTATCTCTGAAGAAGTTACAGACACGGAAGCAGTTTACATCTTAGGGGACTTTAACGCACACCCTGACGAGTTATTCTGTAGGGAGATGCTGCAATTTTGTATGTCGCAAAACTGGTACTGTGTAGATCTAAACATGTTGAATGCGGCGGAGACGTATACCTTTACAAGTGATGCCCATGGCTGTAATAGGTGGTTGGACCACTGCATTGTCACTGAGGCAGCGCGACAAACTGTACGTAATATTAAAGTTAGGTATAACGTGTATTGGTCCGATCATCTACCGCTAATTTTAGAGTGCAATCTAAACAAATTGAATAGTAAGAACATTCCGATTGAAAGGCGTAACGAAGGGGTAATTTGGGGTGAAAGGGGGGCTCCGCAGATTGAGCTATATCAGTCGATTTGTGATAATGAGCTCAAACTGCTTGACTTTCCTGCAGAGCTAACGGCATGTGCTGATAGACAATGCAATGACCCGAATCATAAAGTGGTGTTAGATAACATGTATAGCAGTATTATCAACACCTTGACGGATGCGGCGAGAAAGTCGAGTAGGGCGGAGCGGGCTAAGAGGGGAGGCAAAGTTCAGGTAGTCGGTTGGAACAAATACGTGGCCGACGCTCATAGGGATGCTAGGAGTAAATTTTTATTGTGGATATCGCATAACAAGCCTAACCACGGACCTGTTTACCAGGATATGCATGACAGCAGAAAGCTTTTTAAGGTGAAGCAGCTTCAGAAAAGTACCAAAATGGGCTTGGAAATTCCTACTTCATTACGCGAAAACTACATAAAATGTAACGGTTTCTTATTTAAATGCTATTTGAAGATATTTGCTACAATTATATAATGCCCAACACACGATTTGATTAATTTGCCTCGATGGATTAGGCTCGCAAAGTTAGCTCTGATTGCGCGTTTTTCGGTAGGTCGAGTTGACTAAAAACCAGAACCATTTTTTTGCTAGTCAATGTTCAGTATTTATTTTTGTATCCTTTTATTCCTTATTAAATATTTGACAACGTAGTAGGGTCATTTTATTTTTAATTAACGTAAATTAGTAACATTAAGCACATAAATATAAAATCTCGCTCAAAACGGATGCGCGTAAGTCATTCGTTTGAATTTTAGTAGGCAGATGGCCAAGCGGCCTCGGGCTGGACGGACGTCTGTCGCGATTTTTTGCATTTTGACAACTGTAAAATTCGCTAGTTTAATACCAGCTGTTAGAAAATAATACGTTTTCAGGGAGAATTAATAGGGTGTCATGTGGGTGGATAAACGTTTAAAATAGATATTCGGTCATTTTTACAATTTGTTCTAATTTAAAACACAAAAGTTCGTTCACAAACCCTACCATTACAACCCGATTTTTCATATTTCTCATCTTAAGATTCCGTTATTAATGAAAGAAGTTCGAATACGTTTCTTAAGAATGTGGAATATTTTTTTATCAAACAGGTCACATTGTCTAGTACGGTGTATGTCGTAACATCTCGCTGCCCCAATATTATAGGGTCCTATGTTACATTGTCGGGGTACTTCAATTTAGACTTAGTGTCACTCTGACAGACTTCAAATTTCAAGTTGATAAAAGTGCAACATAGAACCCTATAATATTGGGGCAGCGATCTGTCATATAGAAAGATTTGACATTTGGCATTTACCCTGTCTTAGGACTTAGATATATCGTTTTCAATAAAATAATAATATATTAAATACAATGAAAATCGTATAGTGTACAAACTATAACGATTATGATATTATATTGTGATCCGCTGTAATAATGACGCCATCCAGTTAAATCCCCTGCAGTTCCAACCAATTGAATGTGGAAAGAGATTGTCAGCATAATTATACCTACTCGGAATATGCAAGCATGATGTAATTTGTGTTTATTGTGGTCAAATCAAGACGGATTATTGTCACCCAATTGGATACAGTTCTTCAAGATACCTCCTAACTACACTTCAACTCCAAGTTTTTAACACATTCACTGCCCAGAATCTCTACGCACTACGCTCCTCCTACGCCGTAGGCACCGACGGCGTAGGCGCCCGCTAAGCGGTTTCATGGCAGACCTGAGTGAGAGTTTGAAAGTCAAGTGAGAAAGAAGAAGTAGTAAATAATTGTAATAATTAATATGCCTAAACAGTAAAGTATTCCATTGCATAATATATAGATTTGCATCATTTTGTTGCGTAACATATTTTTTTACCTACAAATAATGAAGTAGGGTGATTTCATTGTATGATGTAATTTACATTGAATGATATACTTTTTATTCTTGTGGTATAAAACATTCCTACTAATGAAGAATTTGTTTCATTTTCTTTACCTACTCTGAGGCTAAGGAATTCACTAGAACAGACATATTTAGATTAAGTATGCTGTAGTAAACAACGTATGCTCGCTTTAAAGCTTTATGGTAAGGATATAATGATGTGACGGATCTTGCCAATGAGAATACAATTAGGTAGCTAAAATCGACTTCCGAGCTATGTTTACAATTTGGCACCTTATTCCTTTGTGATAAGGCGAAAAAGAAAAATATTCTATATATCATCATCATTATCATATCAGCCGAAAGACGTCCACTGCTGGACATATGCCTCCCCCAAAGAGTGCCAAAATGACCGGTCCTGCGCCACCCATTCTATATATAGTAGTATAGAATATATAATTTTTTCGCCTTACCAGCTAAGTCTCATATCTGGGAAATTCTTTTTCTCTATTTTCACCCAAGCAGAGCTCAGGTTTATATGTATGTATGTGATACATACATATATAGTATAAAATGGCATATCATTTGTAATCCTATGCGTGCAAAAGAAGTATCAGTAAATAAAATACATTACTTACAAGCAGGAATCGAAATCGAGGGGCCATCCAGGAAGTACGGCAGTCAGTACAATTATCAAAGAATTATTATTAGTACCATTTTTTATACCATGTATTTTGCAAACAAACACACGGTTTGCGAGATATCGAAGCCTATGGACGCTTGCTACTAAAGAGGATTCACACATTGGAGGATGCTTAGGGTTCATTTGAATTAACTCACAGATATTCACTAGTTTACGATATAATATTGCTTACCTATATTATTCTTTGTAGATATAGGTCAGTAGAAATCGACACAAAATAGGCTTAAATCGCAAGGGCATGGTTTTTCGGTATATGGAACCGATATATAGTTAGGATAGTGTGAACACGAAATTTTGGTTTAAAAGTCATAAACTATGCTACTTTGACCATCAAGATGTCGTACACTTTAAAAGATAAATAAATGTAAAACAATTTTAGTTAAGCCACAGGTCTATAAAATCAAGCGATGGCCCTTCAAATATAGTCTATTTATGCATTAGGTACCTAAATTTAAAATTTGAATATTCAACATAAATGTTACACAAGAAATAATATCAAATGTGCAATATGGCGGCGCCAATACCTACACATTACTATTAATTTTACTCATTTACTTTATTTATTTTTAATATACAACCACACATTTTTGAACGCATCCTATTACACGCCATACCTGGCAACTTTCCTTCACCCTCACCCCAAACCACAGTGCACTAAAAATACCCGTCTCGCACGCGCTAACGCTCAATCAAAAACTATTGAAAAAACTCAAAAATCCTACAAGTGTGCATACAAAAACCACAAGTGATTACCGAAGTACAAGTGTTTACTGTGAAATAACAAAATTCTTTCTTCTATGCTGAAACACGAACGCAATACTGGATTGCCGGCTGGCGCCGATTAAAAGGTTTGTCTTGCCGCACCACAATGTGCCCCGCCCTCTGCCTTTTAAAAGCGATACGGAGGGCTATAAATCATGTAAAAACAATAATTACTTTTTAATTTACAGACTTCTTTTGGTTTGGTTCAGCTAGAAGCTTTTCTTCAGGTTCTTCCACGCTTTCTTCCTCAGGTTCTTTCAGTTTTTTGAGTTCGTGTTGTGCCTGGGCTTTCTCAAGATCGTTCTCGTCATCGCCTATCGAAATCAAAGCGATGACTTCGAATAATTTTCCTGAGCAAATTAAGCATAGAACTGAGCATTTGAGCTTAGCTCTCTGGTAGTTGGTGGCAAATGTGCATGCAAAGCCCTTTGAATACCTATACATTTGTCAGTATAGTAACACCAAATGTCTCATTATTTGATAATCAATTTTTACCTATTTTAGTGTTTTCGAGATTGTGATTGAATTATTAGTCTCACAGACCTCTCTGTGTTTTAATGAAAGCAAATTAAATTGAGTTTAACTTTATTACTAATATTTTTTCTCATAGCGCGAGGGATTTATGATTATGTTTTGGTCCAGACAGGGCAATTTAAAATCGACGAAGTTCGGAAAAAATATATCATTTTCGAAGGACAATAGCTTCGTCCCCTTAGAGCTTACAGATTTGCAGTTTAATTCAAATAAAATTGTTGGAATAGGGAACTTGCATTTTTTTATTTTATTGCGAAAATCAAATGTACAATTTAGCATTAAAACAACTGTAGCACTAAAACTTTCTTATGATTTATTTTTCTGATTTTATATGCATTTGAAATCCGCATGCGCCGGCACCCCCCGAAAACGCTCTATATTAAACTGGCTTATGCTATGACGTCACAACATATATTCTCGGCGCGTTTACTATGGAGTAAGTCATTAATTTGCAATTATCTCCACATCGTTTACGTTTAAGTCTATACTTGTCATACAAAATATCATTTTCTGTGCCAATTCAATATTCTGGGTAACTGTTATGTTATTTTATCGAAACAATAATATTTTTTTTTCGTCATTTTAACGTGAGATAAAACTAATACAATCGTTTTTTTTCTTCTGTATGATATTTCTACGTATATCCGCATCAATTGAGTGCAATTTATTTGAAATTGAAGTCCCATGCAAGTTCCCCATTTTAATCAACTTTAAAATTCAGACGTAAATGTAAAAAAAGTCCTAAAATTTCGCAGTTTTACGCGTGTCGCGCAACTGGCACAAGCTTTTCGAAGTCGCAAACTTGTGTCTACACTACCCTAACTGATCCATAAAACAAAACCAAATAAGTTACTGACAAAATTAACCTACATACAAACAGGTGAAGTTAATATAAAGCTTGCAAAAACCAGAACTACATCGTGCTTTGCGATTTTAATGTCGAATTCTATAGTCCTAACAACGCATCGCTTTGAACCAGGTTCATTGGATGTGGTACTGGAGAGCACCGAAGAGTTTTTATGATCTTCATGAATATACAAATAACTTCCACATATCACTAACAAATTACTATTATTATGTTATTAGTGTCTACCCTTTGATGTAGGTATCACCATCACCTGCGACTACATTACTCACTTTCGGTTTGCTGACGACACTACTTACCGTACATTACAATCATAGAGGCACCAGGGGGTGTCAGTGACAGTGATTAAAGAGTACTAAATACGTATTAATATATGTAGGTACGAGTTTATTAGGTCTATTTAGTATAATTATATTCTGGCCTGATATTGGTTTACGGGTATACCTAATACATTGGTGTTACACTTTCATAATAACACTTACAACAGCAGCAGAAACCGAATGTATAATTATGTTTTAGGACGGTATTTTATACTTAGTATTATTTGTAGTACCTACTTTTTTGCATTCTCACACTATAAAATCAGGAGCAAAATAAGGATTACCTAATATAGATACCTACCCAGTAACGTACAAATAGGTACGTACCAACAAGGCTCGATCATTCTGACTGACGTGATCGCTTAATGGCCCCTCTATTGTGATGAGTTGAGACTTGAGAATAAAACTGAATTTTCAAATTTAATTATCCATCCAGGCTCAAGCCCCCCAAAAAGCCAGCTCGATCTGAGTCCTTACCATAATGCTACCCCTTTTGTCAAGCAATGTTAATAAATTTTCGCTTGCTTATTTTCATAAAATTTTGCACCTTAGCGAAGACCGAATAGAGTTGCTATGACATTGCCAATCTAAAGACTAATCTATTGACTTATCAATAGTACATATTTCATATACCAAAATGTACCTAAGAAACATACGCAGAATCATCGCAGAATAAGAAAATGTCAACAAGTCTGACATTATTCAATAAGATGTTTTGACAATTTCACTTTCTGTATGGAGGTTGGTGACTGATTTAAATGTATAATATCACGAAAGCAAAAAAATACCGAGGTCAGTGACCTGTCACAGTAAAGTGAGATAGTGTGCGTGAAATGTAGCGGTGTGTGTTTCTGGGGAGAATTACGATAATGTTGCGCCGCCTAGTAGGTTTTTAGTGTCGCGTATGTAGCTTCACCCGAGATGCCTCACCTTAAGTCTAAGTTAAAGTGGTGCCAGGACAGGCAAGAGCAAATTAAATGCGACATTTTGGCCACAAACAGGAGAAATAAGGACTTCAAAGCTTTCTGGAAGAATACTGGTAAATGGAATGTGAGGGCAGGTGTCCCTGTGAGCGTGGGTGGCGAAAGTGACCAGAGAATTATAGCTAATAATTTCAGGCACGCTTTTAATGTCAGCCCGCTCTTGAAAACAAATGTGGCGAGGGTGGA
This sequence comes from Epinotia brunnichana, assembly GCA_963854355.1. Lineage (NCBI taxonomy): Eukaryota > Metazoa > Arthropoda > Insecta > Lepidoptera > Tortricidae > Epinotia > Epinotia brunnichana. The sequence continues at coordinate 19,875,910 of OY977942.1, read as the reverse complement.
CGATGCTGAGCCGATCGTGAATGTGAGCTCGGGTAGATTTACTTCTAAAGAAGTGGAGAAAATCGTTAAAAGTATGCAAAGGGGTAAATCGCCGGGGCACGATGGTCTCAGCATCGAGCACCTCAAGCATGCCGGAAAACACTTGCCTCGCATTGTGGCCTTGTTTTACACCTTGTGCCTGAGTCACACCTACCTGCCTAAGCAACTCACGAATACAGTGGTGGTGCCAATAGTTAAAAACAAGACCGGTGATTTGTCAGACCCGAGTAACTACAGGCCCATCTCTCTGGCAACTATACTTGCTAAAGTGCTTGACAGCTTGCTTAATGGACAACTTTGCAAACACATCAAACTTCAGGACGCTCAATTTGGCTTCAGGCCGGGGTTGTCAACAGAATGCGCGATTTTGTGCCTTAAGCGAGCTGTCAGGTATTACAAGGACAGAAACACGCCCATTTATGCGTGTTTTCTCGACTTGTCAAAAGCATTTGACGTGGTTGTGTACGACAAGTTGTGGGGTAAACTAGTGATGGCGGGAGTACCGAATCAATACATTGCGTTGCTTAAGCATTGGTACAGCAGCCAGGTAAACCGGGTGAGATGGGGGGGAGAGGAATCGGTCGAGTACAGGCTACAGTGCGGAGTGAGACAGGGAGGGCTGACATCGCCTATCTTGTTCAATATTTATATTAACGAGTTGATTGAGCGGCTCAGCAGTGCACATGTCGGTTGCCATATAGGCGGGGTGTGTTTTAATAATATAAGTTACGCGGACGACATGGCACTGCTGGGACCCTCAGTTGACTCGGTGAGGAAGCTAATCAACATCTGTGAGGGGTATGCCGAGCAGCATGGTCTTAAGTACAACACTTCGAAAAGTGAACTGCTAGTTTTCAAAGCACGTAAGTATAATCCGATTACGGAACCTAAGATCATGCTGTGCGGGGTACCACTAAAAGTAGTCGATCGTTTTAAGTATCTGGGACACATGCTCTCAGAAGACTTAAATGATGACCTTGACTTGGAAAGGGAAAGAAGGGCAATGGCAGTTCAAGGTAATATGCTCGCCCGCAGGTTTGCACGGTGTAACGAATCAGTTAAATTGACGCTCTTTAGAGCTTACTGTCAGACATTCTACACATGCAGCCTGTGGGTGAGGTTTACACAAAGGGCCTGTAATGCGTTACGCATACAATATAATAACATCTTGAGGATGCTGTTGCGGCTGCCGAAATACTGCAGTGCATCTGGCATGTTCGCGGGAGCGCGGCTCGATGACTTTTTTGCCATTAGGAGAAAAAGAGTCGCCTCCATGCTAAGGCGAGTGCGCAGCAGCAGCAACGGTCTTCTCGGGGCGTTGGCTGAAAGACTCGACTGCCCGATGATGAAGTTTTGGGTTGAGGTGGCTATAGGGAGAGTTAAGTAGCCTTGGTGTTCTCTTCACTCTCTCAATAGCCAACTCTCGTTAGAAAACCTAAGAATTTTATGTATTTTTTAAAGCTTTTATTTTCTTACTTTATTTTATTTTTTGTTCCCAAGACTAACATAACACGTAAGATTTTACTAACAAAACTATGGATCTGTATGGTCTGAAATAAATGTTTTTTATTTTATTTTTTATTTATTTATTTATTTTAATCACCCTTAGGGATGGAATTTTCCAAAACGCTGAAAGTTCTTTATTTGTATTGTAATAAGTAATATTTCAACAAAAATTTGTCGCTTTCTAAAAAAATATATTTATAAACGTTGCACCCCCTTATACACCCCTAAGGGGTGGAATTTTCTAAAACGCTGAAAGTAATTTATTTTATTTTATTATGTAATCTTTTTAAAAAGGTTTGAGATTCTAGCTCAAAAAATCCCCTTTACTAACATTGTACCCCTTTTTCATACCATTTTCCAAAACGCTGTTTTTTATTTGTATTGTAATCTTTCTACAAACTTTTAAGCTTCTATCTCAAAAAGAAGTTTCGCTCATACAAACTTTGCAAACCTTTTTAACCCCCTAAGAGAATCTAATAAGTAAGCTTTCTACAACGTATTGAGTTTCTTGCTAAAATATTAAAGTTTCCCCCATACAAAATTTGCACCCCTATTTGACCCCTTTAGGGGTAGAATTTCCAAAAATCCCTTCTTATCCGTTGCCTACGTTGTAAAAGGTAGTTCTGGTGTAAATTTCAACTCTCTAGCCCCAGTAGATTCGGCTGTGCGTTGATGAGTGAGTGCGTGAGTCAGTCAGGACATAGGCATTTATATGTAGGTATAGATAGATAGAAGATGACGAAAATCCCATTCAAATATCTCAAAACCGTTTTAATGTCGCTTGTTAGAGTGAGAAAACGATTGGGGACTGTGACGTCAAGATCCTCGAGCGTCATAGTAAAAAACAATCGTTTCATATGAAGGTGCGTTTTGTGGAAAAGGGACAGAACATAAAACTTTGGAACTTAGTGATTACCTATACATATAACCTCTTGCGTTGATTTTTTCTCTATTATCCTTTTTTTCGAGAAAATACATTATGATTATTTTATTTAGTGTCTACCTACAGCCGGGTCCGCTGCGCCAATGTTTTCCATGTTTTTAAACATCTAACATGTTTTCCGTCAGGTTCGGCAAACAAATATGGTTTAGTTTTGATTGGCAAAACATGTTTGACGCTTAAAAACCACGAAATCATGGCGCAGCGGACGCAGCTTACCTGGGTGTAGTTTTGATTCCTGAGCTATTACCACGAACTTCGGATTTCGAAAATATTCGGGTATCTCTATCTCTATCGCACTAACAATACTCGAGTGACAGGGATGCAGTTATACGAACTTCGAGTTTCGGTTTTCGTGGTAGCGCCGCAGGCACTTGGGCAGAATGCGCAAAGAGCGCGTGCCATTGCCATTCAAAAAAAAACAAATTCGTGTTAATTATATTGTTCAAATTTGTTGATACATTTATTAAAATTACACCATAATGCGACATTTGCGCATATAAGTTCTCATATCACAATCGAATATTTTTTTATGGTTTAACTTTTGGCATGTGTATCGTAAAGGTCTATCGTAGACTGGATTTAAATTATTAATAATAATAAGTGAAAGGCAAAGCAATTCCGCCATTTTGACGAAAATTTGACGTTTCTTATAGCTGACAGTTGGAGCAGCGTTTGATTTCAATAAAAATAAATGAAAAATTAAATGAAGTCGTATATTTCGGAAAATTAATTAATTGTCGCAGTCGGATAAAAACTATCCTAAGTTGCAGCTAGAATAATAATGTACCTATATAAAATATTTCATATTTTTCCGTTCATGGGATGCTGAGAACATTCGTACCACACAAAGCTTAGTTTCAAACTGGCTGATTCTTTTTTTAATTTAGAAATTTATTATAAGTGGAGATTATTATAAGTGGAGATTACCCGTTATGGTCGACTAAGTCTGCCTAAAGGAGTAAGACTTGGTATGACTTTGCCGAAACGTTGTCTTTAGAATATTAAATAGACAACAAGTATAATAACATTTGAAATTTTCATTTATTTAAATACTCATTTTAAGGGCTTTTCCCATACGATTACATGTACAAGTTTTGTTATGGTTAATATAGTAATTCCTAATTCGTACCAGTACGAAATTTAAAACAAAATGTTGAGTATACGAATTAGTTGCAAGTTTAGTAATGTTTTCAAACTTACCTCGTAAAAAAAAATAGCAGGCAGGCGCAGGCGGTGTCTATACCTACCTCTAGTAATTGAACACATAAATACGTGTTTAATCAAGCATGAAACTTCTAATTTACATAACGGGCCATGAAAAAAAAACAAAAACTTCTGAATCAACCAAAAAAATATTTGATAACAGCGAAATTGTTTACTTTTCGATAATTTTAAACAGAGCGCTAGCACGGAGTTGTTGTTGAAGTGACGTATAACATGGCGGATTAGAAATTCCATATTTTGTCACTTGAGTCTCTACTGCTGTTTCCGTCAACGAGAATTTAACAGGGTACGTTTTAGGCACAGGTACGAGTTAGGCAAGTTTCCCCTAGTTACCTAACAGTTTCGTAGAGTAATAAAAAAGCTATCCCAGCTCGAAATTTCATAATCTATTCCAGACACGAAGAAATCTACAAGGCGCCGGGTCGTCAGAAACTTTAGCCTTGTAAAATAAGAGGTGTGGGAAGGCTGAAATTAAAATCATTAAATCCTCGTTCATTAGCACCATTCATAACAGTTTGCAGAGGCTAGAGTTGATAGTTTTCATGCTATAATTCGAAAACGAGTTGCCTCTCTGATGCGCCGTGTGCGAGGCAGCGACAACAGCCTCCTGAACACCATTGTTGATACCTAGGCTGGAATGCCCGATGGTGGAGCACTGGAACTCCTTACATGTTGTAGCTAATAATTGTATTGTCTTATTTTAATGTCTTATTTTATTTTTAATGTGTACTTTATTTTAATGATTGTATATGAACTATATGTGGTTCGAAATAAACAAATTAAATTAAATTAAATAACACCTGGGCCTCCGTTTTGCAACTGAACATTTCCGTATCAGTATGTCCCGGTCACACACACTTGGTTATGCGCATACGCAAAAGGGATTACAGCAACTAAGATGATTCAATACGATTTCAATACATCTGACATGTGTTTGGATTTGGGCGCTACGTAGTTTTCTTTCGAGCATGAGGGAGAGAATTTCATTAAGCATTGCAAACTCCTGGCAGTTTCACTTTGATAGTCCAGTTGGTGCAATCTTACGTTGGCCCTTATAAAAGTTTTACTACTTCGCTATATTACTTTCCTTACCGTCTTACCCGTTACGTATTACTATATTGCTATACTTATATTGAGACAGACAATAAAACTTATTTTATTGCATCTTAGGTCACCAGAAAAAAGGTGGCACATAAAAGTGTAACTACTGCCTTTCACCCAAGATTCCATAAAATGAATAACAATACGAGTATAGTGCGCTAGATGTGATTATGAAGTATGTATTGTATGCAAGTATGAAATTGTTCTATTTGTTATGTCGCCAAGAAGAATGGCAAATAAAGAGTTATCTGCCCCGGCCGACAGGGATAGACTGCCTAATAAATTACGTGGGGAGAGTTTAGTCAGTCTGATCCTTGCCAGTTTGTTTAGGTCTTTTTGAAGTTATAAAGGGTAATAACATTGTACGGTATGAAAGAGTTAGGGTCACTTCAATCAACATTACAATACAATACTAATGGGTAATCTTTATTGCACATCTCAATATAATTGAACGAGCGAGCGAAGCGAACGAAGTCCGAAAGAAGAAAGTTATTTCGTATGTCCGGATGTGCGGATATCCGGCTGTCCGGCTGTTCTACTCTACAGGTAGCATTTCTCAACCAATTTTGAGTCGATTTAGTTTTTAGAAATTATAAAAATATATATTTTTTATAAAAAAGACAGGCTTTAGAGTCTACAGCTCACAGAGCAACTAGCGCTACCCAACCTTCTAGACAACCTTTGGGTAGCGCAGAAATTGTAACAATTACACGTAGGCTGCAAATTAAAACGAATTACTTATAATATACAATTATGCCAATGATAAACATACCAAGGTACATTATTAAAATATTAATGTGCCATATTAATTTGTTTTGTAGGTTGAAAAATCCATTGTTGCAGTGGTATTAATAATGCATAAGGAGATTAATGCCTGGTACAATTTTCAATAACGTAAAAGCTGTGGTTTACATTTTATTAAATATAAGCGGATGGATTATTCAATCACATTTGGCACCACATAAGCAGCAACAAAATCACATTTAAAATTTCGGTCAGAAATATCGCATGTGACAGATGAATAACAGTCAGTCTCTTTTAATTAATGTTTTATTTAATTTTTTTGCAAACTTATTAAAGACGTCGTTTGATACACGTATGGAAGTGTCACTTTCACTCGGCCCGAGTCATGACTCGCGGCTCGGGCCAAGGTACCTTAGGACTCGTTCAAGATAACACACCTTCCGCACTTGTATCAAAATGTACTATTTTTGAAACGCCAGATAAATAGTACCTAATTGTTAATCATCACCACAGAACAGTGTAATAGATCACTGATCTGCCTTTTATAAATGACGGTATCCTTACAACTGCATTTTAAGACATTTCACTTGTAAACAAATGGTAATAGAGATTGGGGCTAAGATAGGCCAAGAAAATTAGATCCAAAAAAGACGTTTTGAGGAATTAATTCCCATAAAGCTGGAAATCGTTTGATTACCTTCATTTGGTCCTAAATGCATGTATTCCGAGTTTGCACCATCCCAGGAGGTGCGCTAAACTTTTGGGAGCCCAATAACCGCGAAATTTTTGCTCTTTTTTCAGTTTTTTGCATATATCACAAAAACGGTACGTCAGATGGAAAATGTATTCGAAACAATATTAAAGAAAGTCAAATTCTGCGTCGAATGAATATCTAAAACTTCAAATTTGGTACAGTGGTATGGTCGAAATCAAAGGTCTAATAGGCATACACCGGTTTGGCGGGGGCAAATCTGTACTGACGTTTAATAGTGCGAGGACACATTCAACTAATTTTATTAGTTGATATCGATAAAAATGACGTACAACCGTTGGGTAATTTCAAGAATTTGAATGAAGAAGAAAACTAACTTTTTTAATATTTAATATAATTTTCATAATATACAATCAAAATTTTCTCCACATTTTCAGACTTTAATCTTCGTCGCCTGGGTGACAATATCCATTTTAGCCAACTAAATGACCTTTCTAGGTCAATTCTGCTATATGACTCAGTTCTATTTCTTTTCCAGATACCAAATAATTTAATGTTTTTAAAGTTGAAATGCCGACGTTTTTCTCTAACACTGTTTGAAGTTTTTTGTGAATAATTTTGCCCTGAGGATTCAAACGTAATCTTGATATATGTACTTTTAACTTATGGACAATATTTAAACTGGCTTCTAGACTTAAATTTTGTGTTTGTAATTTTTCAATGGTACTTGGTATGATGGATAGTTTGTTGGCTATCCATTTCAAATAGTTGAATGTTTATATCATCCATTGCTCGTTTTGCTTTTAATATACACGTTGATTCTTTGTTATTAAATGTTCGTAAGACTTGCTTGATGGCTGGTAAATATTTATGATAGTAAATAGCCGCTTTCATCCATGTTCCCCATCGTATTATCGTCGGCTGTGGTGGCAAAGGAACGTTCGGTAACATTTGGTGAAATATTCATTTAGGTGATTTCAGAAATACCTTTTTTGTATAAGCAATTAAATTATTTACAGCAGGAAACAATAATCGCACTTGTTCAGCCACCCTATTTACTCCATGTGCCAAACATGTGACATGTACTAAATTCGGAAAAACCTTTTTCAAATTCTTACCAGCTTTCAGCATGTAGGCTACGCCATCCGTAAGAAGCAACAAAACTTTATCATGTTTGTTGTGGTTACTTCCCCACAACGTCTCCAGCGCATTTTGAATAAGATTTGTTATAATAACATTATTTAATTCCTCTAGACAAACGCTAGATATTATTTTACCTATTTCATTTTCTAATAGTGCTCCAACTATTACATTCCCAATCTGATGCCCATTGGCATCTGTACTTTCGTCTACACTCACATAAATTCTAAAATTTCCTAGTTCAGTCTTAATCTGTTTCATCGTCTCCTTATAAGCGATGTCTATGGTCGTTTTTCTCAAAACTGAATCGTTGGGAATATATGTTTCTGAACCAAATATGCAATCAGATATAAAATTGATGAAAATGGGATTTCCCACCTGGGTCCATGGTATGTTGCAAGCTAAAATAAATTTTAGCAAATCCAGTTTAAATACGTTTTGGTTTTTAGCGACGCTGTTATGCCTTTGGCTTCTTATATGCCTTTGTACGGAAAACTTTTTTCGTGATATATGCATTTTACATTTCTTGCAAAAGTAAGTCGTACCTTTAACATCTATATCTGAATGGTCAGGTTTCCATGAAGATGAATGATCTTTTTTCTTGCGAGGCATATTTAGCCGCCTTAAGAAACAAAAAGGTAGTTTTAATTGAATGGAATGCAAAATAATATTGTAGTACTGGATGAATTATTCAACGATTCAATGGTTGTCAAAAGTGACTCGACACAGTCAATGTCAGATATCGGTTGTTTATAGTTGCGATAAGTATAAATGAAAGAGGTTTGCACATAGTTAAACGTATTCAAACTTAGCCATTAGTTTAGTTATGATAATGATGGTTAAACATTTATTTTTATCGATGTCGATAAACTTAGTCAATTTTTAATTAATCACTAGCACTGGTACATTTTTACCCCCGCGAAACCGGTGTATGCTAATAAGGTAAGGAACTGGGAAAAGGGGTCTAGCAGGCTAAGCTAGTGAGAGTGGACCCCGACGAGGGATTTGGTGATTATTTCAGGGGGTGTACTGGCAGGTCTTAAGAACACTCCATGCTTAATATCAGTCCACGATCTTCTTTTGTTTTCGAGTAATTTAGGATAATATAAAAAAAAACAGGTTGTCATGTAAAGTATAATAATAGGTAAACTGTTTAGGATAGAGTAACCAAACAAAATTCTCCTGAATAATAATAAAATAGGCTATAAATTGCATATATTCAATCAACACCATGTCCTAAAACTTCCTTAAAAAAACTACATTTAATTTTGTATTATTATTTATTGACACCTTTTGCACAGGTACACATACAAGAAAAATATCGTGACAAGCCACTAATGCCCACTACATATATTATAGAAATAAAAACATTTTCAAAAAGATTCATGCGTTATGTTAAAAAAATATAATCGTCGAACAAGTAGATACTAGCATATAATTAAAGTACCAGTGTATTGAAAAAACTGGTTTTTTTCCTATACCGGTGTCATTTTCTAGTTGAACTTTTATTCAAAATCTGACTGGAATTGGGTAAGTATTTCCAAGGAAAAGGAAAGTGAAATTCCACTATGGGAAGCGAAAAGCGGAAGGTATTTTTGTAAATCGGAGTTTGCACTCTTACGTCTTGCTTGTGAGAGAGTGCGGAGGGTGTGTGTCCACGTGGACTCGCCCTTGGGGCCTTCGGTCCTCGGGCTCGCGTAGAGAGCGAGCTCTGCAGGGACGCTTCGGGCCTTCGGCCCTCAAGTTCGCTTAAAGACACTCGGGGGTAGGGTTTCCGAGAGCGCGCTATGGAGGGACGCTTCGGGCCTTCGACCTTACGAATAGCTCGGTCTTCGGCCTTCGCGGACCTTGAACCTCATCTTCGAGCCTTCGGCCCTCAGGTTCGCTTGTAAAACACTCGAGGGTAGTGAGTGTCCGCATAGGCTCGCCCTTCGGGCCTTCGGCCCTCGGGCTCGCGTAGAGATCGCGTTCTGATTGGACGCTTTGGGCCTATGAGCAGCGGTTCGGTTTTGTGTCTTTCTAGTGCTTGTCTTATGCTGCTAAAGTTCGTTCTGTCGAAAGCGCCCTTATTTTCTGCATTGATTTTTATAATATGTGTTTATTCATATTTTATCTTTGTGGCAATATACAACTTTGTTATAATTAAAAATGTTTTTCATTCCTACTACTTCGAATCTCTACTCAGGGTGTGAATATTTATATAACTAGTTTTCTGATTGGGTAAATCTGGTGATGATATTAGAAATTTACATTAAAATGTTTTCATACCTGAATTTATGGAAAATGTGCAACTTAGAAGGACTTGAGAAAAAAAACGATTTGAATGAATGCCAACTTTAGTCTTTCATAATTACTAAATTTTGAAATTGAGGGGTGTATTTAACGTATTTTTTCTATACCAGTATACCTACATACCCGTACTGACTTATCTACACACTGCACCTGCTACTTTAATTATATGCTAGTATCTATTTGTTCGACAATTGTATTTTTTTTTACATAACGCACGAAGATTTTTGAAAATGTTTTTATATTTTTATATAGTGGGCATTAGTGGCTTGTCAAGATATTTTTCTTGTAGGTGTACCTGTGCAAAAAGTGTAAAAAAATAATAAAACAAAATTAAAAGTAGATTTTGTTAAAGGAAGTTTTAGGACATGGTGTTGATTGAATATATGCCGTTTATAGCCAATCATATTTTTATTAATGAGCATTTTGTTTGGTTACTCTATCTTGAATAGTTTACCTATTATGACACTTTAAATGACAACCTGATTTTTTTTATACTATCCTAAATTACTCGAAAACAAAAGAAGATCGTGGACTGATATTAAGCATGGAGTGTTTTTAGGACCTGCCAGTACACCCCCTGAAAGAATCATCAAATCCCTCGTCGGGGGCCACTCTCACTAGCTTAGCCTGCTAGACCCCTTTTCCCAGTTCCTTACCTTATTAGACCTTTGATTTCGACTATACCACTGAACCAAATTTGAAGTTTTAGATATTCATTCGGCGCAGAATTTGACCCTTTTTAATATTGAAATGAATACATTTTCCGTCCGACGTACCGTTATTGTGCTATATGCAAATAACTGAAAAAAGAGCAAAGATTTCGCGGTTATTGGGCTCCCAAAAGTTTAGCACACCTCCTGGGATGGTGCAAACTCGGATTACATGCATTTAGGGCCAAATTAAGGTATTAAAATGATTTCCAGCCTTATGGGAAATAATTCTTCGAAGAATTCTAATTTTCTTGGCCTAAGAGACAAATGATAGAGATTTGAAATTAAGAGGATTGGTTTACTTTTTGCAAATATTAAACCGTGACTATTAATTACCAAGTGATTCAGCAACTCTAGTACCCGTAAAAAGTCTACTTATAGGACGCACTTCGTACGACCATAAAATGGGTAGAGATGTTTTAGCGAAAGAAGATCATTACGAATGTAGAATTTGTGTAGGTAGGCTTATTTGCAGTGATTCCAAATGTGGAATTTCACTTTTTTTGTTCTATGTACCTAGTTACTTAGTTAGTTAGTATATTAACCAATAATTGTCAAAGCCAAATTATGGCATACAAAATAAATATTCCTCGATATTTAACAACACACCTTACAATTCCTCGATATTTAACAACGCACCTTAAAATTTTCATCTCTTACGAGTATTTAAAAGATTACTTTACACGTGTCAGGTGCAATATTTATTTACCTTTACTTTTGACGTTTTTACACGCGTTTCATCGGCCGTGTTCTCAGATGACTGACGAAGGAGAACCCTTGTCGAAACGTCAGAATATCATGTTAGACACGTGTAAAGTTATCTTTTAAATACCTAAGTATGTGTAGTTTGTACAAATGCGAAAGGGTAGTTTCATGTGTATTTTCTGTTTGTTATTGTGTTTTAAGATAATAACCTATAATGAAGTGAACTAAGTGACCGAATAAAGATACTCTTTGAACGTGGAACCCTAAAAATGGGTGATTGATGACCAAATCATTGACAGTTTACTAATTAGAGCTTAACTTTGATTAATTGAAGGCCGTGTAAGATGTTCTCATTTATTTTCCTCATGATTGATGAAATTGAAAAAGCCGCAATATTACGTGAAAGCGGCTACGCTACTCTGTGCGGAATTTTCGAAGCCTCAGCTTCCATATTATCGCTATGTTTCATTGCTTCATGCTTTTGTAGATTCTCTTTGTTAAGCTTATTAAACGCGAACACAATTATTTTCAAGTACCTACCTAATATTTACTTAGTATTTACTGCCCGCGCAGTCGAGCGGTCATAAGTGACTGAAATAGAAGTAACTACGGGAAATAGTACGATGCAGGACAATAAATAAATATTGCAGATACCTAATTATTTTATAGCAATGTCAAAAATAATGGCTGGCCCGCTTTGTAACCAACAATGGGCCACATATATCTCCAGACATTCCTTGGGTATCGGATATACTCGTACTTATATTAACATTTTATGAAAACAAAATTCGGTCGGAAAGTTACTTATAAAGTTACGTATGCGTGAGTGAATCTCGATTCTCTTTGAGTTTAAATTGCAAAAACTTTTGAGTTTTCTCTAAAAATTACTCAACGAAGCCCAATATGTATAATATGGGGCGCTATTTATGGGGTACCACAAGGAAGTGTCTTAGGTCCAACTATATGTATCCTTTATATAAATGATATTTTCTCTGTGACTCCTCCTCAAAGTGACCTCATTTGCTACGCCGACAACACAGCTATTTTGTTATATGGAAACTCCTGGACATAAACTTTGCAAAGAACCAAAACGGGCATGTGTAGCATAAAAAACTGGTTACACAATAATCTTCTGTCTCTAAACCTAAAGAAAACCAAATATGTTTGTTTCCATAAACCTAATAGCTCTGAGCCAAAACACGCCACAAAGCTCCACATCAAGTGTGCTGCTAACCACCTCACGACAGATTCCTGCAATGAGATTGGTCGCAATGATTGCATACGCTATCTGGGTGTCGATATTGATAAGCACATTTCCTTTAAGCAACATGTAACCACTTTCTCTCATCGTGTGAGAAAACTCACTTATGCTCCGCAACTCCGCCGACAAAAGTGTCCTACTCTTAGTTTATGTTTCTTTATGTCAATCCATATTAGGGTACTGAATTTCAGTTTGGGGCGGAACATGTGCCTCTACAATGCTGGTACTCGAAAAAGCCCAGAGAACGATACTCAAGGTAATGACCAAGAAGCCCTACCAATATCCAACGAACCAACTTCTTACCTTAACTCACACACTTTCGGTCCGCCAATTATTCATTTTTAGGGTTACCACAATTATGCACCGGAAGACGTCGAACTCTCCCAATTACGCGGTGCTCCAACGCGAAATGATTTTCCGTGTTCCACACGCGTTGTCGAAAACATCCTTCGGACGCCGCTTTCCACAATTCCTGCACCCATTTATCTCCACTTATAATAAATCTCTAAATTAAAAAAAGAATCAGCCAGTTTGAAACTAAGCTTTGTGTGGTACGAATGTTCTCAGCATCCCATTAACGGAAAAATATGAAACATTTTATATAGGTACATTATTATTCTAGCTGCAACTTAGGATAGTTTTTATCCGACTGCGACAATTAATTAATTTTCCGTAATATACGACTTCATTTAATTTTTCATTTACTTTTATTGAAATCAAACGCTGCTCCAACTGTCAGCTATAAGAAACGTCAAATTTTCGTCAAAATGGCGGAATTGCTTTGCCTTTCACTTATTAATAATTTAAATCCAGTCTACGATAGACCTTTACGATACACATGCCAAAAGTTAAACCATAAAAAAATATTCGATTGTGATATTAGAACTTATATGCGCAAATGTCGCATTATGGCGTAATTTCTATAAAATGTATCAACAAATTTGAACAATATAATTAATACGAATTTGTTTTTTTTGAATGGCAAACACACGCGCTCTTTGCGCATTCTGCCAAAGTGCCTGCGGCGCTACCACGAAAACCGAAACTCGAAGTTCGTATAACTGCATCCCTGTCACTCGAGTATTGTTATTGTTAGTGCGATAGAAATAGAGATACCCGAATATTTTCGAATTCCGAAGTTCGTGGTTATAGCTCAGGAATCGAAACTACACCCCAAAAGCCGCGTCCGCTGCGCCATGTTTTGGTGGGTTTTAAACGTCAAACATGTTTTGCCAATCAAAGCAAAACCCTATTTGTTTGCCGAACCTGACGGAAAACATGTTAGATGTTTAAAAACATGGAAAACATTGGTGCAGCGGACCCGGCTGTAGGTAGACACTAAATAAAATAATCATAATGTATTTTCTCGAAAAAAGGATAATAGAGAAAAAATCAACGCAAGAGGTTATATGTATAGGTAATCACTAAGTTCCAAAGTTTTATGTTCTGTCCCTTTTCCACAAAACGCACCTTCATATGAAACGATTGTTTTTTACTATGACGCTCGAGGATCTTGACGTCACAGTCCCTGATCGTTTTCTCACTCTAACAAGCGACATTAAAACGGTTTTGAAATATTTGAATGGGATTTTCGTCATCTTCTATCTATGATTTAGATTTTGATTTAGATTTATTTATTTCGAGATAAAAATTACAATATAGGTTTGCATACAATGTCAAAATTATAAGAATCCTTATCACGATCGTCAATAATAAGAAATAAAATTTAAAAATATTCAAAATGTAAATACACAAAGTGGAAATCGTAGCCCCAATTACGGATTGTCATTTAAAAACTAATAGACACATACTATTAAACAAATAAACAATGTCAATTTATGCATTAGGTACGATTTAAAAGTTGAATATAGAATATAAATGTTACACAAGAAATCATATCAAATTATAGCTGTCAATAAATCAAATAAACTCTTAAAAAACCATGTCCATGAACTCTCATGAACAGAGTACAGAGGGTTATCCAACAAAAGATTTCTCAGTCTACGCCAAAATTTTTCGTCACAAGGTTCGTTTCTTATATCGGCGGGTAGGTGCTCGAAATAAGTAGGCCCTATAACCCGGGGATTTTTCTCTGAAAGCGCCATGCGACGAGGAACTGTCCTTAGGCGCCCAGTTGAACGAAGCTGTTTGCCTGGTACATTCACACGTTCAAACTGGGAGATGTTTTTTCTTACAAATAAGAGAAGCTCAAACAGATGTTGTGAGTAGTGTGTCATTATGCGTTGCGTTGAGAATAACTTCCGACAGGGGTGCCGATGCTTGACTCCTACAAGTACCCGAACTGCACGTTTTTGCATGACAAGAACTCTTTGCGCATTGGTGGAGTTACCCCAAAGGAGGGTACCGTAGGACATCAGTGAATGAAAATATGCAAAATAAACTTGTTTCAGTGAATCACCTGAGATTAGCGGCTTTAATTTTCTCAACGCAAAGACAGCCCTACTCAACCTGTCACACAGACTGTCAACATGGCGCTTCCAATTCAAATTGGAGTCAATTATAAATCCAAGGAACCTGCTTTCCTCACACAATGGCATTGAACAGCTTGCCATTGACAATGGCGTTGGTACTTTACGGCCAGAAAAAAGCATTATATTGGATTTGGCTACATTCAGTAACAGCCCGTTAGCCGCGAACCATGTTTGGAGTTGCGTGCAAGCCGCGTTTATTTTGACGCTTAGTTGTTCATAGCTGATTGCACCGACCAACACGGTAGTATCATGTATGTACGAGTATACCTACATATAAATGCCTACTCGTATGTCCTGACTGACTCACCCACTCACTCATCAACGCACAGCCGAAACTACTGGGGCTAGAGTGTTGAAATTTACACCAGAACTACCTTTTACAACGTAGGCAACGGATAGGAAGGACTTTTTGGAAATTCTATCCCTACAGGGGTCAAATAGGTGTGCAAAGTTTGTATGGGGGAAACTTTATTTTTTGAGCTAGAGACTTAAAATTTTGTATAAATATTACTTATTAGAATACAAATAAAGTACTTTCAACGTTAAGGAAAATTCTGCCCCTAAGATACAAGGGGTGCAAATTTTGTATGAGGGAAAATTTATTATTTTAGCAAGAATTTCAATACATTGTAGAAAGCTTACTTATTAGAATACAAATAAAGTACTGTCAGCATTTTGGAAAATTCCGCCTCTTAGGAGGTTAAAAAGGGTTGCAAAGTTTGTATGAGCAAAACTTCTTTTTGAGATAGAAGCTTAAAAGTTTGTAGAAAGATTACTTTTTACAATACAAATAAAAAAAACAGCGGATTTGAAAATTTCACTCCTAAGGGTATGAAAAAGGGGTACAATGTTGGTAAAGAAGATTTTTTCGAGCTAGAATCTCAAACCTTTTTAAAAAGATTACATAATAAAATTAAATAAAATACTTTCAGCGTTTTAGAAAATTCCACCCCTTGGGGTGTATAAGGGGGTGCAACGTTTGTAAATATATTTTATTAGCAAGCGACAAACCTTTGTTGTAAGATTACTTATTACAATACAAATAAAGAAATTTCAGCGTTTTGGAAAATTCCACCCCTAAGGGTGATTAAAACGGGTAAAAATTTGTACGGAGGAAATTTTTTTTTTGAGCTAGGGACTTGAAATTATGTAGAAAGATTATTTATTAGAATACAAATATAAAGGTAAATTGCTTTCAGTGGTTTGAAAATTTCCACCCGCTAAGAGGGGGATAAAGAGGTGCAATGTTTGTATAGGAAAACTTTTTTTAGGTAGAAACTTAAAACTCTGTAGAAATATTAAGTACCTACTTATTAAAATACAAAAAAATACCTCCTGCCAGCGTTTTGGAAAATTTCACCCCTAAAGGGGTTAAAAAGGGGTGCAAGGTTCGTATGTGAAACAATATTTTTTAGCTAGAGACTTAATAGTTTGTAGAAAAAATACTTACCTATTACAATAAAAAGAACCGAGTGTTTTATTTTTAATTTTTCCCTGAAAAGCGTTCAAAGTTTGTATGGAGAGCAAGAAAATTTTAAAGTATGATATTTGTAACTGCGATTCTGCGATCTTAGCCTGTTTAGACTACAAAACTTATTTTAGCATTCTTTTTAAATATATCCCCTAAAGGGGATAAGGGTGTTCAAAGTTTGTATGGAGAGCAAGATATTTTTAAAGTAAGGCATTTGTAACTTCGGTTTTAGACTGTTTGCTAAAATACTACAAAACTTATTTCAGCGTTTTTTTAATTCACCGCCTAAGAAGGTTAAAAGTGGGTTCGAACTTTGTATAGAGAGCAAGACATTTTTAAAGTAAGAAATTTGTAACTACGGTTTCAGACTGTTTTCTATGAGGGTTCAGAGAGGGTTCTTAGTTTGTATAGAGAGCAAGAGATTTGTAACTTCGGTTTTAGATTGTTTTCTAAAAGACTAGGTACAAAATTAATTTTAATGTTTTTTTTTTTAAATTCATTCCTTAAACAAACATTTAGACGATCACATGTTATACGCGGACGAAGTCGCGGGCAACAGCTAGTTTATAATAAAATATCGAAGCTAACCAATATTCAAAATTTGTCTCACAAAGATATTCAGAATATCCTTCGAAAATGGCTGATCTCTCTTTCTTTATAAGGCGACTGAAGACATGCTGAAACCCTTGCAATAAATAACACACCATGAATCATGGACACATAAACATTCATTCACACACAGACCAACACTCGCATTGCACACATACAGAGCATCCCTCTACAGTTTTAAATAAAGTACAGTATTTCACTAGTTTCCCTAATATTAGCTTACTGTATTTTACTCTTGTACCTATGTTTTAACTTCATACATCAGGAGGTCGTTGTTGTTCTACGTCCGTAGGAATAACCCTAGAAAAGAAAGCCTACACGTGACCTCCGGGTGGTGCTAAAATAACAACAAACTCGGCAGCTGCACTGTTCCTTCTGAACCTCGCAGCGCACACTGGAACTCTA
Organism: Epinotia brunnichana; assembly: GCA_963854355.1. NCBI lineage: Eukaryota > Metazoa > Arthropoda > Insecta > Lepidoptera > Tortricidae > Epinotia > Epinotia brunnichana. The sequence continues at coordinate 19,858,556 of OY977942.1, read as the reverse complement.
TCAGCGACATCGATAAGAATACATATATGTACCAGTGTGTAACCGCCATACGATAAAAAAAAAAAAAAAACTTCATACATCTCAGTACCAGATCTGTACTTTTGCGCATAACGTTTGGGTTAAATTCTTCTGGAAATACCTTACAGTTCTCACGACACAGGCTCAACGTAGTGTGAGGACGAGGAGGCAAGTCTAATGTAAATCTTAAGCTAAGCTCTTTGTAATTCTTCCTGTTTGTAACTCACTAGGTAAATAAATAAATTTTGTACTTGTATTTTGTATGTGACATTTTACGCGGACCTCCCTTTGGCAAATCTTCCGCAGATCTCAAGCGTACTTATTATATGGAATCAAAAATGTTTTCATACGTAATGTCTGAAATTTTCACTTGTACTTTGCTTATATTAAATGGACTTTATTCTGTAAACAGTAAGGTTGCTTTAACTATTGTGCAATGGAGCATGATTCCAAGTCGAAATTCGAAGGCAAGCGTCCGAAATGCTACTTCACACACGAGCGCCAATCTAAGGCATTTTAAGTGTATTTCCTATACCTACCTACTTATAGGTTCATGCTAAGCGAAGGCATGAAGATATTAATGCTACTAGTATTATTTCACATACATACCTTCACGTGTACATATGACTTAAGACCAGTTTAGATACGATATTTATTCGATGTACAACATAATACTAATAATACAAATACAATATAAATTAGGCACCGATTAACACATAAACTAGAAAAAAATAAAAATAAAAATTAAGAATAAATAAAACGACATTACTAAAATAAGGGGTCTCCCCGCGGCATGGTGCCGAAGATGCTGGCAGCATTTCCTCGCTGTATCGAAATACTAATGTGTTGAGCGAGGAAACTGCCAGCTCTTCGGTCCCCTGTGGTGTTTTTTTTTTTAAAGTTCTTTGTAAATATTGAGGGCTCTGGGACCCCACGGACCAAGGGTCTTGACGCCGAACGATACAAAGCAGTATTCGGCGCCAAGACCCCTATTTTTGTTATGTTTTGCCTTTTCCGCGCCTCTGCAGCTGCACCGGCTCTGGAGGACGTTCCGTGGAGATGAGTTGGGGCCAATGTATCGACATATGCCTAATACGTACAGTCACCAGCATTAATAAATATCTGACATGACTATTTCTAGGGCCGTCAAAACGTGCCAGATAAATTTGCCCGCACTGTTATGGCAGATATGAATATTAGTAATGCTGGTGAATCGATATCATCGGAAGGGAATTACAATGAATGTATATTGTCTAGTTTTGACTTTTTCCTAATCGATCCGGTAGCCTTTCAAATATTCAGTTCTGAGCTGCATAACAAGTCATGTGCATTCAGTAAACACTGTGGTTGGCAGAAAACAAAAAAACAGTGCAACTCCGCTCAACCGCCGTTCTTATTGGCCTCGGGCCGGCAGAGCAGGATTCATCCAAGTGTAAAATTTTAAAACAGAGCATGTTACCTACATTGTTTCGAAATTTTTCTTCTACATACTTCGGTAAAACTGGTAGCTTTTTCAGAGTATGCAGGGTCCATTTTGCGGCAAATTGAATGAATGAATGAAATTTATTGCGTATAATGAATCCAGGTTACAATTGCAGATATAGTTACATAAAGAAAGTTTCACTGAACTCTACCTTTGCAGGTGTACACGCTTATCTTAATAATTAATAGTATTACGTTTCATTAAAAATGTCAACAATATTGTATACAACTTTTACCACTAATGTTAAATAATTAAACATACATTAATTGCATTATACAAAATTATATAAGCTCCATGTATTCCTTTAAACTATAGAAACATTTATCTAAAATCCATGACTTAACTGCATTTTTAAATTTATTTATGTCTGATAATTTGAGATTGTCTGGTAACTTATTAAAAACTAGCTGTTGCCCGCGACTTCGTCCGCGTAGAACTTTTTATCGTCTTAGAAAATGATTTCTCTCAATACAAAATTTGAACCCTCTTTTAGGGGATAATTAAAAAAAAAGTTGATTTTCATTTTCTAGTTTGTGAACAAACAGTCTAAAACCTCATACTTTAAAAATGCCTTGAAATACTCAAACTTTGATCCAATTTTAACACTCTTAGGGGATGAATTTGGAAAAACTCTGTTGAAATCAGTTTTGTAGTCTTTTAACGTACAGAATAAGACCGAAGTTAAAAATCTCTTACTCACACTTTAAAATTTTATTGCTCGCCATTTAAAATTTGAACCCCCTTTTAAACCCCCTTAGAGGTTGAATTTTTCTAATCGCTGAAATAACTTTTTTCGTAAACTTTTAAGTCTCTAGCTCAAAAAAAGTGTTGCCCATACAAAGCTTTCTTAACCCCCTTAGGGGTGGAATTTTCTAAAACTCTGAAAGTACTTTATTATTAATTTTAATAAGTAACATTTTGAATAGTTTTAAGTCTAGTAAAAAAAAAGTTTTTCCCACACAACACTGGCTACCCTTCTTAAGGATCTTAAGGATCCCCTTAGGGATGGAGTTTTCTAAAACGCTGAAAGTTCTTTTTTAGTATTCTAATAAGTAATCTTTTTGCAAAGTTTTAAGTCTAACTCAAAAAAAAGTGTTGCCCATGCAAAGCTTGCTCTCCTTTTTAACCCTATTAGGGGTGGAATTTTCTAAAACGATTTGTGTTCTTTTTTTGTATTTTATTAAGTAATCTTTCTACAAAGTTTCAAGTCTCTAACTCAAAAACATAAACTTTCCCTGATAAAAACTTTGCACCCCTTTTTATCCCCCTTAGGGATAGATTTTTTCAAAAAGCTGAAAGTCTTTTTTTTTGTATTTTTATAAGTAATCTTTCTACAAAGTTTTAAGTGTCTAGCTCAGAAAAAGTGTTCCCCATACAAACCTTGCACCCTTTTTTAACCCCCTTAGGGAATGATTTTTGTAAAACGCCGAATGTAGTATTTTTCATGTTCTAATAAGTAATTTTTCGTCAAAATTTTAAGTCTTTATTAAAAAAATATATGTTTTTCCCATACAAAATTTGCACCCTATTTTACCCCCTTAGGGGTGAAATTTTCCAAAACGCTGAAAGTACTTTCTTTGTATTTAAATAATCTTTCTACAAAGTTTTAGGACTCTAGCTAAAAAAAATAGTTTCCCACATACAAACTTTGCACCCCTATTTTAGCCCCCTATTTTTAGGGGTAGAATTTTCTAAAACGCTGAAAGTACTTAATTTGTATTCTGATGATTAATCTTTCTACAAAGTTTTAAGTCTCTATTTAAAAAAAATATTGTTTCCCCCATACAAAATTTGCACCCCTATTTTACCCCCTTAGGGGTAGATTTTTTTAAAACACTGAATCTAGGTACTTTATTTGTATTCTAATGAATAATTTCTCTACAAAGTTTTAAGTCTCTATTAAAAAAAAAGTAGTTTTTCCCATACAAACTTTGCACTCTATTTTACCCCTTTAGGGGTAGAATTTTCTAAAACCCTGAAAGTTCTTTATTTGTATTCTAATGACTGATCTTTCTACAAAGTTTTAAGTCTCTATTTAAAAAAAAATGTTTCCCCCATACAAACCTTGCACCCCTATTTTACCCCCGTAGGGGTGGAATTTTCCAAAACGCTGAAAGTGTTTCATTTGTATTCTAATAACTAATTTTTCTACAAATTTTAAGTCTATAGCTCAAAAAAAAAAGGTTCTCCCATACAAACTTTGCACCCCCATTTTACCCCCTTAGGGGTAGAATTTTCAAAAATCCCTTATTATCCCTAGCCCACGTTATAAAAGCAACATACTGTGCAAAAATCAACTCTCTAAGATTAGTAGTTTCGGCTGTGCGTTGATGAGTGAGTGAGTGAGTGAATAAGTCAGTCAGGACATAGGCATTTATTATGTATAAATAGATAGAAGATAATGAAACTCCCATTCAAATATCTCAAAAAATTATGAAGCTACATCCGTTTTAATGTCGCTTGTTAGAGTGAGAAAACGATGAGGGACTGTGACGTCAATATACTCGAGCGTCATAGTAAAAAACAATCGTTTCATATGAAGGTGCGTTTTGCGGAAAAGGGACAGAACATACCCCCTCTTAAAACTTTGGTCTCTTATAACTTAATCATTACCTATATAACCTCTTGCTTTGTTTTTTTCTCCATTTGACTATATTTATTTTAAATTCTTTTTCGAGAAAATACATTATGATTATTTACCATATTTTCGATTCCTGAGCTATAACCACGAACTTCGGAATTCGAAAATATTCGGGTATCTCTATCTCTATCGCACTAACCACACTCGAGTGACAGGGTTGCAAATATATGAACATTAAGTATCGGTTTTCGTGGTAGCGCCGCAGGTACTTTGGCTGAATGCGCCGAGCGCGTGCCATTGTCATTCAAAAAAAACAAATTCGTGTTAATTATATTGTTCAAATTTGTTGATTTCATTTATTGAAATTACGACATAAAACGACATTTGCGCATATAAGTTCTCATATCAGAATCGAATATTTTTTTATGGTTTATATTTTAGCATTTGTCTCGTAAAGGTCTATCGTAGACGGGATTTAAATTATTAATAAGTGAAAGGCAAAGCAATTCCGCCATTTTGACGAAAATTTGACGGTTCTTATAGCTGACAGTTGGAGCAGCGTTTGATTTCAATAAAAATAAATGAAAAATTAAATGAAGTCGTATATTTCGGAAAATTAATTAACTGTCGCAGTCGGATAAAAACTATCCTAAGTTGCAGCTAGAATAATAATGTACCTATATAAAATGTTTCATATTTTTCCGTTCATGGGATGCTGAGAACATTCGAACCGCGCAAAGCTTAGTTTCAAACTGGCTGATTCTTTTTTTAATTTAGAGATTTATTATAAGTGGAGATGTCAATACACATAATAAAACAATTTTTTGAAGTAAGTTTCAGTTTCGCATAGGGTTTGTACAATTTTTGCGTATATTGTGATCTTACTGTCCTAGAAGACATTGATTGGACTTGTTGGAACATATATTGGTGTTTATATACAAATAAACATACCTCAAACATGTACAAACTGTAAAGTGTCATAATGCGATATGTAATGAAATATGGGCGACATGATTCATCTTGTTTAAGTCCAAACAATGCTCTTATACAACGCTTCTGAACCAAAAACAAATCTTCTTTATCCACAGAATTTCCCCATGTCACAATGCCATATCGTAAAGCAGAATCCACATATCCGTTGTATGCTATTATTGCAGCTTGAAGAGACACAACCTGACGAACCTTTCTGATAGCATATACAAATTTGTTTACCTTAGAGCATAGGCTATTTATATGTGCCCGCCAATCGCAATGACAATCCAAAGTTATACCTATAAAAGTTGCTTGTGACACTTCTTCAATAGGAGCACCATCATGATTGACGTTCAAAGTTAATTTATTGCTACGGGATGTACAAAATTGCATAATTTTGGTTTTGGTAACATTCACTTTCAAATTATTATAGGTTAACCATTTAATTGTCTGAGCTAATGTCATATTGATACTGTCATTATAAGTAGTCAAATCGCTACCTTCTATGATAATAGTAGTGTCATCAGCAAATAGAATACACTCATCTGAGAGCATATTGGGCAAGTCATTTATATAAATTATAAATAAAAGTGGGCCCAATATACTCCCCTGCGGTACGCAATATTTATTTTCCATGAACGATGACCGATATGTTACAAGACTTTTGCTTTGCGAACAGTATCCTAAAGTCTCTACACATTGAGTTCTATTTGAAAGATATGTCTTTACCCAGTTATACGCCGGACCACGTATTCCATATTTGTATAACTCGGTAAGCAAATTTGTGTATGTCACAAAGTCAAACGCTTTACTCATGTCTAAAAAGAGTGTAGCAACAGGTACCCTGTTTTCAATACTTTCCATCACTCGTTTAATCAATTTGAATGCTGCGAGAGATGTGCTTCTGCACTTTCTAAATCCATTCTGTTCATCATTAATAATATTATGAGTATCTAAAAAGTTAATAAATCTCTTGTACATAAGCTTTTCAAAAATTTTGGAAAAAATTGGGATAAGCGTAATTGGCCTATAATTTTCCGGTGAATATTTAGGACCTTTTTTGTATAAGGGTTTAACCAGAGATTTTTTCAAAACATGGGGGAATACACCTTGATTTAATGATAAATTTATTATAAACAGTAGGGGATTTGTGATATAAAAAATGTTGTTTTTTATAATGAACAAGCAATATAACATGAATCTTCAAAGGTAGGAATGTTTATGATGCGTAGTCTTTTAATATTTAAGTAGGTAGGCATGCTTTGCATCAAAACGTGCATCCAGATAAAATTCCCGTTTCCGATTCAACAAGCAGACTAATTATAGGCTACGTGGTTTATGATAAGATAACTGAATTAGACGTGGAGATAAAAAGTTTGGACACAATGATGTAAACATTATATAAACAAAAAAACTAGAAACATATTTTTTTCATTTTATTTATTTTAATAGTCGGTTTATTTCCCACACTTGGTACCTGATGCATTCCTATATCTGGAGTATATGATCAGTAGGATGGTGTAGGTAATAAACGTCTACTATCTATACCCAACACGCACACACCCTGACGCACTCCATAAGATAAGTAAAATTCTTCCGTGCTACCTCCATAGAGTACCTACATTAAATATGTATAAACAGAGTAGGTATGTTTTCAATTGAAACGAATCCCAGGGTGTATGTTCGAACGATTTAGATTCTATAACATAGCAATAACTAATAAGTAGTTAAATACAAATTCACGCATATGCGTACTTTAGTATGAGCAGGAAATTGAATTAAAAATCTTGTATGAGCTACCCATTTTTATTCGAGATCGGCATCGCTATTTGACAGTCTAGACTAATAAAAAAAAATAAAAAAAAAATAATGCACGATTATTTTCGCCTACATATCATACGTACACTGAACATAAGAGTTTTTTTGTAATCTTGCAGTACCAAGATAAAAAGGTTCCTAATAACTGGCTAATGGTCTAAAGAGTAGTATCAATAAGTACCTAATCGGAGGATAAATCTAATCCGTATCCGATATGGCTATTTGTAGTTTGCTGCGATGCATCCGAGGACGTAGCGGCCCTGGACTGCAACTATAATTAATTATACACCCACAAGAACCGAGGCCTTTACTATGGCGTACGTAATAGTTAATGTTATCTAGTGTCCTGTGATTAATTTAGTTAAGTACTAGTTTGCTTCGCATGTCTGTTTGATTATCAAAAATCTGGGATATCAAACTTTGATATCCCAGATATGGAGGTCAGGTCAATTCAGAAAATGAAACGCTGGATTCGCTGGATTGTCGCCACGTTATGGGGTCAGGATCTAGCTGATCTGAACGTGCACATAAGTTCTAGTTTCTTATATAGGTACAAGGGAAATAGTTTTACTTAGATTATTTATATATGGAATAACTATAATTACTATAACTTAGAAAAGTTGAAAAACTCCCGACATTTTCATTTCCGAGTTCAATATCTTAAAAACGGCTGAACCGATTTTGTTGAAACGTACCTAGCTAAAAACCATTTCGAATACGTCAGCTATCGCACAAGAAACCGCATTAAAATCAGTCAATTCGTTTAGGAGCTACGATGCCACAGGCAGACACATTTTTTTATCCGAAAGCTGACGTGATCGAGGTGGTTCTTACAGTCGCTTCATCAAAATCGGTTCAGCCGTTTTTGAGATATTGAACTTGGAAATGAAAATGTCGGGGGTTTTTCAACTTTTCTAAGTTTACGAATTGTAGGTAGGTACCTCAGAGCATAGAATACTAGAGAGAGGACAAGCCGCCGGCGGCCGTGTCGCAGCTGTATGCTCAATGGGCATACAGCTGCCATACTGTGCACGCGTGCTGATCGCAGAGAATATTAAGTTTTTTTCCCAAAATGACTGATATGATGCGCGTTTATTGTCAAATAAGCGTGTAGGTATACAAGAGTGTGTGTTTTAGATGTGTGCGTGCTTTGTCTTGTCAATTACTTGGGCGTTGTGTGGGTTAATGTACTTGCGACAGGCTCACTCTATACAAATCGGCCGCCATGTCCGATCTCCTTATATTCATACATCTGTGGTAGGTACAGTATGTGACTAACGTTTCCTAGGGAGTAGCTGATTTAACCCGTTACGAAAACTCAAATAGCACTGTATTCTGGTTAGAATTGGGCTGCCTGGTTTGCCGGGTTTTCTCTTCATGTATGAAAATATATTAAAAACCGGCCAAGTGCGAGTCGGACTCGCGCACGAAGGGTTCCGTACCATTATCAATAAAACTATTTATTTTATTTTGTTTTTAGTATTTGTTGTTATAGCGGCAACAGAAATACATCATATGTGAAAATTTCAACTGGAACTATCACGGTATCAGTGAGATACAGCCTGTTGACAGACAGACGGACGGACGGACAGCGGAGTCTTAGTAATAGGGTCCCGTTTTACTCTTTGAGTACGGAACCCTAAAAACCGTCGATGATTGATTCAATTGATCAGTATCCAAGCGTAGAAAAAGATGGTAGCACGAAGGTAGGTATTTTCCAAGTTCGGCAGAATATTTATAGCAGACTTCTCCAGACGTTTCCTCGACGTCATACTAAACCCAAATTTCAAATTCAAAGAAACGAGAATAGTTTCGCTTAGATTAAATATGTACGTAGTACGTAGGAACGTTGCTCGCCTGGGGAAATATTCCAGAGTGCTAATGAAGGGTTGATGTCACAAATGCATTTTCGCCAAACGTGCCTTTGAGCCGTGTTTGTGTTTTGACGGGATGTCACCCCGTCATTAGCGTAACAGCCGTAGAATTGCAGTATTGCGTAGAATACGGATTGCAGGATATATTGTGGCTGTAAGATCCACATATTCAAATTCTCTTATTTATTTAATCATGAATGCACAAAATAATAATTTATGATACAGAAGGTGGACTTAATGCTATAAAGCATTCTCTACCATTCAAATTTGAGGCAAAGCAGATAAATTGTGGGCAGTGCAACTTAATTTGAACAAAAAAAATCTTTTAGCAGGTCTAAAAAATAGGATGGATAATACAAGATGTTTTGTAGCTGGGTGCAAACCTTTAAGGGGGAGATACACTAGACCATGTAGAACATATTCATCCAAAATTTATATTATTTTATTTATTCTTTTAAATAATATTTTTTTATTTTTGTAAAGTTTAAATGCTTTGCACATAACTTTTTTGGACACAATGGTGCTTCAAACTACTTTGGTACGATCAAGGACACATTAGACTACTAAAATAATAAAAAAAAACGGACATTTCTGTTTGGATTGGAAGTTATTAGCATTTAATTGACCAATTTTGGGTTTTTCATACTAAAATCTTAAAAGTTCCCTTAAAAATCAAAAAATCGCTAAAAAATAATAGTTTTTGGATGAATATGTTCTACATGGTCTAGTGTATATCCCCCTTAAAGGTTTGAACCCAGCTACAAAACACCCTGTATAATAAAATACGGTAGGTATGATATAATATAATATTAAGTTAGCTGCCATTCTAAGATTATGACTTGTTTCCTTACATGCCGTTATCGTTTCAACTGAATTTGGGTAGAATATAAGAATTCCACCATCTTAAAGTCATCCAACTATAAATTTTTTAGAAAATGAACCTTGAAATCTGATGAAAATATTGACGAAATGGGATTCACTTCGTTTTTCAATTTGGTCAAATTTATTACGGTTATGTCCACGCAAAATTTGGTATATCGCCGAAGTAAATAAAATTCTCGGAACATTCAAGTTTTTCCTACCTACGTACATAACGTATAAACGACTCGCGAAACGAATTAAAACAAAAATAATTTTAACAACTTATTAGTAGTTTACAATGCACGTGCTCTGGTAGAGCCCGTTTATATGGCTCAACATAAATACGGGAAGTGGTCCATGCCAGCACGGCGTCGCGGAACGGGACCAGCCCGTGCGGGAATGGATTTCAGGCCAATATTCCTGTGTGAGAATGAGATTTCGTGACGATAAAAAATTTACGTATATTTTTTTATTTCGTTGCATGATGCATTGTAAAATGTTGTAAGGTACACGTGCGGATAAGTAATTCCCTACTCGTGTCGATCATTCCGCACTTGTATCATAAATAACTATTCATACATTAAACACTGGCACAGATAAAACGCTGATTTTACGTTACTGGTTGCAATTATGGTGGTCGTTAAATATGGTTTCCGAACACATTCTAGAGGATTTACGATATGGGTGTAGATAAAAATTTAAACAAGCCGTAAGGCACCCTACTTTCAATCTGGAAGTCGCAGGTTAAAACCCCGACTGGTTTTTAGTTCAAAAAATTACCGAATCTTATGTAGGTACCTGAGGAAGCCGGTTTATTTAATCCCAACAAGGTATAGTTTCCACAGTCACTTTCGTGAAGCTAGTGCCTACGCCAAACCTCGGAATTAGGTGCCAATGCGGAACCCAGGCTCCTTGAGGGTACAGTACCTACAACCGGTAAAAATGCTAGGAGGATGATACTGAAAAATAACACGCCACGTTAAAAAAAACAATGATAAATAAAAATAAAGAAATAGTAAAAAGATATTAGGGGACAATCTTACACAAATCGAACTAGCCCATAGTAAGCTCAACAAGGCTTGTGTTATGGGTGCTAGACATCGATATATTTGGGTCATTGTCAGTCACAAAAACAAAAATCATCTTTCCGGTGGTCAATAGTTAAGGGCTTACGCTCACATATAATATGTTTTTATCACATAGACTTATAGAAGGGGCAACGCCGTTTATGCGGATTCAGAGTTCAACCAAAAATTAGGCTTTTATAGCCCTTAACTTTGGCAATGTCCACCGAAAAGACGCGGACCTAAATCTGACAATGACCCATTTAATAGATATACATAAATACTTAAATACATAGAAAACATCCATGACTCGGAAACAAATATTCATGCTCATCACACAAATATTTTACCCTCACCGGGATTCGAACCCAGGGGGCCGATATTTGACTTTCGAGCGCTCGAAAATTAAATACGATTACAGTCTCAAAATTGCAGGCACTTACTTTTTCTACCGATAGAATTGAATCGGTCGATACGATACCACTCGTTTTTAAATTTTCTATGCCAATTTCAAAATAGCATTTCATCATTTTTTAAAATTTTCGATGTCAAAAATCGGTCCTTCAGCTTCGTAGGCAGGTAGATGTGGTGATGAAGAACTTGAGCTTATTGCGTGCGTCATTTACAAGATCCAGATACTTTACTAAGTACATACTATTTATACAGATGTTTGTCCCATAAAGCTTCACCAACCAGACGTTTTCCCTAGGAATTCGATGCAAATAACAGTATATCTAGTACCAGTTTCAATATGCGGAGCGAACGACCCCGACGATTGGTTTTCAATCGAGAAGCTTTTCATCTGTAATTACTATCCCCTAGTGGCGTTCATTTCGCAAGCTTTATCTTTTAGGTACTGATTTTCTTTACACTGTTTAGGCCGTTGTTTTAATCTAATTTTCCGTGTAAATGGACCGCCTCGAACGCGGCCATATTGTTAATTGGCAAGTGTATGGCACAGTGTTTGAACGTGCATTGTGTCAACGTAAATCACTTTACCCCATTAAGCAATTTCCAGAGGCTAGCTAGAAAATGATTTTTTTTACAATTTAGATAGCCATACACAATTTATTCCGCAGAAAGATCGCCTCACTGCTGGATCGAGTCAGGCACTGCTCCAAAAGCATCGTTGCAGAAAGGTCGGATTGCCCTATAATTAAGATTTGGGTAGGGCAAATAAAAAGTGTGGCCCAATATGAACTCTACTAACCTAGTTAATAAACCTTGCTTGTTAATCAATTAGATTTATGTCCAAAATATCATTTACAAAATGCTGCTTATTTACATAATTCACATTTATAAATGTACCTATATGGTATGCATGTAGTAAATATAAACAAATACATAGGTATCTATATACCTAAATCACTCTTACTACTTATGGACTTTAAACATCGTAATTTACTATCACAGGCGGTTTGAACAAACACGTTCTTAATCTTTATTAACTGCGCAAGTAACAAACTAACAAAGTAAGAAAATAAGAGCTAAGTTTACACATTATCTTTTTATTGGGGAAAGTACTGTACTTAAGCATTTCCTTTGTTCATTTCTTGCAAATAAGGACATGTTTACCTTTTTATTTAACACTTATTTTACTCGTACACGTAATGTGAAGGACATGAATCTAATGCAGGTATTCTAATAATCGTTTAACATTTTTGCTTCGCACTTTTGAGGTAAATATTATTTGTCATAACTATACATATAATATAATATAATACTTATCAGTAAAGTACAGGTAGATATTCTGCAAATTATAAAACTGATGTTGTAAAGAAATCAGAGCGCCCTAGGTAATTACGTAGATAGGCAAGAATTTACTAGGGAACTTGCATCTATTTATTTTATTACGAAAATCAAAAGTATAATCCAGAGGAAAAACAACTGTAGAATTAAAACTTTCATATGATTTATTTTTCTGATGTTATATGCATATGAAATCCGGCACCCCCCGAAAACGCTCTATATTAAACGGGCTTATGCTATGACGTCACAGCATATATTCTCGGCGCGTTTACTATGGAGTAAGTCATTAATTTTCGATTATTTCCACAAAATTTGCGTTTAAATCTATCTATACTTGTCAAACAAAATATCATTTCTAATTCAATATTCTGACTGTTATATTATTTTATCAAAAAAAGAAAAAAAATGAAATTCGTCATTTTAACGTGAGATAAAATCTAATAAAATCGTTTTTATTTTTATTTTTTCTATTGTATTATATTTTTACGTATATCTGCATCGATTGAGTGCATTTTATTCGAAATTGAAGTCCCATGCAAGTTCCCCATTAAGGTTGATATAGTTGTTTTATAGGAAAGCACAATTCTATTACTAAATAAACTGAAGACCTTAGATGAGTTGAGTACTGACAATAGCAATTATGTACTGTATGAAAAATCGTTCAACTATACTAAAAACAAGTGTAAAGGAAATCTATATTTACGGACGGTCGCTCTGCGCTCTAGATCAGGCAATGTTTTATTCAAGAAATAAGACTGGCCTTTGTGTTGCTTGGTACAAGCTCAAATAAATTATTAAGGGCAAGGTAATCACTCTGTTTGCCAAGAGAGGACTATCCGCCATAAGAAAAAAACGACAGTCTACGGAAAATCTACAGTGCATTGTTTATGTTATGAGTTAACATGGAACTAAGTGTGGAATTGTATACGGGGGAGTGTGTTGTGCCAAAGCGAAACGTCATAATGTCGAGAGTTGTGTGGTCGGTCGTTACAAACGGTCGAGTCTAGCTTGGCGTTGCAGCGAAGCGGGCACTGTAACAAATTTAACACTTTCCGGATGGCTTTATAGAACATTTTAACTGCACTGTAGCGGGCGACGACGGCGCTCTGAGTGGAGGGTCGCCGCTCGCGACCCGACGCCACTCTGCACTCGATGCTTCGACCCTTCAGGCAGTAAATTCATTGTCGGGATACGAAGGCTCCAACATTTTATACTATAGAGCCTTGACAAATTTTAATATCTCCTATTAATTATAAAAATGTTGTCTGCATCACGTGAAACTTAATAATTTACTTTAAAAACGAAGTTTAAAACGACTTCAATTCAGTACTTCGCCAAGCAGTACATAAGTACATGAAAATTTCCACATTTTCTTTCCAATTTACCACATGAACTGCCTCTCCGAGAGCAAATGCGTATTAAGTATCTACAGAAAAAACCCAAGTCGCTATCTGTGGGCTGATAATATATATTTAGGGTTCCGGACCAAAAAGTTAAAAACGGAATCCTTATGGTGCGACTCCGTCCGTCTGTCTGTCTATCACAAAGTTAAATAAATATCTTAGGAACTACTAATGCTATCAACTTGAAATTTGGAATAGTTGTAAACAAAACTAATCCACGTGTCTGGAAAATGAAAAATTTAAAGATATATTCTTAATATCTATAAAAAAGGACGCATAAGAGAGGGGGGGGGGGGGGGGGGGGGGTCAAAAATTAAAGTCTAGTTAGTAGGCCAAATGGGGTATCATATGAAAAGGCTTGAATTACACATGCTAAAATAATTTTGATTTACAAACGAAAATGTAGAAAACAATACCATTCCCACCCCTTATCTCCAAAGTTTACCGAGCGAAAAATTTCAAAATAATATAAATTATTAATATTAATATAACAAGACCTCTATCTAGTGTATTTTTTTTTATTCTTTAAAAATAATTTAATTCGTATTTCAGTTTATTATTATAGGTATTTCAGTTCGTAATTTAATATTTTTGTATTGATTTTTTTTCCTTCTAATTTGTATGGAAGTATTCTGAAAGTACTTTCTAAAATAAAAAAAGAATACAGTACAGAATCCTCGGTGCGCAAGACAGACTCGCACTGGACCGGTTTTTAGGGTTCCGTACTCAAAGGGTAAAACGGGACCCTATTACTAAGACTTCGCTGTCCGTCCGTCCGTCCGTATGTCTGTCACCAGGCTGTATCTCAAGAACCGTGATAGCTAGAGAGACACAACTTCATTAGTTGCTACTTCGACGGAATCATGTCAGAATCTTTGACGTACTTTAAATCTTTGAGGAGTTCCATAAGTCATCTGTGGTCTTCATCATCAGTTCCATTTCACCAAAATTGAGATTTCCGAGGGTACATAGACGAGTTATAATAGAAAATACCGAAAGGGTTGCCCTCAATTTCCCTGGGATCCCATCATCAGATCCTGACTTGGTGACAATGACCACCTTTAAAGTATAATATTTTGATCAAAAAAAATATTTTGGAAATCGGTCCACAATTGACGAAGAAATCGGTGAACATACATAATAAAAAAAAAAACAAGAAATACATACAGTGGAACATATAACCTCCTCCTTTTTTGAAGTCGGTAAAAAAATATAGATCTCTAATGATCTATATTCTGGCTTCGCACGTCAAGTCCAGCATATTTTATATTTTTATCTATTTACAGATTACGGCAGTCTTCTAGATATAGTATTAGAAACGTAAAAAGCCTTACCAAATAAATAGTAAAATGTATAACATCAGTGTATAAAAGTTATATCTTACTTCACAAAAACCCTCTTTATAGCGTTCCGTACCAAAAAGGTAAAAAAGGAACCCTTATGGTGGTGCTACTCTGTCCGTCTGTCACAACGTTAAATATCTAATAGTACTACGAGTAAAGCTATCCAATTTGTAATTTAGAACAACTGTTAAGAAGGTAAGACACGTGTATGGAAAATGAAAAATGTAAATATACATTTTAATTTTCTGTGTAAATGAAGAATATAAGGGGGTTAAAAACTCAAAGTCTATTTAATAGATTGAGTGGGGTAACATATGAAAGATCTTAAGTTGCACTTTTTTAACTGTTTTTATTTTTTTTCTACATTGGTTAAATTTTGATTTATTAACAAAAATGTTGAAAATAATACCATTCCTCCTTATCTCCGAAGTTTACTAAGCGAAAATTCTGAAATAATTACATTTGATTAAGAGTAACATAAATAATACAAGAAAAATAAAACGATACGTCTATTATTTGTTTATCAAAAATAATTTAATTTAATTCCTTTTGTATGACATTTAATGTCTTCAAATTCCTACGAGATTATCGTTAAAGTCCATTCTTTCAAATAAAATAATAATAAAGCAAATTGGTAGGTACGCGTTATAAAAAATTTCGCTGGTAAACAAACATACTTACTGCAAGTTTTTTGTACCAAAATGCAGATGGCGCTGTACAACGATAACTTCTACTATATGAGCTGTGAAGATTGTTCAAGAATGAATGGGGTCCTGACGTGACGGGTATTGTGTATGAAATTTTGTACGGAACCCTCGGTGCGCGAGTCAGGCTCGCACTTGACCGGTTATTTGTTCTTTTGTGTATTTACTGCGATGAAAAGTTTTTGTTATAAATGTTTAGGATTTTGGTTGAACCTCGCGAACCGATTTGTAACAGATTTATTTATCAAACTACTTTTATAAATCTATCTAAGTATCTACATATCTATATATACTATTCAACGAACAATATTTGTTTATATATTTGCAATCACGTTCTCGGAAACGGCTCTAAGGATTTCAATGAAATTAGGAATATGGGGGTTTACGGGGGTGAGAAACTGATCTAGCTATGTCTCATGTCTGGGAAAATTCTATTCCGTCGTACTTTCTCCCGTACTTTGCCCAGGGACTACATTTGAAAAATACAATACCTACTTATAAAATTCAACAAGTTTTTGAAACACTTATACCTAGTTGTTTTTGCATAATAGAATACTTGCGTAATCTTATTAATGTTCACTTTAAAGTGAAAGTGAAGTTTATAGTTTAAACTTGAATAAAGCCTGCATCACACTGGCGCAGCCTGCGTGGCGGACCATAGTAAATTTGACAGCTAATGACAAGTTTTCTGTTGTCCGCCGCGGCTAGGCTTCACCAGTCTGTGAGAGGCCTAAAGAGTACCAAAAACCAGAGACACAGCATCAAGATTCCGATTTTTAGAAATTTCCCGATGTCAAAGCGTTTGTGACATTTCTGTTATTTTGCCAACGGTCAGTCAAAACTTACATTTTGAAAGGCGTCATTAGTCGTAATAAAATCGACTTCTAGTAAATTCCGTGACATCATTCATGTCCAAAAAATTACGATAACCCACTATATTTCCAATAATTCTATGTAATTCCAAGAGGACGAATGTGCTAACATAGCTTTTAATCATTAATGTTGTAACTATCAGTAACTATTACTTTCTTGCTTAGTAGGTAATCAAATGTTCTTGTTGCAAGAGAGATTCTTAAAATTTAATTACCTACTTACTCGTAGAAAGCTCTTGGTTTTAAGAAGTTTGCAGAGTTGTCGCAAAGAGCGTTGTCTGACTCGGTGCCCTCTAGCTCAGCGTCTTGAACTTTATTTAATTTCCTGATTGCGCAAACGAAAACTAGCGAGAAACGAACCGCATACCCGCAGCCGACTAATGTTGTTTGAACTTCACTTGTATTTAGCCACCTCTATGTGTATGCTTGCCGCTGCCTGACAAAATTCCACGGGTTATATTCCCAACCGCTCACATCTCGCCCTCCTTTGAAGTAAAAGTTTATTTAGCTAACGCACCGATTTGGTTGGTCGGGAAAGTTTTGTTAGGGAAAATTTATAAGCGATATTTTTTCTAGCTGGAAACTTGTTAAACAAACGAACGATGTTCTAAACATATAAAAGAAGTTCTGGCTGACTAACTTTTTATAAAAATCGACTCAAACCTACGTACTTTCATAACAAGTAGAAAAATATAAAAGAGTAGTAGTAGAAAGTTTACAAAGTAGCAGTAGTGGCACTTCAGAATTTCCACTGGAGAACCCGGAGCCAAATAAAAGGGCTTTTTGATGATTTACAAGTTTGGCAATATATACCTAGCATGAAATTTTAGGGAAGCCGGTGGGAATCGGCTTGTATGGGCGCTCCGCCACTGCAAAGTAGGATCCTTAACGCAGACAACAAATGTATATTAATAAAAGAAAGTTGTGTTAGTTCCTTTGCTTATAACTCGAGAACGGCTGAACCGATTTTGATAATTGTTAATTTGTTGGATTTATCTTCGCCCCGAATAGCAGAATAACTTTAAAAAAATGGAAAAATTTAAGTTTTTTTTCATGCATTTTGTACGGCGGAACAAAGTTCGTTTTTTTTTCATGCATGCGAAACAAAGTTCGCGGGGTCAGCTAGTTAGTAAATAAAATTCATTCGACTACCCGAATTGTTTACTTATACTCTTTGTTTAAATCCGAGGAAACTAGCCACGTTCTAGTCTTTTACGTTGAAATGTAGCCACACTTCAACGTAAAAGACTTGAAACTATGGACATCGTAGACTCCAGATTAGTTAAAAGTGGAAGAAAACTGATTATTTCAACGTTTATCACCATTATTTTCTTGCCCTTATCCCATCTATTTGGGGTCGGCGCAGCATGTCCTTTTTTTCCATACCACCCTGTCACTCGTCATCTCGTCACTTACTCCTCTTCATATCCTCTCTCACACAGTCCATCCACCTTTTCCTTGGCCTACCTCGTTTTTATTTCAACGTTTAAAAATTATTTCGTAAGTGGGTTTTATAGGGGTTGTAATTCTGCGTGGAAAGGATGAAATGAATGTAAATGGACGGTAAGCGAAGCCCAGGGTAGCCACCAACGAGATGATCTGACACCATCAAGAGGGCGACGGGACGGGGGGCAATCCCTCAGCAGTGAGGGAACGAGGAAGAAGAAGAACAGAATTCTGCGTGTGGATTAGTGTTCATATGAGTCATTTCCAAGTGAAATAAAAATGTTTTTTTATGAAATCCTGCCTCATTTTTAGGGTTCCGTAGCCAAATGGCAAAAAACGGAACCCTTATAGATTCGTCATGTCCGTCCGTCTGTCTGTCTGTCTGTCCGTCCGTATGTCACAGTCACTTTTTTCCGAAACTATAAGAGCTGTACTGTTGAAACTTGGTAAGTAGATGTATACTGTGAACCGCATTAAGATTTTCACACAAAAATCGAAAAAAAACATTAAGTTTTAGGGGTCCCCATACTCAGAACTGAAACTCAAAAAAACATTTTTCATCAAATCCATACGTGTGGGGTATTTATGGATAGGTCTTCAAAAATGATATTGAGGTTTCTAACATCATTTTTTTCTAAACTGAATAGTTTGCGCGAGAGACACTTCCAAAGTGGTAAAATGTGTGTCCCCCCCCCTGTAACTTCTAAAATAAGAGAATGATAAAACTAAAAAAAATATATGATGTACATTACCATGTAAACTTCCACCGAAAATTGGTTTGAACGAGATCTAATAAGTAGTTTTTTTTTAATACGTCATAAATCGTAAACCGCAATTTATTTCACGGAACCCTTCATGTGCGAGTCCGACTCGCACTTGGCCGCTTTTTTTCAAATATAACCCCCACTAGAATAAGTTACTGTCAAAAATTTCATTTTTGGTACAAGTTTTTATTGCCGACTGTACTTTTCTGCATACCATCATCAACTTATATTGTGACGATTCTAACGAGCCCAAACTCGATGGGGTTGTGTCGTTTTAACGCCATAGGCACCTTCCAGCTCCAGCATCAGATCAGCTCCAAGTCATCATAATATTGCATTGTCATGCGATATACATATGCTTGCAAAATTTCAGCTCTATTGGATAACGGGAAGTGGCTGAAAAATGGATAGCAAATTTTGACGTACAACTTACATACCTACATACCTACTTACATACTTACATATTGACATACATACGAACAGTACAAGTTAATATAAAGCTTGTAAAAAGGAATCTAAAGACATCTCACATGTTCAAAAGCATCAAACCGTTTAAGCTGCTAAGCGTGCCAAAAAAATAAACATTATAATAAAACACTCCTGCCACAATTGGGTAAAAACTCGTTAAATAAACAAGTAAGTATTTACCTAAACTTGGCAAAATACGGAAAATATTACTTTTATGACTGATGATCTCCACGTGTATTGAAAAATTCTTCGAAATAGTAATTTAAAGCAAACGAAGTTGCGGCCATAACTACATAGTTACTACTAGCATTATTATCTTCTTCTTCGATAATATTTGATATATGTGGTCGTTTTCTTACGGTTATGAGAATAGGTTAACTCTAAAATAATATTCGTCATTATTTCTTCAACCCGTTATCCATTGAATGTTGGATCAAAGGCCAAATGGAGGTCACGATAACAATTAAAACCTCGTTGATAACCGTCCACTCTACATTCAATTTGTGAAAATGTTGACTTAAATTCATTTCATTACGTTCCGTTCCGCGTCCACCCTTCGCTTTGTGAAAGTGCCATCCAACGGATGCTATCTACAAATAGCTCGCTTACATTCACGTATGTGTATTTATTTCCTTCTGCTTTATCTCCAAACAGATTTTACTGTATTTAAGAATTGTATAGGTACCTGAGTAAAAATCACGTTTAATTTGAAGTGAATTTGTCACGAATTAGTTCAATACCTCTTATTTGAGTTATTTTGGGTTACTTGACACAACTGACTTGTGTTTACCAACGGGTCACGAGGTGCTGATTTTAAATCAAAACCAGCAAGAAAGTAAAATAGAAAACCGTGAGCACAAATACATTTCATAACATTCGTTACGGTGAAGAAGCTCGTCTTAAAAATACTCCATTGCGCAAATGATGGTTTTAATAAATGTCGACGTTTTATGAGACGGTGATAAAGAGAGGTCAAAGTTATAAAATGCTTAACGCGGATACTAGGCATCTACGATATTATATTTTAAGTTACATTAGCGCAGATGTGTCCATTTAGTGGAATTATCGCCAATTTTAAGGCTTGTAGTGGATCATAAGTTGTTAATGTTTTGTCGTGGAAAGTGTGGGGGTCAGATGGCCGCTGCGGGTGGCAAATTGCTTACCGCATGCGCTTCGCTCCGCCTACAGCCGCCATTGTCTAGTAATCGGAATATTCTTTTGCGAAAAATCGCTGCAGTTAATCTCATTTCACGTCCTCTGAAACGGGTTTCATTGTGACTTGCAGTTCATGGAGACCTTGTAGGTAGGAAGACCTCCGGTTGATATTTCAAGATATAAGAACTTCATGTCCGTCTCATAATATCGATTTATTTAAAACATGTAGGTACGATGTACTTAAAACAATAACTTTTTACTGCCGTAAAAAGAACGTTTCCACAGGATTGGACTTCGAAAAGTATTCTTATCGATTTGACTCGAAATGTATGTTACATTGTACAAAAAAACATTGCAAGTTAAATAAAATCTTGTAAAAAGCAGCAATGTCATAAAAATAATACAATACTGCCTTTAGATAGTCCAGATATTTGAAATCGTTAGTTAAGTAGGTTCCTCTCGATAAAACCAGTCGAACGCTAGTGGCTGATGCGTCAACAGCCCAATCTAGTCATTAAACTTTTTATCGTGTCCGAGAGCTCGCACCTAGTGTAACTTGACCCCGGGATTAGTAACAACTACGTCTGCACAATGTCTTACTTGTACTGGTTTACATGCGCTCGTTTAGGGTTGTGAAGAGCCGTTGGTTGTGAAACCGGCAATGCGTGACATGTGACAGATTAATTAGCGCTGGAGCTGACTGACCTCACCCTCAGCACATAAAATGGAGCTCTATTCAACATATCATAATGACAACTCGTGACATTGCCAATTTAGTGAAATCACTATGCGGAATTCACAACAATACATAATTAAGTAGGTACCTACTATTCTCATACTACAAAATATGTATAAAAGGTTTTTGAATTAAAGTATATTACATATTATTTGAACGAGTTTCATAGGTCACTGACAGAAAAGAGTTTCTTATCAATATCTACTTAACCCTTGAACCGATTAGAATTTTTCATCGGCCATGCTCGTGTCGCCGCCGATACGAAGGTACACCCAGAGTAGGGCTTGCATATGCGTGTCAATATTAAAACCGAATGTAAAAAGCAAATCAGAACTTTTTCTTTTGGCTAAATAAGCTGGATATTTTATGTTTTATAAATCAGACTATGGCGGTTAAAAGGTTAATCTACCTATATCACAAACCTGTTCCACAATTTCCCGTGTTCTGGGCACGGTGTTCAATCCGAATTTAAGACCGACCATTGTCGGCGCCGTTTCGCCCAAAATAAGTTTTTCTATTTACAGTTGTTGTCCGACGGCATTGCCTGCCGGGGAAGTAGAGTCGAGCCGTATGTGTGTTTTGTAGGAACTTTCTAAATTTGTAACTTTGCATTCGGAAACCATTTACGAGGCTGGGCAGGGATATTCGGGGAATCGCTTACACTTTAATTAAAATGAACACGGCCAAATCAACTTTGGATTAAAAAGTAAATTGCCATCATTTGGGATATTCCCAGTAGGTAGAACGACCACGTTGTTCCTGCTGGTAACTCGTAACTATGTAGTAGGAAACTCAATTCCCAGCTGCAATATTATCTAATCGAGGGGGTATACTTACATCTTAATAAACCTAACTCAATAAAAGCGGAAAATCCGAGTAGCAGTAAAAAATACACCTTTGGAAATACGAAAAACGTTATGAAAATAATTCTTATCTTCCGACGTGGCAAGGTAGTTATTTTTAGTATATTTATTTCCATGAATAATTTCCAAGTCTTTAGAATACATACCTACACACAAAAATGTTTCGGGTTTATCACTAGTTTACTTTTTTAATTATATCGATTCATAGTTGTATGTACCTCTTACTTGCCCACGCTGTACATATGCTAAATATATAGTGCCATGATGGTGCTAGTTTCAGTCTAAAGCAGCTCTTTGGTACTGTAATATCAGGATATTATCAGAATAAAATTATTTACGATAAACTTATACCAATGTAACATTTTCATTATAAAGGAGAAGTAGTGGTAACTAACTGGTAAATAACTTCCTCATAAATGACTCACTTGAGGCTATGCTAACATTTTATGCGGTTTTTCAGGTTGGTTTTACTGTTTGCGTTTTCTTTTACATTACAGAGAAAACTCACCTCCTCTGCATGTAGTATGAAGAGTGCTTAAACACGAATATTTATGATGGTGAACTGATTTACGACCATTACCATTCCTACATTATTTAAAAGCTAACGCTTCCTGGAAAAAATGTATTAGAAGCCAAAATCTCTAATAATACACAAATGATGCAATACGTATAATAAACAATTCATTAATAAAAGTTAAAAAGCATTAAGTTGTAATCGATAGCTGAGCTGAGTTGCACTCGGAGTTTCAGGACATGTATCTGTGTGAGTGTGCTGTCTCGAAACTTTCTGAATTCCCAACTCTGTATTCGGAGATTTAGTACAAGCTGGTCGAGACAAATTTACACGGTATTTACAGCTTCTATCTGAGTTTGAACTGGAATACGCTATATAAGTGGATCCGCAGCTAAGACAAATCGCGAGTATCTTTTAAAATACACATTAGTTTTTTACATCAACCCAAAGTTGCTCTTTGTTATGTGTTTCAATTTCATTTTATAATTCATTAGAAAAATGCTTGCTCGATATCGGAACTGCGACAAGCCTAACATCAGGTTTTAAAACTTGGCAATGATACATTATTTGAAGCAGAAATAAAAGTTGTCGCTGTGCTAAGTTTGCTACTGAGAATTTCTTCGGTGTCGTCTTTCGTGGTGTTAAATCAACGTCTTTTGTATTTCTTCCTTTGGATAGTTTTTACGGTTCGTCGCCAGTTGCGATGCAAAGCCGTTCACGGGCTCGGGCTCGAATAGTTTCTGCCGAGTTCTCAGAGAAAGCCACTATCTGGTTATATAACGTTATCGAAGACTTATATATGCTTGACTTACTTTATCCGCTCTCTTATGCGGCCGGTCACGAATAGGCTTTGTAACTTCTTAAATTGCATGTTTTCCTCGCTAACTTTTAGCTTTCTGGCGGCGTATATTAAGTAGTAAAACTATATTACCCAGAAGCAAAACATTTCACTTTTAAGTAACTTGGTGATTTGAGGATTTGTTTTTTGCGTCGCACCATAAAAACCTTCATGGGGCGTTTGTTTTTAAGCACTGCATGGATTGCCATTATAAAGTGTCGTCTCTGAACAGTCAACTGCGAATGCAACTTCCGAATCTAGATAGAATACAAATCAAGTCGTCAATATTACTTAGGTACTAAAACTATCGAGATGCTAAGACGCGGTGGAAATAGCTAATGGTCTTCAAACTTACTTTTGACTTGTTAGGTGGTAGTCTAAGTTTCTCTATTATAGTATTAATTACTGCTTCGTCGAAGTTTCGGAAAATTTAATTTTACGCCTACACGTTCAAGAAAACGTGACAATTTTGTTGCCAGGCAAAGTTAAGTTGCTTCCAGCTAGTAAATGAAGCATCTTCACGGAATATAGCGTTTAACTGCAGGTCAAAAACTTTGAAGACTAGAACGACAGAATAAGGGAAGCAAGTTAAAAAAATAAAACGCAGTGTTAGGTACGTTCTCTGGCATCGTTCCAGCGTCGTCCGTGCTCGTAATTAACTAAGACCGCGTATCCGGTGCCATCGGTGCCTCCGACCACTGACCGATAAAGTTATAGTACTACAGGATTTCCTCCCTAATACTCAGCGAACTCGACGAACTTGGTTACATACGGACTGTTTACAAAGCATGTTGCGAGAATAGCGAGGCTGCTTCCTTATTGCCGACATGTGTCTAATACATAGTCCCGCTCGTCTTGTCTGTTTAATCAGCGCTACTAATTTCATAAGCCAAGTTTGTTAGTTAGTGTTGCGTTGTGTTCGTGCAGCGTGATTAGGGAAGGAGTGAAATAATTGTCGTGATATCGCGGTGTAAAGTTCTCGCGAACAGTGAGTGAGCTGGCAGCATTCCAGCGGTGTTTGCACCCTCTTTATTAACTAAGAACAGCGCGTCCGGCCGCTGCCCCGATGCTCCGGTGCTGGTCCGGCACGCCGGTGCACTTTCACTGACCAACAAGTTATCTTGCGATATTTTGGTGCCCGGCTTAGACAAATTGTTTTACAATTGACCTTATTTGGTTTGGTGGCTTGCCACCGACCAAAAGGTTTGTCATTTTCACATTAGATGTATGAACGACGTTAGAAATAGGCGCATTAGCAATAGGCATGTTAGTGAAGACGTTTCATAATTAGGTTTCAACTCGATTACTGTGGTGGTAAAGCATAATATCTGCGGATGTGGTGTTGTTGATGGCATTTGATAATTTTCTCGTCTTTACTGTATTGTCACGGATTACCTTTTATAGATTTAAGTTTTCAGACGACTGGATAAACCGAGGAACATGGAACGTGAGGACAATGCTACCGCCAGGAAAACTAGAAGAACTGAAGATGGAAATGGATCGACATAAAATAGACATTCTGGGAATAAGTGAAGTCAGATGGGAAGGAAGCGGCGACTATTGGGATGGTGATCACAGAATAATATATACAGGAGACAGACAAGGAGCAAACGGCACAGCACTGGTATTAAACAGAAAATGGGGAAATTAGGTTGAGAATACTATTCATTACAGTGATAGAATTACATTGACAAAGTTAAAATCACAACCACAAGATATAGTCATAATTCAAGTATATATGCCTACGGGAAGCCACTCAGATGATGAAATTGAAAACATGTACAACCACCTAGATTATTTGTTAGATGCGGTAAACGACAAAGACTACTTAATAGTAATGGGGGATTTTAACGCAGTGGTGGGAGAAGGGAAGGAAGGGAAAGAGGTTGGTCAATTTGGCTTAGGGAATAGAAATGCGAGGGGGGCGAGATTGGTGCAATTTTGCAAAGAAAACAAACTTGTCATTGCTAATACTTTGTTTCAACAACCAAAACGGAGACTGTATACTTGGAAGATGCCTGGAGACATGAACAGATTGAGAAAAAATTGTGCCAAGGAAGAGTTGGCTAACAAAAGAGATAACAGACTTAATGATTGAGAGACGAAATTATAGAAATAAAACTGATAGTATGAATATATTCAGGAAACTTACAAATAGAATAACTACGAAGTGTAGACAACGAAAAGAAGAATATATACAGAAAAAATGTGACTTAATAGATCAATACATAAAAAAAGGGACACATGGATAAGGCATATAGACGGATAAAGGAAATGAATAACCACCATAAAACAAAAAGTACAGTTGTATTGGATGAGCGAGGGAAAATACTTTTTAATGATAAGGACACTATTATGAGGTGGAAGAGGTACATAGAAGGTTTATATGAGGGACAGGAATTGGATGATGAAGATATGGAAGCTGAAGGAAGTGTTAACAAAGATAATGTTGATCCAGATATACTCAGGGTTGAGTTTGATAGGGCGCTGAATAGTTTACAGAACGGGAAGGCGGCAGGTGATGATGGGTTGTATATAGAGCTCATTAAATATGCAGAAAGCGACCATATGAAGGATATGATTTTCACGCTTACTCAAGAAATGTACAAAACCGGAGTAATACCGAGGGATTTCCAAGTAAGTAAAACTATAACATTGCCAAAAAAGGTAAACACAGTAAAATGCGAAGAACAATTAATTAATAATAAATATTAGGGTCCTAGACCCTAAGCTTAATCTCCCAGGCATCTAAAATTATGTTAAAAATCATTCAAAATAGAATCAGACCAGTAATGGAAAAATACCTTGGACCAGACCAATATGGCTTCAGACAGGAAAAATGTACAAGAGAGGCCATACTGGCGCTTAGAATGATTATTGACAGGAGAATGGATCTCGGCCAAGACACGCACATCGCTTTTATTGACTTGGAAATGGCCTTTGATAGGATCAACTGGAAGAGCATGATGAGGATACTGAAGGAAGCAGGCCTAGGCTTTAGGGACCGCAGAGTGATTTTCCAACTGTATAGAGAACAGGAAACCATTATCAGCGTAGGAGTGGAGAGTTGCAGAGCAAAGATAAGACAAGGAGTCCGGCAGGGTTGTCCTCTCTCACCCCTAATCTTTAACATATTTATCGAATGCGCCATTAGAAAAATAGTAGATAAGGGCAAGGGAGGCGTCAGCATTAATGGGAAGAAAGTACAATTTATAAGATTTGCGGACGATATAGCAGCATTGGCCCAAAGTTCAGAGGAATTAGGAGAATTAATGGAACAAATGGATTCAGTTTTTACAAAATTTGGACTCAGAATTAACACAGCCAAAACTAAAACTTTGATTGCATCAAAATTCAAAAAATTAAAGAAAACATTAAAATAAGAGGAATAGATATTGAACAAGTAAATAAATTTAAATATTTGGGTATGGATTAGTGCTCAGACGATATTATATCTAGGATTGCAATGGCCAAAACTGCGTTCAACGCCAAAAAACAGCTGTTCAGGGCAAACGTTTCCAGAAAGGCCAAAAAACGACTGATCAAAGTCTACATCTGGAGTCTTGCATTATACGGGTGTGAGACGAGGACAATGACTCAAAAAGATAGAAAAAGGATTGAAGCTCTGGAGGCGAATGGAGAAAATAAGCTGGACGGACAGAATGACAAATGATGAAGTGTTGAGAATGGTGTGAGAAAAAAGAAACTTGCTGAACACAATTGAAAATAGACGAGGCAAAATGATATGTCACTTGATAAGACACGCCATTTTCTTTAGAAATATTATAGAAGGTAAGATCGAAGGATCAAGGGGTAGAGGCCGACCAAGGATAAGCTTTGTACAGCAACTAAAAGCAAAAGCAAATGTCTTGTCTTACCGGGACCTAAAGAAATTAGCCGAGGACCGAGAGAACTGGCGCATACTCCACCAACAAGAGCCAAGGTCTTAAATGTTGATGATGATGGATAAACCGTTACTTTAAGAAATCGAAAACAGCTGGCATTAATCGCATGCAAGGTGCTACGCCAGAATAAGCATGCTACACGCTGCGGCGTAGCACTGACTGCCGCGCGCTGAACTTTCATTCACTCAATGCCAGGAAACCGCT
The DNA here is from genome assembly GCA_963854355.1 of Epinotia brunnichana. NCBI lineage: Eukaryota > Metazoa > Arthropoda > Insecta > Lepidoptera > Tortricidae > Epinotia > Epinotia brunnichana. The sequence goes on along the minus strand of OY977942.1, from coordinate 19,830,921 downwards.
ACGTAGGCACTCTCTCTGCTCATAGACGCTTTAAAAAGGAAGATTCATTTTAGTATTTTGTGAGCATGCATGCTTCAATGTAGACCACATCGTAGCTTCCCGTCACCTGAGATTGTGGTCGAACGCAAGGCTTTGCATTTATTGTGGTCTTTTACATCTGAAATTTTGATGTCTCCGTTTTTAAATCCATCTTTGAGTTGCAAGGACCAACTCAGCAAAAGGAAATCTCTTAATAACAAATCGCCTTATTATAATGAAGCCAACACCAACACCAGCAACAAATACACATTTGCAACGTTTCAAATCGGTACGACTTATGTAAGTGGCTTAAATCGACTTGCAAGGTGGTAATATGCTGATACATGCAAATATATTTTAGGAGAAGCTACTTAATATATATAAGGCTCGTAAACATCGTTTCAGTCTATATTGGGTAATAGGTACTTAAGGCGCTCTTATTAGACGATATTTAGGTATTTGCGGAGGTGAGGCAGACGGAGCGGGAGACGCGCGTCCCGCGCACCCCGCTAACGGCCTTATTCTGTTGGCATCCGTATTCCGCTCGTTTTTGCGGATCATACGATCAAATGTTTGTCTTCTTGAATAATTGTTTTATTTTTTAAATCTTGGTTGATTTGTGTAAGATTGTCCCCAAATATTTATTGTTTATTTATTTATTTAAATCTATTTTTTTTAAGAAAATAAGGAATAATAGGTAGTTACAGTTCTTAAGTACATCGTAGTATGATGACATCAATTATGGACACTTATTTTCCAAAGATATGTTAGTACAGATTTCTTCATCATCAATCCACCTATCGTTTTCCCAGTTCCTATGTGGGTGCTTCCGTTTTCCAAATACGTAGAACTGATAAAATAATAGTACATCTTCACTTCCTAAGGGTGAACGTCACCAATTATGGATTGTACTAATATATTACAGGTTTTTTAAACCGAAATAAAATCGATTACTTCTATAGGTAAAGTTATAGCGCCGTTTAACACCCGCTTAAGAAACCATCAAAAATAATAAACAAATAGCTATGTTCATCTATTTATCTCCTGGCAAATTATATTATTACCATGTATGTCTTTCCCGCTCACGGGACAATGATGTCCCGGACCTTTGGGAGGCATGCGTGGGGCTAGGTACCTACAAAGTACCAACGGAGCCAACACGTAGAGGCCCTTTTGACAATTTAATGAAATGCAAGGAGTATTATTACCATAATTATTACCTTTGTTACATAAGTATGACTGACTGATCAAAATCTGGATAATTAGACCACTGTTAGTCAGAAGAGCATTTTATTATACAGGGTGGTTATTTTAAGACCAGCAAGTTCTTCAGTACATGACTATGTCTATTAAAAAATGTAGTTTGACCAAACATCATATAAAAAAAAACAAATTCAATTTGTCTCTTAAATACCTAAAAGTGTTATGTCACTGCGCTCGCGCGGCGCGTGCTGCCTACCATGCTACCTCGACCAGCGGCCACACCGCGATGGACCTTGATACTCTCAACAAGCCAACAAGATTAGGCTTATACTTGGCTCTATACTCCAGGCAAAATACGGTTTCGAAAATCATTAATTTATAATAGTGTTTTTTTGTATATTTCATTTTTAATCGTTATTCTAAGATGCTTTACACAAGAATCCAACAAATTTTCCAACCGGAAGTAATTATATAAATATAAATTAAGCTTTAATTGTCTTTTTTTGTTTGATTTATATTGAATTTTTTAAAGCAAATGTAAATTTAGGTAAAAGCCTCCTCGATCTCATGCCATTTTTTTCGGTCTTTAGCCAACTGCATCCAGCTAGGTCCGGCGACCTCAGTTATGTCATTGGTCCAACGTCTTCGTCGTCTACCTTTCCTTCTTTTGCCTTTCGGCCTTGACCAGTTTGTTGCTTCCAGTGCCCTTCTTTTCTCCTAATATCTGGCGATATATGGCTTTTACCCGAATGGGGTCCATATAAGAAAGAAAAAATGGCATAAATCTTTTAGATTTAGTAAATATGAACTAACACAAACAATATGGAATAAATAAAGCTTAAATAAATATATATATATAAACTAGCTGTTGCCCGCGACTTCGTCCACGTATAACATGTTATCGTCTAAATGTTTGTTTAAGAAATTTAAATTTTTGTTAAATAAAAAAAAACATTGAAATTAGTTTTGTATATAATCTATCGCAACACGTCTTTGTTACTATAGGTGTAAGGATGTGTTACGATATATTTGGCTACTTTGGCTGCTACTAACTATATGACGCTGACAGTACCTAGTCTTTAAGTAAACAGTCTAAAACCGAAGTTACAAATCCCTTACTTTAAAAATGTCTTGCTCTCCATACAAACTAGAAGAACTGTATATCTTAGAAGTAGGTATTTTTGTCAAGACCAATCCAAGCATGTTCAGTAACGTTTCAGAAGGCCGCAAATTTCCGACACGTAAACAATACAAACAAAAATTGAAAATTTTGCAGGGTAGCAACAACACAGCGCTAATCAGAGGCGGAATCTTGGGAATGGCACCAAACATTTTCAATAAAATTCCAGACCGAATTAAACACTGGATATTAATAAATTTAAAAGACAATTGACTTCAGATTCAGATTCAGATTTGTTTATTATCATAATTTTACAATTGAAATCATAGTACAATGAATATACAGATAAAAATGTGTTAAAATTATAACTTGTCAGTTACAATAAAATACAATAGATGTGTACAGTTGTGTACAGAATTGTTATTATTTGTAAATAGTTTAATAATACTCATACTCATAGCATAATGCTATTACATAAAATAGAGAAAGAAAACATAATACAAATATTAACGTCAAGCTTTTAAGATCTTGTTATTTAGTCATTTGAAAGAAATTCTTGTAAACTATACAGTGTTTTTTCAAGCAATAGTTGTTTTACATGGAAGCGAAAAGAGTTGTCGTTCGTTATGGTTTTAAGGTTTGAAGGTAGCCGGTTAAAAAGTATTTGTCCTATTAACTTCGGAAGTTTTGTGCCTATTCTAAGTCTGGACGAGGTTGTTTTGAAGTGGATACTTCTTTGCTCGCGTTCTTGTATAGGGGTACAGTTCAAAATGTATCACGTAACTTCCGGATTAACTTTTTGTAGAGAAGCCTAATCTGATTTCAAATAATTGTTTGTTACATGTTTTAATCCTTCTTTATTTGCTATTAGTTGTTAATCACAAAATGTTATTTAGTTTATGTGACGGGCATGAAAACTATGCTGAAATGACCGCCATTTTCAATGCCTCGCGAGTCAAACGAGCTACGTCAGTCAATGTTGCTATATATACCGATTTATCTGTGCTTATACAGATTTTAGTGAATGAATGCAGATATATATATTTTACGGGGACAACCAACAAATAAGTATCCACTTAAACTTAATTAACGGTTGTATCTCAGACACAACCCGCTTCTTTTTAAGTTATTCGCATTTCTCATTGATCTCGAACTATTTTCACCTCTCCTTTGAAATTCATTTGGATAACGTTTAACATACATCAAAACTTCCAATATATAAGTTGAAACTGATGTTAAGATACTAAGTTTTCTTAAATGTTCGCGACACGTGTATCTGTCCTTTGCATAGGGAAGTACTCTAATTGCACGTTTCTGGATCTTTAGGATGCGCTCATAATCCGTACTGTTGCCCCAAATCATTATCCCGTATGAAAGTTGAGAGTATATGTACGCATAATACAGCTCTTTTAAGCAACTTTCTGACACAAGTGGTCTTAACTGTCTTAGAGCATAGATCCCTTTTGCTAACTTACTGTATAATGTATCTATGTGATCTTTCCATGACATTATTGGATCAATCATTTCAATCAATATATCAATATTTGATTGAAAAGTGTTATTATACCATTAAAGATTACTTAAACGACCCTACGACATAACATGATTCCATTCCAGACATTCCTTAGTTATAATATTCTTTAGTTATAGTATTTTTTGAGAGTTTTTGACATGTATTTGAAGTATTTAACACCAATCACTGTATTGACATTTTTTTTTAATTTTTATAAATATATTAGCTGGCTGAAATATTTTGTAAACCTACATTGTGGGTAATGCACAGAAGTCTTATATTTTGTATACCAACAATACTTATAAAAGTTGTAACCTATGTTTAACAAAATAAATGTAATTGAATTGAAAGTACTTAATTTGTATTCTAATAAGTAATCTTTATGCAAAAATTTAAGTCTCTAGCTCTAAAAATAAAGTTTCCCCCATACAAATTTTGCACCCCTATTTACCCCCTTTAGGGGTGGAATTTCCAAAAATCCTTCTTAGCGTTGCCTACGTTGTAAAAGGTAGTTCTGGTGTAAATTTCAACTCTCTAGTCTTAGTAGTTTCGGCTGTGCGTTGATGAGTGAGTGAGTGAGTGAGTCATATCAATAACTCCATACCGACAAAAGGTATGTTCACTTAGATAACGTCACATTTATTTGCTTTAGTGGGCTTATTTTTAAAGGGGTGTGGCGGGGGAGGCTTTCTTGGTAGTTATTTGGAGAAACAGCGGTGGCAGAGTGAGTTCGAGATGTGAAACGGCATACTTTAGTGTTTTGTGATGGGTATCATGTGCACAAACAGCTGGCAAAGTTTTGCAGCTGTATAGGGGAACACCCTGTAGTACTTTGAACCCGACTGCCTCAGAAGGAAGTTTATATTTTTCGAGCGTATGTATCATCATATCAGTCGAAAGACGTCCACTGCTGGACATAGGCCTCCCCCAAAGAGTGCCACAATAGCCGGTCCTGCGCCACCCGCATCCAGCGGACTCCCGCGACCTTTACCAGGTCATTTGTCCACCTTGTGGGGGGCCTAACCACGCCGCGCCTTCCGGTACGTGGTTGCCACTCGAGAACCTTTCCGCCCCAACGGCCATCGGTTCTACGTGCAATGTACCCCGCCCACTGATACTTAAGTTTAGCGATTCGGAGGGCTGTATCGGTTACCGTGATTCTGCTGCGGATAGCCTCATTTCTGATGCGATCGCGCAGAGAAACTCCCAGCATAGCCATCTCCATCGCCCTTTGAGTGACTTTGAGCCTTCTTATGAGGCCTATAGTAAGCGACCACGTTTCCGTTCCATATGTCATCACTGGCAACACACACTGGTCAAAGACTCTCGTCTTGAGACACTGCGGAATATTGGACGAAAAGATGTGCCGTAGCGTATGTATGCATGTATGTCTATGACGAAGATGAGGAAGGGCCGTGGCCTGCTGCTGGTGGAGTGGCAGGGTCTTTTTCCGCACTCGTTTTTAATAGTATCTACTAAACAGCAAGTAAATATACTTCAGTTCACCAACTCGTTTAGGACTTTAGTCTAGGTAGTCGCTATCCGGCACAATAGCCCTAAATGCTTTTGATATATTTCTGTATGAATAAATAAATCTATTATTCGTACAGTCCATAATTGGTACCATTACCCCCCCAACCATGTGCTCGTGTCCGAATCCGATTTACACCCGACTACTTACTACCTAACAGTTCTAAATACGTATTCAGGATAACTGAAGATTTTTATTGACATCTTGTCAATATGCTCCAGCTACCTATTATACGTTTTAGGTGCGGATGTAGAAACGCTTTAATGTAGTAAATATCGCATACCTTATATTTGTTATTCTATCATTTCGAATGTGTTCTCCAGCATGTATTAGCGTTTCCTATTCCTTTATATATTTTTATTTACCTTGATAACTCGAAATAATTGCTGCAAAAAGGCGTATTTGCGTGCCAGGTAAACATTCACAGGTCCGTCGTCGGCAGTGGCCACGGGCGTACTAAATTGTACTCGCCACCGCGCATGCATGACGCGGACACCCGGTTTTTCAGACAAATGACCAAATGTATTGAATTATCAAACATATTGAAATTCTAAGAAGCCGGTAGATAGATCTACCAAAAAGCTACCTATCACAACAAATTTCATTGTAATATTCCAAATAACTTTTGAGATATTTCGAGTTTGGTGGTAAAAAAGCACTGTTTTGAAAGGCAAAATCTATCGAGGTTTTTGTAAGCAATCGTGATTTTACGAAGTACGAACATAGCCAATGAACTGAAGATATACATATCAAAAATTTGGATCTCTAGCAATAGTACAAGTATACTAATAATCGGTTTGGAAAAGGCACTTTTTCGATGCGCAGCTGCATACAGCGCCTTAATATAATAAATGCGAAAGTGTGTATATATATAACTATAAGCTTGCCTAAAAATAAATTCTAGGCAAGCCGGTGGGAATGGGCTTGTAAGAGCGCTCCGCTACTGCAACATTTTGGAAACTGGATTACGAGGAAATATTAATTAAATTATATTATTTATTAAATTATATATTAAAATTCCCATACAAACGCTCTCGAATGTTTCCTCCCTAGCTTTTGAACCTAGAGCAATGATTTTTCCTTATTTTTGATTGATATTGCCCTTATTTTTCAAATAAGGTCAATATCATCAATATCTATGCCGCTATGTTTCACTTTATTGGACCTTTTTATTTTAAAGAAACTTACAGCGCCTCGAAAATCGCAAAAACGGCTTAATTGAGATAGGTGCAAAAAAGGCGCAGTACATATACAAATATAACTACAAATATTCAAAAAATCAAAATATAGCGGCATAGATTATTTCTTCCTCTTGCAGTTTCCAAAATTTTATGACGATTAGTTGCGTTTTAGAGGAGGAAGAAGGAGTCCTTATCGCACGAATTGGAGGCAGAGTCAGTTTCTAAATAATATATACGTACGCAGAAGGAATAGTGATGGGCAACAGTCGTTGACATATTTTGGCGATACGCTAGTGGTGAAAAATTATCGATACATCATATTACCAGAAAAGTCATCGATCACAAGAAGAAACCAGAGTCACAACGGAAGAATATTGAATAGAAATCTTTATTAAAATAATTGGACTATAACAATTTTCTTTATAAATCATAATCTCTTCATTACTATAATGAAATATGAGAATGTACAAATTTTGAATGACCGAATTATACTATTTTAAACCATGTTCTTACTGTTAATATTTTATTGAACGTCTACTTGTAATGTTTGCAACAGTGAGTTATTATAACATAATACAGGCAACCTAGATCGCAATGTATGGAAAATGTTGAAAAAATTGTAGTTCTGAAACCTATTGGGATGTGTGGGGAGGGACAGAGTATTAAATTGAATTCACTCTCCGCAACCCTCCGGGGATACCTTCACCCCCCCCCCCCCCCCCCACTTCAACAAGTGACCCAAAACGCGGTTATTTCTAATTTTAAGAAAAACCATAAAAGATACACAAGAAATGTTCATGACCGAAATGATCCTTGATAAATTAACCATCAATGTCTCATATAATACCAAAGCGCTATCACTTGTGGTTTTTGCGCAGTCTGCCACGAAATGTCTTCATGTTTTATGAATTATGCATTTTTTTTTCTAAAAGGTTAGTTTTCTCAAGACTTAACCGCCAAGGCATGTACCTATAGATAAAGTAAAGAACATATTTTTTTCTATAAAATAAGGTATAATTTATTTATAGACTCCTTCACTTTACGTTTCTATGCTATTATTTGAAAATCGTATGTATTCGGCCATTTAGCGAAATATCCTTCCTACACATAGCAATAGGTTTTCAGAACTACAGTATTTTTGGCAAATTTTGAGCTTAGTTTGCTTCCACTATAATAAGAGAGATTTAATACCTACCTAACGACAGGTTAGTTAATCTTTGTGCTTGTGAGAGTGTTTACGACACGGATAACAGAGTTTTATTTTGCGTTACCTGTGGGAAAAAAAAATCCAACCTGTACGTAGGTACCAGACTAACTTGAAAAAGTCCAGTAAACAAAAGCCGAGTCACAAAAAGTAGCGGGATATCGAGTCCATTTGACGTAAGCTGGGTCAGTAAGTAAAATTCGCAATAACACCAAAAACAAATACAGCAGGTCCGCTATTCTGTAACTAGTTTTAAGTTAAAACATTTATTTGTGGATAAGATTAAAACTTTTTCACCTCACCGGCTCGAAAAAGCTTGCTTTGTCGCTCAAAATCTGCGTGCAAAAGTCCATTATATCCGCTAGCGTGGAAAGAGTTTTTGAATTTCGAACGTGACGCTCTATCGCGAGATCCAACTTTTTTCTATAGGAATGAGAGCTCATTATCCTGCGTTCAGAAACTTATGGTGTAATGCTAATAATTCATTATTATTATTTTCATAAAATAATTTAATAATACTTAGTCTTTCTTAATTAAGTACATATGCAATATTAATAATGAGACTGACTTATATAAATACAATACAAATAACCAATTTTAAAATGTAGTTTTACATTTCAAAATTTTACGCTTCGGGTAAATTTGGAACGCACCGATAAAAAGTTAATTAAAAAAAAAAAACTCGTGTACCTACATTTCATTGTTTTGTTTTGTTCTAAAGCCACAGTAATATCAAAATAATGGAAGTTATTTTTAGATTATAGCGCAGAAGATATACATAAATGAATTTTAATGCCTGCTGAGTTAGCGGAAAAAGTAAAATATGCGTATTTGAGCCTTAGTTTACCCGTGAGTACCTAGTACCTACCCAAAAATACTTTGACTTTTTTAATGTAAGCGTGGAGTCTATTTCAAGATGCGAAAATGTTTATGTTACATTTAATAATTATAAAATGATTTGATTTTGATGAGATGTAAACAAACGTTTATTGAAAACTAGCTGTTGCCCGCGACTTCGTCCGCGTAGCACTTATACTTAGAAAATATAATGCAAACAAACTTCTACTTACCATCATAAGGGATGATTTCCGGGGCAAAAACTATTCTATATCCTTCGAAGGGTCTCATCAAATTTCATCTAGGTACATGGATTTCATCCAAACTTTCACCCCCTATTTCATACCCTTAGGGAATGATTTTGGGGATAAAAACTATCTAATATCATTTTTCGGGACTCAAACGACCTTTATACCAAATTTCATCTAAACGGGATTCATCCAAATTTTCACCCCCATTTCAACCCCTTAGGGAGTGATTTCCGGAATTAAAACTATCCTATGTCCTTTCTTAGGACTCAAGCTATCTCTATACCAAATTGTATTAAAATGGGTTCCATCCGAATTTTCACCCCTAATTTCACCCCCTTAGGAGATGATTTCTGGGGTAAAAACTATCACATGTCCTTTCCCAGGACTAAACCTATATCTACACCAAATTTCATCAAAATAGATTACATCCAAATTTTCACCCCCCCTTTCACCCCCTTAGGGGATGATTTCCGGGATAAATTTCATCTAAATCGGTTCAGCGGTTTAGGCGTGAAGAGGTAACAGACAGACAGACACACTTTCGCATTTATAATATTAATATGGAAGTATGGATTATTAGTATGGATAGTATGGGTTCTTTCCGCTTGTCTTCCAAATAGAGGTGTAGCTATAGACTCACTTCAAAAGAAAGAAGAAACGAAAAACTCATTCAAATATCTCAAAAAATTACGAAGCTACAACCGTTTTAATGTCGCTTGTTAGAGTGAGAAAACGATCAGGGACCGTGACGTCACGATCCTCGAGCGTCATAGTTAAAAACAATCGTTTCATTATAAAGGTGCGTTTTGCGGAAAAGAGACGCAACAAACCCCCTCTTCAAACTTTATACACTTATAACTTAGTGATTACCTATACGAGTATAGCCTCTTGCGTTGTTTTTTTTCGAGATAATACAACATTATGATCATTTTGTTTAGTGTCTACATCCCTATTTTCGATAAGAAAAGATAAAATAAGATTTCTTTATTGTCAGAACTGTGTACATTTAGTTGTTTTGGGTAAAATAAAGTCCAACAGCTTGCCCATTTCGGACGTACAATATTAAACTTAAAGCTAGTCAAATATACTAAAACAATAACAACAATAGTATTTCCAAATAATTTTAACCATATTCACACATAAAATATTAATTTAGATCTATCCGACATCCGTATTTTCTTTTAAACCACGAACTTCGGAATTCGAAAAAATACGGGTATCTCTATCTCTATCGCACTAACAAATGACAGGAATGCAGATATACGAACTTCGAGTTTCAGTTTTCGTGGTTTGGCTGAATACGCAAAGAGCGCGCGCGCGTGCCGTTCAAAAAAACCAAGTTTATATTGTTCGAATTTGTTGTTACATTTGTAGAAATTACGCCTTAATTCGACATTTGCGCATATAAGTTCGCATACCAAAATCGATTAATTTTATATTTGCTTTTGGTACCTATGTGTCTCGTCAATGTATATCGTAGACGGGATTAAAATTATTAATAGGCGAAAGAAAGGCAAAGAAATTCCGCCATTTTGTCCGTAGTATTTCTAATTAGTCTGTGATTTTGACGTTTCTTTTAGCTGACAGATGTGGCGGCGATATACTTTAAGAATAATAAATGAAGAATTAAATGAAGTCGTATATTACGGAAAATAAATTAATTGTCGCAGTTGGATAAAAACTATCCTAAGTTGCAGCTGGAATAATAATGTACCTATATAAAATGTTTCATATTTTTCCGTCCATGGGATGCTGAGAACATTCGTACCACAGAAAGCTTAGTTTCAAACTGGCTGATTCTTTTTTTAATTTAGAGATTTATTATAAGTGGAGATTATAAGTGGAGATGAGTACCTATAAGGTCCAAATTACTTTTATTACATTTATAATTCTCCTCGCGGTGGTGAGGTGAAAAGTTGTGTGTTTCGCTCGGCAGCAAAGTTGTTTGCCGTCTCGTGCCTTGAAAGCCTCGCTATGCTCAGGATTGTACTTTTGAACCATTCGTAAATCTAACAAACCTTTGCTAGCTCTGCTTTCAATACAAGCACTTGCTCCAAACAACAACTTTGCAGCCTTGCATAACAAATAACTAGTAACCTAACCTCACCGTTCACCCACAAATAAATCTTGACGCCGTGGTTCGTAGTAACTAAACGAAAGCAGACGTCTAGTTTCGTTAGGCTTGACTGGTGAGGTGAGGCGCATTAGCGTGTTTCGAATAACAACCCAAAGGCTTGAGCAACGAACTAAATAAATTCCGTTCGGCTCGCGGGCGATGTTAACCGAACGGCGCGCAGCGAGCGAGTGCTCGCGTCTCGCGCCTGTGTGCGTGCGCTCTCGCATAGACAGCTCCCGCCGACCACAACAGCGCGACAGAAACATTAAGTGTCGGACTTTTTCGATTTTTGCGCGTATTGTTGACGGATCTGTAAACGAAGTAGGCCTATTGAAATAGGCCGTTTTAAGTATTGTTTGAAGTAACCTAGCACTAATAGAAATACGAATATCAAAGAAAAGCAAAGCATACCGATGATATTGATATTAATTCAAAAAACATTATCTACGGTCAAAAACCTTGAAGGAAACAACACAAAAATTACCACTCATGTTTCCTCTTAAGAGAAAAAGGTCCTTAAACATCTCTTATCCAAATCATAATTCTCCTTTCACACAATGTACAAAGACGCAACAATTGTGTACATCATAAATGCTAAATTGAACCCTGAAATATGCTGAAAGGGAGTACCAGATTTGTAAATGGGGATTTCCTCCATTCCGGACGTCGGTTATATAAAGATTACCGCTGGAGCATTGTTCCATCCGATTTTGTTTCGTTCGTTGTTTATTACTTATCGCAGCTGTGCAGTCAGACGCCGTCGTGTTTTGGAGCGAATGTATCTACAAACAAATTGTTTTATGTTTCGGATTACGCACACTGCAGGTGTTGCTCTTCAAATTGTCCACGCATTCCTGAGTATCTAATTGAATTCAGGGCATTCATACTTTAATGAATGCCCTGTCCAGATATGTATACCTACCTGTATTCATTAAAAAAAAAAACTTCTTAAATTCGGTATTTCAGAATAGTACTCGTATCTAAGTAATGGTAATGAGTAATGACGCTGAAACTGACGCGTCAGTTAGAATACAAATACTGTCTTGCGGTCTTTGTGATATTTAAAAACTCACGAGTATGCACACAAGCCTGTCGGGTAAGTAAATATATATAGGTAGGTGATCCTACGAGTCCAGTAAATCTCTTGGACGTAGGTCGCTGCCGAGCACCGTTGTCGGTATAGTGAGCCAAACAATTGGTTCTCATGCAAAATGCAAACGAGAGCCACCGCCCGGGTCCGACGGCCGAATAGCCTCCGAGCCACGAAACTGCGGTTACCTGCCGCCACTCTAAACAAACGCATACCTACGGCCTGTTACGCTTTTTACTTTTACCTATTTTAAATTTTTAACACACAGCCACAACCTTCTTTTATATTGCCGGACTGAATTGGGACGCCCCATTATTTATCGCTTTGCGAGTATAAAGAAACGACAGTGCCCTTTGCTGTCGATATACGAGTAAATATGAGCAAGAAATACGGGCTAATGAGATTCCCGCATAGAGCCCCACTTTATTTTCAGTGGCACAAAAAGGGAATGTCAATATTGCGTGTGGAACACTTGCGAGTCCTGCCGCTGCGTACCTACTTGAGAACAGTTGGAAAATTAAATTGGTAATGTTTGTGCCCGAGGCATTCACTGTATTCACTGTTATGTCTCGTTTTTGGTTTCAGGGAGTTATGATTATGATTTTATGTATTTGTAGGCTTTTGAGGTATTTATTGAGGGTCAGATGTATAACAATTAGGTATATTTGCTATTAAGATTTTTTTTATTAAAACGTATCAGTGAAATGGATATTCATCCAATCTTTTGTGTTACAAGTATTGGTAAACTGTGGCTACCGAAGAAATGAGAAAGTTGATGATGAAATGTTAAATTTTCAGTGGAGCTTTTTGGGCAGTGGCAAGCGCTTTGGCGTGACAAACGACTGTTTACCCTCTACATTACCCGTGACACAACTTTCCGAACATTTTATACTTTGCTAAAGCATCGTTTACCTACTTATCCGAGCTCAGAAAAACTCATCGCTCGCTAGTTTGAAACAAGCTTTATGCTAACTAGCAATTTCATTAGGTTCATTTGATGTAATATTTTTTTTTATTATCAAAACACGTTGCAAAGTCCTAGAAAGCTGAAATATTAGTACGCAAACAACAAAAAAAATCAAAAAATTTGAACTTTTACCCCCCAATCCCATAAACTAGGGGATGCAATTTTGTATGAGACTTCCGCAAATTTTGATGCTAGAGGTCTGAAAATTGAAATAAAGACTACTTATTATAAATAATAAAATACGTATTTCAGGATTTTAGTAATTCACCCCCCCCCTTTAAATTAGGGGATGGAAGTTTGTATGGATTTTCCTATACAGTTCATTAGAAATTACCTTACAAAAAGGAATGAGCTAGGAAGTCTTGGCCGTCACTTTACTTGTAATGTTTTTGGTGGGATTAATGTGACGCGGATCCATATAAATGTTAACCGGGCCTTTTTTGTAAACATTTGCTTTATGAATATTTGCTATTTATAAAATGGTGTTATGTTGAGAACAACACTAAATGCAATACCTACAGTGTCTAAATTATTCGCCTTACAATTTGTAATTTTTATAATTAAATACAAACGAAACCTTCATTAATTAAGAAATAAACCGCCTTTTATTTCTTTGAATTCTGACCACCGTTTCATTCAATGCTGCTCAGCTGTTCCTGAATATCTAAATCCTAAATCTGTAACCGCCAGCCCTGGCTGGGAATTTCGCTCCTCACGTAAACTTATCCTCTCTGTCCGCTATCATAGCTCCGATTCCATGTCCACTTTGTTCACCGTGTAGGCTATTCGTCTGTGAAATGCTCTCCCCCTTAGCATACGACAGGCTCAGAGTAAGTTCTCATTCAAGTGCAAGTTGCGCAAACATCAATTTGAAAATTCTCAAGACTTATACTGTTCATAGTTTTTAGTAGCAGATATTATGTTGTGTTTATTATATCATATTAGCCGCCGTGTATGCCGCTCCCGCATTGGCTTACAGCCATGAGAGACGTTGTCTAACTTCTTGACACTGTTTGTATTGTCTCTAAGTAATAGGCTTAAGACCAATGCCTAGCTGAGCAACTTTTCAAATCTCAAATTTTTGACGCAAATTCTGTCGCGCTGTTGTGGGCGGCGGGGGCTGTATATGTGTAAGCGCACGCACACAGGCGCGAGACGCGAGCACTCTCTCGCTGCGCGCCGTTCTGTTGACATCGCCCGCGAGCCGGACGGAATTTATTTAGTTCATTCCTGCGCGCCTCAAGCCTCTGGGTTGTTATTCGGAACACGCTAATGCGCCTCACCTCACCCGTCAAGCCTAACGAAACTAGACCTCTGCCTACGTTTAGTTACTACGAACCGCGGCGTCAAGATTTATTTGCGGATGGACGGTGAGGTGAGGTTATAACAAGTTACAGTATAGCGGACCTGCTGTATTTGTTTTTGGTGTTATTGCGAATTTTACTTACTGACCCAGCTTACGTCTAATGGACTCGATATCCCGCTAACTTTTTTGAGTCAGCTTTTGTTTACTGGACTTTTTACGTAGTGGTAGTCTGGTACCTACGTACAGGTTAGAAAAAATATTTCCCACAGGCAACGCAAAATTAAACTCTGTTATCCGTGCCCTAAACACTTTCACAAGTACAAAGATTAACCTATCGTTAGGTATATGTAGGTAAAACCTCTCTTATTATAGTGGAAGCAACTATACGCTCAAAATTTGCCAAAAATACTGTAGTTCTGAAACATATTGGGATGTCGACATGTAGGACAGAGTATTAAAAAATATATATTCACGCATCTCCCGGGGGGGAGCTTCACCTCCTCTCACCCCCAAAAATGTCCCGAAACGTGGATTTTTATCATTAAAAAGAAAACCGTTAACAATACACGAAAAATCACAAAGTGTCCATGACCGAAATGATCCTTGATAAATTAATCATCAACTTCTCATAAATACCAAAGCAATATCTCTTATGATTGTCGCGCATTCTGCCACGAATAGTAAAATTGTTAGGTTTTTTTTTCTAAAAAAAATGTAAGTGTAATTTTCTCAATATATATGTATGGATGACAAAAATAAAGGATAGAATTTTCTCTTTAAAATTAAATATAGTTTATTTATGAACTCCTGCGAATCATGTTGCTGCGCCATATTGAAAATTCATTGTCATCAGTTGGAGGTAATCTTGATCGCAATGTATCAAAATTATGAAAAATATTGTAGTTCTGAAACCTATTCGGATGTGTAGGGAGGATATTTCGCTAAATGGCTGAATACATACAATTTTCAAAATAGCATAGAAACGTTAAATGTAATAGTTTCCAATATAAAACCAAAACTTATAAATATAAATTATGTAAGTCAAAAATCCCTATATCATATATATAAGGTATATAGAGCGTCCCTGCTTACGGAGCTGACGGTCATAGAGAAAGAGCATTCGATATGTTTTTATGTATTTAAGTATTTATACCTAACCAGCTTCTACCCGTGACTCCAAACATACTTTCACCCCACAGCACAAGTAAAAACTATAGAAACGGTAGTGGGCGGGGTGCGTGTAGCCGATGTTATGAGTGAACACTCCTAACACTGTCAAACGCAGTCAAAACGCAGATTAGTTGTCTGTTGACCGTGGGTGACGATTTTTGCCGTATTAAAAATAAAAACATGCCGCGTTCTGCAATTTAGTCGTGCCGGCAGGCAAGCCAGGACCCAAAGGTTCCTCCGGGAGTGATTTTCTGTCACCGGTAAGTACTCAAATAACAGTTTTTTGAATAAATACGCAATCGATTATGAAATTCGCCATTGCTTTGCCAAAGCCGCAGATTAGGGACTACCATAATGTCACAGCAATGTATCGCGTTTTTCGCGTTTGAAATTTTAACGGGGCGAATTGTCAGTATGACTAGAGTGGTACCATGCTTAGTATGTACTTATCGATAAACTCACTAATTTAAAATTTACAAAGACAAAAATTATCTAATAATATAAATATTCTTCTTCTTCTTCGTGTAAAGGGATCCAATAATTTAAACTATACTTTATTTTGCCAATATTTTGCCACCTCTATATAAATATTAAATCGTTTATTTCTTAAAAGGATTAAATGGTTACATAATAAATCTACTGCCAAACTGCATGACAGTTGGTTGGCAGTTCGTGCTGCTCTTGATGCATATTTGTGGTTCTGTTTTTGTCTAAGCCAATGTTCAGTAATATATAAAACTTGAGTGTCATCATTGTCTAAAAATAAGCCTATCTATAGTACCTTGCTGGAAAAACCCTACATATTCTGATGAAATATATTAATACTCAGATTGACGAGTAGACCCAGTTGAGCTATTACATTTATTTGGTTCTATGTTAAATGCTAGTAGACCCACTAAAGACAAGAAATATTTATTTGTCAAAAATATTTTCTCTGATGTTAGCGTGAAGCGCGTTATGAATTTATATATGTCAAATAAATTATATTTGTTATTGAAACAAATGACACGGTACATCAAATAATTCAAATGTGCAATTTTATTATTATAATGAAATGTCATACCTACTCTGTGAGTATCCTTGTAAATATTAAAATTACTTCTGACTGATATTTATCAGATTCGGATCGGCCGCAGTACGCAAACGCTCTTACTCTAAGAAAGAAGGGGCATTTAAAATTGATTTAACTATATAAATACATATATATACCATATCCTATCCTATTCCTATATACTATTATAAATGTGAAAGTGTGGATGTCTGGATGTTTGTTACTCAATCACGCTCAAACGCCTGAACCGATTTGGATGAAGTTTTGCACGAAGATAGTTTATAGCCTAGATTAAAATATAGGATAAATTTTATCTCGGGTCCTCCCGGGGTTAGTCTCACCTCTATTTTGTATTCTAAATTTTCAAATAGGTGTATCACCATAGACTGTCATAGATAAGACCTTTGGTTTTGAACATAATCAAACGTTAACTTCATTTGAACTGGGCCTCAATTTAGCAAGCAAAAAGTAAATGTCAACTTCCGTCAAAAGTACGTCACGCTCACACACGTTTAGTTATGCTCTAATGCAATAAGGAGAGCAGGTATCAATACTATTCTCATATCATTTCCATATTTTGAAAACCCCGTTCGAAATTGGCTCCTATATTGATAAAGAATAGACTTACGTGACTTTTTTTTGGCATTGTAAATTAGACCGCAAGTAATGCAGTTTTGAGTTACTTTTTTTCGTCCTAAAATTTACAACTGATGAAATCGTAATGGAATTAAAAGTTTTTACCAATTAAAAGCGTTTTGCAGTAGTGTTTACATCTACAAATTAAGTTTTGATTGTGTTGGGCTGGCTACGCAGGATTCCGAAGTAACTAGCTAACACGCCGCTTCCATCTTATTTAAGTATTCCGTGTTTCACCCCCTTTGTCATCCTTTGGAAATGATTTGTGAAATAAAAACTATCATTTGTCCTTCCCCGGGATTACTGAATACATAGTAGCTTTCAAATTGGACATGATAATAATTAACAACGTAAAAAAATTGAAAGACCCCCGACATTTTCTTTTCAAATTTAAATATCTTAAAAGCGGCTGAATTGATTTTGTTGAAACGTAGCTAACCATCTCGATCACGTCAGCTTTCGGACAAACAAAAACATATTAAAATCGGTCCATTAGTTTAGGAGCTACGATGCCACATACAGGCACACAGACACTTCAAACTTATTGTAAAAGTTTACGTATTTATTCAATGACAAATTCAAGAGCGACAACTCTGTTAGAAAAGCAACAGTAACATAAAGTCATAAGGAGGTTTAACTCTCCTTAATAGGTACAATATGTTTTATCAATAAATTATTATCATATTTTATTATTATTACTTATCCCCTCTTTTTGCGTCGGGGGTTAAAAAGTGATGTTGAGATAGGAAAATACCTGAATTAAAATATAAAGCAATTGGATCTATTTATCCTCAATTCTGAACAAACCTTTGTCAGGTCTTCAAATAATTTATTTACGGGTCTGGTGCCCTATTTTTATCATTACTATTGAGCAATTAATTGCGACAAAGCCAACTCCGCAAAGTTAACAAGTTTTTCATTAGGAGTACCTGTACCAAAGCAAACTTCGCTACGTGACGTCATATTAGTTCGGCCACACACATGCATCTAGTAAGTTTAGTTACCCAACTCACCCACGCATATAGCATTTTAAAAATACTATAGACTCTAAGGGCTATTAATAATCTGTGTTGTTGTTTCTGTTAAATAAATAATAAAAAATATCTTTATTTCGGAATACTAAAAAGACTCCATAGCTCTTAGTAACATAAAAACAAGAAATTATATTAATTAACGTTTACGGAAAATTTTGTGATCGTGAGTGATGTGGTATCACGAAATGGCTGCAACTCTATAAGAAAACATAATATTCCAATTATCTCATAAAAAGGTACTTATCCCGTAACATAAATCAATCGCGACGAATGGATTTTCAGACGTATGCTTCATTTAATACCCCTGTTTAAACGCGAATCTCATCTTTCCCTAACGTAAAAAGGTTTCCCAGAAAATCTATTGAATTACAGGATCTTGTTATCAGGTTGTATGAACTTGTATCTCGAGGAGCTGGTTTGACACGGGTGAAGCCTTTCCGCTAAACCCACTAGATAAGAATTAAGCCGATGTAGCATTATATAGCTACAAACATACTCAACCTATACCCTTTGTTATTTTGACTACGTCTTATTATGTTTCGTTATTCTGAGACTGTTATAATAGTGTCTTATATAAATACAAATCGTGATACATAACATAATCATAATACCTAGTCACACGGAGTTAACTCGGCTAAGTGCTCGTTTATGGCAAAGCGTGGTCAACTTGAATGACGTGGTCAAATATGACACATTAACTTATGGCGATGTATTTATTATATAGAAGCGTTTACTCGACAGAAAAAGACGGTACACTTTGTATTGAATACAAAGTCTACCTGTATTTTTACCCTTGAGTGTACAAGTGAGAGTGATTTTGTTTTTTTAATTAGTCATTATCAATAACTTGGTTCCATCCTAGGATCATCTTCACTTAATGTAATGCAAAAGATTCGTTAAACCAAATTATACGTATGACGCTATGAGCTATTGAAGAATTCTCCTAACCACTTTCGGGCTCCATTATGAGATCTATGGTACCGAATCTTGGTATTGTTGCTTGATCTATACCAATTTTTCCACGTCTGATTATATATATATATAGTAGCCAACATTTGAGTTATCGGCATACGTCGGACTAATAGTCCGACGTCCCTATAGGGGGCAGTTTGAGGGCAAGGTAAGGTTTACAAAAAAATCTTAACTTACGAGTATTATAATGTATTAATTGTAACATAGTTAATTAAATAAGTTACCCGTTATCATTTATTCATCTTTAATGTGTAAATACTCTTTGAAGTGATGACTGATAGCCCACCGAAGTGGCCACTTAAGAAACAAATAAATAGCTGACATGCGTCATTATGACTGTTGTTCATACTTATATTTGTTGGTAGAGTGCCGTCTAATCAATAGAAAGATTTGCTTTATTTGTTAATTTGCATATCTATGTATTGCAATGGATACGATACTACGACAGCACTCCGAACTTAAGTCACAGAAAGGTCACATTATTGGAATTTCACATTATAAATACTAGGTACCAAATACTCGAAAGTGAATTGATTGATTTGCGAACCTTACCTATCATTCTGACATGCCACGAAAATACCCGCTGGAGTCCGACGTTTGGTTATCGGACTCTATGATTTTAGCCGACGTCCGTTCTCGTCGGTAAACGCGGTGAGACTGAAACTACTTGTGTGTGCGCCGCGAGGTTCCTGCCGGAATTCTTTGTGATAATTCCAACGCGTTTTCTAAATGTCACTGAGATCACGCGTTACCCTCGGACGCGTCGAAAAAATGTTTTTTTAATACAGTTGCTCAAATAGTGGTACTTTTTATAGCTGCAAATCGTGCGCAAAGTTGTATTCTGCGCACTAGGCTTATTACTTTTCCACGTGTATCAAACGACGTTTTTTAATACAGTTGCGAAAAAATAAGAAAAACAACAAGTAAGGAATTTGAAACTTTTATATTATTAATTCTGTAACATCATTGTAATACAGTTGAAAAATAATCAAGTTGTTCAAAAAAATTTTTTTTTTTAAATACTGTTCTTACTTGTCGTTTTTCTTATCTTTTCGCAACTGTATTAAAAAAACGTCGTTCGATACACGTGCTGAAATGTCATTCTTCACTCGTCCCGAGTCTTAACACTCGCCTACGGCTCGTGGCAAGATATCTCGGCACTCGTCATGTAATGACATACTTTCCGCACTAGCATCGAAATGTACTATTACAATGCACTTGCTCTGAATGTGCCCCTTTATATGGTTCAACATAAACACGGGAAGTGGTCCATGCCAGCATGTTGCAGCACGGCGTCGCGGGAGGTGGACAGCCCGTTCGGGAATGGATTTCAGTACAATATTCCCACTCACGTGCGATAGTGAGATTTCGTGACAATTCAAATTTCAAAGATCAAAGTTCAAAGTACTTATTTGTCAAAACACTGGTCACCAAATGTCACCTTTTATGCATATTTTTTATTTCCTCGCATGATGCATTGTAAAATGTTGTATGATACACGTGCGGATAGGTAATTCCCAACTCGTGTCGATCAAAAACACTCCCTCACGGTCGTGTTTTTGGTCATTGCCACTCGTTGGGAATTACCTACTTTCCACACTTGTATCATAAATAACTATTTCACACCTCTCATTCAGAAAAGTAGGTTATGGTCCCCGACGAGAGGGAGCAAAATGCTACTTCTCTGTTCAAGCTACTTTTTTAATTTATTAATTGGCTTGTTGCATTTACGCAATGTGCCAATAGAATCTTAATAAAATAATCGATTATAATTTCATTGTAATCGACAAACGTATATCCTACTATATTATAAATGTAAAAATTTGGATGTTTTAATGTCTGGATATCTGGATGTTTGTTACTCAATCACGCTTAAACGGCTGAACCGATTTGGATGAAATTTTGCACTAAGATAGTTTATAGCCTGGATTAAATATCGGATAATTTTTATCCCGGGTTTACGCAGACGAAGTCGCGGGTGGAAACTAGTACATATATATAAGTATATCTTTTTTTGTTTGGGTGGAAACTAGTACATATATATAAGTATATCTTTTTTTGTATGTTTTGTTTGTTCTTTTTTTATTTGTGTTTGTTTTTTTTGTTCTTTTTTAGTTTTTTTTAGTTGTTGTTTTGTTTGTTTGTTTCAGTTTTTTTTGTTTGTTTTTGTTTTTTGTACATATATATAAGTATATCTTTTTTTGTTTGTTTTGTTTGTTCTTTTTTTATTTGTGTTTGTTTTTTTTGTTCTTTTTTTGATTTTTAGTTGTTGTTTTGTTTGTTTGTTTCAGTTTTTTTTGTTTGTTTTTGTTTTTTGTTTGTTTCAGTTTTTTTTTGTTTTTTTTTGTTGTTTTTGTTGTTTGTTCTTTTTTTAGTTTTTGTTTTGGTTTTTTTGTTTTGTTTTATTTTTTGTTCTTGTAGTGTTTTTTTGTTTGGGTTTTTAGTATTTTTTTGTATTTTGTAGTTTTTTTTGTTTGTTTTTGTTTTTATTTGTTTGTTTCAGGTTTTTTTGTTTTTTTTTTGTTTTCTTTGTTCTTTTTTTGTCGTTTGTTTTTGTTTTGGTTTTTTTGTTTTGTTTTGCTTTGTTATTTTTTATTTTTTATTTTTGTGGTGTTTTTTTGTTTGTTGTTTATGTTTTTTTTTATTTTTTTGTTTTGTTTGTATTTTTTGTATTTTTTTTTTGCTGTTTTTTTTTAATTTTTTCCTCAGTCGGTGTGAAAAGTAACATGTGTCACTCAGGAGCAAAAAAAAATTTTTAGTTATTTTTTTCATCTTTTGTTTTTCTTTGGTTTTTGTTTTTTTATGTTGTTTCTTTCTTTTGTTTGGTTTTGTTTTAATCTTTTGTTTTTTGTTTTTTTTTTGTTTTTTCCTCATAGTTGGTGTGAAAAGTTACTTGTGTCACTCAGGAGCAAAATTGTTTTCGTCTTGGGCGTTAACACTTGAATCTATTTTAGGATCCCTCGCCGTAAATATACTATTTTGCTCCCTTGTGACTTAAATAACTATTATTCAGTGAATTTATTTGATGAATTATTGTTATATGAATTAAATAAGGGTTAAACTAATGTTGATTACGTGAACCGCTATAAGTAGTTTATGTGACTGTACATAATGTTTAATTATGTACAGTTACATACACTATTTTATCTATCCACATATCATAAGCCTCCATGATGCATTCAGGAGCCGCATATTATGACCGCCATATCGCGGCATCGTTTTCTGGCAGCTGTCATAGTTTTTAGGGTTCCGTAGCCAAATGGCAAAAAACGGAACCCTTATAGATTCGTCATGTCTATCTGTCTGTCTGTCTGTCTGTCCGTCCGTATGTCACAGCCACTTTTTTCCGAAACTATAAGAGCTATACTGTTGAAACTTGGTAAGTAGATGTATTCTGTGAACCGCATTAAGATTTTCATACAAAAATCGAAAAAAAACATTAAGTTTTAGGGGTCCCCATACTCAGAACAGAAACTCAAAAAAATTTTTTTCATCAAACGTGGAAAGGTCTTTAAAAATGATATTGAGGTTTTTATTATAATTTTTTTCTAAACTGAATAGTTTGCGCGAGAGACACTTCCAAAGAGGTAAAATGTGTCCCCCCCCTCTGTTACTTCTAAAATAAGAGAATGATAAATCTAAAAAATATATATGATGTACATTACCATGCAAACTTCCACCGAAAATTGGTTTGAACGAGATCTAGCTAGTAGTTCTTTTTTAGTACGTCATAAATCGTAAACCGCAATTTATTTCACGGAACCCTTCATGTGCGAGTCCGGCTCGCACTTGGCCGCTTTTTTTTTAAATTCAAAGACAAACTAGAGTCGGATCCAACTGTCATATCGTTCTATATCTTACTTACGTGCGACATTTGTCAAATTTGTATGCAAATTGACAATTCATTTCTAACTACGTCATCTCGACTGATATTAGAATAGAGGTTAAATCAAATTTCTTTGTTTTTCAGAGACGTTCGAAATTTGACTGAAATAAATTATCGAAATCGATGTTATTATTTAGTAATAATAACATTTCCACAGATAAGAAATTGGTTCTAACAAAACAGTTTATTTTTATGATGGTCATAATGTGCGGTTTTTGAACGCATCATGGAGGGTTTATGATATTTGGATAGATAAAAAAATATAAACTACAATTCCAATGTCGAGGTATGATTTTTTGTTTAAACCAACTTGGGTAGCGGACGCTCCCACTGAACGTCAATTTGGTCCCTATGATTTTTTTTCTTCAATCATATGACTATCTAGAGAATATCTTAATAGCTGTCCAGGTATCAACAATGCTAAAATATATGTGTGATTTTATTAAAAAATTTTAAACAACTATTTGAAGAAATTTTGGCCGCGGACACGAAAAAGAGCCACTCCGGAGAAATGCCCATATTTATAAGCGACTTCTGAAAGTGACTAATAAAATCAGGCTGCGGTGAAGTGAAGCGGCCGTTAATTATTTCAGTCGTTATTTTATTATTTGCAGTAAAGATTTTGGTGTGAATCCTTATTAATATTTGCAGTAAAATGTTCTCTACTCGCTGCGACAGGAAATCCTCCAACATTTACTATGTTAAATTGATGACGGCATCGATCAATCCTTGCGGTTCAGGATCGACGTAAAACATTATCGTGCGGCTTCAGTCCATCACGACCACTGGCGTTGATGAATTCAGTAATATTCTTCTTATGCGAGAGAGGCGCATTGTCAATCAACTTGTTTTATCATTCGTGTCACATCTTTTTTATGTTATCGTTAATGCGAAACTTATTTATTGAATCATATATGCCATATCTGGTTAAACAGCCTTAATTATCTTGAAACTGAACAAATCATCATAAATGTTGTTTAGCTTAGCATTTATTTATTTATAAGTTGGTAGCGCGCACACACTCAAACACACACACACACACACACACACACACACACACACACACACACACACACACACACACACACACACGCACACACACACACATACATGCACACATTGCCATTTGTTTTATAGAGATTACCTACCCGAACAAACTTTTACTGTTAATGTTTTTCAAACGGTCACCACGATACAGGCTTAGCCTAGTGTGGGACCATGGCATGGGTTAACGTATGTTGTATTTTGTTTCTTTTAAATAAACGAATTTTATTTTATTTTATTTTTTATTTTATATGGTTCAATAAATAACTTTTTGTACGTAGTTGACAGAAATGTTAGCATAATTTTAGCTAAATAAAAATGAAACTTTAAATAAGATCGTTGAGAAGTCTCTGATGTAATGTAGCGAAAGCCAAAGTAGATAATTATTGTGCTCTTTGAAGTCCGCTTCGAGCTTCGTAAAATACTTACTGAAATTGCCGAGAAGAATATGTGCTAAGGTACATTCAACGTTGTATAATTAAATAAGCGAAACCACACCAGCTAGCCTAGCACGTTAATTATCAAACAAGATAAGAAAGTTATATTAAACGCTATGCTTCCTTCGAGAATTAACTTACAATACGGGAACGTACACTTTGATCTTTCAAATGTTTTGCTGATGAATGCGAGATGTTTACAGACAATTTTCTCCCTGAAAAGGCGGTCCCTACCGTGAATGTTTGCTATCTTACATATTCCTCCGCCAAGCCTTTCTAACGAATGAGTGCTTGCTTGTGTGTCAAAGAAACGTAAATGAGACCTTTAAAACGAGTTCTATATGTCACTTGGAGCTCTAAAAGGAACTTGGACTTTACAACTTGTGCCTTTCTATCCCGCAAGCAATTTTATACTCTTAAGGAGGCAATCATCACTTTAAAACACACGATAGGCAGGTATAGATTATTAACATTCGTTAACACGTATTCCGACAGGTAGCACTGTTAGGTAGGTAAGCTCATACTAAGTCCATTTAGCTTTAGATATCCATGACAAATTCAAATAAGTAAGGATGTTACCGACAACATAAGTTTCCCGTACCAACTTTTTTTTACTTTTTTATCGTAGCAGTTAAACTAGCAGAAGCTTTTAAATTCGTTTTTTTGACATTGAATTTTATGACAAGGTGGCCGACGAATCCGATGATTAACACTGCATGGGAAGATTAAGTCCGACAAGAGGTCAATTAATAATCGAACTAGTGAGCGAAGTGAGCTCAGCTTGGGCCGAAAATCGTTCGTATGTCCGGTGTCTGTCACGTTGTCCTCCTCTGTTCTCCTCTACTCGTACAGGTCGCATTTCTCAACCGATTCTCGTCAAATTTTGTGAGCAGGTTTGTTGATTATATAGTTTATTTTTGACGAGTCACATTTTCAAAATAAAAAAAAGCTTTTTTTAAAGACAGTTTCAGTATTATTTTATTGCTTTCATAGGTACATTACATACGGTGGTATATCAAAACAATATCAGCTATGAGCCTTAGCTTAATTAGCTTAATAACTAACTAAACTAATAAAATATAAATAAGTAATAACGAAATTTAAATAATAAATATATTACAATTTTGGTACCATTGCCTCCATTCAGTTACTAAGTTATTATTGTCTTGTAGGTATTCCTTTACTGTGTAGTAAGTTTTGTCCACAAGAAATTGTTTTAAGATTTTTATGAACTTGGTATGGTTGGGTTAATTTTTTATGTGGTTTGGCAATTTATTAAAAATCCTTATTAATGTGGGATAAGGTCCATTTTGATGTATTGATAATTTAGATGCTACTTGTATCAAATTATTTTTAGTACGTGATTCGAAACGTTCGAAAATTTCGCGTGTTATACAGCTCACAGAGCCACTAGGTATATAATTTCTTAGTTATTTTCTAGATTAGCATTAAAGAATTTCTTGAACGCTTTGTATAAAAAAATGTATACATTGGACCACAATTATTTGGCATGGCATTATCATGGCTTCGCATTAACTGGGTCCAGTCCAGTACTAGATATTTGAAGGGGTTGAATATTGATGGTGCTGCGGGCGAGTCCGCGGGCACGCTATGAATCAGATCAGCGACGGTAATGTACATACGCCGGACCAGGTAATGGCACCAACAGAACGATGAGTTACACTTGCAATTTACCTAAATAATGGACCATCCAGCCGCTAGCTAAACTAGTACCTATTATCTCACTGAGACTACATTGGCGAAAATGAGTCCAACTTTCAAAAAAATTACAACGGGTTTTAAAATCGAGAGTCTATATAGCTGCTTTAAGAGTATTGTATTAGCCCCGGTTGTATTAGTTTTGACAAGCAGTGTATACATAGAAAAACAGCCAAAACAGGCCAAGTGCGAGTTGGACTCGCGCACGAAGGGTTCCGTACCATTATCTATAAAAACAGCAAAAAAAAACACGTTTGTTGTATGGGTTAAAAAATATTTTATTTTGTTTTTAGTATTTGTTGTTATAGTGGCAACAGAAATACTCTGTGAAAATGTCAACTCTCTAGCTTTCACGGTTCTTAAGATACAGCCTGATGACAGACTGACGGACGGACGGACGGACAGCGAAGTCTTAGTAATAGGGTCCCGTTTTACTTTGAGTACGGAACCCTAAAAATGGAAAACAATCGGCTTACTGTGAGGTACTTTCAGACATTCCCATTTCATAAAGTTTTTATATTAAGTACGTACAGGAATGCTGATAGAACATACATATAATAGTACATTGTTTAACGGGGGGCCTAAGTGGAATATTGCAAACGAGAGTCTATCAGAAGCCCGACGCCCGTGTTATACATACTCAATGTTTTTCATCACATTTGCGAGGAAATAAATAACTACAAAAGACAGAAACATCTATGTTTCATACAAGCGCATCAATCAAATATTGACGAAATTGACCACTTCACTTCCAGATCAGTGCGAGTGGAGCGCGCAGCTTCAATATTTCGACCAATCACAGAACAGTATTCTTGCAGCGCATGGCCTACTAGATATTTATTTCAACCAATCACAGAGCAGAATTCTTGTAGCGCACTGCCAGCCAGATTTGCTTTGACCAATCAGATCACATACAAGCTCATAACTCCCTCGGGAGTTATAAAAATCTATAACTCCCACGGGAGGTAAAGCGGCTGTAGCTGCTCTATAGACCTGCCTATAATACACCCTTTACGAAATCTATAACTCCCACGGGAGGTAAAGCGGCTGTAGCTGCTCTATAGACCTGCCTATAATACACCCTTTACGAACAAGTGTGATGAAAAAATATAAAACTGAATAGTTTTCTAGGTATTACCTTTACCGCATGTTATTAATATCAGCCAGTGAAATTAGCAGCATTGCTTGTTAGTAGCAGGTGCAGTTAAATTTATTACCTTTTACCGGATTCGTGGAAACAATTTGCCATATTTGCTAACACAGCCTCATATCTCTCGTCTACGTTCTTCGGAATGAGAACTTTATGAGTAGGCGACAAGGTTGATGATGTACAATATATATTTGGGTAATTAAAGGATTGCTAAAGTAATGTGTTCGAATGTGGCTCGCAGCTTGTGTCCTGTTACCAAGGGGATATATCGCGAATTTAATCATCAGCGAATACCTATTAAGTACAATGAAATCGCGCTCGGTTCAACAATAAGAACTGGTTATTTATTGATGTATTAGTGAACTTCGACAAAAGCGGTTTTAATCGAATTACTTATTAATTAAAATAACAAGAATGTATGTACAGTCGACAAAGCAATATAAATATGTATACGTTTCCGAACGTATGCCGGTGGGATAAACTTGATAATTGAATACATATTTTATATTTATTTAGAGTAGACCGTACCTAGACTATGTATATAAGAAAATTGATAGAGATAGAGAATAGGTAAATAAAACGGTCTAAGATATCAGGTCACTAAATACCTAACATTTGTCATAATATATTATCTAATAGGGCAAACCTTGGCTAATCGGTGATAGTAAGGTTTTTCGAGTTTTTTTTTAGTTTTTTTTTTCTTAATTTTGACGGATGCGTTCGGATACTTGCTGCACGTAAGTAAGTTGAATGACAGTTCCGCCACCTACTGCAAATTATTACAAGCCGTTAATTTATCGAGTAACTCCGCTATTAGTAACTATCACCGAATAACTTCATATCATAGATTAGCCAAGCTTTGCCCTACTTTGCGTATTAAGGACGGTAAGAATAGTATATTTATGCTTTGTTGAGTCTACATATTAGAAGCCCGAATAAACATTTTTTACTTATAGCGCCGTACAATGGCAACTTCGACAACAATTGGTCACTTTACCTTAGTGACGTCTTCCATACGTTACCGTCATCTGTTCATTATTTTAGTGGTACGAGAATCTATACACCCTCCCCCCCGACATCCTATTGTACTATGAATCCAGTATATTTGTAGTATTATATTCTCTATTAAAAACCATATGTTGTATCTAGGAAAGTCACCGCTAACATGATTTTACGCTCTTTACATTTACGCATTAAACGTTGCCAAAAATCATATGAGTCGACTGGACCCAAAGAGCAGAGGGATGAAGTTCGTTCAAGCGTTTTAAATAACGGAAAGTAACCTGCTTAATGGGGGTGATATTATATTCTCAGCTCATTCTCAGAATAGCCCGCAGAGCGTCTAAAAACAGACGGGGAGAATACTGGATAACCAATATGGGTATATCCTACCTATAAATACCTACGTAAGTTTGTAATTTTGGACGTTTATTACTCAATAACACAAAAACGACAGAACGGATTTAGATGTTTGGGGTAGGTGCAGATAGTATATAACATGAACCAACATGAACAAAGGATACTCTTTATCCCGGAAATCATCGTGTAAGAGGGATTGCAAGTTGTCACGGCAGTTCACCGGACCAATTCTCAGGCCAAAGTTAGTTCTAATAGTTAATGCTAATTTATTTGACGTATTCGGTCATGGTCAACTCCGTTATAATGTGTCAGGCTAATGAATAGTTAGTAGCCATAACTTGGCGAAATATTACTGCAGTTTAACGTCATCAGTTTAGACAGCTGGCATTAAACCATGGCACACGTGTTCCTAATCTGGCTTCGGTATAAAACTACGGTGCACGGTGGCATCACAGTAAAGCTAAGGTTTCCTTGCACGACGGCAAAAGCTTGACTTAGCTATTTGATACTTAAATTGCAACGCAGCTCTGGATGGGAAAGCATAGGAGGCATAGGAGGCCTGGAAAGTGGAGTTGCGGTCTAACCTACCAAACAACTAGGAAGCTCTAGATGTAAGCCATTTTATGCTAACAGCTTTAATAAAGAAAATAAAAATGCTCAAAATAAAGACACTAAAAAATTACAATAAGTTGCACAAAATATTTTTGCAACTAAAGTAAAGTGTCGGTAGTATTAATGTTAATTCACTCTTAAATGCATGCTGTGTTTACCTATAAGTGATTGCTACACTTAGCATATAATGTATTTGTTAGTGTAAACAATTGTTGGTGAACCAAATAAATAAAAAAAACACTGATGTAGGTACATAAGTAAGTGCAGTCCTGTGGGTAAAGAATGAGAAAGAAAAGAAAGAAGAGAGAAAAAAAAGGCTTATCATACCTACAGTTAAAATAACCCATCGTGTCCGATAATGCAAAAAGTTTGTTAATGTGTTGTGTGCCCTTTCAAACTATACAGTGTTCCTATAGGTAATCTACTTCTATGTTGACATCTACCGAAAAAATGGGTAACCAACATCTCCAGCCAGCATCTCCTGATATATTAACTTTTTTTAAAGTAATTGGGAAAATTAAAAAATGAATTGTTAAGAGCATGATTCCTTCTAGTAGTTAACGAGAAAGAGATGATGTTTCGTGGATAGGCGAAACACGTGTCGAGGTTTTTTTGATTATTGGTAGTGATTTGTTGTATATGAGAATGGGACGGCAAAAAATATGAACACCTTTCAATCAATAATTTTTCTAGTTTTTTCGTTATTTTAGCAATAATATCGTGAGTTATATTGCTATGTTAATTCCATAATCATCGTGAAAGCTTAAAAGCTATAAAGCTTTACGAAAATAAAAGTAAAAATATCAAAAAGCCTAGAAGTTAAAATAATAGTTATAGTCGAGTTCGAAAATATGTGCACGAACAAAGTGATCAAAAATATGTGAACGGAACTTTATTGATAAGGGTATAAATGAGGTTGATCAGATATTTTTGAACCTTTGGAAACGTATATAGTATATTTAAAATAAAATTGAAGTGTTTAGTTCAATAGAAAAATTGGGGTTGAATTTACACTTTTTTACTTAACTACAAATCTTAAATACTTATAAATAAAATATTTTTTTGAGTTAAGGAGCCTGCCTTATAACTAGTTAATCTTAATTAATTACGTAGGTAACTATATTATTTTATACAGTAGGGTAAGTCTCTGAACTCGACTGTACCTTATCATATCAATCTATGGTTTGGTATTTTGCTGGTTCAGTGCAAAGGGTTGATAGCTCGTCCTCAGATCCTTAACAATATTAGATTGAACCTAGGTGTACATTATATTCTTAGCTCGTTCCAGAAAAAAAAACGTGATGCGACGAAACGGATATAGCGCCGATATGGGCCATCGCGCCTCCCTCGGGGCCCCAGATTACCTACTCTCGCCCTTTACAGCTCCGTACATTTAACGGGAGCACCGTTCATATTTAAAAGCTTTTCCACAATAATCTTTAACACTAACAGTAACTAACGACTAATGAAGAAGTGTGGTAGTAAGGGAATTAACTTCATTAAAAAATAACAACTATTACGATTGCTATCCCAGGCGAGGTTGTTTTTCCTCTTTTTTTTGACTGTGCATAGAGAACGGATCTTAATAAGCATTTGATTAACTTTACTTATGCTTTACCTACGTATGCTATCAATTTAGTAATTTCCCCACAGAGCTATAATTACACGAGTATGGACTTTACCACCCCTGTGTAGTGTGGGCGGTAGATGACGTTATGACTTATGAGTTAAAAATATAAATAATAAGTTTCTGTCAAAAAAAAATTGAGTCCATTATTTTATTGCCGAATGTACTTTTCTGTATACCGTCACCAACTACTAATTGAGACGATTCTAACGAGCCCAAACTCAACGGGGTTATGTCGCGTTGGTTAAAGTAATGAATTCCCATGTCCACCTTCTGTCTCCATCATCAGATGAACTCGACTGTTCCATAATATTGAATAGGGAACTTGCATCTTAATATTTTATTACGAAAAACAAAAGTATAATCCAGCATTAAAACAACTGTAGCATTAAAACAACTGTAGCATTAAAACTTTGTTATGATTTATTTTTCTGATGTTATATGCATTTGAAATCTGCGCGCGCCGGCACCCCCCGAAAACGCTCTATACTAAACGGGCTTATGCTATGACGTCACAGCATAGCCTTTACTATGGAGTAAGTCATTAATTTGCGATTATCTCCACAAAATTTACGTTTAAGTCTATACTTGTCATACAAAATATCATTTCTATTTTAATATTCTATGTAACTGTTACGTTATTTTATCAAAAAAATAAAAAATAAATTTTCGTCATTTTAACGTTAGGTAAAACTAATAAAATGGTTTTTTTTTTTCTTTTTTTTCTTTTGTATGATATCTCTACGTATATCCGCATCGATTGAGTGCAATTTATTCGAAATTGAAGTCCCATGCAAGTTCCCCATTGTCATCCAAACATACCCAAAATTTCAGCTCAATCGGTTGAAGATATCTGCTTCAAAATTGAGTTCCAAGATTCCACCCGAACAAACATAGTTACATACTTACCTAGTACACACATAGTTACATAGTTAGGTACATGCATTGCAAGTTAATAGAAAGCGTGTAAAATAGGTACTCACAGAATATATAAACATAGGATATCAGGTTACAACACAATTAAAATGTTTATGATAACATTAGATACCTATCTAAAGTTAATATACAGATAAGCTTAAAGGTCACATACGTGTAAGTGACGTACTAACACTTACTATAAAAACCCATGTTTTTCTCAATAAACAGACAGTATCTAACCGCCTCTCGTCGTATTATTTAATCCGACCTACATCTCACAGTTCACTGGACTGAGTCGTTATAATTCAGGTATAAATTAGAGGTAGATTGGAGTGTTAATGCCTAAACACTAAATAAATAAATAAATATTTGCGGACAATCTTACACAAATCGACCTAGTCACAAACTAAGCAAAGCTTGTACTATGGATACTAGACGAAGATAAACATACTTATATAGATAAATAAATACTTAAATACATAGAAAACATCTATGACTGAGGAACAAATATTCGTGCTCATCACACAAATAAATGCCCTTACCGGGATTCGAACCCAGGACCTCTTGCTTCGTAGGCAGCGTCACTACCAACTAGGCTAAAGCGGGCAAACAATCTAACAAATAATATCCTTGAAATATTTAGCTACAGTTTTCGTTTACAATTTATGTTAATAATAGTGACATAAGACATAATCAATCTAGTCGTAGAGAAAAACTTTTGTTTACGCCCAATAAATAAACTGACGTCGATTCGATTACCCACGTTATCAGGACAAGCCAGCAGCGTCGATTGAATAACAATGTTGGCATTGATTGCCGGATGTAAGGAGCCAAGCCAATGGTTTCCCTCTTTTATTTAGGGCCGACGGCAAATTGTTCTTGACATTTTGTGAAATCTGTCACGCAAACTTTAACAATGATAATTGATAACTCGTGTACCTAACAATAAATGTTAAATTAGAACGAATTCTTTTTTCATGTTCTTTTTCGTAAGGAGTCTAACACGAGTTTAATCAGTGAAAATGGTATAGCTGCATTCCTTCTTACTGTACAATTTTCCGGAAATGCTCTAGGAAACTTTTAAACCCAGCTTCGACTAGTACGAACATTATATGCCTACATTGTCTACTGTGACGTGAAGACTAAATACAAGTTTTGTATTTGAGATGAGAACCATGATAACCCTCAAGTTGTAACATTTAATGGTTATGATTATGACTTGATCTTGCCTCATCCGGACAAACCACTCCGTAATTTTCTGTTGGTCTTTTATAAAACCAGCTAACTAAGTTTACCGTGTTTATCAGTATTATTATATTTTTTTTTTGTAGCCTATATTGTGTCCCACTGCTGGGTAAAGGCCTCCCCTTTTTTCCGCCACTTGTCTCGGTCCAGTGCTAGTGTTCGCCAATCTGTACAAAATGTGTCAAGGTCGTCCCGCCATCGCCTTTTCGGTCTGCCTCTACTTCGAAAGCCATCATGTGGGGTCCATTCGGTGGCTAATTTGGCCCATCGTTCTGCGTGCATTCGGCAGACATGTCCAGTCCAGTCCCACTTAAGCTTCGCGGTCTTGGCACCCACATCTACGATGCCAGTTTTGGTACGCAGCTCCGTGTTCCTGATCCGATCGATCCTACGAACTCCGAGTATGCTGCGTTCCATTGCTCGCTGGCAAATCTTGAGTCGGGACTTTTGGGCTTCTGTTAGTGACAAAGTTTGTAGTATTAATTATAGTATATAATATTACCTATCCTCAAGGTATGAGCAAGCTAGCAAGTATAGCATCATTTAATACTACCTCCGAATCGAAC
Organism: Epinotia brunnichana; assembly: GCA_963854355.1. Classification (NCBI taxonomy): domain Eukaryota; kingdom Metazoa; phylum Arthropoda; class Insecta; order Lepidoptera; family Tortricidae; genus Epinotia; species Epinotia brunnichana. The sequence goes on along the minus strand of OY977942.1, from coordinate 19,797,158 downwards.
AGATAGGTAGGTAATTCGAAGCAAGCGTGTAAATCGAAGTATAGTTTCTCGTAGTCATCCAGCAAGTAAAGCACGGCGAGCGAAGCGTTATAAAAGAAGCCTGATGTATTTTGCTCCCTTTTTAGGGTTCCGTAGTCAACAAGAAACCCTTATAGTTTCGCCACGTCCGTCCGTCTGCGGCTTAGATTAGTGACCCTTATTACTACTAGAAAGCTGTAATTCAGAGTAGGTATAAAGATCAATCACGCCAACAAAATGGTTGAATAAAATCTTAATTTATATAAAAAGTAGGGGTGTAATTTTTTTTCTGGCTAAACCTATGCCGTTGGGGCTTGTTGGATAGCTTGTTTCAAAATATTATGGGGATTAAAAAAATTTTTTTTTCACTCTTCATGCTCGCAAAGGTCGTCTTTGTGCTGGATGTATGCTGCACAAAATGCCACTTTTATGCTCTAGTGCACAAAGTAAAATTGTTTTAAAGACTTATCTTAGTCTCGGACCTAACAGCCACACACACAATAAAACTTCGTAGAATAAACTTGTCATTTGATTTGATTTGCTTTAATAAATTTCACATCCGTGTTTTCCACTACTATATATAATAAAACCAGATAAAATAGGAGTCAATTATTCTTTTAAAACGTATTGAAACATTAAATGGCTTGGCAGTATGAAGTACCTAAGTCTTATATCATGTGTCGAAAATTAAACATAATAGTAGTTTATGTGACTGTACATAATGAAGGGCATTAAACACGAGTGTGGGTTTATGAAACGAGCCGAAGGCGAGTTTCATAATAACATCACACGAGTGTCTTAATGCTTAATTATGTACAGTTACATACACTACTTTATCTATCCAGATATCATAAGCCTCCATGATGCATTCATGAGCCGCATATTATGACCGGCATCGCGGCGTTGTTTTCTGGCAGCTGTCATAGTTTTTTTCTTAATTCAGAGACAAACTAGAGTCGGATTCAATTATCATATCGTTCGATATTTTACTTACGTGCGACATTTGTCAAATGTGTGTGCAAATTGACATTTCATTTCGAACTAAACGTCATCTCGACGTCAAATCAAATTTCTTTGATTTCAGAGATGTTCGATATTTGAATGAATTAATATTATCAAAATCGATGTTATTATTTAGCAATAATAACATTATCACAGATAAGAAATCTGTTCTAACAAAACTGTCTATTTTATGGTGGTCATAATGTGCGGTTCTTGAACGCATCATGGAGGGTTTATGATATTTGGATAGATAAAAACTTTAAAAAGTTAAGTGACGGGAATGAGCTATTATTTTATTTTATTTTGCAATTATTTGTTATTTATTATTTATTATCTCTTCATTTATTATCATTCTTGGATTAGGTTTTTTACAATATGAATATAAAAGTACAATAAATATACAAAACATACAAAATAAAAACATATTATAAAAAACCTAACCTAGGGTGCCGCCGGCAGCGAGGCGGGGCCTAAGCTACCGGTGGTCAGGGCGACAGAGACAGGAACCTCCGGACTATCCGCGCAGTATCCAGGAGTACCGCCTTCTGTATCTGACCCTTGATCCATCCATCTAGCGAGAGTCTCTTAAGGTGACGGTCGAGACTCTTCGCTATTAAACCATTTGCCGAAACGACTATCGGGACAATGATCGTCGAATCAACATCCCACATGGCGGTCACCTCGTGAGCCAGGTCTAGGTACTTGCTGGCTTTGTCCTTCTCGGCCTTCACGAGGTTCTCGTCATGGGGGATGGTGATGTCGACGAGCACTGCCTGGCGTTTCGATCGATCTGTCAGCACGATATCAGGCCTATTGGCAAGAATAGTCCTGTCTGTGATGACAGATCGATCCCAATAGAGCGTGGCACGATCATTTTCGAGAACTGGCGCAGGTGTGTACTTATAATAAGGCACTTCGGAGACCACAAGACCGTATAGCAGAGCAAGTTGCTGGTGAACAATTCTGGCTACAAGGTTATGTCTGTGCAAGTACTCGCCGTTAGCAAGATGACCACAACCAGAGATAATATGCCTGAGTGACTCTCCGGGACGGCGGCATGCCCGACAAATGTCGACCGTACCGTCCTTCAGGATATACCTCCGGTAATTGTTCGTCATGATAACTTCGTCCGCAATTGCACAGACAAAACCTCCCCGAAACGTAGCCAGTTCACCGACGCGAGCAGATCCACATCGGGCCCTGTGAGGGCCTTGCAGAACCGCCCATGAAACTCCTTGCTCCTCTACACCGCCCTGCGGTCCTCGGCGCTCATTATTTTAAGTCTGCGCCAGTTCTTGTTTGCCAAAGAGAGCGGGGTGAAGTTTCCGTCTACTGCCACTACGCCACGATGCATCCCACACGCGTTGTTTAGGAAATAATCCCTGAGACTGTACACCTCGCGGTTGTGGAGGTCTTTTTTAAAAAGCCGCGACCTCCACACTTCCACGAGATGTACAGCCTCATAACAGACGAGCGTGGGTGTAGCATGCGATGCGCAGTAAGCAGTAGTCGGACTCTTCGGTCCAGGGCATCCAGCTCAGTCTGAGTCCACCTTAGTACGCCAAAGGAGTAAGTAAGCAAGGGCATCACCCAGGCATTGAAGGCGCGCACCTTGTTGCCGCCGGACAAAAGACTATTAAGTACTTTTGTCAGGCGACAAAAGAAACGCTCCTTCACCGATAGAGCAGGGAGGTGATACCAGTTGTAAAGAAAGATGGCAGGAAACCAAGCTCAAGGGCTTGCTGGAACTGCGTTGCCAAACGCAGGTGTGAGCATCGAAACCATTTCACCCAGAAGTTGTGCAGTCCATCCGGCCCAGGACTTTTCCAGTTCCTGTTCCTGATGGTAACAGTCCCCATGGGTTCGATGAACTCACACTCACGTTCGACAACACTCATCCACTCGCCTTCGGTGTGTTCGACTGGCACCGACCAGATATCACGCCAGAAGTCAACCATGGCAGCAGCATCCAGCCGCTGCCCGTCAGACACACGAAGATCGGTTCCCTCCCACTTCTGGTATACCTTCCTTTGGTCGCTCTGGAAAAGGCGATTCTGCTGGTATCGGTCCACACGCTCTCTGTAGCAGCGAATACGGCTTGCCCATGCATAGACTTTCTGCTTCAGAAAGTCAATGCGCTCCGTGATACAGGCCATGTAGTCGCGGGGCCTGATACCAGTTCCCGCGAAGGCCTGGTTCACAAAGCGCATGACTCGGGGGCGGTTGTTGCCCCCTTGAAGCAGATCAGCTTATTATTTATTATTATTTCAGTTTTAAAGACAACATTTGGTCCACAAATTATTAGTATTTACTTAATCTAATGTTAGTAGCTTAAATTAATGTTATATTCTCGCAATCGAATCAATAACTCGAGCCATTTAACTCCTCGACTAACTGTAGAAAGACTATACTATATATACAGTACCGGTCAAAAGTTTTAAGTTCCCCCTTTTTGTTTTTGGTACAAATTTGTACTTTTGTGCGATAATGTTTTGCAGTTCAGATGTCGACAATTGTTTCCATCTGATTCGTTATTGTTTACAGAGACGTGTTTGATTAGTCAGACACAATTTACGTAGATTTCTAAACAACTGATTCCCTAAAAACCAAAATTGTATCTGATCATTGTACGTTTTAAGTGGCAAGCCCATATATGGCCCAGCCTTTGCCGTCATTCCTATAAGATTTTAGGGAATGCGTTGTTTAGAAATGTACGTGAATTGTGTCTGACTAATTAAACAAATCTCTGGATACAATAACGGATCAGTTGGAAACAAATTTCGGCTTCCGAACTGCAAAAAATTATTGTCCAAAAGTACTCATTTGTACCTAAAACAAAGAGTCAACTTAAACTTTTGACTCGTAGTGTATATATATAATAAACTGGCCTTAAATAAAATACTTGTGATCATCTAGCTCAATAAGTACGAATAGGACCCTCTACGTTGTGTTAAAATCTTGTCGTAAAACGAATCGTATAACATAGAAATGTCAAATATATTTCAAACTAGCTGTTGCCCGCGACTTCGTCCGCGTAGAACTTAATACTTAGAAAATATAATGCAAACAAACTTCTACCATCTTAAGGGATGATTTCCGAGGCAAAAACTATTCTATATCCTTTGAAGGGTCTCAAATTATCTCTATACCAAATTTCATCTAGGTACATGGATTTTATCCAAACTTTCACCCCCTATTTCATACCCTTAGGGAATGATTTTCGGGATAAAAACTATCTAATGTCATTCTTCGGGACTCAATAACGACCTTTATACCAAATTTCATCTAAACGGGATTCATCCAAATTTTCACCCCCCCATTTCACCCCCTTAGGGAGTGATTTCCGGAATTACAACTATCCTATGTCCTTTCCCGGGACTCAAGCTATCTCTATACCAAATTGTATTAAAATGGGTTCCATCCGAATTTTCACCCCCTTAAGGGATGATTTCTGGGGTAAAAACTATCCCATGTCCTTTCCCAGGACTTAACCTATATCTACACCAAATTTCATCAAAATAGATTACATCCAAATTTCACCCTCCCCCCCCCCCCTTTCACCCCCTTAGGGGATGATTTCCGGGATAAAACCTATTATATGTCCTTCCCCGGGACTCAAACTATTTATATACCAAATTTCATCTAAATCGGTGCAGCGGTTTAAGTAGCTCCATACAAATTTCCACCCCCAATTTCAGCCCCTCAGATATAAAAACTACCCTTTGTCCTTCCCCGGGGCTCATTTAATCTAAATCGGTTCAGCGGTTTAGGCGTGAAGAGGTAACAGACAGACACACTTTCGCATTTATAATATTAGTATGGAAGTATGGATTATTAGTATGGATAGTATGGATTATTTCCGCTTGTCTTCCAAATAGAGGTGTAGCTGTAGACTCACTTCAAAAGAAAGAAGAAACAAAAAACTCATTCGAATATCTCAAAAAATTACGAAGCTACAACCGTTTTAATGTCGCTTGTTAGAGTGAGAAAACGATCAGGGACCGTGACGTCACGATCCTCGAGCGTCATAGTAAAAAACAATCGTTTCATTATAAAGGTGCGTTTTGCGGAAAAGAGACGCAACAAACCCCCTCTTAAAACTTTATACACTTATAACTTAGTGATTACCTATATAGCCTCTTGCGTTGTTTTTTTTTCGAGATAATACAACATTATGATTATTTTGTTTAGTGTCTACATCCCTATTTTCGATAAGATAAGATAAAATAAGATTTCTTTATTGTCAGAACTGTGTACATTTAGTTGCTTTTGGTTTGAAAGTCCAACAGCTTGCCCATTTCGGACGTACAATATTAAACTTAAAGCTAGTCAAATATACTAAAACAATAACAACAATAGTATTTCCAAATAGTTTTAACCATATTCACACATAAAATATTAATTTAGATCTATCCGACATCCGTATTTTCTTTTAAACCACGAACTTCGGAATTCGAAAATATTCAGGTATCTCTATCTCTATCGCACTAACAAATGACAGGAATGCAGAGGGCCTACCGCGAAAGGCATTCGAAGTTTCCCCTCTCTGTCATACTTACAAGTTCGTACATAAGTGCGACAGAGAGGGAAAACTTCGAATGCCGTTCGCGGTATGCCCTCAGATATACGAACTTTCGGTTTTCGTGGTTTGGCTGAATACGCAAAGAGCGCGCGCGCGTGCCATTCAAAAATACCAAGTTTATATTGTTCGAATTTGATGTTACATTTTTGTACAAATTACGCCTTAATTAGACATTTGCGCATATAAGTTCGCATATCAAAATCGATTAATTTTATATTTGCTTTTGGTACCTATGTGTCTCGTCAATGTATATCGTTGACGGGATTAAAATTATTAATAGGCGAAAGGAAAGCAAAGCAATTCCGCCATTTTGTCCGTAGTATTGCTTATTACTGTGATTTTGACGTTTCTTTTAGCTGACAGATGTGGCGGCGATATACTTTAAGAATAATAAATGAAAAATTAAATGAAGTCGTATATTACGGAAAATAAATTAATTGTCGCAGTCGGATAAAAACTATCCTAAGTTGCAGCTGGAATAATAATGTACCTATATAAAATGTTTCATATTTTTCCGTCCATGGGATTCTGAGAACATTCGTACCACAGAAAGCTTAGTTTTAAACTGGCTGATTCTTTTTTTAATTTAGAGATTTATTATAAGTGGAGATAAATAGATAGAAGATAATGAAACTCCCATTCAAATATCTCAAAAAATTATGAAGCTACATCCGTTTTAATGTCGCTTGTTAGAGTGAGAAAACGATGAGGGACTGTGACGTCAATATACTCGAGCGTCATAGTAAAAAACAATCGTTTCATATGAAGGTGCGTTTTGCGGAAAAGGGACAGAACATACCCCCTCTTAAAACTTTGGACTCTTATAACTTAATCATTACCTATATAACCTCTTGCTTTGTTTTTTTCTCCATTTGACTATATTTATTTTAAATTCTTTTTCGAGAAAATACATTATGATTATTTACCATATTTTCGATTCCTGAGCTATAACCACGAACTTCGGAATTCGAAAATATTCGGGTATCTCTATCTCTATCGCACTAACCATACTCGAGTGACAGGGATGCAAATATATGAACATTGAGTATCGGTTTTCGTGGTAGCGCCGCAGGTACTTTGACTGAATGCGCCGAGCGCGTGCCATTGTCATTCAAAAAAAACAAATTCGTGTTAATTATATTGTTCAAATTTGTTGATTTCATTTATTGAAATTACGACATAAAACGACATTTGCGCATATAAGTTCTCATATCAGAATCGAATATTTTTTTATGGTTTATATTTTAGCATTTGTCTCGTAAAGGTCTATCGTAGACGGGATTTAAATTATTAATAAGTGAAAGGCAAAGCAATTCCGCCATTTTGACGAAAATTTGACGGTTCTTATAGCTGACAGTTGGAGCAGCGTTTGATTTCAATAAAAATAAATGAAAAATTAAATGAAGTCGTATATTTCGGAAAATTAATTAACTGTCGCAGTCGGATAAAAACTATCCTAAGTTGCAGCTAGAATAATAATGTACCTATATAAAATGTTTCATATTTTTCCGTTCATGGGATGCTGAGAACATTCGAACCGCGCAAAGCTTAGTTTCAAACTGGCTGATTCTTTTTTTAATTTAGAGATTTATTATAAGTGGAGATGAAACATCGACAAAAAGCAAGAAATAAATGTGAATAAATAAAATTCGTTATAAATAAACCGAATGTTAATATATTTCAAAATTAAACAAATCGCGAACGTAGTTAAATCGACGCATAAAATAATGATTTTAAATAAAATAAATAAACGTCAAAAATCATCCGTAATGATTTTATCAAAAGCCGCAAAACCGATTTAAAACACGTGAAAGCTTTTTTTTAGTTATCGACAACATTCCTCTAAAATTATAAACCGTCAATTAATTTGTCGTCCGCAAATCAAGTAAAAACGTAAAAAATATGAATTAAGTAATTACATTAAATCCGCAATAAAATGAACATTAAAATTCAATTAATAATAAAAGTCTATCTACATACGTGAACGTGCAACTCACCCCTCTGCAACAGCTCGAACCACAATAATTGATTTAATTAGCCAATTACAATATTTGAATAATGATTATTTAATACTAATTACATACATATATTTTTGACTTAAAACTAACTAGAATTATACTATTGAAAGCAACTAGGTACATTTAAATAAAACCACTTTTTAGTAAAACTATGGGTACATCTATTTAAGTACAACAAGTCTGATTAACCGGAACCTAACACTATCACTATTCTAAACTTTTGTAATGTCTCTTTAGCCTTCACACAACTAACAAACACTAATTAGCACTATGATTGCCCATATCACACCACAGCACACACAACGCTCATAACGCGGCCCAAGCAAGAGTGGCTTCGGAGAGGTCCGCCCGACCAGCTCCCGTGGTTTGTTTATACTTCCAGCGGGGCACGGGAGGGGGTTCCAGGGTCGGACCTAGACGACACTGCTTACACGGCCTCTCCTGATAGCCTGGCGTCCTCGCCTGATGCCAGCAGTTGCTCGCCTTTAACAGTCAACCATCGACATCTGAAATGCAAAATAGTTCAAACAACTCCCACCAAAACTAAATAATGTCCACGTATTGCAGTGGCAAAGTTTTCAACTTCTGATGAATAGATTCAGCAGAGGCCCAAAGTTTGCGTGCTAGCTCCGACGAACAGGTACGGTAGAGGCCCCAAGTTCGCATACCGACCCCGATGACCAAGTGCAGCATAGGCCCCAAGTTCGCATACTGACTCTGAAAAATAGGTACGGCATAGGCCCCAAGTTCGCATACCGACCATGACGGTAGAGGCCCCAAGTTCTCATACCGACCATGACGACCATGTGCAGCAGAGGCCCCAAGTTCGCATACCATCCTGTACTCCTGTCACAATACCACACGTTCACAACCGAACACTTGCTTGCACACAGCACCAACACAAAGCCACAGGAGTGCAACCTTCTCTTTACAAAACACAAATATCTTTTGCGCTTATACTGAAGCGACTTTTTACACCAATCAATCAATCAAAGCATTGATTTGCAGTAAAACATAGTTAACTAAATGCAAGCAAAAACAATTTAGCCAATTAAACCAAATTCAACGCATGACATCCATTGTTCAAAAATACATCCACTCGGCCAACTCTGACCATCCATTTTACATATCTGAAAATTTCCTTTAAAATCAATTGTAGGTATATCTCCACATTTCAAACACACAAACAGTCTAGACTTCCACCACAGAAGCCTCAAACTCAAAGATCTGAAGTGCGTCAATAGTGTGTGCATGTTGACACACCATGCATAAACGCTTCACATGTTCAACTCTAAGGACCTCTCAATGTCAATGCACTTTCACAATCTCAATCGAAACCGTCACACTTCTTGCCATTACACTGCAGACTAATTGACTCTGTCACCATCTCACCCAGAGACTGACTCTTAGATTTTCACCGGTCGCTTATCAGACCAGTAAGTAGACTCTTGCTTGGACGGTAAGTACTCCTATGAAAGAGTCATCGCGATTTGCCAGTCGAAGTCTCTATGATTTAATAAGCATCATCATCAGCATTCACTAAAAACAAGCTCATTTATCAGCATCTCTTAAATTACATGGCATGGACCAGTACTATACACATACTGTACTACACCCATGAATAAATATCCAAAATCTACATCACTCGCATTTGACTAGCCCGATTGTTGTTTGACAAAACATTTGTCTATTGTGTGTGTGACACCCTTCTTGCGAAATGAACAAAACGTCTCAGCCTTCCCCGATTTACCGAGGTTGTAATTTTTAGCTTGAGACTTCGGACAATTAATTATAACTTTTTACCGATACGTTTCGCAACTCACTACTTCCGTGTTTCATCTTACCGGGCTTTGTGAATACCGATAAAAAATTCACCAAATCACTAGGTGCAAGGTTAGCATTTGTTGATGTGGCTTTAACAATAGGGTCCTTTATACCACGCAACACCATCGCAGTTATCAACTCGTCACTGAGCCCGTTCACTATTCTTAAGCGCAACAAAGACCGCCTCGCATACGTAGGATATTTGTCGAATTCGTATCCAAAACTTCGTATAGTTAGAACGTTAGCGACATCAACTTTATTTACACAGACAGATTTAAAATCTTTCTTGAAATTACTCCATGAACGGTCATTAGTCATTAGTAACAGACTCACTTAACCAAGATTTTGCGTCCCCTTTAAAACAATGCTCGATACGCGACAAACATTCCGAGTCACTCCAATTATTTAGTTAATGGGCTGCTTCCACGAACGAACCAACTAACAACACAACATTGTTTACACTGGGATCGAAATTTGACACGTAAAAATTCTGGCCCCTCGAACTCGACGTAAGTGTTTTGATTACGTCGGCAAAAGCACCGACGTTACTGTGAGATATTGTTGCTGTTGAAGGCGAAACTTGCCCTTCTATTGCGTTTCGTGTAATCGCACCGTTCACTACGTCACTATTAAGGTGGTTCGATTGCCATACAAAGCGTTATTTGACATTCGCAGGCTAACGGCGTGATATTTTAAGAAACTTATGTAACAAACTTTCTTCAATTGGCTTCCCATTTGCGCCAAATTCCCCCTTTCCTAGAATAAACTTGTATAAACTAGATTGATTTGAGAAAAATAGTTTTCTCAAAATATCACGTCCCAAACCAATTTCTCAAATTAATCCAGTTTATACAAGTTTATTCTAGGAAAGGGGGAATTTGGCGCAAATGGGAAGCCAAATTATGAAAGTTTGTTACATAAGTTTCTTAAAATATCACGCCGTTAGCCTGCGAATGTCAAATAACGCTTTGGATGGCAATCGAACCACCTTAAGAGATTCCCGTAACTCTTCATCCCATGAATGTGATCGACTTCGAGGTCTAGAAATAGTTCTTGCACTCAATGTACAACGAACACTACGAGAACGTATCTGGTTTCGAGACCTAGATCTAGACTTAGTGTCCAACCGGCGTCGATATTTGCTACGCCTACGACCACGGTCACGATCTGGATATACACTTTACAAACATTTAGATGTACCCATAATTAAACACTCAAACTACTTTAGCACTTAAAAGTGTAAGCCAATCAAATAATCAAGTCAGAATGTCCGATAAAACTCCACCTTTCGCGAGTAAGTGTACTCGTAGTTCTATCCCTACTTCTGATATAAGCAAATAGATTGAAATAAAACCACTTTTTAGTAAAACTATGGGTACATCTATTTAAGTACAACAAGTCTGATTAACCGGAACCTAACACTATCACTATTCTAAACTTTTGGAATGTCTCTTTAGCCTTCGCACAACTAACAAACACTAATTAGCACTATGATTGCCCATATCACACCACAGCACACACAACGCTCATAACGCGGCCCAAGCAAGAGTGGCTTCGGAGAGGTCCGCCCGACCAGATCCCGTGGTTTGTTTATACTTCCAGCGGGGCACGGGAGGGGGTTCCAGGGTCGGACCTAGTCGACACTGCTTACACTATAAATATGCTCCATCACGACATTCACGATGAACAAACAACGATGACCTGAAAAACCCGAATACGAAGGGACCTTGTGAAATTCAGACCTTAAGTCTTGAAAATGGGACCTATATCCTATTGCAATGTTTTGATTATCCCAGGGACTCCCAGCCAACCTACATCCCTGGCACTCCAACAAAGCCGTCAGAATTCGACCTATCAACCCTCCCTATCTAATTTATTCAAACCATCTCTCCTAATACTCATTCATCAACATAATCTCACACAAATCTTACAAATACCTTTAAAACTGTACTTTACGCAGATTGCCAAATAACTAGTTTATAAATTTAGTTTTAATAAATTACGCAAAGCATCGCGCCGCTGATTCTTACGCATGTCCCTGTAGCGATCGTGCAGCCGCGGTATTTGTAACTGAGTTAGTGAGTGTTGTCGTTTATGAACTAAGGTGCTCTGAATATTACTTATACGGTATAACATACTCTGTACTGTAGACCCCTTAAATTGGACGGAGAGCTCTCTACCTCCACACACGATATCAGACGTCACGGGTCGGCATATATCCAAAGATTGCGCCCCAGGATAAACAGAGAATACGTTACATACATATAGATAACTCAGGCCTTGTTTGTGTTCTCTACGTGTAATGTGAAAAGTTCCCAACTTCTAAAGAAGTGACACGTCAGATTCCTTAGGTGAGAACCAAATTCAACTCCAGCTTCCCAGGACCTAGAGTCAGCCAAGTAGCCTTGCATCGAGTGTACCTAGTGCATGTATTCAGATATATGTAAACTCGTGGTGTATGTATGAGTGTTGATCGTGTGAATGTGGTGTATAATTAGTGCGTGTCCATTGTATTCAGGCTGAAAGCCACGAAATACAACGGATGTGTAAAAGAGTTTTTGTAGGTTCACTATCTTGTCACAAATAATAGAAACAAAAAGCCTTAAATGTGTAACTCTACAATGCCCTGGATGTTGGATAGAGTTAAAAAATTAAGATAGGTAATGAGTCTTTTCCCAAATTTAATCACATTGCAATGTCATCATTTAATATATTCATGCGTTCTTAATAGGGAACATTACGCAAAACTCTTCGTAGGTGGCGACACTAGCAGCGTTGACATTGTATCTCGTTCGCACTTGCGGTATTGTCTATGCAAGCATCCTTGTCACTCATTTGACAATCAATTGTGCATGTGTGTGTGAATCCCTATATATATATACTGGTTTACTATTAGTGGTAGTGCTGCCTCTGGCGGCAGAACATTGCAGTAATGTTCCCTATTAAAAGTTTTATTTCAAAAGAATAGTAGTATATCTTTTTAAATCCACTCTAATACCAGAAATAACACGAACACGATATTAAAGTAGAGGATAATATAATATTTAGCCCGATTGGTTCCTATAATCTTCGATTAAGTATCTCAGCAATCCCGTCGATATGCAGAAAATAACCTTACTAACTTTAACGTATAACGCCATGAAATCACTACAACGACATAACACGCTGGACCATATATTCTGTATCTCCCGACGTGACGACCTAAAAGAGTACAAACCTAAATAATAAAAACTCCTAAAATCGTAGGTACAATTATATAGATACTTCACGTGAACACTGACTCTATCTATAATTGTTCACATTATTAATATATACTAATCAAACCAAAACTTAATGTTAAACACTGGGTTCATTATCAATAGTCTTAAAAATATGATTACACACTAAAACTCACTTAAAACGTCTATAAAAATGTCTGACATGCTTTCGTTTATGCATAGCATATCACATAAAGACTTTATTAATGAAACACTATCTCCGGTAAATAAACATGGAACACGCGCGCGTAATTAACTATCAAACTTCAATTTAAGTTAATTATTTAGAAATACCGTATGAAACTCAACCTTTCGTAAACCCGGCTAAATCCCAACTGCCTATAACCTCATGAACAGAATCCTACCAGCTACTCCTGTCAATCTTTAAAAAACGCAACTATACCCCATCTAACACAAACATACGTCATTTGGGTCTGGGAGTATTAATAATTTCACTATAAGAGAGTAAAGACATAAATGCTTTATAGACCAATCAAATTAGCTTACCCTGGACATAATTCGTAAACTCGTTGTTTTTATTGTTTTATCGGATTTTACTATTCAGTATCAAATATTAATGAAATATATTAAGTAAAAAATCCGCGATCGTAACCGTAGTTAAAAAAAACACGAGTTAACGTACACTACCTAACTTTTTCCTAAAAGTAAAAAAGGTAACCAAGTACCTTGTTAGTATAACTTTGAGGTGCATTCAAATTCGATCACTTAATAGCAAAATTAAACTGATATCAAATTCGCATATACGTTTTTTTTCACAGTTTTTCTCTGATCTCATTATCTAGACAAGCCAAAATGGTAACTATGATGTTTTTATCTGTTTAAGGTATATTGCGTCTTTTTAGACATTTAAGACAATAATTAAACATTTATTTTTAACGTTTTAATAATAATGTATTTCTCAGTAATTATAAATAGTAACTATGATTTTTTTGTTTACTAATAGCCTTTTGTGTACGATAATCATGTTTTCATCAAAATTAAGCATGTTAATTTCACGCTTAAGAAATTGAAAATTTAATTGAAAATACTCGCGACCTTGTCGTGGAGTCTGATGCATGCGGTGGGTGCGAGGCGGGGAGAGAGTGGGGCGCCAGCGGGCGAGCGCACGGCGAACCCGTCTTAACGAGTTTATTTCAATTACGTGTTTTGCACCGACCGCGCCGTGTACAAATAAAACAAATATAACGGAATATCCTAATTGTAGGATTTTTAGCTCTAATGAAAAATCACAGTTTGTCCCTTACGCCCTTTGAAAACTCTGGTCCAAAGGGCGTAAGGAACGATTGATTTGCTTTTATCATCGAAAACATAAGTAAACTCTTAACTGTTAAGTAAATGAAAGAGATGATGCCATGATCGTGGTTAGCATAAAAAAAAACCGGTCAAGTGCGAGTCAGACTCGCACACCGAGGGTTCCGGACCACCCCGTACAATAGAAACAGGTCCACTATAAACTGACACTCACTAAGTATGTATTTATATACTTAGTGCGTGTCAGTTTATACTGGACATCAAATTTTCAGTGATGTAACTAAAAATTTACGGTTTTCACAATTTTTCCTTTATTTGTGCTATAAATACTTCGTACCAAATTTAAAGATTCAGAGTTCACGGGATATGGGCATGGGCATTTCGTCCCTTACGCCCTTTGAGCCTACGGTAGTCGATATCCTTATTGGCAAAATTGAGCCGACACAGTTGGCCAGAACGCCAAAAAAAAAGAGAAGATATGCTTATCCACACAGAGATGGGATAAATTTATTCGAATACGAATAACGTTTAAGAATAAATAGGATTATTCGCGAATGACGAATAAATATTTCGCATAATTATTCGCGAATAACTTCTTCATTCGCAATCATTCGTAATGCTTTTCGGGAATAATATTTTGAACGAATATTATAGGAATGCTTTTTAATGGAATTTATCTCAAAAACGTAATAATTTCCTACAGACAGAACAGTGATACCTAGTTTCTAAATTTCAAGTTTCTGAGTTCACGGGAAGTAGGTTTTGATTCCCTTGCGGGTTTCGAAAACTTGCGGAAATTTGCGGCATAAACGGCTGCATCTTTTGATTGTGTTGGCTTAGAAGTTTGATTTTTTCACAGCTCCAAGAGACAGTAAACCTGAGTATTTGATATAAATTTTAGCTTAATTCATTTATTTGTTGCAGTATGGGTCTTACAAGATGTTACATATAAATACAGTTCCAGCATAACCCTGTTAGGGCACAGCAACATTAATATAAAAAAATATTAATTCTAAAATAATGCATGCACACACTATGCACAGGAATTCAAACTTTAAATGATTGATACCTCCACGCGTTCCTGAGAAAAAAGGTATTGACAGACGGACGGAAGGACAACAAAGTGATCCTATAAGGGTTCCGTTTTTCCATTTCGAGGCACGGAACCCTAAAAACACACAGATCAGAATATAACATGATTAAGTACATACAATGTACAATTACAGGTATATAGTTGAACAATCTTACATGCGTAATCGCCTCTAATAACATACATTGATCCAATTACAGACAGTGGCTTTCCATAAATTACGTCATTTCAAAACGGGGGGGGGAGGGGGGGTTCTATTGGATGACGGTAGTCATTCTATGAGGCGGGTAGTGTCCATTTAAGAATTAACAGGATGATGATAGGAGGGGGGGTCAAGAATTGACAAAAAACAACCGGCCAAGTCCTGAGTCATGGATGTTTTCTGTGTATTTAAGTATTTATTTATCTATATAAGTATGTTTATCGTTCGTCTAGTACCCATAATACAAGATGTACGGGTTGTACAACTGAGATGATTTGATTCTTGATAGTTGATTGTAGACTTGATGGAAACACTGATCTAGTTGAATGATTTTATTGATAACCAAGGTAAATGTATAGGTACTAGCTAGGAGCACGTATAAACTGATTCATAAGTGGCGTAATCGCCGATACAGTAATTAATACAACTTCATTATATTTAACGCTGACACGTGAAATGTGCGATGCTTGGATCGTACATATTCCCGGCCACGAGATGAGAATTGATGGGAGATGCAAATTATTTTTACACAAACCAAACAGCTAGGACATTATTTTAGACATTATAGTGAATACATTATTTGATGGAGGTAAATCCTCTGAACATTGTGGAAGTAGTTTGATTGTTAAGAACAGTTGCCGCGGCGCGGTGATTTGGTCTCTCCAGTTGTTGTCCGTCGTTGCCCGGCTGGTCTGCCGATGGAATGGAGCTGCGCGATGTGATGGACATCGACGTAAGCCTACGTCCGCTGTCCGCAGGAGCCGCTAGCGGAGGGTTGAGTCGCGCGAGGAGTCTTCGTCGCCGAACGCAGCGGCGGACATACAGCGCTGCTATCACGGCTACTACGCCCATGACCGCGTAGATCGCCGTGTAGTGATGAACGTCGTGATAGTTGATTCCATCTGATAATGCGCCCTCGTTCTTCATGTGATCGATCTGGTCCTTGATGACCTTCAGAACTGTGTTGTTCTCTTCGGAGTCTCTCGATTCTCCTTGCAGGACTGGTACCGTGAGATTGATAACATTATTTATTGATGGTACGTTGAACCTAACGACGTCTGCTTGAGTCTTGATCTCGCTGGAAAGTTTCTTTTGAGGAAAGATAGTAAAAGCATCTCCGTTCAGTACGCAGTCTGTTTGTAACGTTATGATCCCGGCCTTCTTAAGATACTCTGCCGTTACGTCCTGTCCGCATATGATTCTTGCAGTACATACGTCACAACAAAAGTACAGGTATGTATTAGTAGCACTTAGTTCCGTCCATATGTTCCGGCATGCGTCAGAGTGCACTGAGCACTTATTTGTAATTTGATCCGCTATACAGAGGTGAGTGTCCGACTTCAGTTGATAAATTGGACCCTGAAGCGTGCAAATAAGTGTCTTAGCGTCGTAGTATTTTAATTCCGAGAAGGCGTGACGTAGCTGTGTCAATACTATATAACATTGATGTTGGTTTTCTATAGCGCGACATATCGTTTCCAAATGATTGATGTATTTTGAAAACAGTTCAGATCCTTTCCAATAGGGATCGGTGTCGTAGTACACCACGATTTTCCACTCATCCCGGGCCAGTTTCATGTTTGTTATTTTGTCGAAGTAAATGCCTTGTCCATCTTTGAAACTTGATATGTTGTGAGTGCATTGCGCAGGTGATATAAATAACATAAATAGCATGAAGGCCATAGTGATGAAATTTATGAGTTTGCCCTTTGAAGGTGTTCTCTGATTTATGACCTTGTGGTATTTGACCTTCGGATCCTGTTTCTGTTCTCCTGCTTGATTTTTGGAGGGTTCATCGTTTTCTGTTACAGGTAGGACGGATAATTTGATAATGGGTCTTTTGATGACTCCATTTTTTGTCTTAACTGATGCGACGCGTACGAAGCCGTCCTTCCCCGGGTGAACATCTGATATCCTGCCAAGGGCCCACTTGCCGGCAGGCAAGTTTGCGTCATGAATAATCACAACGTCGTCGACCTTGATGTTTGATTTAGGTTGCGTCCATTTGCATCGTGATTGCAGTTGAGATAAGTACTCGGCTTGCCACCTTTTCCAGATATCCTGGAATATTTTCTGTGTTAAGCGCCAGCGTGTTCGCTCGTCCTTTTCTGTGTCAACAATATGTAATGTCGGCCCACTTCCCAAAAAATGTGATGGAGTAAGGTAGTCCACGTCATCAGGGTCTTCGGTCAGCGCACACAGTGGGCGTGCGTTCAAACAACCCTCGATCTGTGCCAATAGTGTGGAGAATTCTTCGAATGTGAGATGTTGATCGCCTAATACTCTGCGGAGATGATATTTGAGACTTTTCACGGCGGCTTCCCACAATCCACCGGCGCTGGGCCAAGAGGGTGCGTTAAAGTGCCAGCTGATGTCCAAGTCACCGATGGCGTTAAAAAATGGTTCCTCCAACGTGACCTTGATCTCTCCGTACTCTCTTTTGATTGATTTATTGGCGCAGACAAAGTTTGTACCATTATCACTGAAGATATGACGCGGTGCTCCACGTCTGGCTGCCATTCTTCGAAGAGCTGCAAGAAAGGCTTCTGAGCTTAGATCTGAAACTAGCTCCAAGTGAACTGCCTTTGTTGCCATGCAGACAAAAACAGCTACGTAACCCTTTGTAGTCTTGATTCCGCGACCTTTGCTAGCTTTTACAGTGACGTAGCCGGTATAGTCGACTCCCGTATTGTAAAACGCTCTGGATGGATTTGATCTTGCTTCAGGTAAGTCGCCCATTATTTGATTTAACTTTAGCGGCTTCTGCTTAAGGCACGTTATGCAACGTCGTAGGCGTTTTTTGACAGCTCTGTTTCCACCCACAATCCAGTATGATTCTCGTAGCCTGGATTGAGTGAGTTTAACACTCCCGTGTAGAACAGCTTCGTGTGCCTGGTCGATATGCAGATCTGTTAGGCGACTGTCGTGAGGGATGATGAGTGGATGTTTCATTTCCCAGCTGATGTGCGCGTTATGAAGTCGGCCGCGAACTCGTAACAGTCCATTTTGATCTAGGAACGGTCTTAATTTCAATATGTTACTTTTTGAGTCCATTGATTGGTTTGATTTCAAATCTCTGATTTCATTTGAGAATTCATTTTCTTGGATGTACTCAATGATTTTATTTTTAGCTCTACTTAACTCGTCAGCTGTTAAGTAATTTGAGCGTAGGTGTGCACGCGAGGCGAGGCGTAGTATCCACGCGAGTATTCGCGTGCAGCGTGTCATGTTGCTATGCTTGCATATTATGTCATTGATAACGTCGTTTGTTTGATTAGACGTTGCCAGGTGACATTGTTTTGATGATTTTATTTCTTGATCTGTAGTGAAAGTTGGTTTCTCTTGATTTCGGCTGTATGATGTTAGCCATTTGGGACCATTCCACCACAGTGGATGTTTCAATAAATTTTGAGCCGTGATTCCGCAACTCGCGCAATCCGCTGGGTTATCTTCTGATTTAATGTAGTTCCAGCAGGTCGGTGGTATGATTTTGGTGGTCTTGGCAACTCGATGGGCTACGAAGGGTTTCCACTTGCTAGGTTCCCCGTTTAGCCAACCTAAAACTGCGGTCGAGTCGGACCAACAGATGACTTTTATGTTGTTATCTGATAGCGATTGCGTCACCTTTTTCATCAACGTAGATAAAAGTTGAGCTGAGCAGAGTTCAAGCCGGGGCAAACTGACATCTTTTTTCGTTGGCACTAGTCTTGTTTTAGCTGCTACCAATACCGGCGGCGGCGAAGATATATTTTGATCGACACCTGGGAGGATGACTCGACAGTAAATAGCGCATGCATACGCTTTCGTGGATGTGTCACAGTACCCATGCAGTTCAATATTTTGATTTTTGCTGCTATTTAGCCATCGTGGTACCTTGATATCCTTGATATGTTGTAGATCTTGATAGATTGTGTGCCATTCTTTTTTGATGTTGTCTGGTACTTGATCGTTCCATCCGATGTCATTTGATACGACGTTTTGAAACAGTAGCTTTAGCTTTGTTGTAACAGGTGACAGCCACCCAAGAGGGTCGAATACTTTTGCTATATTCGACAGCAGGTCTCTTTTTGTCATTGTCTTACTTATGGAGGGCGGTTCAATCTTAAGTTGGAAAGTAAAATGATCTTCCCATGGGTGCCAGCATAGTCCCAATGTTTTGGTAGTTTCCTGATCTTTGAACTCGAAAGTTTGATGTAATTTTTGAGACTTGTTGACTTCTTGTAGTAGCTCCGGCCTATTTGATGCCCACTTACGAAGGTTGAAGCCCCCTGATTTCAGTAAGTTGATAAGATCTGCCTGCAATTTCTTCGCTGATTCAATGTCGTGACTGCCGTGTAAGAGGTCGTCCATGTAAAAACTCTCTTCTATGACGCTAGCTGCTTCGGGATAGTTCTTGCGTTCATCACTTGCTAGCTTCTTTAGCGTCATCATCGCCAGAAACGGGGCGGCCCGGGTACCATAACTAATGGTAGTTAGTGCGTATTCACGTAGAGGTTGATGTGGGTCCTGTCTCCAAATGATTTTTTGATATTTTTAGTCTTGAATGTTCACCATGATTTGCCTGAACATTTTTTCGATATCTGAGATCATTCCGACTTTATATTGTCGCCACTTAATAATGAGTGACATCAAGTCCCTTTGTAAATTCGGTCCGGTGTACATGGTGTCGTTAAGACTGATCCCATTTGAGGTCTTAGCAGCAGCATTGAAGACCACTCTAAGAGAAGTTGTTGTTGAGTCCGGTCGCTCGATACAGTGGTGAGCTAAATAGCATTCTTCGGTTGAATTACGTTGACCTTCTGATTCGTCAGTGCAATCCCGCATGTGACCCAAATCGATGTACTCTTGTATGAAGTTCTTGTAGTCCCTTTCGATGCTTTCGTTCTTTTTAAACTTGTTTTCAAGTTGTTTGAATTGAGCAATGGCGATATTTTTTGAGTATCCCAAAGAGTTTTCCATCTCAGGCTTGAACGGTAGGCGTACGACATATCTTCCATCCTTCTGGCGAAATGTAGTTTCATGATAAAGGTCAAGGCAGTATTGATCTTCTAAGGACAAGGTCGAAGAGTCATTGATATCTTCTATGGTCCAGAAGCGCGTGAGATCATCTATGTGGTTGATGACAATGTTGCATTGATATGATGGCACGTTTCCACAAAGTATCCACCCAAGGTGTGTCTTCTGTGCAAGTGGCAGGGCTTCGTTTACATTGATAATACCATCTTGAATGATTTTGGCGTAAACGTCGGCTCCTAATAATAGATCAATAGGGCACCTGACGTGGAATTCAGGGTCTGCAAGTGGAACGCCTTCCAGGTAAGACCATTCAGGCTTAGGGAACGTCTTGTTCGGCAGGTGATTTATCAATGTGTTCATGACATACAGATTGGCATCAAATTGATAATCGGAATGCAGTGATGAAGCGGTGACGTTGATTACACCTTTGCAAGTTATTCCTTTGGCGCCAATGCCGTAAACAATATCGTTGCATCGTTGCCGCGGCAGTTGTAACAGTTGCGCGGCGTTCTGAGAAATCAAGCTCATTTGTGATCCCTGATCTATAATTGATCTCATGATATGATAACTTCCATCTGCTGCTTTAATCTTGATAAGAGCAGTTGCCAATAAAACATCCATGATATTATTTGATTCTTGCGTAACATTTGCAATATTTTTCCGCTTGCTAAATAGAGCGGAAGTGTCCTGTTGCATTGTGTAGGCATCATGCACTAAAGTGTTGTGTCTTTCGTTACACGTGCGGCATCGACTTGTAGAAAAACATTCTTTATCGTAATGATTGTAGAGGCAATTTTTGCATAAATTTAATTTTGCAATAATGTTGCGTTTGGTTTCGGGCGCTGCCCTTTGAAATGTTTCGCAATGAAATATTCCGTGGCTTCTATTACACACGGCGCATTGTTTTCTTTGTAAATGACTTGATTTAAAATCGTTTGATTTGGCTGGTGATATGCCTGATTCTTTTGTGCCTCCGAATGACTTGTAAAATGGGTTTTTTGATGTTTCAGGTTGATGATGTTGCTTCGGTGTGTCCAACTTTCGGCGGCTCGCCTCAAATGACGTGAACCAGGAATTCCAAAAATTCCTTTAGGGTTGGCAAGTCTCGAGGGTTCTTTAGAGATTCAACATATTCAGTATGACTCTCGGTATCCATTTTTTGTGATAAAATATGGACTATGAGTTGACCATGAGAGAGACCATGACTTGATGTCCACGCCGAGGTTCCTGATGGCATTCAAACACTCGTTGGTGGTATCATGTAGACGCTTGATCAGTGGGTATGATTGTTGCTGCATTGATGGCAGAGAGAAGAGGTTATTGAGGTGGGCCGTGAAAATGAGTTTTGTGTTATTGTACCTGTGGTTCAAGATTTCCCAACAGGTTTCATAGTTTTCGGAGCTGATGTTGAGATGTTGAATGAGTTTTTCTGCTTCTCCTCTGACCTTGTTCTTCAAAAATTGCATCTTCTGAGCTTTCGACATCGAATGGTTATAATGTATGGCTTCATTAAATAAATCTTTAAAAGAAGTCCATTGTTGATAGTTTCCACTAAACGGTGGTATATCCATGACCGGAGTTGATTTCTCCCGATGAGTCATAGATCATATTTTGGTATTGATTGACCTTTTAGTATCCTGGAACTTCTTCTCATATTTGTAGAAAGTTTGATTATAAACTTCATTGTCTTCAAGGAGTTCACTGTCGATGTCCCAGTGAAGAGCGTCGATAGTTGTCCAGCGAGATTGAACCGACTTGAGTAAATCTTCCAACTCCCATTTCTCATTGACGACGGGAAGATCGATGTAGTATATAGTGCGTGCAAACGCCTTGAAGTTGCTTTGTTGTTTTCTCATTTTTTCTGATAATTTGTTTGTATCCACGCTGGATTTATTTATGGTATCGAAGTTCGGTGGAATTGCGAACCCGGGATTAATAGGAGCCCGCGGGATGTTGATCTTTTCCTGATTGTCTTGAGATTCGGATTTAGGGGCACTTTCGTTTTCTTGATGAGTCGAAAGGCTCGGTTTACTGACCTCTATTTTACTATGAGTTGGAGTTTCAGGTTGCTCCTCTTGAATTTTAAAGTCTTCGGTCGCGTCCGACGCCCAGTTGGGCGCTCCATCTGATGTTGTTGGGATGGTCAAACGTTCGGCTGGCTTCGGTGATGCTGACCTGGGAGATAAAGGACCCCGCTTCGCTATCTCCAAATGAGTCTCCAAGACGGACCGAGATGATTCGTAAAAGGCTTTGGTTTTTTCATAGCTTTCTTCGGCAAAACAAGTGTAATCCTAATTTTTGTATGCCAGTAACCTTTCATGATTGATTTGAAATTCATGCCAGAATCCGTCGAGGCCTCTCAGCTTATTAGTTATATTAGACACAGTTCGACGATTTTGCCCATCTTTTTTGTAATTCTCATACAGTCTGTTCATGTTTGACATAAGCTGGTTTTGATCATTGATAATCAACTCTATCTCCTTGTTTAAACTCATCTTGAGTTATTGATGGCGGTAGATATCTTAATTTATTTATTGATGAAATTGATTGATAGAGCTGTGGCCACTGATATTGATGTTTGATGTTGATAAAATTACCCTTGGTTTATTGATTTATAACTGATGATAGTTGTCGCTGCAGCTGATGACAATGAGGAGCTTCAAGTGCCAGGAAGCTTCCCCTGAATTGATTTAGTAGACGTCTCTTGATATCTTGATGTGGAACTGATGATGTCCTCTTCTGATAAGTATGTGTTTGGATTCGGTGTGACTTACTGCGCTTTTTCACTCCGCACGGTGAGACCCGCTTGTGGGAGGCCGTTTGGACGAAAATTCCTGTTACTCTGTCACTGAGGATCCGGTTCGAGTACTTGTTACTCGTAACTCTCACATTTACTTGATAGTCGCTTGCTTGCTGACAGGTAAACAGTGCTCCTGCACTCTATATGCGATATATGTGCCTTCTCAATTTACTGGTGGAACCCGCTTGTGGGAAGCCAGCAAACCGATTCACTATCACAATATAAGTACAAAAACACCAAATACCTGCTTAGGTTCGAAGGACCATAAGATGTACGGGTTGTACAACTGAGATGATTTGATTCTTGATAGTTGATTGTAGACTTGATGGAAACACTGATCTAGTTGAATGATTTTATTGATAACCAAGGTAAATGTATAGGTACTAGCTAGGAGCACGTATAAACGTAGACTGATTCATAAGTGGCGTAATCGCCGATACAGTAATTAATACAACTTCATTATATTTAACGCTGACACGTGAAATGTGCGATGCTTGGATCGTACACAAGCTTTGCTTAGTTTGGGACTAAGCCGATTTGTGTAAGATTGTAAAAGAAAAAAAAACTGGTTTTTAGTATTTGTTGTTATAGCGGCAACAGAAATACATCATCTGTGAGAATTTCAGCTGTCAAACTATCACTGATGTTGAGACACAGCCTGGTGACAGACAGACAGACAGACAGACAGACTGACAGACAGACTGACAGACTGACAGACTGACAGACAGACAGACAGACGGACAGCGGAGTCTTAGTAATAGTGTCCCGTTTTACTCCTTGAGTACGGAACGCTAAAAAAACAATAGTTCAGTTTCAATTGTTTTTTCGAGTTGTTGAGTCGCCGCTGAAGATGGAATTGTCCCGTAAAAAAATATTACGACTTTCAAAGTGGATTAACACAAAAACAATGTGGAGACCGGATGATTGCTGCTTTTAGTAATGAAACACCTTCCAAGACGACAATATACAGGTGGTATTCAGAATTTCAACGTGGCCGAGTATCTCTCACGGACGACGCGCGTGAAAGTCGACCAAAATCGGCAGTTACGCAAGAAAACGTCCACCTTGTGAGTCAGCTGATAAAAGAAGACAGGCATGTGACATATCGGGAAATTCAGGAGTCTTTGCGGATTGGAATGAGTCAGATACAAATCATTTTACAGGAAGAATTAGGCGTGCGAAAGTTGTTTTCCCGTTGGATCCCGCACTTATTGTCTGACGAGCAGAAAACGACTCGTGTCAATTGGTGCCGCAAAACATTGAATAAATTCAACGGAGGAAGCTCAAATGCAGTTTTTAGTGTCGTATCAAGTGACGAGTCGTAGATATACGCATATGAGCCTGAAACTAAAAACCAATCTCGAGTATGGGGTAACGAAGACGAGCTTCAAGCCAACAAAAGTTATTCGCTCTCGCAGCAAGGCCAAGAAGATGGTGGCTATGTTTGTCTCCAAATCGGGTCACGTGGCTACTATTCCACTTGAAGATCGTAGAACGGTCAAAGCCGATTGGTATAGGTACAAGTATTTGTTTGCCGATTGTCTTTGCTGAACTTAGGAAAAAAGGCCTAGTCGCCGCATCATCGTTCACCACGACAATGCCAGCCCTCACACCGCTCGTAAAACAAATGAGTACCTGGAAGGTGAAAAAGTCGAACTACTGGACCATCCTCCATACAGCCTTGACCTAAGTCCCAACGACTTTTTCACATTCCCCAAAATCAAGGATAAGTTGCGTGGGGTATATGGACAAGCCCACACACATGAAATATTGAAACAAACCTGTTAAATGCCCCATGAAGCGACTCATTTAACTCACAAAAATATTGTTAATTAGTAAAAAAGGGTATTAATACTTGAAAATAGGTACACTTGTAGTGATCATGTTAAATTCGTGTACGTGTTACAACGAGCAACCGCATCCTTAAATATTATTCGTGGATTTATTGGAATAAAATGAGAATAAATCATTCGTCATTCGAAAGTGTAGACGAATAAATTATTCGCGAATAAATGTTTATTCGAATAATTATTCGAATAAGAATCATTCCAACAATGCCCCTTTCTGCACCCACACAAGTAACATATTTTATTTAAATAATTCTATACAGAAGACTGAGCGCTTATAAATAGGTAATCGACATTCCACGATAATTATGTCTCATGCTGAACAATTTAGTTATTATCGATATAATGAACACAATATTTCAATAAATCTCCACCATAGCCGAACCGTGGTAAACGCCACGTTCGTCTTTATAAATGTTTGACAATCATTGACCTATCTATACATATAATAAAGCTGAAGAGGGTCGAAAGTCTGTACATGGAAGATATTCGAAAAAAAATTGGCTAGGGATACTTAGAATCGATAACAGATCACGTTCCAACAGTTTTTAGAATTTTTGTCTGTTTGTCTGTTTATCTGTTTGTCTGTTTATCTGTTTATCTGTTTGTCTGTTTATGTGACCGCGCATCACGTGAAAACGGCGAAACCGATTATAATGAAATTTGGTATAGAGATAGTTTAAGTCTTGGGAAAGGACTTAGAGTAGTTTTTATCCTGGAAATCAACCCCTAAGGGGATGAAATGGGGGGTGGAAATTTGTATGGAGCTACTTAAACCGCTGCACCGATTTGGATGAAATTTGGTATATGATTACTTTGAGTCCCGGAGAAGGTTAAAGGATAGGTTTCATCCCGAAAAATCTTCCTTTTAGGGGGTAAAATGGGGGGGGTGAAAAATTGGATGTAACCCATTTTGATGAAATTTGGTTTAGAGGTAGTTTAAGTTCTGGGGAAGGACATTGGATAGTTTTTATTCCGGAAATCTTTCCCTGAGGGGGTGAATTGGGGGGTGAAATTTTGGATGGACTCCATTTAGATCAAATTTGGTATAGATATAGTTTGAGTCCCGGAGAATGACAATGGATAGTTTGAATCCCGAAAATCATCCCCCAAGGGTATGAAATAGGGATGTAAATGTGGATAAATCCCATTTAGTTAAAATTTGGTATAGAGATAAAAGGAGTCCCAGGGAAGGACAATGCAAAGTTTTTATCCTAAATCATCTCCTGAGGGGGTGAAATGAGGGGTGAAAAATTGGATAGAACCGATTTAGATGAAATTTGGTATGGAGATAGTTCAGAGTCCTGGGGAAGGACTTAATATAATTTTTAGTCCAGAAATCATCTCTTGGTAAAATGGGGTATGAAAATTTGGATGGAACCCATTTACGGTATAGCGAGTTGGAGTCTTAGGGAAGGACATAGGATAGTTTACTCCTAAAAATCATCCCATAAGGGGGTGTAATTGGGGGTGAAAATTTGGTTGTGACCCATTTTGATGAAATTTGGTATAAAGATAGTTTGAGTCCCGGAGTATGAAAACGGATTGTTTTAATCCCGAAAGTCATCCACTCAGGGATAAAATAGGGGGTGAAAAGTTGGATAAAATCCATTTAGATGAAATTTGGTAAATAGATAGAAGGAGTCCTAGGGAAAGACAATGCATAGTTTTTATCCCGAAAAATCATTTCCTGAGGTGGTGAAATGAGGGTTGAAGATTTCAATAGAACCCGTTTAGATGAAATTTGGTACAGAGAGAGGTAGGGTCCTAGGAAAGAACATAGAATATGTTTTATTCCGGAACACATAAAAGGAGGAAATCATCCCCTAAGGGGGTGAGAAATGGTGGATGAACATTTGGATTGAACCCACTTACGGTATAACGATAGTTAAGGAAGGACATAGGATAGTTTTATCCCGAAAATCATCCCCAAAGGGGGTGTAATTGGGGGTGGAAATTTGTTTGTGACACACTTTGATAAAATTTGGTTGAAAGATAGTTTGAGTCCTGTAAAAGGACAAATATTAGTTTCTATTCCAGAAATCATCCCCTAAGGGGGTGAAATGGGGGTGAAAATTTGGATGTAGCCCATTTAGATGAAATTCGGTATAGAGATAGTTTGAGTCCTGGAGAATGACAACGGATAGTTTTTATCCCGAAAATCATCCTTTAAGGAGGTGAAATAGGGGGTGAAAATTTGGATTGAACCCATTTACGGTATAGCGGTAATGGGGAGTCCTGGGGAATATCCTATACTATTAAACGAGCAATATTTGTATATATATTTGCAATCACGTTCTCGGAAACGGCTCTAACGATTTCGATGAAATTTGGAATACAGGGGTTTACGTGGGCGAGAAATCGATCTAGATAGGTCACATGTCCGGGAATATTCGTTTTCTCCGCATTTTCTCCATTTTCATCCGAGCGGAGCTCGGTCGCCCAGGGACTGAACATTATATAAGTAAATATATGTATGTGACGTTCCAAGGGTAAATGTACCTTATGGCGGCCTTAGTTTTGAAGATGTTTTCTAAAACGGGGTAAAAAAGACGTTTTGTTATGGCTATTTTGAAAACTATTAGATGTAACATTTTGTTGAAGTATTTTTATTTTTAATATAAAATGTTTAAATTACAAGTCAGTTAATTTAATCCTACGGTTTAGTAGAAAAGGTCCTTACGGCCGTGTGATATGAAAATATGCCAAATAATACTGAAAAAAAGCCTACATGCATCTATACCCTTTCCTTCATACAATCCATACTAATATTACAAATGCGAAAGTAACTCTGTCTGTCTGTTACCTTTTCATGTTTAAACCGATGAACCGATTGAGATGAAATTTGGTATAGAAATACTTTGAATTCCGGGGCTTTCCCAAAGAGTCCTTACTAAAGATAGTTTTTATCTGGAAATTCATCACCTAAGGGGGTGAAAAGGGGGGAGAAAAATACTATATAAACGAGTTCCGCGCGGACGAAGTCGCGGGCAAAAGCTAGTCCATAATAAATGAAGGCCGAAACGCATTGACAGCGGTGGCGAAGCGGCGGCGCGGCGCAGTGTAGAGGTGGTACCGGCTGTAATGTTCGATCTAATAAAGCCGGGAAAAAGCGTTCGGATCCTTTCATATTAGCTCGAACATTACAAGTACCGCCTCCGCGCCACCCCCGCGCCGCTTCGCCACCGCTGTCAGTGCGTTTCAGCCTTGAATGCCTGCGACTCGCGACAGCACGGTCGGTAGTTGAGACGCAAAGAAATAACGGCCTTATTCTGCAAGAGATAAGGTTCATATTAAAACTTTAGTACGAAAAAATATGAATTAATTAATAATCGTGGATATTTTTTGTTTACTTTGTTTCTTATAGTACTAATAATATGTTGACAGCATAAATCAAACACTTTCCAAGTAGTTATGTATTTTGGTTTTCCAAAAACTAACAATATTTGTGATTTTAGAAATCCGCAAAGAGAATCTGTTTAATTTTTAATAATTTATCAACACACATAATATACTATTCAGAATAATTTGTTAAATTGCAGTTATCTATAATTTCTGGTAAGATAATCCAGAAAATGTGTAACTTACTGAACTTTCTTTATTATTGATAGTCCCGGTTGATAAATTAGATTAATTTTGATTTCTTTAACTGGAATGCAAGCGTCATATCATAATAGAGGCACTTTTACAAAGTTACATATTATGCTGCACTTATGAAATCAGATTTTTTTTTAAATTTAGATTTTTGGTTTTTTTACAATGACGCGGAACCCTAAAATGTTTAATTATTTTTATTTTAACTATAACTAACAATACTTTACATCATAGAAAAAGAAAATTACAGTTATCGAATTATGTCCAGGTTTAGCTAATTTGATTGGTCTAATTCCACCAATATAAGTTCTTTTGGAAATACGTCATAAAAATTGTTATTTATTACATTTTGAAATCGACACGTCAACACTTGAGACTGCGACGAAATACAAGCGAGTTCTTAAAAAAAATAGAAAACGATAAATCTCTTAGTTTATTAGCCTAATATTGACACAAGTGGATTTCGAAGAAAGCTGTTTCGTGAGAACAGTTTTTACTGATTACTTTGAGTACTTATTTTAATAACAATCATCGAGTACTGTAACATTGCAGTTACATAACCATCCATCCAAGGATATAAACGTTTCAGGTTAAATGGCTCGTTTTATGCGCTTGTTGTACAATCTCATATTAAAATTCAGCCATCCGTTTGCATGATATTGGGCTTTAAAGTCCTAATCTTTGCACGGGTGTAGTGTGTCCCCCCGCTGCCGGATAAATGGTTATTACTGAGTATGTGAAAACATTAATCACCGTAGCACATATGTATAATTAATTTAAAAGGAAAACTATCACGGCTAAGCAGGCATAACTTGAACGCATCATGGAGGCTTATGATATGTGGATAAGTAGATAAAGCAGCGTATGAAACTGTACATAAATAGGAATTAAAACACTCGTGTGATGTTATTATGAAACGAGCCGAAGGCCCACCGAACCCACACTCTTGTTTAATAGCCTTCATTATGTACAGTCACATAAACTACTATAAAAGGAAAACTATCACGGCTAAGCAGGCATAACTTGTTAACGAGTAATAGTCGACCAACTTAAAAAAATACTTGGACTTCAGAGTTCAAATTCGGTCGACGCAACCGCAACGTTTAGTTGCTGTCGATGTTACAAAGATATACGGGCAACTAGAACCAAGGTGCGTGGCCCGAGAAGCACTTGGTCGGTTTGTATATCTCGTCTCGATAGCTGTGCTTAGGTAAGTGATGAGCGAAAATCAGATAGTTAGTTAAACGAGTTAATTGAATCGCATTCCAATTTTTAACGAATGAATGGTTTTGTGCGACAGAACCAACTGGTTAACAGTGAACGGAAACCTAAGACCGCATTCTGGACGCCAGCGGGCAGCGGAACGGCGAGCGGACGTTCAAATATTCGATCAAATTCAATCTATGAACGCCCCACACTGCCCGCTGGCATCCAGAACGCAGCCTTTGCACGGATCTGCGATTGAACAACCAGTCACACGACAATAAGATAATCCTAATATCCTTCTAATCCTACTACTATTATTATAAATGCGAAAAATTTGGATGTTTAGATGTTTGGCTGTTTGTTACTCAATCACGATAAAACGAGTTAAGCCGATTTGGATGAAATTTTGCACGAAGGTAGTTTATAGCCTGGATTAAAATATAGAATTGTTTTTATCCCGGGTCTACGCAGAAGAAGTCGCGGGCGGAATCAGTAGTTTATATGTAAAAGGATTATTGCAATCGTCTTTGTGACTGCATTTCACCTGTAAGTACATACCAAAGTTTAAAAAAAATAGTATGAAAATATTCAGCTTCCGGGAAGGCTCTACAGAAAAAAATGGTCAAGTGCGAGTCTAACTCGCGCACCGAGAGAACCGTTCAATAGGTATTTTTTTCGGCATTTTCCTTCTTCTTCTTCTTCTTTTTTAGGGTCCCGTACCTCAAAAGGAAAAAAAACGGAACCCTATAAGGGTTCATTTTGTTAAGTACAAGGGAAAATCTGAAAACTATACATTTGTAATTAAATCATAAATATATAGTCTTTATTTAAAGTACTGTCTGTCTGTCTGCTAAAACCCTTTATCACGGGATTGCGTGAAGGTATCGAGTTGAAATTAAAACCATATACAGTGTGTCTCTGACGTTGGGGCTTGGGGCTTTAAATGCAAATATCGATTATGGTAACTGTACCATCAATGTATTGCAAACACGGCCTCATTATTTGACATCCATGACACTGACAATTATGAAAACTAACTAATGGATGATGTACATTGAAAGTTTTATTTAATTTGTATGGAATAATGAAAATACAAAAAGAACGTATTTTTGAAAAGTTGTAGAACAAAAATAGTTCCGTTTCAGGAGCATAATCGACATTTGAATTTAAAGCCCCAAAGTCAGAGACACACTGTATAGTTGCTGGCGTTGGCTTCATTATACGGTGATTTGTGATTAAGAGATTTCCTTTTGCTGAGTTGGTCCTTGCGACTCAGAGATGGATTTAAGAAGGGGAGCCATCAAAATTTCAGATGTAAATTTTGGGAGAGGGGGGGGGGGGGGGCTTACCCCGAATTACCTGGCGATATTTATTAAGCTATAAGGGCAAGTTTGGTATCATTTTGGTGTAAATTAAGGACACTGAATTCATTCCTGACTTCCTACTTTATTTTAACTTTTTTCAACGTAAAAAGGAAAAAAATTAAAGAAATGAAAATTTACATTGTCTTGATTTCTAAAAATATCTTTATAACTTTTTTATTTCAATTTTAAGAAAAAAACAATATACATATTTGGATAGACCTATAGTTAAACATTGTAAAAATTACCCATATGATTTTTTGGTCTGAGTATTGTGCGTGCAAAAAAATAATGATTTTCTCCACGGAACCAAAATCACAATAAATGCATTTAGCTATTATGGCAAATTTGGTATCATTTTCATTTCGAAAAAAGGTAAAAAACTAAAAAAATACGAAAACAAATAATCTTTTTCTTTTTAAATATCCTTATAACTTTTTTATTTAATTTATAAGACAAAAACATCATACAAATTTGGAAAGCCCTATAGTATTTGAGTAATGTACATGAAAAAATAGTTACTTGCAACCGAACCAAGATCACAATAAAAGCAAAGCAAGCAAATTGTGTTCGACCACAATCTCAGGTGACGGGAAGCTACGATCTGGTCTAAATGGAAGCATGCTTGCTCACAAAATACTTAAATTATTTTCCTTTTTACAAGCTTTATATTAACTTGACCTGTTGGTAGGTATGTATTTCATTTTCATTTCATTTATTCATTTAAATATTAGGTCCTTACCTATGAAATTGGCGGTGTGTATGGAGAATTTTATGAAAACTGTGATTTTCATACATTGAATTTTGCGGATTATTCAGCAATGTCAAATTCAAAGCAAACTAAATTTTGGTAGGAATATAGAAAACTTTTAAGCTACTTTACACATATCTTCATTCCTTAAAAATAGTTCGCATCATAAAACTATACGTAATTGAAACACTTTAACCGGCAGCACATGAAAAGGGCGGTTTTCAAGCTTTAATTTGAAACACTAAATAAAAAATTCAAACCTATTTTTTGTATTTAAAACCTTTGTTACATAGTCTAATAATGAAATTAAAAAATAATTTGGAAGTTGCAATAGAAATGAATAAATTACGTACAAAATAATATCTGTGAAAAAACCGCCAATTTCATAGGTAAGGACCTAATACAATGTAAGTTTACAGCATATAGTAACACCAAAACACTTACATGATAAATTATTACATATAACAGAACACAATACACAATGTCAAAAAGAAAAGTCGTCAATTATATAGAACATTCGAAATTATGAAATAGGTAGGTACATTAAAAATGATAGCATACACTCAAATAATAAATATTTTTCATTAAAATTAAAATTGTCAAGAAACTGCTTAGCAATACGGCATAATTTAGAAAAGCGATCAGCAAACATGTCAGCCTCCTCGTGCTGAGTAAGCAATTGGTGTAACAAGGATAGTGCGCGCGCGGTAGGAGCGTGTCGAGCGTAGCAGATGCGAGCGGACACATGCTGCAGCAGGCGCGGCCGGCGGCGAGGCGCTACCGCCACGCCATCCAAATCCTGGAGGATCCTCGGAACCACCAACCCGATCCTCTCGAGCACAGCCGGGCTGTCCACTCTGTGATGGACAACAGACAGATAGTTGACTAACAACAACAACTTCCGCCTCATCCGAAGCGTGTCTAGCCTGACCATCCCGGAGACAAACAATGAAGGGTACATGTATGGGTAATACCCGTAGGATTTGCGGTACAACCAGCGGGCGAATTTACGCTGTACTCTTTTCGCCAACAGAGAGTATTTATCCTCGTAGGGATCCCAAATAACAGCCCCATACTCCAACCTACTACGGACATAGGCACCGTACAAAACCATGGTGACTCCGACATGGAATTGTTTCGACGCTCTCATGACGAAACCTAGGGTTCTGCTAGCCCGTTTGCAAATACGTGTAATACGTGTTTACGGAAATCCAGTTTTGTATCTAATACTAAACCCAGGTCGTTGATCGTATGTAAGTATATGTATGTACTCACTATGTAAGTTGTCCGTCAAAATTTGCAATCGATTTTGGGTATTAGTATGGATGACAATTCAATATAAGTTTCTGTCAAAAATGACATTTTTGGTACAAGCTTTTATCGCCGACTGTACTTTTCTGTATACCGTCATCAACTACTCATCGAGACGATTCTAACGAGCCCAAACTCAACGGGGTTACGTCGGTTAAGTACTGAATTCCCATGGCCACCTTCTGTCTCCATCATCAGATCAGCTCGATGGTACCATCATATTGAACTGTCACCCAAACTATACCTTTACCCAAAATTACAGCTCAATCGGTTGAAGATAACTGCTTCAAAATTGAGTTGCAAGATTCCACCCGAACAAATTACATACTTGCATACATTGCAAGTTAATAAAAAGCTTGTAATAATGGGAGCATCGGGCTGATTTGATGATGGGGTCAGTAGGTGGCCATGGGTATTCAGTATTTGACCGACGAAACCCCTTTGAGTTTCGGCTCGTTAGAATCGTCTCAATGAGTAGTTGATGATGGTATACAAAAAAGTACAGTCGGCAATAAAAGCTTGTACCAAAAAAAATTACAGAATCTTATTTTCTTTTATCTCAAGTTTTTAATATGAAATGGTGTAAATATTATTCCATAAATGAATTTTTCAACTTTTGGTTATTTGAAACCGACACCAAGAATAATGCAATAGCCTAAACACAAGCTGTTATAAAATTAACACATTATTGATAGCGGACCCCCCTCCCATCTTCCTGCATCAAAAATCAAGATGGCTCCCCTTCTTAAAACGGTCTGGGGGTTCAAGGGATTCACTCTGCCAAAGGACACCTTTTAATCATCAAACGCCGTATAATGCACTTTTTCGTGTACAGATGCCACTATTACTCAAGTAAAGCTGTGAAAAGATCAAACTTCTAAGTTGACGTAATAATTTCTTTAAAAACAAAGTTCAAACCGACTTCAATTCAGTACTTCGCTTCGCCAAGCCACATAGGTATATGAACATTTTCACATTTCCTTTCCAATTTATGCACTGCTTTCCGAGAGCAAATGCGTTGAGTATTACAGAATTTACCCAAGTTGCTATCTGTGGGCTGATAATATTTGAGGAGTTCCGTTGATTCCTATAGGATCTCAGAATTAACACTTCATGCAACGAATGAAGTGTTAATTCTGAGATCCTATAGGAATCAACTTCAACTACTTACTTCAACGGAATCATGTCAGAATCTTTGACGAACTTTACATCTTTGAGGAGTTCCATAAGTCATCTGTGGTCTTCATCATCAGTTCCACTTCACCAACATTGCGATTTCCGAAGGTAAATACACGAAAAATCACTACATGCGTGCCTATAAAATATGAGGGTTGCCCTCAATTTCCCTGGGATCCCATCATCAGATCCTGATTTGGTGACAATGGGACCACCTCGGGAGTATACTCTTTCGAATAAAAAAAGAATTTTGGAAATCGGTCTACAATTGACGGAGAAATCGGCGAACATACATAAAAAAAAAAAAACATACAGTGGAACATATAACCTCCTCCTTTTTTTAAAAACTGATACGGCCGTTTATACTGCAAAAAACGAACATTTCGACACTCTAAGGGAATAACATTTATAGGGTACTTTCCGATGATCTAGAACTATGAAATTTGGCGATTAATATCGTTTTATACTACAAGTACAGGGAAAAATATGAAAATTATACATTTGTAATTAGATCATAAAAAATATAGTCTTTATCTAAAGTACGTAATCAATTATATTTAAAAAAAGATTAAAACTAGAACTCTTAGATTTATTTGATAAAGGGTTAAGTAGCGGAAGGCATGACGTGTTGCGTAAGTATACTTACTTACCTAAATAAATAATGTAGTTATTTGTAGGAACGCTTTTTCCTGTAGGTCGATCACGTAACGCATTGTACGAACGTCGGGTAGGTCTAAATGTCACTTTTTATATGGAAAATTGACAGTTAGATTGTACTGACGCGCGTTCGGAACGTTACGTGATTACCCCTCTGGTTTAGTTTATTAGGGTTAATGTAAGTAGTTCGGATAAAAATAACAGTGGTAACGAGCGTATTGTCCGCCAACAAACTGTCCTCAGTTTGGCGGAACATATTTTGTAAAACTAGCGTTTAAGTTCTTGTGAGATAAAAAAAAAAAAATCATCGAGGTAGGAGGAAATTTGTACGGATGGAACACTCGGTGGGCGATTCTCCGGTTTTTTTATTTGACACCCCACTTGGCCTAAAGACTAGACTTCGAATTTTTACTCTCCCCCCCCCCCCCCCCCTCATACATGTCATTTTTCATAGAAAATAATATGTATGTTTGAATTTTTCATTTTCCCTACACGCGGATCAGTTTCATCTACAACTATTCCAAATTTGAAATGAATAGCATGTGATGTTTAACGTTGTGACAGACAGACAGACAGACGGACAGGGTTGCATTGCACCATAAGGGTTCCTTTTTTACCATTTTGGTACGGAACCCTAAAAAACTGGAGAAACCGTTAAATAAATTAAATAGACGAGTTGTTTGACTAGTTTATGTTCCCTGTGCTAATGAATGAATGTACGTGCCGTTAAGCTGAAGTCCACTACCAACAAGTACTTGTACAACTATTTAAAAGGCTAACAGCAAACGGTTTGAGGTCCTTTGACGCGTAACGTGAGGACATCCGGCTTACCTAATCGGTGAAGATTTTTATTCAGAGCCTAAACGTTTCTACGTTGACTTAGTCTACTGTGTATGTACTTTTATTCGACTATGATTAATTTAGTGCGGGTTCTAGCAAACTGTATAAGAACTTAATCTAGGATTTGAGGGTTTTGAGGATGTAAGTTTGTATGTAATGGCTAATCTCCGGAACCGCTTATCCGATTACAAAAATTATTTCACTTGCGTTTAGACTGTTTTGGAGGGTTATATGCTGTATTTTATCCCGTGGGTTTGCCTGCGTTCTTCGCAATACGCTGGTGAAGCCGCGCGGGCAGCTAGTCTTGGAATAAAAATAAACTTGTTTCGTCGAATTTTCACTAAGGCCCAAAACAGACGATGAAACGCAACTGCAACGAAACTGCAACTTCTACTTACTTTTGAGTTTCATTGGAGTTTATGCTATAGACTCCTTTGAGAGACCACACATGACGCAACCATTTTGAAACCGGTTTTCTGCGTTTCAAACCGGTCCCATCATGTGTGGTCTCTCAAAGGCTCATTTTGCGAACACTTATGAGATAAGTAATTAAAAAGCGATAACTTAATTAATAAACAACTTAAAATACTCAACGCAACCCAAAGTTCCTGACAAGGATGATTGTCGTGTTCCCATAACGAAATTGAACTTCCCCGTGACGGGAATGATGTAGGCAGTAGGATTGTTTACATTACAAATTAAACGCAAATTGTGTTGAACGTGAACCAAGTAAAGCTGAAACAAAATGAGACGCTGTACGTGATGTCTTTTAAAAAAGCGGAAAGTAAAAGCCTATTTATTCCACAGATTCTTAAGATACGTCACGTACAACCGGATTGCAAAATTATTGCAACATTATCTACAGTTACAGAGAAATACAAAGCTGTAAACGACATGATCTCGCTTAAAACAAACGTCATTCATGAATCATGATTGTGTTGGTAGGTACGTTAAAATTAAATATGATACGAGTGTTGTTTTTTTGTGGTACGTGACACTCACGTCAATTGGTGAAACTAATATTACAAATACTTAGTATGTACCTGGGCATTTTTTATTTTTCTTGTACCTTGATGTTTTTGGCTTGTCCAGTGCCTTTGACACCCTACAAATACGAAACACGTTGAAAAATTGTACTTGTGGCTATTTTAAAACGTCAATAATATATCTAAAATGTAAATAAACCCAAAAAAACCTATCATTTAGCATTAAATTTACCACATTTTATTGGTTTTTCTGGCTGCCGATCCTCGATTTTTGCCTGTCCACCTGTGGAAAGCCAACTTCAAGTATCGATCGAACTTCGAAGTATTAGGACTTGTATATTGTGCCTGAAAATACTTGTTTCTGGTAGTGGAAAACATGAATTTTCTTAATTCAACCTTATATTTATCTCGCTAAAGTATTTTTTACATAATAACCTAAAATTAATCTTGTCCAGTGATTTTGGAAAATTCCGTTACGATGATTTTGTGGGAACGAGGTATTTTTATTACCAAATTAGGTGTTTATTTTGATCTAACATCACATATGGTTACGTAAAATCATTCGTTTTGTTTACAAACTGTCAGTAGTGGCTAGAAATCGCGGGCGAACGGTGCGCCGAGTGGTGGTCCCAAAAAATAGAGAGATTACGAAGGTTCCTATTATTTTTCTGCTAATGCGACTCAATTATCATTGAACATGATTTCAGTAAGATACTATTACAATTGTTAAAAACAGTATATTAAACACGTGTTTTAATTTGCTAACTTGCGAAGTATTCGTTCCGTTACTCCATTCCGTTACTATTTGTATGGTAAAGAAGCCCTATTAAGTAATGGAAGGACGCCTATTCAAATAAAATGGTACACGTTGAAAAAAAAATGCCCACCTACCTACTTAATTAATGTTTTGCAGCAAAACATTTCTATTATACTTACTGTTTTTATGAGAGGTGTGTGCCGCCACAAGGAATATCTGTATTGTATTACCTACTATTTTTAACGGGCATTAACTTTGAATAACTATTGCAGTAAGCTGGAGCAAATATATCAGTAGTAGGTACCTACCAACGACTATTTATATATTCGTACCTAAGTTATAAATCTCAAGTTATTAAAAGGACAATCGATCCATCTCTTAAACATCACAAGCTGAATTCAATTTATGTTTAACACACTCGTTCTGAAAGGATATCGACCTCCGGTGTTTGAGAGAGAACAATTCAACCCTACCCAAGCGGTCCCAGTTTTGAGATTTATATTCACCTATGTGATGTCACATTTTATCGCTCGTCGTTTTTCTTAATAAATAAGAAACTATCTAAATTGCCCACTGTAATTGAGCCATTACCAGAGAAAAAAAACTGCCATTTATTTGTAGTAGGTATAGGTTGATATTGGTAGCGGCGGTGCTTGCGTTAACTGGCCACTACGAGCTCGCCCCAGATAAGCTCGCGGCTGCCACACGACTGTGCAGTATCCACACGAACCTAAAACAATATTTACCGAACGGACAACAACATTTCATGTTCCAAAAAACGAACGTTTATGCTAGTCCGTCATGTCAGTCTCGCTGGTTTGTTGCCACAAAAAATGATTTGCTGTAAATTTTAAATAAGTATGTATCTATAGTCTCGTGGTAGATTTAGTATCATATTTAGTCGGTCAAGGTAGGTTAAGAGCCTTTGAAATGTGGATTTATCGTAGAATGCTCAAAATTAAGTGGACGGATAGAATATCGAATGAAAAAGTACTGCTGATGATGAAAAAGGAAATGGACGTATTAAGTACCATAAAAAAAAATGAAAGCTTCATATTTTGGACATATATTGGAATAAAAAATACGAATTTTTACGATTGATCATTGAAGGTAAAATAGAAGGAAGAAGAGGTCGTGGAAGAAGAAGAACATCTTGGACGAAGAATGTAAGAGACTGGTTGGAGGCTGAAAGCACGGAAAAACTAATTCGCATGACTACACATAGGTCGACATATGGGCAAATGGTCGCCGACCTCCGAGATGCAGATGACACATAAAGAAGAAGATGAAGGTAGGTAGGTACTTGCTGACAAAAATCACTGAGTTGGAAGGAAAACTTTAAAATAAATATAATATTGATTAGAAAAAAAAATCAACAATAAAAAAATGTGAAACCGAAGTGAGAACGAATTTGAGCCTTTCAGAGCGATTACCCATAAATAAGGCAATAGTGCTGGTAAGAACATGCTTAGGCAAGGATCCACTTTCGAACATTTGAATCTATTGCTTTACATCTCATAGTCATAAGTTTCATGGGACAATTTTGCAATCCGCGTTCGAAGGATGTGATACTTGTCTGCCTAAAAGAGGATTGTGAACCTGTACATTTTCAGAGCGATAACGTTTTTAGATTTTTATAATTTTTGGATATGTTGTAGATATAATGAAAAACTAGGTCTGTACATTTTGATTTTTAACAAATATTGCTTACGTTAAAAGTTATTAGCGTCTAAAAACCTATAATTTTGACTTTAAAACATTGTCTATCGTTTTTTTTTAATGAATCTAAACATATTTTATAAAAAAGGAAAACGTACAGACATAGATTAAAGTGTACTTAATCCAATAATACCAAAATTGTTTCATTTCATATAGGCAAAACGTCATCACCCAAAACAATATTTTAACAAGGATATGTTGCCTTCAGGGCTTGCAACTCTCTCTATCGCACGATACGGGTGAGGCACAGAGAGGTCTGAAACATATACCATTTTTAGGGTTCCGTACTCAAAGAGCAAAATGGGACCCTATTACTAAGACTCCTCTGTCCGTCTGTCTGTCCGTCTGTCACCAGGCTGTATCTCAACAACAGTGATATTTAGACAGCTAAAATTTTCACAGATGATGTATTTCTGTTACCGCTATAACAACAAATACTAAAAAACAGAATAAAAAAAGTTTTTTTTTTTCTTTTACAATCTTACACAAATCGGCTTAGTCCAAAACTAAGCAAAGCTTTTAGTATGGGTTATACTTATATCTCCACTTATAATAAATCTCTAAATTAAAAAAAGAATCAGCCAGTTTGAAACTAAGCTTTGCGCGGTTCGAATGTTCTCAGCATCCCATGAACGGAAAAATATGAAACATTTTATATAGGTACATTATTATTCTAGCTGCAACTTAGGATAGTTTTTATCCGACTGCGACAGTTAATTAATTTTCCGAAATATACGACTTCATTTAATTTTTCATTTATTTTTATTGAAATCAAACGCTGCTCCAACTGTCAGCTATAAGAACCGTCAAATTTTCGTCAAAATGGCGGAATTGCTTTGCCTTTCACTTATTAATAATTTAAATCCCGTCTACGATAGACCTTTACGAGACAAATGCTAAAATATAAACCATAAAAAAATATTCGATTCTGATATGAGAACTTATATGCGCAAATGTCGTTTTATGTCGTAATTTCAATAAATGAAATCAACAAATTTGAACAATATAATTAACACGAATTTGTTTTTTTTGAATGACAATGGCACGCGCTCGGCGCATTCAGCCAAAGTACCTGCGGGCCCTGCGGCGCTACCACGAAAACCGATACTCAATGTTCATATATTTGCATCCCTGTCACTCGAGTATGGTTAGTGCGATAGAGATAGAGATACCCGAATATTTTCGAATTCCGAAGTTCGTGGTTATAGCTCAGGAATCGAAAATATGGTAAATAATCATAATGTATTTTCTCGAAAAAGAATTTAAAATAAATATAGTCAAATGGAGAAAAAAACAAAGCAAGAGGTTATATAGGTAATGATTAAGTTATAAGAGTCCAAAGTTTTAAGAGGGGGTATGTTCTGTCCCTTTTCCGCAAAACGCACCTTCATATGAAACGATTGTTTTTTACTATGACGCTCGAGTATATTGACGTCACAGTCCCTCATCGTTTTCTCACTCTAACAAGCGACATTAAAACGGATGTAGCTTCATAATTTTTTGAGATATTTGAATGGGAGTTTCATTATCTTCTATCTATTTATACATAATAAATGCCTATGTCCTGACTGACTTATTCACTCAATCACTCACTCACTCACTCATCAACGCACAGCCGAAACTACTAATCTTAGAGAGTTGATTTTTGCACAGTATGTTGCTTTTATAACGTGGGCTAGGGATAAAAAGGGATTTTTGAAAATTCTACCCCTAAGGGGGTAAAATGGGGGTGCAAAGTTTGTATGGGAGAACCTTTTTTTTTTGAGCTATAGACTTAAACTTTGTAGAAAGATCAGTCATTAGAATACAAATAAAGAACTTTCAGGGTTTTAGAAAATTCTACCCCTAAAGGGGTAAAATAGAGTGCAAAGTTTGTATGGGAAAAACTACTTTTTTAAATAGAGACTTAAAACTTTGTAGAGAAATTATTCATTAGAATACAAATAAAGTACCTAGATTCAGTGTTTTAAAAAAATCTACCCCTAAGGGGGTAAAATAGGGGTGCAAATTTTGTATGGGGGAAACAATTTTTTTTTTAAATAGAGACTTAAAACTTTGTAGAAAGATTAGTCATCAGAATACAAATTAAGTACTTTCAGCGTTTTAGAAAATTCTACCCCTAAAAATAGGGGGCTAAAATAGGGGTGCAAACTATTTTTTTTAGGTAGAGTCCTAAAACTTTGTAGAAAGATTATTTAAATACAAAGAAAGTACCTACTTTCAGCGTTTTGGAAAATTTCACCCCTAAGGGGGTAAAATAGGGTGCAAAGTTTGTATGGGAAAAACATATTTTTTTTTTAATAGAGACTTAAAATTTTGACGAAAAATTACTTATTAGAACATGAAAAATACTACATTCGGCGTTTTACAAAAATCATTCCCTAAGGGGGTTAAAAAAGGGTGCAAGGTTTGTATGGGGAACACTTTTTCTGAGCTAGACACTTAAAACTTTGTAGAAAGATTACTTATAAAAATACAAAAAAAAAGACTTTCAGCGTTTTGAAAAAATCTATCCCTAAGGGGGATAAAAAGGGGTGCAAAGTTTTTATCAGGGAAAGTTTATGTTTTTGTGTTAGAGACTTGAAACTTTGTAGAAAGATTACTTATTAAAATACAAAAAAAGAACACAAATCGTTTTAGAAAACTCCATCCCTAAGGGGATCCTTAAGATCCTTAAGAAGGGTAGCCAGTGTTGTGTGGGAAAAACTTTTTTTTTTACTAGACTTAAAATTATTCAAAATGTTACTTATTAAAATTAATAATAAAGTATTTTCAGAGTTTTAGAAAATTCCACCCCTAAGGGGGTTGAGAAAGCTTTGTATGGGCAACACTTTTTTTGAGCTAGAGACTTAAAAGTTTACGAAAAAAGTTCTTTCAGCGATTAGAAAAATTCAACCTCTAAGGGGGGTTTAAAAGGGGGTTCAAATTTTAAATGGCGAGCAATAAAATTTTAAAGTGTGAGTAAGAGATTTTTAACTTCGGTCTTATTCTGTACGTT
The DNA here is from genome assembly GCA_963854355.1 of Epinotia brunnichana. NCBI lineage: Eukaryota > Metazoa > Arthropoda > Insecta > Lepidoptera > Tortricidae > Epinotia > Epinotia brunnichana. The sequence continues at coordinate 19,754,874 of OY977942.1, read as the reverse complement.
AAAAGACTACAAAACTGATTTCAGAGTTTTTCCAAATTCATCCCCTAAGAGTGTTAAAATTGGTTCAAAGTTTGAGTATTTCAAGCCATTTTTAAAGTATGAGATTTTTAACTTTGGTTTTAGACTGTTTGTTCACAAACTAGAAAATGAACATCAACTTTTTTTTTAATTATCCCCTAAAAGAGGGTTAAAATTTTGTATTGAGAGAAATCATTTTCTAAGACGATAAAAAGTTCTACGCGGACGAAGTCGCGGGCAACAGCTAGTAGATAAATAAATACTTAAATACATAGTAAACATCCATGACTCAGGAACAAATATTTGTGCTCATCACACAAATAAATGCCCTTACCAGGATTCGAACCCGGGACCTCCGACTTCGTTGACAGGGTCACTACCAACTAGGCAACAGGAGGCTCCCATACAACAAACGTGTTTTTTTTTTGCCGTTTTTATAGATAATGGTACGGAACCCTTCGTGCGCGAGTCCGACTCGCACTTGGCCGGTTCTTCTAAATACCTACTCGCGGCGCGTATCGGCACTTCATTATGTATACTCTTAAATAGAAATAGAAGCACTGTAAAAGTTCTTTTACATTATTGGTTGGTTCGACAGTTCGTCTATAATGAAGAGTGTGTACATCTATACTCATCATCATCATCATCATGTCAGCCAAAAGACGTCCGCTGCTGGACATAGGCCTCCCCCAAAGAGTGCCAAAATGACAGGTCCTGCGCCACACGCATCCAGCGTACTCCCGCGACCTTTACCAGGTCATCAGTCCACCTTGTGGTTGTACATCCATACTAATCTCTGAAAAAAGTTGAATGGTTCGAAAGTCTGTGAAATTGTTAGTTTGTATAGGGGTAACATCCGGGACCACATATACGATTTTAAAATTCTTTCACCTATCTGCAAAGGCTTTATTTTATCCAACGGGTTTGCCTGCGTGATTTGTAATACGCTGTAATATGCTGAAATGGTCGCCACTCAGCTTTGGGCCACGAAAAAAGCCGTTAATTATAGGTAATATTTCGCAGCGCTGATTTTCAGTGGCACCTGGCTACCGGGGTAAATGTCACTTTTTGGTTAATGTTGATTTTATCTAGAAATAGGTACCTAAGTACTCCATTTTGACTGTCTCGGTCTAGGTGACTAATGTACAGTCACCGGCATCTATATATTATTAAAAACTTATAAATTATCCACCGATAATACCATTAATCTCATTAGAATCCCAAATACGTTTCACTTTTCACACCGGGCTCATCCCATGACAGTAATGCCGGTCCGCGCTCCCGCCATCCCGCATCGTCCGTCTTTTTTTTTAAAGTCATCAGTGCTGCCAACTTGATGCGCGTTTTCTCGAGCTTAACAGATGATATGATAACATACGACTAATGAGCGCTGCCAACACTACAAAACATTTCTAATAAATAATTAGCGTAACAATATGATGATTCAAAGGCCGCAAAAATATCGCACACGCTCTTACGGCTCTAGGAATACCCTGCCTACGAAGCAAGAGGTTCTGGATTCGAATCCCGGTAAGGGCATTTATTTGTGTGATGAGCACGAATATCTGTTCCTGAGTCACGGATGCTTTCTATGCATTTAAGTATTTATTTATCTATATAATTATGTTTATCTTTGTCTAATACCCATAGTACAAGCTTTGCTTAGTTTGGGAGTAGGTCGATTTGTGTAAGATTGTCCTTAAATATTTATTATTATAGTTATTATATTTTAGCGGCCTTTGTTCCATCATATATTTATGCCGGTGACTGTACGTATCAGCGGAATCCTCAAATCAATAATGGGTAGGTAATGCGCTTGTCCGGAATCGCAAATGCCCATAAAATAAATAAAATAAAATAAAATAAAATATCTTTATTTCAGAACATTCTTTCATAAAACATTACAATTAATTAAATTAAACTTTAAAATTATTTAAACACAATTTATAACAGTAGGTACTACTTTTATTTTTATTTTAAATATTATTCATAGGCTTACAGTGTCTGCTTTTCATCAGACAGCCCGTGTGCTAGTTTGCCACCGCTGTCGTATAAAAAGCAATAACATTGTATATATTGTTCACAACCTGTTGCTTACCAACATGTGATTCGACGCCATATTTGGCATACCTAACAATAACAGTATCACTTGCCAACCACCTGAAGTAACAATCTACTAACAGGATAGCATTATTGCCTTTTGACATTATCTGAACCAACGACTTCACAACAACTAAATTCGATGTTATTGTTAACTAAAATTGTATTTTTTAATTTTATTTATTTCCCTACATATGATTATCATTACAAACTAGATGAAATGCGATATTTTAGCACAATACACCATATAACTACTTAACTATTTACAATTACAAATTTCAAACAAATCCATGTTTGTAAATTCACACAGTGTACAGAAGAACAGATCTACGAGTAGATCAGTCCCTATGTATGAGCAAAAAATTCAAAGGTAGGTAGGTGTATTAATGCACACTCCTTTATTGAAATATTATGTCACTAGAGCCTAATTTTGGTCTCCGACACCGCACATAGCAGTACTAACATAGCTTGGAACCGTTTTAGAAGTATGGCTTTGACATTTTATTCCTGAAGTGATTAGTGAAAAGGCAAATTTAACTCTTAGATACATAAAACCCATTATATTTCCGACGGGCCTGTATAAGGCGTAATTTGATATACGGCATAATGATTGATAAGGTATAAGTATGTATACCTGACGGGTGATTCGAACGCACGTTAGGACAACTCAAGTGTCAATTTCCTATACAAAAGTAACATTTAGATCTACCTGACGTATGTGCATTGTACAATGCGTTAAGCCTGAATCACACTGGCGTGGCCTGCAGTGGTGGTCAATAGTAAACTTGACAATAATTGATAAACTTACTATTGACCGCCACCACAGACCGCGCCATCGCCAGTCTGTGAGAGGCTTTACGTGATGCGACCTGCTGAAAGGAATATTATAACCTAAATAGAAGAGATCAGAGGGGTGATCACGTAACGCATTGTACGCGCGTCAGGTAGCTCTAAATTTCACTTTTATATAGAAAATGACAGTTAAATTGCCCAAACGCGCGTTCGGAACGTGACTTTTCGATCGCACGTCAGGGCAACTCAACTGTCATTTTTCCATAGAAAAAAATATATAGAATTATAAAATTCATCACTCTTGTGTTTTACCAATATCTCTATGTAGATAATAAAATACATTACACACCACGTCCGTTTACATTCACGTCCGTGTTTCCAGAAGGGGTAGGCAGAGCACACTCAATTTGATTTTCAGTGTCTTTCTAGCTATTGGGTATGGATGAAAATTTTAGAGGTGCTTGATAATTTTTTTGGTGATAGGAATAACCTTCCTTAGCACCAGAAAAAAGCTGCAAACTTTTCAGCTGCGTCAATTATTTTTGAAAAATATAAACAGTTTCCTCACTTAGGTTTTGGGTTTAGGACGGCGAATAAAACACTGCTTGATCCGTCCTATATTACAAAAAATATCTTAAAAATCCGCGGTTAACTGACACTGGACACTGGATGCGGGTGGCGCAGGACCGGCCATTTTGGCACTCTTTGGGGGAGGCCTATGTCCAGCGACATAGGCCTCCCCCAAAGAGTGCCACAATGGACGTTTTTCGGCTGATATGATGATGATGATGAACTGACACTGGCAAAGATATTGACAGCTATATTTGTCATTGACAGGGTCAGATATTTAATTACCTAGTACATTTCGATGCTAGTGCGGAAAGTATGTCATTACGTGACGAGAACCGAGATAGCAAGACTCGGGACGAGTGAAGAATGACATTTCCGCACGTGTATCGAACGACGTTTTTTAATACAGTTGCAAAAAAATAAAAACAAAAAGTAAGGAAGAACTGTATTAATAAAATTCATTTGGAACAACTTCTTTTTTAATATATATTTTTAATTTCTATAAAAAAGGACGTATATGAGGGGGGCAAAAATTTTAAGTCTAGTTAGTAGGCCAAGTGGGGTATCATATGAAAGAGCTTGAATTGCACATCCCAAAACAGTTTTTAATTTTTTTTCAATAGTGGTAAAATTTCGATTTACAAACGAAAATGTAGAAAAAAATACCCCCCCCCCCTTATCTCCGAAGTTTACCGAAAGAGAAATTTCAAAATAATGTTAATTCTTAATATTAACGTAAATATTACCGGAAAAGTATAACGAGACCTCTACCGATATACGTCGATATACGTCACGTGTAACGTCAGTTAGATTAGCTGCGCTATCACCTCAATTTAAAAAATTACAACAATGTCTGGTTCAGAAAGCGAAGTGAATTTCAAGAAATACAAGGACACACTACTTGCTGTTAAAAAAGAACACGGAAATACCATCACCGTAGTGCAAGAATTGATGAAAAAACTTCTCGACCAACAGAAGTTAATACAGATGCTATCTGACCAAATTACGAAGTTGGAAGCTCCGAACAAACAGGTGAAAACCCCTCCAATCAAACGCGTTATGACTAGAGCTGCGAAATTAGCTCAAGCTGCAGCCAATGAGAAAGCGTCTCCGAACACATTACCGTCCAATGAGGAGGACCGGCAAATCGAGACGACCCCACTGTCGTCGACTTCTCTAAATGTCAACGTAACACCACTGTTACCAATTCAAACTGAAGTTACGACCATAAAAGCGAATGCACAACAATCCCCGTTGACTCAGAACTCCACAGAAAAGAAACCAATACAGGTAAACAATAGGCGGAAAAAGTCTTCGGGTTTAATTATAAATGGGACAGGCAATAACACAAACTTGTCTGGCGTCGATCAGCTGAGGTTTGTGCACGGTTGCTTTTTCAGCAAACAATCATCACCTGACATTGTCATTCAACACTTGAAAAGTATAAAAGACGGAGAATACACCGTCCAATTAATTCCTTCCAAAAGGGACGACTACAAATCATATAAAATAGGAATTCCCTCCTCCGTTTATGATGACCTGATGACTCCGTCAGCTTGGCCAATGCACGTAAAAATAAATCAATGGCAGCCCTTTCTCTACGGGCACTCGCCGAAGCCTAAGCACGAGGACACTTCCACCCAAAACTACTCCGGCGACAACTAAAGGTCAACTTATTATCTGCCATCAAAATATAAGAAGCCTCACTAGCAAGACCCAGCACCTGGAACTCTTACTACGCCAAGAAATGGAATGTGACATATTATGCTTAACTGAGCACTGGTTGAAATCAGGTGAAATTAAAAACATTGCTATCACGTCTTATCAACTTGCATCCGCCTACTGTAGACCAGTTATGGAGCATGGTGGGTCAGTCATTTATGTTAAAAATCACATTGTTTGTAAGGAACGTGTCGACATATGTAATTTATCTGTAGAGCATGTGTTTGAAGTTTCCTGTATAGAACTACCTAAGGCCGATATCATAATTGCCTGTATCTACCATTCAAATCTTAGTAATTTCCAATTGTTTGAAAGAGCATTCGAATGTCTACTTATAAAACTGACAAATGAGAATAAAAAAATAGTCCTAGTTGGGGATTACAATGTCAACTACTTACTTGAATCCACGCAGAGACGCATTCTACATGACTTGGTCAGATCATATAGCTTCACACAAATTATCACCTTTCCGACCCGTCAAGTGGGATCATCTAGCACTTGTTTAGATCACGTCTACATTAACAACACACTCAACACACACGAAGTCACTACTCATTCAGTTTACAGTCAATTATCTGATCACTATGCACAAAAAATATTGATCACGACGCACTTGATAAAATCACCTATAACATATTCACGAACATTTTCAAAACAAAATATTGACAATTTTAAACTAATTCTTTATTCGATCGACTGGCCTTGCCTATATAATAAATCTAATTACAATCCATTAAATCATCTGACATCCATAATTCACATTCTAAATAACGCATCTGACACTTGCTTTCCGTTAAAAATAACTTCTAACAGTAAAAAAACATCTTGCCCGTGGATAAGTAATGAAATCATTATGCAGAAACAATTTCTAACCTCACTAATTGATCTGTCCGTGAAATTCCCGACAAACAGACAATTGATTATGCAAATCATTTCACTATCCTTAAAACTGGAAGAATCGTTATCTAACGCTGAACGAAAGTATTACTGTAATATCTTGTATCTCAGCAACAATCTACAAAAAACAATGTGGCAAATTGTCAACGATTACACTGGACGTAAAACTGCTATGAATCATTGCAGCCTAACTAGTCTAAAAGATAACAGCGGACTGCATTATGCATCTCTAAACCGGCTGGCGAATGATGTAAACAATTTTTTCCTCTCCGCCGCCGCGACGACGCAGGCCCCTACCGCCGACCCAATAATAGCTAATGAGCTACTAACTCACTCGATAAACCCCAGTCATGTGTCTATATTTCTAAATAAATTTACAGAATCAGAAATATTCAAAATTATTACACAAGACATAGTTTGCAAAAATACATGTGATATTTACAATACTTCCACAAAATTATTGAAAGTCGCACTACCTATGTTATTATCCCAACTAGTACAAATTTTTAATTATTTACTAAAAGTTGGTTTGTATCCACCTATTCTTAAAAATATAAAGGTGGTACCTATATACAAAGGTAAAGGACCCAAGGATCAGCTTTCTAGCTACAGGCCTATCAGTATAATCCCGGCTATTGCAAAGGTGTTTGAAAATGGGCTATCAAGGAGACTATCACTGTTCTTAGAAAACTCTGCACTCTTAAGTGATAAACAGTACGCTTATAGAAAACATAGATCCTGCGTTAAAGTCGTTCGCGAAGTCGTCCAAAAAATCATGGCGGCCAAAGAGCGCGCGACACAAGTTGCCATACTGCTATGCGATATGACGCGAGCATTCGACCTATGCGATCATAATGTTCTAGCGCAGAAACTTGAACATACTGGCATACGCGGCCCAGCGTTAAAATTAATGCTAGAATTTTTGGCCGGTCGTCAACAAGCCGTGACACTGAGCAACGGCAAAGTGCAATCCAACTACGGCGGCGTCGACATAGGCGTACCGCAAGGTTCTTCACTCGCTAATCTGTGCTTCCTTATCCAGGTCAATGACCTGCCTACAGCCGTAGATGGAGATATGTATATATTTGCTGATGACGCGTGTGATATAATAACAGCTGATACCGCCCAACAGTTGGAAGTCTCTTTGAAATCCGACATTTACAAACTACTGAATTGGTTCCGCGCAAATGGCCTAGTTTTAAACTTGTCAAAGACTCAGATTCTGCACATTAATCTAGGCGGACGACCTCCAGATCCACTAAATATAAGCATCCTCGGTAATTTGTTGCCACAATTAAGACATACCAAGTTCCTCGGTATAACATTAGACTCTGGACTCAGATGGGATGCACACATAGACAGTTTATGTGGTAGGCTGTCTAGCGCATGCTTCGCTCTAAGCAGATTGGCACACGTTTTACCCAAAAAACAACTCAGATCATGCTACTATTCACTATTCCACTCAGTTATGAACTATGGTCTCGAATTGTGGGGTACGGCCGCAGAGTGGCAGTATTCATACTACAAAAGCGTGCCGTACGTATCATCTCATTTGTCCCTCCACGCACTTCAGCTCAAAATCTCTTTAGAGAAAACAATATACTCACCCTGCCCTCGCAGTACATATATGACGTTGCTAAATTCGTCAAAGAAAACATAGACACGTTTCCCCGCAGAAAGATAACTCGCACAAGACAGGGGTCCCAGAACCAGCTCCTCACACAAACCACTCGACTGACCAAGTCAAGTAAAATCATCTCTCACGTGGGGCCAAAAGTATTTAACAAACTACCAGTAAATGTAAAATGCGCGGGTAGTAACTCAACTTTTTTAAGAAAATTAAAATCGTGGCTTCTCACGCACTCTTTTTATGACATTAAAGATTTTTATGAGTTACCAGAATAAGAATGTTATATGTTAACACACTTAGTATATAAATTTAATTTAAACTAATACAATGACATGTAATATTAATAATATTATAAATAAAAGACTTATGACTTATGACTTATGACTTACCAGGCGTATTTTTTTTTATTCTTTAAAAATCATTAACTATTTAAGTTTGTAATTTAATACTTTTGTGTTGCATATTTTTCCTTCTACTTTATGGAAGTATTCTGAAAGTACTTTCTAGCAAATAAAAAAAGAATTATCGAAATTGGTCCACTCGAAAAAAAATATCTCTAAAAAACCAACATAGATTTTTTCTTAATAAAGCTCGGTGAAAGTTTGTACGGAACCCTCAGTGCGCGAGACAGACTCGCACTTGACCGGTTTTTTTTCTTATCTTTTCGCAACTGTATTAAAATAAGTTTCTGTCAAAAATTTCATTTTTGGTACAAGCTTTTATTGCCGACTGCACTTTTCTGCATACCATCATCAACTACTCATTGAGACGATTCTAACGAGCCCAAACTTGATGGGGTTGTGTCGTTTTATTGCGGAGTTCGTATGGCCACCTTCCAGCTCCAGCATTAGATCAGCTCCAAGTCATCATAATATTGCATTGTCATGCGATATACATATGCTTGCAAAATTGTCAAAAGCAAAAGCTCAATTGGATAACGGGAAGTGACTGAAAAATGGATTGCAAATTTTGACGGACAACTTACATATTTACATACTTACATATTTATATACATACGAACAGTGCAAGTTAATATAAAGCTTGTAAAAAGCCGTTCGATACACGTGGAAAAGTGAAAAGCACTAGTTCGCGAAAGCCAACTTTCCGCACGCTAAACAGCTACGTAAAGTACCACTTTTTGAGCAACTGTATTAAATTAGTATTTTATGCAACTGTTCTATAAGAAGGGTCTTAAAACGCGAGTGGCGTGGGTTGCAATTAAAGACGCCACGAGCGTTTTTAGACCAGTTATACACAGTTGCATACAATACTTTTTCTACGACAAATTTAAAATAAATAGCAGACTACATAATTCAGGCGAGTTTTCTATTCGTACTTTTGCTACCTACTCGCGCAATTACTTCAGTAGATGGAGTTATTAATTTCTTCGACCATTTTAAAAGGAACGTACACTTTTGTCTTCACAAACACGAATAAAATCTTAATAGTTTAGGACTAATAGTTTATCATCTTTCGTCCTTTCATTTTGAACTGTATTTTGGTGGGAAATCGGAAATGTGACACCTCTTGCTTATGGTTTGTTTTGTTTTTAATTTGTTTGCACTTGCCATCCGAACCAAACCGAATCCGCACCCGGACCGAATTCGAACTGTTTCTTTTCATAAATAATACCAAGAATTTATAAAATATGCAATTTATTACACAATAGATGATGATTTATTATTATTGTAGTAAATAATTTATAATATACAAATGTTTAATCGTAAATAAATACTTTTATTTCGAAATATTTGTTTATGAAGTTGGCACCACTGCAATATAGCGGCCGATTTAAATAAAAGTTAAACAGTGCTTTTATGAAAAATGTATGAACCATAAAAGTACGCTAAACAGTGCGTTTTTGGGCCATAGAGCATAGAGTTTTTCGACGACTTATTAGTTGTGTCATTGTATTTGAGCTACAGCCTATATAAATGACAGATAACGGTTCAGGAGTAGAAAAAATATTTTTTTCTATATGAGACGGATCAAGGAAATTGTTTCATTCTAAAATTTTCACCCCTTCCCAATTTGTGGGTTTAAAGACGGAGAAAATGTGATATATTTAGCAGTGACAGGTTGCTAGACGATCGCCCTCAACACACTTCAACCGTATCCCGTAGTCCACTTTTACGACACCTAAGTGAAGAAATAGTGTAGCGCTATTATTCTAACCCGACACCACACAGGGATACGTATAAAAAACAGCTTTGTTTCAGTTCAAGATAAATACTGGCTTCCATAGTAGGTAGAAGCTAGATTTAACTTTTTCCGAAGGCTCTAAAGCCAACCATCACCCGCCGGGGCTGTTGCCTAAGCAACATTCTCGGAGTTGCACGAGGAAAACATGACAAAAGAAAACATTTTCAGGCCGTTGCATGCATCAAGCGCTACTTAGTGGACGCGAGACTCCAGCGACATGGAGACACTAAATATGATGATACTTAACATACAATAGGGCACTCCGCCTCTAAGCTGGATGAGGTCCATTGTTATGCACGGTTTCTTCATTGCAAGAATTTGTTTACACTTTTTACAACTTTATTAATCATGTGGCCCGTTTCACCAAGCTACACGTTACAATTTTACAAGTTTAAAATGGCCATACTAGTCGAATGCATCAGTGTTACCAGTTTAGACTTGTAAAATTGATCGTATGCTGTAAAGTAAAGAAAAAAACACCGGCCAAGCGTGAGTCGGACTTGCGCACGAAGGGTTCCGTACCATTATATTAATATTATACCTACTTTTATATATTATATTCATACATCCATTTTGTATATGTCGAACATACTTAATTGTTACGTATTCATACTCGTATATATATATATATATTTCACTAGTATGTATTTATCCTGTTTTAAAAATCAAGCTGTACCTGCGCACTGCACTTTCTGTTGTATTTGTAATTAGATCTGCTTTTATTTGTGTCATGTTATTTGTGTAAAATGGATTCACTGAAAATCAGCGTCGGGGTTTTCCATGCTCAACATTGTACTTCTTTTTATTTTTTCTTATATTTAAGAATTTGTATTTAATGTTGTGGTTGTGTTTATCAAATAAATCATTCATTCATTATCTATAAAAACGGCAAAAAATCACGTATGTTGTATGGGAGCCCCCTTAAATATTTATTTTATTCTGGTTTTAGTATTATTTGTTATAGCGGCAACGGAAATACATCATCTGTGAAAATTTCAACTGTCTAACTATCACGGTTCATGAGATACAGCCTGGTGACAGACGGACAGGCAGACAGACAGACGGACAGAGTCTTAGTAATAGGGTCCCGTTTTACCCTTTGGGTACGGAACCCTAAAAAAAGACGGATGATTCCCGATGGCGGGATCGCGGACTGTCATTACAGTCTTGATAACAGCATATAACAGTCATGGTGAGAGCCCGGTGTAAAAAGTGAAAAACGTATTTGGCATTCTACTGCGATTATTGAGAGGATTGTTACTCGTATAAACGGTGGATAACTAACATTGCAGTATGCAGAAAAGTACAGTCGGCAATAAAAGCTTGTATCAAAAATGAAATTTTTGACAGAAGCTTGTTTTACGAGTGTGGAACACTAAGCAAGGTTAGACACTCATTGAGCCTTGTCTAGGCAATGCAATAACCGGTCATATTTCATAACCGGTTATAATTTCGGTACAATGGTGAAAAATAACCGAACACCGCTTATAACCGGTTAAGGTTATTTATTGTAAAAAACAATAATATTATCGGTTAAACGACAGAAAATAACTACTAGGCCATTCTGACAAAATGTGGTAACCCAAATACACGCTCTCATTTATAAAAAAGGATAAGCAGCGTAGTTCAAGTTTTACTATACTAGTACAGGCACCTCTAGTTTCAAACCAGAACAAACAGGGCGCAGGGTTTTCGTCTTTTACAAACAGTTGTCTAATATTTCACCACTAAAACTTTACTTACTTATTTGTCAAAATCACAGAAATAATGTAAGAAACTCAATTTATTTTGATAATTTAAGTAAGGAAAAGTACCAAAAATAACTGTAACCTGTTTTTCTTAATTCCAAAACCTAATTATAATCTTTGTCTAAATAATCGGTTTTAACCGGGTTCCGGACCACGTACCGGAAGGCGCGGCGTGGGTAGGCCCCCCACAAGGTGGACTGCTGACCTGGTAAAGGTCGCGGGAGTCCGCTGGATACGGGTGGCGCAGGACCGGCCATTGTGGCACTCTTTGGGGGAGGCCTATGTCCAGCAGTGGACGTCTTTCGGCTGATATGATGATGATGATGATGATGATGAACCGGGTTCTTCCGTTTCGGTTAAAATCAGTTTGCATTCCCTCTCTTGTCCGTCCGGGGGCCAAGCAAATCTAAACCCGAATCCGGTTTTAAATTTATAGTGGAACAGACCCCCTGGATAAATATTAAAGCTGATATTGTATTGTAAAGTCTAAGATTGCAGAACTAAAATTTGATATGTACAAAATAATACCTAAGTATAGCTTTATAACTGAGTGCAAAAAGATTAAATTAAAACTGGCGAGGGCGAGACGCTGACCCGTCAATTTGTGTTATTTTCTTTGAAGATTTAATCGAAGTTATTTTGCCTGTTTGATACCCGAAACTTAATGAGTGGTGTCTTATTGATTTAAAACAGAAATTTGTTGAATTTATTTTCAAGAGAAGACGTCCACGCACTACAGTACATACAGTCGATATTGTTCAACCTCGAAATTTCGGGGAGTTTGATGAAATTTGGTAGGTACGAATGTTCGTTGGAAGCCCTGTTTTCGTCTCCCAAAATTCCCGGGTCAGGACCTTGTAGAACGGCCACTATCTTGGGAAATGTACTCCATTCGTAAGAAATTCAGGTTTTCTTCGAAAACTTCGAACTCTATGAAAACATTAAAGCTGAATAAATTCTGCACAAGCCTGTAGTACACAACCTTGACGAGAAAACGTGTCTTCGTGGACATAAATGCATTCACATGTGAGGTTTTCCCTCAATGTCCTTCCAGGGAAGATTCTCCGAATTTGGAGCTCGGGAGAATTTAAAATCCACTTTGATTTACACAATAGGATATGAACTACATTAATAATAACCTTTTACCCGACTACGGCTAAACCCAAAAGAATCGTAATGGATTAAATTTCTCGTGAAGTAGTGATAGTTTGCTACCACCTCCAAGGTGCTTGATGATGATTCCAAAAATGAGGTGGTGTTAGATTTCTCTTAATGCTGACAACGTGTTGGCGCACATCGAGCTTAAAAAAAAATATGGCGGGTGTGAGTGAAGACCAAATCTGAAATCACAACTCTGCTTTTAGCGCTAAATTTATCGGGCGGATTTCAATAAACATGACATCAGTAGATGGGTCTGTAACATGCCAGTGCTATACATATTATTGATGCGGGGCGTATTACTGAAACTTCATAATGTGATGGTCAAAACATATTTTAGGGCAAAAATGGGGCAAAATGCAAGTGACAGTAGTCAAGTTCACTACACACACTCACCGAAACCTCTATTTACAAGTCTTAAAATTTGAGCTTTAGGGACCATATGGGTTAACCGCTATCTTGAAATGTATACTTCATTTTACATTTTCCTTGAAAATTATTGACTTTATGGGCTTTAATTTTACACAAAAAAGTACATCATCACTTTAAGGCTTGACATCTCAAAATTTTGGTAAAAATGAGTAGTTTAGTAACCAGTTTATACCTTATAACTATACCTAGATATTTTTCTAGCAGGAATAACATTTGTTTAGTGCTTGCCACAATAAAAATATCGACAATCCTGTTATCGATAAGTACATGCTACTTCAACGCCAAGACGTACATACAACAACAGACTTATATCGGCTACCTACCTAGACGCCGCACAGTGTTCAAAATGACTCAAAAAATTTCCCTATGCTGTTTATCGCATAAATCGATCAAGGAATGCATTTTAAACGCAAGACTAAAACACCCACAAGTCTATTTCAAATACTTTTTTTTATAAAAAATATTTAAGATTTCGTGACCATGACTTAAAAAAATTATAAAATAAATTATATAAGCGTGATTAATACAGTTGGATAAAGGACTTTTTGGCACATATTTTATAATTCTTATTTTTGGAATTTCACTTCTGGTTACCAAACTATTAATGTTTTTTCAGATTTTGGTTTTTATTTTTTTACTCCAAAAAACTCAAAAGTGCGACTTGTGACCAGCACCGAAAGATTGCTATTAACTAGGTCTATTACTGATAAAAAAATCAAGTTCCACTATAGCGGCGTTTCGGAGTTATCGAATTTCAAAATATAGTGGTAGGGTTGTCATTTAAATTGACCTTTCATTTCTTAGTTAGAATTGATCCAGTTTCACTGGTTTGTTCTGATTTGATTTGAATTCAACCATTCTAAAAATTGTTCTAGACTCCTGGTGAGCTTACGCATTCAAATGTGGTGTCATAAATAGCCGCACGATTCGGGAACTGAGTTTTACTTAGCAAGTGGTTTTTTTTTAATTTTCAAATCCAATTTTCACAAAAAGTAACTAGAATACATATGTATGTTGAAAACCTAATACAAACTATTTTTAGAGGTAAATGCACATAATATAGTCAAACACATTTGAAAAAGTTGGTCAGGGAAAAAGTGGAGTTCGGAATGTTAATTACGTAAAGACCACGTGATTTCGGGACTAGGTTTACTATAAATTACTTTACTCATATGGGCAACACCATTGCCGAAAAATGAACAGGAGAAAAACTATGATAGACCTTTTTCACCGTGCACTAGAATCATCGCATCCGTTCGTGTCTATGAAACATTACAGACAACGCCAAAAATCGACCAGGGGGCCGATTTTTGACTTTCGAGCGCTCAAAAACTAAATAAATACGATTGTAGTGTCATAATTGCAGGCAATAACTTTACCGAAAGAATTGAATACGAGTGGTATTTCAAAATAGTATTTCATCGTTTTGTCAGTTTTCGAGTGAAAGAGTCGAGATTCGCGATGATTCTAGTGCACGGTGAAAAAGGTCTATCATAGTTTTTCTCCTGTATTTGCCGGCCAGAAGCAGCTCGTGAACTACTGAAGCCGATTCACGAAGAAAACTTGCAGGTGGCTGAAGTCGATGACGATCATTACACGATGATGAAAATCCATCTAATGTTAACGACTGCAGGTTGATACTCAAAAATGACAATGATTTGTATGAGTCATAAAATACATAAAATCTGGAACCAACTTGCGAAAAGACACTAGCTAGCTTAACGTGACTTCTCTTTAGTTGGGTCCCGATTTTCTGAATTGTATGACTTACAGAGTATCTTATATTGTTCATTGGATATGAAAATATCTTATTGCAAAATTTCATTAGAGTTGTTATTAATCCCACATATTTGTTTGACCTTTTTAGTGACAACCCTAAAAAGTATAATTTGACCTTTACGCGTAACTTCCAAACGCCGCAATAGTGGAACTTGATTTTTTTATCAGTGATAGACCTAGTTAATAGCAATCTTTTGGTGCTGGTCACAAGTCGCACTTTTGAGTTATTTTGGAGTAAAAAAATAAAAACCAAAATCTGAAAAAACATTAATAGTTTGGTAACCAGAGGTGAAATTCCAAAAATAAGAATTATAAAATATGTTTCAAAAAGTCCTTTATCCAACTGTATTAATCACAAATAGAAATCTTGATCAGATAAGCTTACATAATTTATTTTATAATTTTTTTAAGTCATGGTCATAAAACCTGTGTCTGCGGCAAAGGTGTGGACCAGCTGGGTAGACATGGCCTTTCATGCAACAGAAGTGCCGGCCGCATGTACCGCCACGGTACCATAAACGACCTGCTGCGTCGGGCGCTCGCTACTGCCTCCATACCTTCGTCATTAGAACCTCCTGGTATGATGAGAGACGATGGCAAGCGCCCGGACGGAGTTACTTTGGTACCGTGGAGACTCGGTAGGGCCCTGGTCTGGGACGCTACGTGCGTCGATACGTTCGCACTGTCCCACATACAGGCAACACGGTCTCAGGCCGGCGCTGCGGCTGATCAGGCCCAATTACTCAAGCGCCGCAAATACTCTTCTCTAGTACAGAACTACGAGTTTGCGGCGCTTGCAGTTGAAACGATGGGACCCTGGTCAGCCGACATGAAGGCCTTCATGAGGACCCTGTCGTCACGGCTGGTCCACGCCTCAGGCGACCCAAGAGCTGGCGCATACCTTTCCCAAAGGATCGCTCTCACGGTCCAAAGGGGAAATGCCGCCAGCGTCATGGGGTCCTTGCCGCAGGCAGAACTTTTGGACGGGCTATTTTTTTTGTAATTAGTTTTTATTTATTTTTTATTTCTTGTTTAGTATTAGTTGTTTGTATTGTAAGAACATTAAATGTGATAGTTTTAGTTAAGTTTAATATACTGTTTCCCCAAATCTTAAATATTTTTTATAAAAAAAGTATTTGAAATAGAATTGTGGGTGTTTTAGTCTTGCGTTTAAAATGCATTCCTCGATCGATTTATGCGATAAACAGCATAGGGAAATTTTTTGAGTCATTTTGAACACTGCGCCGCGAGCACCGATCTTGTACAAATTGAATTTGTTTTGGGACCAAAAATGGGTTTGGAAAAAACTACATGTCGTGACATTCTGCGTCGATTTGAAAAACAAATTCGGTCTGTGTGTGTGGTATCGAGTGACTTATGGGCAAATTAATTCAGTGACACGAAGAAAGAAAGTTACGAAAGTATCCAAATTGTTTTCCGAAACATGTAAAATATAAATAAGTTGATATGTTTGTTATTATTATCTATTTTCTAACACACCCTATTACCCTAAATATATTTGTCTTTGTATTACCTCTATGACGTTGATGTTGGACTTATCGATAACGATACTGTCGATGTTTTTATTTTGTCAATCACTTACAATAATTCGTTCGTGCTAGAAAAATATCTAGGTATACATATAACGTAACAATTTTCGTGTCGGAAAATATAAATCATAATCTGCAAGATATGAGAAGTAACATAGTTTTCGTAGAAATCCATTTTAACATAAGAAAGTGGAGAAAAATAAATCTAAAGTCAATCCTATTATTTCACTTGTAACCAGTTTACTGCTCCATGTTTCAAAGATGAAATGTTATATTCTTCTTTATAAAGTAATGAACAATAACTTCTTTTTCTTACTTTCTTAAATTTCGTCTCGTTTTCTGAAATATTCCGAAAAACATGATATCCGCGCTTCCGAACACGCACTTCCATCTCGCTCACGCTTATGCTCAGTGAGAGGGAGAGAAGACCATGAACATGCGGGGCCTTAAGACCAATGCCTAGCTGAGCAACTTTTCAAATCTCAAATTTTTGACGCAATTTTTTTGTCGCGCTGTTGTGGGCGGCGGGGGCTCTCTATGTGTGAGCGCACGCACACAGGCGCGAGACGCGAGCACTCTCTCGCTGCGCGCCGTTCCGTTGACATCGCCCGCGAGCCGGACGGAATTTATTTAGTTCATTCCTGCGCGCCTCAAGCCTCTGGGTTGTTATTCGGAACACGCTAATGCACCTCACCTCACCCGTCAAGCCTAACGAAACTAGACCTCTGTCTACGTTAAGTTACTACGAACCGCGGCGTCAAGATTTATTTGTGGGTGAACGGTGAGGAGAGGTTAAAACAAATTACAGAATAGCGGACCTGCTGTATTTGTTTTTGGTGTTATTGCGAATTTTACTTACTGACCCAGCTTACATCTAATGGACTCGATATCCCGCTTACTTTTGTGAGTCAGCTTTTGTTTACTGGACTTTTTATGTAATGGTAGTCTGGTAACGTAGTCGGTCGTAGGTAACGTACAGGTTAGAATAAATATTTCCCACAGGCAACGCAAAATTAAACTTTGTCATCCGTGTCGTAAACACTTTCACAAGTACAAAGATTAACCTATCGTTAGGTTAATCGGTAGGTAAAACCTCTCTTATTATAGTGGAAGCAACTATAGCTTAAAATTTGCCAAAAATACTGTAGTTCTGAAACATATTGGGATGTTGACATGTAGGACAGAGTATTAAAAAATATATATTCACGCATCCCCCGGGGGGGGAGCTTCACCTCCTCTCACCCCCAAAAGTGTCCCGAAACGTGGATTTTTATCATTAAAAAGAAAACCGTTAACAATACAAGAAAAATCACAAAAGTGTCCATGACCGAAATGATCCTTGATAAATTAATCATCAACTTCTCATAAATGCCAAAGCAATATCTCTTATGATTTTCGCGCATTCTGCCACGAAAATTCAATTTTATTATGATTTCTAGGTTTTTTTTTCAAAAAAAAAGTAAGTGTAATTTTCTGAAAAATATGAATATTTATTGCCAAGGTATGAATGACAAAAGTAAAGGATAGAATTTTCTCTTTAAAGTTTGATATACTTTATTTATAATTCAATCATCCATTTTGAAAATTCATTGTCATTTGTTGGAGGCAATCTTGATCGCAATGTATCAAAATTAGGAAAAATATTGTAGTTCTGAAACCTATTCGGATGTGTAGGGAGGATATTTCGCTAAATGGCTGAATACATACAATTTTCAAAATATCATAGAAACGTTAAATGAAGGAGTGTATAAATAAATTATACCTCATCTTAAAAAAGCGGAAAGCGGTTAAGTAAGAAAGTCTTGAGAAAAATAAACCTTTTAGTAAAAAAAATGTATAAATCTTAAGACATGTAGACGTTTCGTGGCAGATTGCGCAAAAACAACAAGTGATAGCGCTTTGGTATGTATTGTATGAGACATTGATGATTAATATATCAAGGATCATTTCGGTCATATTTAGACACTTTTTGTGTATCTTTTATGGTTTTTCTTAAAATTAGTAATAACCGCGTCTTGGGTCACTTGTTGAAGTGAGGGGGGGAGGGTGAAGGTATCCCCGGAGGATTGCGGAGAGTGAATTTAATTTAATACTCCGTCCCTCCCTACACATCCCAATAGGTTTCAGAACTACAATATTTTTCAACATTTTCCATACATTGCGATCTAGCTTGCCTGTATTATATTATCATCATCATCATCCTGGCCGATTTCGACCACGGCGACTGGAAATATGGCTAATTTGAGCGTCGTTCGTGAGCTCTCAGGTGACTGATGTAGCCTATCTTTGCAGAGAATGTGCGACCACATTTCCTACAGATCATCGATAATTTTTCACCACTAGCGTATCGATAAAATATGTCAACGACTGTTGCCCATCACTATTATTTCTGTGTACGTATATTTAGAAACAGCCCCCGCCTCCAATTCGTGCGATAAGGACAACTGCAGCTCGGACTAAAATTCCCACCCAAAAAACACAAAAATCGAGGTTTCGCTCTCGACTGTTTCCTCCTCCAAAACGCAACCAATCATCATAAAATTTTGGAAACCGCAAGAAGAAGAAATAGGCTACGCCTCTACGTTTTGATTTTTTGGATATTTGTTGTCATATTTGTATACTGCGCCTGTTTTTGCAGCGAATTCAATAAAGCCGTTTTTGCGATTTTCGAGGCGCTGTAAGATTCTTTAAAATAAAAATATCCATAAAAGCAAAACGTAGCGGCATAGATATTGATGATATTAATCTTATTTGAAAAAATCATTGCTGTAGGTTCAAAAACCAGGGAGGAAACAGTCGAGAGCGTTTCAATGGGAAAATCGCAGATAGGCATTCCTCTTCCGCTATACTCGTATAAACTACAGTAGTAGGCCATTATGCACTAAAATCCAAGTTCTGCAGGTCGATCACGTAACGCACTGTACGCGGCTCAGGTAGGTCTAAATGTCACTTTTTATATGGAAAAATTACAGTTAAATTGTACTAATGCTCGTAAGAAACGTTATGTGATTTTTTTTTTTATTTTGACCTTTTTTAATTTTACCCCAAAAAAAACTACATCACTTTGGTGATAAAGTAAAGACTCACTGAGAAAATTTGGTTCAGAGGGGTCTCTTGCATGGATGCATTTTTTTCCACGAAGACACGTTTTCTCGTCAATGTTGTGTACTATTGCAGAATTTATTCAGCTTTAATGTTGCTGTAGACCATGTTTTCATAGAGTACGTAGTTTTCGACCAAAACCTGAATTTCTTACGAATGGAGTTACATTTCCCAAGATAGCGGCCGTTCTACAAGGTCCTGACCCGAGGACTTTTGCGAGACGAAAACAGGGCTTCCAACGAACATTCGTACCTACCAAATTTCATGAAACTCCCCGAAATTTCGAGGTTGAACAATATCGACTGTATTACACGTGATTCAAATGTCTTGTTATTTTTATTTTGTTTTACTGGGCTCGTAATTTAGTTATGAACAGTTAATGTTTTTTCTTTCACCCAATTAATAAAAAGCAAGACATGGCCTAACATATTTTTATTACATTGTAGATAATGTAGCTCCGAAAACATTTAAATAAACATTCCATTCCCACTGTTTGGGTTCGATACATACATCTAAAAAAACGCAAAAACCCAATTCTTCAAGGCCCTACTTTCGTAACTAAAATATACGTATATACTTACTGCACTTTAACTTACCTTGCATGAAGAAGTACTTTACCTCCTTCCTAATATCATATAACCAACTAGTTCACACCTAATAGCCATATCCGGTGGTAATGAGTCCACGTAGACACTTAGCTGCACAGCCTCCCGTGATGCAGATGCGATGAAGCGGTGAACTGCATAATGATCCGCAAATCCTCTCAAATTAGGATTAAGCGTGTATGCTGGCATACGTATTTATACGTACAAAGGAATTAATACATACGTCGTTACGCTGGAGTTCTGTTTCGGATTGCAATACGGGCGTATTAGTACGACTATTAGATTCCAATCTAATAGTACCTTAAGCAGTGTACCTACAACCCGTACGAGTTAACTTGAGACTCGAGCGCATACTAACGTCATACGAGCGAGGTCTCAAGTTAACTCGTACGGGATATTCGCTACGCATCACTATATATGTACATATAAGCGTCAATCCGAAAGACAAGTTACTGAAGTTCCAAGAATGGCCGAGTGTAGCTTGTCAGGTGCAAGTTCCAACAGAATTGAAGATAGTAAATCAATAATTATTGTCAGTAGATTCTGTGGATACCGCACGCTTCCAAAAATCCTGCACTTGGCAAATTCTTGCATAGATCCGACATTTTGACCTCGATTGGTTGGATGTTTGCTTGGTGGTAATGTTACTAACACCTATACCTATTCTAAATTGACATATTTTATTTTTATTGATTATATTTTAATGAATCTAAAAGTGTAAAATATGGATGAGAACCTGAAATAAATGACTATTTAATTTTAATTTAATTTTAACCCTATCGTTCTTGGTTTTCTGGAACTTGGATCCTGAACTTTTTTTATAATAAGTAAGTACTTTTTTTATAATAAGTTAGTGTACGAACCCTAAAGAAGTTTAGATTCGGTTAATCTCTAAAACCTAACCTTAATATGCATACACAAATGAGTATGGTATCGAGTATCTGTACCTACTCACCTCAGAGCATAGAATACTAGAGAGAGGACAAGCCGCCGGCGGCCGTGTCGCAATGTTAGCTCAATGGGCATACTCTGCCATACTGTGTACGCGTGCTGATCGCAGAGAATATTAAGTTTTTTCCCAAAATACCTGATATGATGCGCGTGTATTGTCCAATAAGCGCGTAGGTATTCAAGTGTGTGTGTTTTAGATGTGTGCGTGCTTTGTCTTGTCAATTACTTGGGCGTTGTGTGGGTTAATGAACTTGCGACAGGCGTACTCAATACAAATCGGCCGGCATGTCCGATCTCCTTATATTCATGTACATCTGTGGTACTGGTACTCACATATTCCTTTTTTCTTCAGGTGACTACAATTTTACAGATTTATCTAATAGATGAATTTATTCATTACAACAACACATAAATGTACACATATCAGCATATAAAAACAACAAATAGTGCCATGAAAGTAATTCCTTGTATGGACATGCAGGGTGTATTATATAATTGCATTTGACGATTTTTTTGGATTTGACGAAATTAGACTTTAACGTCATAATAATAGGAACGCGCCCACTCGCATTCGTGAAATGCAACAACTATACTCACTTTGGCTCCTTTCTTTCCGTTCTGAATAAAGCCCGGGCACGATTGTGATTCTACTACCGTAAATAGCGATGTCTCAGTTTCGTCTATTCTAAACCCGTACGGGCTGAAATGTCAGAACTTGATATTTGGCTTCTTTAGTTTCCGAGTAATACGTCAATTACTTTTCTTCGACGGTTTGGTTTATTATTTCACTTTGAAACCGTCAAGGTTGTTACACATTTTGCAGACTCATTTATGCAAAAAGTTACGCTAGAATGGAAAATTGGGATCTTACCATCAAGATTTATTTTATTCAGTTAACATTTTAACTGAGAAGTTGATTAAACATGGTAAACACCCTAGTGCCCGACACCGGCCTAAAGCCTCTCACAGACTGGACAATAGAGAACTTGTCATTAGCTGTCAAATTTATTATTGACCGCCACCGCAGGCTGCGCCAGTGTGATTCATGCCTTAATTCATGTAACTTGCCATTTTATGTCAAAACCATAAAGGTAAACAATAGGTGACAAATATTAAGCCTGCATCACACTGGCGCGGCCTGCGGTGGCGGACCATAGTAAATTTGACAGCTAATGACAAGTTTTCTATTGTCCGCCGCGGCCAGGCCGCGCCAGTCTGTGAGAGGCCTTAGGCATTTAGGTGTCGAGCATTGGGATGTTTACTTTGCGTTGTTGCGACGTTTGTAAGGCCTATCACAGACTGGCGCGGCCTGGTCGCGGCGGACAATAGAAAACTTGTCATTAGCTGTCAAATTTACTATTGACCGCCACCGCAGGCTGCGCCAGTGTGATTCATGCCTTAATTCATGTAACTTGCCATTTTATGTCAAAACCATAAAGGTAAACAATAGGTGACAAATATTAGGCATTTAGGTGTCAAGCATTGGGATGTTTACTTTGCGTTGTTGCGACGTTTGTAAGGCCTATCACAGACTGGCGCGGCCTGGCCGCGGCGGACAATAGAGAACTTGTCATTAGCTGTCAAATTTGCTATGGTCCGCCGCCGCAGGCCGCGCCAGTGTGATGCAGGCTTTAATTAGCTAAATGTTATACCTACGTCATTCCTTTTTTTTTAAACGTCTTTTATTAGGATCTTACATTTTCTTGTCCTCCCTCTTTTCGTATTTTGATTTCCGTGCAATGGCAAATGGACAGATTGGTTCAGAATAAGTAAGTGTGTTTATCTTATTCTCATCATGACTTACCAACATGCCTTTGTTGAAAAGTTGACCATTGTTGAAAACAGCCAAACAGTAATTCTAGTTTCACGGCGTTAGGTCGCAGATGCACCTGAGCACAAAGGATTGAACGTGCACAAATTCCACCACTTTAGTTTAAGTTTCATAGGTTGAAACTATTATATAAATGCTGCAAAACAAAAAACTTTTATAAGACAGTCACTCGTATAGAGCTTTTAATTTGCAGCTTGGAACTAAGAGTCTCGAGTCGATTGCTCTCGCGATGAGTGCCTGTTTCTTTATAACGCGGATGAGTATAAGGCAGTATCACATACACGTATAGTGCGGTGTAGGGTGTCAGCCGAGAAAGCCTTTCTGTGTCATAGTCGCTACGCCGAGAGCGCCTCGTCCTATATTTTCAATGGAACAGTTTGCATTGAGATTGAGTTACGCTCTAAATTCGTCCTTGTTAATCAATGAACTTGTCTGGCAGTGTGACCTGATTTAAAAAATGTTACCGACATAACATGCACTTAATAAATGGACAAATAAAACCAATTTTTATGTTATACATTTATTTTTAGTATTTGCGACAAATTATTTTAGTACATACATTACCAGCTAAGATCATGTTGAGCTTACTTTTTCTCAATTCCTAAATCAGCCAAGCTTACCAGAAATCCAATCCATTCAAAAACCCGTTCCCAGAAGATTATCGAATTTATATAATGCGTGCACAAAACGCATGTCATAGATACAACGCACCACAATGTAAATTGACGATTACATTTCCGAAACTATACTTACCACACTAATTGTAAAAACAAGTTGTTGTAATTATTACTTCGAAACTATAAGGTAGGTATCACAAACTTCTGTACTAGCAATGTAATGAGAACAATTATTATTGGCGGATAAACGCTGCTGTGCTGTGATCAATGGGCCGACACGTACCTAGCAAGAAAGTCTTGAGTACACTAAACTAGACAAGAAATAGAATATTCAAGAAATCGTGATATAAAAGTTTCATTTGAAGAAATTCAATTCAAATACACGTTTAACAATCTATTAATATAACACACTTGCTGGTTTAAATGCCGAGGAACGTCCCGGTGTGAGCGCTTGCAGCGGTTTAGCAGCGAGCTTTGCTGGCAACGGTGGTTTCCTGCCGCAAGTTGAAAGATGATACAAAGTTACAGTGTAGTGTGAGTAGGTATTTAACAACCTTAAACTTAGCAAAGTTTCTTTTCAAATATGTTCTAATATATTTTCACAACATAAATCACATTTATAAACACTGAGACAAAAGACACATTACAATTACTGGTAAAATCGAATAAGGAAGATGAGTTTAATCGAATAGCACATGTAGCGTCTGTCTGATTCTGCAAACACTCATTACATATTAGGTACTTTATTCGCAGGAATAAAATACTTATCTACAATCGCTTAATTCTTATGAATGTTGACTATTCAGTCGGGTCTCTTATGTCTATACGAATGAAACCTAGGAGTTTACACCTATTTTATACACTGTTCAAGTGTTCGTGTACGTACAAATAGTATTTTATTAATTTTTAGCTATGGTCTATGGTACTGCATATTGAACGTAAAACATCAAATGAAAATGATTAATCCAGGTTCTAAGATTATTAAAAGTTTGGCACAAAGTACTTACACAATGAATCCTAAATAATAACTATTCTGAGAAAATTTACTAAGATATTTGACTTACATGCAGAAATGCGACTTGAGCACCTACCAATAACATATTTCTTGTGGGTATTGGGATGGCGATTGCTCTAATCTAACAATCCTAGTAACCAGATAGCATAGACACAAACTAAAATTACATTAAATACACGTATTTATTCATAAAATGTAATTTCTTAATAATTTATTTTTATAACAAAGTCAGGTATAAAAAACACTGGTTTTATACTCTTTTTTACTAAGATAGTTATTAAATAATATTTGTTTATCAATAACATCAACAAACTATTATAAAATGATATAAATTGATACACAAACAGTAACAAAATTAAATATTTATTTTGAATCATACAATAAATTAAATTAGTAGTTCACAGAGTTCTAAATTGTGCAATTTTTAGGTACGCATTCTGAGAAGACTCTTATGAAGACTACAATGAGAGCGCCTGCATGACTTAAAGCCTCGACTCACAATTAAACCAATCTTTTTGCGTTTGTATTAATGATTAATAATTTTGTATCTACCTCAGTTTATAAACGTCTTCTACTGTCTGAAATCTCGACATTTTTTGTGTTTAATATAAAATGTTTATTAAACGTTTAAGTAAGACCAATGCAATACAATGGGGATTTAGGGACTCAATTTATTTTTATTAGGTGCTGCTATGCAAATTAAGCTTCATTAATTAGTCGGCTACAAAAATGTCACAGGCATTTTTAGCTCAGACACGTTTACGGGCTCTTTATTGACAAAAACAGGACTTATAGTACTGTTTAATTGAATTTAATGCCTTACCCTAGTAACGTATTAAATTCAATGAAACTGTAAGTAAAGCCATTATTGAAAGGCTGTTAAAGACACCTTCGCATTATAAGTATTCTTAACGTATATACCTACTTGTTACTTATTCATGTTTTTCTTGTACATATGCAGTGATTTGTCGAGAATCTCTTATTAATTATTATGCAGGCTAATCTTATGATGTGATTTCGGAACTAGGTGTGACGCAGGATTTTTAAAACGGTCGTGTTAACAAAACGGCCGAGCTTATAATTACGGAAAAGGTTTCTATAATATATAATGATGTACTTTTGTTTATTTTAATTGAAAAGTTTTATGACTGGCAGCCGCTATTACAAAGCTAATTTCGTAACAATTATTATTTCAATTTGGATGGATCCAGAAAGCTAAAATTATTATACATACAAGCGTTTTATAAATTTATAACCATGATATGGTTTTACAAAAACATTCACTAAGGTACAAATGCCAATAAAATGTATCCAAATTCTACATTTAGATGTTTGTCGTTGTCTCTCATTGTTGTTTCTTATCCTATTGTGAAGAGTTTAGAACTGTTTGTATCCAATTGACGCACAAATAGCAAAAGACTTTGGTCCTAACTCTCCCTCCAGCGGCTAGCGATGCACCGCGCGCGTGAACTCAACGAACCAAGCCGGACACTACGAAATACAAAGCAATCATTGGTAGGTTACCTCAAATGGAGGAAAGCGTAATTTAAAATCCTATTGTTAATTACGTCCCTCTCAAAGTCTATAGAACGGTCAAGGCACGGTCATGATGTGTATGCACTTATGGGATTACTTGTCCTAACAGACAGAGAGAAGAAATTTCTTCTAAATGGTTCAAAACTCGTTCTAATCTACAAGTCAAGTCGAGAAAAGCGTTTCAAGGCACATACTTTTAGAAACAACAGTAAAATATTACAAAGGGAGACGCAGTCGCACCACGTCGAGTTAAGGTTGCGTCAGGTGAAGTCCAGGAAATCAGAGGGACCGCTAGAAGCGTTGCCTACGGGAAACATTCGATAATACAGTGAGCTTCTACTTCGCTACATAATCCCCAGCGCTCACCTGCGCATAGGAATATCGTCTCGTATTATTACTATAACGTACTTTACATTGATGTACATACATACTCGTACTAATAATTAAATAAAACTTTTACTCCAAGCTCTTGCTGTTCATTAAAATGATCAATTACACCTTGTCGCCGTTTGAAGTTCAGAAAAGACTTTCCACCTGTCGTTTATTATTGTACCTACCTACAACGCACTTATAAAAGTATATTACAACGATAAGTCTCTTTTAGGACACTCATTCGTTATCACACACTCCGCCATTAGCTATAGTCGAGATGAGATTGCCGTTAGTTTTTTCATGTAGGCGGCAAGAGGGCCGCAAAGGTTCGGGTCAAAAAACCGGCGGTTGGGTCCTCCTATCGCATGGGAGTCGGAGGCAGGCGCCGCGGCAAAAATGTCGCGCGGCGTGGAACAAGGCGGGCGCCCGGGCAGGCGGCGGCGGCAGCACGGGGGACAGCGAGCCCGCGCCCGACGGGCTGTCGCGGTCGCGGTCGCGGTCGCCCGCGGCCGACGGCGGGCGCTACACGTGCGTGCACGCGCCCGCCGCGATGGGTCACCCGCCCGCCAGGATGTCCTCCGGCTCCGGCGACCAGCAGTTGTCCGACAGCCAGCACCCCACCACCACCGTCACGAACCCGATCAGCAGAGCCAGCACTATGTATACTTCCGCGTTTCCTGTTTACCATACATTTAGCTTTCCTGTTATTTGAAGATGCACTGGGTGATAACAGTGATGTTATTAGTACAATTTACCTCGAATGATAAATATGACTTTAATGAATAGAGCGTACTTGCGTTTAATTGCGTAACTTTTCGAACGAGGTTTAGGACAACTTAACTGTTATTTTCTCAATTTAACATGATATTAAAATCTACCTACCCGTTTGTACGAAACGTTACGCAATCAACCAGTAAGTGACCGATTACCGTGGTATCATACGAGGGCGACACTGAAAGTCTTTAGAACTGGCCACTTGTAATAAATATAATAAAAAAATAAGTTCAAAATTTGAAAATGGAACTCTTTCTTAATATTTTTGTGTACGAATTCCACTCGATTGTCATTTGTTTTACGATTTGGCGGCAAATTGAAAATTGTGTGTACTACGTGAGCATGAATTTAACGCGAGAAAATTTTCGAGCAATGATTTTTTACGACTTTCGATGTAATTTAAGTCAACAAGAAAGTTATGATAGACTTCGATTGGCCTTTCACGATGAAGCCCCATCTCGTGCTACTATTTACAACTGGTTTAATGAATTTAAACGTGGCCGCACTGATCTCACTGATGATCTGCGCGAGGGCCGGCCTTCTACGGCGACTACTGAAGATAACATCAGTGTTGTGCGGCGTATGATAGAGACTGACAAAAGAGTAACCTATCAGCAGATTCGTACAAGCTTAGCCATTGGTATGAGTCAAGTCCACAAAATCCTCCATGAACATTTAGCGGTGAGGAAGCTTTGTGCCCGGTGGATACCTCATAATTTGACAGAAGCCCAAAAAGTCCGTCGTGTTGATTGGTGCCGTGAAATGGGTCAAAGATTCAACGGAGGTGACTCAAATGCTGTGTTCGACGTAGTTACGGGTGACGAAAGCTGGATTTACTGTTATGATCCTGAAACTAAAAGACAGTCTGCTGAGTGGGTGTTTCCTTCCGAGGAGTTGCCTACTAAAGTGAAGAGAGGTCGAAGTGTGGGAAAAAAGATGGTGGCCTCGTTCTTCGGAAGGACTGGTCATTACGCAACAATTATTTTAGAGGATCAAAAAACAGTTACTGCGAAGTGGTACACTAACAATTGTTTACCACTTGTCTTGGAAAAAGTTCGAGAAAAACGGCCTCGCAGTAGGATCCTGCTTCACCACGACAACGCCTCATCGCACACCGCCAAGCAAACGATCGACTATTTGGCGACGGCAAACGTGGAATTACTGGGTCACCCACCTTATAGCCCCGACCTTGCACCTTGTGATTTTTATTTATTCCCAAAAATTAAAGAAAAACTTCGAGGAAAACGTTTTATGGACGCCGACGAAGCAGTGGCTGCGTTTCAAAAGGCCGTCGAAGAGACCCCTAAGGACGAGTGGGCAAAGTGCTTTTCTCAGTGGTTCTATCGAATGCAGCGATGTATTGATGTGAAGGGAGGCTATTTTGAAAAGATATAATAAAAGTAATAAGTTGCTTGATTGCTCAGTTTTTGATTTTCTAAGAACTTTCAGTTTGACCCTCGTACTTATAGGGCTATGTGACTATTAATTAAAAGATCATACGGAATTTATTTTAAGTAGGTATGTGAGATTTAATATGTAAAAGTGAAAATGTATTAATTAACCCTCTCACCGCCGATCGTCGCACATGCCTGAGAGCGCTACGGGCACTTTTTCCTACATACGGACATTAAACTGCTACGGATTACGGCGGTGAATGGGTCAACAAAATCAATCGCAACATTCTTTTGCGTACAAAAATGACACAACGTTGGTGTCCGCGGCAACGAAAATGTTAAATAAGTTACATTGTGCAAAGGGAATCAGGTGCTTTAAACATCTTGCGTCACTAAGAAGACCAGTGTGATAGATAGTCTCGACCTTTGAGGTGATATGGTAGTGGTGAAATTTGAGCAACGAAGATGCGTTTAAATACAGTAGAACCCGCTTAATACGATGACTATTTAAAGAAAAACCCATTTGCATACACTTTGTCACGTTTAATACGACTCGCGGCCCTATTAATACGCCATCTGTGCCCACCTTGTACCTTTGAACAATGTTACCGACTTGTATACGGGCGATAAACATGCTGTACGAATAATACGCAAGGGAACGCGATTCCACCGTCGCCTCCGCTTGTTCCAATAAGTTTGCAGCACTGACTGAGCGATGGGCAAATCTTATCGTATCTACCTACACCTCGATTTCATTCGCTCATTACCACTATATCTTAATAGTAGATAGTGTCTCAAGGGAGAAAAATATTATATAATATTATATTTACGGCGAGGGCGTATATTTAATCCTGAATGAAGCGAAAGATTCTAGCGAGGGATTCTATCGTAGAATCTTGAGCGTAAAGAGGGATATAAGTGTTTACGCCCAATATGGAAATAATTTTGCTATCGAATGTAGCATTATGTGCTGCTTTTCACACCTTCTATGAGGAAAATTGAAATCCCTCATTTGAGGGCAACAATGGCTCTTTTCTGAATAGCAAGAACATCGAACAAAAGTACAACTATGATCCCTTATTTGAGGGCTATTTTTCTGAATAGCAGGTGTGAAAAAGTTGCTATTTTTTCCCCCGCATAATTTGCTTTCCCGCTGAAGACGCGCTTTTGGCCTACTGCTCCCGTCAGAATCTCTTAAACCGGGTTTTACTGTAGTTCGAAATGGCTCTTACAAGAAAAGTTATTTACTAAGTTTTTCGCTCCGAGCAGCTAAGCTATAAGAATTTACAATAAATAGTAGCATCATCACAGGACT
The DNA here is from genome assembly GCA_963854355.1 of Epinotia brunnichana. Taxonomy (NCBI): domain Eukaryota; kingdom Metazoa; phylum Arthropoda; class Insecta; order Lepidoptera; family Tortricidae; genus Epinotia; species Epinotia brunnichana. The sequence goes on along the minus strand of OY977942.1, from coordinate 19,724,764 downwards.
GAGACGAGTGGCGAAAAGGAACAGGACTTTGCTAGCAGTGGTACACAATAGAGGCTAATAAAAAACAGTAAATACAGGTTACAGTAGACGGAAGTCTAGGAAGGTGCTAGCGTACACACCTATGAGGGAGGAAGAGTACGCTATAATAATAATAATAATAATAATTTATTGATAAAACATAATGTACATCAGTGTTTACTATAAACTAGGATCTTAATATTAGAGGCAAATAACACGTGCCTGAACTAGGATACCCTGTGTTTCAGGCAAAAAAGAACTAACAATTGAATATGTTATTCACATGCAAAATATTATTCTTATTTACTAGGTTGTACAAAATAATTAGTAAGTTAATAACCTATATATAAAAAAGGTATAAAAAGATAGAAGATAGAACAAAATTATTTTAAAAAGATAAATAACTTCTCAGTATCGTCATAGGACATATTATGTAGGGCTTCTCGTAGCGTTGATTTACATTTCATGTAGTTTAGGGGATATAAATCTAGCCGTGCATTAAGTCTTTTGTAAAGAAGTGGACCTAGGAAAAGAAAAAATCTAGAAGAGAAAGCGTGTCGTGTTTGAGTATAATTAGGACAAACAAAATCTTTACGCCTTTTAAAGAAAGAAAAGAAAGAAAGAAAGAAAGAAACATTTATTCGAGACAAACAACACACAGCGTTTGTCACGAAACGGTTCTATCTCAGCATAATGCTGGCATTGCTGCCAGCGCTGGTCTTCCGATAGAACCGTCGAGTGAGTTCACGGTGGATAACAAACAAAATAATGATATAAAATTAATTAAACACGAGAAGGGACAATTAACGAAATTAAAAATAGAACATAAAATATAATAATATTGTCCAGTGGTCTATGAACGCAGCCATTTCACTCCTGCGCGATCCGTAACAGCACACTAGCGTCATTGACACTGACAGTGACAGAAGTGACAGGTGGCACTGGCAGACAGGCGTCATTCTTTTCAATTAAACATGTAATCAACAATAATGTTTGAAAATCTACAATATGCTAAGTATAATTAATTTACTGGCATGATCAGTGTTGTAAGGGGTTTCAGCGTGCTGTTTTAAAACTGTGTGCAATATAAATAATTGTCGGACTGTTAAAACTTCACATGATTTATAAAGCAGGCTAGTGGGGAATTGATAGGGGCGGAAAGTAGAAACCTTAAGAATTGCTCTCTGGGCCCTTTCTAGGTTTAGTAATGTGGTTTTAGCCAAGCCACCCCATGAAGAGATGCAGTAAGTTAATACAGATTGACATAACGCAAAGTAAACTTGTTTGATTATGTGCGAGTCTCCGATCGTACGTATTTTTTTGAAAATAAATATTAACTTACGAACTCTAGTGCACAACGCTTCCACATGAAGTCGAAAAGAGAGAGAGTCATCAATTATGATTCCTAAATACTTTATTTTGTTTGTGGTAGCTATGCCCGGACATGCACACTGGTTATTTGTGGGATGTTTACAATTGTGAGCATAGATTTTAAGGTTAGTCGGAGCTAGTTTCGATTTGCGCATGGAAAACTTTATAACATTTGTTTTCTCCGAGTTCAGGGTTAGTAGGTGATGTAGAAGCCAGTTACTTACGATATTAAAGCCTCGCTGTGCATATTCATAGACTTGCTCTACTGAGTTTGCAGAAAAAAGTAGGACAGTGTCGTCAGCGTATGAAATGATTTTACCACAGTCGATTTTAAGATTACAAAGGTCATTTATATAAATTAAAAACAGCGTAGGACCTAAAATACTTCCCTGTGGGACCCCAAAAGAGGCATTATGTAGGTCAGAACTCATAAAATTGTCGATTTTTGTGCGTTGCGTGCGGCCGTCTAAATAGTCTGCAAATAATTTGAGCTGCGTACCTCTGATTCCTAATGATTCAAGCTTGTGAAGCAGGATGGGAACGGAGACGGTATCGAAAGCTTTAGCAAGGTCAAGGAAGATTCCCAAAGTCTGATTACCCTTGTCTAGTTCTTGCACTAAAAAGTCAGTCAGTTCGTGTACGGCGTCGGCAGTTGATAGTTTCGACCTAAATCCAAACTGACTTTTAGACAAGATAGCTTGGCTCTCTAAATATTGGACAAGCCTATTATTGATGATTTTTTCTAATATTTTTGACGTCGAAGGTAGTATGGAGATTGGTCTATAATTTGCTATGGGGGGGGTATGAGTGTGTCTAAAACTTCAAAAGTTAGCTGACTAATATAAGAAGCTGCTGGAGAAGTATATCTTACCAAGCTGTTTCCGGATACCGAGTGGCTGTCGACTCCGCCAGAGTGAGTTGATGAGCGTGGGGTCCCCACGAGTGCGCCAGTCGCGGTATCCTCGCCCTCTGGAATACTGACTGAATCTGCGTACAAAATACGAACACGTTGGCATGCATAAACTTCCGCTCTCAACGTGTACTTGAATGAGTGTGCACAGCGCGCGAACAATTCGCAGATCGAAGAGTGGCGACTAGGTGTGAGAGACCCGTTCGCCCGCTGTGCTCCCTCGTAATGAGACGGCAAAACTGTCAAAGGTGCTGTTGATCATAAATTTGGCGTGAAGCCAAAACTTTCAATGCCGAAGCTGTTCATACAAACTCGAGGATATTACACAATTACAGCAAAAAAGCGAAATTGAATTGTTGCCATATTCCGTCCATAGGATATTTACTGCGGTCGTGCGGGATTCACCTAGTAAAAAGGTGCATGCGATTGCAATCATAAACTACCGTGACAAATATATAAAACATTGACATTATTGTAATATTATAAACTCTAAAGCAAATCGAACTTGAATCCGCTAAACAATAAGAAAAACAAATAAAACGGCATCGCAGCTCGGCCGGCCGCTGACGCGATTACGTTCAGTCGTAATTGATAAAATTTCTACTGTATTTTTTTAAACCTCGTTAGTCGAGAATGTTCTACAAAACAATTCAATTTCGCAACTTCGTCTCGGTCTAATTGACTAAATTATAAAATGATTTTCATTTTGAACCTTATTAGAACGTAAGTTACAAACCTTACGTAAGTAATGAATTCCGTTCGAAGGTAAAGATATTATACATAAAAATTCAGATTAAATCCCGAGTAAAATCGCGCATATAGACCTTATAATATTACACTAATATTATGCTCCCAATGCTACTAGTGAGTCAAACGTGCAAATAAAATATTAAAATATTGTATGGTCATGCAGCGGAACTCTACAACAATCTGCATCCATCAGCAACAATCGATGCTTCGCTCGTTATCGATTTTTGCTTTTGGTTCCTATACATATAGTTATACGAGTACGTTACAAATAAAACTTGCTCAACGTAGATAATTAAGTTGTAGATGTACTACAGTCTACTTACATTGTCTCGTCGCACCCATTTTGTAGCAGATAATGAAATACGTAATTACGTGACATTACATTTGTTAATGTGACATTGGAAAAATAAACAGTTGTGTTTAGAAAATACAGTGGAATGTAATAAATTCTGGGGCTCGAAAAGAATTGCCGGTACGCTGCGTACCGTAAAATGGGGTGAGTAGGGTCAAAACTTACATTCAAACCTCGAAAACATTTTATTTTTACTTATACAAACTGAATGGTGTATATAAATAAGAAGTGTTCCAGACGTTTGTATTTTAGTTTTTATTTTTAGTTCCTATTCATAACTTTGACAATAAACAGGAAAACCTACCGTACCCCGTAGTCCCTCGTAATTGGGGTGAGACGCGTTTTCATTGGTCAAGATTGTTGGATAGATTTTATTATTATGAGTATTACTATAGCTCCATTTTAAATTGGAATCCATTATTTTTGTAGCAGTAGCCTTAAAATCCCATCTCACCCCCCTTTCAACCCTTCTCTCCCCATTCATAACCCAACTCTCCCCGTGAACCCTAATCACCCCATTTTACGGTACATACAAAAAAAGATGGCGGCGGGCAAGATGCGTCGATTGCCCGTTCCGGCCGTCGGTATCCACCTGGATACCATCGCTATAGCACAGTTAGCAGTCGCAGTCTTACCTAATGAAACGACTCCCACTCCTATATCTAAGAATCATCCATCCCATATGCTGGGCTGATACTCGGATACATAATTTATGTTATATAGCTACCGCAGTGTAACGCCAGGAATGCAATTTTAATATTGTGCATGTGCACCGTGATTAGAATTCCGCAGAGTACGTGGGCGATTACTGGTGTAATCAATAGCGCTACGTACATTGTATATTGTATCAAATAAGCTAAGCATAATTAAAGTGAAATCAACTTTTACTCAACTTACTAATGTTTTTAGAATTATGTAGGTAAGTATAGAAATATTGTGCGCTTATATTAAAGAAATTTTGACCTAAATCTAATTGTTTAATCGCTGCGGTAAATATAGTATTGGTGCTTTTCAATTTAACAATTTGTACTATAAAAAAGGTGTATTGTATACATATAACAGTATGTCATATTTGGTTTATGTCATACTGTTGTTAGTGGCATTATATAAAAATATAAATAGAAACAAAGTTACTTATTTTCGGGTGGCGTCTCATTCTGCGGCCCTAACCACCGGTAGCTTGTGCCCTGTCCCGCCGATGGCGGCACCCTAAGGTTTTGATAGTGTTTTATTATATTATTTTTGTTGAAATATTACGTATATGAGTACTGTTAACCAAGCTTAAAAGGAAACGTTACCTAAGGCGCTGTAGGTTCATGGTCTTCTCTCCCTCTCACTGAGCATAAGCGTGAGCGAGATGGAAGTGCGTGTTCGGAAGCGCGGATATCATGATTTTTAATTTAATTATTTTGTGTTTAAATAAAAAAAGTATTAATCACTAAGTACCCGCAAACATGCTATTGCCGATTTTTAGAACCAATTTTAATATGTGTATCTTTTGTGCATAATTTGTTACGAATGTTTTGTGTATTTTAGATCTATGTTCGTAATTTTTTTTTTATCGAGCGAAAATTGCTTAATCATGTTTTGAATCACTGATCTCGCTGCAGAAAAGCCTCAAGATTACTATTTGTATTATTATAAACAGACGCATTATATTGTTTCAAAAACTCTGTTCGCTTAACTTCGATGAACCTACGGCGCCTTAATACAAATAATAATCAAGTTAAAATGTGTTGCTCATAACAATCTGTATCAGGGTAATTTGAATCATACTGTAAACATAAATTCCAAGCATCCATTACCCAGGAGGTCAATCTGGTTCAACGTATTGGTTTAATATGAAATTGATATGTGTTCCGCACACTCATTCTGCCACGTTTAATTGCAGTGTCAAACCAAAACGTATAGTATAGATTTAGATTTATTTATTTCACAATATAAAAATACAATATAAATTACGCTAAGTTAACTTACACGACTTTATATTATGATCGTCTAGTAATTAAACAAAGAATAAAAATCAAATTAAATTAAGTACAAATTATAAATGTCAACATACAAGTTAAGACAAGAAGAGAATAATATAATTCAATAAAGTTCGTCAAAATTCATATAGTCCGATAGATCCTCGGGAAGTGCTCGGCGCGAACTCCGAGACAACGTAGACATGCTACGTGCTTCGCCACATGGTTTACGGCGTAGTGCTACGCTTGTTGCGATATATGGAGCTTTCCTATTTAATTCCCGAGCAGTGAAAAGTTGGCGGAGTTGGGCGGTATTCGAGTAATTAAACTAGATAAAGACGCGCAGCGAAACACTTGTTTGCTGCATTAGTGCAGTTTATGGACGCCTGCAAATATTCTAGGTATACTTTCGGCTTTTAAAGGCCTTTTTTAAGATTAAAACTAAAGGACTTTTATGACCGATTTCATAATTTTAAATGGATGTATATTGTAAGGTTATTTTATTTATTACGCTGCCGTATTACTTAACAATTTTTATGTTAGTGTAGTTAGGGTGGGTATGTTCGATGTTATGTAGCGGCTGCCCACAGTTGACCGTCGAGCAGATTCGTGTTCCAATCGATTTGTTGATTGATGTGAACGGGTCCCCAGGGTATCCTTGGGCAATGATTGCAATGCCCTACATTTACTTAAACCCACTCCGTTACGTGTAGCTCGTAGTTACAAAGGCACAATCACTACAATTGAACAAGAGAACGATTTCTTCCACTTAAATGTGATTTTTTTTAAAAAACACAACGTTTTAAATCAGTCAAATACAATAAATATGTGATTCGGTACTAACCAATATTAATCTTAATACAAACAAAATATTACTTCAATTCATTATTCCAAGACACTTGTTGTCTTTACTCGGAACAAGAAAATATAATTTTCATTAAACTTACATAGGTAAGGTAAGGTACCTATGCATGTGAGAGTAATTCTATATATTTCTATTCTTCTGTATATACCTACTATCAGAAGTACCAGTATTTTGTGGGATACATCTTAGCATGCCATTTACCCTCGTTACGCTTCGATATGCTTCACTGAGTAGGGAGACTAGATAGCTACTTATGTCCCTATAGGTAACGACGGCATCATACGATACCACGATGCCTACAATGATTTTGCAAATCCAATATATTAAACACCAACCAACGGATTGCCAATTTAATTTGTTTACATTTGTTCCACGCGCGAATATTTATTGGGTTAATAAAAGGGTAATCATATCTGTAACGTTTAGGGCAGCAAAACTGTTTAATATTAATGTTGGACGGCTTGAAATTAAATTACTGTAATATGTTTAACGTAGTATCTGCTGTGATTACATTTATTGTATAGCTACAATGCCCATGACTTTTCAACTTTCATATAGTTCGTGATAGGATGTATATATACATTAAGTATTTGATAATGCGAAGGTACACGAATTTAATTAAAAACTTTCGACTCCAGGATCCGATAATTACGTTTTAGACAAAATACAAGTTATTATTCATTATCTTCCTCTCAGAGCATAGAATACTAGAGAGAGGACAAGCCGCCGGCGGCTGTGTCGCAGCTGTATGCTCAATGGGCATACACTGCCATACTGTGCACGCGTGCTGATCGCAGAGAATATTACGTTTTTTCCCAAAATGCCTGATATGATGCGCGTTTATTGTCAAATAAGCGTGTAGGTATACAAGTGTGTGTGTTTTAGATGTGTGCGTGCTTTGTCTTGTCAATTACTTGGGCGTTGTGTGGGTTAATGTACTTGCGACAGGCTCACTCTATACAAATCGGCGGCCATGTCCGATCTCCTTATATTCATTCATCTGTGATCTTCCTTTATATTTGTGCTCGAAGAAAATAAAATGCGCATTATGATTTAATGCCTTCGTTGTTTTGTTTCTGTTTTGTAGTATTAGTTCCGCCGGTACATATTTATTTTCTTGACACTAAGTTTTATTCTGCTTATTTCTAATCCCATCAATGACCTTTAAAATATATACAGCAACTTTCATAGATAGAAACTTTACCTAATACTTTATTTTTTTATTTAGTCTGCAAAATTAATATGAGATGCTTTACTAACGGTATTTACATACAATGTGACATAATTTAATCGGTAAGTAATGTATGTTTCAATATTTTTATATGATATATATAAATGTAATATTCTAATGCATTAAGAATAAAATCACCGAATCATTTAGCGAGAAGTAATCGTTATGATGTAAAGACTATACAATATCAGTTCATCGATGACATGGCACGTACCAACTACGTTTCACTGCTATCGAATTTGAGTATAAATTAGTCATTGTAGGGTACGAATACTCCATGAATACTCTCTCCACATCGGAGGCCATTTGTCTTCACTCAGTGACAGCCATGAGATTCAGTATGATGTGTGTTAATGCCAAGTGTCATTTCCGTTTTCAACTTCGAAAATATTATTATCTTTATTCGACGGAAAACTTGGGCGCAGCTTTTTACCATACCAATATAAAAATACAATCAAATTCATCAACCATTTAATTCATCTTATGATGTAAGGAAATAGTAGATTGTTAACCAAGGGTTGAAAGTGACTCATTACACTCGAGATATTTCTGGCGCTCGAACGAAGTGAGAGAGCCAATAGTTCGAGGGTGAAATGGGTAATTTCACCCGAGTTAAACACTCTACTTTTCATTTCGACTGTGAGGAAAATTAATTATTCGATTTTAGAAATACCTAAGTAAAATAATTGAAACTATATCCAACCTCTAACCTCTTTGCACTGGCCACTTGCCACGGCCTACTCGATTGTAATCGAGTAGGCCGCGACGCAACTAATCTAGAGGGCCATGCCGACACGTGAAAAAACAAACAAAACAAAAACAAACAGAACAAAAACAAAAAAAAAAAAAAACGAACAAAAAACAAAACAAACTTACAAAAAAACTGAAACAAACAAACAAAAACAAACAAACAACAAATTTTCTAGATTTTATGGTATTTTTACAATACGCAAAAATTACTTTCCACCAGGAAGAAAACGCTATTTTCCACCCGGCTATATGCCCATGAAAAGTCAACTTTCAGAACAGGAGAGATGAAAAAGAAGTTTACATGGTATCTATGACTTTTTGTTACACAATAATGTTTTGAAACCATAATATTTTGAAAGTAATACAATACGATTAAAATCAGTTAACGATTCTGAAGTTAGCCTCGAGTCACCTCCCGCATACCCGCCTGACCCCTCTGACACCTTTGCGGCGCTACTAGTAGCTAACATCAGAATCGTTAACTGATTTTAATCGCATTGTACCTAATACGATTAACTCGAACACCACTGCGGCGTATAATAAATAAATAATAAATAAATAAATAAATAAATAAATATTACGGGACAATCTTACACAAAGCAACCTAGGCCCACGGTAAGCTCAATAAGGCTTGTGTTGTGGGTACTAGGCGATGATATATATAATAGATACATACATATAGATACTTATATACATATATAACATCCATAACTCAGGAACAAATATTCGTGATAAACACACAAATAAATGCCCTGACCGGGATTCGAACCCGGGACCTCCAGCTTCGTAGGCAGAGTCACTACCCACTGGGCTACGGAGGCCGTTATAATACGTATGCACATTAGATTATACATATTGATATGTATGTTAGTATGTAACGTATATGTAAATATGGGCCTTTGTTACCTGATTTGAATAAATAAACTTAAGTTAACACGACCTATTACATACCTATTTCAAAACTTAACTAAAATAATCGTCATTATACAAATAAGACAATTTAAACATATATCATAAAATATTCGGTCATGTAAAAAAAAACTCAATCTATATACTTTTTTACAATTCGCTGTTCCGAGAATTCACGCTTTTATTTGTAAATGTCGGTGAGCATTTTGAGCCGGCATTGAGTACTCAATGCCCGAAGGTGAACTTTATTGACGCGCTACCGGTCTCTATCCGTTCAGGTGAAACTCTCTCCGTGAAACTTCTTGTTCAGAACAAATACTGCATCGAATCTGACTACGGAGTATGTAATGCTTCCCGGCTTTGGGAGCACAAAGGTTTAACGTTCTAATTAACAGCACGTAGGTATGAATAATAGTAGTTTATGCTACTGATACATAATGAGAGGCCTTAAAATAGGAGTGTGGTTTTATGAAACGAGCGTCAGCGAGTTTCATAATAGGATCACACGAGTGTTTTAAGGCCTAATTATATACAGTTGCATACCCTACTTTATCTAAACACATATCATAAGTACTCTAAGATGGGTTCAGAAGCCGTAGGAAAATGACCTGCATTGCTACGAGTGCTACCTGTAAGTTATCTAGAAAAAAAAAAAAAGTGAAAAAAAAAATGAAAAAAAGTTTTTTTTTTTTTTAATTAAAAAAAAGTTAGAAAAAGTAAAAAAAAGTGAAAAAAGTAAAAAACAGCAAAAAAAATTAAAAAAAAGTGAAAAAAAAGTGAAAAAAGCAAAAAAAAAGTAAAAAAAAGGTAAAAAAGGAATAAAAGTGACAAAAATTGAAAAAAAAGTACAAAAAAGTAATAAAAAGTAAAAAAAAAAAAAGTAAAAAACAGCAAAAAAAATTTTAAAAAAGTGAAAAAAAAGTAAAAAAAAGTGAAAAAAAGTAAAGAAAAGGTAAAAAAGAAATAAAAGTAACAAAAAGTAAAAAAAAAGTGCAAAAATTTAAAAAAATAATAAAAAAAGTGCAAAACAGTTAAAAAAAAGTTAAAAAGCGGAAAAAATGTTCGAAAAGTAAAAAAAAAGTGAAAAGGGTAAAAAAAAAATAAAAAAAGTTAAAAAAGTAAAAAAGAAAAAAATGATAAAAAAGTAAAATGAAAAAACATAATAAATTGACGTTTCGTATCGATAACTGTTTTAATATCTATAGATACTAGACTAGAGACCCACTTGAGTTTTGACAGCTGTTCCAAATTTAAACTCATAACGATACCGATAATCTGTACTGTAATAACATTACAGTACAGATTTTACCTACTACCACAGACAAGAAAGTTGTCATAGTAAAATTGGTTGTAATAATGCTGGTCATTACCGACGGTTTCTGAACGCATTTTAGAACACTAATGATATGTGCGTAGATAAAATAGTTTTTCAACACATTTGCTCGTAACGTGCCTCTTATTGTGCCGCTTTTGGGCTCATAATCCTGGGTATTAAACACGCGTGTTTAATAACATTACGACACTCGTGTAGTTATATTTATATCCCGATTAAGACACGTTGGCACCTTGCAGCAAGGTGTATGTATGGACTCGGCGCATTCTTAAATTGACCGGGTTATACAGGTTTGTTTATAATTCTCGGCAAATGGATGCTTACTCGACTAAACAAATTAAATCCTTATTGTGGATTAATTGATTATTTCTTGTTGGATTTGATATAGAAACGTTTCATTTAGTAAAACTATTTACTTTTGATAACATTTTACATGAATTTATATTGAATAAGAAAATATTTATTTTATTTTGTATTGGCTGTTTAGAGATTTCACCTAAGCCTCGCTGCGGGCGCACTGCGCGAACTTCACGAAAAAAAATAGTTGCGCGCCATTATAGGTAATTTCACAAATATTTGTAAACATTGGTTTAAAAATGTTGACTCGTAGTGAATAGAAAAGTGATAAATAGATTTGACGCCACTGTACATTCTTGGAGATGTACAAATATGTGAGTAAAAACCTGTTGTCATCAATAACTAAAGGAAACAACTTAGGAGCCGGTAACATGTTCATTTTATGAAAAGGATTTTTTCCTCGCAAATGTGTTGAAAAACGTCGTATGACACGCGAGAACTTTGATAATTACATCCTCGGCTCTATAATCACGCTCACCTGCGGTTCGCGTGACAATTCCGCCTCTGATGTAATGATCAACATACCTCACTTGTATCATAATGTACTATTAAATATGCGTATCATAGGTAGGCATAGCACAATATTAAAGAGCGTCCAATATTAACCACATTACAACTCGTAAGTTTGAATACTTAACGTTTTGGCACCTAAACTAAACCAATTATTCATAAAGTAATTTAACCAAGAGCTACGTAAATATACTTCTTGCCCTCAGCATTTATTGGTTACGTAAGAGGATAGTAACTAAACGGGTCGGATGTTTATACAAAAAAAATACGACAGTGTTTTATGTAAGTTGTACGATTTATTTTGCTGTTATTATTACGCTGCATAGTATTCAGAGACCTTTTATGTTATTCAAAAAAGGGGTACTAAACCTCGGCAAAGGGCGCCGACCCCGCCGGCAGGCACCTTAAAAATCGGTCTCTGAACATCGCGTAGTTTAATAAGTGTCAATGTAGACACTAATTAGTAATTAGTTAATTACTATTGCAACCTATATTTTGATACCGTTAACTTGCGTTCTGTACCTACTACAAGTAATAGGAAGGCAAGAGGTGTTGGGTAAAATGTCCCTTTTAAAAAGTTCCGACGTTGCTTTGCAGTTATTATAAAATTGTGTCGAACGATATTTTTGAACAACGTTGGTCGCGCTGTGTAATTACACAAGGTAAAAATAAATACTTGAATCAAGAAATTAATTAAGACCAGCGCCATGCCATTATCTTGAATGAAACAGAAATCATCTTGAATTAATATGGTTCTCTCGGAGCAAGAGAAAAATATCTTGGCTCAAGAGAATTTCGCTTCATTGGAGATAATTTAACATTTTCCCAATTAATTTCTTACTCGTAGATCATGAATCTCGAATCAAGAAAGATATTTTTCTGTGTATGGTATTCTAACAACTAATACCCTGTTATCTCAGTGTAGTGCGTAGAATAAATAATCAAATATTTGAACATAGAATTTCATCTAAGTACGTTTTAGGATAGATCACAGTCTCTCACTTTCATGTGTTTGTAATTTTAAAGGGAAATGCTGCTAGAATATCGATATCCTATCGTTTTATGTTTTGATTGTCAACATGTCATCTAATGGAATGTATAGTCATTTCGTTTGTGCGACGTGTCTAACACTCGATCGGACACGCGTGTCTCAGCACTTAAACTACACGAAAGTTTGATTCCGCATCCAAGTTTTGTTTGTCTATGGATTCGGCACGCGAAAATTCTTGCGCCGGAAGCTAGGATCTGTTGCCTGGTAAGGCTTGAATCACACTGGGGTGGCCTGCGTAAACTAACCAGCCTATTTCAGGCATAATAAGGACAATGTTTTAGACTTAAGACTTGGTCACACAGCTGCGCGACGCCAGCGGGACGCGTTAAGCCTCGTACAGACTGGAGCGGCCTGCGGCGGCGGTCAATTCTACTGTTGACCGGCACCGCTTGCGTTGCGCATTCTGTCAGGCCAAGCCTATTCCTGCCACTGAGATAACAGAGTTTATTTTATGAAAGACGGGTCGAAGGTAAATAAAGTAGTCGATGTCCGTACCTGCGGACGCCGCCGTGGCCGGGCGTCGCGGTCGAGTGCGGCACGCCCGGCGGGACCTGCGCGCCGCCCTGCACGCCGCCCTGCGCCGTGCCCTGCGGCGCGCACACACAACACCCTGCACTCACAAAAAAATGTCACGAATTAGCAAATTTTTAAGTCACAGCGTTTGCCCTGACAGCATATAACAAAACCTTTACCAGTAATTATTTGTAACCTTAGCGCTTTGGTTTGCATATTGGTTTGCACTAGCTAAACATAAAAAAAAACATCCAATTAATGACTCTGGAGGTTTAGGTATTCAAATTACGTGGTTTTTTTTGTGGCCAACACCTTTTTAACTATTCATGCAATCCTAATAAACGTATTAGGTATATAATGAAAGCTGAGCTTGCGCTCTGCAAAAAAATCCATTGTATTTTGTTTTAAATTATTACAGATAAAATAATGGTCCATGTCTCCGTGTGAAACTATTTTCCGATAGTTTGATTGTAAGGTACCTATGTTCTGAAATCACCAGTTTTCGAAAGATATGTCAAACTTTTCTAATAAAAATAAAAGTGAGCAACACAAATGGAAAAACGATAAGATAATTGATGAGTTTTATCGGTATTTCTACGAACAGAGGATAAAGTTGTTCATAATCTGTTAAATCGTTCCGAAGTTGCTTTTCATAGTGTGTTTCCTTTGATTTATTACAAAGTGATCTTGAACCGCTGTATACTATACAACGGTTCAAGAATAAAAAAACCATATATAGAATAAAACTATACAATGGCATAGGTTTTATGGCTACTACTGGGTAAATGTAGTGGACACATAGCGAGAATATTACATTGTTTAACAAGGGGTGTAAGAGAAATATTGCAAACGAGAGTCTATCAGACGGAGGGCTTTTGATGACTCGAGTTTGCAAGGAAATAAATAACTACAAAAGACAGAAAAATCTCGGTTTCATACAAGCGCACCAAAGCGCGCAGCTTCAATATTTCGACCAATCACAGAGCAGTATTCTTGCAGCGCATGGCCTGCTTGATTTTTATTCAACCAATCACAGAGCAGTGTTCTTGCAGCGCATGGCCTGCTCGATTTTTATTCATCCAATCACAGAGCAGAATTCTTGTAGCGCGTGACCACCTAGATTTGCTTTAACAATCAGATCACACACAAGGTCATAACTCCCTAGGGAGTTATAAAAATACATAACTCCCGCGGGAGGTAAATCAGCTATAGCTGTTCTATACACCCTTTACGAGCAAGTGTGATGAAAAACATTTTTGGTATTGGTATATCGGCAGTGGTAAGTTTGATAAAGTTGGCGGGAATATACAGAAATAACCCCAGTATTCTTGATCTGAAAAACTCACTGAAAGTATTTTTTTCTCTTGACGCCTCATGTCAGTTCTCGTTGTTACGCTTTCTCGCTCATTATTATTTTGTAGTAAATATGAAGAAACGAAGGGGAATTAGGACAAGGCTCGCCGCACAATGACTGGCTTTGTAAGGTGTGCCGGTCCTGATACTTCTGCGGAACAAAGCGGCTGGACTACTATACCTACTATCCATTGTTTTCATTTTAGTCTCAATAGAGCACGTCTGTCTCGTTTATAAAGGAATCATCATTTTGTTTTCACGAATTGAGTAAATTTTAATAAAACACGAAATTGCTTTTTATGCTCTTTTGTTTTTTTTTTATAATATATTTAATTCGTTTTATAGAAAATAAAACGCGGTTTCTTTAATTACGAATGTTAATACGTTTTCATTTAGGTACTAATAAAGAACTTCATGGAGGTTTGTAATTCCATCTGATTCTTTGAGATGCTCAATAATAATTTAGACTGGAAATGTGCTAGAATATTTCATTTTTATTATAATAATTATTTTATAAATTGTATTAATAGTTTGGTCCTATTGTCGAGATACTCGAGATTTTTTATAGCAAATGTATGATCTCTCAAAAGGCATCCGGTATCAGGTGAAGTGAAAATCACTTATATTATAAACATTTCGTACTTAGATCGCATGAGATTCCCTTGTGGTTTGACGATATTTTCAAACATTTTCGAAATACGGACAATGCGCAGCAGACTCTAAAAATCTAATGTAAATTATATTGCTTTCATAAAAACTGGAAACAAATAGTGAGTCTGCTGTAAATATCTGAGCATCAAATAGTGGTAGCGTCGAGTAAATCTGTATTGTTTGGTACAGGAACGCTGGCTCCCGAAGCCATAAAGCCCGCTCGGTTTGCCTTCTGCGCCAATAAAGACGTTCTCTGTGGAGTGGACAGCGACGGTATCGCACTAAATTACTGCCACCACTAACGGTTTATTACGTTTGAATTAAAAACATTTCGCGCTCGTAAACTAACATTGGGCTCTAAGCCAAGTGCTATACCTACCTACTTACTCTCAATATAATGTCTACTATCGCCTTGTGGTTAGCGATTTCTAAATAAAATCAACTTGTTTTATCTTTGCATACGATTATCATCATCTGTAGGTATTACCAGTATTCAATGGCACAATTCAAACACCTTGAATATAATTAGTGTAATAGTGTACTTGTAGTTTGTTTGTTTATCTACCGTATATTGTCGAAATTGGTAGCATATGTCGGCTTTATCGGAAATCCTTAATTCGGTAATCAGAATAAAACTCCCGCGTATAACGCTATCCCAGTCGCACCATAAAGGAGCCCAGTCCGCCACCTAGACCGACCACTGATATTGGGATAGGTACTATTTTTACGGAAGCGCTGGCCGTCTGACAGCTACTTCGTCAAGCGAGTGCGCAACTTAATACGAATAAATCTATGTCCTTACTGTAAGGTGCACTTGCATCTAGTTTCTGTATAGAATCCCTGATATCCTACTATCATAGTCGGAGCGACGAAACTCAGTCATTATAACAGACTTTGTGTGTTTTACGAGGGTATTTTTTACGAATGGCTTTTATAGGAGCAATATCGTGATACCTCATCATAGGTCAAGTATATCTGAAATGTTCTCTGCATTAGATCATCCATTAAGTACAATATATTGGTGATATCATAGAGACAACACAACCTAATCATTTTACTTGTGTATACTCAATTTTCGCGTGGAGGAATTTGGCAGAAAAACAACCATTATCCACTAAACAGCCGAGTTCATTTGCAAATAGGGAAATTTACAATAATGTAACTTTTCGCTGTTTTTTAGGGTTCCGTAACTCAAAAGGAAAAAAATGGAACCCTTATCACTTTGTTGTCCGTTTGTCCATGTGTCAAGACCCTTTATCTCGGGAACGCGTGGAGCTATCGAGTTGAAATTAAAACTATATACTCAAACAGTCCCTGGAAGCTGTGAAAAAATCAAACTTCTAAGTTAACGTAAAAAAAAGAAACGGCCGTTAATGCCGCAAAAAACGTATATTTCGACCACAGAACAAGTGATTTTGACACTCAAGGGAATCAAAATGTATAGGGTATTTCCGGTTGACCTATAACTATGAAATTTGTCAAGTAGTATCGTCTTATACTACAAATACAGGAGAAAATCTGAAAACTACACATTTGTAAATAAATCATAAAATTTCAACATTTTCGACACTCTCAAGGGAATCAAACTTTATAGGGTACTTCCCGTTGACCTGTAACTATTAAATGTTGGCAAGTAAGTTTAGTAAGTAGTTTGTACAAGTACAAGTAGTTATACTACAAGTACAGGGGAAAATCTGAAAACTACACATTTGTAATTAAATCGTAAAAAATATAGTCATTTTTTAAAGTAGGTACTTAATCATTTATCAATCATTGAGGTAGGAGGAAATCACGTACGGAACCCTCGGTGAGCGAGTCCAACTCACCCTTGTCCGGTTTTTTTATTATTACATCGCGTTATTGGACTGAAGATGGATGCCATTTCACGAGGAATCACTTTACCTATATCACGGCTGTATTTACCAAGACGGCGGCGACGCCACTTCACACTGAATGCCTTTTTAGGGTTCCGTACTCAAAGAGTAAAACGGGACCCTATTACTAAGACTCCGCGTTCCGTCCGTCCGTCCGTCCGTCTGTCTGTCACCAGGCTGTAACTCACTGATACCGTGATAGTTCCAGCTGAAATTTTCACAGATGATGTATGACGGCCAAGTGCGAGTCGGACTCGCGCACGAAGGGTTCCGTACCATTATCTATAAAAAAAACAATTTCATTCTGTGTTTTTAGTATTTGTTGTTATAGCGGCAACATAAATACATCATCTGTGAAAATTTCAGCTGGAACTATCACGATATCAGTGAGATACAGCTTGGTGACAGACAGACGGACGGACGGACGGACGGACGGACGGACGGACGGACGGACGGACAGCGGAGTCTTAGTAATAGGGTCCCGTTTTACTCTTTCAGTACGGAACCCTAAAAAAGAAAAAGAAACATACAGAGAGCATTAAAGAATAATTGACTTTCAAAACAAAGTTTTAACCGACTTCAAATCAGTAGCCAAATAGCTTCAAGTTTGCCTATACAATTTGAAGCTCTTCAAATTTTATATAACCTCGATTTCTCCAGGATCCCATCATCAGAACTGGATTTTGGTGACAACGGGACCAATCTGGAAGTATATGCTTACAAACAAAGAAAGAATTTCATAATCGGTTCATAAATTACGGAGTTATTGCGTAACATATACACATAAAAAAAATGTATTATATACAGACGAATTGAGAACCTCCTTCCTTTTTGAAGTCGGTGAAAAAGAAAAGAAACGAAAATCTCATTTTAAAAAAATATTATAAAATCTGCTGGGTGAAAATTGTCTTGTCTGGAGTCTCTGGACTGGCCTTGCAAGTTATTATTTAAAAAAACGTAACTAATAACACGTTCGGATTTCAAATATTCTTTGCACTCTTGTGCATGAAATGCAGTTCTGCTTAATCTGTTTTTTAAGAATAAAAAATCGGCCTAGTGCGTGTCGGACCACGCACAAAGAAGTGTTCCGTGCCTGCTACTATGTATCTACACTACAACCTTATTTTTATGTATATTTATTTAGTCATTTTGTTGCAAAAAGCTGGATAAGGCCGTAAATTTTACCACTTTTTGGAATTAAAAATTGTCTCAAAGTTTGACTGAATATTTAAAAAAAACTAACCAGTATTTTCTTATAAAATAACTCTTATTATAATTTGTAGCTTTTTACGTCATACAGTTTTATCTCAAAGTTAAAATACTCCACATAGTTTAATAACTAGAGTGAAATCAATTCGTCCAGTCCACCAAATTTAGCAAAAAACAGCGTGTCTTTTTGATGCATCCAAACACTCGGAACTATAAAATGGCTATTTTTTTCCATGGAAAGTCAAATTCGTTGGGTCTAGAGAATTTGACTTTCCATGGAAAAAAAAAGCCATAGAAATAAATAACATAAAATTAAGCAACTAAATAGTCATTTTTATCTTTAAAAATAAGCTGATTTCATGAATTTATCGCAATTTGAAATGTTATCCCCGTATTTTTGCTTGTACGTTACAATTTTGTACGTTACCACAATCCCACCTGTAAATAATATTAAGCTCTTACGTACTAATTTGTATTGATACTGGCAACACCAATAAAAAAAAGACGCCATTTTGTTGTCTGTGGAGTCGACGAAAATGTTTAAGTGAATATGGACGATTTGAAAAGTAAATAACAGTTTCTATTACACCTATTCCATATACAATATCCATAAGTGCATAGCGCATGCGCAACGTGTGTATTTGTTTCTAATTTAGCTCAAATTAACGATTTATGGTGAGTTATAACTAAAAAAAACGCTTCTACGGTACTTCTACGTTACTTCTATGTTACCAGTAACGTTGATTGTATTGTATCGTAACGTTGAAATTTAATACAAATCCTGCAAGTAGGGTAATCCGCAATGAAACGGACAGGTTTTGAAATGGACACTATAGATATCTGTGTAATTTCCCCAAGAAAACATTCATGTCTTATGGTTGTTGGCAACACTGATGACCATAGATAAACCCACAATAACGACAGATTCCGGCAGCCATTATTTCTTTTACTTTTTCGCAAGTTGTTGAAGCCCATGAACTTCGTAAAAAATATCGTATATTTGCAAACTGATTTAAAATTGGATAATAACTTAAGCTACAATTGTGATAGTTGTATTTGTTGTGAAATATTCACAAAAATATACTGAACTATGAGTTATTTGTACATTAAATACTTAATTATTTGGAATTTGGTTAAAATGTTTTTAGGTTAGATTCGCAATGAATCGGACAGGTACCGTCGCGACACGGACGAACGATTGTCTTGATACGTAGGTAGTACCTACTGATTGATACGAATCTGATCTCAGTTTGAGTTGTATCTGAGTGTTAGAAATATTTAAATAAGTGTTATTGTGTAAAAAGAAATTGATAGCTACTTCTATTGTTGCCAAATTCAAACAATCACTAAGAAGTTGACAGACTAATTATTTAACGTTGTTTATTTTTGTAATTTATTATTTTACTAGCTGTACCCGCGACTTCGTTTGCGTAGGATTAAATGTGTTCCTTCTCTTTGGACCATGGAGGACATAGGTACCTACTTATTGATTATTCATTAGGCCTGCCTAAAATAAGCGCGGCTTGTGGTGGCGGCCAGATGTATAGCTACTATGATAATCAAGGCCGCGTGTGTCTGAAACATTAATTATCATAGTAAACAATTGGCCGCCACCGCAGGTCGCGTTAGCTTGTGACAGGTTTTATAGTATTCCGACAATTCGACCGAAGTTCTGTATAAAATTTATACAGAACTTCGGTCGAATTGTCGGATTATGGCCAGCTCAGCATACAGGACGCAACTATGCGTTCAAGTTTTACTTAAATCCGTTATATCTAATGTCGGTGTAAATTTTAATAAGTCAATATTATTTTTACTTTACTTATTTACAGAAATTGACGGCTTTTAACGGATCTGTATAAAACTGAGTTTAACTATATGTGCCTATAAAAAATAGAACAATTTGTAAAAAAAGGTATAATCATTATAAAAGACATATCTACATCCTTATCTACAAATTATGGGTTTCGCATGCTATGATCTAATTTAAAAGTCGAATCAGCATTTTTAGATTTGAATTGTACAACGTAACAGTTTTTTATTACTTATTAGTATGAAAGACTGTATGTCTTCACATTAGTATTTAATCATGCCATGTACATGCAACCACGTGGTGGGTAGTGACACGTTTGCTTCTACTAAAACAATTAATTAAAAAGTATAAAAATTATATAACATTTAGCAAGTAGGCAGTAGTGTCATCTACATAATGTCTTAGGTACACATATCTATCAATATACAGCCTAAAAATAAACGTGTTACTCTCAAATTTTTTTTTGTTTTAAGACACGGTTAACATATTGCTGTCCGAATATTTATTTACACAGTCATCAATTTCTCGCCGCAACATTGTAAGGAACATAAGTTTGGTTGGGAAACCGTATTATTCGTAGCATTATCAGATAGTTGTTATGAAAATCATCGATATCATGACCAGTAAAGCTTGTCGGTAAGTTACAATTTGATCAGTCCAAGCAACACTTTAAAAAGGCCACTAGTCATAAATATTGACTACACGACGGATTGACGTCTAAATAGACGTGTATTTTTTTTAAACTACCTTTTGTAGTTGTCTCTAAGGGTAAGGCCTCCCGTTTCCGTCATCAGACTAACTTTATATATATATATATATATATATATATATATATTAGGTATCATTAGTTAAAAAAATACTTCTGTAAGTTGATCATATTTGATGTACACAAATTAACATTATATATTACTTAGGTACTATAGATACCCTACCGTTTAACTCAGACGGCGCGTGGACGCTGCTGATGCTGCAAAGTAGCAGGGGTGACGTCAAAAAGTAAGGACTTGCCGCCCACTAACCGCCCTACACCCTTTGACGTCTCCCCGCTTGTGCCGCGCGCCGATCAGGGACCATCTGAGTTAAACGCTTGGTCTAAAGTGCAAGTTAAATAAAAGCTTGTAAAAATGCAGTCACTTGATGAATGATGAATTACATTGTTAGACATTGTTACGTTTTTTGGGAATAATTTATGCTTTTACTATTGAATGGCAAAACCGAAGCTTGCCACGTTTACCTACCTGACTACACATTTTTATATGGACCATACAGATAGATGATATCATATGTGTATCAGCCTAGCTAGCACACTAGGTTTTATGTCGGCGAAAATGTACTGAAACGTCACGTAAAACGCGACATAAAGCCTAGTGTGCTAGCCCCCCGGATCTACATGTTATTGTAATTACGAACATGATACACGGCCCCTGTGGCGCCATCAACCCCTAATTACCGTGCATTACACACGGGAAGTGTTCCGAAACCACGTTTACCTACCTGACTACACATTTTTATATGGACCATACAGATAGATGATATCACATGTGTATCAGATCTACATGTTATTGTAATTACGAACATGATTCACGGCCCCTGTGGCGCCATCAACCCCTAATTACCGTGCATTTACACACGGGAAGTGTTCCGAAACATATATAATTTACATAATTTGACGGTACACTATTAATGACAATGATGAATCTGAGACGGTATGTTCGCTGAGTTACTTAGTAGGTACGGCATAAATTATTTAGTGCAAAACTTCTTGATAAACTATGTTAGAAGTTTTATTCTCCGGTGTGTAAACACATACATCAGCGGCATCGCTGACTCGAGAGAGAGCAACGTAGAGTTGACCGTGCGAGAAACAGCTGCTAGTGAGATCTATGCCTGCTTTGCGCAATGTCTGGCCCTGGGCCTTGTTGATGGTCATGGCAAAAGCAACACTAACAGGCAGTTGAATCCGTTTAAATTGAAATGGGTAATTATTGGGAATTATTGGAATGCGCGGAATAAAAACACATTCTCCTGCACCGCAACCGGTAAGTATTTCCGCTTCGATTACGTTCCTCTGTAACGCAACTACTTTTAAACGCGTTCCGTTGCATAATTTTGGGGGGCTTAAATTTCGCATTAAAATGATAGGTACGCCTATTTTGAGTTTGAGTTCATGCGCTGGGAGACCAGACGCTGATAATGAGTTTAAAAATTCTACCGGGTACGTTGTAGCCTCTTCTCGATCGATTACTCGGTTTATCGAGGTATAAGTGTGGAACTGCCCTTCAACTTTTTCCATTATGTTTGAGTTGATTGTTGTCGCCTGATCATTCCGAGGCGTAAGAATGGCTCGCTCGCAAAGCCAGCTGTTCTCCTGATTTATTATGTCATGTGGGTCGCCATACACCGACGAAATAAGTTCGTTGAGATTGGATACCAATTTACATATGTCGTTTGTTAAAGTTATTTTGCCTTCTACTACGGGATATCTGCCTTCGCCTATGCTTAGCAACAATTCGGAGAACTGTTGAGCATTTATATTTCCCCCCAGTAGAGCTCGCATATTGGTTGTTAAATTTAATTTGTTAACATATGGCCACAGATCAGATTTTTTAAAGCAAGCATTCACTTCATCCGCTCTCGTTCCACGGGTTACGACTGGTAATGTTTGGCGAAAATCTCCACAGAAGAGTACAGTAAGCCCGCCCATGAGTTGGTTATTTTGGCGTATGTCTTGAAGCGTTCTATTTACTGCTTCAATTGCTTTGCGATGCGCCATTGTGCACTCATCCCATACAATTAGTACACTGTCACGCAATACTTTAGCCTTTTCACAATTGCGCGAAATGTCGCAGACGGGAGTTTCAGTGACATCTAATTGTATGGGAATTTTTAGCATGGAATGTGCAGTTTTTCCTCCGGGCAGTAACGTGGCCGCAATTCCAGATGATGCCACAGCTAAGGCAATTTGACCTTGGATTCGAACTTGTGCAAGAATGAGTTTCGTCAAAAAAGTCTTTCCTGTGCCTCCCGGGGCATCCAAAAAATACAATCCTCCGGATGCATTTGAAACACTTTGGAATATTATATCAAAAACTCCTTTTTGTTCTGTTGTGAGGCTTGAAACCCCTTCAAGAGCAACAGTAAGTTCTGCGAAGTTATAATTAACTTCGGTTGCGTATTCTCTATGAGTGTCGGTTTCATTCAGGTCAGGCTCAGGCAGACCGTAGTGTGGTAACGGGTGGCCGCCAATTGAGATGACAATTTCTTGCAAGTCACACAAACAACAGTTTAATTTGATATTGCGCATGCGGTCATCGAGCTCGTGATGAGTTTCAGGACCTGATGTGCGTAAATAGTCCTCTGCCAAGTAGTTTTGGTATTTTAGCCACAGGTGATTGGCGTCGGAAATCCCGCAAAAAACTAACATCACGGCAAACAACTGTCGTAAACGATGTGGACTATCACCAAGTGATGCTTCTGATAGAGCTTCGTCCCAATGCTGGTCATCGTCCAATAGTCCGCGAGCCCGACAAGCTGCCTGGAAAGTCGGGTACTCGGTGCCATTGAAAATTTTTAAATCTGAAAAAGACGTCGGTCCTCTAACATTGTGCAAAAGCAACCGCACATAAAAACATTCTGCGTTATTGGGGTGCACGGTGTACACCCTTCCAATAACGTGTTCTCTCATGATGGAGGGAAAATTTTCAACAGGCGTTCCACGTCGCCGGCGTGTAAACAATCCGTGTTGTTTGTCATACGTATAGTACGATGGAACTTCGTCATAAAGCAATGTTTTTGCAAAATCGTCTGCCTCGCATAACGAAAAGAATGCCGTTAATGTTGTTTGCCTGGGATTCTCTAACTGTTCTGTTAAATTGTTTGTATTGAAATAAATACGTTGCCCACCTTCTACGTGAACGTTTAGGTGTATCACAGGCGGAAATCGTTCAAAAATCGGAAAACTGAATATCCGCCATGCTGCTTCCGAGGAACTAATGTAACGCCCCGTTTGGAATCTGGTTACTTCGTCACGGTCATTACTTGTAGCAAGCGTAGCCTGATCGGTTCCTTTATTTACATACTTGAAAATGTATTTAATCGATTTTATACTGTTACACAGTTCCACGTTTACATGACCCTGAAACGTTCTCGACAATACAGGTGAGAATGGTACAACCCACCGATTGTCTACTTCCAACAACCGTAGCATTGCAGTAAACCCTCCATGGTCTGGAGCACGTCGCCGGTATTTAGGATAACCATCTTCACCTGTAATTGTCTCTTGTAGTAGGCTTTTCGGAAATTTTTTAACACATCGTCCGTCCTGCATGCAAGGAGAGCTATTGTTTAAAGGGCCACAAGGTCCGTGAATCATGTGTTGCTTCACAATTGCGTGTAAAGCAGGATCTGAAATGGGATTTGGTATTTCTGCGCTTATTACTTTATCTACGTCATGGGGACGTATTTTTTCTTTAAGCCATAAAAGTATATGAGCGTGTGGTAGTCCTCGCTTTTGCCATTCAATGTTATATGTAAAGCACAAAGATGCGCCATACATTTTTTCTTTTGTGAGTAAATTAATTAATAATTTAAGTTTTAAATGAAAAACTCTACTTATTAAGTCGTGTCGGTCATACGGAACTTGACCTGGCAGCAGCTCTTGAGTTATTTCATTCCATTTAGGATTTGTAGTAGCAGTGATAAATAAGTCTGGCTTACCATATTTGCGAACATACGAAAGTGCGTCTTGCACTTGCTCGTGCATGTTACGTGGACTTCCGATGAAGCTTGAAGGTAAAATTACCAAGCGCCCCATGTTCTCGGAATTAGTATCATTTTGCAGTGCATCTTGGAGATCTGCATAATTCTCAGCTCGTAACTGCCTTTGATGAGTGCGGATATAAACTAAACGCTCAGTTTCGATTTTTGCGTACATGTCAACAATGAATTGAGAAAATAGACCGCGAAAACGTTGTAAATACGTAAATCTGTTTAGTCGGACCTGCAAAAGGTAGCAGTAAAATTGTAGCGCCGTGGCTTTTTTGTCGTTTCGTATTGCCCCAGTGGTAGGATCAAGTTGTCGTATTGCAAAGTTATAACCATCTTCACCGCGACAGTAAATAAGCGGATATTGTAATGAATCGTAAGAACGATGGGTTTCACTTATACGTTTCAGACGGTTATCTCGTGCACGTAAGACAATATCACGTTTGTCGCACTGTTGGTCTACCAGAACAACAGCTACTTCGTTGGTAGAAGGAGGGTTGTAGCGACCGCGGTGTTCTGTAGGAGGTCGTTTATCAGCACTTATAACAAATTTGTACTCCTCCTGCTGATCAGGAGGTATAGATTCCAATGCGGCCTTAAAATCGGACAAGTAATGGTTAGACTGATGAAGCATCTCCTGAAGATCAAATATGAGACCGGAGTTTAAATTTGTGAAGTGTTGGTTCCTGATATTAGCCTGCTCTTGGTAATCGGAAACAAAATAAATTTGCAAAAATTTAGGATTTTCTTCGGGCAATAAAGATCCTATTAGGTGATACACTTGTCCTTGCACTTTAAAGGTAGGCATAAATGTCCCGTGTATCACCTGTTTTGCACCAAAAGACGTCATTTGAAAAGCGGCATTATATGTACGAATATTGGCTAGAAATTGTTGTGATAATGGATGTTCTCCATTCAAAAGTGACTTTATAAGTTCAGGCGGATTTGAAAATAAATCAAAACGAACTTTGCCACCTGAACAACAGAATCCCATCGATTCTTTTGCCCACTTCAAAGCTTGACAATTACCGCAAACATTAACCATTCTCCCAACTGAGGCAAATTCTTGGTAATTAATATTAGGTAAGTAGGCAAAACCACTATTTTCTATTTGATCCCATCGAAGTTGTATGAGGTTTTCTTCTTCATTAAAATGTGCGGAGCTTGGTGTAAATGTCTGCGAAGCCCGTGACATGGCATCTTCATCGCCGCTTGCGGAGAAAGGCACCGGGCTCGGTGCAAATGTCTGCGAAACCTGTGACATGGCGACTACACCGCTGCCTGCGGACAAACGCGCCGAACTTGGTATAAATGTTTGCGAAGCTTGTGACATGGCGTCTTCACCGCTGCTTGCGAACAAACGCGCCGAGCTAGGTGTAAACGTTTGTGATATGATGTCTTCGTCTCTGCTTGTAGACAAAGGCGCCGAGCTTGGTGTAAATGTTTGCGAAGCTCGCGCCACAGCGTCTTCACTGCTGCTTATGGAGAAATGCACCGAACTTGGGGTAAATGTTTGCGAAGCTCGTGACGCAGCATCTTCATCTTCACCGTTGCTTGCGGAGAAATGCGCCGAGGTTGGTGTAAATGTTTGCGAAGCCTGCGCCACAGCGTCTTCACTGCTGCTTATGGAGAAATGCACCGAACTTGGGGTAAATGTTTGCGAAGCTCGTGACGCAGCATCTTCATCTTCACCGTTGCTTGCGGAGAAATGCGCCGAGGTTGGTGTAAATGTTTGCGAAGCCTGCGACACAGCGTCTTCACCGTTGCTTGCGAAGAAATGCGCCGAGCTTGGTGTAAATGTTTGCGAAGCTCGCGCCACAGCGTCTTCACTGCTGCTTATGAAGAAATGCACCGAACTTGGGGTAAATGTTTGCGAAGCTCGTGACGCAGCATCTTCATCTTCACCGTTGCTTGCGGAGAAATGCGCCGAGGTTGGTGTAAATGTTTGCGAAGCCTGCGACACAGCGTCTTCACCGTTGCTTGCGAAGAAATGCGCCGAGCTTGGTGTAAATGTTTGCGAAGCTTGTGCAACGGCGTCTTCACTGCTGCTTGCGGACAAACGCGCCAAGCTTGGTGTAAATGCTTGTAACGATTGTGATGTGGCAACTTCACTGCTGCTTGCGGACAAACGCGCCGAGCTTAGTGTGAATGTTTGTGAGGCCCGTGACATGGCGTCTTCACCGCTACTTGCGATCAAACGCGCCGACCTTGGTGTAAATGTTTGTGATGTGACATCTTCGTCTCTGCTTGTAGACAAATGCACCGAGCTTGATGTGAATGTTTGCGAAGCTCGCGCCACAGCGTCTTCACCGCTGCTTGTGGAGAAATGGACCGAGTTTGGTGTAAATGTTTGTGAGGGCCGTGACATGGCGCTTTCGCCGCTGCTTGCGGACAAACGCGCCGAGCTTGGTTTAAATGTTTGTGAAGGCCGTGACATGGCATCTTCACCGCTGCTTGCGGACAAACGCGCCGAATTTGGTGTAAATGTTTGTGAAGCCTGTGATATGACTTCATCGTCTCTGATTGCAGACAAACCTGCAGAATTTGGTATAAATCTCTGTGAAGTCCGTGACATGGCGTCTTCGTTTCCACTTGTAGACAAACCTGCAGAACTTGGTGTAAATGTTTGCGATGTCCGTGGCATGGCGTCTTTTTCTCTGGTAGCAGACAAACGCGCACAATTCGATGTAAATGTCTCTGAAGTCTGGGAGATAGCATCTTGTTCTAAGTCTGAAGTCGCTGAGCTTTGAGTAAGCTCCTCTGATATTCGAGCCTCTGCTTTGCGAACGCTCTCTCGTCTTCTCTTTATAGCGACCCGAGTGCGACGTGAAAGATTTGTCTTTCTGCGAACCATTTTATTCTTTATTGGGTCATGTCTCTAGTATAAGTAGTTACTTTCGAATGCTTTCTTGACTCAAAATCGGGAACCAAAATAAACGTTCTGTTCTTCCTGTAAACAATACAACAGTTAACGGTTTCTACACCTATACATATGTATATAAATTATGTTCGATAAACTGCCACTGATAAGGAGTCATTTTTGTAGCTATTGTAACATCTGTGTGAACAGGCTATGTGGGTCGTCGGCCTACCTCAATTGGAATCCATATTCCTGATCAATTTTGCTACAAATATAGTCATACATTCACAGTCGTGAGGAAACATTATTTAGTAGGATTATATGTTTTGTCGCCACAGCACGGCTATCACAAGACGGCGCGCGAGCTCTCTCGATTTTTCTCCCACTATACATCTCTTTCTAAGTTTTCTAATAAGAGAGAGACAGATAGTGCGAGAAAAATCGAGAGAGCTCGCGTGCCGTCTTGTGATAGCCGTGCAGGTCCTAATAGCGCGATAGGTTTTAGTGTCAAGTTTTACGTGACGGTTCAGTACATTTTCGCCATAAAACTTGACGATAAAAGCTATCGTGCTAGCTGGGGCTCTCGGTCGTCGTGGCATGGTATGGCATGTACGTATTATCCATTGCAGTCGGTCATATAGCTACCCACAGGCAGAATTCCGTTGCGAAATTCTGCTTGGCAGGCCACATGTAAAGGTTCCTCTACTTAAATGACGACGAACACAAACTACCATCACGGCGGCAGTACTTATGCGGATGAGATAAAAGTAGGCCCTTTCTCCCTTTAACGCATAGTTGTATCCTGTATGATGGGTCATGAGGTATTGATGGCCCATTATCAAGAGCATGCCTAAGCGGAATGACGGCTACCGCCATGGTACCGCGTATGAAATCGGTGCTAGAGGCGCTAGAGTGTATGGAGCCAATTAACATAAATACTTATGTAATACACGGCCAGATAATGTACCACTTTTTTGGGCCGTGCATTATGAGCCCGAACAAAAGTGGCTTCCAATTATTGCCCCGGACCAAGATTGATGTGATGAATTCAATTCGGCCAGGTCAATAGTAAACTTGACAGCTATTGTCAAATTTACTATTGACTGCCACCGCGGGCCGCGCCAGTAAGGCGTGGCCTGCGGTAACGTCAGTAATAAACTATACGATTATTATTACCCGACTGCCGAAGGAGAGGAGGGTTATATAGTTTACTATTGACGGCCGCGCTAGTCTGTGAGAGGCTTGAAGCCTGAATCACACTGACGCGTCTTGTGTGATTCACTCTGAAAGTAAACTTGAAATTAGCAGTCAAGTTTTATATTGACGGCCACCGCAGGCCACGCTAAGCCATCGCTAATCGCTAAGGGTTAACTTATACCATATAGGTAAGTTATATGTAACTACACCTTAAGGATCAAGGCACGCATGTTTTGTACGAAGTACAACGTACCTAGTACCTACCTACCTATTTCACTCGCGAGGAAAACACATTACATTAGATTATAAGGTACCTACTTACGTTTTCGCTGACCATTCTTTGCAGCATTTAATATTTATATTAACCTACACTACACGAGTTAAGTATGATACCTATGATATGAAATGAATAAATAATGGCGCGAACTTTTTTTTGTACCTATATACCTACTTACTTTGATATTGAAATACCTATGCGCGCGCATGTAAGACAAAAAAGGCTCCAAACAGCCAATATAATATCAATTAATTCATAGTCAGTCAAATATTTTGTGGAAATTATTAAATAATATAATGAAACGTTACGAAGTATGTTTACATTGTATTATTATATTATATATTTCGATATTTTAATCATAGGTTTTAAAAAAGTAGTAAGTACAACTTGATTATTTAAAGGCGTATATAGACGGGCGACCACGGAGGACTCTGGTTTTGCCGGACACCGTGCAGCGTGTAATGGTTCGCGTTCGTTCTTTTGTTCAGTGTGTGCCCACCATAAGAGCTGTTAGGCCTGAATTACACTGGTGCGGGCTACGGTGGCGGACCATAGTAAATTTGACAGCATTAGACAACTCTTCTATTGTCCGCCGCGGTCAGGCCGCGCCAGTGTGTGACAGGGCTTAAGCCTGCACCACACTGGCGCGGCCTGCGGTGGCGGACAATAGTAAACTTGTCATTAGCTGTTAAATTTACTATTGACCGCCACCGCAGGCCACACCAGTGTGTGAGAGGCCTAAAGGAAACGCTACACCTACGAATTTTCCGGACGGCCAAGCAACGTCACAGAAAATCTAGTATGGAGTGACCTTGATTTGGCCGGCCGCCGTGCTTCCGACACGTATCCACACGGACTGAATCACGCGTCGGCTGGTGTGCAGTCCGGCCGATATCGGCCCGTGTAGCGTCTCCTTAAACGGTCTTGCATTGTTTCGACCATGGCGGCCATTACACAGTGAGTATTATCAGGCGACCCACTCATTTTACAATCCCAATCACAGGCATATTGACGTGTATTACAGGATTGAGATAATAGAGCAGAAAATCCGGATAATTTTAAAATCCACCCAAAGATAAGAAATAATCTATCAGCGACTAAAGCCACACCACACGATTCTGTTTGATGGATGGCGCCCATACACGGTGAAGTATTATCACGCGATCCATGCGCATTCTCTTTCTCAATTACTTGATTGACACTTGAGTATTTTAGCAATATTTTTATTATAATCATATTGTGATACTCGAAATTGTACGGTGATATATTTCTAGCTTCTCTATCTTTAATAGGTTATGACAGACAGCTAGAAAAATATCACGATGATAAAAGTGGGCGCACGTTATGGCGTTCTATATTATTTGTCGCACCAACTTGCTTTAGTAAGAGCCATGAAGTCTCTCACAGACTGGCGCGGCCTGGCCGCGGCGGTCAATAGTAAACTTGTCATTAGCTATCAAATTTACTATTAACCGCCACCGCAGGCCGGGCCAGTGTGACTCAGGCCTTACACGCCTAGCAAATTGACACAACCACTTACTATAGTTGGAATGGCGGCCAATACACGGTGATTAAATACTGATGATCCACCATAGCTGTCTCTTTCTACAAAATGCAATAGAAAGAGACAACTATGGTGGATCATCAGTATTTAATCATCGTGTATGGCCGTCTATGAGGAAACCGTATATATCTTTCATTCCAAGGCCTGAATCACACTGCCTGCGGTGGCGGTCAAAACTTGCCAAAACGGACCCGGGGCTACTTTAGGGCACAACCAGGAATAACGCTAGGAGGATGATGATTTTAAGGAGTTCTATACATCTAATGCCTAGTTTACACTATGCCGAAGTGAGCAGGGAAGTGTAGGCAGAATGGGCGTAAAATGCGGTATTACGCCCGTTCTGCCCACTTCCCTTCCAACTTCCCTGCTGACTTCGGCTTTGTAAACGTAGTATAACATTTTGTCACAACAACCGCCTTCAAACTGACTTTACAGCTGCGTCGGTAGATTGCTGTGACAAATTGCTAGTTGTATAATAGCCTTAACTACATCAAGTTGGTTTGACAAATTGCATATATTTGTGCTATATATCAAAAAATAAAATAATTTATTTCAGTAACTTAAATACATATACAAGTATCTGTGCTGGTGCCTCTTTTTAAGTATATAATATACTTGTGCTAAGAAGATCACCGCTCTTCCACATGTTGTGATTTAGGTGTAGGCATAAGTAACTTAAAATATAAATTAGAAAGTAAACATTTTATATTATACTATGTGGTAAGTGTGTGTGTGTGTGTTTGTGTGTGTGTGTGTTTGTGTGTGTGTATCACATTTAACATACATTACATTATACATTGTACTCATATTATTGGGCCGTGTATTATCACCCTGAGGAAACTCGGTACGGGGGGATGCCACATTAAAATTTGTCCGGGCTGATAATGCACGATCCAATCATTCACGTACATTGGACGCGAATTATTGGGCTGTACATTATCATGGCCGTGCATTATCATGGCCGTACATAACCGGCACCTACTCTACAAAGAGAATATAAACACTACGTTATACTCTACTCCGTGATTCCCGAATAAATTATAACCAACAATAAGGATACAATAGCGAAAACGCTGGACGTGGTGTTTGTGAAGTGAAGATCATTGATTTGTAAAGGCATTTACCAAAACCGAATCGTATTCTCAATCCTACAATCGAGTGGTTACAAAACAAACGCTGATGCCTCTCATAGGACAGCTTAACCTGTCCTACCCCACGACTCGCGCACTCATTAATGAGCATAAAACTAATAATAAGATTTGGTAAGTTATGATACTAATATGCTTTATTGATTTGGAGATTCGTTGCATTGACAGTGAGAGACTTACGTAGATTCCTCACAGTGGGTGACCTTACTAACCATCACAAACACAACACTGTCTTCTGGAAGGTAGAGGTTGTTCTCCAGTTGGGCTGCTCCAAATATGAGTGAGAAGACATACTGTGCTAGGGCACAGTATGTCTCAAGCTAGGGCTTGAGCTATAAGACAAACTCACTCTTTTGTGTACCTATTTAATGTAATACTACAGTTATAAACTTTTTTGTTGTAAAAACCTAATCTATATAATAATTTATTTTAGGTATGGATTTTCATGGGCCATGGATTTTCTCAACCAAGGAACATAATAATTATAATATGATGTGTAAAGACAAACCAAAAAAAATGGAATTGTGTTCAGTTGAGTATGCAGAATAAGAAAAGGAAGAAAAACCACTCAGCAATTGGAAAGCCAAAAATAATGAACGATTTACTAAGTTTCAATTATTGTGCTTATTAAAATTGATGTTTGTTTTGTATCTAATTTTATTTTTCACTGGGCACATTATCATATTTGGCAGATGATTATTGCCGAATTATCTATCATCATCATCATCAGTCCTTCCCCCAATGCTGAGGATGGTGACTTCATGTCCTATTGTTGTTGACCAGATTACCCCATGGGCTCCTAACACCCACTTTATGCGTGGCCTCATGCAGATGTAGTTGCAAGGGTTCAGTGATTTGTATGCTCGATTTAGCAGGTGCTCTGCCGGTGTGCTGCATCATAATAATCCTCTCCAGGTTATCTGAAGAACATTGTCTATACTAATATTACAAAGAGGAAAACTTGAGATTGTAACTTTGTATGTAATGGTTGCCAAAGTAATGGGTAATCTCTGGAACCACCAAACCGATTTTAAAATTTCCTTTACCTGAGAAGAGTGACTCTAAGATAAAAGTTGATGGAGAAAGTTTAGAAATTCACAGTGCTGTCTTTGAATTGTTGTATAATATGTACTTGTAATATATGAAATTAAAAACTGCCAATACATCAGATAATTTAAGATTAACATCCTATACTAACCTTTCCTTTCATCACATTGACAGTTGTTATGTGGCAATGACAATTTGTTGTACATTGAGAGCTCTATATGTAAAGAAGATTGCCATAGAACAGCATCATTACTTATTATCTTGGCAATATTATGTCAATTTAAGGTTGTGAAATATCTCCTATCATCATCATCATATCAACGGAAAGACACCCACTGCTGGACATAGGCCTCTCCCAAAGCGTGCCACAATGGCCGGTCCTGCGCCACCCACATCCAGCAGACTCCCGCATCCTTTACCAAGTCCACCTTGTCTATCTCCTATAAAATATCTATTTGCCCAGACATAAGTGGTGAACCTTTTCTTCAGACTGAACATTGCATTGCAAAGGATAGACCTACTGGGTGAAAGATATCATACACTTTGGTTAAATAATCTATATGTTTACTATATGTTTATTTTAAAGAAAATATTCACACAATTAAAATATATTAAATTTTACTAAAAGAAGATTGTAGCTTTACAATTTTGCATGTACCTACTTAATGGGTACCTACATAATATCCAGAACCACTTATTCATTTCACCTGCATGTTGAATGCAAAGGTTATAGGCTATATTTTATCCCGCGAGTTTGCCTGCATTCTTTGCAATACACGGGTAGCTAGTAGGTATACATCGTGTAAAATCAAATGATAGGGAAGTACAAGTAATACATTTTGATAATACAACCAAAATCAATGTTGAGAGTACATAGCTGTCCAGCAAATAACTAAATTACCTATACAAGTAATACTTGTCTCGGTGTTTCTTCATAATTCTTTTTACAATTAGGTACGTCCCAGTTATAAGTTAAAATTCTTGTTAGTTTTCAATGCTTAGATTGACTCAATTCCGTCTTTACGGATTTGTTATGTTGGCCGTCTCTCTTATCTGCAAGAACAGTATCACGCCTGTTTCTCATCTCGAATATTTAATTAAGTAGCATTAACATCAGAATCTCGATTCACTGTATTTTCACCTATACTTACTCAATTTTTCACCTATATTCAATTTTGACTGATATTTCCCATGGGCCTTTTAAATATAATTTCATGATGATCATAATCTTTTGAAACTTGTATAAAATTGCCGAGATATTTTTGGTTGACAAATTTTATAGTACACATCAAATATCAGTTATATCATTCATATCATAACCCGCCATGAATATTTTGACTTCGCAGTTCGCTGACAGCTCACCTGTCAGTGTCACCTGACAGTTGTAGCAGCGTTTGATTTCAATAAAAATAAATTAAAAATTAAATGAAGTCGTATATTACGGAAAATAAATTAATTGTCGCAGTCGGATAAAAACTATCCTAAGTTGCAGCTGGAATAATAATGTACCTATATAAAATGTTTCATATTTTTCCGTTCATGGGATGCTGAGAACATTCGAACCGCGCAAAGCTTAGTTTCAAACTGGCTGATTCTTTTTTTAATTTAGAGATTTATTATAAGTGGAGATGATTTCATTTTATATCGTACCGTAAAAGTTTGAATTATTTAAATAAAAGTTATGGTGGAAAAGCAAAGAAGTGTGTCTCAAAGTATGCCATCCTAGTCCGTTTCAAGACACCCAATGTCCTATTCAATGCTACCTGTGTTATGAAACGGACAAAAATGAGTATCCAAAAACGTGATATTTCTACCAATAAACTTAATTTTCATAAAAAATGTTGTATGCAGAATTATAGAATATGATATCCGAATTCCTTATGGACAGTTAACGATTTCCTAAGTTTTTAACTAATACAGTTGTAGTAATACTTCAAAGTTAAATGTCCGTTTCATGGCGGATCTCCCCTTATCTATGTTACTCTATGTTACTAAGTGGCAAAATCTACAGCCTTACCCCTATGTAGCGGCTAACAAAATGCCTATATTCCAAATTTCATTCAATTACACTTTATAGTTTTCGAGTTAAATGCCTGTGACATACGGACAGACTTACAGACGGACAGACGGACATGACGAAATTCCGTTTTTGCCATTCTGGCTACGGAACCCTAAAAAGGGCTTTCCGAGCTAGTGAGGTGAAATAATCTGCCACGTATTAATCCATTAAAATCATGTACATTCTATGAGTTTAACTTGCGAATCCACATATAGGTACGGCAAGCATGCAACTCGAACGCCGTGCTACCTATATTGATGACACGGCAGTATCGGGTGAAGGTGAGCCTCAAGTTGTGCATGATATGCGGTATTGTGAAGAGGCACTATTGCACCAATATACCAGTCAGCGTATAAGTATTGTGAGTTCACATAGGAACGGGAAACTGCTGAAATTCGGCGAAGTCAAGGGTATTGGCAATTTAACCTAGTTGGTAGGTCACCTTGCCTACGAAACGGGCGGTCCGGGGTTCGAATCCCGGTAAGGAATTTATGATTATGAGTGTGATGAACACGAGTATTTGTAACGGAGTCTTGGACTTTTTCAATGATTTAAGTATTTATTTGTACAAGTTTGTATATCGCCGTCTAGTACCCATAAGACAAGCTTTGCAAAGTAACATTGACCTGAAATATTTATTCATTTCATAATGTTTGACAGACGAACGTATAACCTGATACTGATACTAACTTGATAGTTAAATTACGTCTAAGTGTGTACTCACACAGAGATACCGATACTGTATAAATACCCATGTATTCCATAATAAAGGATTCATTCCTATTCTGAAGCTCGTCTATTATTTACCTAGAACATACTTCAGTTCACACTCACTGCTAAAGTCTAACAGGTCAGAACAAGAGCGCGCGCAGTAAATAACAAAGAAATTAAAATTCGATTAATACTATACCAAAAACTTTAATTGTAAATTTCTTCTGGGTCTGCATCTAGCGACAAACGATTCAATACGTAATATACGTCAATATTTTTAACGGTGCGTCTCGCTCACACGGAATCAAATGTGTGAGAGATGCGCTGATAACAGATTGGTTACGTAGGTATTGAATAAGTATTAGTCACAGAAAACAAGGGGTTTTAGCGCCTCTTACTTTGCAACCAACATCTATGTAAATTAATGTATTTGATTACGCATGAAATAAATGAATATGAATAACAGGCCCCGAACAAAGTTGTATTCTGAAAGTTCGGAAATATTCAGCTCCTAACGTTCATCTGTAAGAATTAAGTAGAATTTATTATACTTACTGTAAGTGCACTTGCTTGCATAAAACTAGTTCTGAAGAAAGGCTAACTTCTCTTGACAGTAATGAATATTTATCAAATTGAAATTTAACAACATTGCTGTCACACCATTTTGTATAAAGATTTATTTGATCTAGGTTAATAAAATGCAGGACCATATTGGCAATGAATATTATGTATTTTAATTCAAGCAAGGTGGGGCCTGACGTGGGCCTGACATTGTTCAGGGTTTCGATTTGATTAATACTTTCATATCGTATTCGTTAGCTTTGCGCATGTGGAAGAAACGCACAAAATTAATTGAAACTCGAATTCGATGAGGACAAGCTATGGACAAGCCAAGATGCAGCAGGATGCATTACTGGGGATTTTATATTCTAATCTAATCTAATACCAATAGGATTCTATATAATCATAATTCGTCAGCGAGTCCATGCAAACCACTAATTAGTGAAATGCGAACTGTATGATTAGTGGGGCTATCAGGGCTAT
Source organism: Epinotia brunnichana (assembly GCA_963854355.1). Classification (NCBI taxonomy): domain Eukaryota; kingdom Metazoa; phylum Arthropoda; class Insecta; order Lepidoptera; family Tortricidae; genus Epinotia; species Epinotia brunnichana. The sequence continues at coordinate 19,688,306 of OY977942.1, read as the reverse complement.
GCCTCTCCGAGTGTTTCACGGTTGACTCGATTATCAATGTAAATGAAACTTCGGCGCTCTACGGCCGAATTTACTGTACATACATGAACATTTACTGTACGGGTATTTTTAATTATGCTCTTTCTTTAATGCACATTTTATATTAAGTATTTGAAGGCGATATTGATTGCCTCACTATTGTATTTTACACCTGCCGATTTAGCTGATCTTTTTATGCTATCCCAGTTAACAATCGATGTAAATATGAATATGCGAACTCTGCTCACACCTCCGGGAAACAGGTGTAAGAGTACGGGTAGTGATACATAGCCTATGTATACATAAATAAAGACTCACTACTCTCGCCAATACTTGAAGGCATCGAAATTCCGTGCATTTCGGAATATTAAAAGCGTCATAAAATCAGCTGACTTCCGATATCATAAAGATTTAACACTTGCTATAAAGGACGTGCGATATACTGCTTTGATGTTGTATTTGTATATTGTAGAAAAAAATGTACCTAACACTAATCACTTATTTTATATTAGTAGGTACGACATGAATATTAATTAGTGCCATGCTTTTAAGTCGTGAATTGAATTTAGGTAATGGTTGTCAACGCTGAGAACCTACGTCTTTTCTACGTCCACTTCCAATAAATTATAATGTATCGTTGGTCCAGTGGGGATTGGTGATTCCGTAGTTCATAGCTACGCTAAGCACCTGTGTGCTTAGGTACTTTAAACATTTCAGCAAAATCACTATCTTCACTGTCGTGCTCCTCTCCCTTCCATATTACGAGGGTTAGAACTAATAGCGTGGCAAAACGCAGTCGCAAATGCATTTATTTCATCCATATACATATGTCGACGATTGATTGAAGAGAGTCACAAAGAGCTATGGAAGCTGTTAACGCGGTAACGTCAGGGGTTCCGAGCTACTGATTGATGCAGCTCTACATCCATTGCTGCAATGTGCATTATCGCATCTATAGATATATTTACTTAAGCAGTAGGTACGTATTACCAGCATCCGAGCAATCGCAGGTAATTTTGGTGAAAATGTGCAAGAATGGCTGGCTTGCCGGCCGCCAGTACACGTCCAACTTGCGGCCGACAAGCCAGTATATAGTATATACCTATTTATAGATGCGAGAATGGAAGGTATCGACAAGATTATGGATAAATTAATTAAAATCGATTATTCGATGTTGGAAGTGGCTCGTCCGTGTTGTTTCCGAAAAACGATAACCCTTATATTCTTGCACAGCCCCGGCAACTTGACCTCGAATGGTTGGATGCTAGGAAGGTAATGCGTAGGTACGTTGCATTACTTAGATAAACAATTCTACTGGTCATTTTGCTGCTCTGGATGGCGCGCTCGCTTGCGGGCGCCCGAAGTTAACTAGCCGGAATGAACACGCAAAACATTAGACAGTGCCAACATTTTCGTAGCGTCCGTACGTAGCCGATACCATGATTTTTCCGTCTTGTAGCAGAAACTGTCGACGAATAGAGACCTCACCTCTCTTCACATTCTTGGCCGCGAAAGTGTTAAAGTGCGAACTGAAATGAAGGCCTTGTTACTGAATGCTGCTGTTCACGACGTATTCGTTACAACAAGTGCGTTGTGGCTTCACTTTACTTACAATGCCAAGATGGTAATGTGCTGAGAGTGAATGATCAACCAATTACCATTGCTGTGTAAGCTACTAACGCCACAATGGCAATTATCTGTGGTTATCGCGCCCAGGGCACAGCTTAGAGATATTACGACTAAGTAAGTATAACCATAGTATCATAACCGGGTGCTGTGTGAGAAAATATTGAACTGATGAATTATTAAATAAATTTACCTAGTGCTGCAAGTGTTGCCAACGTCAGAAGCGCGGAGCGGCTGAATGCCATGTCAGCGGGGCATGCCGCGGGCAGTGCGCGTCATCGCGTCCGCGCGACCATGGCACGCGCACGCCGCGACTTCTTGCCCCTGCCTGAAAGCAAAACAACATCGGTACTCTCAACTCTGCTCACATCCTGCGGCCTTATCCAACACGATATGCACCTAACCATGGGTATCAATGAGAAAACAACATATTGCATGCTTGCTGCTATCTCATTACCTTTAGGTGCCAAGATATCTTTGATCGGGCAATGTACACAACAGTACCCACACCACTGAAGGCTTCCACCAAACAGGAATAAGGACTTAATCTGAGGTAAAATGAAAATTGTATGGACTAATCTTGGAACAAACTCTGTTCTTGTTTAGTCGGTGAATATTTATATAGCCGTCGTAATTATGGATCATTTGCTTGATGTAATGATTGGCATCATACTTATATATACTCGGTGATGACACACTTCAACGTCGACTTGGTGAGGTCAAGTTGAATGAAATGTAGGCAACAAACATAGGTTAAAATACAGATTTTCCTATGTTAGACAATCCAAGCTTGTGTGTAATGACAACTGAAACGGAAAAGACAAAATAATTACCTAACATATTTTGACTACTTATTCAGCAACCAAGAGCAAAATTTAATACAAATACAAGCTCCTACATCCAAAACTGTAAAAAGCTAAAAATTGCTTTGCCACACACATGCTTTCCACTAAAGATAGGTAAACTATTAAATAGTAAATGAAACTTAGGTCGTCGTCTCTGTCACAGAATGGGATAAATGCCTATATTTTGATTATAGGTAACGAGTAGGTATCGTCAAAAATTTGTATTGAGTACAGACGACTTGTTGTGTCAAAAAACATGCCACCAGGGGATCTGGGGGTCTATTTTTATTCGTTGCCTGCCATCCCTACTCTTTTGCATTTTCATGTTTCTGGCGCGCTCACGTTTACGCGGAGCCAACGTACCAGAACGACTACGCGACACATTGGAATCGTTGTAAAAGTGGTAAACCTCATTGAGGCCGATGATACTGCCTGTACGAGTATCCTGTATGTATACGAATACGAGTAGTGAAAGGCAACTGGGATTGTAGGATTGTTTGTTTCGTTGTGACCCCGATCGCGTTAGTTGTCGTTTTGGCAGCAAGAATGCTTTTATTTGATGAGACAGGCGGGCGAGCGGACTACGAGCGGTTGTCCGCTGAGACAGACAATTTAAATTCGAATTGTTATAGTCGATGTAGATTCATATAGTTCAAGGGAGGATAATGCGGTTTTATTTACGATGAAATAGTACGGAGATATCGGGAGGTTTTATCTTAATTAATTATGCGCAGTGAAATAGAGGAAGGAAGTTTTATTCGATTGAGCGATTTTAACAACTATCTCATTTTCTTTATTTTCATAGTTTGCCATTTACTTCCATTATAAAAAAAAATAAACGCGTTTTAATAGTTACAAGTACCAAAATGCGAAAGCACGCTTTCAAGTAGCTTCATTATTTCCATATTTCCTTTGCCACATTTTAATTACTTACATCGAAACATAATTATATTTTAACAGTTGTATTGCAGTATTCCTCTGCGTCTATTTTACATAGTATTAGCTAACATGTCGAATTTTCTCGCTGGCCCAATTTATATTTCCCAAGACTGGTGATCTCAGTCTGGTCAGAATCAGACTAAACTGACACGCGTAATATCAATTGTAACATATTTTTCGCGCACGCTGACTTCGAAAAGCGACACATTCTACAGAAACCTCATTAATTTAACTTACCTACTTATAAAAGTAGTGGGAGCAACAAATGTGATAACAAACCAATAAATACGTTGAGTCAAAAGTTAAAAGGTTTCCTGGAGGTCAGTCTGACTCAATATTTCGCATTTATTTATGATATCAACCCCTATCTGTTGTGCGTTCTTGTACTTACGCGATGAAACGGGTGCGCGCAAAGGGGAAATGCAGCTATAATATTTATCATTATTTTGTGGCCAAGGAAGATAAAGTGATGAGATGACAGAGAAGTATGGAAGAAAAACACATGCTGCGCCGACCCCAAGTAAACGGCATAAGGGCAAGGAAATGATGATGATTTTGTGACCAAAATGCAGAAAAAATTATAATTATAGCTACTGAAATGTTTTTACTTTAGATTATACTAATTTAAAACAAAAATGACTATTTGTAGTAATGTAAAACGTAACGTGTTTTAATCCACCAATCAGCGTCTGGTGACGCTCCTATTATGCCAACTAATTAAAGGTTATAATTGTAAAGGCACACTTTGTTTAATTTTGAAAAATAGGCTTTACTAAAGCAGATTCCAGAAACCTTCCAAAAGTTAGTGTATGGTCGTAATTTTTTTTGTTGAAAGTGCGGATTGTCAATCATAGAAATGAAATGAACTAAACTACTATACGGTATGTTGTACAAATCACAGTGACTTTGTATTTTATTCAGCATCTTCTACACATAACAGTTATTCCCGGTCAACAAGGGACAACGAAATAGGTTATGTCCAAATCAGAAGGGACGGACAATCGAGTAACACCGGAGCATAAAGTAGGTACGTTACAAAGGTTATCGTGTGACAGCCACGATTAATGAAAAAAAAAACTTAGGCAACTATGACATCTAGGGATGAACCACGAACGAACAAATATGTGATACACATGAGTGACATCACAGGAACTGTAGATCCGTTTAGGCGCAAAAGTTTAAATTATCAGTTTGTAACAGCAATTTTTGACTATAAATTATAGTATTTTAATTTTTTAAGACACTCCTGGTCTATTCTACATGCAATTCTTTCAAATGAAAGCAAAAATGAAAATGTTTCATCTTGCCTATACCATACCATACCGAAAAGCGAAGTGTTGAGTCAGATTGACCTGTTGAAAATATACAGCAACCCCTATTTTAGATAGTGGGGTCGGATGGCTTTAGATTGCGGGGTGGTACAATCTAATTGTTCTCTATTTGATTAGGTTCTGATAAACTAGACTTCGATGCGGTCCAATTTCATGTTGGATGTGACGCACGAACTGACCGGGAGAATAACGGCAATTAGGTTTTTCATGTGGGTTCGTGAAAGAGGGTTTTGACCTAAACAACCTTCTCATACATACATATTATGTAGTATACTGGAATTAATATTCCGCCAACAAACTGTCCTCAGTTTGGCGGAACATATTTTGTAAAACTAGCGTTTAAGTTATTGTAACACACAGCAACAATGTTTGATTACTTCTTGTCTGGAACCTTTTAGCGAGTGAATCTGTGACGTAGGGTAGATATTGCATTCTAATTTAATTCCAAAGTGTTTTTATGCGCAAGCTAACGTGACAGAACGAACAAATACGTTGATATAAAATTTTGATACAAACTGTGCGTCTTAGATTGGCCTCTTAAAATTTGCAAAACATTTTCAGATTAAAGTGAATGGTTTAACATGACAGCCTTTTAAAGGTCTAAACTATGTTGTCGCCACAGAGTTTTGGCCGATCATCCTGGCAACACCACGGCTAACGTGCATCCGGAGCTGTCAAACTTCACCATAAAAAGGCAGGAGCATGGCGGGAGCGCTCTCTTGCCTTCTAGCAGCCGACATAAGAACATCTAACGACGAGATATTGTACCTCGGCGGTTTAAGTATTAAATATCATGCTTGTACGATATTGGGCTTGAGAACAAATCTCTCTTAAAAATGTGCGCTCAAACTTGGCGCGCATAGACAACCTCCCACGAACTCATTCGTGACCGAACTTTAAAAACGAATGTTCTCTGTCAACTGCGACCTGTTATAATCTGAAATTCGACTGAAAAACGCGGTGCCGGCTCGCATCGGTTTCTAAAGCTGTGATTAAATGTGAACATTATACATAAAAGTGGTGCATTGTTATCTGGAAGTGGAGTGAGGAAGCCCAGCCTATGGAGATAATTAAGTGAGACCCCATTTTCTTTTGCCCAATACGTAGTTTTGTCGTAGTTCAAACATTTTGGTCACTTCCGACCGCATTCCTCAGTTTGTGAACCAGATACTCATTCACTCATATTTTAATTACACAATAACACAGTTTTTTATACACAAAGCTTTATTTTTCAACTCTAAAGATTGTGTAATTTACGAATTTCAATTTATTTTGCATACGCGTCGTGCCTGTTTTGTTTCAAGTCAACATGGCAGACGCGGAATTGCTAAATCAACTTTTGAATAAAAAGGAGATGTGTTTTTTACGTGTTCAAACACTATTCGAATTATCCAAAGTTGTTGCGACCGATTCAAGTCGTTTAACAGAATTCAATTTACGTCTCAAGGACATTCACTCAATCCGGGAACTTTTCGAGAAAACTGTTTTCGATATTCATAGTTTACGAAAGAAAGAAACCCCTAGGATTGAACCTAATTATCAAGAAATTTGATGATTTGTATTATCGAATCTTGAGTGTCGCGGCAATTTCAAATGAAAATTGGCAGTCGTGCGAGAGCGGCAGTTTGCCCCCGACCGACGGTAGCCTTTGTGGGCCCGGTCATACCAACAATGATTCGCGTTCAGTCCGAGCGCGTTTACCTAAGCTCGAGTTATTTCACTTTGACAGTAAACTGGAAAACTGGCAAACTTTTCATGACACGTTCACTAGTCTGATACATAAGAATGACGGCATAAGTAATGTTGAGAAGTTTTATTACCTACTCTCCGCCGTCAGCGGTCCTGCGCTCACTGTCGTCAAGGGCATGCCAGTTACATCCGATAACTACCCAATAGTCTGGGCGTTGCTAGTCAAAAAATTTGAAAACAAACGCGCCCTAGCAACCAGTTATTTAGACCGGCTATTTCAATTTAAACCATTGTTGGTAGAATCGGCCACGGGGTTAAATACCTTCTTACAGACGTATCAAGAATGTGTCAAAGCCTTGAAACATCTAAATATCGACAATTTGTCTAGTTTCATATTGTTTTATATGGGACTTCGTAATTTAGACGCGGTTACTAGGCGGGAGTTCGAACAATCCGTCGAACAAACGCAAATTGCCTTCGTTGAGAAACAAGCGCGCGTTTTGGAAATGTCGGAAGTAAAAACTAGTGCTCAAAAGAATCCGTTTGCACCGCGAGCTGTTTCTAACACAGCAAAACCGAATGTGTGGCGACCGAATAATAATAATTATTACACCGGCGCAAACAAACAGTCACAGGCACTGTCAGCTGTTAGTAAGGCGGTTCAGGAGAGGTCAAATCAGTGCTTATTTTGCGATAAACTGCATTCGACTTACCGGTGTTACGAATTTTTGGATCTTACGCCCTCACAGCGTCTTGACAAAGTGAAACGGCTTCAATTATGCGAAAATTGCTTGCGTCAGCATCCGCTGTCAGAGTGTACTTCAAAGATTCGTTGTGTTTTATGCAAACAACCGCACCATCATAGCCTGCACTTAGATGCGATTTCTAGTGTTCAAGCAAGAGCTAGTGATCAAATTCCTAGCAGTCAAGATCAGGTCAATGGTCAAGGTCACCCTCCTAATGTAGGTTTGACTTGTTCATCAAATTCAACTGTATTGTTAGGCACTGCAATGGTGCACGTCGCAGATCGTTGGGGAACTTACCACGCCGTGCGTGCAGTCGTTGACAGTGGGGCGATGTCTGGATATATAACTAATGAGTGCGCTAAGCGCCTAGGTCTCTCGCGACGCAAGTGCCCGTTTGAGCCCACGGGTCTGGGAGGTGCACCAGTGCAAGATTTTGGATTGGTTACATGTTCAATTAAACCACGAAATTCATCTGGTCCAGTTCTGACTACCGAGACCGTAATAGTAGGCAATATAACCGGAAATTTACCTACAATGACACTTTCCAACAAAATTGTCGATAACTTCAAACATCTCGAGTTGGCAGACCCGAATTATTTCTCGGCTGCTCCTGTTGAATTGTTATTGGCGGGGGATTTATTTCCGTATATATACAACGGACAAAACGTACTACCGCGTGAAGCGGGTTTGCCCGTCGCGATGAATTCGATATTTGGGTATGTCATAGCTGGCCAGACAGTGCTGGATAGCGATAGCGAATCGAACAAACCTTCGTTTGGCTTGTTCTCGGCTACCAGTAGCATCGATAAAATTATGAACTCGTTTTGGGAGATTGAAAATGTACCGTGTGACGTACCTAAGAACCCAGAGGACTTGTATGTCGAACAGCTATTTCAAAAAGAACATAGTCGCGATAGCACGAGTCGTTATACGGTGACGTACCCATTCAAACCTAACTTTGAGTTGGGCGATTCAAGTCAACAAGCGTTACGACGTTTTAATAATTTAGAAACGAAATTGAACTTAAGGCTGAGTACGGTAAATTTATGTCGGAATATGAGGACTTAGGTCATATGACTTGTTTAGGTGATTTAGGGTATGTCGATTCGAAGTATGTTATACCACATTTTTGTATATTGCGACCTTCAAGTACAACGACGAAATTACGCGTCGTTTTCGACTCGTCTTGCCAAACGTCAAACGGCAATTCTCTGAATTCGGTTCTTTACGCCGGCCCTAAGTTGCAAACAGACATAAATGAAATTTTGACCAACTTTCGTCTTCATGAAATTTGCATGTCAAGTGACATTTGCAAGATGTTTCGAATGACCTTGATTGCTGAAGCTCAGCGCAAATATCAACACATTTTGTGGCGGTTCTCTCAAGATCAACCGATAAAAGTCTACGCGCTAAATACCATTACGTATGGCGTTGCCACCAGTCCTTACTTAGCGATAAGAGTCCTGCACCAGCTAGCAGACGACGACGCTGAGAAGTATCCTTTAGCGAGCAAGGTTCTAAAAAAAGGATTCTTCGTCGACGATCTTCTGTGGTCTGTGGGTACTTTCGCAGAGGCAGCTCAGTTTCAAGATGAGTTGTTGGCATTACTGGAAGGAGGAGGTTTCATTCTGCGCAAATGGGCAAGCAACTGTCCTCAACTACTGGAGCGTGTGCCTGCTGATTATCGCGAGACGCCGGTAGCATTCGAGGAAGAAAAGGATCTGTCGTTGAAAGTCCTAGGTCTTCAGTGGCGGCCGGCGGAGGACTCGTTCTCATTTGCGACTAATGTACTTCCACCTTCACAGGAGATTACTAAGCGCAATGTCTTGTCTCAGTTAGGTCGTCAGTTCGATCCTCTAGGTTTCGTAGCCCCTTGCATCTTCTACGCGAAATGCTTCATGCAGAGGCTGTGGCTCCATCAGCTCGGTTGGGACGAGAGGCTTCCCCAGGAGCTGGAGAAAGACTTGTCAAACTTTAGGCATGACCGACATGTAACTGTCAAACATCACAATTACTATCAGCTCTTATGCTTCTGTGATGCTTCTACAAAAGGAATAGCTGCAGTAATTTACTTGCGTACTTTCAACGATCAAGGTCAAATTAAGGTCAGCCTTGTTATTGCCAAGTCCAAGGTAGCACCCTTAAAAACTGTTTCCGTACCTCGTCTCGAATTGATGTCAGCTCATTTATTAGCTAAACTGGTCAAGTACGCCAAGTCTGTGTTACTTCAGCGAATATCTATTAATGACATTTTTCTGTTCACGGACTCTTCAGTCGTGCTGAACTGGCTGAACACACCCAGCTACACCTTAAAAACATTTGTAGCTACGCGTGTTTCTAAAATCCTAGAAACCGTGTCTAGCGAAAATTGGTTTCATGTGAGTGGGGCCTTCAATCCTGCGGATGTGTGCTCTCGAGGGGTGCTGCCCTCAGCGCTGTTGGCTTTGCCAGAGTGGCTAGCGGGCCCGAACTTGCTTTACACGCCACAAGAGAACTGGCCTATTCGATCAATCGATCATTTTGAAGCGGATAGTGTGCCAGAATTGAAGGTTAATGGCAGCTTATCAGCTCAGACTGTTCCGACACTCGTGTCTAACAATGACAATATTTTTTCAAATTTTCTTTCCGAATTGACTGAAAGATATTCAAGTTTTGTCAAGCTTCAAAACGTTGTAGCACGATGCTTTCAGTTTATCAATAATTGCAAATCGATTAATTCAAAACGTAACTTGGGTCCGCCGCGTCTGTCTGACCTAAAGAAAGCGCACGATGCTATTGTCAAGTCAGTTCAAGAACAAAGCTTCTCGTCTGACATCGATGCACTTGCCAAGGGTAAAGCTTGTAGCCAATCGTTCAAAAAGCTGACACCCTTTCTGGATCCCCTCGGTTTCCTCAGGGTGGGGGGTAGACTGTCGCTGTCGGATCTGCCATATCAAGTCAAGCACCCATTGTTGCTTCCTAAGAACGGGAATTTCACTAAAATTCTAATAGACTATTATCATAAAATGTATCTACATGTAGGTCCGCGTACGCTTCATAGTCTATTAAGTCAAAAATATTGGATTATTTCAGCAAGGCGAGTAATAAGATCGCGATTCTCTAAATGCCTTCAATGTTTCAAAGTGTCGCCGACTTCTTTACAGCCCATCATGGGCAATTTACCGAAATTTCGTATGCAAGACGTACACAGTTTTCACACTGTAGGCGTCGACGCGGGAGGTCCTTTCTACACGAAAGAGAGTAACCGACGTAACGCAAAGACAACGAAATCGTATCTACTCATTTTCGTCTGTTTTTCAACCCGTGCAGTGCACGCAGAGGTTCTGAGTGCGCTCACAACCGAATGTTTTTTCGCAACATTCGACCGTTTCACGGCTAGGCGTGGTTTGTGTCACATGATTGTGTCCGACAATGGCAAAAACTTCGTATCTGCCGGCAAACAACTTGCTGAAATAAGTGAATTTTATAGACAAAATACTGATGGGATCACAATCGGTTTCAATAATCGCAGCGTTAACTGGACGTACAATCCACCAATTCGGTGGGATGTACGAAAGCGCTATCAAGTCTTCAAAACAATTGTTGAAGCGTGTAATCGGCAATAGGCCATTGACATTCGAGGAACTTAGCACTCTCTTCGCTCGTGTAGAGGCTGTGTTAAATTCCCGTCCCCTGACTAGTATCTCGAGTGACCCGTCAGAATATAAGGCGCTCACGCCCGGTCATCTCCTAGTTGGTCGCGAGCTTTTGGCTGTCCCTGAGTACGACTTTTCTGACGAATCGGTTCACGGATTAACTCGCTAGCAATTAGTTCAGCAGGCGTCACAACAATTTTGGAAGTTGTGGAAAAATAATTACCTTCATACGCTCCAGCAGCGACAGAAGTGGTTTAGCAGTTGTCGAAACCTTAATGTAGGTGAACTAGTTTTAATACATTCCGATGCTCCTCCACTTCAATGGTCCCTTGGACGTGTGACGGAGCTTCACCCTGGCGCAGACGGAGTAGTCCGTGTAGTCAAAGTACGCACTCAGAATGGAGAGTATACGCGGCCCGTTGTTAAGCTCAGTCCGCTTCCGATGGATGCCGACTAGTTTAAAAGTTAAGTTTGTAATGTTATCCATTTGTTACATAAATTTGACGCAAGAAGGTGTCAAGTTTATGAATATTAGTTATGTAAGTAATTAAGGTTAGACACGTTACACATTATGTTTTAGTTTCAATTATTCACGTATATACAGTCCATTGTTCTTATATATTTCATTGTCAACCATCCCTGGTTCATAAACTGGGGAATCTGGGGTAGATTCCCGGTGGGGGGTTTATGTACGATATTGGGCTTGAGAACAAATCTCTCTTAAAAATGTGCGCTCAAACTTGGCGCGCATAGACAACCTCCCACGAACTCATTCGTGACCGAACTTTAAAAACGAATGTTCTCTGTCAACTGCGACCTGTTATAATCTGAAATTCGACTGAAAAACGCGGTGCCGGCTCGCATCGGTTTCTAAAGCTGTGATTGAATGTGAACATTATACATAAAAGTGGTGCATTGTTATCTGGAAGTGGAGTGAGGAAGCCCAGCCTATGGAGATAATTAAGTGAGACCCCATTTTCTTTTGCCCAATACGTAGTTTTGTCGTAGTTCAAACTTTTTTTTTCAAACATTTTCATTTATGCGTCTTAGATTGGCCTCTTAAAATTTGCAAAACATTTTCAGATTAAAGTGAATGGTTTAACATGACAAAATCAAAATCAAAATCATAATCAAAATCAATTATTTATTCTGCAAATAGGCCACAAGGGCACTTTTACATGTCAAATGGTGTTCTACAATATAATATTAATAATCTTACACAATAATCATTTTAAAATTGCAGATTTTAACTAATTAGTACCTAAATGGTTACAAACTAAATGTCACTGAATGAAAACTAGAACAATCCAAAATTGTAAAATATTATCAAATACATTCGATATAAGGTCTGTATCAGAATTAACAATAAGTTTATGATATAATTTAGTACCCCAGAGATGTATAATGTCTCTGAGCATCCAAATACAATTAATAATTATTCTAATGTTCTTATAGAGATGTATACTGTCCCTAAGCGTTAAAACAGAAAAAAAAGGATCATTAATGTAATATTGTCAGAGATGTACAGGGTCAATAACAATAAAACGTGTCAAGAACAGAATGATGTCTCTCGTCAAAATAATGATAATAACACTAGTATTTAGGTAGTTACTATGCCCTTGCAAGCATGAACAGACCGGACTCCACAAACAGCACCCGATCACGAGTATGACGCATATCTCAGCCATCGCCTCCCTCAACCATATGTTAGGGAAGGTGGCGACCCGATCAACGACGCCACCGTAAGCAAAGCCCTTTAAGCGAGCATGACATATTCAAGCCACACTGGACATTGATAATAGCAAAGATTAAAGCTACTTGTTCGGCGAGAAAAAGCATTACGTGCTCTCATGTTACATAAAACGGAACAGCTATTTCCGGTACTTATAATAATTACAAAGGTAATACGCCAAGACAATCATACTCGAAGGTATATTAATTCTAATACAATTTGACTGCTACTGGCTTAAAGGCATTTTTGTCGTTTATGAAATCGTTGACATTATAATACGCCTTGCTTAGCAAATATTTTTTTATATGAGACTTAAATTTACTTAACGGCAAATTAACAATTTCGGTAGGTATTTTATTGTAAAAACGTATACAGTTCCCCACGAACGACGTGCTAACCTTGCGAAGACGACTGTACTGCACTGCGATCTTGTGTTTACTTCTGGTGTTGTAGTCGTGGATATCACTGTTGAGATTGAAGTCCTGAAGGTTTTTCCGCACATACATAATATTCTCAAGAATGTATTGGCATGCTACAGTAAGAATATTTGCCTCCTTAAATTTGTCCCTGAGAGAATTTCGGGCTTTTAGTTCGTAGATGGAGCGTACAGCTCGTTTCTGTAGCACGAAGATGGTCTGGATATCAGCCGCTTTTCCCCACAACAGGATTCCGTAGGACATAACACTGTGGAAGTAACTGTAGTACACCAGCCTGGCCGTCTCAACGTTTGTTAACTGTCTTATACGTCTTACTGCATAGGCTGCAGAACCAAGTTTGCCGGCTAGGGTGTCGATATGCGCATGCCATTGTAGTTTTGAGTCCAAGGTGATGCCTAAAAACACTGTTCTATCTTCAAATTCCAGTTCATCGCCCTTTAATTTGATCCTGGTATTGTTTACGTGCTTGACATTAGGTAAAGTGAATCTGATACACTTTGTTTTCTTGGAATTTAACAGTAAATTATTTGCTGTAAACCATTCCACAACAGTGTTGAGCGCATCATTAATATTATCGAAGCTAGTCTCTTTCCTGTCTACCTTGAAAATAAGCGACGTGTCGTCTGCGAACAGCCTTTTAAAGGTCTAAACTATGTTGTCGCCACAGAGTTTTGGCCGATCATCCTGGCAACACCACGGCTAACGTGCATCCGGAGCTGTCAAACTTCACCATAAAAAGGCAGGAGCATGGCGGGAGCGCTCTCTTGCCTTCTAGCAGCCGACATAAGAACATCTAACGACGAGATATTGTACCTCGGCGGTTTAAGTATTAAATATCATGCTTATATTATATATATATTGATACGTTTAATTATGTAATTGAATGGAACCATTGTGCTTACATTCGTATTGAGTGTAATATGTCCAGCTTATTATACTCAATACGATATGATCAGGTCTTTCACTGAAATAAATGTAATAATAAAATAAATGTATTAATGTTACTTGGTTGTTTCTCTTAACTAAACAAATATATCTCAGGCTATCCTGTCAGTCGACATGAAGCTAATAGGCTGTAACATTTTTTTTATCATTATCTAAAAACTATACTAAAAAAAGATGGCTGGATTTAACCGTTCTATTGTAAACATTCAGCACATAATAACGTAGGTACGAGTGGCGTTAATTGCTGGAGTCATTACTTTCACAATAATCTATTTTTGCTCGAGAATGATTGATGATGATGGGCATTCCCGACAGAAAAATTACGGCTTCAGTACATGAATAGGAACCTGAAAATTATTTTTAATTGTTTCTTATGAGTGTAATGCCTAATTTACTTGATTTAATTTTAAGCTTTACTTAGTTTGGGACAAGGTCGATTTTTGTAAGATTGTCCGCAAATATTTATTTATTTAATATGTTAAAAAGAGGTAACTATTTCAGATATTTTTCAGTTAAGTTTATTGCTGAGGATTGTGAGAAATGGAGATACATTACCCGAGAAAAAATGTTCCAGAGATATGACCACGAGCCTCAATAATGAGGAAACCTATGCAAGGAGGAGGATTTTGAAACTTAAAGGATAATCTTTAAATTACATCAGTTACTAGGAGGGTTGCATCAACCACACTTGACAAGGTCGATGACCGTCAAATACGATTCGACAATAGGGGTGTAGACACTAAATAAAATAATCAAACATGTTGTATTTTCTCGAAAAAGGATTAAAAATTTAGTCAAATGAAGAAAAAAGTAACACAAGACAATAAATAATCACAAAGTTATGAGTGTCCGAAGTTTTAAGAGGGGGTATAGTCTGTCCCTTTTCCGCAAAACGCACCTTCATATAAAACGATTGTCATTTACTATGACGCTCATGTAACGTGACGTCACGATCCACGAGCGTTGTCTCTCTCTCTCTAACCAGCAATATTAAAACGGTTGTAGCTTCGTATTTTTTTGAGATATCTAAATGGGATTTTCGTCAATAGGTATATTTTACAGCCTTCTTTTTTTTGGAGTAATAATAAATTTTGAGTCTACACCCCTATTGTCAACCTATAGAAAACTGTCAAGTTTTCCATACAATGAAATTTCCCGGTCGTAACTTACTATTACCGACGGTTTGAAAAAACGGAGCCACCGTTGACCGATAACGTTTACCGGTCGATAAAGTGCGGTCCGCGCACCCCGCCCTAAGATAACGTTTACCGGTCGATAAAGTGCGGTCCGCGCACCCCGCCCTAAGATAACGTTTACCGGTCAATAAAGTGCGGTCCGCGCACCCCGCCCTAAGATAACGTTTACCGGTCGATAAAGTGCGGTCCGCGCACCCCGCCCTAAGATAACGTTTACCGGTCGATAAAGTGCGGTCCGCGCACCCCGCCCTAAGATAACGTTTACCGGTCGATAAAGTGCGGTCCGCGCACCTCGCCCTAAGATAACGTTTACCGGTCGATAAAGTGCGGTCCGCGCACCCCGCCCTAAGATAACGTTTACCGGTCGATAAAGTGCGGTCCGCGCACCCCGCCCTAAGAGTTTCCTTAGATAGCGCCGTCACAACCCCATAAATTCTTTATGAGGATATGATTGCTAACTTTGAGTTACTAGTAAAATTGCTATTACGAAGCCCTCGGCAGTAAATGTGAATTTTCGACTCACTGAGTATATACAATATACATCATTTCATTACGCTAAATTTCCCGGAGAAAGAAATAAAACAATAGTTTGAAATATGTAATTAAGTATCCCAAAGTAAAGTACGAGTACATTGTTTTGGTTCAACTCTGGCACAGAGAACTTGTTTTCAGTTATCGCCCAAGGCATTGTTAACTTGAAGTCGGCAAAGGGCAGCTAAATATATCCGGGATTGCGAAATTACTCAGCACACGAACTTGCAACATGGCGCTCAGCAAAACGAGACTCAGGCAAACAGCTTTGTATTAAGCTGAAACGAATTGTGTAATTGTATATTAATTTTTTATTAAAATAATTAAAATAGCTTGTACTTATTACGTAAATACGTCAATTTAGGCAAACTTTTAATTTTCCGATTTAGTTACGTTATTTTTTCCGTTATTTAATATTAACTTTAGTACTATTTTTGATAATTAAGTTGTAACGTTATAGTACTTACGTACGTTATGGTACTTTTATCTTCCTAGTTCTAAAGAATCTCATAACACTGTATTAGAAATTATAAAGAAAATGGTAACAAAATGGGAAAATTAAAAGCATCACTTAACTACTTTACAAACTATTATAGATATGCTCATCTAATAAACGAGAAAAGAGGAATACTTACTTCAGTTACGTAGACTTTTGTACCATATATAATTAATATTTTCATGTTTATTTGGGAACAAACGATACAATAGTTCGTGAAATTAATTAAACGTGCTCCTTTTTTAAATATCTATCGTTAAATTTAAATAGTCACAATTATTTACCAGTGGCGCTAGTGTGCACATGAACGCCCTCTTATCGGGCTCTTAATATACCTACTAATAATCAATATTAGAATCACTTGGTTGAAAAAAAGGTTCTGGTTTCAAATAATAAATAATATTTCAGATACATCAAAGCATCAAATGCAAGCATGATGCTCTCGTCACCAAGCTATTTTGATAAATAAAATAATCTTTGAATACTGGACCCTTTATCAACATCAAGAATATGGCACTTAAAGTAAGCAACCAAATTCGAGTAGGTAACGAACTTTGTCTATTACAAAAGCATGGCAAGGTAAGAATTGTCCTCCCGATTGGGTGTGGGGTGCGATTTCGTTCTAAAAATAAGAGTACAAGTACATACAACAGGTGGTTCATATTTAATGGTTATTGGAAGGCTGCAGTTAATTTGTCGGGTCCGTTGTTGGAGCGCGAGGGTGCGGGTCGCACCCCGGCACGGGTCTCCTACTCGCAAATACAACACCCTCCAAAATGGTATCCCGAGTATTTGGTATTACCGATGTAATGTAATCCACAGCCTGACAGATTCGCATTCTACCTGACTCATATTGCTACTAACCGCCTGTATGGAATAACGGTGATCTATTTAAGTAGGAATATTTCAGTGATCATCTTAGATTTATTATTTATATATATATATATTTATAATGTGCTCGCACAAGTAGGTATAACTGTTTGTTGTAGACTTGTAATAACATTTATGACATTCATTAAATCAATACTTAGGTATAGCTATATTTTTTTAACGCAAGTAAATCTTTAATTGCAATGAAAATTAACATTCCGCGCTAATGGAGTGGCAAAAAAACAGCCAGTTAATAAATAAACTATGACGAAGATTCCTCAGCCTTAAAAATGTACAATACCTTTTTCCTCTCGGCCCGTGTTAAATAAAGTCTTTTGTTTCTTGGGCGAGACAAACATTATCAATCATATTATATCACAACGAAAAGCGATGGAGAATAGAGATGCTATTGTTCCGAATGAAAGAAACAAAACAAGAGTTTGGGTAATAAAATTTGCGACATTATGATGAATAGAAGGGAGTACGGGGACCACAATAGACGTCACGCACTGGCGAGCTCATAACCATCTACTTCAATTTATGGACGACATTTTCGGTTCACAGAGTGCCTCCCGAGATACGATACGAATAGTTGTAGTGCTTGTCGTGTCATTTATTACACTTATTAATGTTATTAGTTTTCGTTATGTGATTGTATTTTTCCATGACAATTTTACGTCAATAAAACATGTTCTAGGCAACCTTCATTGAATTCATTTTATAATGTTACCTCTCATCTCCGTAAAATGTCTAGATATTAGTATTTTTCAGAGCTACGGGATAATGATTCTGTTATTCTGATTGCTATCTGATAAAGGTAAAACTTTTTTATAGATGATGTTTTTTATCTTTACGTTATACACCAGACACATGACACCAGAAAATACTTCCAAAATGGATTTGTGGTGTATGTTACGAGATATCTCTAGGCTATTCTTAAACCCAAAATTCAAAGAAGTTTTTGGATTCCGTAGGGTAGACCGGGGGCAATATTACCAGTTTAGAAATAATGACCTATAAATCAGAATCTAAAGCTACCACGTAAAAATCGTTTAAGATATGACATTCTAGTCTAATTGGCTATCAGAATCTAGCAAATAATTTTCATTTGATCACATCAGAATGGTGCAAATTGAGTTTCTGTTCATGAAGTCCTTGTGTTACATTTGACCCCTAGTACCTACGGGTCAATTGTACCAGAAAAACACAGGTATATAAAACCGAAAAGAATGTACTAATCAATCAGTATTTATTGTTAATTTCTTAAGACGAATCAGTCTGTTACGTTGACATCAGTCTTAATTATAGAGACTAGTATCTAGACTAGACAAGGCTAGCATTTCAGTTGAACTAAACGTAACATAATATTCTCCAGGTTTTTGTAACATATTATGTCGAGTAATTAAAAAACACTTAACAGTGCTCATAGCACACACCTTTCAAGCAATAACAACATCTCAATAAAACAGAAATATCGGATTATTTAACAATTACTTATCCCATACAGTTACAATTGACCCCTGGTACTATCAACTAATTTTTAAATAATACTACTAAAACAGATGACATTGCGGGTATTATAATTTTTATACATCCCAAAGTATCGAAATGAATCGTCGGGATGAATCATAGGTATAAATTAAATTACCCGAGTACATGAACCCTAAAACATTACACTCCTTTTTTTAGCAGTCGTGTACAAACTCTGGGTCAATTCTAGCACGGGGTCAATTGTAACGTTGCAATTGACCCCGAGTGTTGTGGTACAATTATCATTTTTTACTCGCACTCACTAAACTTCACAAATCTCGATTTTTATATCTAAGTGACCTCCATGACGTAGAAGTTCTACGTAATAGTACTTTTAACGTTCTACGTCTACTTTCTTCACATGTGGATAAAAAGCGATTTTCTCAATAGATATCAAACATACAAAAAGGCCTTTCCGAGCAAGTGAGGTGAAATAGTATTTTATGCAACTGTTGTATAAGAAAGGTCTTAAAACGCGAGTGGCGTGGGTTGCGATGCGAGCCTAGGCGAGTATCGCAATTAAAGACGCCACGAGCGTTTTTAGACTAGTTATACACCGTCGTTGCATACAATACTTTTTCTACGACAAATTTTAAATAAATAACAGACTACAGAATAGTTAAACTTTTCAGGCAGCAAGTTTTCTATTCGTACTTTTGCTACTCACACAATTTCTTCAGGAGTGCAGTTATTCATTTCTTCGACCATGTTAAAAGGAACGTACACTTTTGTCTTCATAAACACGAATAAAATCTTAATAGTTTAGGACTAATAGTTTATCATCTTTCATCTTTTCATTTTGAACTGTATTTTGGAGGGAAATCGGAAATGTGACAGCTTTTGCTTATGGTTTGTTCTGTTTTTAATTTGTTTGCACTTGCCATCCAAACCAAACCGAATCCGGACCCGGATCGAATTCGAACTGTTTATTTTTATAAATAATTCCAAGAATTTATAAAACATGTAATTACACAATAGATGATGATTTATTATTATTGTAGTAAATAATTAATAATATACAAATATTAAATCGTAAATAAATACTTTTATTTCGAAATATTTGTTTATGAAGTTGCAATGCAATATAGCGGCCGATTTAAAAAAAAGTTAAACAGTGCTTTTATGAAAAATGTATGAACCAAAAAAGTACGCTAAACAGTTTGTTTTTGGGCCATAGAGCATAGAGTGTTTCGACGACTTATTAGTGGTGTCATTGTATTTGAGCTACAGCCTATATAAATGACAGATAACGGTACAGGGTAGAAAAAGTTATTAAAATTCAATTGTAAAGATAAAGTTAGTAATGTAATCATAAATGTGTATAAGACGAATTGAATCAAGTTATTATATTTTAGAATAAGATTATAGTGAAACGTTTACTAAATTTGGGAGATGTTACATGGCTAGGACCCAGAGATGGACAAATTGTATTTGAATACGAAAACGCTCAGAAAACGAGGTAAATTTTTAAGAAATTTAAGTAAGTAACAAAATAAAGTTGTTGTTCATTATTTTATGAAGAAGATTATAAAATTTCATCGGTTTCTGATAAAAAAGGAGCAGTAAACAGTGTTACAAGTGAAAAAAATGGGTTGTTTTTTTTCTCTACTGTTTTTTTGTTAAAATGGAGTTCTACGAAAACTATATTACTTCTCATATGTTGCAGATTATGATATAAACCCGTATTTTCTGATTTTTTCGGACATGAAAATAGTTACGTTAATGTATAAAATGGTTACTAAACAACTCATTTCCACGAAAATTTCAAAGGTCGAGTACTTGAAAATACTTAGGTAGATACATTTGTAACTTGTAAAAGAGCAACCGCATTCTTAAGTGGTTGTTCTCATAATTCGTGGGTTATTCGAGGATTTATTCTTTATTCGAATGAAATGAGAATAAGTCATTCGTCATTCGAAAGTGTAGACGAATAATTTATTCGCGAATAAATTAGTGACGAATAAATGTTTACTCGAATTCGAATTCGAGTAATGCCCAACTCTGGTAGGGCCTGATATTTGGGGTACAAAAGGGCGAATTTAGAATTGAAAAAATGATGTTGTGTACACCAAAGTGAGTGACCAAATTGAATGCACTTTGCAGACATATTAAATAAGATTGTTGTAAATGAAAACTTTTGCTACTACACCCAAGTTATCCAAATTTCGGAGAACCACCCATATAACGATAGCAAACAAACATGACAGCTATTATAACTAGTCCTATTGTATGCGTGCCTCAGGCGATTTCTCGCCAACGCGCAAGTCATTATGTGTATTTATCGGCAAAAACAGTCTACATTCTACAATGGCTTTACCCATTCCTGTACAAAGAGAAAGAAAACACTCTTCAGAAGATTGCAACTGAATATTATAATTAACTTATATTATAATTCCTACATTAGTGCTAGTGCTTCCTATTATAGTACTAAAACTTTTCATTTGCTTTCATTGTAAAAAAATCTATGCATTGGAACGCGGAGATCTTATTGCATTTATAATTTTTTATTTAAATTAGTGAAAAGTTAGGAAATTCATGAAATAAAGGCTTTATCATAAACAGGATCCAGTCCTTAACTTTCGGGAACGGGAGAAGAGGGGCTGTTTTTCAGTCTGTGTATGACCCTGATATCTTCTATTTCAGATAGAGAGGTAGATGTTGTAATTTTGGGCGTTTAGAAGAAAAAAACGGCCAAGTGCGAGTCGGACTCGCGCACGAAGGGTTCCGTACCATTATCAATAAAAAATATTTATTTTATTTTGTTTTTAGTATTTGTTGTTATAGCGGCAACAGAAATACATAATCTGTGAAAATTTCAGCTGGAACTATCACGGTATCAGTGAGATACAGCCTGGTGACAGACAGTCGGACGGACGGACGGACGGACGGACAGCGAAGTCTTAGTAATAGGGTCCCGTCCTCTTTGAGTACGGAACCCTAAAAAGTCTAAAACTCGATAACCAAACATTTTCTTAAATATAATTGATTTGGCAATGCCAGCATAAAATCTTGATTTGCCATGAACTATATATTATAGAATTATAGAAGTGTGAAGGCACTGAATTTCTGACTGGTTTATTATAATTACTTTTAAACCTGAGTTATTCGCAGAATGATATTTCTGATGTAATATTCCCGTTAATCTATTATGATGAGATAACAAACAAACACTGCCAAAATATCTGGCACGTGTCTGAATCGTGTGAGACTTGGAGCCATTGGTAGGTTGGCGTTACTTATTTTTATTCCCGAAAGCCAGACGTTTCGCTTCCCCAGTGGCAGCGGCCAGGCGAAAACAGTGTGGTCTTTGAGTATTTTCTCGACGCCGAAGTGTATCGCCGTTGCTATTTCAAGTGTCTTTTATTCGTCGCTTAAAGAGATAGAAATTATTATTATTCAAATTAAGTTACAAATTTATTTGAGCTAGCTTAAATAATGTCTATCCGACAGACGAGAGGAAACTTACTACCCTTTAAAAATCTTGTGAAAATTGAGATACCTAATTAAATTCATAATCTTCACAATCACGATGTGAAGATTTTGTGCTAAATAGGTCATACACAGTCAAACAAAAAATTCGCATTTAATATGTTTGTATCGCATAGAATTATAGAAGATGAGCCTCCGTTTTGTTTTCGTTTGACCCTAATAACTAAGTTTAATTATTATTTCATCGTAAAGTTTTTATTTGGAATAAAAAATCTCACGACACAGAATCCTGTATTCAATATCAATAATGTTAATTGAATTTTTGTGAATAAGTTCTGTCGATTCCTAGTATTTATATGTAGAGATTCTACTCTCGCTCTAATCACAATATGAACTAGATGTACCAAGAAGCTGCGCGGATTGGATCGTATCTAATTGCTAACGACTCGGTAAAAGCATTCTCGCCCGCATAGGTAGGTTAATTGCTTGCATTCCCGGTATCCTGTACGTTTCATTCGCTTCAAATGTTCTTTGTACTCTCCACTGGGATTCTATTTGACTTAAAATGTCGAATTGAAATCGGTTTTATACATACACTCGTAAGTATCGACACGTCTTTTTGATGGAAAGGTAGATAGAAATCACGCCGCCAGCACCACATTTCGAAGGCCTCCAGTCGTTCTCTGTCTCTCTGGGTTAGCGTCCACGACTCGCTCCCATATAAAGCAATGCTCCAAATGTAAACTTTAATCAGCCGCTTTTTAGCTGTTTTTGATATGCGTGATTTTAAGAGATGTTTTTTGTTATTAAATGCCTTTTTGGCCATAGCAATCCTCTGTATTATGTCAGGGGTGCACCTAGAGTCACTGGTACAATGATACTTCCCAAATATTTAAATTTCTGAACTTGCTCTATTGTCGTATCTCTGATTACGATTGGGTTTCTGTATACTGTGTGCTTAGAGATGGTAAGAATTTTGGTTTTATTGCAGTTTATTTTAAGTCCGGTTTGATTGAAAATTTCATCCAGTTTTAATACTAATTGCTGTAACTGATTACGGAGGTAAGATACCGAAAATTAAGTGAGGATTAAAAATGTAACGGCCGCCACCATTTCGCCATACCCACACGACTAGTTTTTGTATTTTTTTATTGAAATACTAAAGATATATAATATAATAATATGCTTACACACATCTTC
The DNA here is from genome assembly GCA_963854355.1 of Epinotia brunnichana. NCBI lineage: Eukaryota > Metazoa > Arthropoda > Insecta > Lepidoptera > Tortricidae > Epinotia > Epinotia brunnichana. The sequence goes on along the minus strand of OY977942.1, from coordinate 19,665,111 downwards.
AGACGATAATATTTTTGTGTCATAAGCATAACTGATACTAAATGTGGTTGAGACCTGAAGTATTGCCAATGTAATGTGAAAATTTCTACTACAAAACAGTTTCAATTAAAAATAAAATCATAATACTCTTTTATACATAAGTATAAGTAATAGTATGTTTATTTAGACAATGTTTTTAAATTGCTAATAAATAGTTAATTTACTATTGATGGAATGTTTCAATTCAATGGCAAGACAGTGGTAGATTTGATGGAATTTAATTATGAAAAATGGTAACAGTTGTCAGAGGCCTAACAGCCTAGACTATAACACAGCTCGTGACTGTTGTTACTATTAGGCATTATTATTATAAAAGAGAAATAACAGCCTGGAGGGCCTTTACCAGGATAAAAGAAGGAAAACAATAACGGAAAATTGACGAATTAAAATAGCAAGGTTTTGGTACTTACTGTCCCTACTGGAATAGTTTGTGGTAGACCACAAAAATCGTTTTAATATCAGACATATTATAATTAGATGTATCATCTCCAAATATATATATATATATTTTTTATTTATTAAGTCAATTTTTTACATAGTAGCTTACAGTGCAGTTTCCAAATCGCGTACAATGTCATTATATTTAATTTACAAACTTATTGCTACTTATTCATTTTAATGATAATACATCATAATTTGACTACCAAAAACATATATTAATTATCATTTCTTAGATCTATCAATTCGAATTTGACGATTGACGTCTTTCGTTGGAGATTGACACGTTTAAGTTTTCTTGAATAGAAATAAAACACTTCAAAATTCAATTGAATAAGGGACGAAACGGATACAGTTACAATCTACTCGTAAGTTCTGATTTTGCGGAAAATAATGTTCTACACCTTCATGCCTAATATTGACACCTATTGTTTACCTTTATTGTTATGTATTAAGATTGAAAGGGTCGAGTATTGGGCCAGCGTCAAGCACTGGGACGTTTACCTTAACCCTAAACCGTTGGACCGTGATGAAAAACGAGTCGTGAAACTGATTTCGTAAATAGATGGAGTTACGAATGCTGATTGACCCAACAACAGCCTCCTAATCACATTCCAACTCTCACAATGGTCCCATTAATTTCTCCCGAGCGAGAGAAATAGAGGAAAAGTTTATTCATTGCCCGACGTTTGGGAGAATTCTGTTACATGAATAATACACATGAAGCGCATGAAGGCACATATATTGCCAGGATTACTTGGCATGTTTTTGTTGCAGCAAACCATCTCATTACGCGCCAGAGGGCCGGCCGCTAATCCTTGGTCACTACAAAATTATTAACATAACATTTGTGCAGGCATATAGAAAATCCTACACTAAGATCCTTAACCATAAGGACAAGTATCCCTACGTCAGTTCCAAGAGTGTTTGTTTTTGCCTGCGTGTTATTATTTGAACAACAACATTATTTGAGGAATTTGGCAGATTAGGTTATGAATGTAAATTGTATGCGCAGTTGCTGATATTAGTCGAATAAGATATTCTCTGCAATTAAATTGTGCTCAGCTTGCGGTTCTTATAAGCCAATATGCACTTACTCCGAAGCTACTTGACAAATGAGGGCCTAAAATGGTTCTTAGGAATTTTAAAAGATATAAGTTATGACTATTGTGGGTAGTTATAATGTGGTTTGTTGATATTATAGTCATAAACCGGCAGAAAAATTTGAAAATGTCCCTTCGTTTCTGAAAGTTAAGACTCTTGAGCCTAATTTGGCAAAAACAGTATACTTCAAATATACTGTTTTGGCCTGAACTGGATAATGATCCTTGTGGCGTTTTTCCAGTTGTATATACCACCCTAAAGAAACCAGGGTCCGCAATGGCCCTTGATCCCAAAATTTGGCGTATGCACTAGTTTAACGAAAGTGACTGCCATCTGATCTTTCAACCCAAAGGGAAAACGATCACGATATTTCCTTCTACCGAAAAGCGACTGTTAAATATAAAATTATATTTAGTACATGGAATGACGAAACCTGCGGTGTAGATCCTATAAGTTGACATTTCATTGTAATTAATATTCTATTTGACGAGCATGATATAAATTCATATAATCGTAGATTAAGCCTAATTTAATTTATATTGTAATCTCATATTATGTATGAAATAAATGACTTATGTTTATGTACATAAGTTTTTTCTTAAAACAGTAGTAGATATGAGCCAGGGGTCGAACCCACGACCTGCCAGCCCACGACTTCCCGTCATGGGTTTACTTCATTCAGATAATAGTTCAGGACTTATATGAAAAATAATAGGTTAGGTAGGTCATAATAATTCCCACACAGACGGGGTTTGATTTTTTTAGTTCTTTGTTTGTATCTTTATAAAACGATTATCTGGGTGGAAATCAAAAAAAATGCCCATAGTTAAGAGAAATATAATGAATTCGCACAAAACAGTAAACCAATAATATATGACACGCGATAAATTAACCAAATCTGGGTAATTCGTCATTGCTCCGAGATTGCAGGGAAGGGCGGGGCTGAAATGTGCGGAGATTCATTGTTTTAATTAAAATAGCTCGGTGGCTAAAATCATAAACTAAAATGAGAGCGAGACGGTGTTGACCTTTACAGAAATAGTTTTTTTTATTCCAGTTTCTTATACGTTTTATTATTAAGTAGGTATGTATATAAAATTTTATTGCACAAATTTGATCAAGTACAAAAGTTGAACTAAATGGCCCAAGGCACTGCCTACCAATCAACCAAATCAGGTTTTTTTTTCATTTAGATTAGCTTTGCTCACAAGTTGAATTAACACCCTGCACCTAACCGCAGAATAGCCAAACTTTGGTTTTTCAGGTACCGTTCCCAAAGCGTACAAACTGGCCCAAATAAGTAAGCTAGATTGCTTAGTAAACCATGCATTGTCAAGCTATGTTTGTAGCGCTACCTCGTAGTCCATAACAGCTTAATTAGCGCTCAAAGGCAATCGTCGTAATTACAAGAAACATGTTAAGGAATGTGCTAGCCATATGATATCTGTCTGTACCGTAGACACTCCGTAAAAATCCATAAAATTTAGGAGTTACCTCTTCGTTCATAAACTGAATTACTTTGTAAATTAACAGAAGTCATCATTATTTACAAAGTTTAGTTGATTCACCTAACGCGCCTTAGGTTCAGCGAAACAATATAATGCATCTGATTTTAATAATATGGTTTCAAAAAAATACAGTGAGATCAGTGATTCAAAACATGATCAGGCAATAGAATGTTCACTCGATAGAAAAAAATCACGAACATAGGTCTAAAATACACTTAAAACATTCGTAACAAATTATGCACTAAAGCTAAACATATTAAAATTGGTTCTAAAAATCGGCAATATCATGTTTGAGGGAACTTAGTGATTACTTTTTTATTTATTCAAACGTACAAAAAATAAAATTAAAAATCATGATATCCGCGCTTCCGAACACGCAATTCCATCTCGCTCACGCTTATGCTCAGCGAGAGGGAGAGAAGACTATGAACCTACGGCGCCTGAAGACCATTTCATAGAATTGTGAGATGTATTTTTTTCTGCAATCACTAAGGTACTCTTTTTAAAACGGGCACCGGGCAGTATTTATAATAGCTACATTTGTAAATGAATACCCAGAAACAGCTGTTAAACACTACCGACTAACAAATGTTGTCACTGGCTTTCATTAGGTAACTTCCCTCCTCAAAGGACATAACGTGGTAAGTTTGGTGGGAGATTATAATATAATTGAGTTATAATCCGAGCATACCATCGAGATGGCCTGTAAGGGAGAGACCGTCGTCAAGTTTGCCTGAGAACTTCGCCCTCATACGTATAACTTCTCTAAATATAATTATGTGAAGTCCTAATGTCTTTCACGCTGTGTGTTGTATTAAAACGTTGATGAAAGATTATTACTCTGTACTTAGTTTGGGAATGTAATGCAGACGAGAGATAAATTATCATGGGCATCAATAACGCTGGATTAATTGGATCACTGTCTATTAATTATAGTGGGCATTTATCAATTATCGCTTACGTACTCCAGTCTAACGATCACAGATACCCAGACACTGCTTATTACAGTATCTGCGTCATCAACACGATGCGATTTACTAGGAGCTATGGTATTCATGTGTATTTTGTATTGACGTGTTAACGTCTTATAAATCGATGAACGCCGGCAGTACCCAAGAAAAAGTATGACTTTGTCCCGTTCCGCCTGAGCCGAGCGTTCGGCTTTATGATGTTATCACGTAGAATTATCGTCCGTAATCCGACTTTATACATAGATAAACAACCAATGTTTTTTTTTTTTTTTCTACTTCTGTACCGTTATCTGTCATTTATATAGGCTGTAACTCAAATTTAATGACACCAATAATAAGAAAGAAAGAAAGAGATTTATTGCCACACATAAATAAAAAACTCGTACACATTAATTAAACACACATTTTTTTTTAAATATACAACTAGAAAGGAAAAAAAAAACAACACAATGTGGCAATAGGGATGGACTCAGCGTTTACTGTGCCACCGATTTGATGTCACAGCGCTGGTTTTCTGTCCACCCCCGACGATTACAAAAGAATAAAAAAAAATGATTTGCGGGTTTTACTAACAATAACTCCAGTAAGTATTCAAATAAATATACAATAACTAATTAGAAATTAAAATTTAAAAATAAGAATAATAAAGTGAAGGGAATTAGTAGAATTTGCTGTGTACACACTCGCTAGGCATAATGTGACAAAAGTTTACAAATTAGTTGTTTTTTTACTTATTAATTAATTAGGAAACTATTTATTTATTTGCTGGTTGCTTCAGTGCATTTTTGTTTATCGAAAATAATTGAACGTAACTTACTTTTAAGTCGTCGAAGAATTCTCTATAGCCCTAAATCACACTGTTTAGGGTACTTTTTTGGTTCATACATTTTTCATAAAAGCACTGTGTAACTTTTTTTTAAATCGGCCGCTATATTGCAGTGTGGTGCTAACTTCACAAACAAATATTTCGAAATAAAACTACTTATTTACGATTTAACATTTGTGTATTATAAATTATTTACCACAATAATAATAAATGATCATCTATTGTGTGTTAAATTACATGTTTTATAAATTATTGGTATTATTTATGAAAATAAACAATTCGAATTCGGTCCGGGTCTGGATTCGGGTTGGTTCGGATGGCCAGTGCAAACAAATTAAAAACAAAACAAACCATAAACAAGAGGTGTCACATTTCCGATTTCCTACCGAATAACAGTTCAAAATTAAAAGACGAAAGATGATAAACTATTAGTCCTAAACTATTAAGATTTTATTCGTGTTTGTGAAGACAAAAGTGTACGTTCCTTTTAAAATGGTCGAAGAAATTAATAACTGCACTCCTGAAGAAATTGGGTGAGTAGCCAAATAATGAATAGAAATATTGCTGCCTGAAAAGTCTATTCTGTAGTTTGCTATGTATTTAAAATTTGTCGTAGAAAAAGTATTGTATGCCGGTGTATAATTGGTCTAAAACGCTCGTGGCGTCTTTAATTGCGATGCTCGCCAGGGCTCGCATCGCAACCCACGCTACTCGCATTTTAAGACCCTTCTTATACAACAATTGCATAAAATACTATTAATTACTTGATATTTTATATATGGCGATCGTAACATACTCGTAAAAGGCCGTTTAAATTGGCCCGGAATAATTAATAATTCAGTATGAAATAAATAAATCTTATCCATCCTTTGACCAGTTACCTATTCTGAAACCGCTTCAATTAATTTACTCAAAGTATTCTCACTAGAATTGTATTTTTTTTATTCATGACAAGTAAAAAACACGTCGTGGACACAGCGATTCTATGCCAGGAGTTTTGCTTAGGAAGACCCGGCTGTTGAAGTATGACCTAAAGATAACATTTTACGACTGCCTTCGCAATTTCAGGACTGAAATCAGTTTTAAAATATTTATTCTCCATTTTTGTGTACCTACAGGCGTTGCCTGTAAAATAACTGTATATTTAGGTTACGATTAAGTTTTGATTATAAAAGTATGACCGTTTTAAATACTTACGTGTATGTGTTGCTTTTTAAGCGTATGCTACGCTGTCGTTCACGTAAAACTTTTCACCATCTGTTCATTATTATTTACTACACAAATCTAGGTTTACAGCTATAAATAAGGTAAGTTAATATATACTGACATAAAAAATAGAGCGTACTTACAGTATCACTATCAGAACCGGCAGTTGTTTTACCAGCCCATAATTTTTGAGGGATCCTTGATCAACAATCAGCACTAGTAAACCGTTATCTACGCCTGTGGAAGCACCACACCGTGATTTGTTTAGCAAATGTTTCATTAAAGTTTCATGGTGTCGGGGGTGAGGCTAGCGGGGGTTGCCGGCCTGCGGGCGTCGGCGCCACCTGTCGCTGCGCGGGGCGACGCGACGCGCGCTGTTGGCTCGGGTAGGGCTCGCTGGCGACTGAGCGAGCGGCCCGGGCCGGGCACGTGGGCCGCCGCCCAGGTGCACTCCCCCCCTCGCGCCCGCCGCCGACGCACACCCGCCCCCCGCTTGCACCATGCAACCAGACTGCACGCGACGTCACCTTATTAAAATGCAGCCCTTACCCCAGACAATTACCTCTCCGAGTAATATAAAAAGTTACACTCTCAGTCCACAGGCGCCGTCAAACCGTCTGAAACTTTATTTTAGTGACGTAAAGTGGTTCCGCCATTAATCAAGAACTCATACGTGTCATGTGTAACATTTGATATGAAAGGGTAACGTGTTCCTATACAACCTCTCAGGCAAATTTAATTACACGCGTATCTTCGACGTGGTAAATGGCTTTGTTTTTTGTAAAGTGCGATGTAGGGCTAATTGGTTTAAAACTGAAACCACCATTTATTGGATTTCTTTCATAGCACGACCTTAATCAACGTTGAATTCTCCGTTACAGGCGCTTCGTAATTATTTGTTTTGTAATGTTCTATTCCATTAGCGGCGGAAATTGAATTCATATTTCGTTTCACCCACACTAAACTTCCTGGAAATTAACGGTTTTATAACGGCGATGGTTTTAAGTACGCCAGCAAAAAGCATTCACAAAGTAGACGGCTGTTGTGTTTTACTAATTATTTATTAATTTTGTTCTTGATTGCTACGCGCTCTCGTAGCAGCTGCTACGAAGCTACGTGGCTGGCGTCGTAGCCGTAGTCTAGCTTTGTGCTTCATTTTAGACGGTCTGCGGTTGTGCTAGTATAAAATTAATATCAAAAAAATAGTAGTCAGACTGCAGTGGCTCCATTTTAAAACACGATTCAGAAGATTGGGGTTGTATTGGTCGAAGCGCTCTCTTCTGTGTTAGAGTATATCTGAGCGCATCAACCGGTACGAATCTAATCTAACTACAATACGTTAAAATCGCATTCTGGAATGGAACCCTAATATTTTATACAATCTCACTTAGGATGTATGCAAGCATGATGTTTGCTATGCCTACGCTGCAATTAGATGTACGAACGTTTTAGCAGGGCTTGTCGCGCAGTAATAAGCTAGTCTTACTGGCTAGAAAAATCACTTAAAATATAGCAACTAACAATTTCATTTTAGAAGGATTTCAATATAATCTGATTATAAGGGTTCTTTATTTGTTCATCGTTTCTAATTCGTATTTCAATACATAATATTAATGCGGCGCTAAGTAATGTGCGGAACGAGGGCTCCAAACATAAATATTGAAAGGCAATAACTACATAATTAACAGTTCAAAAGACTCCCGACAAAACAGACATATCCAAAGACCAATCTTGACAGCCTAGACTTTCATTAAAAAACGCAATCAAATCGGTTCATCCGTTTGAGAGCTGCCATGCCATAGAAAGAATCGCTACGCGCTACGCTCGAAGCCGATCCCTTGTTTTTCCTCGTATGTAGCGGAAAGCCTCTACGCCGTAGGCGCGGGTTCCTGGCAGTGAAAACTTGCATCGGCGTTTTATTTCATTCGAGGCCACGCGACGCTACGTGTGCTACGCCGTAGCGCATATCCGCGTTTTTCCGCTCTGTATTCATATGTGAATCCATGGCCATGAGTGGGTCAAAAATATGCGAAACTAATTAATCAAATCAGGGCCCAGCGCGACTACATCGCAACTAAAAATTCTATCTCAATATCAGAGGGTCGAAACTTTGATTCGAGGTTAATATTCTTGACCCAAGAAATTAATTAAGAAGATGTTAAAAAAAATTTACCTATCGCAATCACTTTTCAATTTCCAACTGTGGCGTTTGTCCGAATTTTCATTTCGGCAAAATGCCAATTATCTCGAGAACCCAAAAGATTTTAATTTTTTTTAGTACTTATAAAAACACATTAGGTTAGGTTTCTTTTATAATCATCCTGAAAATGTCATGGCTTCAGAGGTAAACGGCTTTAAGGACAAATTAAAATAAGGACGGGTTCCTGATGAATATGAAGTGATGTTTTTTTTCTGTATCACATGTGAGCACGGTGTGCGTCCCACACAAATATATTCTAATACCATCAAAATAAACTTGGAATGCGTAAAGTATGTATAGAATAGGGGTGATGACTACGATGTTTTTAAGATGCCAGTCTAACCAGTTTTTGGGGAGAACCAAATGTTTGTATGGGAGCAACTACAATTAAAGAACATAAATACTCAAAAGTTTTAGACAAAGATTGACCTCGCTGGCGGCAGGCGAATCGCTTCATACTAATTAAGACACGAGTATGACGTCACAACTGTTATTTGTACTAATCGTTGTATGGAAAATCAAGTAAATTGCTGTTTCGGTCGCGAAATACTGCGTTTAGGTACATTTTGTTTCTATAAAAGCATAAATAATAAAAAAAATGGTAGCTTTAAATTTACTCTTGGACAATAAAAAAAGTACATATTTTTTGTAAACTTTCAAGGTCTTTTATGATTTTAGTTATATTTTATTATTTATACTTTATTACAATAATTTGATAGTTTACTATCCATTTAGTAACACTACGTTATCAATTTTAACATGAGGCATCATGCCTGACCCCACTGCGTCCTACTTATACACACGAATCAAGACGATTTACATGTGATTTCAATACAAAAAGGCGTTCGGATTCGGTTTTAGTGTGTCGCACTTGCGTCTTTTGTTATGCGCTAAAGTAAGAAGGCGTGCATGGACCAAGACGGTCCACACATTTCAATACGCCAGTGGTTCGTAAGTTCATATATTGTCAAGTCTATCCAACGCACACCAGGCGTTTATTTCAAAACTGTTAAAATGGCAAAATTGTACAATTCAGAGTTACTAATCGGAGCTTATAAAAAAATGTGTCTTTTTTGTTGTGACACGATTTGCTCTTGCTCTAAAACAGTTGCTTTTAAACAAACATTGTAAAGTTAACACTGTGCTGACCTTTGTTATGCAAGACAGCGGTCAGCAAAGCACCAAGTAAAACAAGTCTACTATATCCAGAAGGTTATTCGGTTCAACATTTCACATAGCATATGATATCAATTGCACCAACTTGTTTTGACACTTTATCTTGTTGCGTGATGATATTGAAACAAGGATCGAAAAAAAATAATCCTAAATAATTCAACCTAGCAGGACACGAGCCTGTATTCATTAACGTTACATATCAGAATACCTAAAACATTAAATACATTTGAAATCATATGTGTATTATTTTCTATTAAGGGACTAAAGATACATATTTGAAAACTCTCATTATACCCACCCACTAGTACCCACAACACAAGCCTTACTGAGCTTACCGTGGGCCTAGGTTGATTTGTGTAAGATTGTCCCGTAATATTTATTTATTTATTTATTATCATGGACCTCAATATAGAAGATAGTTTTAAAGTACACCTTCACTCGCTGAACTGATTAAAATGATGGCGCTTATCGTGATATTTGTAATTAACAAGTACAAAAAGGTTCAAAAAACTGTTACCCAACTAACGGAAACGTAGGTGCATAAAATGTTCTCTTTTTTCATTCTAAAGGTCATTGTCACCTGAAGCATGGATACGAATCGATTGACACCTCATTTATCATAATTTACTTTAAAAACAAAGTTTAAACCGACTTCAATTCAGTACTTCGCCAAGTTCGCCAAGCCACATAGGTACAGTCGACAACAAATACATGTATCCATACATACACCCACAAACACTTATACATAGACTTTACTGCCATAGTAATAAGGTATACATCATTTTGTAACATTAAAAAACATACATCTCTTTGTAGTCGACTGTACATGTAAATTTCCACATTTCCTTTCCAATTTACCACATGAATTGTTCTCCTAAAGGAAATGCGTTGATTATAATATAACAGAAGAAACCCATGTCGCTATGTGTGGGCTGATAGTATTTGAGTCCGTCGATTCAAGGATCTCAGAATTAACACTTCAACGATCTGTGTCTATGTCGATACAAACCCGATAGGGTTTAACGACACTGTTAGATTTAACCAAATGTATTTTCTTTTATATATGTAATAAATAAAAAAAATATAAAAAAACGGAATCATGTCAAAATCATTGACGTAATTTACATCTTTGAATAGTTCTATAATTCTATAAGTCATCTGTGGTCTTTATCATCAATTCCACTTCACCAAAATTGCGATTTCCGCTGGTAAATAGACGAGTTATAATATAATAGAAAATACAGAAGTTAGTACACGCGGGACTATAAAATTTGAGGGATGCCCTCAATTTCCCTGGGATCCCATTATCAGATCCTGACTTGGTGACAATGGAACCACCTCAGAAGTATACTCTTTCGAATAAAAAAATAATTTTGGAAGTCGGTCCACAATTGACGGAGAAATCGGTGAACATACATTACATCTTTGAGGAGTTCCATAAGTCATCTGTGGTGTTCATCATCAGTTCCACTTAACCAAAATTGCGATTTCCGAGGGTAAATACACGAGCTATAATAGAAAATACCGACATCACTACACGCGTGCCTATAAAATTTGAGGGTTGCCCTCAATTTCCCTGGGATTCCATCATTAGATCATGAATTGGTGACAATGGAACCACCTCGGGAGCATACTATTTCAAATAAAAAAAGAATTTTGGAAATCGGTCCACAATTGACGGAGGTATCGGCGAACATACATAAAAAAAATACATACAGTGGAACATATAACCTACTCCTTTTTTGAAGTCGGTTAAAAATAGGTTCAGTGTCTTAAACGCTACGGTGGTACATGTAAATACAAACATAGACTTGCTAAAATGATATCCCTTTCTTTCGGCTCTGCCCTAGTCGAGCAAATATACGATATTGATATCATATTTGTATACGATATGTTGAGTCTGCTTATCTCCCAGGCAGTGTGCTCTAGCACCGCGTTAATGCGCTATCAATAAACATTACGGCAGCGCAACGAAAGTGGGTCTTACGTTCCGTCGCCACCTCCGAGCGGAACAATGCGGATACAACCTCACACGTGGCTCTAACACAAAACATATCTTTTGAGATTAATTTATTTAATCGTATGGCATACATTATTTAGCATTTGAGTTTGTCACTTTTTAGTACCACCCAGGGGACACGTGCAGGGTTGTGGTAGGTAGCTCCTGCGGACGCATGTGACAGTTGTCCCCCCTTGCAACTCTATTGTTAGAGGTTCTTAAGCCGCCGAAGGCCTCTAAGTCGGCTTAACGACTACTGTCATAGACAGCATCCGGGATCAACTGCTTAGCGTGCCTTCCAAAGCACGGAAGCGCTCATTCTCAAACAGGCGGTCACCCATCCAAGGACTGACCGCTGCCATCTTTGCTTTACCTGCGTTATCGTTTCCGATTCGCAGGCGCCGCTGGGCTATGAACGCTTCGATTATGCGGCCTTTAGATCTGGCTAAATGCAGTGCACTAACTGCTGTTACGCTCAATAATTAGATCGAGATGGTATATCAACCCTCCCCCAGTTAGTGCACGGCATTTAGCCAGGTCTAAAGGCTGCAAACATTGGAATCGTGTTGATTAAACTTTGAGCAATTTATGTCGACATTGAGTCTTAGATCTAAGGCTGAATTGGACCAAATGGGAATAAATACACAAGTGGCTTATATTATATAATAATACATTTTATAGTAATTGAACATACTCACAAATTTTCACGAGAAACAGTTGAGAAATGCGACCTGTAGAGGACAGTGTACAAAATAATTTTTGCCCAAGCTGAAACAGAGAGCTTCGTTCGCTTCACTCGCTCGTTCAATATACTATTTTGATGTAAAATGTAATAAAATATATAAACTTAAGCTGTATTTTGTTTTGTTGCATTGGCACTAACACTACGAGATTCAACATCAAGTTGTCGTCATGACGACCACGTTATGCTTAACAATATTATTATTCACACTCTGTTGATTTGAAAAGTTATTTATTTCATCAATAATCTATATACACAATTCAATAAAAAAAGAATTTTTCAAACCCACTAAACTAAAACAAACTTAAACGTATTACTAAGTAACCTAAACCTATTCCTAATCCTAAAACTAAACATCAAACAACCCTCCCCGAACCACTCCAGGTGCAAAGGTTCCCATCACACTGTTGATTATCTCAAACTTTCCCAGATCCACGACCCATCTTCATCCATAAGGCGCCAATCACTACACATATGCGTCAGAGCGCTACGAGTGCTTTTCGCTACATACGGAGTTTAAGCTGCTACGGACTACGGCGTAGCGCTACGAGCGTAGCGTGGCCGCGGACGGGTTAAGTCTGCTACGAAATACTTCGTAGCGATTTCTTAGCGGTACGAGCGTAGCGTTTTTGTCTTGCTATAACAACCAAATAAATATGTGAGATCACATACTTTTTAATACTGGAGCTCCACGAGAGCCCGTGGATTCATAAGATAACCGCCAGCAGTCATCTTATGAATCCAGGAACTGTATAAGATAACTGTGAAGACATCAACGCGCAAAGGTGCTAAGCTGCTGCGCTTCATTTCAGCAGGGCGATTTTCAATAGATACCAAGTTTGTTTAATAAATTATCATTTCCGTTGACTCGTAGAAAAAGTATTGTATACAATAGTTATATAATTAGCTTTTTAAGTCTCGTACCTTAATTAGGCCACTCAGCAAGCTTCGTGGCCTAAACGTGGTACTAGACTTAAAAAGCATACATTATATAACCAATTCATACTAAATTACCATTCGATTTCAGCTTTACGAAATGGAATCCACAGACCTAAAGGTTTATATCATCTGTGCCCGAGTCGACTATCGGTCTATCACTCCTGACAGGCGAGGCTGCCCTCTCAAAGCTAGCTGAAGATTCGGATCAAAAGTGACAGGGACCTCGGCTGCGATTCGGTATTAATATACGAGGTATATTACATTCGCTATATGGTGATAAACACTTTGATCTGTCAAATTCTGCTATTCGAAGTTAATTTGGTTCTAGATAGTTATTGTGAATAATGTGCTCACACCGTAATTTTTGTGCTATCTCGAATCCCGAATGTAAAAATGCCATAGGATATTTATAATAAGATTAGCTAAAACTTATTTCTACACAGCAACCTAGAATTTAGAACCTAGAGGCCTATTTTCTACGTATCTGATAATTAGCACGTAAATCATAGTTATGATAAACACAGGAAAAATAACTGACCAAATGTCATATTAACACAAGTTCCATATGTACTTAATTTGTAGTCCACTTTTGGAAACAGCTGTATGTACAAATATAGTACCTAGATTGTTAACCGAGGGTTGAAAGCCACCCATTTCCGACGAGATATTTCGAGGCTGAATTGGGTGGCTTTCCCCGAGTTAAACACTTTACTTTTGATTTCGAATACTCGTACGAGGAAATGAAATGAACGCCAAAAATTTAAACATTTTCTAAATTAGTCAGATGATATAGAAACCATTTTAAAGCGTTTAATGTGTGGACCATTTGGGCGGGAACTGTTCACAAATTTTCATAATGTTTGTGTGTGGACTATATCCGACGCGATTATGAAGCGGTTATATTGAGAAACTAATTTTAATTGTTTATGTACTTATAAAATGTAACATTATTAAATGTATTTATATATATTTCAGTGGCGTAGAGCCCATACAAGCCAACTCCCAGCGGCTTGCTTTACATTATTTTTAGGTAGGCCTAGAATTATATACTCTAAAGTACTCTAGACTCTTGATAACTTTTTTTGTTCCAGGTTGCCCATAGAAAATGTTCACGCGCTGCCACTGATATATTTACCATATAGTAATAAAGAATTAAACCCATTAAGTATAATTATCAACAAAAGCTTCAAAAATCTATATATGAAATGGCTGTACAGGTTTCTGACATGGCTTTATATTTTTTTATTACTTTTCAGCCCTAGGGGCGACACGCATCACTTTCAACCCGCTGTTTAGATAAACAATGACCTACTTTCAGACAATGAGAGATGAAAAAAAAGAAAATAAAAATAGAACATTATTGCCGTGGCCGGGAAGGAGGCAATTGCAGGCTGAGTATTTGTTTAAACGGACGAGCTTGCGAGGGGGGAATATAAAAGACTAAATTAAAATCAAGCTTTATCATTAAATACAAATTGAGGATACTGATACTACAAATTTCATAAAATTAAACGTCATAATACATTTTTTTAAACATAATCGCAAGTGTATTTTTCCACCGAAAAACGCAAACTATTTGAGATTCATTCAAAAATGTCGCGTTTGCAACAGAAAAATACGACTTGATTTGGCTGAATACGACCTGTGCCATCTTTTATATGCCAGTTTCTACTTTTTTTAAAGTTTGGTACCGTAAAACGGGGAAAATAGGAATCGCGGGGTAAATTGGAATAAAAGTCTGCTTTTCTAAACTGGTCTGTTAGTTCCTTTACAACCAGACAGGAGGTCAACTTATTAATTTCTGAACGAACATGGTATTTTTTGCTACTGGCTACACTGAGCATTTAAATCAGCCAATGGCGTTTCAGTAAGAAAAACACATTTAAAGTCAGGGTAGTCGTCAACACGTGTGCATGGTGCGTTTTAACTTCAAGTTTTAGGTAAGTAATATTGTGAAAAGTGTTGAAATTTGTGTAATATCGATCATAATAGTGTATTGTGGTTATAAACCACAAAGTCTAAGTAAATCAAAAAGTAAGTATATTTACTTACTTTGTAATATTTCATTCCAAATCTTAGTTTTTCGATAACCACTCGTTTTTAGGTTATTTTTGAGATAATAGGAACGGTGAAGGGGGAAATTGGCACGTCAACAGGTCTAATTGGAACAACGTGGGGGTTATTTGGTTTGTTAATAGGGAAAATTGGCATTGCCTAATAGGGTTGTCAAAAATTAAAATTTTATTCAATAAAAATATGATCTCACAAAGCGTTTTTAATTTAGTGCCTATTGTAAAGATTTTCCGAGACTAGTTTTGAAGGTATCTGATGATGATGACGATGATGGTAGGTACCTATCTAGCTTTGAATAGATTGAGTGACAACCCTAGTGAAAATTCCAATTAACCTCACTTTCGAACCTATTTACCCCGTCAGGGGTAAATTGGAATCCGGTAGGGTTTTTGTAAAATATATAAAATATGGCAATAAGTCGGGAATTTAAGGCTACTCAGCATCTAAAATAGCTTACCATACATGTTTATGTAGTACTATAAAATACTCTATGACTTACGGAAGATGGTTAAAATTCCAGTTGAATGTGAATATTGGACCTATTTACCCCGTTTTACGGTACTCGACAAATAATAGTACATTGTTTAACAAGGGGCGTATGAGGAATATTGCAAACGAGAGTCTATCAGGAGCCCGACGCCGTAAGGCGGAGGGCTTTTGATGACTCGAGTTTGCAATATTCTTACGCCCGTGTTATACACAATATTTTTCATCACATTTGCGAGGAAATAAATAACCACAAAGACAGAAAAACCTATGTTTTATACAAGCGCATCAATCAAATGTTGACGAAATTGACAACTTCACTTCTAGATCAGTGCGAGTGGAGGGCGGAGCTTCAATATTTCAACCAATCACAGAGCATGGAGCATGTGTTTCTTGCAGGGCACGGCCTGCTCGATTTTTTTCCAACCAATCACAGAGCAGAATTCTTGCCGTCCAGATTTGCTTAACCAATCAGATCACACACAAGCTCATTACTTCCCTTGGGAACATTATTTCCCGCGGGAACAATTTAGGCCATTGTCCTTCTGTATACAGGCAAGGAATAACACCATTTATGAGCAAGTGTGATGAAAAGGAATTTATATGTAACATTCCAGGCGGCCTGCAATGTTTTTTATTATTTGATTTTGATCTGGCCTTAAACTATACACTTTACCTTTCAATATGTAGCGAGTGATGTTCACTTTGCGGGCCATTTTTGAGAAAAGTAAGTTTTGGTCCCCGACGAGATAGACTTCTGTTCAAGCTACTTTTTTAATTTATTCATTGGCATGTAGATCTTAATAACATAATCGATTGTAATTTCATCGTAATTAAATACGAACATATATTTTTTCCTTTCTTTAATAAAAAAAAATATTTTCTTTTTCACTTTTTTTAAATATTTTTTTTTATTTTGTTTTTCACTTTTTGGTTTTTTCCCCTTTTTTTGATTTAAAAAAAAAGTTTTTTCGCTTTTTGTTTTTATTTCTTTTTATTTTATTTTATTTTGTTTTTCCTCATAGTCGGTGTGAAGAGTTGCAAGTGTCACTCATGAGCAAAATTATGATATCTGAGACTTGATTTTGTCGTTATTAGACAAAATAATCTACTAATAACAGGTGATGTCAAAGAATTTTCAAATAATATAGTCAATTTTTCTGCAAGCACTGATGTAATACAAAAAATGGGTCTCTTTTTATATCACATTATTGACCGCAAGGGTAAAAAATATTTCATCGGTGACATGTCAATATTATAAAGCATGATTTGATTTTGATTGACCGATTGATTGAACGAAAAATGTATCTCTAGCTGTCAACAAAACGAACCATCCATAGGCTACGGGGGCCGTATGCGGGTTAGCCAGATTCAAGTGGAAAAAAAAATACAGATGCGCGCTGGCATTGCGCTGGCATTCTATGTATTTTACGGTTTTTGTTTTTCCGTAAAGTTTCGTCATTGATCAAACTTCGAGGTAGGTACAGACTGTCAAGAAAGTGCTCTACCTCTTTTCTCTCTACTCAATTATTTGTATATTGATGTACATAGGTAATAGACTTTGTTAGTAAATTTCGAAATCCATACATTGCAATGAATTGACTAAGGTATAGAAATTTACTTCCTATTCCTAACCTATTCGATCTCACCATCAATATTTAGGGCACGTAGCTATGGTATCAACCAAACCTGGCATCTATCGTTAAGGTAAACTAATTCATACATAACAGACGGTGAATAGATCTGTAATTAATATGATTGTTACTACCTACTGAAGAACCCGTTAGAATGAATGCCTGGGAGTAATAAAAGTAAAAATTCTAATCTAGACTATGCCGAATAGCATGTGAGGTGATTTGCAAGCTAGGCATAGAAATGTGGGTGTAGAGGTCTAGTTTCATTTACCAGTCGATCGTTAGGTCGCGGATCTTACAACTTAGCGATTTATGGCATCGATTAGTACTTTCGGAAATCGACTGTGCATTTAGTTTAACACCCAAACTACTCGCTACTAGCGCTGCACTTCCACTGACTGCTTTCGTTTCAAGGCAAATTTATTGACTTCCTTTAAGAAGGGGTATCTATTAAGCGCCTACCACTTTCGAGGGTTAGATTAGATTGGTAGTGACTGAGGCAATGTAAATCTGTCATGACCCCCAGCGACCGTTATGTACGTGCCAACCGCCGACCGACCCGTTTGCGCAACCAAACTACACCAATATTTCATCTCCTTAAGTTTTATGTCTTATCAGTGCCCGATTCCCTCTAACTTTTTCCAGTTTCACAAGAAACATCTCAAACATCGACAGGAATATTTTATGAAATATGCAAAGGAACGAGGGAAATCAGTTAATAAATTGATTCATGACGACCGAGCGAGGCTATTTCGCACTTTGCGTGCTCAGAATGTTATTTTCATTCGGGGTTTACGGTAAACAACCCTCGATAATTCTTTTCGCATCACCAATACTTTATGGCAAAGTTACGGCTCGGAAACGCATGAGCACGAGAGTAGTAATAAAGCTCGCCCCTTGCAGGCTGCGCAAACTTGATGCGATATGTGCTGCATTTTTATATTGTGGAAAGGCACAGTTTATGAAATAAATGTTAGCGGTCGGCGGAATAGTGGACAAAAAACTATACTGACCCGGAATATAAAGCGTAGTGATTGAGGTTGTGGCTCGGCGGGCGACGCGTCACGTGCCACTCGCTCGCGTCAGCGACATGTCTGCAGAATGAAAACACAATTAAGGCTCCCTAGCGTGTTATCACCCTACGCACAAAAAAATTACATAATGGAACGTTCTTGTCCGTCGAATGGGCTTGTGACCTTAAATTTGTTTACGATGCTATTCGAACCAGTTTTTGTAGATGAACAAATGTTTGTATGGAAGCAAATACATTTAAAGGACATTAATACCCAAAAAGTCGAGTTAAAGACGGACCTCGCTGACAGCAGCCGAAACGCTTCATACTGATTGGCTTTAAAATATGACGTCACACCGTGCAATTTGTACTAACCGTTTGCATGGAAAATAAAGTAAATTGCTGTTTCGGTCGCGAAATACTGCGTTTAGGTCCATAGTTGTCATACAAATTTGTTTCTATAAAAGCGTAAGGATTCTATTGGTACCTTTAAATTTACTCTTGGACAATAAATAAAAAAACTTTTTTTTCTAAACTTTCAAAGTTCATATCTTTTTATGATTTTAATTATATTTTGTAATTTAAACTTTATTACAATCATTTGATGGTTTACTATCCATTTAGCAACACGACGTTATCAATTTTAACACCACGCAACAAGCCTATTGACGAGGTTGGAGCAAGCATAGCTACTCATAGTGTATATTCGAAATTCGGATGTTCGAAATGACATTACAAGTATTCATTCGCTTGGTATTCACTTCATGTTCGTGGAGAATAATGATATTCAAATGTGGCTGTCCATTGGAGTAGGTATGTTACGGCAGTTTCTAGTTACGAAGATATTAGTGATATAGTGAAATGGTTCAAAATTAACAATTACTACGGATTATTTTGGTGGAATGAGGTTGGTGTATTTAAAACGTTTGACTTAAATGCAATATATTTCTGTTCAAATTGACCTCTGTATTTACTGTAAAAGATAACTTACGCTAAGCATCAGATGCAAATATCGGCATCTAAATATTTTGTTCGCATCTTAGGTTTGTACTTTGTAGGTATGAAACCGGTTCTAACTATACGCTTCAGATTTATCTATCTAATTGTGGATTTTGTCTTTAATTTCACCTAGGGATTGTTGTGACACAGTTCACCATCACAATCCAGGTCCTGCAGGTTGGACAAGTAGGCGGGTTTATACACCATTCAAAGATTAAACTAGATTATTTATTTCATGATAAAAAATTACATTACAAATTTTGATATACGTAAAAAAATAAGATACTAAACCACTAACTATGGGTACTAACTTGTTTGACAGATAGCGTAGAATGACCAAGTTATAGATAGCATAGGTAAAGAACATCAATATTCTCAAAAATATGGATAACGATTCAGCAAGTAATTTTGAAGAAAAATAAAGTGGTGAAAAAAAGGTATACTAGTAGGTACTTAAAATAAATATCTCAAAACATTGACATGTGACACGAATGGTTTTGTATCACACCGTACCTACGTTATTTAAAATATGATTGGTAGGTACTTGTATGCATATAACATAACATAATCTGTAGCTCCGTCACGAGTCACGTCCAACATTCGATAAATCGAAGAGAAACCGAACAGCGACGTGTCTTCTAACCTCCGCAAGTTTCTGCTAACTGTTGTGCGGGATTAAACGATTTTCTTAACTTGTTGAGCTCCTATATTATATACTTAAATAAGTACACCTTTGTCAGTAAACACAAACCTACACTTTTTCAATTTTACTAGTTTGGTACTTCATAGATGTAATCTCCACTTATCTCCACTTATAATAAATCTCTAAATTAAAAAAAGAATCAGCCAGTTTGAAACTAAGCTTTGCGCGGTTCGAATGTTCTCAGCATCCCATGAACGGAAAAATATGAAACATTTTATATAGGTACATTATTATTCTAGCTGCAACTTAGGATAGTTTTTATCCGACTGCGACAGTTAATTAATTTTCCGAAATATACGACTTCATGTCAAAGCGGACCCCGGGCTCCTTTAGGGGCACAACCGGGAATAATAACGCTAGGAGGATGATGATACGACTTCATTTAATTTTTCATTTATTTTTATTGAAATCAAACGCTGCTCCAACTGTCAGCTATAAGAACCGTCATATTTTCGTCAAAATGGCGGAATTGCTTTGCCTTTCACTTATTAATAATTTAAATCCCGTCTACGATAGACCTTTACGAGACAAATGCTAAAATATAAACCATAAAAAAAAATTCGATTCTGATATGAGAACTTATATGCGCAAATGTCGTTTTATGTCGTAATTTCAATAAATGAAATCAACAAATTTGAGCAATATAATTAACACGAATTTGTTTTTTTTGAATGACAATGGCACGCGCTCGGCGCATTCAGCCAAAGTACCTGCGGTGCTACCACGAAAACCGATACTCAATGTTCATATATTTGCATCCCTGTCACTCGAGTATGGTTAGTGCGATAGAGATAGAGATACCCGAATATTTTCGAATTCCGAAGTTCGTGGTTATAGCTCAGGAATCGAAAATATGGTAAATAATCATCATGTATTTTCTCGAAAAAGAATTTAAAATAAATATAGTCAAATGGAGAAAAAAACAAAGCAAGAGGTTATATAGGTAATGATTAAGTTATAAGAGTCCAAAGTTTTAAGAAGGGGTATGTTCTGTCCCTTTTCCGCAAAACGCACCTTCATATGAAACGATTGTTTTTTACTATGACGCTCGAGTATATTGACGTCACAGTCCCTCATCGTTTTCTCACTCTAACAAGCGACATTAAAACGGATGTAG
Organism: Epinotia brunnichana; assembly: GCA_963854355.1. Classification (NCBI taxonomy): domain Eukaryota; kingdom Metazoa; phylum Arthropoda; class Insecta; order Lepidoptera; family Tortricidae; genus Epinotia; species Epinotia brunnichana. Next base: position 19,643,939 of record OY977942.1, on the reverse strand, counting down.
CTTCATAAGTTTTTGAGATATTTGAATGGGAGTTTCATTATCTTCTATCTATTTATACATAATAAATGCCTATGTCCTGACTGACTTATTCACTCAATCACTCACTCACTCACTCATCAACGCACAGCCGAAACTACTAATCTTAGAGAGTTGATTTTTGCACAGTATGTTGCTTTTATAACGTGGGCTAGGGATAAAAAGGGATTTTTGAAAATTCTACCCCTAAGGGGGTAAAATGGGGGTGCAAAGTTTGTATGGGAGAACCTTTTTTTTTTAAATAGAGACTTAAAACTTTGTAGAAAGATCAGTCATTAGAATATAAATAAAGAACTTTCAGGGTTTTAGAAAATTCTACCCCTAAAGGGGTAAAATAGAGTGCAAAGTTTGTATGGGAAAAACTACTTTTTTTTAAATAGAGACTTAAAACTTTGTAGAGAAATTATTCATTAGAATACAAATAAAGTACCTAGATTCAGTGTTTTAAAAAAATCTACCCCTAAGGGGGTAAAATAGGGGTGCAAATTTTGTATGGGGGAAACAATATTTTTTTTAAATAGAGACTTAAAACTTTGTAGAAAGATTAGTCATCAGAATACAAATTAAGTACTTTCAGCGTTTTAGAAAATTCTACCCCTAAAAATAGGGGGCTAAAATAGGGGTGCAAAGTTTGTATGTGGGAAACTATTTTTTTTAGCTAGAGTCCTAAAACTTTGTAGAAAGATTTTTTAAATACAAAGAAAGTACTTTCAGCGTTTTGGAAAATTTCACCCCTAAGGGGGTAAAATAGGGTGCAAAGTTTGTATGGGAAAAACATATTTTTTTTTAATAGAGACTTAAAACTTTGTTGAAAGATCAGTCATTAGAATACAAATAAAGAACTTTCAGGGTTTTAGAAAATTCTACCCCTAAAGGGGTAAAATAGAGTGCAAAGTTTGTATGGGAAAAACTACTTTTTTTTAAATAGAGACTTAAAACTTTGTAGAGAAATTATTCATTAGAATACAAATAAAGTACCTAGATTCAGTGTTTTAAAAAAATCTACCCCTAAGGGGGTAAAATAGGGGTGCAAATTTTGTATGGGGGAAACAATATTTTTTTTAAATAGAGACTTAAAACTTTGTAGAAAGATTAGTCATCAGAATACAAATTAAGTACTTTCAGCGTTTTAGAAAATTCTACCCCTAAAAATAGGGGGCTAAAATAGGGGTGCAAAGTTTGTATGTGGGAAACTATTTTTTTTAGCTAGAGTCCTAAAACTTTGTAGAAAGATTTTTTAAATACAAAGAAAGTACTTTCAGCGTTTTGGAAAATTTCACCCCTAAGGGGGTAAAATAGGGTGCAAAGTTTGTATGGGAAAAACATATTTTTTTTTAATAGAGACTTAAAATTTTGACGTAAAATTACTTATTAGAACATGAAAAATACTACATTCGGCGTTTTACAAAAATCATTCCCTAAGGGGGTTAAAAAAGGGTGCAAGGTTTGTATGGGGAACACTTTTTCTGAGCTAGACACTTAAAACTTTGTAGAAAGATTACTTATAAAAATACAAAAAAAAAGACTTTCAGCGTTTTGAAAAAATCTATCCCTAAGGGGGATAAAAAGGGGTGCAAAGTTTTTATCAGGGAAAGTTTATGTTTTTGAGTTAGAGACTTGAAACTTTGTAGAAAGATTACTTATTAAAATACAAAAAAAGAACACAAATCGTTTTAGAAAATTCCACCCCTAATAGGGTTAAAAAGGAGAGCAAGCTTTGCATGGGCAACACTTTTTTGAGTTAGACTTAAAACTTTGCAAAAAGATTACTTATTAGAATACTAAAAAAGAACTTTCAGCGTTTTAGAAAACTCCATCCCTAAGGGGATCCTTAAGATCCTTAAGAAGGGTAGCCAGTGTTGTGTGGGAAAAACTTTTTTTTTACGACTTAAAACTATTCAAAATGTTACTTATTAAAATTAATAATAAAGCACTTTCAGAGTTTTAGAAAATTCCACCCCTAAGGGGGTTAAGAAAGGTTTGTATGGGCAACACTTTTTTTGAGCTAGAGACTTAAAAGTTTACGAAAAAAGTTCTTTCAGCGATTAGAAAAATTCAACCTCTAAGGGGGTTTAAAAGGGGGTTCAAATTTTAAATGGCGAGCAATAATTTTTTTTAAGTGTGAGTAAGAGATTTTTAACTTCGGTCTTATTCTGTACGTTAAAAGACTACAAAACTGATTTCAGAGTTTTTCCAAATTCATCCCCTAAGAGTGTTAAAATTGGTTTTAAGTTTGAGTATTTCAAGGCATTTTTAAAGTATGAGATTTTTAACTTTGGTTTTAGACTGTTTGTTCACAAACTAGAAAATTAACATCAACTTTTTTTTTAATTATCCCCTAAAAGAGGGTTCAAATTTTGTATTGAGAGAAATCATTTTCTAAGACGATAAAAAGTTCTACGCGGACGAAGTCGCGGGCAACAGCTAGTAGTTAATAAGACGTTTGGCGAATTGTGAGTTCAAGTTATTTTTCATCCTTCATTATGTTTGATTGTCTTTTGTGTTTTCTAAATCACAAGCTTGCTATATCCACAGAATGTTGTTTGTTGAGAAGCACAATACTTAGTACAGATTATAGAAATCAGTGCATACGCCTCTATGTTACGTTTTACGATACGGCTCAAGATTTGGGTCATATATATATAGAAATTTAGGATCGTTTCTTTCCTGTGTGCATAACCCAAGTGAATGGCTTTTTTAGTTAATAATAATGTTCAGTGCGTTTTCAGTGATAACGATTTCGTAGCATTACGCTCGTAGCCGATACCGTGGTTTTATACCGCTAGTAGCATATTGACCGCCAAGAATCACTACGCGCTACGCTCTCGTAGCCAATCCCGTGATGGCTAAGTAGCGGAAAGCGCTTACGGCGTAGGCGCCCGCTAGGCGGGTTTCTGGCAGTGGATGTGGTAGAGGAAGCCGCCTATGAGCAGAGTGCTTACCTAGCAGGTTCCTGGCATTGAAAAAGTTAACTACTACGAAATCATATTTTTTTCAATTCTGTATGAATCAAACAGAAAGCCTTTTTCCCGTTTTCCTCACCAGTTATTTCATGACACGTGATTCGGTCATTTGGAGAACGAGTCTAGTGAGGCCTTCGCGTTCCCGGAGAATCCCGCGGGATGATCACGAAATTGCCACCAACGTGATCATGGCCTGAACAAACATAGCAAGTAGCCATGTATTTCTCTCCGTTGCTTTGGTTATTTGAACCCATAAGTTCGGCATTTTGAAGCCAACCTTTTTTATTTGAAATATTTGCTTAAACGATTCAATGTTCGTCACTCTATTCCGATAATTGACAGCCTATTTGTCACCTATCTCTCAGCTATAAATTAAGATTGAAGGCCTTAAGCCTGAATCACTCTGGCGCAGCCTGCGGTGGCAGTCAATAGTAAACTTGACAGTCAAGTTAGCAATGTTAAGTTAGCACTGCAGCATCATAGTGTTGTGGATAACGCTCATTTCGAGGCGTATAGACTCGAGCCTTAAAGACTCCCGAGGCTTAAAGACTCGATGCTGTTTAAGAACTGTGTTGGTTTATTTTACACATATGAATGCTAAATATTGATTTTCGTCACTTGAGTCTTTAAGCCTCGGGAGTCTTTAGGGTTCGAGTCTTTAAGCCTCAAAATCAGCGTTATCCACAACACTAAGCATCAAACCTTCCCTTCTTATATCATACAATAAAAATGTGTATTAGAATGTTGTTACCTAGTCATTATTTAGCTGTGATTAAATTTGCTTAGTTATTTAAAACATCTTAACGATCAAGGGGTCAATCACAGACGTATGTATACGTATATTTCGTTAAAAAAGTTAGCTCCGTGCTTGTAGAAGAGGGTGCATCGAAATCGAATTCTTCCTAAAAGTATGTATGCGAATTTATCCCTGTACTTGTAAGGGATCTCTTCCAGTTACCTAGTACACAAAATTTGCCACTGTCCCTTCTTTCTCTTTGCATTTTTTTGTCAAACTGTAACGAAGCTGTTTTGGAACCATCGTTGACTTAGAAATGTGCCGGTATTGAATTGCCATTTGTGCACGTAATAAGTTATTTGGACGTATTTCATTGCCTCTAATCCAATAACAACATAAAAATTGGTAGAAATTTTCCGGTGCGCTTAAATTTGTGCATCGCTTTGTTTACTGTTTCAGCGCTTCAATTATAATTTTAATCACTCCACGTTGTCAACACGACGAACGAATTACACATAATCCCCATGACAAGTGCGTATACCTCTGCCCTTTGCGAATAAACAACAAACGTGTGACGCGACTTAATTCCGTGGATAGATTAGCACCCGAAATATGTTAGCCGCGCGATTTACCCCGCCATCTGTCAGCATTATTACTAGTACCTCCGCAGCCGCGCTGTAACAAGGCCGATTCACACTGGCAACAAATGTTGATCCTGAACTTTTTATCTTCTTGGTTTTCGTTTTCTTTTTTTAAGGATTAGCGCCCGTAATACGCGAGTCGGGCTTTACTTCGCCATCTAATAGCATTAAAATATATGTGGTTTCACAAGTTTTAATGAAACCTCACTGAATTGAAGAAAGTTGCTGCAATTTACCACTTTTTTCAAGTCAAATGTTGGTATGGAAAGAATATTTATTGCAATTTTTGCACTTAGCCAGTTCAGGACTATAATTATTGTTAGCCTAATATGTCATGACCTCAGAGCACAGAATACTAGAGAGACGACAAGCCGCCGGCGGCCGTGTCGCAGCTGTATGCTCAATGGGCATACACTGCCATACTGTGCACGCGTGCTGATCGCAGAGAATATTACGTTTTTTCCCAAAATGCCTGATATGATGCGCGTTTATTGTCAAATAAGGTATACCAGTGTGTGTGTTTTAGATGTGTGCGTGCTTTGTCTTGTCAATTACTTGGGCGTTGTGTGGGTTAATGTACTTGCGACAGGCTCACTATATACAAATCGGCCGCCATGTCCGATCTCCTTATATTCATACATCTGTGGTCATGACAGTACACATTAGTATTATTTGAAACAAGCTACGGTAGACTAGTGGTTCAAGCATGCGGCTGGCAAACGGCGGTCGTGGGTTTGAAAGAGTTTTACGGAACTTATGTACCTACCTACGGAATATCATTTGATATTTCCAATTAACTTTGCGGTGAAGGAAAATAATGTAAAAAAACCTGCATATATTTGTAAACGATTCACAGGTGACATGCCCCCACTGGGCCAACTTGGGGACTACCTACTGCCTATTCCCTTGCGTCCATGTGAGGATGTCTGTGCCCAGTAGTGGGACAGCTGATTATGATTGTTTGAAATATTCGAGGTTAGCTTACCTTTATAATTATAAGCTTACCATGGGCTCGAGCAACTCGACAGATTTTAAGGGCGTACATATCTATCTATCCACTTTTCTTTTCTTATGTAAATAGCTATTTAAATTTAACCAAGTAGGTAAAGTACGTATAACCTGACGACTTTTGTAACAAACTTTGTTTTACGGAACGATCTGCAGACTTCTTAAAGTCGATAATAAATAATCAATATCATTATAGGTATCACTGATACTGGTATTATACCAAACACAGTAGCGTTTGGTATAATTCCCATTGCACGTTATTCGATGCTCTTTCGTTCACGTTTTTGCGGTATTGCTCCGGATGACTGAGAATAAAAGTTTTGGATAAAATGCTGATACAAAATCCGGGGCATTTTCGGCTTTTTACAATTCAGTGTCATATGCCGGCGGTGATCGAACAATACACGAAAGCCTCCATTATACACACACAATGTTTATGTTAAACGCTAGTAGTTTGGTTGTAGATTAAAGTGAATAGCAAAGCTTTGCAAATATACCTAAGAGATGTTTATATGTTGTATTTATATGTTGGAGTGGACGAAGTCGTTGTCACAAGCTAGTACTACCTACCAGCCTAGCAGTACCTAATTACATGATTTAATATCAGACTTATAAAGATGTTGTCTATTCCCTTGTCCGATTATAGTTGCTTTAAATTAATCACTCATGTATTCATTACATTCAAGGCATTATCAAGCAGTAGCAAGGCTTTGATTGCGGTTTTATTTAATATTCTACAAGCAGCGGTGCAGCTTGCATTGCCTTAGCCAGTGACCGCCGCCGTTGTATAGCTAATGAACGGAACGAACGTCTCACACAACTTGGCTTAGAAATGCAAGCCATAGACTAGTGGGTAAACAAATATACCTTGCATGGGGACGTCGAGCATGGATTCTAATTGAAAACCATAGTGTCAGCGTTATAGCAGGACCCAGAAAAATAAGAAGGATATTTACAGTATAGGTAAATATTGAGTTTGAGAAAATAATGCTTTAGTTTAGTTTATATCTTAGGAATGGGGGGCATCAGTGGCGGAGCGCCCATACAAGCCGATTCCCACCGGCTTGCCAAATTTTTCTTGCTTTATTAATATAAATCATCAAAAAACAGCCCTTTTTTACAAGCTTTATATTAACTTGCACTGTTCGTATGTATGTAAATATGTAAGTATGTAAATATGTATGTTGTCCGTCAAAATTTGTAATCCATTTTTCAGTCACTTCCCGTTATCCAATTGAGCTGAAATTTTGCAAGCATATGTATATCGCATGACTATGCAATATTATGATGACTTGGAGCTGATCTGATGCTGGAGCTGGAAGGTGGCCATAGGAACTCCGCAATTAAAAGACACAACCCCATAGAGTTAGGGCTCGTTAGAATCGTCTCAATGAGTACTTGATGATGGTATGCAGAGAAGTACAGTCGGCAGTAAAAGCTTGTACCGAAAATGAAATTTTTGACAGAAACTTATTTAAGCCAGCGTTTCATCCATATCCGTTTCTTTTTTACAAGCTTTATATTAACTAGCACTGTTCGTATGTATGTAAATATGTAAGTATGTAAGTTGTCCGTCAAAATTTGCAATCCATTTTTCAGTCACTTCCCGTTATCCAATTGAGCTAAAATTTTGCAATCATATGTATATCGCATGACAATACAATATAATGATTAGTTGGAGCTGATCTGATGCTGGAGCTGGAAGGTGGTCATAGGAACTCCGCAATAAAACTACCAACCCCATCGAGTTTGGGCTCGTTAGAATCACCTCAATGAGTACTTGATGATGGTATGCAGAAAAGTACAGTCAGCAGTAAAAGCTTGTACCAAAAATGAAATTTTTGACGGAAACTTATTATGCTCCGGGTTGTCCAGTGACAATTCTCACGCACCGCCACTGGTGGGCATGCCTATTTTTTGGTTCTGTTGTCCAGTATAAATAGTAAAATATTTTTTTTTTTAGGGAACACATGTAATTTATTTGTCATAAGACTAATCAATAAATATGAATAACAAAAAGTACATCTAAACAGAATCGTAATAAATTATAGCTATAGTAAAATATAGATATTTACATAAAATTACACGAAAGGTGAAGTGAAATGGTGGACAAACCTTTACTTGTGTATAGGGATTTGTAAAAATAAGAAACTATGTCGTCCATTGGTCGCTTTGGCTATAGAATAAATAATTCGCAGTTGAAAGATGCGCAATCGAAACTGAAATGTCTTCTTTTCCACTTTTTTCGTCTTGGCTTCAATAGGTATAACAACGACGTCGTCGTGGTTAATGTGGTCACTGAATATGTATTCAGAATTTCGGTGCTTAACATAATACTGAGAACTCCTGATGCCGGGCCATTTGCATACTTTATAATCAAATAATGAACAACTGAGCGAGCACGATGTCAGTGACTACAATACTCGTACATTGTGAACACGTTAACTATTTCAGGAAATAAATATAGAAACAGTGCTCGGAGCTAACTGTGAAACGCGAGCCTTCCAGGCGCGGCGCCATAATATGGGGTTTGCTCTGTACAAAGAATTTGAAGTTAAACAGAAGTACTACTTTCGGGATCGAATATCCGCGCTTCGAATAGATTTCGATCTCACTACGGTATTCTTCGATTCGACTTGTCAAATTTGTAACTCATACTGCCGTTTTACTCCGAAAACAACTGCAAAACGTTAGTCACTAGCGTTTAGTTTTCGATGCGTAATTTAACGTTCCATTCGTACTACCAATTGGTACCATGTGACATTTCGAATCGAAGAATAGCGTAGCGACTGTAGTTTAATTTCACTTGCAAAATGGCGCGTGATAACATATTATTCCGTCAAGATTTACCGTAGATCCGATCGGCTGCACCTATCTCAAGGTAATGTTAAGATTTCTAGTTCTGTGGGTGACCCCCAGGGGCAGTGTGTAGCTTCTCCATACTTACTAGTGATACTCGATAACCGCTTGCGACGAAAGTAAACGCAACTCACGTCAACCATGTGGTAAAGGTACAGATGAGATGTTCCAGAACTTCCAGATGAAGATTTTTATTTGATACTAGCTGTTGCCCGCGACTTCGTCCGCGTAGAACTTATACTTAGAAAATATAATGCAAACAAACTTCTACCTACCATCTTAAGGGATGATTTCCGAGGCAAATACTATTCTATATCCTTCGAAGGGTCTCAAATTATCTCTATACCAAATTTCATCTAGGTACATGGATTTCATCCAAACTTTCACCCCCTATTTCATACCCTTAGGGAATGATGTTGGGGATATAAACTATCTAATATCATTCTTCGGGACTCAAACGACCTTTATACCAAATTTCATCTAAACGGGATTCATCCAAATTTTCACCCCCATTTCACCCCCTTAGGGATTGATTTCCGGAATTAAAACTATCCTATGTCCTTTCTTAGGACTCAAGCTATATCTACACCAAATTGTATTAAAATGGGTTCCATCCGAATTTTCACCCCTAATTTCACCCCCTTAGGGGATTATTTCTGGGGTAAAAACTATCCCATGTCCTTTCTCAGGACTAAACCTATATCTACACCAAATTTCATCAAAATAGATTACATCCAAATTTTCACCCCCCCCCCCCCCCTTTCGTCCCCTTAGGGGATGATTTCCGGGATAAAACCTATTATATGTCCTTCCCCGGGACTCAAATTATTTATGTACCAAATTTTATCTAAATCGGTGCAGCGGTTTAAGTAGCTCCATACAAATTTCCACCCCCAATTTCAGCCCCTCAGATATAAAAACTACCCTTTGTCCTTCCCTGGAGCTCAAACTCTCTGTCAAGCTCAAAAAATCTGTATACCAAATTTCATCTAAATTGGTTCAGCGGTTTAGGCGTGAAGAGGTAACAGACAGACAGACACACTTTCGCATTTATAATATTAATATGGAAGTATGGATTATTAGTATGGATAGTCTGGGTTCTTTCCGCTTGTCTTCCAAATAGAGGTGTAGCTGTAGACTCACTTCAAAAGAAAGAATAAACGAAAAACTCATTCAAATATCTCAAAAAATTACGAAGCTACAACCGTTTTAATGTCGCTTGTTAGAGTGAGAAAACGATCAGGGACCGTGACGTCACGATCCTCGAGCGTCATAGTAAAAAACAATCGTTTCATTATAAAGGTGCGTTTTGCGGAAAAGAGACGCAACAAACCCCCTCTTCAAACTTTATACACTTATAACTTAGTGATTACCTATACGAGTATAGCCTCTTGCGTTATTTTTTTTCGAGATAATACAACATTATGATTATTTTGTTTAGTGTCTACATCCCTATTTTCGATAAGATAAGATAAAATAAGATTTCTTTATTGTCAGAACTGTGTACATTTAGTTGTTTTGGGTAAAATAAAGTCCAACAGCTTGCCCATTTCGGACGTATAATATTAAACTTAAAGCTAGTCAAATATACTAAAACAATAACAACAATAGTATTTCCAAATAATTTTAACCTTATTCACACATAAAACATTAATTTAGATCTATCCGACATCCGTATTTTGTTTTAAACCACGAACTTCGGAATTCGAAAATATTCGGGTATCTCTATCTCTATCGCACTAACAAATGACAGGAATGCAGATATACGAACTTCGAGTTTCAGTTTTCGTGGTTTAGCTGAATACGCAAAGAGCGCGCGCGCGTGCCATTAAAAAAAACCAAGTTTATATTGTTCGAATTTGTTGTTACATTTGTAGAAATTACGCCTTAATTCGACATTTGTGCATATAAGTTCGCACATCAAAATCGATTAATTTTATATTTGCTTTTGGTAGCTATGTGTCTCGTCAATGTATATCGTAGACGGGATTAAAATTATTAATAGGCGAAAGAAACGCAAAGAAATTCCGCCATTTTGTCCGTAGTATTTCTTATTAGTCTGTGATTTTGACGTTTCTTTTAGCTGACAGATGTGGCGGCGATATACTTTAAGAATAATAAATGAAGAATTAAATGAAGTCGTATATTACGGAAAATAAATTAATTGTCACAGTCGGATATAAACTATCCTAAGTTGCAGCTGGAATAATAATGTACCTATATAAAATGTTTCATATTTTTCCGTCCATGGAATGCTGAGAACATTCGTACCACAGAAAGCTTAGTTTCAAACTGGCTGATTCTTTTTTTAATTTAGAGATTTATTATAAGTGGAGATTAGATTTAAATGTAGGTACAGATGTGTGTATGAAGGCAAGGTGGACTGATGACCTGGTAAAGGTCGCGGGAGTCCGCTGGATGCGGGTGGCGCAGGACCGGTCATTTTGGCACTCTTTGGGGGAGGCCTATGTCCAGTAGTGGACGTCTTTTGGCTGATATGACGATGATGATGATGATGTTACCCTAGTGTTCGACGATCGGTTAGTCTAGTGGGTAGTGAAGTGACGCTGGCTACGGAGCTGAAAGTAAGGTAAATATTTATGTGATGAGCATGAATATTTGTGTCTAAGTCTTGGATGTTTTGTACGTATTTAAGTATTTATATGTATTAAATATTTCGTCGTGTAGTACCCATAACACAAGCCTTATTGAGCTTACTATGGGACAAGGTCGAATTGTGTAAGATTGTCCCCTAAAATTTATTTTTAGGGTTCCGTAGCCAAATGGCAAAAAACGAAGCCCTTATAGATTCGTCATGTCCGTCTGTCTGTCTGTCCGTCCGTATGTCACAGCCACTTTTTTCCGAAACCATAAGAGCTATACTGTTGAAACTTGGTAAGTAGATGTACACTGTGAACCGCATTAAGATTTTCACACAAAAACCGAAAAAAAACATTAAGTTTTAGGGGTCCCCATACTCAGAATTGAAACTAAAAAAATTTTTTTTCATCATATCCATACGTGTGTGTGTATCTATGGATAGGTCTTCAAAAACGATATTGAGGTTTCTAAGATAATTTTTTTCTAAACTGAATAGTTTGCGTGAGAGACACTTCCAAAGTGGTAAAATGTGTGCCCCCCCCCCCCTGTAACTTCTAAAGTAAGAGAATGATAAAACTAAAAAAAATATATGATGTACATTACCATGTAAACTTCCACCGAAAATTGGTTTGAACGAGATCTAGTAAGTAGTTTTTTTTAATGCGTCATAAATCGTAAACCGCAATTTATTTCACGGAACCCTTCATGTGCGAGTCCGACTCGCACTTGGCCGCTTTTTTTATTTTGTATTTATCGTATGGCGGTTACACACTGGTACATATATGTATTCGTATTGATGTTGCTGATAGGGTTCCAATGTGCGCTGGGAGGTTCAGAAGGAACATTGCAGCTGCCGAGTTTGTTGTTCTTTTAGCACCACCCGGAGGTCACGTGTAGGGTTTCTAGGGTTATTCCTAAATACAAATACAAATACAAATACAAATCTTTATTTTACATAAAAATGTGGTACAAAAGTCGTTATTAAATTATCAGGTTTCACACATTCCACCAGAAACTGGCATGCAAAATTAACATAGGAAAAAAGACTTAAATATCGAGAAACACGATTTAGAATACTTAAAACCTAATGTTTACAATGTCAATATGAACACTTAATACCGTCACAATTACAATTATATTCCTAATATGTCATAATTATATTACAAATCTAGTCACAATAATAAATGTCAAGTTCAATGTTTAAAATAATCAAAATATTCGTCAACAGAGTAAAAACATTCTTGTACTAGCCATCTCCTAAGTTTACGCTTGAATAGTCCAATAGGCAAATCTTTGATGTCATCATGCAAACGATTAAAAATGTCAATAGAATTACAGTATGCGTTCTTGCTGTACAATTGTGTCTTACGAGCAGGACCAACGAGACGATTTGGGTATCTTGTACGAAAGTTGCATGTATCTTTATAGGTTTTAAAGAGATCTGGGTGAGCCTTGACAAATAAACAAACTTCATGTATATAGATGCATGTCATAGACAGTAAATTCAGGTGTCTAAATAGCGGCCTACAGGATGTTAAGACATCTACGTTACAGATCGCCCTGATGCACTGCTTTTGTGCTATAAGTGCGCGCTTTACATGGCTTGAATTTCCCCAGAGGAGAACGCCGTATCTGAGCAGTGAGCAAACATAACCATGGTAAGCCTGTATTGCGGTCTGCTTGGAGCTAATCTTAGCTAGTTTCCATAGAGCATACGCAAAGGAGTTAATTTTATTGCACAATTTATTAATATGCTCACCCCAAGAGCATTTGTCATCTAAGCAGATACCTAAGAAAATTGTCTGACTTGATTCCGTTATCACCTGATCTGCGAAGGTTACAGTCAATTCTTGCTTTTTGCCATTTCTATTTACAAACTGAATAAATGTGGTTTTATCTATATTTACTTTTAGATTGTTCCTATGCAACCAGTCTATTACATCACCAATTGTTTTATTTATGTCACTATTATACGTTTTGACATCACTACATGGTATGACGACCGATAGGTCGTCCGCAAAGAGTATACAATCAAAATTTATCGCATTCGGTAGATCGTTAATGTATATTAAAAAAAGCAGAGGGCCTAGGATACTCCCCTGTGGTACTCCGACCTTATTTATTCTCGTGGAAGACCTAAAAGCCTCAATAGTGTTGACCGAGTCAATTTGAGATATTTCCACAAATTGAGTCCTAGAGTGTAAATAATCTCGGAGCCATTCCCTAGCTACACCTCTGATACCGTAGAGCTCACATTTAGCCAGGAGTATCTTGTGGCACACAAAATCGAAAGCTCTACTCATGTCAAAGAAAATTGTCGTTACTGGTAAGCTCTTGTTCATGTAACCTAAAATCTTATTTGTCAACGAGAAGGCAGCTAGTGACGTTGACTTGCCTTTTTGAAACCCGAACTGTTCAGATTTCAGTACATTAAACTGATTTAAAAATGACAATAGACGTTGATGAAACGCCTTCTCAAATATTTTCGAGATAACAGGTACAAGCGAAATTGGTCGATAGTTTGCTACACATTCTTTGCTACCTTTTTTGTAAAGTGGCTTAATAAGAGAGAGCTTTAAAGGCTCCGGGAAGACTCCATTAGTAAATGACAAATTTACTAGGTAGCTCATGACTGCAGCAATACCCTGTTTACATCCTTTAAGTATTTTAGTTTGGATTTCGTCATAGCCCGCTGAGTTAGTAGGGTTTAAAGCGTCAATAAATTTGCATATTTCATTTTCATCTGTCGGTAATAAGAACATACTATTAAAATTAGTGTTATTACAATTTATTAGTGAGATGTCAGGTTTCGGTTCAGGATCATTACTTAAATTAGTCAAATTTATGTAAAAATCATTAAAAGTATTTGCAATGTCAGTAGGATTAGATATAGAGTCACCTTCGACGACTAGCTTCTCAATGTTTGTCCCACCTACGTTGTTAGTGGTTATGCTTTTAATAACATCCCACGTTGCCTTACATGTGTTCTTAGATCGATGTATATGATTCATATTCGTAAGTTTTTGAGCTTGGTTTATGCAACGCTTGAGAAGCTTAGAGTAATTATTAAATTTAATTTTGTTTTGCAGAGATCTAGCGTGGTTTTTGGGTGTTCTATAATAGCTAAAACGTAATCTTCTTTTTGTTTTTACAGAATTTTTAATGCCTCTTGTAAACCACGCACTATTTTTAGGCTTTAATGTAAACCTTACTTTGTTAACTGGGAAGCATAACTCATATAATAGCATAAACATATCATAAAAACTAATGAATGCCACTGACGCATCACCTTCAACGTACACGTCTGACCATGACAAACTACTAAGGCAATCGTTGAATTTTGCAATGTTCTCTAAACTGTAGTCTCTTTTATAGCGATACAAATTCACGCGGGGCTTTTGTACATTATGGACACTGAACGTTAGGGTCTGAGCAGTTTCATGATCCGACAAGCCTAAATCAAGGATTTCACTTCGAGCCCCGGAAATATTTGATAATATTTGGTCCAGGCATGAGTCTTTACGGGTGGGGCGAAGTATATGTAATTCAAAGTTATTGTTGTGAGCAATTCTTTTAAGTTCAGTTGAATTCACTGTGGTCTTTAGTAGGTCTATGTTAAAGTCCCCAGCAATAAGAATTTTATATTTTAATTTATGTTTTAGCTTACCCATGAGTCTTTCCAATTTATGTAGAAAAGATGGTGAGAAAGCAGTTGGAGTTTTATAAATACAAATCACTATACACTTTATTGATGGTATATCTATGCCACAACATTCAAATACGTAGTTTTCAGCAAAATCGTTTACAAGCGATAGCTCTCGCGATTGGATATGGCTCGCACAAAATATGCAAGCGCCACCTCTCTTTTGGTGCGACCTAGAGTAGGACGCTGCTAGCCGGTAGCCAGTCACGCGCAAATTCCCTTCATTACCTTGTCTAATAAATGTTTCAGTAAAGCATAACACGTCAAATTTCTTATTATTCTCAACCAATTCGTCTAGTGTTAATTCTAGCAATTCTCTTTTGCTCACAAAACCTGCTATATTTTGGTGAAGGATTGAAAATAAATTACTTTGAGGGACGAAAAAACGAGTTACTTTTTTTTTGAGTTGGTTGTGATGTCATAGCTCGTTCACAACTTTTCGGAAAGTAGTCAGTAATACATTTTTGTGTTATTCTTGTACCGCTTTTATCGCTAACATTATGCGATGCGTATTTAAAATAGTAAGGAATGGTGCCTTTATAACTCCGCTCCTCTACACGTGATGTACGGGCCTGAGTCTTCGGTTTATAGTTCTTAGTTGGCTTCAAATTGTTGTAACTCAAATATTTATTCGAATAGTACCGAGAATCGATGACAAAATTAATCTCTGAACATAATTTATACTTGAAGTTTATATTATAGATTAGGTCTGTGACGTCCAAAAACGTACAGTTGTTATAGTTTTTACAGAGCAATTTCATCGTGCTATTCAGTTTGTATTCATTTAAGTGTTTACTCTTTTTTACACCAGTAACAATAATAAAGGCTTTAGGGCGCATTTTTATGAACGCGCTGAGTTCTGCAAGCAAAGCTAACGGATTACAATCAGATTCACCTATATTTATGATAATAACATCATTACAGCTAGTTTTTAGAGTTTCTGGTGATTTCAGTATATCTTCACAACGTGCGTGAGGTTTGATGCAGGATGTTACCTCGTGTTTCTCAAATAGCGTATTCTGCCTTGACTTCAATAGTGTGATCGCGAGTCCGCTGCTTTGTTCACCACCGAGGATATAGATTTTACCAGACAAGTTTTCGCAGTTTTTCGTTATTTCTTTCCCGTGTTCACCGCTTGATGTGCTGGGAATCGGAATTATATTTGGAGGACTTTGTGAGGCTTGGACAGACTTTTCTACTCCAGGGTCCAAATTTTCACTGTTGAAGCTCGTTTGCGATGACTGCTGTTTGTTCCCACTTGTATTTTTTGCTGGTTTCGTGACTTTAGACGTAGATTTACATATTGTCTTCAGCTGTTGGATTTGCCGGTTGCATTCCGATAGTTGGTGGTTAAGTTTATCGTTTTCGACTAAAAGTTTAGTACTATAAATATCAGCGAATTCCAGCTTCTCTTGGAGTTGTGCTATTTTTACCTTTAAGTCTTCAACTTCATCTTTATAATTTGTGGTCAGATCTGGGCAACTTCTGTTGAGTGTGTCATTTCGAAGAATAGAGCTATCGAATTCTTCATCGTTCATAGAATCAAATGAATTATGCACAGGTAAATTATATTTTCTTACCGTAACGTTGTCTACAGAGCAGTTGAGCTGCTGGGCCTCGGTTGAGCTCTGAAAAAGGGGTGCAGGAGAAGTTTCTTTGGGCTTTACTTCTCGTTTTTGTATGTCTTGTTTTGACGATGGAGCAGGTTTGGTGACCTTTTTTTTCGTAATTACAGGTGTACTCGCTTTCTTTGGTTGGTCTTTGTGCTTACGACATTTAATACAAGACCATGACGTTCTGCGTTCATTATCCATCAAGTCGTAGAGTTTTTCTGAGTGTGTACAGATGAGGTCATAAGATCGTCCACACAGCGAACATGTCAAAAAATGTTTCTCTAAAATGGTCTTCTTACAATGAGCGCACGCTAGTTTTGGTGCCATTATCAATTAAGTATGTCTTCTTAATTAATATGATTGACGCTATAAAATGTAGTAAGCAATGTACCTCGAAGCAGCAGTGTAAAGCGTCCGGTCGTAACGATGTTATCGCCGCGCAGTGGCCGCGCACGATGACTCACGCACCGCTAGCGCACTGCGAGTTGTCGTAGGTCAGTTCCCCGACGGTTGGTTTATAACTTTTCAAATGATTTTCGCTATAGCGTCCAAACCACTTGGTGTTTAGTTGTAAATTAAACACCATTTAAAATGTCACTTTCACAGCTACAAAACGGTGTATGGCACAGTACGTAACAAACACTTTGAACATTTTTAAAACGAATAAAATAACGGGAGAGAAATTCGACACTGTCGTTCGCGCAGCAGCGACCACCTATGGACGTAGAACAACAGCGACCTCCCTAAAATTGATTATTTATTATTATATATTTATCTATTTGTTTTTGTCGTGCCTCTATTTTATTTAGAAAACTAACGAAGGCATGTAGATGACTATCATGCTATTATTCGTAATACAAAGTTACACAGTCTGAGTTAATAGAGGCTACATTCCGTAAATAAATATTGGTTTTAATTCGTTTGACCATATAACAATAAGCAGATGGGTAAATATGCGCGAATGGATATCGTTGGAATGAATGTTCAACTTTCCCCGGGGAAATTTTTCAACGTTAACAATAAGCCTGATATTTATTTCACGCGAAAGATTCAGTTAGGTACACTGTTCGCCGTGGAAATGTTCAGTTTAGTTCCCTGTGCATCTGGAAGTCGAGTCGTCAAATTATTATTAATAGGTCTAATCTACTTATAAGTTCCCTTTACAAAAGAGTATCGATATAATTTTGAATGTTACCTACGACGCGACGGTTTGTAAAATCTTATCTAGTTAAAGTAGTTAATCAGCCACGGATGCGGGCTAACAATGGTATCCGATAAACAACGAGTTTAATGTTACTATCTTTGACCCCTGTTAGCTGTACCCAGTGTCGCGCAACTACAGTCCCCCGCGGCTATGAAGTCAATCCTGACACATTGCGCAACTATGAAGTTCCTGAATAATGACAACGTTTGCATATGTTTAATATGAACGCTGCGCGCCCCGCCCCGCTCAAGCGAAGCGTTTTATTTTTTCCCGTTTTAGTCCGGAACACTAAAATTGCCACATTGGGATGAGGAAGTTGCGTGTACTCATGTAGTAGTGAAGATATGAGATTCTATATACTTAATGTGTTTTTGGTAGGTACCAATCTGCGAGTTGTATACACATTTTCTTTTACTGTAAACAGGTTGCATAACCAAAAATCAAAAGCCTGTGGCATATTTAACACAGAGCCGAACTCCAAACAAAATATGCTTTCAATCCCCATGCACAAATCCAATAGTACCGTGAGCCGAACTCGTGAAAAATTGATTTTTCGTTGCACGCCGCCTAGCTCCAGTATCGACAAATACAATACAAACTGCAGTTCACAAAGGGATTTCTTTACTTATATAAAATCCGTTTACGTGCATTTTATTGGATCAATCAAACTAATCTGACAAAGAAAAGAGACGAACAATAAAAAGATTTAAAATCTTTTTTGTAGGTACGTTCCCATTTACGAGCGCCGTCTGTCTCTTTATTGGAGAGACTTAAAGTAAAGTCTTCTATCTGAAATTTTCGCTATTGTAATGAAGCAGGCTTATCTCGGCAATTTTGTTCCAAACCATGTTTCCAAAAAGGATAGTAACAGCAAATTCTGAATATTGGCCAACAGCCATATGTAAATGCACTAGTCTTATTGTATTCCATAATTTGAGTTCCAGATACTTGTACATGCCGGTTTCAATATAATAAGAATGCATTTGGAATATTACGTTTATTTCCTCAAAATTATTTGAAAAAAATATACCCTAGACCTTCACGATATTAGATACTTACTCGTACTAAGTAGCATTAATCATTACAATTTTTATTCATTCTTTGCAGAGGGTGAATTCGGAATCGCTACATTTACAAGATCGCAAGATTTGATTCCGCTTACTCGTTGGATCCATGCCAATACAATAGATGGGCAGTGATTTTGCAAAATCCCAAGGAAATAGATTTATTGATACTTTTTATAAGAAGCTATAAAAGAACTTTTTATTGTACTTACCAATATCATGCACTTCGCAACATCTCGACCTTTTTTTATAACCCGCCCTCAGTTCAAAATGTTTTTAATGGAGTAAGTGCTGTTAAGACTGTTAAGACTTTATTACGATACAATTTGATGGTTTACTATCCATTTAGCAACGCTACGTTATCAATTTTAACATGAGGCATCATGCCTATTAACTATGTGTGCCTTTCTAGCGTATCCGCGCCGCGTCTGATAGTGTGTCCGAAGAATTTGGGTACTCTTTGGGTACAAATGGTGGACAGCCTTGTTGTGATATTAAGCTGCTTTAGGATAGACTCGTTAGCTAAGTAGGTACCTAATTTTTTTATACAACGACGTTGGCAAACAATAATACGGCCCGCCGATAATAAGCAGGCATCTTCCCCCCATAGTGTAGCTTGTACGATTAAAAAAACCGCAAATCGATCTACAGTTTAGCCATTTGGCACACGCATACTAGAGGTCAAAACAAAATTTTTGACACGCAGTTCCTAAAAAAATTCCCTTAGGAGGGGAGTGCCATGACATTTCATTTTTTGTATGGAAAAAAATAAAAAAAATTTCAAAAACCTTTCGTGTGTGGTATTTTATGAAAGGGCATTTTGAGGCGATTTCAAAAAAAAATGTAATGATGTGGTATACCACATCATTACATTTTATCCATTTTTTTTTAATTAACACAAAATCAATTTTAGAAACATACCAAGTTTGGGCTCCTCCAGACACGATATGGCTGATTTGTTTTTAATACAATATACCACGAATAATACGTAATGTCCTTATTTCTAACCTCGAAAAAGCAATTTTGAAAATAACTTAATTAAGTTTTTTTTTTTTTTTTTAATATTACAAAGTGACACAGTTCTACTTCAATATGTGGCTATAATTTTACTAATATAGTTATATAGTTGTATAAGTGTTTTGTGTCTTTGTTTTGTGTTTTGTAATGCTATGGATCTAAGAAATCTGAAAATAAACCATTTTTATTTTTATTCAATACCTATTTGACGTGACTTATGGAACTGTAGTACAGATACAGTACATATTAATCATAAAATGATACGTAGTATCCATATATCCAACGGGAAACACCTCTTTAACCCTTTAAGTGCGCCTTTTCATCAGTTGGCATAGTTTGTTAGTTTTTGACACAAAATATCAAGGTTGGACTGGACTCCTTCAGATACGATATACGCAACGGGTTTTTATTGTACAGTATATCACAAATGATACGTTATATCTTGATATCTAACCCCAAGAAAGCAATTTTGAAAATAACTTCATTAAGTTTATTTTTTTTATTTTTTTATGTGTATAATTTTTCATTATTACAAAGTAACACAGTTCTACTGAAATTGTATTGAACTGTGCTGTTTTGTTTATTATTGGTGTTATCTGATCTAAGTGATAATAAGTGTTTGTTGTATGGGAGCCCCCTTAACTATTTATTTTATTGTTTTGTTAGTATTTGTTGTTATAGCGGCAACAGAAATACATCATCTGTCAAAATTTCAACTGTCTAACTATCACGGTTCATGAGATACAGCCTGGTGACAGACGGACAGACGGACGGACAGCGGAGTCTTAGTAATAGGGTCCCGTTTTTATCCTTTGGGTACGAAACCCCAAAAATTGTTAACTGTTGGACACTCGTACAATTTAATACTTTTTAAGAGCAAAGTTTATGTGAATGAATTTACCTCGAAGATATTTAACTTCTCACCAGTGCAGAGGCAATATTATTTTTTGCTCGACTATGTCAGAGCCGAATGGAAGGGATATGCTTTTAGCAGTCTATGTTTGTATTCACATTTGTTCCACCCGTAGTGTTTAACTATCTTAACCCATACAAATACAAATAGTTTATTTTGCAACAAAAAGGGTGGTTATGGTCTTGTTACAAAATATTCAACACCGCCATTACATATGGCATGCAAAATATTAACAATTTATTTTAAATATTTCATTGTATAAATTATTACATAAAGGTTAGTCAGGTTCATCTTAAGTCAATAGTTATCACATTATATTAGTCATTATTGTCTATCAAAAAATTAATTCAATTTATAAAATCTATGATCAAGGAGCCATTTGTACAGGATCTTGATAATCATATATATCGCCCATATCTTATCGTATCTTATCTTACTTTTCGTACTAAACCGTTTAAATGAGGTGTTAATCGATTTGAAATTATGCTATGGGTGACGTTAGGCTACATTTTGTAGAAATATGTTTTTTTTCGATCAGTTTATTCTTGTTTGTTTTATTTTGTCGTACAGTCACCATCACATACACCAGAGCAAACAAGCAGCTCACAAAAATCGGTACGCATCTCTATTTTCAAGGCATTAGGGTGCATGTGCCGATATTTTTTAACACCTATAGTGTACCGACGAGGCTTTCACCGCAATAGGCGGTCCTTACAGTTAATAAAAATACTTACTAAGGAATATTGTGTACCTATATGTTTAAGGAAAATAAAGCTTACATTACATAACATTATAGTGTACCGATGTATGTGATGGCGACTGTACCTATACTCAATTTAATCCCTACCGATAAGTTTGCTGCCCCAAACCTTTTAAGGCTCCTCTACCCTTTTCTATCGACGCAGTTATGGGGCGGAACAGATGGAAATAATGTACTCCCTTTAACGCATAGTTGCGTCCTGTTTTGGGCCATGATGACCGATTGTGTAGATGAGCCTTTAGAGTTGTGCATCGAACAATAAGTAAATACTCGTATTTATGGAGCACTCTGTCTCCCACTTTCAGCGCTAAGTAATTCCTAGGACAGACAGCAGGCCCGCTCGCTATTCGTAACTTGTTTTAAGCTCACCTCAACGCTCACCCACAAATATTTAGGTATATGTTGACACCACGATTCGTAGAAACTAAGTGTAGGTAGAGGTCTAGTTTCGTTAGGCGTGACGGGTGAAGTGAGGCGCATGACCACGTAAAGAATAACAGCCGAGGAGTGGAAAATGCAACAAACGGCAAACATTTGTCGGGGTTCTAATTACAGCTGCTCGTGCATTTGACAAATTTTCTCTGAAGCGTTTATTGGAAACTCGGACGTTGACCTTTATTGTACAGTCAGATTCAAAAGTAGCTACGCAAAACAAGACGTCAAAAGTCTTTATTAAAAGGGAATAGGAGCTTTTGACGTCTTCGATTGCGCATTTACTTTTGATGCTGACTGTACCTACCTATATTTATTTGAAACGGGCGTACCTACTGATGTGCCGTTGCCAACATTCCTATTCCCAGGAATACTGCCACCGGCAATGTTGCCGGTAACATTGCCTGTGTTACCGGCAATATTGCCGTAATTTTATGTGATATTTTATTGAATTTAACCGATAGAATTAGAGAGATATAGAAAATCAAGCATCATTGACGGCCGTTATCGAAATTTTTACAATGTTCCTGGGAACGGTTCATCGCTGGGTATAATGGCGTAAATCATCCCCATTTAAGCTCATTTTGTGTAAGTTGCATTGGCGGCGTGTGAAAATCTTCGATGGGCAACCCGTAGCAAAAAGTTATGAAAGAGTTTAGAGTAGGTAGGTATCTAACATGACTACATATAAAAGTAAATTTTAGGCATAAGCACCAGCCGCAGGGAATCGGCTTGTACATATGGGCGCTTTGCCACTGGTTAGTTGTAAACCAGCAGTTTTCCCAATGTAAAATGATAGAATTGATGATGATGATGATGTAGTCCCGGCTGATTTCGGCCACAGCGACTGCGTTCAGGTATGCTGTTGACGGTCGTGTGCTCGCATGTGACTTATGTAGCCAATTTTCTTCTTTTTACTAGCTTTATATTAACTTGCACTGTTCGTATGAATGTAAATATGTAAGTATGTAAGTTGTCCGTCAAAATTTGCAATCCATTTTTTAGTCACTTTTCGTTATCCAATTGAGCATGCTTTTGCAAGCATATGCATATCGCATGACAATGCAATATTATGATGACTTGGAGCTGATCTGATGCTGGAGCTGGAAGGTGGCCATATGAACTCCGCAATAAAGCGACACAACCCCATCGAGCTTGGGCTCGTTAGAATCGCCTCAATGATTAGTTGATGATGGTATGCAGAAAAGTACAGTCGGCAATAAAAGCTTGTACCAAAAATTAAATTTTTGAAAGAAACTTATTCAATGATAGAATTAGTAACATATTAATATAAATGCTCAAGACTTCTACAAACAAATACATATTATGTGTTGAAATATTTTTCGTAGAATGTAGGCCTAAACCAGACTGTGCTTAAACGGGGCAAAGGTTCCGCCTATCACGTGTGAACATTAACAAACATGTTAATACCTCCCTTATACCTAACAACAACACAATAGATATTTTAATAATTCGTAACAATGACTCAAACTGTGTCAGTCGTGAGTTCCCGTGGGAATAGCGGCCTCCACCCACGTCTTGGTAGCTATGCCATACACAAGCTACTTTGTCTCACACCACCACTCACTCCCAGTATATCATGACCCCGGGACACATAACAACTACGCGTAATCGGAAAGCAGGGTTACACCTGGTTCGCCTCATGCTAGTGGTCGGTACGCGTTGAGAATACCAGCGGAGCCCAGGATCCATATAATAAGCTCTATGTGACCAAAATTCGCCCTTTGGCATTATTAATAAACATGCAAATAAGGGGATTGATAATTAAAAGCTTGCTATAATGGAAACATGGGCTCCTAAAATTAATAAAACTTTTAAACAGGATACTTATTATGTTTTTATTACGTGGTATAAGTAACGAGCTTGTATTTTAAAACGCCAGACATTCAAGGAACACAACTACTTAAATACCCGTCAAAGTTTAATAATAGGGAACATTACGCAAATCTCTGCGTAGGGGGCGACACTACCACAAACCGTAAACAAACCGCCATAACGTACAATGTCATATTTATTAACCTTACAAACAATAACAAATAATTGATGAAAACGCGTTAAACTACAATAATTTTATTATCATTCGTGTGTAAAATACCTGTACTGTGATATCAAAATGGCATCCTATAGCCATTTAAAGGTGGATGAGGGCTTTTTTTTTGCTTTACGATGTATTGCCGCTTCCCATAGTTTTCGACGTTTTCGTATCATCGTTTCCTTCGGAAATGAATGATGCCCTTCATTCTTGCATCCAATTACGCAGCACTGGTGCATTTTATTTATTGAAATATTCTCTTCCCTATTTGATCCAGAGCTTTGAAGGACTTGTCAAAGTTGTCAAAAACACTGTTTACTAATTGTGATAGTGCTCCACTCTGGCGGCAGAACATTGCAGTAATGTTCCCTATTTGTTGTTGAGGTTCAGCTATGGAGTTATTATTGAGTCGTTCAAAATAACGGTAGTATCAATTTCAACCTATAAAAAAAAATATTTTTCATGGAATTTAAACCTAATATGCACCTTGTATGCACCAGCTCGTGAATACTCCAGTCATTGCCCGTTAAAATGCCCATATGTAGCATTTCCCTGTGATCGTAGACGCAGGGTTCCATACCAACAATCAATGATGTAATATAATAACAGGCATAAAAAGTTTAAAAAACTACCTATATCCCGACTACAAAAAGTAAGTATGAATATTATTTGAAGTCGAAATTTTCTCCTATTTAATTTGATACCCAAAATCTATGGTAACAAAATTATTTTTTCAAAGTCAGTCCCTTAATTGTATTTGACTGCCACCATGTTTTTTTTATGTTTCATACAAAAGGTAGCCTATGTCACCCGGAGCCTAATTTCGAATCGATTGACACCCCATTTATCAAAATCGGTTCAGTATTTTAAGCGCTACAGTGGAACATACACAAATACAAACATAGACTGCTAAAAACATATCCCTTCCTTTCGCCTCTGCCGTAGTCGGGTAAAAAAGAGGTAGATAGGTTACAACTGTTACAAGCGCTCTACAAATGGCACGCTAAAATTGAGTCAATTGCACCAACTTGCCTGAAATGTATTTCTTGTGTAGGTACGAATAGATAGAACTACTTTTCAACCGTCTTAGTTAATAGCTACCTACCGCCAAACACACAGAAAATAAATAAATCATTACGACATAGAGATATATGTCTATTAGCACCTACGAGGAGCACTATTAACACCTAAAGGTTTATTCTCATACCGATAAAACGGAACTGACATTGAATGTGAGTAATTAGGATAAGATGTCTTTTGTGTGAGAGATGTGTAAGAGAAGCACACAAGCTAGAGTCGAAATTAAAAATCTACTGGATTGTTAGTGGATTTTTAATCTCGACTCTTTTTTAGCGATGCGTCAGTGAAGCCCAGCATGAGTCGTAACACAAAGGATTTGCTCTGAAAGTAGGTACTATTAAACTGAATTCAAAGCCTCTCATAGCATTATATTTGTCATCTCCGTTCTATTTAAGGATTTGTAGTTAATGGTCTCGTTAATTTATAAAGGATGACGGCGATATTCCCTAATGAGGGGTAATCTAAATCAATTTGGATGGCACAAGAACTTTTGTGGATAATTAATTATATTACGCAGTTTCAGGGCCCTCATCGCCGCTCCTGATATTAGGTACATCCAATCTGTTTTTACTATTGTAGGTACTTAGCAGTATAAGAACTTTTCTATCTTTGATAATAAATAATAAAAAGTCTGACTAAATGTAAATTAAATGGATGCAAGTAGGTACCTTTTTTACCATTTGCCTGGCCGCTAGCCGTTGGGGCGGAAAGATTCTCGAGTGAGGACCACGTACCAGAAGGCGCAGCGTGGGTAGACGCCCCAACCCCCACAAGGTGGACTGATGACCCCTGGGTCGCGGGAGTCCGCTGGGTGCGGATGGCGCAGAACCGGGCATTGTGGCACTCTTTGGGGAGGCCTATGTCCAGCTGTGGACCGAAAGACGGCTGATATGATGAGGTACTTACCATTTTTAAAGCTTCTTTTATTAAAGAAGTACCTACCCACTTAGTAGAATAAGGGTTTCATCAAATACGAAGATTCGGCCGTATATTGCGGGCCAGCTTTTGCCGAAACGAAAATTCGACCAAATGTGACCGATTCAGTAGTAAAAATCTTCTTAACAAGCTTTTACCTAACTTGGTCTGTTCATATCTTCTCTTATAATACGACTGTATGTAGCACGTATGTAGTTATAAGTACCTAGTTTTTTTTCAACCACTTGCAGGTATCGGATTGAGTTGAAAACATTTTTGGTACCTACAAGCTTATATTGCCGACTTTACTTTTCTGTAAACCATCACCAACTACTCATTGAGACGATTCTAACGAGCCCAAACTCGAGGGGGTTGTGTCGTTTTATTGCGGAGTTCCTATGGCCACCTTCCAGCTCCAGCATCAGATCAGCTCTATGTCATCATAACATTGCATTGTCATGCGATATACGTATGCATGCAAAATCTCATCAAAGTCTTAAATAAGCATTGTATAATGATATGTATATTGGATAACACCACTTATATTCTTGTACATATCTAAAATGTGTGACTGGCTGTCCACACACTAAGTACTTACTGTGTAAAGTTCGCCTTTAAATGTAATAGGCACAATAAAATATGTGCTGACTGGCTGTCCACACACTAAGTACTCGAGATGTCTCGATAAGTTCGCCTTTATATGTAATACTTATTTAGGCACAAGTGTTTAGTTTAGTGAGCCAAAAGTCTCGGTTCTGGCGGCATGCCTGCGGACGAAATTGAAAAGTTAAAGTCCGACGCGGCAATACACAACTCTCGCCCGCAATATTGCGCCAATATCACCGCTGCCGCTTGTCAACTTTGCGGCGACACACGTACAAATTATGACAGCTGCTGACTGCAGAGAATAACGTAATAATCCATACAAATATTATAAATGCGAAAGTAACTTTTTCTGTTTCCCTTAACGTTTTCACGGTTAAACCGCAGAACCAATTAAATTACATAAAATATGGTAGGTACCTACGCTGTGGATAGTTTATTCAAACTATACTATGTAGTTAACTATGTACCTATACGAGTATAACATTGGGATTCCCTAATGGAGGGCATAGTTAAGATATTTTTATATCACCGAAAACATAGGCATTTAAGGGTGGGTGGAAGGCTCGAGTCGGACTCGCCCACCGAGGGTTCCGTACAAAATTACAAATGTATAGTTTTCAGATTTTTCCCGGTACTATGAAGTATAAGACAATATCACTTGCCAAATTGCATAGTTCTAGGTCAACGGAAAGTAAAATAAACAAAAACAAAAAAATAAAAAGCGGCCAAGTGCGAGTCGGACTCGCACATGAAGGGTTCCGTTAAATAAATTGCAGTTTACGATTTATGACGTATTAAAAAAAACTATTTACCAGATCTCGTTCAAACCAATTTTCGGTGGAAGTTTGCATGGTAATGTACATCATATATTTTTTTGAGTTTTATCATTCTCTTATTTTAGAAGTTACAGGGGGGGGGACACACATTTTACCACTCTTGTCTCTCGCGCAAACTATTCAGTTTAGAAAAAAATGATCTTAAAAACCTTAATATCATCTTAAAGACCTATCCAATGATACCCCACACGTATGGGTTTGATGAAAAAAAAATTTTTGAGTTTCAGTTTTGTGTATGTTTCAGTTTGGTGGACCCCTAAAACTTAATGTTTTTTTTCGATTTTTGTGTAAAAATCTTAAGGTGGTTCGATTGCCATACAAAGCGTTATTTGACATTCGCAGTCTAACGGCGTGATATTTAAGAAACTTATGTAACAAACTTTCATCAATTGGCTTCCCATTTGCGCCAAATTCCCCCTTTCCTAGAATAAACTTGTATAAACTAGATTAATTTGAGAAAAATAGTTTTCCCAAAATATCACGTGACAAACCAATTTCCTTAATTAATCTAGTTTATACAAGTTTATTCTAGGAAAGGGGGAATTTGGCGCAAATGGGAAGGCAATTTATGAAAGTTTGTTACATAAGTTTCTTAAAATATCACGCCGTTAGCCTACGAATGTCAAATAACGTTTTGTATGGCAATCGAACCACCTTAATGCGGTTCACAAAATACATCTACATACCAAGTTTCAACAGTATAGCTCTTATGGTTTCGGAAAAAAATGGCTGTGACATACGGACGGACAGACAGACAGACAGACGGACGGACATGACGAATCTATAAGGGTTCCGTTTTTTGCCATTTGGATACGGAACCCTAAAAACCTACAAATTTTGAATCCCTGAGTATCCAAATATACGTTTTTTGCGTCATAAACGGCCGTATCTTTTTTTACGTTAGTTAGATTTTTTTCACAGCTTCGAGTTACTGTAGACACGAATTAGTACGATCACGTAACGCATTGTACGAATGTCAACGCCTGTCGGTAATTGGAGTTTTATTTCTTCGCTTGTTCCAATCGTCGACAAATGTCGAAACGTTTTTTTTTTATTATTTTGTGCACCTTATTCTATTATTTAGCTAAGTTTGTCCAGCACTTTAATAATATAGTTCTTTCATTTAAATTGTCAAACTGATTCCAATGATCGACAGCCGTGTCGATGATTGGATTTTGCATACGTTCCAATGATCGAAAGCCGATGTGTCGATGATTGGATATTCTATATGTTAGTCTATATGTTCCAGTAACCGACATTGTTTTACAGGAATAGTGCCTAAAAAAAATATTTTTCAAAATGCACAAGCGATAGAAGTCAGAAAAGGTGCAAAAACTGCACCTGCTGCAAAAAAAATTGTGTACCCAGAATAACATTAAACTTATAATAAGTTAATTAAAACGATTAAAAGACTGAACTAGAACTTTTTGTTTCGTTTTCGATTTCCTAGGTGGCGATGTGGACGAATTCAACGACGGGTTTGTGGAAGATATCCGTGCCACTGTGTCTAAGTTCTACAAGTCCCAGCCTGCCAATAGAAGTAAAAGGCTCTCTAGCTCCACTCAGAAGCTCATGAAGGAAAGGAGTGAAATGACTCTGCAGTCTTCAGCCGTGCGTCTTTATACAGGCAACTCAATAAACGGATCTCCAAGTCCCTTACCCGCGATCTGCGCCAATTCAATAAGAAGGGCAGAGCCAGCTCGCAAAGTTGAAAACTGAAGACGGGAGAGTCGTTTCTTCCAGACCTGAGCATTTGAGTGAGATAGAGCGCTTTTACGGACAGCTATACACGTCAACTCGCAGAACCGAAGTTGGTCTGGCGGGAGACCCTAGAGCTAGACTAACCCGACACTATACCGACGATATCCCGGACATCAGCCTGTACGAGATTAGAATGGCTTTGAAACAGGTTAAGAACAGCAAGGCACCCGGTGAAGACGGAATTACAGCCGAACTCCTGAAGGCGGGTGGAAAACCGATCCTTGCAGCCCCTCAGAAGTTGTTCGACACCAAAGGCGTGGAACAGAGGTGAGGCGGTACTGTTCTTCAAAAAGGGTGACAACGCCCTGCTGAAGAACTACCGACCCATCTCACTTTATCTTTCTATAAGCTTGTAGGCTACTTATACACATTCTACATTTTACACTTATACATTTCTATAATTCCATGTTAAAACTTATTTATTTCCAATTTTTTTACTTATACATATTTACATACTCGTACATATATACACACTTATATAGATATACATATATAAATTATATATTACGCTTAATATGCTCATTAAGCTTATAGAAATATATATGTATGCCAATCAGTTTGTCGATATAGATATACTAGTATATCGACATACTAGATCGACCTCACCGTCGCCCTAGCGGGCAACTGGTTATCGCCGAGTGCGGCGTCCGCGCAGAGTCGAGGTCGATTAGCAGTCATCGCCTAGTACCGACGCGGAGCGCATGAATCTCTTGACCGCTAAACAATAGCCGCGATCTATGTGCTTGCTTTCTCGCTCGCTCGCTTATTATCAATTTCTATCTTCTGAACTGTATTCTCGCTTTAAGACTTTCTTCTATTAATAGTGCCTGTGCTTTCTACCCTTCTGTACCTTTGCTTTGTATGGATTTTGCTTGTGTATGGATTTTGTGTGTACGCGGACAATATACATTGAACTGTAAGTTTTGTGCATTTTATTATTCGCAACTCCTGCCGCATAGTACACGCCCTTAATCACCTACACCAGCGATTCCACGAAGTTTAATTATGTCATCGCCCACCTCGACAACCAGTATTCTCGCGAGGTGAAGGACATAATTATAAATCCGCCCGCGACCCAGAAATATGAGAAACTCAAATTTTAGCTCATCAAGAGACTAAGGCATATCCAAAGAGAGGAAGACCAAGCAGCTGCTGATGCATGAGGAGCTCGGGGACCGCAAACCATCCCATTTCTTCCGGCATCTCAAGGATTTAGCAGGGCCTGCAGTGCCAGATGACTTCATCAAATCTATCTGGACAAGCCGTCTCCCTCATGGAGTGCAGATGGTGCTCACAGGTCAACCAGCTTCGACTTCACTTGAAAATCTCTGCCACCTAGCTGACCGCGTCAACGACTTGGCCTGCTCTTCGCCTCAAGTAGCGGGCGTGAGTGGCAGAGCTCCAGGTTCAGTTACTGGTGACCTTGTCAGAGAAATCGCAGAAGCAGTTCCAGCAGTTCCAGGCGCACGCATCGGGCAGGAACAGCAGATCTAAAGCACGTGCATCTTGTGGTAAGCGAAGCGCTTCGAGGCAACGATCCCAGTCGAATTACCGCAAATATCCTCTCTGCTGGTACAACGGGAAGTTTGGCGACGACGCCAGCAAGTGCGTTCAACCATGCGACTTCAAGCCGGCGGAAAACTCGAGGGGCAGTCGATAATGGCGACTGACGATTGCCCATCGACATCCACTGGTCGCCTGTTCGTCACCGACCGTACTACAAAGACGCAGTTTTTAGTCGATACTGGAAGCGACCTCTGCGTCTATCCGTGGTCGGCATTGTGTGACCATCGTTCTCGGACTGGATATAAATTGTGTGCTGCGAATGGTTCTGACATTGCTACTTATGGCTATGTAAATTTAAACTTAGATTTTGGCTTACGTAGGTCTTTTGTATGGCGTTTTGTAGTGGCTGATGTAACCAAGCCAATCATTGGAGTAGATTTTTTAAATTATTATAGCCTAATCGTGTACTGTCGTAATAGACGTTTAATAGACAATTTAACTTCTATAGCTTCCATTGCTACTATAGCCAATTTTAAAAACGTGTCCTCCATTAAAGACGTTACTGGCGAGTCCCGGTATCATAAAATTCTTGAGGAATTTCCCGAAATTACTCGACCAGCTAGTAGTCATAACATCATTACACCACACAACACTGTCCACCACATTCGTACGACACCATGCCCCCCAGTCTCTTTACCACCCCGTCGTTTAGCTCCCGACAAGCTGAAAATCAACCAGGAAGAATTCTGGACCATGCTGGCTAGTGGTACAGCCAGGCCGTCCGAAAGTCTCTGGTCATCTCCTCTTCACCTGGCTCCGAAGAAGGGTAACGGATGGCGCCCCTGCGGAGATTACCGCAGCCTGAATGCTCGCACGGTGCCTGACAGGTATCCGAGTAGGCATATTCAGGACTTCGCGTACGACATCGCTGGTAGTAAGGTATTTAGTACACTAGACTTAGAAAAAGCTTATAATCAGATATCTGTCAATCCCGACGCTATCCCTAAGACCGCCATTACCACTCCCTTCGGCCTATACGAGTTCCCTTTTATGGCGTTTGGCCTCCGAAACGCAAGTCAAACGTTTTAGCGGTTCGTGGACGAGCTCACCAGAGGACTCGATTTCGTCTACGCTTATCTGGACGACTTTTTAATTTATTCGTCTTCAGCCGAGCTTGTTTACGAAGAGCCGTTGAGGCTACCCGGCGAGTACTGGGAGCCGAGTACTGGCTTTACTTCAGACTTGTCAGATTTTTCCGCTAGACTCAGAAGCAAATTACGGCCCGTTCCTGCTTCACGCCATTGTAATCCTAGAGTTTTCGTACACAAGGAACTGGAAACCTGTAGTCATGTCTTCCTTCGCGATGACACTATCAGAGGTTCCCTCACCCCAGCTTACTTCGGGCCACACAAGGTACTCGCCAGAGCAGACAAGGTTTTTAAAATTATTCTCAAGGGCAAAGAGGTGTCTGTTTCCATTGACAGGCTCAAACCACCTTTTACGCTGGACAGCGTTAAACCCACTCCCGCGCCACTAAAACCTCAGAACAAAACAACTCGCTCAGGTCGCCTAGTCAAATTTCCTGACTATTATCGTCCCTTAGGGACTCTGGTGGGGGGTGGTGTAGGCTACTTATACACATTCTACATTTTACACTTATACATTTCTATAATTCCATGTTTAAACTTATTTATTTCCAATTCTTAACTTATACATATTTACATACTCGTACATATGTACACACTTATATAGATATACATATATAAATTATATATTACGCTTAATATGCTTATTAATCTTATAGAAATATATATGTATGCCAACCAGTTTGTCGATATCGATATACTAGTATATCGACATACTAGATCGACCTCACCGTCGCCCTAGCGGGCAACTAGTTATCGCCGAGCGCGGCGTCCGCGCAGAGTCGAGGTCGATTAGCAGTCATCGCCTAGTACCGACGTGGAGCGCATGAATCTCTTGACCGCTAAACAATAGCCGCGATCTATGTGCTTGCTTTCTCGCTCGCTCGCTTATTATCAATTTATATCTTCCGAACTGTATTCTCGCTTTAAGACTTTCATCTATTAATAGTGCCTGTGTTGTCTACCCTCCTGTACCTTCTGTTTTGCTTGTGTATGGATTTTGTGTGTACACGGACAATACACATTGAACTGTTAGTTGTGTGCATTGTATTATTCGCAACTCCTGCCGCATAGTACACGCCCTTAATAACCTACACTACAAGCTGTTTTCAAGAGTCATTACGAATCGTCTCGCACGCAAGCTTGATGACTTCCAGCCTCCCAAACAAGCCGGTTTCCGAAGAGGCTTTAGTACCGTAGACCACATACATATGCTCCGTCAGGTTATACAGAAGACTGAGGAGTATAACCTGCCTATGTGCTTAGCGTTCGTGGACTACGAAAGAGCCTTCGATGCGATCGAAACTGATCTGTACTACAGTCTCTCCAGCGGTGCCAAGTAGACTGACGCTATATCGAAGTACTGAAGTGTTTGTACGAGAACGCCACTATGTCAGTCCGACTCCAGGATCGGAGCTCGAAGCATATTCCGCTGCAGCGGGGTGTCAGGTAAGGGGATGTTATTTCCCCAAAACTGTTCAGCGCTGCACTGGAAGACGTTTTCAACACTCTGGACTGGAGAAGGCTAGGCATCAACATCAACGGCGAGTACATCACTCACCTTTGGTTTGCTGATGATATGGTAGTCTTGGCTGAGATCATGGAGGACTTGAGTACTATATCGTCGGGTGACAAGCAAAAGTCACTACCAAAACTGTCACTGCTCTTCAAAACCTCGTATCTCGGTACGTAATCGATATCGAGATACGACCTTTGATTTAAGTAGGTATTTGTTACTTAGTGAGTTTTGCTTGTCACCCGACGATATGCTCGATGACCTCAGTAAAGCCTCCGAGCGAGTTGGTCTAAGAATGAACATGGATACGACGGAGATCATGTCAAACGTCTATGTAGTACCAACACTACCAACTCCCATTTCAATAGGACACTTTACGCTCGAGTTGTAGACGATTATGTATACCTAGGATAGACTGTCCAGTTAGGTAGGTCCAACTTTGAGAAAGAGGTCAATTGTCGAATCCGACTCGGCTGGGCAGCATTCGGAAAGCTACGGCACATCTTTTCGTCCAATATTCCGCAGTGTCTCAAGACGAGAGTCTTTGACCAGTGTGTGTTGCCAGTGATGACGTATGGCACAGAAACGTGGTCGCTTACTATGGGCCTCATAGGAAGGCTCAAAGTCACTCAAAGGGCAATGGAGAGGGCTATGCTGGGAGTCTCTCTGCGCGATCGCATCAGAAATGAGGATATCCGCAGCAGAACCAAGGTAACCGATAACCGATATAGCCCTCCGAATCGCTAAACTTAAGTAGCAGTGGGCGGGGCACATTGCAAGTAGAACCGATGGCCGTTGGGGCGGAAAGGTTATCGAGTGGCGACCACGTACCGGAAGGCGCGGCGTGGGTAAGGCCCCCCACAAGGTGGACTGATGACCTGGTAAAGGTCGCGGGAGTCCGTTGGATGCGGGTGGCGCAGGACCGGCCATTGTGGCACTATTTGAGGGAGGCCTATGTCCAGCAGTGGACGTCTTTCGGCTGATATGATGATATTTTTTTTCGGGAATGGTGTTGGGGGTTATGTCGTTATTTGGATGACGATAAATAGAACATGTTGATTACTAGATCTCGATTATTGAAACACGTCGATTACTGGGTGTCGATATATGGGATTTTACATGTCGATAACTAGGCTAAAAAGAGTCTAAATCTATTTGGTTTTTTTTGTTACTTATTGGTACCACACTTTTTTTACTTTAAAATAATATAGAATGAACCTTAAACTTTTATCCAGTGCATTAAAGTGTCATGTAATATCCATAAAGAAACGAGATATTTACAAAATGCTCGAATTAGTACGTTAAAGTGTCGATAATTGCGGGTTTTACCTTATATGGTTTTGATTTCAACTCGATACCCTCCACGCGTTCCCGAGATAAAGGGTCTTGACAGACAGACATCAAAGTGATCCTATAAGGGTTCCGTTTTTTTTCCTTTTGAGATACAAAACCCTAAAAAGCCATAATACTGTCCTAAAAAAATGTACCTACTTGATATATTAGATTAATGATTTTGATTACATTTCAAGTACAAGTTTGCTGACCGTGCAGAACTATATATGTAATAGTAGTGTGAATGAATACAGTAATAGTAGTCGCTTATAGAGTACCTACTTGTAGGTAGGTAATAAATTACATATTATGTCATCAATCATCATTGATTTAAGTCTGTATCGACTATACAAACTTGACACTTAGACATGCTGTGAAAGTAAGTAGCCGCTCTTCCTTGGAGAAGAATTAAATCAGAAAGTGCCGTTGACACTCGTACCGTACCTACTAATAAGTATGAAACTTTGGAAGACTTTTATGTTTATTTAAGTACCTATCCCGCAACCCGTAAGCCATGTAAAGTACGACGAAATTAGTTGCAGATAGTAGGTAGGTACACCCGGCCTCCTGCTAAATTTAATAATGTTCCGCTATCTAATATTTCCACGGATACATACATAGATACATA
This sequence comes from Epinotia brunnichana, assembly GCA_963854355.1. Lineage (NCBI taxonomy): Eukaryota > Metazoa > Arthropoda > Insecta > Lepidoptera > Tortricidae > Epinotia > Epinotia brunnichana. The sequence goes on along the minus strand of OY977942.1, from coordinate 19,609,011 downwards.
TACATAGGACATGGACACATCTTTTCATCCAATATTCCGCAGTGTCTCAAGACGAGAGTCTTTGACCAGTGTGTGTTGCCAGTGATGACATATGGCACGGAAACGTGGTCGCTTACTATGGGCCTCATAAGAAGGCTCAAAGTCACTCAAAGGGCAATGGAGAGGGCTATGCTGGGAGTTTCTCTGCGCGATCGCATCAGAAATGATGAACTATCCGCAGCAGAACCAAGGTAACAGATATAGCCCTCCGAATTGCTAAACTTAAGTGGCAGTGGGCGGGGCACATTGCACATAGAACCGATGGCCGTTGGGGCGGAAAGGTTCTCAAGTGGCGACCACGTACCGGAAGGCGCGGCGTGGGTAGGCCCCCCGCAAGGTGGACTGATGACCTGGTAAAGGTCGCGGGAGTCCGCTGGATGCGGGTGGCGCAGGACCGGCCAATGTGGCACTATTTGGGGGAGGCATATGTCCAGCAGTGGACGTCTTTCGGCTGATATGATGATAGGACATGGAAAAGTGAAATGTTTTTGTATCTCCTTTCCAAATAACGTAGGTAGGTATTACTTACTTCATACAGTGCTACTACAATCATGTATCGTTCCTTGGCCTAAGTACTGCATTCCTCTGCCTATCTTGGACTTCTTCATAGTGAATTAATATTAACATTTTTTTATTGATAAATTAAGGCTTGTCGCCAGGCGAACATGCCGCCCCGTAAGAGCAACAAAATGTCTACAAAAAGAGAAACTTGTATTCTAGACTTTAAACTTCCGTTAAATTATACAGAATCTCGGCTTCATACGATATAGGCAAAGAATAGAAACATGACTCTTTATAGGAGACTTTAGTTGTCTACAAACCGCAAACAAGTAGCAATGTTCCGGCGAGAAATTTTCAAAGTCGTTCCACTATTTTTTGAGAAAGTTCCCTTAAGGAAAGTGACTTCCTAACTGGAAATTTGCTTTAAGTCTCGTGTAAATTTCCAGAAACATAAGAATATTTCAATTATTTAAGAATGTTCTGCTACTAACTAGTACATTGCTGGTTAGCAATCTGGCGGTTGCCAGTAAAATCCAAATAAAAGAACCGTAATTGCTCGCTAAAATCCATTGGCCACATTCCAACAGCGATGCAGTGGCCGTTGCGCGATGGATTTGATTTAGCCACTCGACTTTCCGGAAATGATAGAGCTTACTGTGTTGGGGATAAACCAGACATGCGCGTCTGAAAATTGTACACATCCGAAATTCCGGACCCCGTTCAAGAGCGCTCGAAGAGTTTACTGAAATCGTATTTTCGAAAAGAAACTATGACACAAAACTACTTTCCCATTGACGTATTTTAACAAGCTTTTATTGAACTTGTACCTACCTAATGTGTTGTACTTACCAGTAATGTAATAAGTTGATGGTGAATCCCTCCGATTCCGGCATATACATTTGACTGTTGGTAGTTACATCTTTTATAATTATTACCCTTTGGTAGCCTGATATCCCTGAAGTCCCTGGATTTCAGATTCAGATTCAGAACTTTATTGATAAAATGTCATATTTTACAGGTCAATATCATGCATGTCAAATACATTTTAAAATTTCTTATTGTCTTAGATGTATGTACCTATCATTATTGAACAATTTTGAAAGTGTTGTTGATTTATGAGTGGGTCAATGATATATTGGTCATAAAGTCATATATGCTGTAGCAAGCCATTTTTATGAGGAGCTGTTTGAGCTTGTTTTTGAATGCTGCATCAGTTACGGCGTTTATAACGTCAGGCGGTAGGACGTTATAGATTTTAGGGCCTAGCACGCATACTTTCGTGCAATACAAGGGCACAGAATAAGTAATAGTACAAACAAGGGGCCCTATTCGCATACTTTCATGCAAGACTGCATCACCACACACCATTAGTCCAGCTACGTACAGAAAGTATATCAGACTTGATATATTGTATACCTATATGATGCCAATATTCTAGGCGCGCTCTCTTTCTTTCTTTCACTTACCTGCCATGAGTGCCATGATTGGTGCGACAGAGAGCTTAACTAATAATAGAGTAGAAGGAGTGCGAGCAATGCATTGATATCATACAAAAATGCAAAACGTCGAGTCAAAGTGGCCTCCAGGTAGCTGGTTGATTGGGTCCCGGCTGTTGCTAAAGTACCTACGTGTTTCATTAACTATTTACTAAAGCCAGCTTTAGGCAGCTCCTCACGTATACCTTGGGATACCAAACTCACATCCATGAATAAAATAAAATCCTCCCTTGGGGCGTCGTCTCTGAACAATGTCTTTTCTTTGCACCTGCGTAAATCCTCTTTCTATCCATTATTCACGGTCGTTTACTATTGCTCGATATATTGCATTGTATTGCTACATTCACAGACTGTTTCCTAGATTTTTCCAACAGCAATGCATTCTGCAGCTACGGGCGGGGGTCAATCCGATGATTCGCATTCCAACTTCTGCGATACTCGTACATGCAATTTTTATCTGTGGAATCTTAATTGTACCGACTAAAATATGTTAAATTGGCTGAAATTTACCCTACATAATAAAAATAAAACAACTTAACATCGTATAGTTTTTAATGATTTCACTTCTGTATATTTATTTACGAGCCCGAGCTAGTGATTCCTAATAGCATAGGTTCTAAAAAATAGACGCAATAAAGGACATTATATCCTAATGGGACCAAACTAGGATTCCTAGGCTATGGACTCGTTATCTCTTATTTCTAACAACGTATAGGCACACATTAAGCTTCTTAAATATGTGTAGGTTTCTAGGTCCTCACCATTCTACGAGTTTCTTGGTCTCCACCGTTCTGTGAGTTTCTTGGTCTCCACCGTTCTGCGAGTTTCTAGGTCTCCACCGTTCTGTGAGTTTCTAGGTCTCCACCGTTCTGTGAGTTTCTAGGTCTCCACCGTTCTGTGAGTTTCTAGGTGTCCACCGTTCTCTGTCACCTTTCCGTTCTACTATGGAGCCTCCCAAGCAAACGAAAAGATGCATATTATCGAGCTTCGCTTAGTTATTCACGCAGAACCTCCACCATTTTGTCGTGACGTCTATACGTTCTACATAATTCTAAACACAGACATTGCCTGAGTTCTATTAAGACATAACGACAAGATGGATGAATAATAGAGTGAGAGTTGAAGGGTATAGCAAAGGGGGCGCGGGACTTAAAAAAATGTTGATGGGGGTGGTGTTATCATGACACCTATTTTTTATGATGCCATCGTATAGAAGACGCTAAAATAAACATGTTTTGTATGGGCAACTTTTCTCTAAACTTGATAATTACCGAGATAAATGACGGATTGTAGAATGTAAAATTTTCCATGGTGGCATTTTATATTATGTACTAGCTGTTGCCCGGGACTTCGTCCGCGTAGAACTTATACTTAGAAAATATAATGCAAACAAACTTCTACCATCTTAAGGGATGATTTCCGAGGCAAAATCTATTCTAATATCCTTCGAAGGGTCTCAAATTATCTCTATACCAAATTTCATCTAGGTACATGGATTGTATCCAAACTTTCACCCCCTATTCCATACCCTTAGGGAATGATTTTCGGGATAAAAACTATCTAATGTCATTCTTCGGGACTCAAACGACCTTTATATACTAAATTTCATCTAAACGGGATTCATCCAAATTTTCACCCCCCATTTCACCCCCTTAGGGAGTGATTTCCGAAATTAAAACTATCCTATGTCCTTTCCCAGGACTCAAGCTATCTCTATACCAAATTGTATTGAAATGGGTTCCATCCGAATTTTCACCCCTAATTTCACCCCCTTAGGGGATGATTTCTGGGGTAAAAATTATCCCATGTCCTTTCCCAGGACTTAACCTATATCTACACCAAATTTCATCAAAATAGATTACATCCAAATTTTCCCCCTTCCCTTTTTACCCCCTTAGGGGATGATTTCCGGGATCAAACCTATTATATGTCCTTCCCCGGAACTCAAACTATTTATATACCAAATTTCATCTAAATCGGTTCAGCTGTTTAGGCGTGAAGAGGTAACAGACAGACAGACAGACACACTTTCGCATTTATAATGTTAGTATGGAAGTATGGATTATTAGTATGGATAGTATGGATTCTTTCCGCTTGTCTTCCAAATAGAGGTGTAGCTGTAGACTCACTTCAAAAGAAAGAAGAAACGAAAAACTCATTCAAATATCTCAAAAAATTACGAAGCTACAACCGTTTTAATGTCGCTTGTTAGAGTGAGAAAACGATCAGGGACCGTGACGTCACGATCCTCGAGCGTCATAGTAAAAAACAATCGTTTCATTATAAAGGTGCGTTTTGCGGAAATTAGACGCAACAAACCCCCCTCTTAAGACTTTAGACACTTATAACTTAGTGATTACCTATATAGCCTCTTGCGTTGTTTTTTTTCGAGATAATACATCATTATGATTATTTTGTTTAGTGTCTACATCCCTATTTTCGATAAGATAAGATAAAATAAGATTTCTTTATTGTCAGAACTGTGTACATTTAGTTGTTTTGGGTAAAATAAAGTCCAACAGCTTGCCCATCTCGGACGTACAATATTAAACTTAAAGCTAGTCAAATATACTAAAACTATAGTATTTCCAAATAATTTTAACCATATTTACACATCAAATATTAATTTAGATCTATCCAAAATCCGTATTTTCTATTAAACCACGATCTTCGGAATTCGAAAATATTCAGGTATCTCTATCTCTATCGCACTAACAAAAGACAGCAGATATACGAACTTCGAGTTTCGGTTTTCGTGGTTTGGCTGAATACGCAAAGAGCGCGCGCGCGTGCCATTAAAAAAAACCAAGTTTATACTTATTGTTCGAATTTGTTGTTACATTTGTTGAAAATACGCCTTAATTCGACATTTGCGCATATAAGTTCGCATATCAAAATCGATTAATTTTATATTTGCTTTAGGTACCTATGTGTCTCGTCAAGGTATATCGTAGACGGGATTAAAATTATTAATAGGCGAAAGAAAGGCAAAGCAATTCCGCCATTTTGTCCGTAGTATTTCTTATTAGTCTGTGATTTTGACGTTTCTTTTAGCTGACAGATGTGGCGGCGATATACTTTAAGAATAATAAATGAAAAATTAAATGAAGTCGTATATTACGGAAAATTAAATAACTGTCGCAGTCGGATAAAAACTATCCTAAGTTGCAGCTAGAATAATAATGTACCTATATAAAATGTTTCATATTTTTCCGTCCATGGGAACATTCGTAACATAGAAAGCTTAGTTTCAAACTGGCTGATTCTTTTTTTAATTTAGAGATTTATTATAAGTGGTGATGATATTAGGCAGCGAAAGTCCCAGGGGCGTATTTACCCTAGGGCCAAGGGGGCCATGGCCCCGGGCGGCAGGCTCCTCGGCCGCCCTTCAATGACAACCATTTTTTACATATAATTTTCAAAAATGTATCTCATGTACATTAAAAAGTAACTTTTCACATACAAAAAATACTAGTTATACGTTATGGTACGGGCAAGTAAGACAAAGTCTAATAGCGCACATTGTACGTCAGCGCTATCTAGTGATTCTAGTACATAAATATTAGGTTTGACCAGCCCTAATGCGGCCTCGCCGCTCAGCTTCAGGGCCAGCTTGAGCACTTCAGGCCAGGTTCGCTTGTAACATGCTATAGGGAAATTAATAGTTGCTCAACCCTGAAAATCGAAGCTCGGCCTCCGGCCTCGCAATATGAGGGCTGCTCCCTCACGTTGCGAGGACACTCGCCTGGACACTCGTGGTGGGACTCTGTAGACCAATCAAATTAGCTTACCCTGGACATAATTCGTAAACTCGTTGTTTTTATTGTTTTATCGGATTTTACTATTCAGTATCAAATATTAATGACATATATAAAGTAAAAAATCCGCGATCGTAACCGTAGTTAAAAAAAAACACGAGTTAACGTACACTACCTAACTTTTTCCGAAAAGTAAAAAAGGTAACCAAATACCTTGTTAGTATAACTTTGAGGTGCATTCAAATGCGATCACTTCATAGCAAAATTAAACTGAAATCAAATTCGCATGTACGTTTTTTTTAACAGTTTTCATCTGATCTCAATATCTAGACAAGCCAAAATGGTAACTATGATGTTTTTATCTGTTTAAGCTATATTCCGTCTTTTTAGACATTTAAGTCAAAAATTAAACATGTATTTTGAACGTTTTAATAATAATGTTTGTCTCAGTAGTTATAAATAGTAACTGTGAAATTTTTGTTTACTAATAGTTTTTTGTGTACGATAATCAAGTTTTCAATAAAATTAAGCATCTTAATTGCACGCTTAAAAAATTGAAAATTTAATTGAAAATACTCGCGACCTTGTCGTGGGGCCAGATGCATGCGGTGGGTGCGAGGCGGGGAGAGAGTGGGGCGCCAGCGGGCGAGCGCACGGCAAACCCGTCATAACGAGTTTATTTCAATTAATATATAATACTATAAGGGTTCCGTTTTTTTTCTTTCGAGGTTCGGAACTCTATAAGTAAAAGCTAAGAATTATTCGATTTATGAAATTACAAATTAGCGTATCAGACTTATTTAATATTTAATGCAAGAGTATTTTGGCGTAACAGACACATTTGTGTAAAAGTTCACAATGCAAAATGGCGTATCGTAATAAATAGGATTTTTCGCGAATGACGAATAAATATTTCAAATAATTATTCGCCAATATTTATTCGCGAATAACTTAATCATTCGCATAATCATTCGTAATGCTTTTTAACCGACTTCAAAAAAAAGGTTCTCAATTCGGTTGTATATATATATATATATATATTTAATGGTTGTTACCTCTGAACTCCGTCATTTATGAACCGATTCGTACGATTCTTTTTTTAATTGAAAGTATATGCTTCCAGGTTGGTCCCATTGTTTTTAAAACTCCAGTTGAATGATGGGAACCATGAGGAATTGAGGGAACTCCTCAAATATATAAGGCACGCGTGTAGTAATTTCGGTGTTTTCAATTATAAATCGTGTATTTACATTCGGAAATCATAAATTTGGTGAAGTGGAAGTGATGATGAAGACCACAGATGGCTCTTCAAACTATAAAAGTACGCCACCGATTCTGATATCATTCAGTTGTAATAGCAAACAAAGAAGTGCCAAAGGTGATTCTGAGATCCGCGAGGAATTGACGGAAGTCTTCAAATATTATCGGCCCACATACAGCGATTTGGTTTTTTTCTCTAATAATCAACGTATTTGCTCTCGGAAATCAGTTAATGTGGTAAATTGGAAAATAAATGTGGCTTGGCGGAGTACTGAAATGAAGTCGGTTAAAACTTTGTTTTTAAACTAAATTATCGTGAATAAGTAATATCTTGAACGAATATTGTAGGAATGCTTGATAGCGCGGGTAAGAAAAGAGAACGAAGGACCGTGCGGTAGAAGACCGTAGGCCTAGAGGGACGAATTGGTCTGTGCTGAAAGGGTAATGAATTTAATGGAGGCCTGCCTTACCTGATGTTCCGAATGCAGGTTTTCGGGCGGCCGCCACTTGTAGTAAGCTCAAGGGACACTGGTTACTTCTTCTTGCGCACCAAACTATTCTTTTCTCGCGGTTTGTTGCGTATTTATTCAGATATCGTTTTATTCTCTCTTCAATTATAACAATTTTTCTTTCATTGCGTTCGACATTAACATGTGTCATTATTTTAAATTTGGCAGACAGGCCATAGTGCGGGTGATATGCGGAAAGGAGTTTGTAAGTGAAAAAAGTATGGATGACATGCGTGATGCGATAGTGGGCGAAAGAGAGGGCGATAACATTTCCCCCCGACCTTAAAGGGTTCCTTTAAAGAACTAAGCTGAACCAGAAAACTTAAAAAAATGCGAGACTCACGCTAATAAACATAAGAGAAAAAGGAAGTAATAATACTATTGGCTAGGCAGCGGACATAGTCGCACGACCGGGCGGGTAAAACTGCCTCTACTCGTCTTCACTGTGACAACACGGGTTGTGCCGTCCTTTGAAGGGTGAACTGCTTCCACAATGCCCAAAGGCCATGCGAATGGTGGCGTATTATCCACCTTTATAATCACCATTGAGCCAACAGCAATGGGTACTGATGGCGTGGTCCATTTTGCCCGCGATTGCAACTGATGCAAGTATTCGGCACGCCTTCGCTTCCAGAATGACTGCACCATTCCATCTAAAAGGGCATGTCGGTCGAGCAGGTTAGCTGACTCGATGAATGGTGATGGAAGGGAAAGCAGCGGCGCAGTATTGAGAAAATGAGCCGGTGTTAGTGCTAATGGCTCAGCTGGATCGCTGCTCATAGCGGTTAGTGGCCGAGAATTTACCAGTGCTTCTATTTGGGTAAGGATCGTCAGCAATTCTTCATATGACAAAATTTGTCTCCCAATCACTTTTAACAGATGGTTTTTAACAATTTTGACCATACTTTCCCACACACCTCCAAAATGTGGAGAAGCCGGAGGAATAAACTTCCATTCAATTCTATTTTCGGCCAGCTCTCTCGTCAAGCATGGGCGGTAGTTATCCAGAAACTTATACAGGTCCCTCAAATATGAATTTGCGCCGACAAAGTTTGTCCCATTGTCCGTGTACAGACATTGCACTGGACCACGACGCGATAAAAAGCGCTTTAAAGCAGCTAGAAAGTTAGCGGTACTAAGCTCCGTCGCTATTTCAATGTGTAAACAGCGCGTTGTGAGACAGGTGAAAATACACAACCATGCTTTGCGACTTTTAACCCCTCTGCCACGAACAGGCGTATATTGCAGCGGGCCGGCGTAGTCGCATCCTGTATGCGAAAACGCTTTGTCCACTTTGTTTACGCGACAGCTCGGAAGATCCGCCATAAGTGGGAACGATGCTTGGGGTTTCGCTCTAAAGCACGTATTGCATTTCGCAACGCGCTCGCGAATGACCCGACGGGCTGCGAGTATCCAATATTGGTGCCTGAGTAAGGACATCAGTGTTTCAGGACCGGCGTGTAAATGTTTCCTATGAAAGTAGTCAACTATTATATTGACCACGTGATCGCGGCGCGGAAGCACAATTGGGTGCTTTTGCGAATATTCTAGCGCAGCGTTTGATAGTCGGCCACCGACGCGGATTAAACCGTCTTTATCTAAGAACGGATTAAGCTTTTGTAAAGCGGGAGAACAAGATTTGTTATTTTTTATCTTGTCTATATCGTCACTGAAGTGCACTTTCTGCAACGATACAATTATTTTATTTTTCAGCGAACTCCAGATCAGACCGAGTAAGCGCCGTGGCGCGAGGTTTTGGTTTTAAAATGCGGTAAACATAAACCACGATGCGCAATAGTCTCGACCACGACGAAATTCGCTGCGCAAGTGAATAAAGCGGTGATTCTGTAGACTCCGTAGTTATGGCGTGTGCGAGCCGCTTAAGCTCAGGCACTTCACCGATAGATTCACGATCAAGCTCTCTCAAAGGCCATTCTGATGGATGCTTGGAAGTCCATGGCGGTCCACTGAACCATAGAGGATGATCCACTAGCTTGGCTGGAGACAGGCCGCGTGACAAGCAATCCGCGGGATTTTCCAACCCAGCCACGTGATGGAAGCAGGTGGCGGGAATGGATTCAATAATCTTGACAACACGGTTAGCAACAAACGTTTGCCAGCGGTGCGGTGAGGAATGGATCCAGCAGAGGACGATCTTAGAGTCGGTGAAGGCGTAAACTTCGTTTATTTTATAACGTGGCTCAAAGTTGTCCAAGACCTTGCGCATGAGCTTAGACAGGAGAACCGTTGCACATAATTCTAATCTCGCAACAGAGAGTGTTTTAAGTGGAGCGACCTTTGACTTGGAGCACACCAGTCGGACTGTCACTTCTGTTTCATTTAGAACTTGAAGGTAAACAACACCTCCGTACGCTCGTTCAGATGCATCACTGAACCCTAAAAGATTCACAGTACAGTCCTGTACTACTCCAAGATGGCGCGGTATATGGATTTCATTGAGCTTTGGCAACTCAGAGCAAAATTGTTCCCATAGATTCACGATATGGGGTGGGGGAACGTCATCCCAATCGCACTTGATTAACCAAACCTCCTGAATAAGAAGTTTTGCGTGCAAAACAACGGGAGCTACCAAGCCCACATTGTCCCACAGACGTGCGACAGCAGACAAAATTGTCCTTTTAGTACACGCCGAGTCTGGCTCCGTGACTTTGAAATAAAAGTTATCACTAAGCTTGTTCCAGCACAAGCCCAAGACCTTTTGAGACACCCCCCGATCAATTTCAACGTCGGAAGCTCGATGCGAGGCGGGTATGGCTTCTAAAACAGCATTGGAATTAGAAGTCCATTTTACGAGGTCAAATTGACCGCATTTAAATAGGTCGATCAGCTCCTTAGAAGCGGCGATTGCCATGGATTCGTCCTGCTGCAGCGTAAAGCATACGTCATCCATATATGTGCATGAGGATGCGATCGCCGCTGCTGTTGGAAACTTATGTCCGTCGTCTGCAATCAGCTGGCGTACGACGCGAAGGGCGTGATACGGACTCGACTTCATTCCGAAGCAAACACGGTTGAACTCGTATGTTGCGATGGGATCTTGCGGGCTAAATCGGAATAAGATCCGCTGCAATTGGCGATCACGTTCGCAAATGCCGATCTGCAGAAACATCTGACGGCAATCGGCTGAAAGGGCTATCTTAAACAAGCGAAAGTTTAAGAGGATTGAAAACAAATCCCCCTGTAGATTAGGTCCTGAGTGCAAAACATCGTTCAGGGATAGGCCTGAGCTGGTCTTGCTACTAGAATCTAGTACCATACGCACCTTCGTCGTTGATTTGTCCTCACGCACGACGGCGTGGTGCGGAATCGTGTAAGCAGGTGCGGGTGAGGCATCCTTCGAGTTCGTTACCTCCGATATGTACCCTTTATTGACGTATTCACGAATGATGTCGTCATAGGCGGTACGTAAAGTACTCGATGTCTCTAATTTCCTTTCAAGGCAAAGGAAACGCCTATAAGCAGCAGAGTGCGACTCTCCAAGCTTGAATACATCGTCGCAAAACGGCAACGCGACTGTGTATCTACCACTAGCATCCCTCGTAGTGGTGGCGTGGAAGTAGTCCTCGCATTCAATGTCATCTTGACTGTGAGCGGGCGGAGCGGACACCTCCTCAAGTTCCCAGAACCTTTTAAGGAGGTGGTCCATAGAATCTTGGACGAAAGCACAGCATGCGGATGTAAATTTTCGTGGCACCTGTAAAGCAGGGGCTGAACCCATTATTATGTATCCCAGTACCGACTGGATAGCCGGCGGTATTCCTTCCACGTCACTTTGAATAATCTTCGGCAGCAACAAATGCGGAAATATGGATGCACCCAGCAGTACATCTATTGTGGTGGGCGTATCAAACGTGTCGTCTGCTAGAGGGAGCCCTTGAACGTGCACGAAAGCGGACGTGTCCACAACGACTGACGGCAAGTCATCTGTAATGCGGTCCACTACAAGACCCGAAACGTCAAAGTTGGCGTCTTCGTTGAATCGCGAAAATATTTTAAAGTTTGTGGTACCCCTACTAGGTTTCTCGGCACCTCCAATGCCTCGCACAGTTACGCTCGACTTTTTATCATACGTCAAACCTAAGCGCATACAACAGTCTTCCGTGATGAAATTACTCTGAGAGGCGGAGTCAAGCAAGCATTTCACAAGATGTGTTCCACCCATACTGTCGTGAACAAGAACCTTCGCGGTCGACAATATTATTGTATTACGCGTCGTACATTTCACAGTTTGTCCCGACTCCTTGTTGTTTGCGACTGTGAGTACGTGCGGGGCAGTGGAAGTGTTACAAGTTAGATTTGACGGGGGCAGCGATGATATCGCTCCGTCACTCGCGGATGCGCTTGACACGTCATACGTCACGGTTTTTTCATTTTTGTCCTTATCAAAATGCAACATCGTATGATGCCTTTGACGGCAAAGTCGACATTTCAATTCGGAATTGCATTCGCGGGTTCTATGTTTAATGCTTAAACAATTGACGCACGCGTTATGTTCCTTAACGCATTTGAAGCGCTCGGATGGCGATAAGTTATTAAAGGCGGGGCATTTGTATAAATGCTCGTGAACAATGCTGTCACAAATGCATTTACGTAAGTTCGCACTAGCCACATAACTTTGTGGGTTGGGTGCGAAACTGCGCGGCGGCGGCGTCTTAGCGGGTTTGTCGCGCGAGGAAGCTGCGGCGGTGGTACATGGCTGCGTATTCTGGTAAATCCTATACTGACTCTTGACGAAGTCGGCGAGGTTGTCAAAGGAAGGAATCTTGACGTTTCGGTACTCCATTTCAAATGCTCGAATAGTTTCTTGATCCAACTTCTTTAATGCAACATGGAGCAGCATGTAGTCAGTTAAGTCGCTGAGTTTAAGCGATTTAAGCGCGTTCGCGGCTGTGACAAACTTGTCAATGAATGTCTGAAGATTGAATGAAGAAGCGGGCCCATTAATCTTTAAATTGAGCATTTGATCCATGTATGTAGCGGCGAGAGTGCGCTTGTCATGAAATCTGTCGATAAGACAATCGAGGATCAGCTTATAATTGTCAGCGCAAGGCGTTATGCCCGCGAAGACAGCTTGAGCTTTCGGTGACAATTTCCCTATAAGATAGAATAGCCTTTCGTCATCTGTAAGCGACAGGTTGTCGTGCACTCTTGTTTTGAAACTTGCGTAGAATAGCGGCCAGTTGCGTATGTCGCCATCGAACGCCATCAGTTCCATCGCTGGCAAAGAAGGTCTGGCTCGCTCCACCGTTGTTAGCGGTAAAGCGACCGGCGGCGGTGCGGCGGCTGGTTGAAGTCGTTTGATAACCCTTCTAATGCGGCAGTATAATTCTTCGAATGCTATAATCGGCTGATAATTAGGAACAGCAGCAGTCTTACTCCTAAGCAGCATGCGATTATGCTCGTTTACCAATTCCTTAAAGTCCGAGCGAATTTCCTCGATGGTGTCAACTGCATCGAGAAAACTCTCTCGACTTGCTTCATCGGTATCCACAACCAGCGATTTATTATAAATATCTTGAACGAGTGTAAAGATTATATTGCGTTTCGCCTCGAGCATCGACAGTTCGTATTCATAATACTCGCTGTCGACACTTTCGGGTTTTAAATGTAATTTCGCCATATTGCGAAGCGGCTAAAATTGTTGTACGTGGACTACGCGGTGCGGTCTATGCAAATAAAAATAAAACGATACGTATATTATACTTACGAATAGGAAAACTCTTATAATATGTACCTAAACTGCGGGAGCGGTTATGTTTAAATAGTTTAGGTAATTTATAAGGGCGTTGCGGGAGAAATACGCGATAAATGAATGAATGAGATGTGGCGCGGGGTGCGAGAAGAAAGGAGAAATCTGGTTCGAAGGAACAGAAATGATAGCGCGGGTAAGAAAAGAGAACGAAGGACCGTGCGGTAGAAGACCGTAGGCCTAGAGGGACGAATTGGTCTGTGCTGAAAGGGTAATGAATTTAATGGAGGCCTGCCTTACCTGATGTTCCGAATGCAGGTTTTCGGGCGGCCGCCACTTGTAGTAAGCTCAAGGGACACTGGTTACTTCTTCTTGCGCACCAAACTATTCTTTTCTCGCGGTTTGTTGCGTATTTATTCAGATATCGTTTTATTCTCTCTTCAATTATAACAATTTTTCTTTCATTGCGTTCGACATTAACATGTGTCATTATTTTAAATTTGGCAGACAGGCCATAGTGCGGGTGATATGCGGAAAGGAGTTTGTAAGTGAAAAAAGTATGGATGACATGCGTGATGCGATAGTGGGCGAAAGAGAGGGCGATAACAATGCTTTTTAATGGAATATATCCCAAAAACGTAATATTTTCCTACAGACAGAACAGTGATAACTAGTTTTAAGATTTGTTAGAAAGAGGTGACCGCTTCATCAAGGGTACCAATTAACATCGCCGTGCAAGGTGAAACGGATATTTATTGTAATTATTTCACCCGTTTTATTTTTTACATTTCGGCCTTACCACGGGTGACAAAAAAACCGGTCAAGTCCGAGTCAGACTCACGCACCGAGGGTTCCGGACCACCCCGTACAATAGAAAAAAGTCCACTATAAACGACACTCACTAAGTATGTATGTGGACCCCGGAGGGTCCAGGTGAAAATAATTAAATACTTCTTGTAAAATCTTCTGCTTTATTTATCTGTATTTACCGTCTTGCTTCGTTCCGATCGTCTTACACACTCAATCATACGTCAAATCATTCACCTTTCTAAAACTATTCAAACCACGTTCGATCGTTCCTTATTCATCATCTAACAGCCAGCACCATACAAAGTCATCAAAAAGTATCAATCCCACACTCGACCATCCTGCAATCATGAACTGTCCCCAGTCATGCACCTTCAGTCACCTCACTTACCCGTCGTCAGCACTCATCTTACTTACGTCGTCACAACACATCCTATTTACACCGTAATATAAAATGCATCAAAAACACTAACTACTTAATATCACACCGTACAAATAAAATCGGAACTTCCGTAAACTCAAATAAAACGCATAGCAAAACATTTCGGCCGCTGTTGACGCTGCACCGCACCACCATCTTAGCGTCGTCGTCGTTTCGCTACCGTTCTTCATTGTGGCCTTTTTCAAAATATCCTCCTGGCGAGTACTCCTTGCCTTGTCTTCAAAAGTGTGCACCTTGTAACACGCCAAGTGCTCCCCTTGTGCACTTTTCTTGCCTTCATTCCCAGTAGTCTCGCCCGCGCCGGTTACACGTTCGCATAGGTCGTTGTTTGCGTCTTCACTGTAAATTGTGCTATTGTCGCCGTTATAGATTTCACAATTTTCACAGACTTTTGCATCGGAAATTTGATGGTTCTCTGTCAACTGACACGACACGTCATTTTCAAGCGTAGTAATTTCTTTTTTTTCGGTTAAGTTGACTTTTATAGACATATCCACACTTGACAGTTGCGCAGATGCATGCGCGTCGCAATTCAATATGCCGCGGTCGTATTTCACATAATTTTCATGGTTTTCAGCTTCATCACTGCAGCCTTCATTGGAAAATTCCTGAATAAGCGCGCGTTTTAAATCATGCCAATCCGTATAGGGATCCTCCGAGCGTAACCATAGTGCTGCAGTACCGCTCAGCTTCTTCTTTGCGATCAAAAACGTTTGTCGTGGTGTCCAGCCATATGAAACCGACTTACTTTCAACTTCTTCGATAAACGTTTCCAATTTGCATTCATCCGCTGCCGAATAAATTGGTAGTGTCAAAATCTGTAGGTACACGTCGTTCATTATTACGTCCTTCGTTTTTCTTCTTATTTTTCTCCCCGTCTTCGTCGTCGTCTTAAGTTTATATTTACGTCTTCAGTTTTTCAAAAATAGTTCTTCATCTTCAATGTCTAGGGTTGTAGTTTGAAGTCTTCCGTTCATCCCGGACGAGCCCCCAAATGTGGACCCCGGAGGGTCCAGGTGAAAATAATTAAATACTTCTTGTAAAATCTTCTGCTTTATTTATCTGTATTTACCGTCTTGCTTCGTTCCGATCGTCTTACACACTCAATCATACGTCAAATCATTCACCTTTCTAAAACTATTCAAACCACGTTCGATCGTTCCTTATTCATCATCTAACAGCCAGCACCATACAAAGTCATCAAAAAGTATCAATCCCACATGTATTCACATACTTAGTGCGTGTCAGTGTATACTGGACATTACATTTCAGTGTGTAACAAAAAATTTACGGTTTTCGCAATTTTTCCTTTATCTGTGCTACAACAAGGCGTTGCTTCTTACCAAATTTCAAGTTTCTGAGTTCACGGGACCCTGTAGGTTGATTCCCTTGCAGGTTTCGAATACTTACGGAAATCTGCGGCATAAACGGGTGTATCTTTTGATTGCGTTGGCTTAGAAGTTTGATATTTTTACAGCTCCAAGAGACAGTAAACTTGAGTATTTGATATACATTTCAGCTTAATACCTCTACGCGTTCCTGAGAAAGAGGGTCTTGACAGACGGACGGATGGACAACAAATTCAGCTTGATACCTGCACGCGTTACTGAGAAAACGGGTATTGACAGACGGACAGACGGACAACAGTGATCCTATAAGGGTTCCGTTTTTTCCTTTCGGTGTACGGAACCCTAAATACACATAGATATAATATAACATGATTAAGTACATACAATGTACAATTAAAGGTATATAATTGAACAATCTTACATGCGTATTCGCCTCTAATAATATAACATTGATGCAATAGTCTAAATTACACACAGTGGCTGTCCATATATTACGTCATTTCAAAATAGGGGGGGGGGCAAACAATGACTACCGTCATCCAATAGCCCCCTATTGGATGCCGGTAGTCATTTTATGAGGCGGGGAGGGTCCATTTAAGGAATTAACAGGATAATGATAGGGGGGTCAAGAATTGACAAAAAAACCGGCCAAGTGCGGTTTGTTGTATGGGAGCCCCCTGTAGCCTAGTTGGTAGTGGCCCTGTCTACTTAGCCGGAGGTCCCGGGTTCGAATGTTTTCTATGTATTTATTACGTGGGTAGGCCCCCACAAGGTGACCTGGTAAAGGTCGCGGGAGTCCGCTGGATCCGGGTGGTGCAGGACCGGCCATTGTGGCACTCTTTGGGGGAGGCCTATGTCCAGCAGTGGACGTCTTTCGGCTGATATGATGAAGTATTTATTTATCTATATAAGATGTTTATCGTCGTCTAGTACCCATAGTACATTAAGCTCTGCTTAGTTTGGGACTAGATCGATTGGATCGATCTTTCGATTGTAAAAGAAAAAAAACAAGTTAAAAAAATATTTATTCCGTTTTTTAGTATGTGTTGTTATAGCGGCAATAGAAATACATCACTTGAAAACATTTCAACTGTCTAACTATCACGGTTCGTGAGATACAGCCTGGTGACAGACGGACAGACAGACAGAGAGACAGACGGACAGCGGAGTCTTAGTAATAGGGTCCCGTTTTACTCTTTGAGTACGGAACCCTAAAAACGATGACGTTATATATGAGCAAGCCCACACAGATGACATAATGAAACAAACCTGTTAAATGCCCCATGAAGCGATTCACTTAACTCACAAAAATATTGTTAATTAGTAGCAAAGGGTATTAAATTAATACTTGAAAATAGGTACATTTGTAGTGATCGTGTTAAATTCGTGTACTGTACGTGTTGTAAGTAACGAGCAACCGCATCCTTAATTATTATTCTTGGATTGTTCGAGGATTTATTCGAATGAAATGAGATTAAATCATTCGTCATTCGAAAGTGTAGACGAATAAATTAATCGCGAATAAATAAGTGACGATTAAATGTTTATTCGAATAATTATTCGAATAAAGAATTATTCGAATAATGCCCCTTTCTGCACCCACTTAAGTAATATTTTTATTTAAATAATTGTGTACAGAAAACTGAGCGCTTATAAATAGGTAATCGAGATTCCACGACAATTATGTCTCATACTGAACAATTTAGTTATTATCGATCTAATGAACACAATATATATATTTTAATAAATCTCCACCCTAGCCGAACCGTGGTGCACGCCAGGTTCGTGTTTATAAATGTTTGACAATCATTGACCTACCCATAATAAATGAAGGAACCCATTGACAGCGGTGGCGAAGCGGCGTGGCGCAGCGTGGAGGTGGTACTGGCTGTAATGTTCGAACTTCGATCTAATACGAAAAGGTTCGCACAGAATACCGGCCGGTAAAAAAGCGTGCGGATCCTTTCATATTAGCTCGAACATTACAAGTACCGCCTCCGCGCCGCCCCGCGCCGCTTCGCCACCGCTGTCAGTGCGTCGGCCTTGAATGCCTGCGACTCGCGACAGCCCGGTCGGGAGCGGGAGTTGAGGCACAAAGCAATGACGGCCTTATTCTGCAAGAGATAACGTTCATATTAAAACACAAGTATTAAAAATATTTGAATTCATTAATAATCGGGGATATTTTTTGTTTTATTTGTTTCTTATAGTACTAATAATATGTTGACAGCATAAATCAAACACTTTACAAGTAGTTATGTATTTTGGTTTTCCAAAAACGACCAATATTTGTGATTTTAGAAATCCGCAAGGAGAATCTGTTTAATTTTTTATAATTTATCAACACACATAATATACTATTCAGAATAAATTGTTAAATTGCAGTTATCTATAATTTCTGGTAAGATAAGCCAGAAAATGTGTAACTTACTGAACTTTCTTTATTAATGATAGTCCCGGTTGATTAATTAGTTTAATTTTGATTTCTTTAACTGGAATGCAAACGTCATGTCATAATAGAGGCACTTTTACAAAGTTACATATTATGCTGCACTTATGAGAACAGAATTTGTTAAAAATATTGATTTTTGGTTTTTTTACAATGACGCGGAACCCTAAAATGTTTATTTTTTTTTATATTAACTATAACTAACAAAACTTTACATCATAGAAAAAGAAAATTACAGTTATCGAATTATGTCCGGGTTTAGCTAATTTGATTGGTCTACTGGGCCTTTGGCCACCCATCGAGAGATAAAATGCTGTTATAAAAATTATATTCTCTTTACGTTCCTTATAATTGACTCAGAAGTATCCTTTTTCGGGCGCAGCATCTCGAGGCGGCCTGAAATGGGATTTCATTCAACGTTTCAGGCCTAGGCCTGCAAAGTAACTTATTAATTGTCATTCCAATATTTGTGGCACAGCATCACGGCATTCAGTCTTGAAAATTAGTTAGATTTGAGGATTTTTATTTATTTATTTCATTGCATGTTTGAGAAAAGCACTATACCTACATGCCTCGGCGTGAAAACGGATTCCCGGCCTCTGATCTAATATACTATATATAAATGTACTATTATATGCAAATCCTTTTTCAGTAAAATTAAAGAGTAAACAACGTAGAATGCTCATTTACATTTATTTTACCTAAAGGGTAAATATCCGCGAGTGACATAGACTCATAGAAAAAAAATGTACTGAAACCAATAACTGTTTTTCCTTAGATAGACATTTACAAGTTGAGTTTTGAAAGACCTGACCTAAATAGTAAAAAACCTAAACATCCATTTTTTTGCGCGCTTTGACGCTCGAAATGGAGGCTCTGAGCCTTTGGCCGAGCCCTGCGGCCTTGCAGCCTGAAGCTCGCAGTCAGGCTCGCAAAAAAAAAAAAAACTTACTCGAAATTTTTCAACGGCCTTTTTTATAAATATAAATGACGAAAAAACCCCATACCATTTTATATTATCAGCGTTTTTTTTTTTTGTTCTTTGGTATTTCAATATCCATTAGTATTCTATCCTACATGTCAAATTTCAGCTCTCTAGGATCATTTTTAAATTTTGTCAAATACAAAAAAAACCTATTTTCCAAAAAAAAATATTTGCAATTTGCAACCCAACTGCAGGCAGATCTCTATGATATTTGGTTGAGTACTCCTGACGGTAAGACCTAGTTATCAAGTTACCGTTTTTGTCCAGGCTGTGGTGGTCTAATTTTTAAGTTTTCGCACTTACCCCAAATGTCAGTTTTTTTTGGAGGTCACCTTACCAACCTCTATACTTTTCCCATATACGATACACATCCACTAAGTCTCCTTCTAGAAGAACAATTGTGTCAGGACAAATCTGTGGTAATTCAGCTTTATAAAGCATATAAATTAAGGCACGATAATTATTTTGAATAATAGTGGCGATATAACAGTTCTAAAATGTTTCCTATGCCATTGTGTTTTTTTGTTGTTAATTTTGTTTTATGTTTTTTTATGGCTATATTAAATTGTATGGCGTAAATTGTATTTTGTAAGTTTTGCCGCCTTGCAAGGAAGGGGCGGCAAAACTTACTGGCCCGGGGCGCCATATCTTTAAATACGCCTCTGGAGAGTCCGAATCTAGGGCCGAGATATTTGACCTCAGTGGCTCCAAAAATAACTCAAAACCGAATCGGAGCACCCCACCGTTCACGTGGTCTTGTCTGCCCTACCCCTAGAGTGTTTATAAAAGAGAACGGAGGCGCGGAGGGACAGCAGCCCTTGCCCGCCATGACGAAGCGCGGGAACGAGCGAGGCGAGCGGTTGAGGAGTAAGCCGAAGCTGCGGAGCCAAGCGAAGTGACCGTGCTTCGCCACGCAAGGGCGGAAGGGCTGCTGTTCCCGCAGCGTCGGAACTACGCGAAGTCACAACATGCATCGAAAATTTTACAACTGGGACTACCTTAAAAACATCAATCAAGAAAATATATTTTTTTATTCCCCCCCTAGCAACCCCCCCCTCCCCCCCCCCCTCCCTACTCCCCCTTCAAAATACTTACCTATGGTTGCGCCTCCTTTGCTATTCGGAGCTACGCGAAGTCGCAACATTCATCGAAAATTTTACAAGTCCCAGATACGAGTAGGTACCTTAAAAACATCAATCAAGAAAAAAAAAATATCCCCCCCCAATTCCACCTACAACCCCTCAACCCTCCTCCTCAAAACACTAACATATGGTAGCGCCCTCTTTGCTATACTCTGACCGAGTAGAAGTGATTTCTAAGAATATGTTCTGTTCTTGATTCTACTTCTATTCTTATTCTATTCTGATTGTTTGGCGGAGTTTCTGTTTCCGCCGCGAGCCTCCACAACACCCCATCTAGCCCGACCCTGTCCACACACAACCGTTTGGCATTTTCTTGGTTGTTTTCTGTTCTAATTCTTATCTCATACTTCTAGTCATCTCTTCATCTCTCTCTCATAAAGACAATCATGACTATATGACTGACACTTACCAGTTTTCTGCTGGCCTTTTACCTTATATTATAATAGATTCTGGAGTCTCCCGCCACGCGAACATTGTTCCGTTAGGGCCTTGAAAAACTTCTCCTCCTACTGTCAAGAAAAGATGCGTTCAACATTCAGATGTTCTGTCCGAGTTGCCAGTATAAAATATTAAGACTGTTTATAAGGCTTGCTTACATTCACCAGCTGTTTTGTTGAGGATCGCGTTCGTCGCGACAAAGGTGATTAACAAATCGGTTGGGTTGTCAAATAATAAAGTTGGCAATCGTTCTTCTGGTTATTGAGTTTCGGGAAAACGTTAATGTGGGAAAACAAACCAGCGGCATTTCAAAAGTATGGTAAACAAAGTATATGGGTTATAAGAATAGGGAACATTACTGCAATGTTCTGCCGCCAGAGGCAGCACTACCACTAATAGTATACTACTATAGGAATATAGGGATTCACGCACACATGCACAATTGATTGTCAAATGAGTGACAAGGATGCTTTCATAGACAATACCGCAAGTGGAAATGAGATACAATGTCAACGCTGCTAGTGTCGCCACCTACGAAGAGTTTTGCGTAATGTTCCCTATTCGGTGAACCGTTTTCGGACAAGTGTTTTTCGAAACATCGATAGGTTACCTTATTAAACACCTGCAAGTTTCCAGCAGATGTTTGCATGCGAATACGCTTTTGTTCTGGAGTGAGCAACCGCGGCACCCATCTTGCGCAAAGCTTTTTCATGTGCAATTCATTGTGCAAAATAAAATGCACCCACTCTGTCGAGATGTTTGAGACTTCAGCTAACTGCCGTATTTTTAATCGTCTGTCAGCTAAAACTAAATTCTGGTAAAACCGCTGATTTTGGAGCACCAGGTCGAGGTGCATCTTCAATGCTTGTCCTACCACGCTTAAACTCATATACCCAAAGCCGAACTGTTTCGTATGAAGGACAAGAATCGCGCAACGTAGGAGAAATCCTTTCAAGAATTTCTTTTGCTGTTTTACATTCCAAAAAAAAGAATTGAATCACACCACGAAATCCAATTTTCTCGATTTCACCGATCATCTACTTTGATTACTTTTTTTCCAACAGCTGTCAAATCTAAAACTCCCGCCGGAGATGACTTGATGCCACAGATTAATTATATTTAGTTATCAAACTTTAAGAATAAGTTGACAGTGACCGCAAACGCCATCTATTAGTGGCCGAAACAAGTTACTTATCAAACCGCCCTAGTACGAGAGGTACGTATCACATTTCGATTTCATGGGCTTCGTGCGCTCACTTTCACCTGATACGGCGGCTTGAAACACATTGAAGCACACTACATACGATACAATTTGTCATACATACTTGTCATAGTTAAGCGTTCTAAATACTATCAATGTGTCACAATTGTTAAGATATTATTTTTACATCATACTTTCGTATGTTAACCTGTTTATTAACAACATAGGAAGTTGGAGCCAGTTTGAATTGGAAACATCCTCTATGTGAAACATCTTATCTACACGATCAATCGTTTTGTGCAATCCGCAAAATGGCACAATAAATTTACAGTCTAGGATGGACTTAACTTTGGTTTTAAAACGTCAAATTATTTATAAACGCGTTTGATTTCTAAACGGAACATTGGTATGTATAATCCGTGTATAATCCTATTAAATAAAAATGTATCTTTTATCTCTTTCTATTATTGAATAACATGTAACTATTAGGGTTATTTAGAGATGTGCATATCGCACTTATATTTATTGGTATTATTTTCATATCTGCCATCCATGCCACCTTCGCTGTACCGATGAAATGAAACAAAAATGACTTTTCCTAAGGCGTACAATAAGTGAACACTAAATTAAAAATTTAAAAGATATACTGTCGTCTCGAAAATAACCATGGCGGCACGTGGGGAAAGAGGAGTTCGAAGAGTGCTAGATAAGTTAGCAGCATCCGTTAATTCTGGTCAATACTATGAAGCTCATCAAATGTACAGGACGCTTTATTTCAGGTAGTGACTATCACTTTAATTGCATATTTTGCTACTTGGGAATCTTATTTAATCGTGATTACGTGGTGTTCAAGGTACCTAAGTCAGAAGAAGTACGCGGATCTGTTAAACTTGCTGCACGAAGGCGCGACACTCCTATTGCAACGTGACCAGCAAGGCAGCGGTGCAGACCTAGCTATATTGCTTCTGGACGTTTTGACTAAATCAGAAACACAGCCAAGTGAGGAATGGATTGAGAAGATAGGCAATATATTTGAAATCATGAGCCCTACCATCCCCGAACGAGAAACATTCTTGACTAATTCAGTGAAGTGGTCCATGGATAACAACAAAAAGGGACATCCCTTACTTCACAAGGTAAATTAATATTTAGGTTGTAGTTATCGGAATTCTATAAGGACTTACGATTTTTTATCAAAACTGAACTATACATATATCACTTAATTCTAGATTAGCTTTATGTGTTCATCATTTAAGGTAGGTATATATACCCAAAATACACCAAAAAAAAGGCTGACCAAATACCTACATCTTTAAAAAACATTAAACCTTATTTCAGGCACCTACCTAAATAATTCTCAATTCATTTATCGCTTTATCATGTTGTACAGTTACTCTTTTGTAACATTATTGTCCAGAACATGAACCCTGCTAAGGCACATCAAGAATATACCTCATACAAATATAAATCCTGTGAAACATCCTAAATTTGTAGGGGAACAACTCACATTTTGTTGTCATTTTTAAACTGCTAACCTAACTATGGGTTAACTAATTCTTGATATACCAGATTTATAAAATAATTCATTAACCAAACTGGATGCGGGTGGCGCAGGACTGGTCATTTTGGCGCTCTTTGGGGGAGGCAGTGGACGTCTTTCGGCTGAGATGATGATGATGAACCTAAATTATCTAATTCTTAGAATCATAAATTGTGTTTTGGTAGCAAGTACCTTTGATGTGGAGTATTATTGAATTCTAATGTTTTTCATTTGCAATTTCAGAAAATTGCTGAAGTATATTGGAGGGAGAAGAAATACACAGCCGCACACAAGCATTTCTTGCACTCCAGTGATGGATCCGCTTATGCAACCATGCTCATAGAGTTGCACACTACAAAAGGCCTTAAGTCGGAAATAGACCTGTTCATAGCACAAGCAGTCCTGCAGTTCCTTTGCCTAAGGAACATACAAATGGCCACCGAGACATTCAACAAGTACACTGGATCACATCCAACTATAAAGAATGACAGAGGCCCACCCTATTTATTTCCGTTACTCAATTTTCTTTGGTTTCTTTTACGTGCAATTGAACAGTAAGTACTGATATTATATGTAGTCATAAAGACCTCTAAAGCCCAAGCTCAGACCATTGATAATAGCAATTGTCATATAGCCTTATTATAAACATTCATCAAACTTATTTTAGGTAAAGTGCCATTGTGATTTGTTTGTTGTTATCTGTCACTTGTACAGTCAGCATCAAAAGTAGCTAAGCAATCGAAGATATTAAAAGTTCTTATTCCCTTTTAATGAAGACTTTTGACGTCTTCGTTTGCGTAGCTACTTTTGATGCTGACTGTACATTTGTTTGTGAGATAGGGTCACATTGCAGCTAACAGAGGTTTGTTAACTTTTATAAACAAGGTGGATATTATGAATCTGGCTATTAGGTAGAAACTTTCTGACTTCTGAATTTTGGAGTATACTGCTAAGTACCTTGCTGCAGTCTATGCATGCTATATGTACGAAGTGTGTGGACTGTACTTATATGTTTAGTTCAGAGTTATATTTCTTCATTTACATTATATTTACTTGGGATTATGGGCTGATTAGTTTCAAAGTTTTCCCCACATTTGGTATTTTACCTGATATATCTACATCTTTATGAAGTTTAATTTCGTTTTTGTTCGCAGGAAACATGCAATCCAATTTAAGATACTAAGGAACTGGTATGCAATTAGTATAAAGCGTGATCCAAACTATTCAGTGTATTTGGATAATATTGGACGCATCTGGTTCGGAATAGAGATTCCTCATGACCCTAAAAATGCCAACTCAATGTTCGGTGGGCTCCTGAAATCAATTATTGGTGAAGCTGACAGTTCTGATGAAGAAGACTATATGGGTCACAGGGCTTCAGCTCCGGACCTAGATTGAAAAATTATAACTAATAGTGGGCAATAGGATTATGTTTGTACTTTAAATAACATATCAGCTTAAGCTGTGTCCATAACAAGTGAACATCAATTTATATTACAACCATATGATAAGTAGTAGGTACCTACATTGATATAAGGAAAGCCGTACCTTTAACAGTATAACTTATAAACTAATTGATGTACACTGTTTTAATAAATTCATGACTCTTCTGTTAACAAAGTCACTGTAATTGAATGTTTTATAATGTTACTTACATTTCCAAAATCCGATTTCTATTCACAATAGTTTGGGTACTCTAATTTATAGTCACTTCATTTGGAAATATGTTATTATTGCTAGCAATAGGGTGGACAGAATAATAAAAACATGATAATTTAAAAGGTTTTTATTTATTGCACAGCCCCATCTATTTTTAACTATACAAAGGTCTTAAATGAATATTACGTTCACATTCGTATGTCAAGTACCTAGGTATGGCTATAAAGTTAACTAATTAAGTCATTTGAGTGACTAATTATATGACACATCCAATTTGTACCACTTCACTAGATAAGTAACCCACCACAATGCTTTGTGATTGTGTTCTTCCCCATTCCCTTATTTAACCAAAATTCATTGTTTAGTAATAATATTGCAAAAATCATACCCAATTTTCGACAGGCTTGCATTTGGAGTGCATACTGGTACCTAAACGAGTATACATACTACATGTAGGTATACTAAAAAAACAAGGGCTATATAACACTTACTTTATATGTTGTGTATATGCAAAAGGTGGTAATAACCCACTCAATAACCTATATATATATAAAATGCATTGGCTTATATATTAATGAGTAACAACTGTGGTAATGCACTCACATATTTAGCATACTGGGGTATAGTAAAAGTGTACAGGTACAAACACCAAGTACGCCAACACAGTTAACTGACCATCCGTGTCCCTTATTATAATGCACATAAAGTGCACGGATGTTCTGTTAACTTTGTTGGCGATGGTACTTAAAGATAATAAATCAATAACCATAAAATATCCTCAACATGATTTGTTCCCGATTCGTCGTATTCCTGTTTCGTCGCATTCCCGATTCGTCGGATTCCTGATTCGTCGTATTCCCGTTTCGTCGTATTCCCGTTTCGTCGTAATTATTTATATAAAATCATTACAAATAATGGACTATTATTTATCCGCCTTCCTGAAGAGCAGTTATACATATACAATATGTATAGTTTTATAATATAATACCAATATAGCATGTGTGTAAAATAGTACATTACTTACCCAGGGCGGTTAAACAAAGAATGTCTCAGATCGCAGGTATTTGACGCCCGAGTCGAAGGCAAGGGCGATAAATATGCGCTCTGAGGCTTTCTTTATTACCGCCCGTGGTGAGTACAAAATTTTACGTCTCTATCTGGCCAGGAAGTGGGGTTTTACGCACGCGTAGCGTGCGGTAATTCCTACTTTATGGCCAGGTATGACGTAAAATATCTTATATTAAAATGCTTTTATTTAGAGATGCGCCGAATATGGGTTTTACCGAATACGAATATTCGGCCGAATTTTCGGTCCAGCTTTTGCCGAACCGAATATTCGGCCGAATAATTCGGTTCAAAGGAATGCCTTATACCTTAATCAGCCGTTCCAAAACAGACTCATTTTTCAGTGGTAATAATTTTGTTGATATTTATGTGAAACATTAATACTAAAGGTAGTTAAATAACAATAAGAATCCGTTTTAGAATAATAATTTCACAGGACAATGACTATGTTACATTCTTACAACTTGCAGACAAAAAAAACCTGCAAAATTATTCGGTAAATATTCGGCATTTGAACCGAATAATTCGGCCGAATAACGAACATTGAAAAACGTGCCGAATATGACGAATACCGAATATTTACCGAATATTCGGCGCATCTCTACTTTTATTGTAAAAAAAAACTTTTTATTTTTAAAACGTAACTGGAGCCGTGGTCATTGCATAGTTTCATTCGATAATAAAAGTCCCACGTATCAGGAATACGACGAAACAGGAATACGACGAATCGGGAACAAATCCTCAACATTCATCATTTTCATAACTTCATAAGTCTTCAATGACAAGGTTCGTAATATCCCGCGTAAATTTAGAAAAAGTTACAGTTTGCTGCTGAAGGCCTAGTTTTATTTTCCTTTGTTCTAAATCCAAGGCTTGTTTAACGAGGAAACGATTGAACTCGTGGACATGAGGATGATTTAAGAATTCCTCAACATCCATCCATTGACATTCTTGGATTTCTATGTCAGATTTAGATATTTCTGATGTTATAGCTTTAAGTTTAACAACAACATAGATGTCAGAGTTACCAAACATTGATTTGTGTGAATGCCTTAATGTTATCATGGACTCAAAAGTTGTCTCTATTCCAGTCTCTTCTCTGACTTCCCGCATCGCAGCATCTTTTATATCTTCACCTGAAAATCAATTCAATAGGGAACATTACGCAAAACTCATCGTAGGTGGCGACACTAGCAGCGTTGACATTGTATCTCGTTCCCACTTGCGGTATTGTCTATGCAAGCATCCTTGTCACTCATTTGACAATCCAATGTGCATGTGCGTGTGAATCCCTATATTCCTATACTGGTTTACTATTAGTGGTAGTGCTGCCTCTGGCGGCAGAACATGGCAGTATGGCATGGTTCCATATTGTATAACTTAATAAATGAGCATTTCCAAATAATTTTGTACCCAGAAACAAGAGAGGATTCAACTAATAAACAAAAAATGTGCATTGTCTAGAGTAATCTTGAATATAGGACAACAAAGTAACTTTAGACCGCCTGTTGTCTACTACCTACATGTTTTTATATTGTCTCTTTTTGTAACTGCTTTGTTTGTGCGAGGTGTGCAATAATAGTTATTTACGATCCAAGTGCTGAAAGTAGGAAAATCGCAATGAGTGGTGATAAATTAAAACACAACCGAAGGGAGTGTGTGGAATCGACAAGAGTTGCGAATTACCTATTCGCACGTGTATCGTACAACGTTTTACAGTACATATGGCTCTAAGTTTCGACATATGCACGGAAAGTGCTGTTTTCCGCACACGTGCGGAAAAGTAGCACCATGTGTTCTGTAATAGTACATTTCGATGCTAGTGCGGAAAGTATGTCATTACGCCAGGACTACCGAGATATCGATATACTCGGGACGCGTGAAGAATGACATTTCCGCACGTGTATCAAACGACGTTTTTTAATAAAGTTGCGAAAAAATAAGAAAAACAACAAGTAAAGAATTGTATTAAAAAAAATGATTTTTGATCAACTTCATTATTTTTCAACTGTATTAGGCGTGAACCACACAGAGACGGCATACGGCGAGGGCGAGGCGCAGGCGAGCATAAGGCGTGGAACGGATACGGCGCCGACGAGATTTAAATTATATAGAAGAGGCGAAGAGACGGCACGATACATCATTATACAGGCTGATTTTGTTGCGATAGCATGTCTTCCTCTTCAGATGACGAAGATGCGCTTGCTTTGCTGCAACTCATTAATGTGCAGAGGTACAGAAGATATTGGATCCGCCCTGTGTGGAAATTATCAGAAGAGAATAGATAATTTAAAATAATGGAAAAATTACATGAATATCCAGATCGATCCTATTTCACTCCATAATTTATTTTGTACATTTCTATTACTATACTCCGGCATGCTAAAATCGTAAACAACTGGATATTGTTCTACAATTTCGCAAAAATGTATATTAAATTCAATATCATCACGCATTTTTGTTGCTGTCGTAAATAATAGTCCTCCTGTATAGCAAGCGACGTGCCGCCTGCGCGACGCTTCAGTTGCGACTCCTAGCGGCGCGCCGCTTGCGTGCCTCCGCCACGCCGCTTCAGTATAATTTAAAATATGTCTCCTTAGTACCTTACTAGCACCTTATTCCATTGTATTAAGGTCTACAATGGGTTGAAGCGGTATCATGCCTGCACCGCGCCTGCGCCTCGCCCTCGCCGTATGCCGTCTCTGTTTGGTTTACGCCTTACAATGATGTTACAGAATGAATCATATAAAAGTTTCGAATTCCTTACTTATTGTTTTTCTTATTTTTTTGCAACTGTATTAAAAAACGTAGTTCAATATACTTACGTGGAAAAGTAAAAAGCACTAGTTCGCGAAAACCAACTTTCCGCACGCTAAACAGCTACGTAAAGTAGCACTTTTTGAGCAACTGTAAAAAGAGTATTTGTATTGTATTGTAACTTTAGAACAAATAGAACAATAATTGGGATTAAGTATGAGCATCACAGATTAGATGTGAAATGTAAATATTAATTTGTGGAATAACCGAAGCACCTCTTTGTGTGCATATGTTTCAAGGATTTTTGTACTCGCATATGCATGGTAGAGTTACAATTCTATTATATATGTAAGTTATAATACATTCCTTACATATTACACTTCTTATCCCAAAATAAATGATCACAGAAACATCATCAATGCAATATTTCAATGGTTGATAATGAAATATAAGGGCCGATTCAGACCAGAATGCAGTGGCCAGCAGCAGACTCGGGTCGCCGCTGGCGGCCACGCGCCACCTCTGTCGCCTCATTTTATCTACATACTTAAAGACCAGTATTGCTTGAGACAAGACGCGCGTGACCGCGAGGCTGCTTGCGTCACGTTTTCAACCGATACTGGTCTTATAAATATGTAGATAAAGTTGAAATTATTTCCCACTGAAAGTGCTCGCCTCGCTGCCACCATTCCGGTCTGAATCGGCCTTAACAGGAGCCACAATGAATTTACTATCCACTCCCAAGAGATATTACTACATAGATATCAAAATGATAGACATGAATTATAACTTACGTCTCTCAACGTAGCCTCCAGGGAGTTTCCAGTGGGGATAATCCAAGGATATTTCTTTAACCACCAATATTTCATTTTTGTCATTGAACACCATGCCACCTACTCCGAGGTTGGTGTGGCATGCCGGGGGCAAGTTGTGGGAGCTGTCTGTAGGCAACCATTTGTACATCATCACAAAATCATCCCTGGCATGGTGAAAGTTGAAACCTTCCTGAAAAATATATATTTGACTACACAATATGATTAACTAGGATAATAATTAAACTTCAGAGACTACTCAATTAGAATAATTATTTGCTACTACACAATGAGGCCAGTTATTATAATATTTATAATAGGTTATATGACAAACAACAATAGTGGTAGGGGCCAGCTGGATGTGGAAGGCCCAAGACAGAGTGAAGTGGAAGATTCTGGAAGAGGCCTTTACCTCCTAAGGGTTCTGGTGTGATTTAATACAAAAATTAATATTTAAATCCTAGATTAAGTTATTGTAAAATTTGTTGTCATACCCAGAAATAAAAAGGCTTTTTTATTTAATTATTTATTTTATATGACAACTCACATTGGCTAGTATTGGTACCCATGCAGCATCCTTTATATTCACTTTGAACCAGATGCATCTCTTTCCTTCTTCAGTCCATTGTTTAAGAGAATCTGGAAAAGCAGTATGTGAGTGTCTGTAAAAATATTCAGTCTCAGAAAATATATAACTTCTAAGAATTGATCAACACGCACATTAGATTATACGCGTAGCTTATTATATTCAAATTATTTATAATTATGATTCACCTGTAAACTGGTTCAGAAAACTGCTCAGTTCACAGGGCTCTTCCTGTGAATCTACTGTAACGCCGTTGTACCTATCTATAACGCCTTTGAAAATCTTTGACGACATTGTTAATTGACTTGAAACTTGAATTAAATTCAAATACTTCTCGTACACTGCTGAAATCTAATCTTTAATAATGTCTACAATATGATTTCTACAAAACGGTGTTTAGAATAGATAAGACTCCTTTAGCCTTGAGCTTTGACGACAAACGATGCGCATGTTAATGCTTTCAATGATTAAAATCTTTTTAGCTCTACATATAAAATTCACAAGTCACACAACTCACTACAAAGTTTAT
Organism: Epinotia brunnichana; assembly: GCA_963854355.1. Lineage (NCBI taxonomy): Eukaryota > Metazoa > Arthropoda > Insecta > Lepidoptera > Tortricidae > Epinotia > Epinotia brunnichana. Next base: position 19,577,977 of record OY977942.1, on the reverse strand, counting down.
TTTGACTATACTGATTGATTACTGACGTAACTGACGTGACTGACTGAATTGACTGATTGAGAACTACTGAACAAAGACTACAATATACATACTGAGATAGACAGGCAACTCGACCAAATTGAGAAGGCATTTAATGCTTGCGTATACAGGCGCCATCTCTTCTGCGGTAGTTACAACTTTTCTTTGAATGTACAAAACATACAAAAAGTGCGTCGGTCGTAAGATTTGAACCCCGGACCATCGACTCCAAATACCACCGTCTGTACCCCTATGCTACTGATGCCTTGTGACAATACGGCGAATTTTGAAATACCTTGACAGCCTAGCCTAGCAATCGCTAGAGCTTCAGAGAGTTCGCCAGCTATCAAGAAGGTGGCACTGTTTTCAATAAGAAACTGGATTTGCATTAAGTTCTAAGTTCGCATAGCATGCTACTGAACATAAACTATATTGAATAACCTGTAATAGACTTGTCAGTCAAGGATTGCAACTGCAGCGCGCCTAGCGACGTCGATTGTAACTAAAAATGTATGTAACATAACCATACGTAGAGCACAGTAAGTAGGTACATATAGGCGCACGGGTTCTGTTCTCACTTATATTTATTTTTCATTATTTTGCATTCTGAATGAAAAGAAACACAGAGAAAGAAAGAAACACTTTTATTAAAGTAACAAATCAGAACAACACAAAATATACAAGAATTTTGCGTAAGTAAGTACGAAAGTTTCTTGGCATATTCCCGTTCCCGTATCTGCTGTTCTCAAGACATGGTTACATATTGATATAATCTGCAACAAAAGACAGAATAAGATGTATTAAGATTCATAATCATAATAATCATAATCATAAATTTATTTCCATTTAACCTTAGGTGGTAAATACATTGTGGTCGAGTCCTCCTATTAGGTATTATATAACCTGTGTCAGGAGACCTCGCTCTTCCAAATTATACATTATAGGTAGTTCTAACGTTAAAATGGTTTTTATAATGTTCCAAAGATACAAAAATAGGTACTTAAGCCTAGCTTAAACTATATGTATGTGTGTGTGTGTGTGTGTGTGTGTGTGTGTGTGTGTGTGTGTGTGTGTGTGTGTGTGTAAGTGTGTGTGTGTGTGTGTGTGTGTGTACGTGTGCGTATGTGTGTGTTTTGTATTAATTAATTATTATAAACCTCAAAGTATATTTTCAGTCTCATAATAGTTCAGTCCACTTAGCCATGTTGATACAGTTTTTTTACAGTCGTAGCAATTTAATATATAAATATTCAATTCCCTGTTTATCTTATTATATAACAGTGCGGATTGTACATCAAACTGTCTCTTTGCAAAAGCTGATTTGTACGCAGGCAAAGGTGCTTTTTTATGAGTTCTTCTCTGAGTTGACAGTTCAGGTTTGAAAACTAGCGATCTGTGAAGTTTTAAGATGGCAGACATTATGTACAATTTGCGAATGCTATGTACTTTACATAGCTCATAAAGTTCTGTAGTGGGGTATCTGTAGGGTTTAAAGTACATCGTTTTTAACAAACATCTCTGACCTCTTTCAACTTCCAGATACTTGGTTTTATCAGCGCCCCCCCATACTGGAATGCAGTAGGTCATTATAGATTGAGCTAACACAATGTATACTTGTTTTAGTAAATTGGCGTTACTGATATGTCGTAGAGTCTTAAATATCCACACTAGCTTTCTTATTCTACCGTTTAAATATTCTAGGTGTTGATGCCAAGATAGCCGTTGGTCGATTATTATGCCTAGATATTTAATCGAGATCACTTTTTCTAGTGGGGTGCATTTACATAATGTGTTGTTTTGCGGATTACAGTTGTGAATTTTGAGTTTTAGTTCCTGTCGAGGTTGTGTGCTGACCGTCTTTGTGAAGCAGATGTATTTAGATTTAGCTATGTTGAGTGTAAGTAGATTGGATTTCAACCACGCGTCGATCTTGCGGAGCCCCATCTCAGCAGCACCAAAGACCGCTTCCCAATTCTTGCCTGTGAATGCTACAACCGTGTCATCTGCGTATGAAATAACATGTCCATCGTGGATGGCCATGTTAGTAAGATCGTTAATGTAGACAAGAAACAGGGTCGGCCCCAGCACGCTGCCTTGTGGGACGCCACAGGTCACCTCAGCATCTGTACTTGTATGGATTCCAATTTTAACCCTCTGACAACGATCCCGAAGGTAGTCAACCAACAGATCCAGAGGTTTGCCTCTGATGCCGTAGTGTTCTAGTTTTTTTACAAGAATGGGGAGAGATACAGTGTCAAAGGCCTTTTTTAAGTCAAGGAAAACAGCAAGGCACTGTTTCCCTTTGTCAACTTCTTTGCTCACCATCGATGTAAGTTTCAAAATTGCGTCTTCCGTCGATTTCCCTTGCATAAATCCAAATTGAAATTTTGATAATAGTTTATATTTGTTAAAGTAGCTTGATAGTCTAGTATTAATAAGTTTCTCTATTATTTTTGAGATTGATGTGAGCACTGAAATCGGCCTGTAATTATTCGGGTCGGTTCTCTCTCCACTCTTATAAACCGGCGTAATTAGCGACTGTTTTAGCAGTTTCGGAAATACACCTTGGGCAAAACATAGATTCGCTAGGTGGCTAATCACGGGCACTATAGTGGTTTTGCACAGCTTTAAATATTTTGTAGGTATACCGTCAATTCCCGGGGCACTATCGGATTTTAACGACATTAAAATGTTTTCAACCTCACGGGGATCTGTTTCTAGTAAAACGAAAGATGACAGCGTGGCGCTATTATTATGTATGGTACCGGTGTCGGTTCTAGGGATATTACCAACAGGTATGTCTGCAGCAAGATTTTTTCCAATGTTACAGAAAAACTCAGATTGATAGAGTAATGTTATTGTTAACAATAATCAGGGTTTAGATAGAACGGCCATGATCACGTTATGGAGAAATTGGGACCTAATTGCGCTGCGCACTCTTTTTCATTAAGCAGATGATACAATAAATAAGTACTTACGCGTTTTACGGCAATTTGGTATGTAACACTTTCTTTTAACCATTGTCGCCGGTATCCAAATAGTAACGAAGACTAAGTCCAGTGGGCTATAGCAACACATCATCTGTTTAGACATAAAATTCCCAAAAATAACTCTGTCTCATTTTAACCAAGCACCATTTGGCTAACAAAAAAGAGATGGTAGTATAACAGTCAGAACCGAAAGTTGTTTATCAAATGTCAAGTGTGGCCTAAAATCGCCATTTTACGCGCCACGAAATGTCAGTTCCCGTCAGTTTAGTGGGTACATCATATGTCAACGACTGATGTAAACATACCAAAATAATAAAATAACTATTAATTGAAAATTATAAACAGCATAAAGCCCAAAGAGCACAATTAGTGGAATGTGGTGACCATGCCCAGGTGCAGCATAATCGGATGTGGCTTAAGAAAAGGCCCAAATCAGGAAAGTTTATCCTTGCACCGGTATGTAATGTATTTTTATTGAAATATTGGATAGTTTAAGCATTATCGAGAGCTGAGCATTTGCTTTATGTTGTAATGAGTACACATATTAAGATTAGTTATGTGTTGTAATAGGATTTAGCTTTATTTTCGATAATTTTGTACTTAAAGTTACGTTTGAGTGGCAGTTAGGGTTGTTCTTGAAAATATCGATACTGAATGGCGATGACGTCATTCGCATTACCGAATTTTCTATTTCTATAACCAGTGAGATCTCGAGACAGTATCTTGCAATTAAAAAAAACCTGAAAAACCGTCTGGGTTGTCAAGATTGGTAAAATTGTATAGTAGGCAGGTACTACCTTGGAACTAAACAGGCTTCATTGATCGCTAATATAGCTATTTATAAAGGTTATCAAGAAGCGATTGTGCTAAGAAAAAAAGGTTGGAGGCAATTGGACCTTAAAATATAAGGCAAAATGTAAAAGAAATATACCTACATTTGCTCTCTACATTTTGGTCAGAAATGCTTCAACAAGACCCTAAATGTTATTAGACTACGAGATGGTGCACTGCCTTCAAAATATATATTGACGTTTTTTTGAGTAGTTAACTTTGTATTTGTAGGGTATACTGACACTATACAATAACTTTACGTTTGTTTGCCTGCCTGTCAGTCTCTAGTGTAGGTATCACAGAAGCTGGAATGGAAATTATTAGAAATTTATTTAGATGAAGACACTGTTTGCTGCTTAGAAAAATTTACTGACCCATTCTTTTTTTGCCCATGTTTGATGCCATAGAAAAAATGAAAGAAGAAAGAAAATATAATTTAACGTCACACACACAATGCTAGCAAAGAATTATTTTTCTAGTAACTTAAATCATAGAATTCCGCTAAGTAATACCCAATATGATACCAACCACAATTATTGTAAAAATACAGTGTAATTTAGATCATCTTAAATAATGTACCTACTTAATAACTTAATAATACTTAATTACAGGAAACCAGTACGTTCTGAGATCTGTCTACTCGTATATTATCGATAAACATGTTCCCTGTTTTTTTTTTTTTTTTTTTTTTTTTTTTTTTTTTTTTTTTTTTTTTTTTTTTATGGACTTTCGGGCGTGTGCCCATAGCCATTCTCAAGTGAATAAAGGGAAGGAAATAATAGTTCGGAACGGATATCGGATTATCGGAATTTGGAAAGGATGATCAAGGCAGAAAAAATGGAATGGAAATATACATAAATATAAATTATATTATAGTTTGATATTATTTTCACAGATAAACTTAGCCAGAATATTATAAATATCTAGGTTAATAAGCAAAGAGGAAATGTCAGTGGGAAAGGGAACATGTTTAGATTGAAGGGCTTCCCAGAAAACAGTACGATCGTATAACGGGCAAGACAACATAATATGATTGACGTCAGCTTCCTGAGCACCACAGTCACATTTAGGCTCACTTATAATATTAAATTTAGCCAGATGAGAAGGAGCACACGTGTGGCCCAATCTCATACGAGATAAGCACGATATTTCACGTCTATTGAAAGTTTTTTGATTAAAAAACCAAGGCTTCAAGGGGATATCACTTTGGATCCTATGGTAATAGGCCCCTGTTTCCAGGCTGCTCCAAAACCAGAAAAACTCCCATGACAACTGAAGATACCTTTTGGGAAGTAAGAGCAGATCATGGCAGTCATTTTTATATGGTGATACATCGCCAGAAACAACAGCATCCACAGCCAAACTATCAGCCCTTTCGTTACCAGAGATGCCACAATGGCTTGGCAACCAGACAAAATTCACAATGAACCCCTTTAATTTACATTGTAACAACATGGCTCGGATCTCATATAATAATGGATAATTATTAGTCATTCTAAAAGGTGATTTAATTAAAAGTTGCAGACTGCTTTTAGAATCTGAAAAAATTACAGAGTTTTTTAAATTGAACATATAAACATATTCCACCGCTTTGAAAATGCCAAATAATTCCCCAGTAAAGACTGAAGACTCTGGAGGGAGTTTAATTTTAAGTACAGCATTAAACTGTTGGTGGAATACACCAACCCCAACACAGCTCAATGCTGAACTTTTAGATGCATCTGAATATATGTGATGCCAATCAGACCAATTTTCACCAACCAAATTGTTAAATACTGGCTTTGCGCTTACTCTGTCTTTAACGACACCAGAATCCAGAAAAACTTGCGGAGCAATGGTCAATGCATCAAAATCTTTTTCATAGATGGGAAGAGAGAGATATGTGACAGTAGGTGAAGTTAAACTCTGGTACTTAAGGTAGCTATTTATTATGCAAGGAGGACTTCTATTACGCCAATACGAAGATGTCTGTATGTGATTGTGAAGTAAAGATAATTTACTGATTAGAGGGTGATTAGAGAATTGCATGGACCTAAAAATAAATCTATCAGCTAGAAATTGACGTCTTAAGTGAATAGGCGGATCCACACACTCCACTTGCATTGCATTGGCAGGACTGGTCCTCATCGCACCAAGAACTGTCCTGAGAGCCTTGTTTTGGATAACATTTAACATGTTAAAGGCATCTTCAGTACCAGGAGTAAGAAGGAAAGAGCCATAATCTAAAACGCTCCTTATGACAGCATTATAAATTAGTTTTAAATAGAATGGGTGGCTCCCCCACCAAACACCAGCCAAGCATCTCAATATATTTAATGAACGTTCGCATCTGTTCCTCACGTAATTACAATGATCTTTGGCTGAAAGTTTGTAGTCTAAAACAATTCCCAAATATTTAACTTCCTTGCAGAAAGAAATTGTAGATCCATCGTACGTTAAATTGACATCTACGGATTTTTTTCTAGGAGAAAATAAAATTGCTGAAGATTTTGGAACTGACAGATCCAAGCCATTCTTATCCAAATACATTTTCAAATGTTGTAAATTGCAGTTCATAATCTCACAGGCATTATGAATAGACTTATTATTACAATATAATACTATATCATCAGCATATTGAATAACGGATATAGAATCAGTCAAATGAGGAAGTAAGTCGTACGTGTAAACGTTAAAAAGTAAAGGACTAAGGACAGACCCTTGCGGTAGCCCTTTCCAAACTGTTCTATATAAAACTTCGGAATCTAAATTTAATCTGATAAAGCGTTCAGAGAACATAGCGGAAATCAAAACACACAAGCGACTTGGAACTCCCAATAACAACAGCTTATTAACTAAAATTGAAATATTTACATTATCATAAGCCGAATTGATATCTACAAAACAAGCCACCACAGACTCATGTTCGGAGAATGCCAGAAGTACATCAGCTACTAACAAACTAACACAATCTAAAGTGCTTCTGGACTTCCGAAAGCCATATTGAATATTTGGTAATAAGCGTTTACTTTCAATAAACCACTCCAATCGATTTTTAACCAAGTGTTCCATGACTTTGATTAAAACCGATGACAAAGCAATAGGACGATAGGAATTTGGATCAGAACGGGATTTATTTGGTTTAACAAGTGGTAACACTAATTGTATTTTCCATTTGGCAGGAATATCACCTGTCAAAAAGACAACATTGATAAGGTCCAGATAATAACCTAAAACATTATCACTGGCATGTACCAAAAACGTATATGGAATACCGTCGCACCCCGGGGCGGAATCTACGACATACATGAGCACACTCTTCAACTCTAGCATTGAGAACGGACTGTTAAATCGCTGTATATCATTGTTATCAAAATCGGAAAAGTTAAAAAATTCGACACTTATAGGAAAAGGCAATGGTACAAAAGGAGGAGCTAATTTATTTAAGAATTGTTCAGCTACGGAAGGATCAATTTGGCCACTTGTTTCAACAAAGGCCCCCCTAAACATCCGAATCTTTTTCCAAACTTCGGAAGGGTGAGTACTAGGGCATATAGATGCACAAAATGACCGCCAACTCTCAAGCTTCTTTTTCTTTAAAAATTGTTTTGTTTCCTTCATGACAGCTAATAGGCTATTAAAATTTTCCTCATTCATATTATCATTATACAATAACTCACTCAGTTTTCTTTTTTTAACAGCTTCTGTACATTCAGAATCCCACCAAGGCGGGCTGAGGATATCAAACTGAGAGGACTTCTTTCTAGACGGAAATACTTCATCTGCTACTTCAATCAGAAGCTTAGCAAAAGCATCAGATGATTGCAAAACTTGATTTTGGGACACCTCGGGCAAATGTGCCAACTTTTCATCCAAATGTTCTCTAAAATGTTGCCATTTGTCTTCCTGGAGCTTATAACCCAAAAGCGGTGATCTTTTAATCAGTGGTTTGTTTTTGAAAGGGAAAGAGATTAAGATCGGAAAATGATCGCTACCATAAGAAAATGGAAGGACCTCCCAAAATACTCAGACTGCAATTGATGCACTACAAATTGACAAATCTATGGCACTAGGATTCTCATTTGGAGCAGATCGACGCGTGGGGGCTCCAGAGTTTAAGATACACAAATTAAAAAGATGAACCATATCAATTATTTCTTCTCCTAAATTACTCGAATTGATGCATCCCCATGTAGGATGATGGCAATTAAAATCACCTAAAATTATGAAAGGGGAAGGAAGGGATGATATTATGCTTCTAATTTCTCTAAGAATGACTAATGAAGGATGAGGAATATACACTGAAACTATGCAGATGTTATTTACAATGGCTGAAATAATGGAATAATCATTACTATGTGATAATGAATGATATGAAAAATTAAATGATTTTTTAATAAGAATGGCTACACCACCATATCCATCCGATCTATCTTCACGGAGACATGAATAGCCAGGAATTCTGAAACATGACTCAGATCGGAGCCACGTTTCTGAAAGTGTAATAACAAATGGATCATATTTCCTAATTAAATGAAGTAAATCTGATTTCTTATTATTGATACTATGACAATTCCACTGGAGAACTTTGGATTTGTTCGCCATTATTGAAATTGAAGACTTTAGATAATAAACTAATTAACTGTGCAATGATGTTCGGTTCTGAATTCATATTACTATTACTATTGGAAAATATCTTAAGGATTTCTAGAATGATATCCTTAGTAGATTGTTCTTTTGGTTGACTTAATAATGCACTACCATTCCCTGAAGCTGATTGCATATTGTAGTCTTTTGACAAATTATGATGTGCCTGAGAGTCATAACCCTTTTGAGGCTTAGGTATATTTCTAGGTTTGAGAAAAACTGTCTTTTTATAAGACTGTGAAGCTGTGTGTGTCTGTGTGTGAGATGGACTATTTATTACAGTCTGGAAGGATGGAGGAGTAGCCATGACTACATCAGCATAAGGTTTAGTTACTGAAGGATGTAATTTTGATGCTTCTGCATAAGATATTGCATTTTGGGCCATAGTTAGTTTAATATTCTTTTGGCGTTCAAACTCGGGACAGCGTTTATTTATTGCAAAATGAAGACCAGAGCACAAGCAACAAGATGCACAATCCTCCTCAATGTTACATGAAGAGCCAGTGTGCCCTTGCCCACATTTATAACAGCGCGGCTTTGATCTGCATTGCATCTGCGTGTGTCCAAAACGGCAGCAATTGAAACATTGGATGGTGGGAAAGACATATAAATCTACAAGGAGAGAATTGTAACACATAAATATACGTTTCGGGAGAACCTGTCCATCAAATGTAAGAACTACAGATTGAGATGGCTTCCACACGGGGGAACCATCCACCATGACTTTATAATTAAGTCTTCTCAACTTTATAACATCACCACAACCGACAGGTACACTGATGTTTTCTTTAACCTCGTCTAAAGACCACTCTGCTGGTACGCCCTTTATTACTCCCATTCTTATCACATGAAATGATGGAATAAACGATTTGTATTTGTTGTCAGTAAGTCTTTTGTCATTGAGAAAATCGTTTGCATCCTGGTATTTCGTAAATGAAAGGGTGACTCTATTCCGTCCAATGCGTTTGACACTGCCAATAACAATGTTTTTAAAGTTAAGTTTTTTTAGTAGGTTCCCAAAAGCCATGGAGTGAATAGAAGTGCCATCATTGGGCGACTCTTGCTGTTTCTGGATATGAATTACATAAGGAGAACAATCCGAAGGAATGAACTGCTTCCTAAACATGTCTGTGGGCTGGGAAACTGTGTCTGTAACTGGGAGCTGAGCCTGTACTGATGAAACTGGAGCTGACCCTGGAGGAGGGAGAGGGACTTGAATTTGAATGCTCTCCGGTTTAATGGAAGAATCCTGACAATTACAATCATCCCGGAGCGAATCTCTATCTCTATTTGTTTCTGCATTTTTGCTACGCTTCTTTTTATTACAATGACGGCATATTTTTCTAGTTACTGACTTACGTTTCCTAAAGCCAGAAGATTTGGAACTAGCATCAGTGTCCATACCATCAGATTTCTTATCATGGTCACTATAAATAGTGACCGTATGTGAAACATCAGGGACCAAGTGGCCTCCCCCTGGGTCAACAGGGGGATCCATGGTGAAAATATATACAAAAACTTACCAAATCTATGAAGTTATATACACAAATACATAAAAACTAACTGCTGATAATATTTACAAATGAATAATCCTGCGTTGACCACTATAAATATAAAAAAAATTGTAACTCGAGAAAAACACGCGCGTTCACCTCGAAGTTTCCCGCCCTTCGTTCCCTGTTTTATCGATAGCAGAACAGTACGACATCCGCCATGTTATGAGCCAATATGACAGTATACCAAAGAGTAAAGTAAGTATATAGGTAAAGAGTGCCCTCTTGAAGCATTTAATGGAAACCTGTTTGATAGCGCCATCTTTTAATGCTCCCGAAACTAACTATGTATGTGTGCGTGTGGAACCAGTACCTACACATCCATACATACAAAGCATACTTTACTACTAGTTGGGCAAATTTTCTATCGTTGTCGATTTTGTTTTCGTCAGAATTGGATAAAACTTTTGTTGGTTGGAAGAGCTCGTGATTCTGTACAATGTCCGCACAATTTCCTACATTTTTTCCATTGAGTGAAAAACGTGATATTCTTAACTCAATGGGGTTTTTAGAATCACAAGCTCTTCGAACCTGCCGAATTTTATAAAATTCTTACGAAAATTATAATCGACAACGATAGAAAAATCGCCCCAGGTAATCTTTGGAGTTAAGCAAGTCGATTTAAATTCTTGCAAACAAAAATCCTTTTGTGGGCGAAATAAATTCGATTGACATGCTTATCTCCAAAGTAGAAAATGCATTCGAAAATAACAGTGTAAGTGAAATCTTAACACGATCAAATTAAATAATGGATAAAATCTCAAGTCAAGCAGATGATTCATAATAATTTATTTCACGATAAAAATTACAATATTTTTGCATAAATGTCAGTCATAAATGTCATGATAAATGACAGTTTAAAGCAATATCATCGCATTTATATAATAAAATAAATAAAATACTTAACATTTACCCAATACATCAAGTGAATTGTAACAAAAAGATTACAGAGTGGCTACTTACGCTTACATATGATAACACCGAATCACTCCTTAAATATACATAGATTTTATAAGTTACAGACAATCCCTCTCATAAACACACACACCCACACACACACACACACACACACACACACACACACACACACACACACACACACACACACACACACACACACACACACACACACACACACACACACACACACACACACACACACACACTTTTTTTGTAGTATTTTTTTCACTAATGCAATGTAATTAAATTCTTAAACTAAATTTAATTCTGATAACAACTATGTTATCAGTATAACTAGAAATGTAAAATTAATGTAAGATTTGTGTATTCAAATTATGCATAACTCCGGATGGGAGGGGCGGCTTCTCCTAACACAAGTATTGTCATACTTACCTGGAGGGGTCAGCCACGTACAATTGTAAAAACCAAATTTTTGATACCAAATAAATATTTTTTGATTTTTTTTTTATTTTTGATTTTTTTTTGATGTCAAAATAACTTAGGTACCAGAATTCCTATTATGGTGATTGTTTTATTCTATCCTGTTTTTCCTACATTCACAAAATATACATCCCTACATGCATAAACGTAGATTCACGCCTTTATTCCCAAAACTTATTATATAATATAATCATGTTTATTTCGGAGTAAAGGGTACAGTCAGCATCAAAGTAACTACGCAATCGAAGACGTCAAAAGTTCTTTATCCCTTTTAATAAAGAATTTACTAGCAAATATCCTTGGAGGTTTGTCGGAAATATATATATGTTTCCTACGAATTTCAGTGTTTTTTTTTTCAACAGTAAAGTATGTCAGTAGACCATCGTCTTGTATTTGTACTCATAGAGTAGCCGCAGAATGAAGAGGTACTTCACATTTCCGCTTATATAATTCAGAATGAACATCTAGCTGAAGCTTACCAGCTAAATAAAGCGAAGGCGCTGCTAATCTATTTCTAGGTACAGTTGTTATGGGGTTTGTCAGCATCTGTAAAATGGTTGTCACAAATGATCTTTTTCCTATAATAGTCATAATCGGATGATTTCTCCAACTTTCAAACAACAAGAGTATAGCTTTGAATTGCTCAGGAATCTTGTAGGGATTCTTGAAACGATGGGTTGGTATATCTGAAACAGTAAGAACACGGATGTTTAGGACAAGTTGACATATCTAGTTTCACTTCACTGTTATTGTTAGTGAATCACGTAATACATAAAATATAAACTTACCATCGGTTTAACAGCCAACAGCTCATAATCTGGGCATTTGCAAATATATATGTCCAGTATATCAGTACTCGTATATGCGCAAAACAACACAGTAACAAAAGAAGACAAAGAATGAAGGGACCTGAAGTTACTTCTCAACAGCGAAGTGGAGGAGCACGTGACAACAATAAAGCAGTATATATTTAATGTTACTTATTGTTTGATTTATATTGCATGTGTCAAATAAGTGTACGCAATACATTGCTGCTCGAAAAAAAATTAATTACGCTTTAGTGGTTAAGACTAACTTAAAATTACCTTGCAATATCTGTTCATAGTACTTAAGCCTTCGTTTGGTTACGGTTTGAGGTAATATTAAAAATACACGCTGCAGGCGGTATACATCTTTGTCACTCATGTGTGTATGTGTGGGTGACTCCCTCTATCTATTCTACCTCTATGGCACTGAAGCATGAGAGCATGACACTGACATTTGACGGTTTGACGTGATTCATTCGGATTTTTTTATACTTTAGTAAGTCTATTACGGATAGTGTGAATATAGGAAATAATAATAAAAAGCTTCAGAGTATGTGAAGAGGAGATACAAAAAAGTGCGTGAAAAAGTGGATGCATAATTTAATTTTTATTAACTGCTTTAATAGAAGAATTTGATTTAAATTATTTCTTTGATACATTTAACTAATAATCACGCTATACCTGTTTGCGCTGGCCGTTGTGCTTGCGTACTTGTATTGCCTGGTTTACACTATGCCGAAGTGAGCAGGGAAGTGGGCTGGACGGGCGTAAAATGCGGTACTACACCCATCCTGCCCACTTCCCTGCTGCACAGCTTTCTTCGGCATAGTGTAAACCAGGCATATGGCGTATTCGCAACACAGATTCAACGTGGATTCAACTCAACGTACTGGGAACTTGGGAAGTCTGTCTGTGAATTAGTGTCATTTGTCTCTGTCTGTCACTGTCACTGTCAGTCTCATATTCTCAATCTCAATCTGTGATCCATTCCATTTCCGCGATTTTACATTTTTATCAACAATCTGTTAGATTTTTATTTATTTTAACAAATAGTTCATTTTTCTTCACTTCATTGTATATCATTTTTATTTAGAAAAAAATCAGTACCATGTTTAACCATATTTTACGTCGCTTATCAGTCCGTATCGCCTTACAAATTAACTCTCAAAATATTGTTATCACCAACAATAAGAATTATGGAAAGATCTTGAAGTAAGTCTAATATTTAAATTGACTACGCGTGCTTTTCGTTGCCAAGTTCGTAATATAATCGTAATCTTTTATTTTATTTTAGGAGCATTTGCTGTTTCTCGGTCGGATCTAAAGATATTTTTCAAGGTGAAACTGATAGGTTCAAAGGTATCACGATAGATACTGCTAAAGAAAAATGGGAAATGCTATCATTCGAAGCTAAACTGAATGGTTGGTTGTTTTTCTATTTACTGTTGTTGCTAAATTGTCTTACATACCATACAGAGTTGTAACTTAATTCTACCAAAAAATTTCAGAATCAATTGATACATGGAGAAATAATGGAAACCGATGCGCTTGGTTTAAAGTAGACATCAAAGACTCCGCAATAGTACCCATCTTAGCACAAGTAAGTTTTAATTTGACTGACACAATAGGGGCATTCTACGAGAATGGCTAATCTTATCAGTTATGTGATGTTTATGCGAGCTCCAGTACTAAAATGCTGCATTCTTCATTTGAAAGTAAAGTTATAAAATATTACATATCATGCCTTGAGTTAATTGACTCCCTAGCATTATCAGTAAGGATTAACCTTTTATCTATTAGACAGAAAACTTTTTGAAACTAATACTTGTGGTGGAATGCCCCAACATCCGTTTTTTATTTATTCATCAATGACACCTGGGTATTCTTAGAAAGGTTTTAATTTTCATCATGCCAGAAGTAACTTTGTGATGATGTACAAATGGCTTCCCGTGGACTCGGAACCCAATCTGCCGCCAGCGTCACATACAAACCTGGGAGTCGGTGCTTTGGTCTTCAATAGCAAGAATCAATTGTTGGCTGTTTCTGAGCAACATTATGACTACCCACACTGGAAGTTACCTGGAGGATATGTTGAAAGAGGTAATATAACATAATAATTATATTTAACTGTTCATATACATACATTTATGATAAACCTGTATGCCACAGAATATTGTTTCAATCTATAAATAATGTATGGTAATTCTTTGGTTACGAAACTGATCAATCATCACCAATATTAGGCAAAGCTTTGTCAATAACTTAACTTCCATGAATTGTTTTCAGGTGAAGACATAATTCATGCCGCTGTAAGGGAGGTCAAAGAAGAAACAGGAGTAGATTCAACCTTCCAGTCCTTGGTCACAATCCGGCACTCTCACAACATGATGTTTGGCAACTCTGACATCTATGTTCTGATGATGATGAAGGCTCTGACAGACCAAATTACCATATCACAGAGAGAAGTCAGGAAATGTCAATGGATGGATGTGGAAGAATATACAAATCATCAACATGTGCATACTTTCAACAGAATGGTTGTGAACAAAGCTTTGGAATACAAAGATAAAAAGATGCAATTGAACCTTAAGAAGAAAACAGTGAAGTGGGCGACAATGGTCAGAGAAATGGAGTTTTTAGAGGTTAAGGAATTTGATTACAAGTAGTACCTGTAGGTATGAAATGTAAGTGCTCATAATAGGTATAGGCGTCAAATTATTGATGTAATAGGTGTACATTAATGTAAAAAGGGTATATATTAAATAATTAACAAATTACTTATTTAAAATGGTTGTTATTAGCTGCCAATAAGGCAAGAATCTGTGTTCATGAATAAAATGCATTTTATTGCTAAGTCACAAAGAGTTTGTTTTTACTTTTCTTAGATAATATTGAGCGTGTGTGACGCACGTTTCGAACAATCTACACAAATGCCTCTAATGAATGCATAGCGTGCGCCGCAGTGGGCGCCTTAACGGCGTATAGGCTTTCGAATGTTTTGACTTGCATATTTTGCTTATATCATATCAAATTTATTTGCAGAATTGTGCAATATACATTGTTGTCTTTCAATATTTCTTATGTATATATTCATATTTTCGAAATGTAGGCAGTCGATAAAAAAAAAAAAAATCTATAATACTTTATTTGACATATTTAATATTTCATTTGACATATTTTAACCGTTCTTTAAATATGTACTTTCGAAAAAAATTATGTCCAACTATTCCTTACATAGTTGAAGGACGTCGATCTATTAAATATGGATCTTTCAACTTTCGATATTCTAACATAGTAGGTAATACATATTTGACTAGGTGGTTCAGGCAATCGGGACGTCCGAATGTATGCCTTATGTCGTTACACTAAGGCTTGATTTCCTCCTACGCTGACGTCGTTCGGGCGTACGAATGTATACATTTCAGTCAGCGTCGCTGTGCGGTGTCCCATAGAACATGGTGTATATTCGTACGCCCGACCGACGTCAGCGACCGACGTCAGCGTAGGAGGAAATCAAGCCTAAAGCATGTGCTACACGGCTTACAACCACAGTTTCCACCACGTGACCTTGGTAGAAGCGAGGTAGAAGCTCGATCTGCTGTCTACACGGCTTACAACGGCCCCAAACTTCAGTGTGTTTGAAACGCTTGTGCGGGCAAACGTGCGCGGACGGAACATCTACTGAGACGCCATGGCACCTTCCTTGTCGAAATTTAGTTAAGTCCCACAGACATGGAAGGAACACGCATTCGCCGGCGCCATTTTGATCCTAAACCTGCCCGACACGTCGACACTCGGTGCGTGCGGCGTGCGACTGTCGTTCGCGTGTTTAAAACCAGCATGGCTGTAAACCACCGTTTCTGCCAAATTAAATTTGGTTTGCAACCACTGGCTACATGGCTAACAACGGCTGTTTTTCTACCAAGGTCACGTGGCGGAAACTGTGATTGTAAGCCGTGTAGCACATGCTTTAGACATGCCGGTGTCGCGCCGCGGTCACGCTTCGCCGGCATAGCGCTCGTGTGTAGCGAAGCCTTTACCGCTGCCAATCCAATTAATATACATTTATAATTTAAAAATAAAATAATAGAAATAAACGAGTATTAAGTAGATTGGTAAATTAAATAGCAGTCCCTGGGCGACCGAGCTTAGTTCGGGTGAAAATACGGAGAAAACGAATTTTCCCAGACATGAGACCTAGCTAGATCAATTTTTCGCCCCCGTAAACCCCTATATTCCAAATTTCATCGAAATCGTTAGGGCCGCTTCCGAGAACGTGATTGCAAATATATATATATATATATACCTATATACAAATATTGCTCGTTTAATAGTATAAGACTTACGCACATACATACATACATACCCACTGATTTGTTCACGCTAGCAAGCTAGATAAGAAATATTGGATTTTTAGGAGCATAGCGTTATATAGGGATACCTCATAGATACCTAGTTCAGTGCGCAAACATTTTGCGTCGCTTTGGCTGAATAACCAAGTTACGTGGTCTGGTATGTTTATATCACAGATGTATGAATATAAGGAGATCGGACATGGCGGCCGATTTGTATAGAGTGAGCCTGTCGCAAGTACATTAACCCACACAACGCCCAAGTAATTGACAAGACAAAGCACGCACACATCTAAAACACACACACTTGTATACCTACACGCTTATTTGACAATAAACGCGCACCATATGAGGCATTTTGGGAAAAAACGTAATATTCTCTGCGATCAGCACGCGTGCACAGTATGGCAGTGTATGCCCATTGAGCATACAGCTGCGATACGGCCGCCGGCGGCTTGTCCTCTCTCTAGTATTCTATGCTCTGAGGTTTATATACTTTTAAATATCTAAACTACTGAACATAATAGTGCATAGTGAGAATAATATAAGCCTAGGGTCAATATGAAATCCCAAGCTACCGTCCACTACGAGTTTTTTCGGCACGCCCCTAAAACGTCTGAAATCAACGACATCCGCCCTTACAACACGGCAAAGGAATTGATGGAGCACAATGCATGCAACAGCAAAATGAATGACGATTTATTTTTTATTTTTATAAATGGAATGGGAGGAGTGGTTTTGCAAATTAGCCTAAAGTCACCCTTGCTAATTATGATCCCACCCAAAAACCTGAGGGATTTGCGGCTCCGAGACGAGAGTGGTGCCAACTATTTTTTATTTTTATAAATGGAATGGGAGGAGTGGTTTTGCAAATTAGCCTAAGGTCACCCTTGCTAATTATGATCCCACCCAAAAACCTGAGGGATTTGCGGCTCCGAGACGAGAGTGGTGCCAACTATTTTTTATTTTTATAAATGGAATGGGAGGAGTGGTTTTGCAAATTAGCCTAAGGTCACCCTTGCTAATTATGATCCCACCCAAAAACCTGAGGGATTTGCGGCTCCGAGACGAGAGTGGTGCCAACTAAACAGACTTCACTGAAAACTTTAGGTGTGGGTGGCGCGATTCTCCGAAGTGTGACTGTGGGGCATCTATACAGTCAACCAGCAACCTACCACATTATCCACGAGTGCCCAAAAAGGAAGTACACTGGAGATCCTCTGGACTTAATATCATTCGATCAAACGCAGGCCAATGGGTGAAGAACTTAGATATTAATTTGTAAACATGCCATACGATTAAATAAAATCAACTTTGAACGGCAAGTTTGTGTTCACAATTCACATCGTTACCTACATCTGCTGATCCCTTAAATTTATAAATTAAAGACAGTGTGACATCTACAGCTACATCTTATTGACAAAGTTTTTGTTATTTTCCTCGACGCAGTAGAATGACCTGGGCAGAAACTTCTGTGTGACTCGTTTCCAGGATATCACCATCGATTTGTTGGCTGGGGCGTTCGTCTGGAACAATTAGAAGTACCATTATTAGGGTCCTTAGTAACTTATTCGGCGTTAATCAAGTCGCGTACCTACATATTCGTCACGTCACTGAGTTGGACGAGCTGTACCTATGTGTACCTGTATGAGTTCTACAGTATAGTGCCTTTTCGGTGAAGGAAAAAAATCGTGAGGATTCCGGTTTTCCGGTCTAACGCAAGCGGTCTAGTTTTACCTCTGTCTGGGTTGGAAGGTCAGATGGCAGTCGCTTTCGTAAAGCTAGTGCGTACGCCAAATCTTGGAATTAGGTGCCAAAGAGAACCCCGCGGGCTCGTTAAGAGTACCTAGGCACTACCGGGAGAAACGCAAGGAGGATGAAGGATTGAGTACAGTCAGCATCAGATGTAGCCTCATGTAGCTACGCGTACTCACTTCTTTATTCAACGAGCGAGCTAAGGAAACGAAGTACCTACTCTGTTTCAGCTCGAGCAAAAATTATTTCGTATTTCCGGCTGTTCTCTTCTAGGTATAAGTACCTTAAGGTCGCATTTTCTCAACCGATTCGCGTGAAATTTTGTGATCAGGTTCGTTAATTATACCTACCTACTTATACTATAGTTTTTTTTTTATCTTCAACTTCAAATCATTTATTTGTGAACAATAGGTATGCACATAATGTAATTATGCTAGATGGTAGGTACATATAAATTAGTCCAGCTATGTTCTGCCCCAAGGCTTACAAAGATCTTATGACTAAACATGTTCATTATAGCAGATTAAACCTATCATTTAGGTATTCGTTGATTGAGTAATATAAAATAAAATAAAATTTAAATTAAAAAAATTAAAATAACAAAAATATTCGGTAGGTAAGTAAATCATGCATTATGTCATATTAATATTAATTATAAGTCAAAATTCTTATCACTAAAAATAAAAAAAATTATATTACTGAATTATGTTACTGACTATCCTCTACTAACTATCTTGTTTACTAGGTGTCTCTTAAGTATTCTTGCACTGAGTAGTAGGCTTTTTTAGCCAGAAATTAACATTCTTTTGAAAAGGAAAAGGTCCTTACTATCTCGGATGGATATCGATTTTGTTTTTGGAAATGAAAAAAGTAGCTGTATCAGTGAAGGATCGCAAGTTTGGCACCGCATTCTGGTCAGGTTTTAATATAATTTTGTCGGACTGCATGCCCGCCGACGCGTGATTTCGGGCCGTGTGGATCCGTGGATCGTGTCGAAAGCACGGCGGCCGGCCAAATCAAGGTCACTGTCACTCCATAATAGATTTTCGCCGTCTGACAAA
The DNA here is from genome assembly GCA_963854355.1 of Epinotia brunnichana. Classification (NCBI taxonomy): domain Eukaryota; kingdom Metazoa; phylum Arthropoda; class Insecta; order Lepidoptera; family Tortricidae; genus Epinotia; species Epinotia brunnichana. The sequence goes on along the minus strand of OY977942.1, from coordinate 19,558,584 downwards.
ATCGGCACGTGGAGCGTGGATCCTTTTATGCGAAGTCCGTGCATAGAGCGTTGTAAATAACAGCTAAGGCCGCGTTTACGCACAGGCGTAAATGCCGCTGCTGTCAGGCGTGTCCTGCCTCCGCAGCCTGATTGTTCGCGTGACGTTGCTTCCTACAGAGGCAGACATAAGCACATATCCATAGGCAAACTGGATTCCAATTAGGTGGGCAGTGGGCACTATGCATGGAATCGGGAGCGTCATTAACTTTTAACCGGCCTATTATGCAACATTTTTCCTATTTTACAACAAAAAATGACACGGAGAACCATTAGCCCCACTTAGCCCTGCATTTAACTCTCGTTTTGTCACGCATTTCAATTCTTCCTGCCCGTAGTAGACGTAACAACTACCTAAACACTGTGATTTAATACTCCAGGCAAAATACGGTTTTGAAAAACATTAATTTATAATAGCTTTTTTTTTCTTTTTATCATTTTAAAACATTGATCTAAGATGCTTTATTCAAGAATCCAACAAACTTTCCATCCGGAAGTATTTATATAGATTTTAAAAACGAATGAATTGTTTTTTTTAATTATTTATCTTGAATCATCATCATCCTCCTAGCGTTATTATTCCCGGTTGTGCCCCTAAAGGAGCCCGGGGTCCGCTTTGACACCTAATCCCAAGATTTGGCATAGGCACTAATTTTACGAAAGCGACTGCCATCTGACCTTCCAACCCAGAGGGAAAACTAGACCTTATTGGGATTAGACCGGTTTCCTCACGATGTTTTTCCTTCACCGAAAAGCTAACGGTAAATATTCCGTACATAAGTTATTATTATTTAAGTCAATTATTTATCTTGAATATTATAGAGCAAATGTAAATGAACCAAAATAAAGATAAAACCATTTATTAATATTTTTTCTGACTTTTCAGAAGCTAGTTAAGTTATCATTTTTTTGATGTCTGAAATTTTGTTGGATTTTGTCACTAAGTAACTATTTAATTGATAATATATACATTACATAAAAAAATCTGCTATTATAAATTATTTCCAAATTTGACATATTTTCCATACAAGCTGTCAGTTCATTGCCTGGACTATTAAGGCCAACTTACACGAAACAAGCCCGAAGTGAAATCTACCTATTATCAAATTGTTTAGCACTCGTCATTAAGCTATTGATTAATTTGGCCTAGAGGTTTTTAAAAAAAAGTGCTTAATTGTAGGTCATAATAATACACCTGGCTTGTATCACCGCGCTCTATACTTCGATTTTTTTAGCATTAGAAAGACCTTTACAGAAGTAAGTGTAAGGTTTTTTATAGAACACGTTTTACGATACCTGCCGTAAATGCAGCGGAATAAGTGGAAAACTATGAAAACATTTTTTAAAGCATATTAGACGATAGCAAAATGTGTAATTTGCATTTACTTAAAAGGATTATTTAATAATACAGCATAAATATTTTATTTGTGTTATTTTTAATGTATCGCAAAAAAATTGCATGATAAAAAACCCAGAGAAGCAGAGGTTTCAAACAAACGGAACGTTTTAAACGTATAAATTGAAGAGATCGTGTCCCACATCAATAAGAGTTTAGCGTTTTGACATTTGCAATCGGTCGGATAAAATGTCCGCCATTACATTTTTCATGTTTGTTTTTAAACGTCACTCTCATCTCGTATGTCATGCGAATGCAAGTGCAATACTTTGTCATTATCCAGAATCTTGTTGTTTTGAGTTTTTAAGTTTCATTGTTTTCCGTTCAAGTTATTTGTTATTGTTGTTGTTATTGTTATTATCTTTCGTTGATAGTGCGGTTCAGTTCAGGTGCCTGAGTGCGGCCTTTATTCTGATACTACTAAATAATAACTCCTAATAACTACAAGGTTACATCGCACTAGTGTGTGGTGGACGAGGTCGGCAAAGCTTCAAATTAAGCTAAAATAGGTTCTACTTACTTATTTCAGAGAGACCACTTGATATGCATGCATTTTAAGGTTAACACCACCCAATTCAGTGTAGTGAAAGGTTAGGTTAGGTTAGAAATAGTTAATAATAATATATATATATAATATTTACAAACCTAAGTGATAGGAAATGTGAAATCATTGATAAGTACCTATGATGTAACAAAGAAAAATATACAATAATTTAATATTTTATTATTTACTTCTGAAGAAACAGGTTTACGACACCTGCTTCTTTGTTTATCGAATTTCTAATGCTAAAAAAATCGAAGTATAGGTATATGTGTTTTGAAAAAGAGCAATAAATATAATACTTAGGTAGCAGCCACGGATCTTTCAGTACTTTCAAATTAGTTTATTACTCGTATGTTAGCTGATAAGTAGGTACTTATCATTGAGGTCGCATCTGTGGTCTTGATCATCGGTTTCACTAGTGAAATTATGTGCGAGGGCCTACCGCGAATGGCATTCGAAGTTTTCCCTCTCTGTCGCACTTATGTACGAACTCGTAAGTATGACAGAGAGGGGACACTTCGAATGCCGTTCGCGGTAGGCCCTCAGGTATATATGCTGATCGAGAGTATGTAATGTACTGATGTTGCTAAATTTAGTAGATATACATATATGTCGGCGTAAGATAGCGAAAGCGAAAAAACTAGGGCTAAAATCACGAAAATGTTCGTGGCCTGTTATCCTGGCCTGGGGGCCTCCCGCTTTTCAAGGCGGAGCCGGATTTCGTTGGTGTTTATTTAAATTTAAACATTAAAAAAAAATATTATAAAACATTTTTCCTTATAAAAAATAAAAAAATCGACAGCCTTAGGCGGCCAATACACGGTGATTAAATACTGATGATCACCCATAGCTGGCTCTATCTATAACATGCAATGAGATAGAGACAGCGCATGGATCGCGTGATAATACTTCACCGTGTATGGGCCGGCTGCCTTATATAGGTAGCTTCGTTTAATCCAAATCCGTCATACCGTCCTGCCTCCCTGGACAGGTCAGGATGCGTATTAATGCTGCGCAAGCGGGTCGCATCCTTGGCCGAGCGCGTACGGGGCAGCGCCAACGCTCTCCTGAGGGTGATCGCTGGGAGGATGGACAGCCCTATTCTAGCTCACTGGATGTCCATGCATGTGCATGCCAACTATAATTATACTTTCCACTAACATTAGTAATGATAAGTAAAGTAGTATAAGTTTTTTACTAACATAATATGGATGTGTGTCCGAAATAAATGCTTTCATTTCATTTCATTTCATTAAAGTGCATTTCCCCAAAAAAAAGGACAAATCAAAGGCTCACCGTTTTTACGTGATCGGTTTTTAGTACGGGGAATTACGGATATCGCTATCCTACGCCTACATAAAAGAAATGCGTTTAAATAATCAACGATAATATTATTTACCTATATATTTTAAGTTCTAAAGGCAATTTTGGGAAAAATCTTACGTATGGAGTGAGCCGCATTAATTTCGATGGACATTTATTTTCTTGTTTACCTAGGTATCTAGCTAATTAACTTGGCAAATTACGAAATCAGTAGGTCTATTTGTGATAATCATATTGGTTATCACCGCAAATGCGTTTGGAATGCGTTTTCTTTTGTTTATTAATAGTACCTCTAATATTTTTGTTAAAAGGCTCTTTTATATGTAATTAGACGTTTAATACACGTGCGGCTCGTGAATAGTTATTGATGGGGTAACTACCTTTTTATTTCTGGAATACGCAACTACAGAGAGTAGTAGCGTAGCTCTGTAGTTGCGATATTGACTACTTACTTACCAATATTTTATAAACGTTCAATTCAGTTGCAAGATGCACCGGTATTGTATATAAGCATATGGCAATTTGAATCTACGACGATTATACCGTGAGAGAGGCTTACCTGTGTTGGTTGTTTATCTCCGTTTTTCATGGTGAAATAAAGCGAGAAGCTCATGAAACACAATTTCAATGTGAGCGCCACGACTGCCACTATTATAAACGCGTAGCTCATTGTGATTGGTTTAATAGATATTTCAACAACACTGCATGGGACGTGGCTTGGCTGGCGCACGAGCGGCACTGAGAGTTACAAGTTACAACACAGCATCGGCCGAAAGTCGCAATGTTGATTTTTTATCGAAGTTGACTTCAATGCTAGCGGTCGGTACTAGCTAAGAAGCTATCACAACTGACTCATTGTTTAAATCAAAGTATTATACAATATTTGCGGACAATCATTTAGTTAAGTACTTATTGTTTTCACTAATGTTTTACGATAGCACAATACTTATTAATAGGTAGGTTAGGTAGATAGACATGTAGAATTTTTCATGAGAATCATCACTCATCACTATGATTTATCGACGATTTTATCTGAAATGAAAATCAATGAGGAGATATGATAATGAAAGATATCCGGACCGCTTAAAATACGAGGCCAGTACATTTGTTATCACAAACATGTTCTGCACTTGGCTATTTTGACGCATATTCGATAGATAAGATGGATACCTTCCTACTCATCTTTGAGTGACAGATTCCTTGTAGAATAGGCAATTAGGTACATATTATTGTACACTTAGTACATAGTCACTAGGGTGTAAGTAATACTATTAGGTCTGGCCCGGCGCAATCAATTAATTAGAGCGGGAATATACGTCCGATTTCACTGCTGATAGTCGGATCCGACTAATTTTAATTACGTTGTTTTTTTGTCGTATTTCACTTAGGACTTACGATTGTCTGATAATCGGATCGGCAACAAAATTCTAAACGCCTCCTACCCTGAGAACTTTACGGTTTCGCTCTATGAAAACACAACAATATATCGATATCAGCCATATTTATACACCAAAAAATAGGTTGGGTAATTTCACTAAATATTCATTAATAATCCACCTAAATTTAATACCGATACGGTAAAAAATAATGAAAAGAATTCTTCATAAATTCCATAAAAATCAGGCGAAAATAGTATAAACTTTCTTTACTTTATAATTGACTACGTCTATATACGTTCTTTGGCACACGCGCATAATCCACTTATTTATGTTAATGAATAAACCTTTCTATAGGCCAGATGAAATTCAATATTATCTTAAGGTCGTAAATATTTTTGGATTCAGGTAGTAAGTCTCCAAATTTGTGTACTCAAACATGTTTTCATTATAAAAATACTGATATCATTATTGCTTGCGGGTTAAAAAAAAATCCTAACTTCCGGTCCATAGAATTATTGATTTCAATAGTAAAAGTTGTTTAAAATAACATATAAAAGCCGTATACAAATAATTAGCCTGATATTGAATTATTTCCAAAAAAAACGTAATTTTCTCAGGGTATCCGCGTCGTGTATTGTGTGTTCAATACAATAATTGTATATATGGCACTGACGTCTTCTGATAGTCTGATCAGACAGACGCAACGCAAGGAAGAATCGGACGTGTATGCCCGCTAAAGCACACCGCACACCAAGTAAATGCACAACGTAATCTAGTAAAGTATGTACAGTTAAGTGTAAGAATATGGGTGCGTACAACTTATCTACCTACTCATAAATATGTCCCATCCCCAGATGTATGAATATAAGGAGATCGGACATGGCGGCCGATTTGTATAGAGTGAGCGTGTCGCAAGTACATTAACCCACACAACGCCCAAGTAATTGACAAGACAAAGCACGCACACATCTAAAACACACACTCTTGTATACCTACACGCTTATTTGACAATAAACGCGCATCATATCAGGCATTTTGGGAAAAAACGTAATATTCTCTGCGATCAGCACGCGTGCACAGTATGGCAGTGTATGCCCATTGAGCATACGGCTGCGACACGGCCGCCGGCGGCTTGTCCTCTCTCTAGTATTCTATGCTCTGAGGTCCCATCGCTCTTATGTCAGCGGATTAAGGTTTCCGTACATAATTATGAGAGAATTAAATCGATACATAATTTAGCACTTGACTGTACCTACACCCGGATTGTGCGCCGGCTCTTTCAATAGAATGTTAACTCTGTACCGGCTGTCGGCTGTTGTTGAATGTATGAAGCCGTCACTCGAGGCCCCGTAATGACATTGCCTCCCATTGTTTGTTTCCACATATATATCGCGAAACGAATACATACTACCAACCACTTTGTGCTCATTGTTATAAGGTTCTGTATTATATGACAAAAAATATTATCCGAGGCAAAGGTAAATGCGGGCACTGTCTGCAATATATCATACCACTCAAAATATATAGGTACAGCTGGGTACAAAATTATTAACGTGAATTCGCAACGGTACGCCGCCGCTCGCCGGAGACGGCTTAACATATTTTGGTATGTACACTTGGTGGTAGAAAGTAGAAATTATTTGAAATTAACTTTCGTGACGAAATAATGACTGCGGGTCATTTCTGGGTGAGACTTAGCACGGGACCGGGATAAGTGGCGTACTCGAAGAGAGGCTTATGCTCAGCAGTGGGCGATTACAGGCTGATAATGATGATGATGATGATGACAAACTAATCCGTTCCAATATGGACCGTACCTGACTAAGCGAGAAAGTTGAAATTGTAATGACAATACGTTTTGCAAGATTTTATTCACTTCAAATAATTTCAACCATAGCTGCCAGAGCATAAATAACGTTGCATTATCTACTATACTTTAGTATTAATAGCAAGACAGTTTTGTTTTAGTGTTCATTTTGTATATTTTATTAGAAATGAGATTTGTAAACAAGTAGGTACTTGCACACAATACATAATATGTTTTATGACTTCCTTTACCTACACGTGACACGTGTAAATGAAGAGACAGCAAAACGCCTATCCATCCGTTTGCCCGGGCAGCTAGCATGATAGGTTTTATGATCATGTTTTAGGCCTGAATAGTTCTACTAGTTGTAGATAGATAATTAGATATTAATGTAAAATACCTAGCTCTAGGAATCTTAACTATAAATTGTACCTATCGTCATGTTACCTAAGGAAGAGCGGGGTCTCCCAACACAGGCATTTATTTGCTTACAGGGCAGGGCGGCTCCATCCCTTAGATCATATTATTATACAGCGTGGGCCATAAAATTTTGCAAATAGCAACACTGAATATTTTGTATAATAATAAATTATATAGTTTTTGAGTGGAGGGAAATTCGACATTACTTTATGCAGTTTTATTTGCAATAAAGCGTTTTACTGATCTCAACAACGAGCTTTTTGTGTAAAACTGTTTTAAAAAACCGGGTAAGTACGAGTCGGACTCGCGCACGAAGGGTTCCGTACCATTATCTATAAAAAACTATTTTATTCTGTGTTTTTATTTTAGTATTTGTTGTTATAGCGGCAACAGAAATACATCATCTGTGAAAATTTCAGCTGGAACTATCACGGTATCAGTGAGATACAGCCTGGTGACAGACAGACGGACGGACGGACGGACGGACGGACGGACGGACAGCGGAGTTTTAGTAATAGGGTCCCGTTTTACTCTTTGAGTACGGAACCCTAAAATGCAACAACTTATATGTAACTGCTCGCCGCCTATTTAGGAGCAAGCCCAGATCTCACTCCCGCCGAGTTTTTCGTGCGGGGATATTTATAAAGTCGAGTTCTAAGTTAAAAAACTGAAGACAATATCCAAACTCAAGCAAAACATAAGCGATGAGATAGCCGAGATCCCTCGCAGCATGTGTCAGCGAGTTTCCCAAAATCTGCGTAGTCGTTTGCAGGAGTGCCAGCGACGAGATGGGGGTCATCTCAAATATATTATTTTCAAAAAATAAATTACATTAGATGTCAGTCACAAAAGTTAAATGATCAGGAAATTAACTTCCATGGTTTTATTTTCATCAAAGTTTCAAAAGTGCAAGAATTTTTGGCCCACCCTGTATGCGTGCGTGCGTGCGTGCGTGCGTGCGTGCGTGCGTGCGTGCGTTCGTGCGTGCGTGCGTGCGCGTGTGTGTGTGTGTGTGTCTGTGGCATCGTAGGTACTATACGAATATACCGATTTGAATGCGGGTTTTTATTCGAAAGCTGATGTGATCGAGCTGGTTTTTAGCTACGTTTGAATAAAATCGGTTCAGCCGTTTTTGAGATACTTATTGAACTTTGAAATGAAAATGTTGGGAGTTTTTAAATTTTACTAAGTTGTGGTTATTACGTTCTTAGATTATGATTTCTGGGAATAAAAGTATCCTATCCTTTTCCCGGTTTAATTTAAACTATCTCCACGACAAATTCCATCTAAAGATTCAGCGGTTTTAAGTTTTACACTCCCTATAGGTACTCGTGACTCTCGTGAGCAAAGAAATGGTACCTATCACTTTACAAGGGCCAACCATGGCCATGGCGAAGTGATTCCATTTCTTTGCTCACGAGAGTCGTGGGTATAGATAACAAACACATAAAAAAAAAGTAATTAACATTACCCATGTAGATTAAAATGTTTAACGTTGTAGTATCTAGATAGGTTTTAGGTAAGGCTACTTAATTAAGTAAAAAATATAGGTGCCTCATTTAGATTTCACTCAACATTGAGTTGAAACCCATTCGAGGCCATCAAACGCTGTGTGCTACGCCGTAGCGCGTAGCAGCATTTTCCCGCGTTGTAGCGGAAATCGCTCGTAGATGCATGACTCATATGTGAGTAATTGGACTAGAATAGGTTAAAAAAATTGTTGACTAATCAACGTATCTACAGACAAGAACGAATGCAAGCATTGAGTATCCTTGCCGGAAATTAGTATGCAAGGTGCACAAATTTGACGCGAAGGTCTACAGTAGATAATTTGTTTACATTAGATACGACTACGAAGACAAAACGCAATGTAATGTAGATAATTGATTCCGGTTAGTAAAAAATACCCTTAGATACACTACATGACTGTATAGATAATATACCACTGCTTTGTAGTGTTGCTATATTATTGCATGCTATGAAGCATGTGGTGTTGTGTTCCTGGTGGTGAGTAAGGTCGCCAGAGCTCCCTAGGATGCACTGTGTTGGGAGTGAGGGACCTGCATGTCTCTATCTGCCAACACAGCGAATCCTCAAGTGAATAAAGGGTCGGCAACGCGCTTATGATTATTCTCGAGTCACAAGTGTCCAAAGGCTACGGTACCTGCTTACCATCAGGCAGACCGTAAGCTTGTTTGCCACCGTCGTTGTATAAAAAAAAAGTATATAGTAAAACTGCCTATCATGAAGCCGCCGAGCGCCGCGCCTTTGAACTTATATACCGACTCCCGAATCCCGATGGATAGGACGGGCGACCACAGGCCACCGCTGGCCTGGCGTGATTTGACCTGTGAGAAAGCAGGCCGTGGGACCCCGGCTTAATTACAGGCACAGGCGTGGCACGATCCGGCCTGGCCTGTAATAACACGGGCCGTGGGACCCCGACCCACTCGTTCCGGACGCACTCGTAAAGTATTCTCCCCTCTCGCCCTCACATACTTGCTAGGGAAGAATAGATACTTTATGTCCGACATAAACTCGATCATGCTAGCTAGGTTGCTCTCATCTTTTACGCTCTATCATATGGCCCACGGACTGGACTGCCATGCAGGGTCGTGTGTGGTAGTGATGGCTATAAAGCTGTGTCCCGCATAGTCATATTCAAAGTAGTTTTAATTTTGCCTGCATAAAAGTCGAGGGTATCTAAACTATCTAATATAAGCACACTCACAGATCCTTAGCACCGGAATCGCATTTCTGATGACCTTACGGTTGACTGATAGGGAATGCATTAAGGCAATCAGTCCGCTATTTGTATTATTTGTATCGTGCAATAAAGTTTTTAATTAATAAAAAAATTAATCTACTCGTAAATATGTGTTCAAGCTTACCTACTACATTATAGTAAATACTAGACAAATTTAATCGTTTCAATCTGTGGCATGACTGCGGTTGAAGAAGGGTTATTACTACTTTCTATTTCTATTTGCATTGCTAGTGTCGTCCGCGTGTAATTCCCGCGGGATTTTATTTATAACAATAGGGAACTTGCATCTTTTTATTTTATTACGAAAACCAAAAGTATAATCCAGCATTAAAACAACTGTAGCATTAAAACTTTCTTATGATTTATTTTTCTGATGTTAGGTATACCTATGCATTTGAAATCTGCACGCGCCGGCACCCCCCGAAAACGCTCTATATTAAACGGGCTTATGCTATGACGTCACAACATATATTCTCGGCGCGTTTACTATGGAGTAAGTCATTAATTTGCAATTATGTATCTCCACAAAATTTGCGTTTAAGTCTATAGATACTTGTTATACAAAATATCATTTCTAATTCAATATTCTGTGTAACAGTTGTGTTATTTTATCGATTTTTTTTTCTTTTTTATGATGTCTCTACGTATATCCGCATCGATATAGTGCAATTTATTCCAAATTGAAATCCCATGCAAGTTCCCCATTGTATGAAGTGAACAGGTACGGAAGTGTTCTATAAGCTGTGAGAATCGGCATGATTACGTCTCATGATTATATTTTCTCATTACTTGTCGTACTGTGTCACTATTCATCAATACAGTTAATAAGTAAAAACAAAACCGGTCAAGTATGAGTCTGACTCGCGCACCGAGGGTTCTGTACAAACTTTCATACACCATACTTGTACTATTACTTATTCTGTGACCATCGACACCATACCCGTCATGTCAGAGTATGTTTGTTTATAAACGATAGCTTTTTATCACGCGTACCGATTTCGATTATTTATTTTATAAAATTACATACAAAAGTAAATAAATTACAAACTTAATTAACCACTTTAGAAAAAAAAAGCGGCCAAGTGCGAGTCGGACTCGCACATGAAGGGTTCCGTAAAATAAATCGCGGTTTACGATTTATGACGTATAAAAAAAACTACTTACTAGATCTCGTTCAAACCAATTTTCGGTGGAAGTTTGCATGGTAATGTACATCATATATTTTTTTTAGTTCACTTATTTTAGAAGTTACAGGGGGGGGGACACATTTTACCACTTTGGAAGTGTATCTCGCACAAACTATTCAGTTTAGAAAAAGATGATAAAAGCAACCTCAATATCATTTTTTAAGACCTATCCATAGATACCCCACACGTATGGGTTTGAAGAAAATTTTTTTTTGAGTTTCAGTTCTGAGTATGGCGACCCCCAAAACTTACTGTTTTTTTTTCGATTTTTGTGTGAAAATCTTAATGCGGTTCACATAATACATCAACTTACCAAGTTTCAACAGTATAGCTCTTATAGTTTCGGAAAAAACTGGCTGTGACATACGGACGGACAGACAGACAGACAGACAGACATTTTTTCGTAGGGTTCCGTTTTTTGCCATTTGGCTAAGGAACCCTAAAACGGTTTTAGAAAGTGCATTTCAAGCCCTTTCATATGATATCCCACTTGATATACTTATTTACTAGACTTTGATTTTTTAACCCCTCTCATATTCGTCATTTACACAGAAAATAAAAATGTATACCTATTAAAAAAAATCATTTTACATACACGTGTCTTAACCCTCTTAACAGTTGTTTCAAATTTCGAATGCATGACAGACGGACAGACGGACGGAGTCACCATAAGGGTTCCTTTTTTACCTTTTTGGTACGGAACCCTAAAAAGGATAGTAGGTGGTATACATGTGTTTTTCTTTAATAGCTAATCAAAGATGATGGTATAGAACAAATTCTGACGTCACTTAAATGAGAGGATATCTTGTTAATTAGTGTTGGCAAAATTCAGGTGTGGTAATCAAACATATTGATCATAAAATTAGAAGTTTATCAATTTTGATGGCACTAAAATATAAATCCAACTCGCAAATATTTTTTTTATGGGCACAGCTCACCTAACAAAGTTCAAGTTATGTAGGTTATTCTAGCGTTCAATATACCTAGATCTTTTAATATTTCCTTAAATAGGGTGAACGTAGGTGACAAATACGAGGGGCGGTCAATAAGTTCTCGGTATCGGCATTAAAAACAGAAATTATTCGCATCGTATAATTTTTAAATATACTCTTTCTTGTTTTACGTGCATATATAATATAATTAAATCAATTTAATTTTGCACCAGTTTTAATTAAACTTTTGTTCGACGAAATAAGGCTCATTTTTTAAATCAACTTAATTGCACAGATTTAATTGGAGAATATTTAATAACAAAGAATAATAAGAAGTAAAAGTAAAAGAGTTGGTCTAGCTCTAGGTGACAGGGTAGATACTTAATTGTATAGAATTTACGTGCCTGAATAGCACCCCTGGTAATTTGCAATCTCTTCCAAACAGAAAAGTCATAAAGTACGGAACCCTAAAAAACATAAGTCGCTACCTGTGGGCTGATAAAGTGATAATATTTGGGAAGTTCCGTCGATTCCTAAAGGATCTCAGAATTAGAACGGAATCATGTCAGAATCTTTGACGAACTTTACATCTTTGAGGAGTTCCATAATGTGTGGTCTTCATCATCAGTTCCACTTCACCAAAATTGCGATTTCCGAAGGTAAATACACGAATTATAATAGAAAATATCGAAATCACTACATGCGTGCCTATAAAATATGAGGGTTGCATTCAATTCCCCTGGGATCCCATCATCAGATCCTGATTTGGTGACAATGGGACCACCTCGGAAGTATATATACTCTTTCGAATAAAAAAAGAATTTTGGAAATCGGTCCACAATTGAAGGAAAAATCGGCGAACATACATAAAAAAATATACATATAGTAAAACATATAACCTCCTCCTTTTTTGAAGTCGGTTAAAAATAAGCTTTATAACGACGACCAAAAGTGTTTTAAGCAAAGTAAAAATATTTTCAACGTAATAAATATGCACGTAAATACACTCTTTCCTAGTGTATTTAGTAATTAAATATGATCTAGTACCAATAACTTCTGTTTTTTATGCCATTCTCAGAATTTATTGAACACCTAAGTAGGTAAAAATCATATATATACATAATATACATATGATTTTTACCTATGATATATATATATATATATATATATAATATAAGTATACCAAACGTTACAAATTTGAAATTAGGTAAGCAGTACACACTTTTATTGACTTCTGAGATTTTATTTCTGATAATTTCTCAGACAAAGGAGTCTTCAAAGAGCGCTTTTGGATTATATGAATCCTTGTCGAAGAAAAATACATCTGGGTTGTTGTGTTTATACTTTTCACCAAAGCTAGAGCTACGCTGACCTATGGCCGCATCGCTTTGCTCTGCGAAACTTCCTACTACATTTTCGTCGAAACCTTCATCGCTGTGATTTCCGCAATTGACACTGTGTTCTTCAATACTTGTGCTGGTGAGCTGGTCTAAGTTCTCCACTGAGACGGTTGTCGTTGCCTCTGAGGCGATAGAGCTTCTGCGGCTTTCCTGTGGGAAATTAATTGATTTAATTGGGTTGTTTTCAAATAAACTGTACCCTAGTTAAGGTAACATTAGGAAACGTTAACTTTGTCAGGTGAGTCACGAAAATTAGCCATAAAGTAAGCACCAGTTGAAAACGAAAAAAAATTAAACAAACAATGTGTTGAATTTGACATTTAATATGTCAAATTCAATACGAATTTTCAGAAAATTGGTAATTTTTGGAGTTTCTGTTTCTGCGACTATAGAGTCAAATTATGGTTAGAATTCTAATATTCCAATTAAAATTGCAAAGATAACTCTATAGACACGCGTTTGTACGGGACAGCCCGTGGAATGCCCCTAATTATGCGTAATGTCTGAATTTGGACTGTAGGGTCTGTAGGTAACTCAAAATATGTAAATACAGTAAGAATTATTGCACATAAATTCATCTACTTTTGAAAGCGTGAGGAGACAAAGACAACACACACACAAGTGCACCGTATCAAATAATATTGTAGAAATTCCTTAAAAGTGTTTATTCCATGATTAGTACTTATTCACCTTTAACCTCAGATTAAGTCCTAATTCCAGTAGGTATGTTCGGTCGTCAGGCCTAATACGCAGGCCTTAAGATTGAAACGCACACAGAGAGTGAATGAATAAGAATGTTTTCTCAAAAATGGCTCACAAAGTGAACATAACTCGCTACATATTGGAAGGTAAAAGATCAAAAGAATAGTACATTACTTACCTAGGGCGGTTAAACAAAGAATGTCTCAGATCGCAGGTATTTGACGCCCGAGCCGAAGGCAAGGGCGATAAATATGCGCTCTGAGGCTTTCTTTATTACCGCCCGTGGTGAGTACAACATTTTACGTCTCTATCTGGCCAGGAAGTGGGGTTTTCCGCACGCATAGCGTGCGGTAATTCCTACTTTATGGCCAGATATGACGTAAAAAAATAAAAAACATTGCAGGCTGCCTGCAATGTTCCATATAAATTCATTTATTTGTCGAGTACCAAACTTTTTAAAATGTAGAAATAATATATGCCAGTATAAAAGACGGCACAGGTCGTATTCAGCCAATTCAATTCGTATTTTTCTGTTGCAATCGCGATGTTTTTGTATGTGTCTCAAATAGTTTGCGTTTTTCGGTGGAAAAATACACTTGCGATTCTGTTTAAAAAAAAACAGCGGCAAATCATTAACATTTTCACGTTGCGCAACGATATTGAAAGTTTATTTATTCCCCCATTTTTGAGAAAAGCACTATATTAGCCTCAGCCGGAATGGCAATTGCAGGCTTCGTATTATAATTAAACGGACTCGCAAGCTCGTCCGTTTAAACAAATACTCAGCCTGCAATTGCCTCCTTCCCGGCCACGGCAATAATGTACTTTTCTACGTAAGCTTGTTCCATCATAGACCTTGTATAAACTTTCCATCAGGTTATTAGAGCAAGGTAAAAAATAAACTCATTGACAATAAAAAAACCGGTCAAGCGCGAGTCTGTCTCGCGCGCCGAGGGTTCCGTACAGACTTTCACCACGCTTTATTAAGAAAAAATCTATGTTGGATTTTCAGAGATAATTCTTTTTCAAGTCAACCAATTTCAATAATTCTTTTTTTTATTTGCTAGAAGGTACTTTCAGAATACTTCCATACAAATTAGAAGGAAAAAAAATCAACACAAAAGTATTAAATTACAAATATTAAATGATTTTTGAAGAATAAAAAAAATACGCTAGATGTAGGTTTCGTTATACTTTTCCTGTAATATTTACGTTAATTTTAATAATATATATTTTTTTCAAATTTTTCACTCGGTAAACTTCGGAGATAAGGGGGGGGGGGGGTGGTATTTTTTTCTACATTTTCCTTTGTAAATCAAAAATTTTACACTTAAGAAAAAAAATAAAAAAACTTTTAGAATGTGCAATTCAAGCCCTTTCATATGATACCCTATTTGACCTACTAACTAGACTTAAAAAATTTGCCCCCCTCTTATCCGTCTTTATTTATATAAATTAAAAATATATCTTTAATTTTTTAATTTTCCATACACGTGGATTAGCTTCGTTTACAACTGTTCCAAATTTCAAATTGATAGCATTAGTAGTTCCTGAGATAATTAACTTTGTGACAGACAGACCGACAGAGTCAATATGGGTTCCTTTTTTACCTTTTTGGTACGGAACCCTAAAAAGAGAAGTGACGTTAAATTGCTCGCAGCTTCCACGGTGCCGCTTACCGCAGCGGTGTGCATTACTATCGTTAGACCCCAGAGGGGCTACCGCGAAAGGAAAACGAACTTCGTTCGTGTATCTCCGTCTTTGTCGCACTTGCTAGTTCGAGCGACAGAGAGGAACACGAACGAACTTCGTTTTCCTTTCGCGGTAGGCCTTCTGATTACGACAGTCGGATATGCCGATTGTTCTTTTTCTTACATTGATTTGGATACGAATGAGATATTGCTATTAGGTTTGTATAAGGCTCCTCAAACAAAACACACACGAAAACTATAGATAATTATAGTTTATTTAAAACATTCTTTATTTAGGTATGTATCTAAAAAACTCCCGCAAACCAATACCTACCGAAATAAAGATAGCGGATAAGCGTTTTAAAAGAAAATTTACCTTTTTTTCACGTTGTGCAAAATCTGGAAATTTCGGGTTTCTTCTGCTTAGAAAATCATTAATCTAATTGATTCCGTTATTGAGAAAAAAGCCTCGCCAATAGGGTTGTGGACTCTAATGTTATTATTTTTCTCCAAAATAAAGAAGGCAAAAAATATGCCTAAATATGAAGTACTTAATGAAATGACGAAAATCCCATTCAAATACACTGGGCTGCAAAAGAAGGTATAACAGTTTTAGTTATCGTCACGTTTATAAGTGTTATACCTTATTTTGCAGGCTAGTGTATATATATCAATAAATTACGAAGATACAACCGTTTTAATATTGCTTGGAAAAAACGCTTGAGACCCGTGACGTCACGGGTCTCGACTCGGCCGTCATTCATAGTAGGTAAATGACAATCGTTGCATGTGATGGTGCGTTTTGCGGAAAATGGACAGTGTAATCCCCTCTTAAAACTTTGGACACTTATAACTTTGTGATTATTTATTGCCTTTTGTTACTTTTTCTCCATGTGACATGTGACTATATTTTTAATCCTTTTTCGAGAAAGTTTAACATTATTGATTATTTTATTTGGTGTCACCATCAGATCTAATGTCCTATTGTATTTTAAGGTTTTAATAAACTAAACGTTGCGATAATCTCCACTTATAATAAATCTCTAAATTAAAAAAATAATCAGCCAGTTTGAAACTAAGCTTTGCGCGGTTCGAATGTTCTCAGCATCCCATGAACGGAAAAATATGAAACATTTTATATAGGTACATTATTATTCTAGCTGCAACTTAGGATAGTTTTTATCCGACTGCGACAGTTAATTAATTTTCCGAAATATACGACTTCATTTAATTTTTCATTTATTTTTATTGAAATCAAACGCTGCTCCAACTGTCAGCTATAAGAACCGTCAAATTTTCGTCAAAATGGCGGAATTGCTTTGCCTTTCACTTATTAATAATTTAAATCCCGTCTACGATAGACCTTTACGAGACAAATGCTAAAATATAAACCATAAAAAAATATTCGATTCTGATATGAGAACTTATATGCGCAAATGTCGTTTTATGTCGTAATTTCAATAAATAAAATCAACAAATTTGAACAATATAATTAACACGAATTTGTTTTTTTACGAATGACAATGGCACGCGCTCGGCGCATTCAGCCAAAGTACCTGCGGCGCTACCACGAAAACCGATACTCAATGTTCATATATTTGCATCCCTGTCACTCGAGTATGGTTAGTGCGATAGAGATAGAGATACCCGAATATTTTCGAATTCCGAAGTTCGTGGTTATAGCTCAGGAATCGAAAATATGGTAAATAATCATAATGTATTTTCTCGAAAAAGAATTTAAAGTAAATATAGTCAAATGGAGAAAAAAACAAAGCAAGAGGTTATATAGGTAATGATTAAGTTATAAGAGTCCAAAGTTTTAAGAGGGGGTATGTTCTGTCCCTTTTCCGCAAAACGCACCTTCATATGAAACGATTGTTTTTTTACTATGACGCTCGAGTATATTGACGTCACAGTCCCTCATCGTTTTCTCACTCTAACAAGCGACATTAAAACGGATGTAGCTTCATAATTTTTTGAGATATTTGAATGGTAGTTTCATTATCTTCTATCTATTTATACATAATATAATATAATATAATAAAGCTGAAGAGGGTCGAAAGTCTGTACATGGAAGATATTCGAAAAAAAATTGGCTAGGGATACTTAGAATCGATAACAGAACACGTTCCAACAGTTTTTAGAATTTTTGTCTGTTTGTCTGTTTGTCTGTTTATCTGTTTATCTGTTTATCTGTTTGTCTGTTTATGTGACCGCGCATCACGTGAAAACGGCTGAACCGATTAAGATGAAATTTGGCATAGAGATAGTTTGTGTCCTGGGGAAGGACTTAGGGTAGTTTTTATCCTGATAATCAACCCCTAAGGGGATGAAATGGGGGGTGGAAATTTGTATGGAGCTACTTAAACCGCTGCACCGATTTAGATGAAATTTGGTATATGATTAGTTTGAGTCCCGGAAAAGGTTAAATAATAGGTTTCATCCCGAAAATCTTCCCTTTAGGGGGTAAAATGGGGGGGTGAAAAATTGGATGTAACCCATTTTGATGAAATTTGGTTAAGAGGTAGTTTAAGTTCTGGGGAAGGACATTGGATAGTTTTTATTCCGGAAATCTTTCCCTGAGGGGGTGAAATGGGGGGTGAAATTTTGGATGGACTCCGTTTAGATCAAATTTGGTATAAATATAGTTTGAGTCCCGGAAGATGACAATGGATAGTTTGAATCCCGAAAATCGTCCCCCAAGGGGATGAAATAGGGATGAAAATGTGGATAAATCCCATTTAGTTCAAATTTGGTATAGAGATAGAAGGAGTCCCAGGGAAGGACAATGCATAGTTTTTATCCTAAATCATCTCCTGAGGGGGTGAAATGAGGGGTGAAAATTTGGATAGAACCGATTTAGATGAAATTTGGTATGGAGATAGTTCAGAGTCCTGGGGAAGGACTTAACATAATTTAAGTCCAGAAATCATCTCCTTAGGGGGTGAAATGGGGTATGAAAATTTGGATGGAACCCATTTACGGTATAGCGAGTTGGAGTCTTGGGGAAGGACATAGGATAGTTTACTCCTGAAAATCATCCCATAAGGGTGTGTAATTGGGGGTGAAAATTTGTTTGTGACCCATTTTAATGAAATTTGGTTGAAAGATAGTTTGAGTCCCGGAATATGACAACGGATAGTTTAATCCCAAAAATCATCCTCTCAGGGATAAAATAGGGGGTGAAAATTTGGATAAAACCCATTTAGATGAAATTTGGTAAATAGATAGAAGGAGTCCTAGGGAAGGACAATGCATAGTTTTTATCCTGAAAAATCATTTCCTGAGGTGGTGAAATGAGGGTTGAAGATTTGGATAGAACCCATTCAGATGACATTTGGTATAGAGAGAGGTAGAGTCCTAGGAAAGAACATAGATTTTTTTTTATTCCGGAACACATAAAAGGAGGAAATCATCCCCTAAGGGGGTGAGAAATGGTGGGTGAACATTTAGATTGAACCCATTTACGGTATAGCGATAGATAAGGAAGGACATAGGATAGTTTTATCCCGAAAATCATCCCCTAAGGGGGTGTAATTGGAGGTGGAAATTTGTTTGTGACACATTTTGATAAAATTTGGTTTAACGATAGTTTGAGTCCTGGAAAAGGACATATAATAGTTTTTATTCCAGAAATCATCCCCTAAGGGGGTCAATTGGGGGTGAAAATTTGGATGGAACCCATTTACGGTATAGCGGTAGTTGGGAGTCCTGGGGAATAGGAACATTAACATTACATAAGTAAATTGACGTTCCAAGGGTAAAGGTACCTTATGGCGGCCTTAGTTTTGAAGATGTTTTCTAAAACGGGGTAAAAAAGACGTTTGATTATGGCTATTTTGAAAACTATTAGATGTAACATATAAAATGTTTAAATTACAAGTCAGTTAATTTAATCCTACGGTTTAGTAGAAAAGGTCCTCACGGCCGTGTGATATGAAAATATGCAAAATAATACTGAAAAAAGCCTACATGCATCGATACCCTTTCCTTCATACAATCCATACTAATATTACAAATGCGAAAGTAACTCTGTCTGTCTGTTACCTTTTCATGCTTAAACCGCTGAACCGATTGAGATGAAATTTGGTTTAGAGATACTTTGAATTCCGGGGCCTTCCCAAAGAATCCTTACTAAAGATAGTTTTTATCTGGAAATTCATCACCTAAGGGGGTGAAAAGGGGGGAGAAAGTTACGATATAAACGAGTTCCGCGCGGACGAAGTCGCGGGCAAAAGCTAGTACATAATAAATGCCTATGTCCTGACTGAATTATTCACTCAATCACTCACTCACTCACTCATCAACGCACAGCCGAAACTACTAATCTTAGAGAGTTGATTTTTGCACAGTATGTTGCTTTTATAACGTGGGCTAGGGATAAAAAGGGATTTTTGAAAATTCTACCCTAATTATATAAGGGGTAAAATGGGGGTGCAAAGTTTGTATGGGAGAACCTTTTTTTTTTGAGCTATAGACTTAAACTTTGTAGAAAAATTAGTTATTAGAATACAAATGAAACACTTTCAGCGTTTTGGAAAATTCCACCCCTACGGGGGTAAAATAGGGGTGCAAGGTTTGTATGGGGGAAACATTTTTTTTTTAAATAGAGACTTAAAACTTTGTAGAAAGATCAGTCATTAGAATACAAATAAAGAACTTTCAGGGTTTTAGAAAATTCTACCCCTAAAGGGGTAAAATAGAGTGCAAAGTTTGTATGGGAAAAACGACTTTTTTTAAATAGAGACTTAAAACTTTGTAGAGAAATTATTCATTAGAATACAAATAAAGTACCTAGATTCAGTATTTTAAAAAAATCTACCCCTAAGGGGGTAAAATAGGAGTGCAAATTTTGTATGGGGGAAACAATATTTTTTTTAAATAGAGACTTAAAACTTTGTAGAAAGATTAGTCATCAGAATACAAATTAAGTACTTTCAGCGTTTTAGAAAATTCTACCCCTAAAAATAGGGGGCTAAAATAGGGGTGCAAAGTTTGTATGTGGGAAACTATTTTTTTTAGCTAGAGTCCTAAAACTTTGTAGAAAGATTATTTAAATACAAAGAAAGTACTTTCAGCGTTTTGGAAAATTTCACCCCTAAGGGGGTAAAATAGGGTGCAAAGTTTGTATGGGAAAAACATATTTTTTTTAATAGAGACTTAAAATTTTGACGAAAAATTACTTATTAGAACATGAAAAACACTACATTCGGCGTTTTACAAAAATCATTCCCTAAGGGGGTTAAAAAGTGTGCAAGGTTTGTATGGGGAACACTTTTTCTGAGCTAGACACTTAAAACTTTGTAGAAAGATTACTTATAAAAATACAAAAAAAAAGACTTTCAGCGTTTTGAAAAAATCTATCCCTAAGGGGGATAAAAAGGGGTGCAAAGTTTTTATCAGGGAAAGTTTATGTTTTTGAGTTAGAGACTTGAAACTTTGTAGAAAGATTACTTATTAAAATACAAAAAAAAGAACACAAATCGTTTTAGAAAATTCCACCCCTAATAGGGTTAAAAAGGAGAGCAAGCTTTGCATGGGCAACACTTTTTTTTGAGTTAGACTTAAAACTTTGCAAAAAGATTACTTATTAGAATACTAAAAAAGAACTTTCAGCGTTTTAGAAAACTCCATCCCTAAGGGGATCCTTAAAATCCTTAAGAAGGGTAGCCAGTGTTGTGTGGGAAAAACTTTTTTTTTTACTAGACTTAAAACTATTCAAAATGTTACTTATTAAAATTAATAATAAAGTACTTTCAGAGTTTTAGAAAATTCCACCCCTAAGGGGGTTAAGAAAGCTTTGTATGGGCAACACTTTTTTTGAGCTAGAGACTTAAAAGTTTACGAAAAAAGTTCTTTCAGCGATTAGAAAAATTCAACCTCTAAGGGGGTTTAAAAGGGGGTTCAAATTTTAAATGGCGAGCAATAAAATTTTAAAGTGTGAGTAAGAGATTTTTAACTTCGGTCTTATTCTGTACGTTAAAAGACTACAAAACTGATTTCATAGTTTTTCCAAATTCATCCCCTAAGAGTGTTAAAATTGGTTCAAAGTTTGAGTATTTCAAGGCATTTTTAAAGTATGAGATTTTTAACTTTGGTTTTAGACTGTTTGTTCACAAACTAGAAAATGAACATCAACTTTTTTTTTTAATTATCCTCTAAAAGAGGGTTCAAATTTTGTATTGAGAGAAATCATTTTCTAAGACGATAAAAAGTTCTACGCGGACGAAGTCGCGGGCAACAGCTAGTTACCAATAAATGACCTGCGCCAAAGGTGAAAGCATTTTTTTTTAAAGATTTACATGATAACCCGAAAAGAGGATTTACTTAAAATTACTTAAATTTAGGTAGGTACTAAATCAGGAAATTCAAGTGTATCATCATCATCAACATCATCATCATATCAGCCGAAAGACATCCACTGCTGGACATAGGCCTCCCCCAAAGAGTGCCAAAATGACCGGTCCTGCGCCACCCGCATCCAGCGGACTCCAGGACCGGGACCGGACCAGGTCATCAGTCCACCTTGTGGGGGGCCTGATTCATTTTGTGTTTGCTAGGTATTTTAAGTATTTTGCTGATATACCTGATTTTTATTCCACACTGTAAACAATATCGACGCAGTAATAAACACAAGTTTTAGTACAAAAATTACACTAAACACAGTGATAAACAAAGTTTGATACATGGTGAGATATCACATTTGAATTACCTACATGCAAACGCGATATGAAAAGAACACACATTATAAATTATTTGCTACATCAGTCGAAAGGAAATTTCGTTTGCTCACGTATGTGGGCGTATCTTGTTCTGATACCATGGATTTCTAATTGGAGTTGCGTTGGACACGAGTAGCTATCGTCAAATTGTTTTTAACCGAATTCAAAAAAAGGAGGAAGTGCTCAATTCGGTTGTATTTTTTTAAATCATTTTTATTTTTATTGTGTAAGTATTACCTCAGAATTTCGTCATTTATGAACCGATTCGTAGTTTTTTTTATTATTGGAATGTAGGTATATTTATTTATTGTATGGTGGTTACACACTGGTACATATATGTATTCGTAATATTCGTATCGATGTCGCTGATAGGGTTCCAGTATGCGCTGCGAGGTTCAGAAGGAACAGTGCAGCTGCCGAGTTTGTTGTTCTTTTAGCACCACCCCGGAGGTCACGTGTAGGGTTTCTAGGTTTATTCCTACGGACGTAGAACAACAACGACCTCCTCAGTAGGTATATGCTTCCAGGGTTGTCCCATTAAATAAATAAATAAATATTTGCGGACAATCTTACACAAATCAACCTAGTCCCAAACTAAGCAAAGCTTGTACTATGGGTACTAGACGACGATATAGATACTTATATAGAGAAATACATACTTAAATACACAGAAAACATCCATGACTCAGGAACAAATATTCATGCTCATCACACAAATAAATGCCCTTACCGGGATTCGAACCCAGGACCTCTTGCTTCGTAGGCAGGGTCACTACCAACTAGGCTAAAGCGGTCGTCAAAACTCCAGCTGGATGATGGGAACCATGAGGAATTGAGGAAACTATATACAGGGTGTTTGGCAGAAGGATGGACATACATATACTTGTGATTGATGGGGCCATTGCAACGTGGTTGTGCACAAAAAAAATCACTTGGACCCAAAGAATTTTTTTAAGAATTTTTTATTTTAATTTTTCATATACTGCGTTTTCAAGATTTAAAACCGAAAAAAAAGAAAAATATGATAAATTCCTATGTACACCCGGAAATCATAAATTTGGTGAAGTTGGAACTGATGATTAAGACCACAGGAGGCTTACGGAACTTCTCAATGATGTGATGATGTGTAAATAAAACTATAAAAGTACGTCACAGATTCTGATACCTTATGATTCCGTTGAAATAGCATCTAAATAATGAATGAAGTGCCAAAGGTAATTCTGAGGTCCTTGAGGATCGACGGATCTCCTCCAACCTATTATCGGCTCATACAGCGATTTGGTTTTGTTCTGTAGTAATCAACGCATTTGCTCTCGGAAATCAGTTCATGTGGTAAAGTGGAAAAGAAATGTGGAAATACTGAATTGAATCAGTTAAAATTTTGTTTTTGAAGTAAATTTTATAAGTAATAAGTACCTAAGGTCAATGTAGAAAAGATTGGCATATAAAATTTTGTTCGAAAGACCGTCATATAAGTAGGTCAAGACCTCTCATGTTTATAAGTATATGTATTGCTGCGGACACACTCTTCTGCTCTACCGACTGTCTCTAATTGACGTACGTATACAAACACAAGACTTTGACGTGACAAGATAGCCTGTAGACGGTCTTACCTTATAGTCGTTATAGATGATCATCTCCATATTGACCTATTAGTTGTGTTGTGAGTTGTAATAAAGCCATCAAACAGCACAAAGGCCGGCCAGTACAGTATGTACCTTTCTGTATTTTAAAATTTTTAATATAATGGTTAGGGGAGAGTGGGGTTCAGTGGATCATGGGTCTCAGTGGATCGTTTGCTATATAGCTTTGCATGCACGCACACGCATAAGCGCTCGGGACATTGCCGCCTATGGCATGCCCGCATCGACCGAACCAGTGAGCCGCGCAGTGTCTAAGCGGGAAGTTGCGTCGCGGAGGCAAATAATTGCGAAAGTATTTATTTTCGTGTTTTTCAAAAACGTTTAGGGTCTTATTGGATTGATTCTGCAGTAGTTTTGTTAAATGTAGATGTTCTTTTCTCTAATATATGAAAAGTAATGTGAATGGTTCATTTTCATGCCAATCTAACTCAATATTTTTAATTGTTTTTTTTTTAATAAAATGTGTAGGGGATACGGGGATCAATTTGGAATGGTTTTCAGTGGACCATGATCCAATGTAACATGAATATTTGAAACATTGATCCATATATTTCGATTGTTTTTTTTATTCTAACAAGACTTTATTGAAGTAAGCTGAGTTTTCTTAAAAAAACTGATCGTATTTTGTTGCTTTAAAACATTTTATACTCATGATTCAGTGACCCCATATGATCAACAGTACCCCAAATACCTCGACCCATTAGTGGGTCACATTGATCAACATCCTTTTTTTTACCGGCAGATTAAAATAAATATAAATAAATAATAAATATTTGCGGACAAACTTACACAAATCAACCTAGTCCCAAACTAAGCAAAGCTTGTACTATGGGTACTAGACGATGATATAGATACTTATATATAGAGAAATAAATACTTAAATACATAGAAAACATCCATGACTCAGGAACAAATATTCGTGCTCATCACACAAATAAATGCCCTTACCGGGATTCGAACCTCTTTTTATTTGATATTTTAACACAAAACAGCCATTTTTGTCATTAATTTATATAATAAGTGTTCTGGGTTAAGAAAGCCCTTTTTAAGTGACATTGGGGCCTTTACATCAGTAACAAAAAAAAGTGCTCCACTGAACCCCACTCTCCCCTACTATTATTCAACCAACTTCCAAAATAGGAAGAGGTTTCCCGTTCGATTATTTATTATTTATGATGCTACATCAGAGCTCCGGTATTTTTTCATTTATAAACCGCTTTTAAAATTATTATTTTATTCGAAAGCTGCAAACTTCCAGAACGCATTCTTGTCAGAATTGATATAATTATGATGGTGGGATCTAGAAGACTATACTATCCTCAAACCAAATAGACGACTGGGATCGTATTGGTTCGTATTGGCGCTCGTATTGGTTCAGTCATCCGTTTGGTTTGAGGATACTATAGGACGTATCGACAGAGCTTTTGATAGTTAAATATTACAAGCACATGTTTTTTTTCTAATAACTCGTTCATTGGCACTCGTAAAAATCATATGATCTGTTCGTACCTAATAGGTAGGAATAATTTAAGTTTCAGTAGGTAAGTAGTATTCAATAATACCAGTGATCTTTGTGTAGGAACTATAAGTAACTATTACCTATAATTATTTGTTTTAGGGGCCGGATTATTCTAAAAAAAAATCGCAGCCAGTAATATACCTACGCAATCAAGACAAACGCCTCACTATCGTCTCACGTTGAACCGTTGCGGCTAAATACAACTTACGCTTGACTTTCGTTATCACTATCAGTTCATTACGATTCCGATAACATTGAAATATGATGTTCACATCGTGTAGTTTCTTAAAATAAATTAATAGAGATGTGTCATGAATCTAAAATGTCAAACTATGAGAGAGATGCTATGAAGCATGTGGTGTTGTGTTCCTGGTGGTGAGTAAGGTTGCCAGAGCTCCCTAGTGTGCGTTGGGAGTGAGGGACCTGCATGTCTCTATCTGCCAACACAGCGAATCCTCAAGTGAATAAAGGGTCGGCAGCGCGCTTGTGATTCTTCTGGAGTCACAAGTGTCCATAGGCTACGGTACCAGCTTAACATCAGGCAGGCCGTAAGCTTGTTTGCCACCGTCGTTGTATAAAATATATATATATATATATATGAGAGTGTCAATTGATCTGTGCCGAAAGTGTAGATAACCAATATAACCTAGTTAGTTTGAGGTCAAAGTTTGCTGGTTTTTTTTTTATATAATGCAGTTACGCCTGCTAACGATATTTATAAACTTCAAATTATGCTGGTTTGATGAATAAATAAAAATAATGAGAGGAATAACTACAACTTAGAAAAGTTGAAAAACCTCCGACATTTTTATTTCTAAGTTCAATATCTCAAATACGGCTGAACCGATTTTATTGAAACATACCTAAGAACCATCACGATCACGTCAGCTTTTGGTCCATTCGTTTAGGAGCTACGGCGCCACAGACATACACAAACACAGACAGACAGACACACAGACAAACAGACACACAAACTCACAGACACGTCAAACTTATAACACCCCTCTTTTTCCGTCGGGGGTTAAAAAGAACGGTCAGTAGCGAGTCTGACTCTATATCGGGATTTTTGATTATTAAAAAATAATAAATATCTTTAGGGATATAAATATTTTCCTGTAATATTTACGTTAATCTAACCTAACCTAGGTAGTAGTAGTAATCGTAAGTAGCTACTAAACACTAACATTTTGATACCTACCTAATTACATTGCTAAACAGACCTTCATTACATACGATGGAATCCTATTTCTTGAAGCGAAATGTGAAGCAAACTAGAATAGACCAGTTAGTAAAATTGTTGCTATTAACAAAACGTCAGGGTCGCGCCGTTGGGCTCGGCGGCGCCAACGTCTGCTCGGATGATAAATACCGATACCTAAAAGGACACACTGACGCAAGCGAATCGGGGACCGTTTTTGCAGCCGACATTATTAAGGGTTTTTTTACTGATTTTGATCTTCAGACTAAGACTTATCGACTCGACGTCCACGATGCGTCATTTGTAGGCGCACGTACTACACGTAGGCACAGTATTACAATATATGTTGTTAAACTGTGACGTAGGTTAGTACTATTATTTAGTCTGTGCTACTACCTACTACATTTGTAGTTCGGTAGGTAATCGGCAAACATTTACATTAGGTACATAAATCCCTGCTGGTTACCTAAAAAGGGTTAATTTACATTTTAATTGATTCTCCTGTTAAATTTCGTAAAAAGTTGATAAGAAATGTTCAATAGGAGGAACAAGTTGTCATGGCGATATAGGCTGTATAAGCGCCGGATTTCCTTTGAAGCCAGGGCCTTCAGCAATCTAAAGGGACAAATGTGACTACATATGTGATATTTCTTAGTATTCGCGAGATGTGCAAATGTTAGAACTTAGATCTTGTAGAGTTAAAACCCTATCGCACTAAGCTTGATGTTTTTCGATTAAATTAACGGCAAAATATAACCTTAGTATGTAGCTGAAAACAAAATTTATTTTTGTGCAAATGTGCGTACCTACACTAATTTTTGGTACAAGCTTTTATTGCCGACTACTTTTCTGCATACCGTCATCATCTACTCATTGAGAAGATTATACCGAGCCCAAACTCAACGGGGTTACGTCGGCTAAGTACTGAATTCCCATCGCCACCTTCTGTCTCCATAATCAGATCAGCTCGATGGTACCATAATATTAAATTGTCGTTTAGACTATACCTATATGTACCCAAAATTTCAGCTCAATCGGTTGAAGATATCTGCTTCAAAATTGAGTTGCAAGATTCCACCCGAACAAACATAGTTAGGTACATTGCAAGTTAATAGAAAGCTTGTAAAAAGAGCAATCGTCAGTAATTAAACAAAGGAGAGGTTCAGTTCACATCCTATTCCCTTTTATTTTTTAATAGACGATAAACTTATCAACTGATCTAACACGTAGGTCGCGCCGTGGGCGGCCGCCCTACGCCGGCGGGCGGGGAGGCGCGGGCGGGACACCACTTGTTGCCCGACGCGCCGCTAAATGCCGATTGGCACCGCATGCAACAGGTTATGCTTCCCAAGATAAGAGACCTGAATAAATATCGCATTATTTTAAGCCGCCGACTTAAACGTGGATTTTAAAAGGTAATAAAATTCTAGCAGAGTATACAGCGGATGGTCAAGTGGAAAAGAAACATTGTAATAATTGTACAATTTGATTATTGCACTATCAGTACCGTCAAATATGCCCGACTAAACAATAATAAAATATGTAATTTTGCATCTTTCTTCGGAAATACACGAATATCTCATATTTTTTATAAGGTAAGTAGTATGATTTTGCTTAACGAATCCTTCGTACTTAGTAATACGCATGTGCTCATGAGGAGAAATATTTTCTAATCAACACATACCTATTCCAAATTATTATCGAATTTGATCGCGGCTATATAACGTTATCTCTACTTTTGTCAACATTGCCCCTGTCGAATTATTGACGCAACTATAGCTCTTATGATGTTGAGACAAGACTCAGTCCAAAATTTTGGGCAAACACGGCTACGAAAAGTTTTACACAATACGGATGGGTAATGTTACCTAAGTTGTTTAAATATTTGCCCTAAGGATTTAATTACTACGTTTTATGTATCTATATTTTCATTACTTATGCACGACTTCCAACGAGATATAGTGGAACACCTAAAGCTATCAACCCAGGATGATCCTGGCTACATAGGTAACATATTTATTTAGTCAAAGTAAGTCAAATTACGTACTACAGTCCGTGATCTGTTACGAAGTTCCTCGAGCACAGTATTCGTAGTTGCGTATTCGATGCTTATATCTGTAAATCAAAACAAGAATAGTTACTTCCCAGTTGGGTGAACTTAGAAAGTTAATGATCTTGCCTGATGCCTTCAACGTTAATGGCCAATATTGACGAGAAAATATAATTCCAATTAATTTAATAAGTTTCCCATAGGCGACTGTGTCGGCTTAGTAAGCAGCGTTTACTATCAGGCAGGCCGTACAGTCGCCATCACATACACCGGAGCAAACAAGCAGCTCACAAACATCGGAACACACCTCTATTTTCAAGAGTGCCTGTGCCGATCTTTTTGAACACCTAAAGTGTACCGATTTATGTGATGGCGACTGTACATAGGTACTAGTTTGCCTCCGTCGTAGTAAAAAAAACAGCAAAATGTTGTAGGCTAATTTGATAGCAACCAAAGGGGCTGAGAAACCTTTACTAACTTTCATTGTTAACCGACTTCAAAAAAGGAGAAGGTTATATGTTCCACTGTATGTATGTTTTTTTTTTTTTTTTTATGTATGTTCGCCGATTTCTCCGTCAATTGTGGACCGACTTCAAAAAATTTTTTTATTCGAAAGAGTATACTTCCGAGGTGGTCCCATTGTCACCAAATCAGGATCTGATGATAGGATCCCAGGGGAATTGAGGGCAACCCTCAAATTTTATAGGCACGCATGTAGTGATTTCAGTATTTTCTATTATAATTCGTGTATTTTGTATGTGTATTTACCTTCGGAAATCGCAATTTTGGTGAAGTGGAACTGATACTGAAGACCACAGATGACTTATGGAACTCCTCGAAGATGTAAAGTTCGTCAAAGATTCTGACGTGATTCCGTTAAAGTAGCAACTCATGAAGTGGTAATTCTCAGATCATTTAGGAATCGACAGAACTCCTCAAATATTATCAGCCCACAGATAGCGACTTGGGTTTTTTCGGTAATAAAATAATCAACGCATTTGCTCTCTAAAAGCAGTGCATGTGGTAAATTGGAAAGGAAATGTTCATGTACCTATGTGGCTTGGCGAAGTACTAAATTGAAGTCGGTTTAAACCTTTTTTTTAAGTAATTATTTTCGAATAAACCGATTAAATTATCGTCGCATGGGTGGCTGACAGGTATATTATAATAGATGAGTACGCGTGGAGCGGCAGCGCTGGCGCCGCGCTCCGCTGCCGTGCGCGTGTCCGCCACCGCCACCGCCCGAGGCTCGCGCCACCGCGCCGCTCATGCGCGTGTCCGCCACCGCACCGCCGCCGCCGCCGCCCGAGGCTTGCACCACCGCGCCGCTCGCCACTCTCGCCAGTCTCCACTCCACTCCACTCCGAGGCGCGTGGCGGTCGCGCAACGCCTCAGCCGCTACCTCCGTATCAACTTGTATCAACACTTTTACTCGATTTAAATTCGCTACCCGTGCCCGCGCGGAACTGTCACTTTCGCTCCAGATCACCAACCGGTCCCAACTATGATAACATTGTGATTCTAACCAGTGAAGTGCACCCTTAAACTGATCGCGGCTACGTCTCAAGGTAAGTTTTACTCTTAATCAGAATCAAAATTAAGTGTACGTGTCCGTTCCGAGCACTAAGTGAAAGGTAAACTCTTTGTTGTTGAATTACGTGACTAACCCGTCCGCTAAGTTCGGGTTGCATTTAGGGCACTCGGAAAGTTTCCAATTTTGAATTGTTCTTAAGTAACTAGTTCTTGGTAAGAAATCCAGTTAAGTGGTTTATTCTAATATTTCTAATAGGTACCCAAAAAACAGAGGCTGCTTGATGACACTTAATTATGTTGGTTTCTAAAGTTAGTTACTACTTGAATAGTAGGTACCTAATAGGTGGTAACCGTTAATTATAAAACTGATTACAGTAATTACGTTATAAGGCATAGACACTGTAAAAAAACTAAATGCAATAGGTAGGTGATGCTGGGTAATGATGGGTCATGATGAGAAGACAGTTAAAAGAGATTACTTTCAAAAAATATACAATACAGATAATCTTTATTGCACACCTTAATAAAATAACACAATACAGAACACACCGATGCAATTAAGTACAGGCGGTCTTATCGCTTAAGAACAATATCTTCCAGGGAGCCATAGACATGCATAGATCCTTGAATGCTTTCAAACAAAGAAAAAAAAACAAATCGTTTCATTAATTACCGAGTTATCGCGTAAAAAACAAACAAAAAAAAATACAGACGAATTGAGAACCTCCTCCTCTTTTGAAGTCGTTTAAAGAAATAGTATTTTTCACAATCGTGTTATAATAGAGAGCTTTTTAGTCGAGTACCGTGTTTAGGCCACGAAGCTTGCTGAGTGGCCTAAGTAAGGTACGAGATTAAAAAGCTTGATTATAACATTATTGTGAACAATACTTTTTGTACGAGTTCATTAAAATTAATTTTCTACGAGTCAACTGAACTAATTAAACAAACTCGATACTGTTGAAACGAAGTGCAGCCTATCGCTCGTACGCTCGTTGATATCTTAAAAGACATGAACATTGAACGAGCGTACGACATCAACGAGTAAACTCAATAATCAAAGCGATTCTATTGGTCCAATTCATTACAGTTCAGTAAAGCAGCCACGTGATTGGTCGAATTTAATTTAGTTCTATTTTCAATTTTTTTTTGGTTGTCTGAAGCGTATCGAAACAGTTATTTCGATTGTTTCGACAGTAACATGGACTACAACTATGAAAAGAGTGACGTTGCAGTATTCTCTATGAAATCTTAGTACACAGATTTTAATCGACGAGTACAAAAAAGGTTTTAAAGCAGCATATCGTCGTCGCAGCAATCGCTACATCCAAACGCTTTTGGCTTGCACACACAATAATAAGCAAACCTTTATCCACCAATAAAGATTAACTATATATGAAATTTATGATTAAGTCGTGAACCAGTCATCAAACTCGTGGTGGATATTTCTAAATAATTCTTAACAAGTTTTCATTAAATTTGTCACCTCATGCCTTACCTATAATAAAACATGAATTGCCTACAAAATTGCATAATTTAGACTTAGTACCTAACCAAAATTATATGTATTCATTTATTTAATCAAAAACAAGTCATACGATGTTATTGTGAAAGGTATTGCGTCAAAATTCATTAATTCATGAATAGTTTAATATTTCTTATGCATACATAATGCAATAGGTACCTAGGTATTGTTATCAATATCGTTTCATAAATCATGTATCACTTTATACTACAATGAATTACTTAGGAAACAAGGTTACATACAGACATTTAAGTTTTAGTAGTAATATGCCAATTAACTAGGAGCTTGCTGCCGATAATAACTGAATGAGCTAATAAGACTATTTTGTTTAAAATGACAAAGTTTAATGGTTATACATATAGGAAGATATGTTATCTTTATTAATCGACCTATATGCACTTTACGAGGTTTCTATCACACGGAGATGCATTCCATAAGGTAGGTGCACCAAGGATGGCCCGGTTCCTAAGACCTTTAAAAACTCGCAGTTATGGTTTTCCAAACTACTTAAAATTTGGTGAGCGCATGCGTTTAAGATCACAAACAAACGTGCATTTCAGTTTTTACCCAATCGCGCGCTGCCATGTTGTAAAAAATTACAGTTTGCTGTGTCGTGTTAAAATATTGCACGTTTTATTATTTTTCAACCTTTGCATATCATCCAAAATTAAAAAAATAACATATATTTAGTCAGTTTTTTTATTGAAATTAGGTGCTTAATCTGTTTAACATCCAATTATAGGTAAATACTGTTACTTTAAATTTATTTACGGATTTTTACGCCACTTAATTGAGCTGAAGTAAGAGACCCCTAAGGCCCACTGTATATTTATGTATCCCTAAGCCTAACTAAAAGTATAAACTAAAATAAAGAACCGATTTATAAATATCATAGACATAGACATAGAAGACATAGACATAGAAAAACTTTATTCAACATCACATTTTATACAAAAGGAACAGTGTACAAATTAGACTTAGGAATAGACAAACACACTCAAACAATATCGTACGAGGCATTTACATTTTGTGATGCCAAAAAGGGGCTAGACTCAGCATACTGTTGCAGTGAGTACCTATACTGAGTACCTACACTGCAACGCTGATTTTCAGTCAGACCCTTACATATAATAAGTTTTAATTCTAATTAATATTGTCGGAAGGGAATGAATATCTTATTGGAATGTGAGTAATGTTGTGTATATTTTAAATTGTGTAATGACTGTGGTTTGGTTGTACTTGTATAAATATGTATGTTAAGTAAGCAAGTATATAAAAAATATGAAATAAAATAATAAACAATTTGAAATGACACGTATATAGTATATAGTAAGCATCAAAGATACGAGGCCAAGACTCGACCGCCCAAGGGTAGAGTTTTTTGTATCTGGAGGAGGTGTCGTTTTAATTTTAATTTAAAACTGCTCAGACAATTAATATTTTTGAGAGGTGGAGGTATATTATTCCAACACTTGGTTGCTGTGTACTTAAAACTACCCCGAAAAGCGGTCATGATACAGACTGATAAAAAAAATCTCACACATGTGTTTTTTTTCTAATTTAACAAGTTGTTGTCGTATTTTAGCAATTTTTCATTTTCATACTCCTAAGATTATTAAATCAATTTAATACCCGGCTTAGGCACCCGGTCGCCTAATAAGGCCCGTTATAAATTATTTAAAACGATCGTTTAATTAATGTTTAAACATTACTATCGCCTAGAACTAGTCGTAAAATATTTTTTTTTATTAAATTGATTTAATAAAATATTGAACCTATCCTAAAAATTATAGCTGTGGGCCATTTTAGGAGTATGGAAATGAAAAATTGCTATAATACGACAACAACTTTTTAAATTAGAAAAAAAACACATGCGTGAGATTCTTTTTATCAATCTGTATCATGATATTTATAAATCGGTTCTTTATTCTAACATAATTTTTTT
Organism: Epinotia brunnichana; assembly: GCA_963854355.1. Taxonomy (NCBI): domain Eukaryota; kingdom Metazoa; phylum Arthropoda; class Insecta; order Lepidoptera; family Tortricidae; genus Epinotia; species Epinotia brunnichana. The sequence continues at coordinate 19,524,866 of OY977942.1, read as the reverse complement.
GACATACTTTTAGTTAGGGATACATAATATACAGTGGGCCTTATTAGGGGACTCTTACTTAAGCTCAATTAAGTGTCGTAACAAACACCTAATTTCGCTAAAAATACTGACAAAATTTACGTTATTTTTTAAAATTTTGTATGATATGTAAAGGTTGGAAAATAATAAAACGTGCAAAGTTTTAACACGCCACAGCAAACTGTAATTTTTTTACAAAATGGCAGCACGATTGGGTAAAAACTGAAATGCACGTTTGTTTGTGATCTTAAACGCATGTGCTCACGAAATTTTAAGTAGTTTGGAAAACCATAACTGCGAGTTTTAAAGGTGGTTTTAGCAACCGGGCCATCCTTGGATACCTTATTCCTAAAATACTTACTGTACCCTGTCGATATTAATATCATTTGAATGCTTTTAAATAGGGGGTTTTATTACCTTTCAAATGTAATACCATACTAATATCGACAGGGTAAAAGTAAGTATCTTATAAAAGTAATAATCGCTTGAAACGAATTTTAGGAAAGGTGCGATATTTTTGACGCCGGGTGTATGTCTTTATAATGCTTTACAAAAATCATTAAGTAGATATTAAAACTATGCATGTTAGAAAACTAAGATACGTAGGTACTGTTGATTATTAGCCTGGTCAAAAATGACAAGGACATAGCCAGTATCTGGGATGAATTAACTTGTATTTACACGAGGAATAAAAATATAGAGTCTTAGCTTATTGAATTATTGTATCAGCACATATACAAAAACAGAGAATGAAACGAAAATTAGTAGCTGCTTACCGATTATCTTAATCACGGAAAAGCCAGTCATAAATGTCATTTAATTTGACTTAATCATAATAATCATTCCTATCGCCCAACCAATAAAATTGCTATCAGGAGATACCTAACTAAATATTGTTAAATAAACATCGCTGCATATGTATCTGGCAGAGATTCTAGGTCATCCTTACATTTTTAGGGTACCGCACCAAAAAGGTAAAAACGGAACCCTTATGGTGCGACTCCGTCCGTCTGTCTGTCTGTCTGTCACAAAGTTAAATATCTCAGGAACTACTAATGCTATCAAATTGAAATTTGGAATAGTTGTAAACCAAGCTAATCCTCGTGTGTGGAAAAAGAAAAATTTAAATATATATTTTTAATTTCTATAAAAAAGGACGCACAAGAGGGGGGCAAAAATTTAAAGTCTAGTTAGTAGGCCAAGTGGGATATCATATGAAAGAACTTGAATTGCACATGCCAAATTGATTTGTTTTTTTTATAGTGGTAAAATTTTGATTTACAAAGGATAATGTAGAAAAAAATACCAACCCTTATCTCCGAAGTTTAACGAAAAATTTCAAAAAAATGTATATTATTAATATTAACGTAAATATTACCGGAAAAGTATAACGAGATCTCTATATAGCGTATTTTTTTTATTCTTCAAAAATCATTTAATATTTAAGTTTGTAATTTAATACTTTTGTGTTGAATTTATTTTTCTTCTTATTTGTATGGAAGTATTCTGAAAGTACCTTCTACTCGTAGCAAATAAAAAAAGAAGTATCGAAATTGGTTCACTTGAAAACAATTATCTCTGAAAAACCAACATAGATTTTTTCTTAATAAAGCGTGGTGAAAGTTTGTACGGAACCCTCGGTGCGCGAGACAGACTTGACTTGACCGGTTTTTTATTATTATTGATGACAGATTATCAATAACAGAATAGTCTTGATGTATTTAATATGCTTATTTGACATTGTTCTCCATCAGATACAGATAATAAGTTCAATTCCATTTTATAATTATTTATAAAAAAATTTTTTGCACCATAACATATTATAGAAAAATCAGCGTCAAGTACAAATGGCGGACTCAAAACTCACTAAACATGTAGTGGGCGTCCATTAGCGTTTTTAGAAATTTTCTGACGCCCCCTCCGTGTTGAGATGTCGTGAGATTTGGCTCCTCCACCCCATCCCCGAATCTCACGCGGGATTATTCAAAATGTGTGTTTTTAGTATAAATGTGTTGGATGGTCACTGATCGCGCGTTCGACTGGCAGTGGCGCGTAAACAAACGACGGGCTACTGTGCAACTTTGCAGCGTTCGACTGGCAGTGGCGCGTAAACAAACGACGGGCTACTGTGCAACTTTGCAGCGTTCAACTGGCAGTGGCGCGTAAACAAACGACGGGCTACTGTGCAACTTTGCAGCGTTCGACTGGCAGTGGCGCGTAAACAAACGACGGGCTACTGTGCAACTTTGCAGCGTTCGACTGGCAGTGGCGCGTAAACAAACGACGGGCTACTGTGCAACTTTGCAGCGTTCGACTGGCAGTGGCGCGTTAACAAACGACGGGCTACTGTGCAACTTTGCAGCGTTCGACTGGCAGTGGCGCGTAAACAAACGACGGGCTACTGTGCAACTTTGCAGCGTTCGACTGGCAGTGGCGCGTTAACAAACGACGGGCTACTGTGCAACTTTGCAGCGTTCGACTGGCAGTGGCGCGTAAACAAACGACGGGCTACTGTGCAACTTTGCAGCGTTCGACTGGCAGTGGCGCGTTAACAAACGACGGGCTACTGTGCAACTTTGCAGCGTTCGACTGGCAGTGGCGCGTAAACAAACGACGGGCTACTGTGCAACTTTGCAGCGTTCAACTGGCAGTGGCGCGTAAACAAACGACGGGCTACTGTGCAACTTTGCAGCGTTCGCAAAGTCTCGTTAAATATAATAATATATGTATGAATTGGCCATATTTTTGTGAAAAAAACATGTTTTATTTAATATTATTTTCTCGCAATTTTTAGTCAGTTTCTTGATGAAAAAAAAATTACGTGATATTTGCCGAAACCTCAGAGTAAGATTAGGTGAGATTCGGGTCGACCCCCTCCCCCCCGTGAACGTGTCACATAATTAATGGATGCCCCCTAACTCCATTTTAAATTTTGGTTTATTTTAATTAGGTATTCGATCATGCCTATGAAGTCTAAGAACACAGTAAACACAACATAAAACTTATCCACATGCTATTCAACTCATATCCAAAGAAATCTGAAATAAACTTGTGATTGTGGCTTGGTTTGATCGCCTGAAATAGGCACAATAACATTGAGTATTGCAATTAAAGGCGAAAGTTTCGTAATGAATAACTTAGTAACGAAAACCATAATATCGACATTTAGATTTTAAATTGTCTTTCCAGTCCCAGTTTCCAGTAAAATGTTATGAGTACCTACATATACAAAAACTTATTTCAAAATGTTACAATGAACACTAACATAATATGGTAGTTGACAACAGTAAAAATAAATAATTCTTAGGTACATTACCAATAAACAAAATATACGAAAATACTTTGAAATAACATAACGCTTCTTTAACTTATTTTTTGTAAATATTTAAAGATCAACTAAATCAGAACAGAAAATCGTGACCACTTGTTCCTATTACCCTACAAAATTTATACTAACAGGTTTGTTGAATGACGTTTCATAAAAATATGCTGATTATTATTGATCAGTTCAACGTTGTCTGCATTAACAACGATGTACAAAAATCCGGACCGTCTTAAAAAAATTAAGAAAGTTCTGTTCTATTATCAAGATGTAGGTATTAAACTAAAAATAGCAAAAAGAAGCACGTCGCGTTGGACCCGCGGAAATGGTAGCTAATATCGAAAGTACCTTCACTTTCAGCTCCGTTGTAGCCTCGGATCAACCGCCATAACTGGCTCGTTTGCTGCCTTATCGACGTTCGGTTCTCACACTTACGTTTTATTATCATTACGTATTTCACGTCATCACTCCAAACGACATCTCTTACTTAGACTGTTACTTACATTAACTTTCGCGTCGAGTGTGTTAATTCATTTAATACGTTCTGTGTTCACTTCAGATCATTTTCGTTACGTTTTCTAACTTTAGACTACGTCTACTAATTTAAATTGCGTATAATTCTCTAATGAGTCAATTTTGTTTTCGTCGACGTCATCATTTTATTACCGCATCGGCGTCGATTATTAGGTACCGTTAACAAACGTAGCGATTATAAAATTAATGATCGGAATATTGCATATACCTTACTACCTTATCATGGGCTTCTATCAGAGAGTTACGTTTTGCATTTCGATTTGATATGATTGAATTTTCGCGTCCACGATCTAACAAATTATGCGCTAAATAGGATTGATGTGAAATTAGAATGTGAACGTAACTCTCTGATCGACCTTTATGGTATTGTGTATGATAGTTCCCTGAGTTGGATAGAGCAAGCAGTTCTTACGTATTTATTTATTATGTTTAATTTTTCAAAAGCGTGGCAACCTTGAAACAAAGCAACAGCATAACAATATCACTAGCATTACTTGAATTGTTTAATGTTTAGCCAGCTGATACATTTCGTATTATACGACATTCAAAACAGCTTGCGTGTACTTAAATTAAAACACAATTGATACACGTTCTTGCGTATCAACGCGTACGTTACGTTCATTCGTGTATCTACCTAACTACTTGGTTGATTTCTTTTTATCGGATTATTTGCTTAGTTAATTTTTCAAGTTAATGCCCACAAAATCTGCAAATTAGATACTTTTCCAAAATGTAATTTTATCCCAAGCAGCCATTAAAAAAAAAAAAAAAAAAATAAAAAAAAAAACATTTATTTCAGACCATACAGATCCATAGTTTTGTTAGTAAAATCTTATGTGTTATGTTAGTATTGGGAACAAAAAATAAAATAAAGTAAGAAAATAAAAGCTTTAAAAAATACATAAAATTCTTAGGTTTTCCAAAGAGTTGGCTATTGAGAGAGTGAAGAGAACACCAAGGCTACTTAACCAAGCATTAATACAATTTATTTTATTATGGTGGTGGTAAAAAATAAAAAAAAAAAACATTTATTTCAGACCATACAGATCCATAGTTTTGTTAGTAAAATCTTATGTGTTATGTTAGTATTGGGAACAAAAAATAAAATAAAGTAAGAAAATAAAAGCTTTAAAAAATACATAAAATTCTTAGGTTTTCCAAAGAGTTGGCTATTGAGAGAGTGAAGAGAACACCAAGGCTACTTAACCAAGCATTAATACAATTTATTTTATTATGGTGTTTGTAATTACTTAAATAATTACTTTTTAGATTCCATGTACGATTTATATTAGATTTGTATTGACAATTGCAAAACTATAAATAAATCCAACTTTGTAGATCACTGTCGGTCAAAGTTCATTCAGCGAACAGGTCCCGGTCATAATTTTACTTCAAGTTGATAAGCAACTTAAGATAATGCATTGCAGCGATTTATAATTTGGACTCATTGCTTATGCAACGTTCCAGTGGAGTTAGTGCAACAATGGAAGTGATTACCGTAAGTGGGCTAAGAATGGTTAGCAAGGTGAAAGTGTCTGGGCCAGTTCTTGCGAAGGTCGACTCCGAGAGACCAGCGGCCGCCGCGCCCGCCTGCCTTGCCGAACGTAGGTACGGCACTGCCTACCCAACGTCATCCGTGTTACCGTTAAATGTCAACCAAATGCCAAACGTATGATCCTTGTATTTTATGAAGCTAGCGAGATTAACCGATATGCAATTGCCTTGTTTGTATTTATATCGTGTTGTTTGAGTCGTAATGCTACTGCCTTGGTAAATGTCGATGCCTTGCTACTTGAATGTTGTTTTCATTTAATAAACGAAATAATTTAATATTCGTCATCTTGTAGCTATTAACGATTTTGTGTATTTTGCTACCGTAAATGCAAACGTAGATGCCTGTTCTTATTATTAAATCAGGTGTTCGATCGGTTCGAGTGACGCAAGCATTTTATGTTTGATTTAAAACAATGATGGTTGTCGGAGACTCGTGTAAATAGTTCAGCTCAACAATAGTTATAATGAACAGTCATTCTTTTAAATGACATTTTTAAAATTATTGCATTTTACTACACTTTAGGTACAGTTTGAAGGTTCATAATCATAATAAATAGTTTCTTTTCGGTTTCTCTCAACATGTTTATATTATTAAAAGACCTATTAAGTATTGTAGGATTTGTAGGTTATACTCGGTGTTCCCGGGAATTTCCGTTAACTTCGGCATATTTCAGAGTACATTCACATAAAAAAATTAGCATAATTATTTATTTAAAAAAAACTATTTTTTTTTTCCATTTTTGTACAAAATATTTAATGTAGCATTAACGGTTGTTGTCTTATTAAGGGTCTTGAAACACATGAAATAAAAAATATGTATGTAAAAAATATATATTATTATGTAATATCGAACGAACTCAATTTGTAAACCTTCTAGTGGTGTTAAAAAGCTGTTATGACGTCACAGTTAAGAACCATTTACACTGGTTAAATCTGCAAAACTGATTAAAATAAACATTGAATATCTTGATAACAGTAAGAGTTAAGATACTACTGTCTTGGACAAATTAACTTTATTTGATCTCAACTATGCCCCCTTGCAATTAACGGAAATTGTCAAAAACGCGTAGTATAACTGGTATTATTTTAATTAATATATAATTTGTTGTGCCACTTTTATAATGTCGTGTAATGTGATGTTGAATAAAGCTTTTCTATTCTATTCTACTCTACTTTAAACAACAGAAACCAATTTCCTACGATGAACGGCACGCGATCTCAGCGGAGCGTTCCAAAGCAAAAGCAGCCGGATACAATCTACAAATTAGGTACATTTACATGCGTTCATCTTTTAACGGCGGCAGCGATTTCAGTTGTTTGCTAGATTTATCTTTATCCTAAGGAAATAAGTAGGCAAAATTATATGTTAAAAATGTGAATTCTTTAACATTAAATTGTTAAATTATTAATTTGGTATATATAGTATCATAATAGTCATTCGTTGGAAACAATTCACACAGTCACGGCAAAAAAAGGATAAACAATTTAGTATAGGTTAAAAATATAGCCTTTCGTCGTATGACTTGGCCAAAATAGCCAAAATAGGGCAGGAATCGTAGCTTCGTAGCACCGTAGCATGCCGCGTAGCACGTGCGACGTGGCAGTGTACTCGTAGCGCTTTTAACAAATATTTGCTAGACAAACAAAACCGGCGGAACCGCGTTCGCTCCTTGGAGCAAAATACTACAATGTTGCGTATCATGGAAGTAATGTTACAATCTAACTTTTACTTAGCAAGTTATTCATAAAGAAAATTAAGTAACTACATATAACAGTTTGTCATGAAAATAAAAATCGAATGATAATTTATTAAACGGTATAGTGAAAAGGTAAATTAGACGTTCTCATGAATTATACAGCAGTGGACGTCTTTCGGCTGATAGTATGATGATTATAGAGAGCTTTACAAGTCTGACTCTACCTAATAGTGCATCGGAAAATATGAAATCTCTTTGGCACGCTTTACCATAACTAATGATTCATTTGTGCGCTCTAAATACAAGCACAAACAAACAGCTTGACCAAATTTGACTTCAGGTATATAGATTTGTTGGAATTGTGAGAGTGATGTAGGATACAGTATTTGTAGAAAAGAACTCGGTTTTTCTTTCTTTTAACTGAAGGCATAATATAATATACTATAAAAATATTTGCGGACAGTCTTACACAATATATTATAGGTACAGTCACCGGCATAAATCTTTTAACTTTAATTACCAATACAATGTACTATGCTTTTGAGACGTGGTAGGAGTTTCCCTGAAACGTGTCATTAGCGGCACGACGCGTACAGCGCCGCCGCGGCGCCAACAATTCGCCTGGCGCCAGACTAAGCCCTCCCCGCCTGTTACCACTCTACTCTGTATATTTGTAGATAGGTAGCTTCAAAATAACACGGAAATATCAATAACGTAAAGTTCAATATTTTTTATACTCCATACTATGTCACACAGGCACGGAAATACAGTTTTATCTTTCTTGTGCCCTAAAGTTATGGCTTGCGTGAGCTTCATTTCTGGATGTGGGTGAAAAAAAACCGGCCAAGTGAAAAAACTAGTTTATTCTGTGTTTTTATAGCGGCAACAGAAATGCATCATCTGTGAAAATTTCAGCTGGAACTATCACGGAACAGTGAGATACAGCCTGGTGACAGACAGACGGACGGACAGCGGAGTCTTAGTAGTAGGGTCCCGTTTTACTCTTTGAGTACGGAACCCTAATAAATGATTACCGACGTAGTTTTGGGGAACTAGAAAGATGAATCACTACCGTAATCTATGGTGGACTTAAGGCGGGGCCGGTTCACGATATTCTCTCCCTCTCACTGAGCATAAGCGTGAGCGAGATGGAAGTGCGTGTTCGGAAGTGTACAACATCACTTTTTAGTACATTTTCATTGAAATTTGGAATACTGGATAATTTATTAAAAAAATATCCGGTTATTGTGATAGAACAATAAAAAAGTTATCCTTTTCATAAAAAAAACCTAGATTTTCGTTGTAAACTACGAAATCTCGAACATTAAAGTTTATTTTTATGGTGATATTTAATATTTTTTTACAGAGTTACCAAGCCATTTTTTTAAAATGATATTCGGTTATTGTGTTTCTTTGTTTCTTTTTCAGTCTACAGTAATTTTTATGTAGTAGAATTCTTCATTATTTCTTCACACTGGAAGCTCAAAAATCAATCTTTTCGTCAGATCGTGAACCGGCCTCGCCTTAATAACTAACATGAATTTGCACCGATCCCCTTTTTGCCTACTTTAGTTCATGGTGGCTACATTAAGTTTAACGGTAAAAAAAACAATTAATAATATTTGCGCTCTGTATTTGATATGCCCATAACACTAGCATTTTAATTATTCCAAGTCGGATCATGAATTAATTACATATTATTGATTAAATAGTACGTTACACGAGTTGTATGATAACTTGACTAAGTGATTAATGACAAGATCTTCGATTTGGTTAATTAAGTACAACGCAAACAAAGAACAAATATACATATATAGTAAACTAAGGATAAACTAAACATTTCATTTGTTTAAATAAAACTAAAATTAGTGATTAATTAAATTGTATAGTCAGATAAACGACAATTGCCGATAAGATTGGTCTAAATAGTAGTATAATATTGAAACTCATGCGGTCATCTCTATAAAAACAATTATTAGTATGCGCGCTACACAGCATAGTAGTAGAGGTTCGGTTGTAAGTTTTTTCGTGGCATTTTTACGAGGCTGCGAATTGGAGCTTTTTACGCAGGTCAACCGATTTCAAAAAATGGTATTATTGGTGGGCCCTCACCAGATTTGACTTCTGACTTTGTTTCTATGTGACTTTCTGAATCGACGTGTGTAGGCATGACGTACCTACTATAACAAAGCCGCATTAAAACCGGGAAATTCGAGTCGCTGTTAGTATCGCCATCGGAAATGGCGAAAAAGTCATAAAAACACGGAGAAAAGGGCTCGAATTTCCCACGCAGCAAGATGAACATTTTAGCACATATCCATACATATTCGCCAAGTCCGAAATATGCATTTAAGTAGGAAAATTAATAAAAATAAAAACGGTCAAGGGCGAATCTGTCTCACGCACCGAGGCACACGCACAAGCGTACACCATAAGTACAGACTCAATGAAAGCGCTATTTTTGTGTTTTTTTCATTCTTAGCTTCCTAAGTTGGGCCCCAAAGGGGCCCTCAATTAATTGCCAATATCGGTGGTGAAAGTGAAAGCGCTAAAGAAGCACACTGTCCTTCTTATTATTTCTATGTCGAACAAGCGTTAGCGCGATCTATCTTACTGACAGCGACATCTATCGTGTAATTGCGTAAACTCGTATGTGACGTGTGTCTGCATACGACTGGGTGCTACATTAATTACATTATTGATGATAAATTGATAACTTGCAACCTGGTATGTTTGATTTTCAGAGACAATTCTTTATCAAGTGAACCAATTTCGATAATTCTTTTTTCCTTCCAGCATCCTTGTCACTCATTTGACAATCATTTTTGCATGTGTGTGTGAATCCCTATATTTCTATACTAGTGTTAGTGCTGCCTCTGGCGGCAGAACATTGCAGTAATGTTCCCTATTACCGTTAGCTTTTCGGTGAAGGAAAACATCGTGAGGAAACCGGTCTAATTCCAATAAGGTCTAGTTTTCCCTCTGGGTTGGAAGGTCAGATGGCAGTCGCTTTCGTAAAACTAGTGCCTATGCCAAATCTTGGGATTAGGTGTCAAAGCGGACCCCGGGCTCCTTTAGGGGCACAACCGGGAATAATAACGCTAGGAGGATGATGAATATTTACAATACAATACAACTAATATTTATTGCTCACCAGTACATAATAGACAAAACAGAGGTAAATTAAATATAAACAATGGTAGACAACACACGGTCTTATCGCTAAAAAGCGATATCTTCTAGACAACCCTTGAGTGGTGGAGACGATGCAAAATAATCACATGATTATTTTACGTTAATCTTAAGCACATATTTTAATTTTTCGCATGGTAAACATCGAAGATAAGGGGGGAACGGTATTTATTTCAACATTTTCCTTTATAAATCATAATTTTACCACTCATCCTCCTAGCGTTATTCCCTGTTGTGCCCCTAAAGGAGCCTGGGGTCCGCTTTGACACTTAATCCCAAGATTTGGCATAGGCACTAGTTTTACGAAAGCGATTGCAATCTGTCCTTCCAACCCAGAGGGAAAACTAGACCTTATTGGGATTAGACCGGTTTGCTCACGATGTTTTCCTTCACCGAAAAGCTAACGGTAAATGATCCGTACTTAAGTTCCGAAAAACTCATTGGTACGAGCCGGGATTCGAACCCACGACCGCCGCTTGACAGCCGCATGCCTGAACCACTTGGCTACCGTAGCTATAATTTTACCACAGTACTTAGAACAAAAAAAAAACCCCGACCCATTTCATATGATACTCCACATGGCCTACTAACTAGACTTGGAATTTTTGCCCCCCTCTTATCCGTCATTTTTCATAGAAATAAAAAAATATATGTTTAACTTTTTAATTTTCCTTACACGTGGACAAATATTGAATTAACTTTGTATACAACTATTCCAAATTTCTAATTAATAGCATTAGTAGTTTCAGAGATATTTAACATTGTGACAGACAGATACAGTCCATAAGGGTTCCGTTTTTACCTTTTTGGTCCGGAACCCTAAAGATATCTCTTATTTCTTAAATTATTCTTTTTAATGTTATAAATCTCAATACCTATTTCCCGCTCTGTATAACAATGTCTCAATTCTCTAGCCTAGCTACTCGATTGACTTTAGAATTGCATGCGAGCATGAACCCATAATCAATATCACTGCACGTTGGTAACATAATACTTATAGTATGGTCAATCTATAATAAAGTAGTAATAAAACAGAAATGGTATCAGTAGGTATTTGAGTTGAGTTGCCATGGAGTAGGTAAAAAATGAAACTAAGTTGATTAAATGTAAGTATTCACTGCTTATTGGCCACGCCACGGTTGTCGAATTGATAATTTAAATGTTTGTTAAATAGTCATGAAACGTTGGGTGGAACTAAATTCTTCTATAATAGGTAGGTACCTATATTCAAATTTAAAAGTTTTATTTCAGACCATGTGATCCATATACTGTTAGTAACAAAATAAACTTAAAACTATGGCAGCAATTATTATTATACTTTTTTTTTAAACTGCAGTACTTCTTGACATAAGTCAAAGTAGTTCTGACCCGCTCGATCCAGTGCCACATTATGTTGCAATTAAATCTACCAGCCAATACATTCAGAATGCCGTTTTGACTTTCCCTGACGCGACCCATCAGCGACGTGGTTTTCTTTCGCATTATGGCGTGAAAATCGTCCGTGAGCGTCTCAGCAAACATGTCCGACGCACTGCACCACTTCGGGAGTCTCAACAGCATTCTGAAGGCATTGTCACACCGAACCCACAGACCGCTAGAGTAAAATTTGGCTATACGCTTTGAATAGCGTTATTTTAACATTAACTGAGCATCTAGCGAATCTGCGAGCCAGCATATTACTCCTCACCGACAACGCCCTATGCTCTCTCTCGATATCACTATCATCACACAGGTCCTCCGTTATGATGTGGCCTAAGTACTTAAAGCGGTCCACCACCTTGAGTACAGCCCCACCCAGAATCACTGGAGGGATAAAATACGGCCTAATTTTACCCGCTTTAAACACCATTATTTCGCTCTTTACACGAGCCCGTGTGCGGCCGCATACTCCTCACACTTGGCCACTAGCTGTCTAAGGGCCCCTATAGACGGACTTAGCAGCACCATGGCATCTGCGTAGCTTATATTGTTGACACACGTGTTTTCGATATAGCATCCGGCATGCATGCTGCTGAGCTCGCCTATAGTACTCCACATTCCAACCTATATAATTTGTGGACAAAGTCCTGGCCCATCTCACCTGGTTTAATTGGTTTTGGTTCCAGTACCTCAACGAGCCTTTACAATCACCCGGAATACCTGTTTCCTCCAGTTTTGCCCAGAGAATATTGTAGTCCATTCTATCGAAGGCCTTGGAGAGGTCCAGGAAGCAGGCATAAATCGGTGTTTTTCTAGCCGTGTAGTACCCGACAGCATGCTTCTTGATGCTTATATGATGTGTTCACAAAAATGGTGCACTTTTTTTTATTATTTATTTATTAAAAACAAAAAAATACATGAATAGTTTGATACATACTCGTAGCTCCACAAAACTAAATTTTTCAGTTTGACTGTGGAGTCAAAATTACAGTCTCATTTCTCTTTAACATAACATTGGGGTATCACATGAATGCCCTATAATACTTAAGCACGTATTAGGTTGGAACTTTTAAGGCTGGAAGTGAATGCCAGGGTCGCATATTCGACAAGTATAAATCCAATCATTCGCAACGATTTGGGTTGGAGAACTTCTCAATTCTTGTCTAGATATAATGTATGACGTGACGTCATATATTATAGTCCAATCATTTTCTGTCCTGTCTTCACTACACTACTGTTCTTTGCTCAAAATATCAGGCGTGCCACGCTCAGCTCTACTTATCCTTGGTGGCGGGAACTAACATGGCAAACTTGTAACTCTGAATTGTGGCATCGATGCTAAAGTATTTACTACAGACTACAACACATTTTGGATTTTTTATTGTCCCTAAAACGAAGGTCGCCCAATCGGTAGTTTTATATTCTGCAGATATTTATGAGTTTTATGACCATTATTTTTATTGTCGTCATCATCGTATCTGCCGAAAGACGTCTACTGTTGGACATAAGTCTATCCCACCGTTATTTGACTTAACGAAAATAATATACTCAACTGAAAAAAATATTTTTACAGATCTGAAAATGCCCCAATGGGCCAGCGCGGAGGGCGGCGGCTCCGAAGCAGAGTCGCCAGAGCAAATGGTGTGCTGCGACGACGACGAAGCGTCGGAGTATTATGAGAACAAACCCGATATAGCTGATATGAAGATAGAGCAAGCTGGTGGTGAGTACGTACCTATTAAGTATAATATTTGAGTCATTTTGATAACTAAAGGATGACTCACGCTAGAACGGGCCGTGTCCGGTCCGGACCGTTTTCTAAGAAAAACGACGGCGTTTTTGCGCGGTCGAGCCATACCCAAGCCTCGGCTGTGGCTCGGCTGGGCATGCGTATGGCTCGGCAAGGGAGGCCTTTGCCCAGCAGTGGGACTCGCTTTTTCAAATGCTCTCGATTCTGAGCAGTCTCTTGCCATTCTTTTAAAAAGGAGTCTAGCTCGTCTCTCCATCGCCGACGAGGTCTGCCACGTCTCCGTTTCGAGCTGTCGGGCTGTAAATTAAAGTAGGTAGGTAAAAATATAGTAGGTACAACTTAGGTTTTAGAGAGTCGCGTTTAGTTTCTGTCGCTGGTAGAACTTCAATATAAATCGTTCAAAGTATATTAGCTAATAAACGTTTAAAATCAACACTTTAATGTTTCTATAGGAGGCGAACGGCACGAAGTAGATAAGGGTATTACGAAAACCACCCATAGCTGTGCGTACTAAATCGATTAGTCTGCACTCGTGCTCTTACGCAAATGGTTTATCAAGCGTGCAGTCATGTCACGTAATGTAAAGTTTTGTAGAACATCTCGCTCGTTGCACGACTTGCTTGAGAAAGTGCTCTGTAGGATGCCATGACTCGCCAGCCGGCTTCAGGGATACAGTTAACGTATGAGCACTCCTCTTGGCGCAAGACTAAAGTCGCCTGACACCCAAGTGTGTTATGAGATGGGCCTCCATTTTGTAACTAAAAGTTCAGTTTTATTTGATACCATTTCGATGGCAGTGTTGTCAATATAAGCGTGTCACGTTCACACATAATTATGCAAGATTGAACACATGGTCCAAGACAATACCTACACATAATATATGATTATGCTGGAACGAGCCTTATCCGTATTGAGAGTCCAAGACGCGTTCCAGAATTAGCCCCCTGCTTAACGTTATATACTTACCAACTTATTTAGAACTTTGCCGTTGCTGCTAGAGGGTAATTTCAACCATGATGCGCAGGCATATTGACAAGGTTAAAAGTGGCCCTTAAATCTGAACCTGAATCTGAATCTAGGAGGTATAGGCACATGTAGATACCTAATGAGATTGCAAATGAGTGCAGTATGCACTTGCTTAGTTAAACCTCTGCATAGAGGGTGTTATTTTTTTGTGAAAGCAATCGTAGGTACCTACATGTAACTGAAATAGTGAAACTTGATTCGAAAAAAAACTCATAAGTTAACAAGTAATTGTGTTCACAAACGGTTTATATATCGCATAAGGTAGGTATACCACCCAAGATGCCAGGAAAATTCTCTAACCTTCACGTTTACTTTTACGAGTACGTAGTCGTGCATTAGTTTCGCATGGAAACTTAAAAATATACCTAATCGTCGATTACTGACGTGTTTTGCGTGTCTACCGAGCTACCTAGTAAGCATGTTGTGACGTAGGAAAGGGATTTAGGACGTCAGATGGCTGATAAGATATGCTCTATCCTTCTTAACATAATACACACGAATAGTGTTTTTAAATAAAATTCACTTTCATAATATTATTCATGCATGCTCGTCGGTTTAGAACATACCTATTTAATTTATATGTTTCTTTATCACGTGTCGCAACGAGCGCCCATAAATAAGGCCTAAATAATCTACTTCGATTCGAGTCAAGTGAAATCAAAAGAACCGATAAATGATTACAGGTCAAATGCATTATCAAGTTGTAGTTGTTAATTAACTCATTATCATTACATATTCGTATGCAACGATTATGTTAACCATTTTTGTAAGTTGGCGTGCGGTCGAACAATTATTGCCCGATAACTGGAGGCAGGCATTGTACATATTTACCTTATCGTAACGTGAAATATGAATAGTTAATACTACATCTAGGCACTTAATTATTAACAATCTGGTTTGATTGTGATTTGTAGATAGCAGAGTAACTTTCGAATAGTTTTTATAGTTACTAAAGGTTGACTAGTAGAGAATGCCTGAAGGCATGAAGTCCGCTAATTGTACCTACTTTTTTTATTTGTGCAATAAAGTTCAAATATAGGGTCGTTTCGCCGGTTAGCGACCACTTAGCCTAGTTGCTCACTTTAGATTAGTAAAAATATACCTATTCAATATACACACATAATAGATGGTATTCGTAAAGGCTCTAAGTATAGTCAAGTTTTGAAACCTACAATAAAATATAGCACTTTCATCCATAGATTAGGAAAAAATATAGAAAAGGTTACAAAATAGCGAATTCGCTAGATAGCGACCGCTTTAGTCGGTTTGCGACCACCTGTTAGCTAGTTGGCGACCACTTTTGCAAATAGTGTTTAAGTAGTTAATAAAACGATTAATCATCATCATCATCATATCAGTCGAAAGACGTCCACTGCTAGACATAGGCCTCCCCCAAAGAGTGCCACAATGACCGGTTTTGCGCCACCCGCATCCAGCGGATTCCTGCGATCTTTACTAGGTCATCAGTCCACCTTGTGGGGGTATATCCACTCTGCGCCTCCCGGTACGTGGTCGCCATTCGAGAACCTTTCCGCCCCAACGGCTATCGATTCTACGTGCAATATGCCCCGCCCACCGCCACTTAACTTTAGCGATTCGGATGGCTATATCGGTTACTTACCTTGGTTATGTTGCGGATAGCCTCATTTCTGATGCGATCACGCATAAAAACTCCCAGCATAGCCCTCTCCATTGCCCTTTGGGTGACTTTTAGCCTTCTTATGAGGCCCATAGTAAGCGACCACGTTCCAGTGCCATACGTCATCACTGGCAACACACACTGGTCAAAGACTCGCCATGAGACACTGCGAAATACTTATTGGACGAAAATATGTGCCATAGCGTAGCTTCCCGAACGCTACCCAGGCGAGTCGGATTCGACGATTGACCTCTTTCTCTCAAAGTTTGACCTACCTAACTGCCCTTATACCACTACAAATAGGAGTGTAGACTAACCATTTATTATTAATCCAAAAAAAGAAGGCAAAATGATAAGCCTAAGTGACGAAAATCCCATTCATATATCTCCAAAAATTACGAAGCTACAACCGTTTTAATATTGCTTGTTAGAGAGAGAAAACGCTAGTGGATCGTGACGTCACAATCCCCGAGCATCATAGTAAATGACAATCATTTCATATGAAGGTGCGTTTTGCGGAAAATGGATAGAATACACCCCCTCTAAAAACTTTGGATACTATAACTTTGTGATTACTTAATCCCCTGCTCTTTTTTTTCTCCATTTGACGTTACATTTAATCCTTTTTCGAGAAAATTCATCATTATTGGTCATTTTATTTAGTGTCTACACCCCTAAATTGTTACTCTTCTAAATCTACTTTACATTGCTGTGTCAATGAAGAATAGAATCGAAAAAAGCGCGACTTCTCGCTCACACCATAGTGCTTTTATATATATTGATATTACAGTCACACATGTCATTCATAGTAGGTATCTAAATGCCACCTTTTTATAAGCTTTTATTTAACTTTTAGATTATATTCTACTTACACTAGCGTCTGCCCACGACTCCGTCCGCGTGGAAATCGTTTATATCGTAGCTTTATACAAACTTTCACCCCCTTAGGGGATTATTTCGGGGATAAAAACTATCCTAGGTATGTCTCTTCCCGGGACTCAAACTATCTCCATACCAAATTTCATCAAAATCGGTCCATTGGTTTAAGCGTGAAGAGATAACAGACAGACAGACATAGACACTTTCGAATTTATAATATAATTATCTCATATAAATTATTTATTATTATATAATATAATATATAATTATATATTATTATTATATTATATATACTATGGACATAACATGGATTGGCGCGGTTTAAATACCGACTCAATTTGCTAGCCAAGCTAAATATCGCGGGTGCCGCATAAGAATCCATAAGGAAAGAAAAAGAAAACGATGTGGTCGCTATCCGACTTCTTTGGTAATTATGTATTTGGGTACGCGACCACCCCATTTTATTTAAATCTATTTTTAAATATGCCGAATTTCAACGAAATTATTACAACAGCTTAATCATTTAAACGATCAATTAACTAATTTCAGCATAATAATAAAATTAAGTGACGTAACTAAAGTTTTCGCGCCAACTGTCGCGTTATTTTTTTTACAGATTCACTGCACGTCAACACTTTTCGGAAGCAATGTGTGAAATGTGTGAATTGAGGTTATTTTTTCTTGCTTTGGATTAAGCTTTGGGTTTTAAAGTGTATTTATTCTTATTCTGACACTATTCAAGAATAGTTGATAACTAATTATTTTTCTGTTGGGTTTGTAGAAATGTTAATATCTTTAATTGAAGCAGCCTAGTCCGTCAAGTGGTCGCTAACCGAAGGTGGTCGCGTTACCGGCGAAACGACCCTATATATATTTTTAAATAAAGTTTCCCCTTTATTTAGGTAAGTAAGTAGTGTTAATTTCCTTACAAATATGCTTTTTTGCGTAGCTACAAAACAATGCTTTTATTATTGTCTAACTTGACAAAATCGATAAAACGCCCATAATAATTAGATACCGATTAGGTATATACTAGACGACCGGTTAGCCTACGAAGCTGGAGGTCCTGGGTTCGAATCCCGGTAAGGGCAAATACCTATTTGTGTGATGAGCATGAATATTTGTTTCGGAGTCTTGGATATATTTATATCTACTAAATATATCGTCGTCTATGAAATAGTTCGATTTGTGTAATATTGTCCTTTAATATTAATTTATTTATACTTTAACCTACCTTAACATTTTCATACAAAACGACTAATGCAAAAATTAATGCAGTTCCAAATTGCAACAACAATGTAAATACCTATAAGTATTTGTTTTATTTCCGGGGATTAGGTATGTATGTGAATTGCATAGGTACGTAGGTAGGGTACTTGCCCTAAAATTATGTTTATGGAAACTTTAACTTTAACATAATACTGCCGATTTTTAGAACCTAGAAATTTAATATGTTTAGCATTTGTTTGTGCATAATTTGTTAGGTACGAATTTTTTAAGTGTATTTTAGACCTATGTTCGTGTTTTTTTTTCTATCGAGCGAAAGTCAAAAACTCAGGATTTGAATAGCTATAGTCCCTCGAGAAAGGCCTCAAGATTGCTAATTACATAAATAAAGGCAACCGTAGTCGGCCGCAGTAGGGACCACTTATTGAAATGGGGTATCCCGAGGGCCTACCGCGAACGGCATTCGAAGTTTTCCCTCTCTGTCGCACTTACGTACGAACTCGTAAGTATGCCAGAGAGGGGAAACTTCGAATGCCTTTCGCGGTAGGCCCTCTGAGCGGCTCAAACGCCCGGTGTATGTGCGGGACGACCCCTCAAACCATGGCACATATGCTGTCGTGTCCGGCGTGCCCGTACACATGCTCCACACAAGACCTCCGGGACGCGTCAGATAGGGCTTTAGCAGTCGCTAGTTTCTGGTCCCGCACAATCTAAACCCAGGAAATAGGGAACCATCGACACGAGAAGAAGAAGAAGAAGGGCAGCCGTATTATGATCCAAACAAGCGCTCCGACTTTTTTTTAATCCGTTTTCTGAGCCTACGTCGCCTCAAAAAGTTAAAACTAGCTTGGCTGGTTTGAGTATTTAAGAGGGCGCTCGTTTTTTGGTCAGGAATAAGCGAGAATGACGGATTTTTGACGTTGTAATTCTAAGAAACGGAGAGCTTTTTCTAGATCCTGATTACTTATTTGCATAGGTAAACTCCTCATATTGGTCCTAGCCGCCTCCAATTTACGAAGAACTGAATACTTTAACCGAAAATACCCGATTACCGACAGTAGTTTTCTGAAGAGAGCGCAGAGTCATAAGTTTGAGCCCCTAATACTCCATGATGTTATATGAGAACCTACTTGTTTTTTTCTATTTTCACTAGCGTAATATGTTGCCATTGCGCATAGCCGCCTCGAATTTTCCTTATTCTGCACGTATATATATGTAAACTGTTCTCAATTACACCATATTTGTCAACAAAATCGTACTGAAAACTCAAGGATTTTCTCATTATTGTTGAATAATTTTTGTATTGAATCTTACACAACATTAAAGTTCATGCTTGTACCAACAAGATCCAGTCCAAAAAATATAACTTTTGTCAAAATTTATATTTATAAATAATTATTCAAAACTAGTATAAATTTACCGTCGCGCGGGAATATATCTCAGTACCGGCTGAATAGCCCTCCGAGACAGACGTGTAGTGTGTTTATTTGTGGCTATTCACGAAGCTAACCGGCCACTCTTCAGATAAAATAATATTATTTTGATCTCCGACTAGGCATAGTTGTTACCAACCTCGGGGTCAAACTATACTGGGGATACATTCGTGAGGCTAATCGAGACAAGTTATGAATTGCATAGCTGCCATATATGACGTAGTGTAGCGAAAAGGCTCAAACCCACCGGATACGTAACATTTAAAATTGAACCTTCTACCTAGAACAAAAGGCATACATTTCAATGGTGATGTCTTGTGGGTTGGATCCTTTTGTCTAAACTACGCGTTCTATAGTCAATTATTATTGTACGAGTGATCGTGATACTTGATAGATTTAATTTATTTACTTGTTACTATCAGTCCACCTTGTTAGTATGTATGTATGTATGGGAGTTTGGGTGAAATCTTCAAATTAGGTACAATTGCGTATCTTCGGTGACATAATATCATAGAGCTGGTCTGATGATGGAGTCGGAATAAGGTGGCCATAGCAACTCCTAAACTCAACAAGATAAAGCCATCGAATTTGGGCTCATTTATTTGGTCATGGCACGGCAAGACTTTGGTGCTGGATGATTTCCAGAGTCTGATGATGGAGCTATAAGGTGGTCATGGAACTCCTAAACTAAACTAGATAAACCCATCTAGTTTGGGCTCATCTGTTTTGTCTTGGTAAACACTTTGGTGATGGATGATTTCCAGGATCTGATGATGGAAGGTGGTCATGGGAACTCCTAAACTAAAATAGATTGACCTATCTTGTTTGGGTTTGTGTGATTTGTCTGTACAAGTACCCACGAACCAGCGACATAATATGCAGGGTTATTGAAAATAACAAGATGGATATTTTTTTTTTTAGAAAACAAGCTTATATGGCGTTTGTTAAGTACAGCACGATCCTAACTTGCATTTAGTTATTATTTTCGTTTATATATAATAATAACACACACCGGGGGTTTACACTGGAAAGGGAGATTTTTACGTGGTTTTATTACATTTCCGAGTCATCATCATCATCATCATCATATCAGCCGAAAGACGTCCACTGCTGGACATAGGCCTCCCCCAAAGAGTGCCACAATGGCCGTTCCTGCGCCACCCGCATCCAGCGGACTCCCGCGACCTTTACCAGGTCATCAGTCCACCTTGCGGGGGGCCTACCCACGCTGCGCCTTCCGGTACGTGGTTGCCACTCCAGAACCTTTCCGCCCCAACGGCCATCGGTTCTACGTGCAATGTGCCCCGCCCACTGCCACTTAAGTTTAGCAATTCGGAGGGATATATCGGTTACCTTGGTTCTGCTGCGGATAGCCTCATTTGTGATGCGATCGCGCAGAGAAACTCCCAGCATAGCCCTCTCCATTGTCCTTTGAGTGACTTTGAGCCTTCTTATGAGGCCTATAGTAAGCGACCACGTTTCCGTGCCATATGTCATCACTGGCAACACACACTGGTCAAAGACTCTCGTCTTGAGACACTGCGGAATATTGGACGAAAAGATGTGCCGTAGCTTCCCGAATGCTGCCCAGCCGAGTCGGATTCGACGATTGACCTTCCCTTCGACATTTCCGAGTATCACTCTTTATTTCGAAATAAATGTTAAAACAACCGGCCAAGTGCGAGTCGGACTCGCGCACGAAGGGTTCCGTACCATTATCTTTATCTAAAAACGGCAAAATATATATATCTAAAATCACGTTTGTTGTATAGGAGCCCCCTGTAGCCTAGTTAGTAACTTGGTAAGTGACTCTGCCTACGAAGCTGGAGGTCCCGGGTTCGAATCCCGGTAAGGGCATTTATTTGTGTGATGACCACAAATATTTGTTCCTGAGTCATGGATGTTTTCTATGTATTTAAGTATTTATTTATCTATATAAGTATGTTTATCGTCGTCTAGTACCCATAGTACAAGCTTTGCTTAGTTTGGGGCAAGGTCGATTTGTGTAAGATTGTAAAAGAAAAAGAAACAAATAAAAACTAAAATAAAAATAAAAAGATGTATTCTGTTTTTTAGTATTTTTTGTGATAAATAGCGACAACAGAAATACATCATCTGTGAAAATCTCTATCTATCACGGTTCATGAGATACAGCCCGGTGACAGAAGGACAGACAGGCATTCAGACAGACAGACGGACAGCGGAGTCTTAGTAACAGGGTCCCGTTTTACTCTTTGAGTACGGAATCCTAATAAGTGACATAGGTTTTAGGCTCAGAACATAAAAAAGGGAGAAGTGCCGTACTGCTTAATTTCAACCAAAACCGATGTCCCCAGTTTTCTCCCACCGCAGCGCCCACAGGCACACACATTGAACCGTGTAAAAACAAAGACTCGGGCGTTGCCAGTGAGTCTACGGCAACATGCAAACAAGGGCTGTGATTGGCTTAAACGCACTACACTAGGGGGGCGACAAACGTTAAAATTATGTTTTATCGACATTGATATTAAAATTAATATTATGTTATGATATTGATGGGTAACAACTTCAACAACATGGTAAGTTTATGTGGTCGTATTTAAACTTTTAGCTACAAGTTTAAATAACACGGGTTGTTAACTTACCATAAATCGCAAAAGTAAAAAATATTGACGAATACCTACAGAGTAACATAAACGGCTTTTTATAAGTTCGTGTTCACATTCATTTAAAACTCTGGTCACATCGATATTTTTGACCTGTAGGTACCAGGCCGATCCGACTCGCATTTTGGCGCGAAATAATATGTCCATTACTCATATTACGAGATTTAAGGCTAAGGGCGAGTAACCACCAAAGATGTGCGAAGATGTGTTACCATACATTTTACACCAAGGTTTCAAGCAAGCGAGGTGTCAAATATTCGAAAAGTGTACGGCTCTTATTAAGTGGTTGGAAACATTTTTCTTGAAAATGTTACGAACACATTAACTCTTCTCTGTACAGGAAACCAGTTAGGACCTCTGCCAGTAGCATCTATCCATTTTTTTAGTACCTACTCGAATTCTTTGGAAAACTGTAATAAGAAACCGAGATTTCTTCTTCAATTATCACATTTCAAATGAAAGTAAAAAATACTCATTTAAAATAAATTATTGGTAATAATATCACATTTTAAGTTGTTCTGAAGCCATTTGCAACTAAATTATATACTTGTATATACAATTTTAATATGTCTATTTACCGTTCATACTGCAACTTAGTGAAAATCTTATTAGTAGGTACCGTAAACATTTTGTGCCTTTTAATCTTATTAGTATGTTATTAGTTACCTTTAAGATAGGCACCCAACCAAAACAAGTAATTAAATAAAATAAAACAGCGAAAGTAGTCGAAATAAAATAACTAGTATGATATCGTCCTTCTATTTTATCGATTACGCGTAAATTGTAACTGCACTTTGGCACCGCCCTAGTTTGCGACGCCAAGCAGCGGCCGTACCACTAAAAAATTCAAGCATCGTCCATATCCATAGTGGTTTAATACATTGCGCTGTGGTTTACTGTATTGAACGTTCAATGTGCACTGAGTGCGGTCTTGAGGAGACATAAATCCACCAAATACGTACCAATAGACCAGCTGAAAAGGAGGAAAAGGATATATGTCATCTCAATACCGACAGTGAAAACTGCTTTTGCGCGAAGACAATATGCCACCCTATCTGGCAAACTCTACAACTTAATAAATAAAGAAATTGATATCTACCCTACCACAGCACATAAGTGTAGAACTAGAGTGACTGCGTGGCTGAAAACGAAAACCTACGGCGACCTGGAAAACATTATACTAAATACTTACAAGAACCTATAAATGCGAATCAAATAATGAAACCACACACACACACACACACACACACACACACACACACACACACACACACACACACACACACACACACACACACACACACACACACACACACACACACACACACACACACACACACACATATACACATACACACACATATACACATACACACAAACATACACACACACACTCACACACACACTCACTTGCATTACAAATATATACATATATTACCCACATTCAATTACAGACTCCTTCAATTGTTCTTGTTTCTAACTTTATATAAATTGTGTACTCCTAGAACATATTATAGAATTAATTAAGTAATCATTAATATATATTAACTACTTGCATCGATACCTGCATATGGAAGAGCGGTGCCCCTTAGCACAGGTATTACTTTTACTTAAAAAGGGACACCAGAACATGTTAAATTAGTAGGTACTTCAGAAAACGAATAAATAATTTTTCATTTTCATTTCATTTTCAATGTACAACGCATAGAACAAAAATATGCTTTTTCGTTCGATATGTTAGTTCGATCCCGAGAAATGATGCGGCGTTGCGTTTATTTATTAAAATATTAGTTTTTACTGACTTAAGTGAAAATACTAATACTCACATGTGGTGCGTGACTCCACCATTCATGTAGGTTTTAGTTTCATTCCTTCTTTTGCATGTAACCACGCTACAATTC
Source organism: Epinotia brunnichana (assembly GCA_963854355.1). Lineage (NCBI taxonomy): Eukaryota > Metazoa > Arthropoda > Insecta > Lepidoptera > Tortricidae > Epinotia > Epinotia brunnichana. The sequence continues at coordinate 19,500,630 of OY977942.1, read as the reverse complement.
GGCATTTTGAGTAAACGTAAAAAAACATTTCAGATTCACCAGATTCAGAAACATGCGGTGGGCAGTGACATGCCCATTTGGCCATGTCGCACCGACACGCGCCAAGCCCCCGTTTCATATCTATTCATTTTTATCATCTGAGGTTTTAGGCTTTTGAATAAAATCACGCATTAATTAATTGTATTCTAGATAAAAAGCTGAGTTTGTATAATTTATAATTTTCAGTTCCTTTGGTAAGAAACGGACATAGCAATTTTTATAAAGGGCCGTTTTTTTTTACTGTACATAACAAAAAAAAAAATCTTCAAGAAATGAATACGTAAGTACCCAGTAATTTCCTAGTAGTGGGTCTACTGGTATAATTTCATTACATTACTATATATAAATAAGACTCAGATAATATGCAAACTATTAATATCCGTAAAACAAATTATTATTCTTATTACTGACAACTTTAAAACTCGTTAGTTTATTTTATACTAAAAAAACGAAACTAAATATACTTTGTCATATCATAGTATTGTAATACAAATAGAAAACTTGTGCTCAAAAATCAAATACTTACTTTATTCAAGTTATCTAACTTCGCTAACATGATGTTCTAGAACATCATGTTAGCGAAGTAATACTTACCACTTTTTAGTGCAAGTATCAATATCGGTCACGGAGTGAATTCCAACGGTGCGCTATACAGCTATTTGCATCGGCAAGCTCCGCGGTTAGTTCTATCCCGATCGCACTTACATATAGCTAGAAAGGGACGGCACCCGCGGCTGGTGCGATCTCGCTGTGCATGTGGGAGTTAGGTACGTTTGTGTGGGTGGTAGTAGTATTTACACACACAAACGCACTACGCGTGTCAAAATACCGAATTCTGAGCGAGCGCTTTTTTGAAGAGCACTCTTAATAGTGATACGTGTGTCGGTGCCCGTCGAGATGCCTATCCCAGATAAAAGTGACATTGGCATTTCATACAACCTCATGAGGCCGCATCTGGGTCGAACAAGAATTGGTTCACAGCCGGTGTAACAACGCGCCTTTTACTTACATCAATAATTTAGAAACCCGCTTCGGTGCGTTGCGTATACATATATATAGTTAGGTAAGTTATACCTACCTATCTTTAGTTAAATGGCATGATTCTAATCATTTACTACGTAAAGATAGTGTACACTACGAGTTTTAATCTACGCTAGGTACCTACTTACATTGCAATTTAAAACACCCGCATGCTTGTTATTAAATAGACAGGAAGGTTGTAAGTGTTCCTAATAAACACTATATACCTAATAAATAACACGTTTAAAGAAGTGTCGGTTTTTTTACAGTACCTATTTTTTAGCTATTGCCTAATAAAACAATTTGTTAGACATGGAATCCAAGTACTACAAAAATATGTAGGTACCGTAAAACCACACAACTATAGTCCAAATCAATTCTCATATTACTTGCTCAGGTGTGACTATTTTCGTGGTGAACTTAAAAAGATAGGCAATATAATAACACAAATTTAAATAAAAACGTATAAAATCACTATTACGATGAAACGAATGAGTTTACTTTTGGACAATAGTTGGGTTAGTAGACTATAGTTGTATGGTTTTACGGTACGTTAATATAGAGTTAGTACAGATAGTCTAGTCTAGTACCTAGCCCTTACCGGGATTCAAACCTCGGACCGTCAGCTTACGGACCCACTAGGCTAAAAAATGGACCCACACAATGGACCCACCATACATTCATCTCATTCTACCGCATAACTGCGTCCTGCCCTGCGGCCATGATGGCGGATTGTGCAGACAGATTTCAAATTGGCCACAAAGTGTGCGTCCTTTCGCAGGCACTATTTGAAAGTACAAATATTCCATCGTTTCAGAATTTTACGACAGCGGCAGCGGCAGCGATGAGGTGGTTGTCCGGCGAGGCTGCCGCACGCGGCGGGCAGCGGCCGGATCCTCCTCATCCGGCACATCGGCCTCCGGGCAGGGCTCCGGCACGGGCCGGCGCCGGCGCTGCGGCATCTCCGCCCGAGAACGCAACCTGCGGCGGTTAGAGAGCAACGAAAGGGAGCGCATGCGGATGCATTCACTCAACCGAGCTTTCGAGGTAAGAACATTTCTCTCAAAATCGCCTGGCCAATGTAGGCCAACAGGTCGAGATGCGGCTATATGCTAGAGTGAGATAATACCTAGTAGTTCGCATTGACTCTTCATAAAATAAAATATAAAAATATCCTCTTCGCTGCGCTCTGCCGATTCGCGCTGGGCCTAATTCTGATACCAAGTGCAAATCATTATGGTTCATCCTATAGTAATTTAAAATTAATATTTTAATTTCGGATTGAAAATTCATAGACCATGTGGGTAAGATCATTCGTTGCGTGTTAAAATAATCTACGAGATAAATGCAATCGTAACATTCGTAACTACATACGTGTGGTTAATGTAATGCTTGTTCTATAGTAATGTGTTTCGTTGTATTATTTCAGGACCTACGGCGAGTAATTCCGCACGTGAAGAAAGACAGTAGAAGCCTTTCAAAAATAGAAACCTTAACTCTTGCCAAAAATTACGTTAAGGCCCTAACAAACGCCATTTGCTCTATGAGGGGCGAGGAGCCTCGTTACAAGTGAGTTATTGAAATTATTTACAAATTCCGTTGGTGTTAAAAAAATATAAGTTGGTAGGTACTTACCTAATCTACACACCTAATAACTTGTAAAAGCGTTGCATTGTAGTAGTAATTTTAGAGGTTTTCGAGAGTGGATATTCCAAAAATGATGACTATATTGATTTACGGTGTCTCTAATAATGTTGTCTTTAGAACGCAAGACGTCCAATAACTAAAAGGTCCAAAATGGCGGCCACTTCTCCCAATTCTAATTGGAAAGCAGGTTATACCTATGGTTCTTTCTTGTGTGATCAAATTATCCTCACTACAAAAAACTGCACTCGTCATTTTTAATACCTAATTCCATGTAATTTTGACGACAGCAAGGATTTAAAATCCGATGAAATAAATGTTCATACTATGTCTAACGCGAACGTTTTAAAATTACAGTTTCAACAGTACCGATGAAAACGTGGAGCCAGTATTTGTGTTGAGCCGCGAAGAGCAGAACAACAATGAACCAAGTGACGATGCTGAAGAGGAGACGTCGAGTGTCAGGCCTTGTCCCTGACCCCACGGATCGCGGAACCCTCGTCGCTCTGTCAAACGCTGCCTCGCCTAAGCTGTCTCCACTATGCTCTCGATTTAACTATAGGTACTTCATTATAATCTATCTAGCCGTATAATAGCCGGAATAAAGCAGGAACCTTTAATCATCTCTGGGTTAGGACAGACAGTAGGTATGCTAATATTTTAATAACGGACGGAACAACGGGCTATGGCTAAGATAATAATAAATAGAACCAGTTAAACTTATTGACTGAAGCTCAGCAGGGAGAACTTTGTATTGCTAAAGAAAATCTGTCGCGCAACATAAAGCCTTATGTGTCAACGTGGCTTCAATCTTGTGTAAGCCGGCGCTACAGCAGTAATGCAGGAAAAATTACATATGATCTCCCCAGAGGGAGCATATCCCGATATCGCACTTGCTTAAGTATGTAATATGACCTTTTATCACCTCAGTAAGTTCAAACCAGCCATAGTACGTTAAAACCTAATGCGACCCAATTCAGACCCATGATGACTGTCAATTCGATATTCCATGGACGTGGCACTGTTATAACCTCAGAGCATAGAATACTAGAGAGAGGACAAGCCGCCGGCGGCCGTGTCGCAGCTGTATGCTCAATGGGCATACACTGCCATACTGTGCACGTGTGCTGATCGCAGAGAATATAACGTTTTTTCCCAAAATGCCTGATATGATGCGCGTTTATTGTCAAATAAGCGTGTAGGTATACAAGTGTGTGTGTTTTAGATGTGTGCGTGCTTTGTCTTGTGAATTACTTGGGCGTTGTGTGGGTTAATGTACTTGCGACAGGCTCACTCTATACAAATCGGCCGCCATGTCCGATCTCCTTATATTCATACATCTGTGGTTATAACATACAATGATGATTAATTCACCAAAGAGATGCATCATGAATGATCAGAAGATTGGGGCCGGGATATGGATTGGAACAATTTAACCGGTCAAGTGCAAATTCAAGGTAGCTTAGGTATAATAAATTCGTAAATTATTTTATGTTTTTCATCTTATAGATGCGTTTGATTGAGTTTTTAAATATCTTCATCTGATCATTCATTCTCGATGTATAGTTATTTCCTTTACCTATATATCTAACTTCATTTATGTAAGTAATTAGGTACCCATCCAAAACCATTCAGGCTTGGTGTTATAAAGGTCCGTTAAGTCCGCAGACCACTATAGTCATTGTGTCATATAATATGAAACATTTTTAGTAAGTAATGTTGATAATACTTACTGGATATTTACAGTATGGTACCTACTATTAGCCAACGTAACGGACCGTGCTTAGGAATCATGTGTAGGTACACTAGATAAGTATAAGTAATTAGGTACTAAATATTCTCCCTGACGGTGCCAATATATAACCTCTGTGTACCTATACCTAGCCTAGGTACTGATATTAAAGTTTTGTAATACTATTAAATATAAGTATAATACCTACCTACTGTTCCGTGGTTCTATTCCCTTTTGTTACTTTGAAATAATTATAAATTGCAGTCAATTGCATTGTGAAATGTGTATTTTTAGAAGACGAGTATAGATTGGTTTAAAAATGTTTGACTTATTATCTATGTGATGGCGACAATTTTAGTCTCCGAGCCCTGAATAGTTTATAATCTAAACTATTCAGGGCTCGGAGACTAAAATTTTAGATTAAGCGCCTTAATTTATAGTTTGGTGTAAATTTTGTGATTATTATATTCGTAATGTTGTTCAATCTCATTTTATAGTTACCATTTTGTAATAACTTTAGTAAATTATTTAATTGTTTTTAGATAAGAGTTATTGCATTTTTAGTTATTTTAAATAAAAAATACCTACGTTATGGTTAGGTTTCTTTTTCGTAAAAATGTATGGCAACTAATAACTGATTTATTTGTACAAATAAATTTCGTTCAATAGATAACCTACCTCATGCTGTAGGTATTTCGTTCATATTTGAAAAATATTATGTTGAGTCACTATCAGAATCTATATTTAGGTATATAATATTTATAATTATTATGTTATCTACTTAATTATATAATATATACCTATACTTAATTTAATGTAATTATTAACTATTAGACAAAGTTTCGAAAAGAAATATTACAAAGAAAAATATACATATTTTAGATGAAATGCTAACATGCATTTATTTTGTTTCATTATCCTTTATTATTCATCCAGCCCCCATTGACGCCCACCATAATAGTATTTTTTCTACTCCTGAACTGTCATTTATATAGGCTGTAGCTCAAATACAATGACACCACTAATAAGTCGTCGAAAAACTCTATACTCTATGGCCCAAAAACGAACTGTTTAGCGTACTTTTTTGGTTCATACATTTTTCATAAAAGCACTTTTATTTCGAAATATTTGTTTATGAAGTTGGCACCACTGCAATATAGCGGCCGATTTAAAAAAAAGTTAAACAGTGCTTTTATGAAAAATGTATGAACCAAAAAAGTACGCTAAACAGTGCGTTTTTGGGCCATAGAGCATAGAGTTTTTCGACGAATTATTAGTGGTGTCATTGTATTTGAGCTACAGCCTATATAAATGACAGATAACGGTTCAGGAGTAGAAAAAAGATAAAAATTGCAATGAAATAATCAACTACTTATAGCTGATATAGTTGGTTGGTCCCTATTATAATAGGAAACAAAATACTTATAATAGGGAACTTGCATGGGACTTCAATTTCGAATAAATTGCACTCAATCGATGCGGATATACGTAGAGATATCATACAAAAGAAAAAAAAAGAAAAAAAAAAAACGATTTTATTAGTTTTACCTAACGTTAAAATGACGAATATTTATTTTTATTTTTTTCGATAAAATAACGTAACAGTTACATAGAATATTAAATTGGAAATGATATTTTGTATTACAAGTATAGACTTTAACGTACATTTTGTGGAAATAATCGCAAATTAATGACTTACTCCATAGTAAAGGCTATGCTGTGACGTCATAGCATAAGCCCGTTTAGTATAGAGCGTTTTCGGGGGGTGCCGGCGCGCGCAGATTTCAAATGCATATAACATCAGAAAAATAAATCATAACAAAGTTTTAATGCTACAGTTGTTTTAATGCTGGATTATACTTTTGTTTTTCGTAATAAAATATTAAGATGCAAGTTCCCTATTTATTGTGCGTAGATAGAGGATGTAAAGATGACGTCCTATTAGCGTATACCCAAAAGGGACGATGGTAAATTAACCATACTAAATTAAGAAGTATCAGAAGCTAATACATTCTTGACGTCTAATGTCATTTACAATTTAGTCGTATTATATCGGTGACGTCATGGTGGTGTCAGTTTCAGTACAAATTTTGCCCTTCTTAACCGTGGTCCGGTTGTGCAGTCCGGCCAGCCGGACCGTGGAAAATTTATTTTTTCGATTGTCCGGTGGCGATACTGTTTGGTTGGTTGTACATCTGTACACTGTACATACCTTGGTCCGGTAATATCACCACCGAACAATCGAAAAATATAAATTTTCCATAGTCCGGCTGGCGAACAAATCCCCCATAATGATCCTGTGGCACAAAAGTACACTGCCAAAATATACAATCGACATAACGTGTAATGGTTAAATTGTCTCGAGGCCTAAACGACACAATACATATAAATATGTCTCTATCTATCTATCTATATATATATACATATATATAACCTTGTTGCTTACCTAATCGACTAGGAGCATTGGACGCTCTTTAAAAGCTATTATTGTCAATAATGTCCTTGTTCACTCAACTTTGTTATTGACGTTCATAGATGAGTTAGAGTGTGGTTGACGTTGTATGAAAATAAGTCTGGTACCTACGAGCGTACGAAAATATATTTTTCGGGTGTCCTAATACGCCTTTATTAATGATACCCGACATGGTAAGGGTACGCTTACTGTGTGACTTGAACTTTTATATACCACAAAACACTCGTGTGTGCGGCACCAAATGTTTGTGAAAATTTTAGTCAAGCACATACGCAAGATATTGTGAACGTTATGCGGGAAGCAATAATTTTCATTCATTCTACAGTTTCAAATGTGCTAGGTGCACCAAATAATGCTTAAATTAATGATTTAAAAGTTACTTATAAGTTGTAATTTTTTTTTAAGTTCAATCTCACCTATTTATTTTACCTACGTAATTCTGCATTTATTACAAGTGGTTAAGATTTTCCATGGTCCGGTTGACCGGACGGCTGAAAAATTGTTTCTTTCCAAGGAAAGACCAAGGTGCGGTTGACCGTATCACAGAAAAAAGAAATTTTCCACAGTCCGGCTGGCCGGACTACACAACCGGACCACGGTTAAGAAGGGAAATGTTGACAGGTGTGGTGGCAAACAAAAAATCCGTATACGCGATGAGGGACAGAAAATATGACACTGTATCTCGTTCACACTTGCGGTAATGCCTATATATATGTCGGCGTTGTGTCACCACCACTATCATGGGAATCCATTTGAGAGGTATAATGTAAACGATATTTACACACAAATCACTTTTATTAATAATTAGGGCAGAGTAACAACGTTCACAAATTTATATTGCAAAATGAATCCAGTTCTGGTGCGCTGCGCTCTTAAATACCAAGTTACAAACCACCCCACTCCTTCCATCACACCACCCGTTGTTCGAGCAAAACAAGTGACGTCACTCAAAGTGAATTTAGCTTCTAACAAAATAATTTTATACTAATATTACTGGTAAATTACATTAAATGATATTTAAATATAATTCTAAGTTTATAATTCATATAACACATGTAATTTTATTATTTTTAAACAATTAGCTATTAAAATTATCAATTATTTCCATTATTATTTTCATGAGGTTAGCTCATGAAAATAAAACATGAATTTAGATAAATAAAACGAACGTAAAGGTCCGCCGCCCACACGGCCATTCTGTTCCAGCGCGCTCTCTGCGCTGATTCACATACAATTTCACTACAGGTTTAAATACATACTACTAAAGTACACCAAATATTAACTACTATTACTACAAACTGTAAATTACAACATAACCTCAAATCAGCATCACCCACCTTGGGATCTAGCTAACCGACATCAGGCATCACCCATCCTGGGATCTAGCCAACACAGGCATCACCCATCCTGGGATCTAGCCAACACAGGCATCACCCATCCTGGGATCTAGCCAACCCAGGCATCACTCTACTACACAGAGATCTAGCCTTCAAGACCGGGAAAAGGAAACGCGTGGTGGCCAGCCAGCGTTGTAAGGAAGGAGTTGTGGATGGGTGAAACAAAGTTACATATAAATATAGTCTTAAGTTATGACATGTAATTTGCATGCTAATCACAGTCAGGATTTATAACTTATGTTATTTTGCTATCGTGTCTCAGACTCTGAACAGTCCTCATTTTGAGAACTGTTTATCATCTCACTGTCCGCCCACACGGTTGGATCATCATCATAGCTTTGGAATGGATCAAGCTGTCCAGCAGGGGCAGGTCTTAAAAAATCATGACTTGCGATCTTTTCAGGACTCCCTCGAAAGTTTACATGTTTTAACTTATAACGGTCATTGGGTAATATTTCTAATATTTCCATTGGACCTTCAAATTTAGCACCCAATTTAGTCGTATGTCTTTCATGACGCCGTATCAAAACAAAATCACCCACTTTGAAAGGTTTGATCAGTGCTTTAACCATATCAAATCTAATTTTATCTTGAAAAGATCGCTCGTCCATCCTTTTTTTTACATGCGTTCCTTACAGAAATAAGATCCTCTACAGGCTCATCATCGTCAACTTGGAGGAGCTTGATAGCGGGTGGTGAGCATTTTTTACCCAGTAACAGTTCTAATGGACTTTTACCAGTGTTTTTCGAGACACTGCAATTAATTGCCAATTGTAATTCTTGCATGGGAGAATGCCACGGCTTATCAAGCTCCACCACTGACATATTGTCCTTAATTATTTTCATAATACGCTCTACCTGACCATTAGCCCTGCTAACGCCTTTTGCTACAACGTGATGTTCTATACCGAAATCTTGACAAAACTTTTTGAAGTCTAAAGAAGTCATGTTTTTACTTTGATCTATTATTAATCTGGTGGCCAATAACACCAACCAACAAATCTATGTACGCATCTGAGTTATCCACATTAGGGATAATCGTAAGGGTCAACCCAACCGGAGTGCAATGGGAGAGTCTCGCCCTGGGGGAACCCCTATGCCAGGTACCCTGCGCGCACACGTCCTCGTGTGTATACCCTGGAACAATGAGAAAACAGCACAGTACATCGTTCGGTCACTCCTGATGTTACCCTAAGTGAAACGTCATTCTTCAAAATCATCATTTAATTCAAATAAAACGTACTATACTTTGTGACAAATGACAGGTATGTGACTAAATTGGGATCATTGCATTACTTTACATTCAGTTTCAAAGCTTAAGTTAGCTAAATGCAAGAGCAATCAAGTACCATCATTTAAAAGCCTTCTGTGGCCTCACAACAATATGACAACACATTAATTATCAAAATCATCAAATAGGCATCTCATTCGTGGCCTACGGCTATCACATGGCCACACTACGCGCATCCCCACGGGATCGCCGAGTCGGCCCCGTGACTCTACGGTCTCCATAAGACCTGAGGGCCCACCGCGAAAGGCACCCGAAGCCTCCCGTCCCCGTCATAGTGACGAGTTCATACGTAAGTGCGACAGAGAGGGAAAACTCCGAACGCCGTTCGCGGTAGGCCCCCTGACCTCCGTCAGAGCCTTATCGCGAACCGCGCACCCACGGACTGCTCAGAGCAGATGCCGACTTCTAACGGGCTAAGGCTACGGTAAAGCCTCTGGTATAGTCTGACCAGCCGAACTGAGAACCTCTATTTCTGATTCTTACTCATTTTCTTCTTCATCTACTTTAAATGGTACTTGACTTTCTGGCATTTTCCTCAATCTGTCATGCGCCTATTTATAAGTACGCTTCGAGTTCAAACTTTCTAAAAAGTGTATCTATCTATGGCTACTTAGTACTTCTGTTACTCCAAATTCCATTCAACTTGATGTCATGATGATTGATGTTAAATCAAACCGTTTAATAAAATCACGAGCTTACATTTATGGATAGTGGGCCATTGAGAGATCGATCTAAACTCTTCTTAAATTAAACTCTGATTTTATAAAGTTCTTTCATTTCAAAGGAAACTCAAGGGTTCACGTAACTTAACACAGTATCATTTACTTGGAATCAATAATCAAAAATGTATTCGCAACACAGTGATAACACAGTAGTAGCTTGGCTATGCAATGCTTTTTTATAGGGTTCCGTACTCAAAGAGTAAAACGGGACCCTATTACTAAGACTTCGCTGTCCATCCGTCCGTCCGTCCGTCTGTCTGTCACCAGGCTGTATCTCACTGATACCGTGATAGTTCCAGCTGAAATTTTTACAGATTATGTATTTCTGTTGCCGCTATAACAACAAATACTAAAAACAAAATAAAATAAATATTTTTATTGATAATGGTACGGAACCCTTCGTGCGCGAGTCCGACTCGCACTTGGCCGGTTTTTATTTTGTTGTCACTACCGAACAATTTTCAACAACGTGTGGACTACTTGCTTCCGGTATCCATATCACAAAACATCATATCGCTTCTATCCAGCGATTTCGGCGACTACTCACACCTTCAAACCAAACGCACGCCACTCACAGTTGTGGCCACACAGCAACAGGAAATCTATGCCCGGTATTTTCTGCGTCTACGAATGACATTGCAGTCTGAGCCAAAGACACCCACAACTACACTGGTGACTTGATTATTTACATTAAAACGTTTGTTGAATTTCCTTTGATAACCTTACTAGTCTTACTACCTTTTACTACATAGCTGCTATAGCATGTGAGCGCTCTGATCAATAATTCCAATGAAATGAGAACTACTCACCGGATAGAATGTACGCATAGTGCGTTGCCACGATGCACATTGTAGCCAGGGAGAGGGTATTCTGTCACTTTCTCGCCCACTGCCAAGCCGCCAGCCTGCTCGCTGATGTTGACCACGAATAGCACGAAATCTCCACTGCGAGGAAGTAGGTACCAGATTTCATCCTGTAAAAAGTTTTATCATACAGACCATGACTTCTACAATTACATCAAGATATTCTTCAAGAGTAAACTAATTTGTCTTGAATTCAATTTGAAATTAAAGTTGATGTTTATTTAGTAAATTACACCAATGCCGTGGTCTAACTACAACATGAAAAAAAAAGCAATAAGCTTCTCGTCAATAATGATTGAAACACTAATTATCGTTTGTTGGTTCCTATTTTGCATAAAATCAATTGGAACGAAACCTGTCCTTTTATTTCCGTTGCTCCAATACAGTAGTTGCCAGCAGTATCCGCAGCTAGCGTCAGCACTAAACTTGTCCTCTGATAGTCCGACATCCGAGAACCGCCGATGCTGCACGTTCTCGAGTCTGCAATGCTGACTGGACGAGGCGTTCGCTGTCAAGAGTACTGTAGCCCGCACTGAAACATTAATTTTAAACGCGTAGAAAATATTGTCAACCCCTATACGTTTTCAAAGTACCTACTTGTCATAAAATTGTTAAGTATAAGGATGAAATTAACCCAATTTAACTAAATGATGCGCAAGTAGTTAGATTTTCACAAAGCTATCAAAACCAAATGACTACACTAACGTACCACAATTAAGTTAACAGGAATTTACGATATCTTTTAAAGATAAATGTAGGAAAAACACTATTGTTAAAATCTAGTTTCATCATAGCAAAAACAATAAAAAAATGGTTTGATCTCACCGAATTTATGAGCACGTGGATTTGGCAGCATGTGACATAATAGTCAGAGTCACTATGGCTAGTTGTTTTGTAGACAGCTCAGACCATCTCGACATAAGCGAAGCCATTAATCTTGCTGTGTATGCCGAGGGGCATTCGTTTTCTGTGCACTCAAATTTTCACTAACACAAACTTCTTTAAAATCATTCAGCTGCTGCGATCACGAGGCATAGGATTGGCACTGATTGCGGCCGTAACTACACTTGAAGCTGCTTCTTTTGTTACGCTCATTAACAAATTCATAACTTGCTCCATGGAAAAAGTAGGCTCGGGCCGATGTTCGGTCTTTCTAGAGGCACCGAGTATAGGGGATTGCGATCCCACCGCTGCTGTCGGCGTTGTGTCACCACCACTATCATGGGAATCCATTTGAGAGGTATAATGTAAACGATATTTACACACAAATCACTTTTATTAATAACTAGCTGTTGCCCGCGACTTCGTCCGCGTAGAACTTTTTATCGTCTTAGAAAATGATTTCTCTCAATACAAAATTTGAACCCTCTTTTAGGGGATAATTAAAAAAAAAGTTGATGTTCATTTTCTAGTTAGTGAACAAACAGTCTAAAACCAAAGTTAAAAATCTCATACTTTAAAAATGCCTTGAAATACTCAAACTTTGAACCAATTTTAACACTCTTAGGGGATGAATTTGGAAAAACTCTGAAATCAGTTTTGTAGTCTTTTAACGTACAGAATAAGACCGAAGTTAAAAATCTCTTACTCACACTTTAAAATTTTATTGCTCGCCATTTAAAATTTGAACCCCCTTTTAAACCCCCTTAGAGGTTGAATTTTTCTAATCGCTGAAAGAACTTTTTTCGTAAACTTTTAAGTCTCTAGCTCAAAAAAAGTGTTGCCCATACAAAGCTTTCTTAACCCCCTTAGGGGTGGAATTTTCTAAAACTCTGAAAGTACTTTATTATTAATTTTAATAAGTAACATTTTGAATAGTTTTAAGTCTAGTAAAAAAAAAAGTTTTTCCCACACAACACTGGCTACCCTTCTTAAGGATCTTAAGGATCCCCTTAGGGATGGAGTTTTCTAAAACGCTGAAAGTTCTTTTTTAGTATTCTAATAAGTAATCTTTTTGCAAAGTTTTAAGTCTAACTCAAAAAAAAGTGTTGCCCATGCAAAGCTTGCTCTCCTTTTTAACCCTATTAGGGGTGGAATTTTCTAAAACGATTTGTGTTCTTTTTTTGTATTTTAATAAGTAATCTTTCTACAAAGTTTCAAGTCTCTAACTCAAAAACATAAACTTTCCCTGATAAAAACTTTGCACCCCTTTTTATCCCCCTTAGGGATAGATTTTTTCAAAAAGCTGAAAGTCTTTTTTTTTGTATTTTTATAAGTAATCTTTCTACAAAGTTTTAAGTGTCTAGCTCAGAAAAAGTGTTCCCCATACAAACCTTGCACCCTTTTTTAACCCCCTTAGGGAATGATTTTTGTAAAACGCCGAATGTAGTATTTTTCATGTTCTAATAAGTAATTTTTCGTCAAAATTTTAAGTCTCTATTAAAAAAAAATATGTTTTTCCCATAAAAACTTTGCACCCTATTTTACCCCCTTAGGGGTGAAATTTTCCAAAACGCTGAAAGTACTTTCTTTGTATTTAAATAATCTTTCTACAAAGTTTTAGGACTCTAGTTAAAAAAAATAGTTTCCCACATACAAACTTTGCACCCCTATTTTAGCCCCCTATTTTTAGGGGTAGAATTTTCTAAAACGCTGAAAGTACTTAATTTGTATTCTGATGATTAATCTTTCTACAAAGTTTTAAGTCTCTATTTAAAAAAAATTTTGTTTCCCCCATACAAAATTTGCACCCCTATTTTACCCCCTTAGGGGTAGATTTTTTTAAAACACTGAATCTAGGTACTTTATTTGTATTCTAATGAATAATTTCTCTACAAAGTTTTAAGTCTCTATTTAAAAAAAAGTAGTTTTTCCCATACAAACTTTGCACTCTATTTTACCCCTTTAGGGGTAGAATTTTCTAAAACCCTGAAAGTTCTTTATTTGTATTCTAATGACTGATCTTTCTACAAAGTTTTAAGTCTCTATTTAAAAAAAAAATGTTTCCCCCATACAAACCTTGCACCCCTATTTTACCCCCGTAGGGGTGGAATTTTCCAAAACGCTGAAAGTGTTTCATTTGTATTCTAATAAAATTTTTTTCTACAATTTTTCTACAAATTTTAAGTCTATAGCTCAAAAAAAATAGGTTCTCCCATACAAACTTTGCACCCCCATTTTACCCCCTTAGGGGTAGAATTTTCAAAAATCCCTTTTTATCCCTAGCCCACGTTATAAAAGCAACATACTGTGCAAAAATCAACTCTCTAAGATTAGTAGTTTCGGCTGTGCGTTGATGAGTGAGTGAGTGAGTGAATAAGTCAGTCAGGACATAGGCATTTATTATGTACTAGCTGTTGCCCGCGACTTCGTCCGCGTAGAACTTATACTTAGAAAATATAATGCAAACAAACTTCTACTTACCATCTTAAGGGATGATTTCCGAGGCAAAAACTATTCTATATCCTTCGAAGGGTCTCAAATTATCTCTATACCAAATTTCATCTAGGTACATGGATTTTATCCAAACTTTCACCCCCTATTTCATACCCTTAGAGAATGATTTTCGGGATAAAAACTATCTAATATCATTCTTCGGGACTCAAACGACCTTTATACCAAATTTCATCTAAACGGGATTCATCCAAATTTTCACCCCCATTTCACCCCCTTAGGGAGTGATTTCCGGAATTACAACTATCCTATGTCCTTTCCCAGGACTCAAGCTATCTCTTTACCAAATTGTATTAAAATGGGTTCTATCCGAATTTTCACCCCTAATTTCACCCCCTTAGGGGATGATTTCTGGGGTAAAAACTATCCCATGTCTTCCCAGGACTCAACCTATATCTACACCAAATGTCATCAAAATAGATTACATCCAAATTTTCACCCCCCCCCCCCCCTTTCACCCCCGTAGGGGATAATTTCCGGGATAAAACCTATTATATGTCCTTCCCCGAGACTCAAACTATTTATATACCAAATTTCATCTAAATCGGGGCAGCTGTTTAAGTAGCTCCATACAAATTTCCACCCCCAATTTCAGCCCCTCAGATATAAAAACTACCCTTTGTCCTTCCCCGGAGCTCAAACTATCTGTACACCAAATTTCATCTAAATCGGATCAGCGGTTTAGGCGTGAAGAGGTAACAGACAGACAGACACACTTTCGCATTTATAATATTAATATGGAAGTATGGATTATTAGTATGGATAGTATGGGTTCTTTCCGCTTGTCTTCCAAATAGAGGTGTAGCTGTAGACTAACTTCAAAAGAAAGAAGAAACGAAAAACTCATTCAAATATCTCAAAAAATTACGAAGCTACAACCGTTTTAATGTCGCTTGTTAGAGTGAGAAAACGATCAGGGACCGTGACGTCACGATCCTCGAGCTTCATAGTAAAAAACAATCGTTTCATTATAAAGGTGCGTTTTGCGGAAAAGAGACGCAACAAACCCCCTCTTCAAACTTTATACCCTTTTAACTTAGTGATTACCTATACGAGTATAGCCTCTTGCGTTGTTTTTTTTCGAGATAATACAACATTATGATTACTTTGTTTAGTGTCTACATCCCTATTTTCGATAAGATAAGATAAAATAAGATTTCTTTATTGTCAGAACTGTGTACATTTAGTTGTTTTGGGTAAAATAAAGTCCAACAGCTTGCCCATTTCGGACGTACAATATTAAACTTAAAGCTAGTCAAATATACTAAAACAATAACAACAATAGTATTTCCAAATAATTTTAACCATATTCACACATAAAATATTAATTTAGATCTATCCGACATCCGTATTTTCTTTTAAACCACGAACTTCGGAATTCGAAAATATTCGGGTATCTCTCTCTATCGCACTAACAAATGACAGGAATGCAGATATACGAACTTCGAGTTTCAGTTTTCGTGGTTTGGCTGAATACGCAAAGAGCGCGCGCGCGTGCCATTCAAAAAAACCAAGTTTATATTGTTCGAATTTGTTGTTACATTTTGTAGAAATTACGCCTTAATTCGACATTTGCGCATATAGGTTCGCATATCAAAATCGATTAATTTTATATTTGCTTTTGGTACCTATGTGTCTCGTCAATGTATATCGTAGACGGGATTAAAATTATTAATAGGCGAAAGAAAGGCAAAGAAATTCCGCCATTTTGTCCGTAGTATTTCTTATTAGTCTGTGATTTTGACGTTTCTTTTAGCTGACAGATGTGGCGGCGGTATACTTTAAGAATAATAAATGAAAAATTAAATTAAGTCGTATATTACGGAAAATAAATTAATGGTCGCAGTCGGATAAAAACTATCCTAAGTTGCAGCTGGAATAATAATGTACCTATATAAAATGTTTCATATTTTTCCGTCCATGGGATGCTGAGAACATTCGTACCACAGAAAGCTTAGTTTCAAACTGGCTGATTCTTTTTTTAATTTAGAGATTTATTATAAGTGGAGATAAATAGATAGAAGATAATGAAACTCCCATTCAAATATCTCAAAAAATTATGAAGCTACATCCGTTTTAATGTCGCTTGTTAGAGTGAGAAAACGATGAGGGACTGTGACGTCAATATACTCGAGCGTCATAGTAAAAAACAATCGTTTCATATGAAGGTGCGTTTTGCGGAAAAGGGACAGAACATACCCCCTCTTAAAACTTTGGACTCTTATAACTTAATCATTACCTATATAACCTCTTGCTTTGTTTTTTTCTCCATTTGACTATATTTATTTTAAATTCTTTTTCGAGAAAATACATTATGATTATTTACCATATTTTCGATTCCTGAGCTATACCCACGAACTTAGGAATTCGAAAATATTCGGGTATCTCTATCTCTATCGCACTAACCACACTCGAGTGACAGGGATGCAAATATATGAACATTAAGTATCGGTTTTCGTGGTAGCGCCGCAGGTACTTTGGCTGAATGCGCCGAGCGCGTGCCATTGTCATTCAAAAAAAACAAATTCGTGTTAATTATATTGTTCAAATTTGTTGATTTCATTTATTGAAATTACGACATAAAACGACATTTGCGCATATAAGTTCTCATATCAGAATCGAATATTTTTTTATAGTTTATATTTTAGCATTTGTCTCGTAAAGGTCTATCGTAGACGGGATTTAAATTATTAATAAGTGAAAGGCAAAGCAATTCCGCCATTTTGACGAAAATTTGACGGTTCTTATAGCTGACAGTTGGAGCAGCGTTTGATTTCAATAAAAATAAATGAAAAATTAAATGAAGTCGTATATTTCGGAAAATTAATTAACTGTCGCAGTCGGATAAAAACTATCCTAAGTTGCAGCTAGAATAATAATGTACCTATATAAAATGTTTCATATTTTTCCGTTCATGGGATGCTGAGAACATTCGAACCGCGCAAAGCTTAGTTTCAAACTGGCTGATTCTTTTTTTAATTTAGAGATTTATTATAAGTGGAGATTAGGGCAGAGTAACAACGTTCACAAATTTATATTGCAAAATGAATCCAGTTCTGGTGCGCTGCGCTCTTAAATACCAAGTTACAAACCACCCCACTCCTTCCATCACACCACCCGTTGTTCGAGCAAAACAAGTGACGTCACTCAAAGTGAATTTAGCTTCTAACAAAATAATTTTATACTAATATTACTGGTAAATTACATTAAATGATATTTAAATATAATTCTAAGTTTATAATTCATATAACACATGTAATTTTATTATTTTTAAACAATTAGCTATTAAAATTATCAATTATTTCCATTATTATTTTCATGAGGTTAGCTCATGAAAATAAAACATGAATTTAGATAAATAAAACGAACGTAAAGGTCCGCCGCCCACATATACATCTTTGTCACTCATGTCATGTGTGTATGTGTGGGTGAGTCCCTCTATCTATTCTACCTCTATGTTATTGTGTTTTAAAATCGTACGATACAAAACAATTGCATCTAGTATAGTTTCTATCAAGTTTCTATCCCATTAAAAACACAAATGTGAAAATGGAAGCCAAGTTCAATAAAATAATATGCCTATAGTTGTCCACTTGTTTCAGTATATAACAATAGTATGTACTTTGTGCACTTGGCCGACAAAATGATGGAGATCAAAATGGGTGCCAAGTTCTGTAGATACTTAATCCTTAACAGTCGAATTATTTACACATAGCAGACAGCTTCGAATAAAATAAGCTCTGTAGCTCAACATTTGACTTGGCTAGTTTTCATTATTTATGTTATACGCAAATTAATGTTTTTAGATTGCAAAAGTCCACATGCTTATCGAAATCTTCTAAAAGTACCGGATCTAGTTTCGTTAGGTGTGACGCATGAGTGCGTTCCGAATAAAAGCCCTGGGCCCCCATTTGAGCTCAAGCAACTTAGGGCGATTAATACCTATGCGATTTGAGACTTTCTTAATATGTCCGGGAAGAAAGAGGGATTTTCCGCACGCATATTGGGGCATTATTGCCACTTCATGAAATCAGAAATGTTAATTGCTTATTAAGTAGTGTTCCTAAAGACTCGACTTCTTCTACTTCTTTACCCCTCATTTTAAAGCCCAGAAGATTATTTTTTGAGCTGAGTTGATGAAATAGGTTTCAAAGAACTAGCGATTTTAATAAGGCCGAAGTCTTAGAAACACTATAAAAGTGCTTATACTTTTTAAAAGGTTATAAATGTTATAATATAACTAGCTGTTGCCCGCGACTTCGTCCGCGTAGAACATGTTATCGTTTCCAAACAGTTTCCAAAACGCTGGCAGTACTTATTTGTATTTTAATAAGTAATCTTTCTACAAAGTTTAAAGTTTCTACCTAAAAAAAAGGTCCATACAAACATTGCACCTCTTTCTCTCCCTCTTAGGGGTGGAACTTTCCAAACCATTAAAAGTAATTAACCTTTATTTGTATCCTAATACTTAAATAATCTTTCTACACAATTTCAAGTCTCTAGCTCAAAAAAAAAGTTCCTCCATACAAATTTTCACATCTTTTTATCCCCCTTAGGGGTAGAATTTTCCAAAACGCTGAAAGTACTTTATTTGTATTGTAATAAGTAATTTTTCAACAAAGTTATAAGTCTCGCCAAAAAAAAAATCCTCCATACAAACGTTGCACCCCTTAGGGTTGGAATTTTCTAAAACGCTGAAATAACTTTTTTTGTATTTCAATAAATATTCTTTCTACGAACTTTTAAGTCTCTACCTCAAAAAATAAAGTTTCCCCCATACAAACTTTGCACCCCTATTTAACCTCTTTCGGGGTAGAATTTCCAAAAGCCCCTTCTTATCCAGGCAACGGCAGACGTTTTAAAAGGTAGTTCTGGTGTAAATTTCAACTCTCTAGCCCCAGCCCCAGTAGTTTCGGCTGTGCGTTGATGAGTGAGTGAGTGAGTCAGTCAGGACATAGGTATTTAAATGTACTTATACAATATACAGGCATTTATGTACATATTTATAATAGATTATAGCCGTTTACCTAAGCCTAATTACAACTCCTAATTTTTATGAGTGCAGTCGCAGTTCGGGTCGGTGCATTTGCAGTTTATAGATATTAGGTACTTATGACTTATGCTTATGACCCTGCACGTGTCCTCTGGGTGGTACCTACTAAAGAGTGACAAACTCAAAGGCTAAAAATAATGTGGGTATGCCATACGATTAAATAAATGACCTCTGAAATAAAAAGTACCTTACAGATGTTTTAAAATCTAGTACTAGAAATAAATTATGTAGATGAGGAAATAGGTATGATAGTAGGTACTCAACGTAACAAAGACATCGATTTTAACATTACATTTTGTTGGGCATCTTATTATGTTTTAACGTTCAAGTTACTTTAAATTTAAAGAGACGCTACATGAGCAAAATCGGCAGAACTGCCAAGCAAAGTCACAGAAAATCTAGTATGGAGTGACCTTGATTTGGTTGGAAGCCGTGCTTACGTAGACATCCACACGTGCCGAATCACGCTGCAGGACCGATTTCGCTCGTGTAGCGTCTCCTTATGGCTTGTGGGCTAAAGAGGTTGATAGGGTTTTAGTCCTCTAGGCGTCTAAAGTCAAGGGGAGCCTTTAAAAAAAGAACTAAAAGTCTTGAGTCTTTAGGAAAACTAACTCAGATGTAGTATTAAACTTAATTTGCATTATATCTATATATCTCTAATAGTGCCATCATTAAATAAAAATAAATCAAGCTACGGTAGCCTAGTGGTTCAGTCAAGCGGCGGTCGTGGGTTCGAATCCCGGCTCGTACCAATGAGTTTTTCGGAACTTATGTACGGAATATTTATCGTTAGCTTTTCGGTGAAGGAAAACATCGTGAGAAAACCGGTCTAATCCCAATAAGGAAGGTCAGATGGCAGTCGCTTTCGTAAAACTAGTGCCTATCCCAAATTTTGGGATTAGGTATCAAAGCGGACCCCGGGCTCCTTTAGGGGCACAACCGGGAATAACGCTAGGACGATGATGATTAAATAAAAATAAATATAATGGTTGTAGGTATATCCCGACCACGCTAACCTCGCCCAGTGTACCTAACTTATTCGACGCGAGGGTGCATTCAGCTTGGTCGAGTAGTATTATCCTACCTTTCAAATGTTCGCGGTCATTGTGCTTGATTGTGCTTTTCAACCATAGACTTGTTTGGTATTTTTTGTCAATATTCTTGACAAGACAATGGAAACAGCTCATACAGCCACAAACCATAGACATTTGGTGTCTACTCAAATTCTACATCATTATCAAAAATTCACATAATAATAAATGATCTCAAAATCACACGGAAATCGTTAAATAAATGGTCTGTAATATTTATTACGTAATACTCAATAAAACATTTTAGAAATCTTTTGATCAATTTCACGTACAATAAAAATAATATAATGTTGCCAGTGCTTGCCATCTGAGAGAGAGCGTAGATAAAAATTAAATTCCTCATGTGCGTGTGTAGGTAGAATAGGTTTAATCTAAATTTTATAAATAATTTGTATAATAAAGAAAGATTTAACTTAGTTGATGTGTTGTTCTATATATTTTTTGACATCAAAGGATTGCGAAGGAATATAGTCTGCAACAAATTCCACCCAAGATTACTGAGTTCACCTGAATACAGATCTGCGTCTATCGCAATATGGCCGTCCTGTAATGATTCGGTGGTCAGTGATATTATTGTGATTTCATCTCCTGCGAACAATCAAAATGGAACTGCGAGTCGGTAACAAATACCGACTGGGCCGTAAGATCGGTTCAGGGTCTTTTGGAGATATATACCTTGGTAAGTATGAGCTCAGATTATTGTAAACAAAGAAAAACTGATGATAGTGGGCCAGCTGCGATTTTTTTTGTTTCGAAATAACTAGGTGTTTCATTTTCTGTTAGATACTGTGTAATCTTGAGGTCATCGTAATTGCTTGTTTGAGAATATGGGCATGTGTACAACCATGAAATAGAATGCAAATCTTTTCCCAGCTGAATCGAATATATTTATTCAGCTTCTAATTCACGTTGACTGATAGTATGGTATGAAACCAAAACATCTTCAATCAAAACTCACTCCTACTGTTATATTTCTGCTTGCAGGCACCAATATTGTAACTAGAGAAGAGGTAGCTATCAAATTAGAATGCATCAAGACAAGGCATCCACAACTACATATAGAGAGCAAATTTTACAAACTAATGCAAGGAGGAAGTAAGTAAAATTGGGAATTTACATTCATTGTTAATTGTTGTATCATTGGACTGTATATTCCATGTCTGTTTTCACATATTTTTTATCAGAGATTTGCTGAAAGTCAAAATTATTTGATAGGTATATTGGTATAAGCCTTACAAATCATCATTTATGGTCTACTATCAGTAGCAGACCAGCCCTAACCCCATCAAGTGTGAAATTTAAGGATAACACAAAAACTTCCAACATTTGGAGCAGATATGGAATGTATATTCCAGTAATTATTCAACTAGCGCAGCCATATAAGAGACAGTTGCAGCATAGTTCTACTTGTCATCTACTCAGGCTAAAATTAAGGGTGGTTAAACGGCCAAGGGCTACCAAATCTTTCATAACACGGCATCAGATTTCTGTCTCGTCTGGGGAAATATTATAGGTTATGATTTTATTTCCAACCTGAGTAGTTTCTTAATTTGATGCAAAACACTTTGTATAAAATATTCAATTAAAATGTATCAAACCAAAAACAGGAAAACATGTAACAATACTGTGAAGTACAACTGACTCCGCAGCGCGAGACAAGAAAACCACACCACCTCTTTCTAATTTAACCAGTGTGAGTGAGACAGGAAGTTGCCGAGTCGGGTGACTCGACTCAGTTAGACTAGCCCACCTGATATTTAAACTGCGTCATATAATGTCTTATTATGTATTTGTTTAGTATAATGAAAAACAAACAAATTTTCTCTCTCCTAATGTAAAAATATGAATTCATTTTATATATTTTTTTACCAAATAATTTTATCCATAGTTGGTATCCCTGCAATCAAATGGTGTGGATCTGAGGGTGACTACAATGTTATGGTAATGGAACTGCTCGGGCCATCGTTAGAAGACTTGTTTAATTTCTGCTCTCGCCGCTTCTCCCTCAAGACTGTCCTCCTCCTAGCTGACCAGCTGATTACTCGTATTGAAGACATACATTACAGGAATTTCATCCATAGGTAAGTTCTATAGGCAACAACTCCCAAGTTATCACTGGTAATGGCAATATAGTTATGCACTTTGCAGGTCAAGCAGGGTTACTGATAACTTGGTTTTCTTACGCACATCAATCATAAAACATAAGTGGTATTTCTGCATTTCACTTATATATACATTTCAATGAATATTACACATGATAACTGTTAAGTTACTGGGTATTGGCTTGTTTTACACTATCATCATCTTCCTAGCGTTATTCCCGGTTATGCCCTAAAAGGTTCTGGGGTCCGCTTTGACACCTAAACCCAAGATTAGGCTAGTTTTACATAATATGAACACTAAATTTAGTTGAAACTTGTTCCTAAGGACTTTGATGGAACATAGTGAATATAAAATTGTAAAACAAGATGATCAATATTTTTCATAAATAAATCTACTAAAATAAGCATACACATAAAATATGAATATATGTATGGTTAATCAAGTAGCTACCAACAATTACTAATAACTTATAATAGACACACACACCACATGATTGATTGATGATTTATATCATTACTATAATACTTTTATTTTTGATTTTCAGAGATATCAAACCAGATAACTTTTTGATGGGATTAGGTAAAAAAGGAAATTTAGTGTATATAATAGATTTCGGCTTAGCAAAGAAGTACAAAGACCCACGCACTCTGCAGCATATTCCATACAGAGAAAACAAGAACTTAACAGGTATGTACATGTCTTCACATGAGTGTGGTTCAGTCTAAACACTCATTAATAAGTGACTAAGACTTCTAAATATTGATTGAGAGAAAAGCAATTATTGTCTTGCTCACTTGGATCACTCATTATTTCTTACTTGTAAACTAGGCTTTTATATTATCTTAATGATTGTTGTAACATTAGTTTATTTTCTTTACTTAAGAGACTTGAACAACTTCTTATGGTCCACTGTTCAAGTCCTAATTTCTCAAGAGATCTGATTCAAATATGTTGGATACTGTATTAAAAAAAGTAAAATGGCTAGGGATCTTAGTTAAATGTTTGGAATGGTAGTTTATTAGCGAGCATTGTTGTCAGGTACCGCTCGGTATGCATCCATCAACACTCACCTGGGCATCGAGCAGTCCCGCCGCGACGACCTGGAGTCCCTGGGCTACGTCCTCATGTACTTCAACCGCGGCAGCCTGCCATGGCAGGGGCTGAAGGCTGCCACCAAACGGCAGAAGTACGAGAGAATATCTGAGAAGAAGTTGTCCACCCCCTTTGACGAACTATGTAAAGTAAGTACAAAATTGGAGAAGACTTTTTAGCATCTGAACAGTTTTCTCAACAAACTAGGAAGGGGAAGCCTTAATGACTTGACTGGTGTAGGTAAACATGAGGTGTTAGCTGTTCTCAAGTAGGTATTAATCACACTCCTCGTTACTCTAAGACCATTTTACTAAATCGAGATGGTATAATTTTGTGTCATTTAGTAATTAAAGATTTAGTAATAAATTTTTTACTTGTCTTTACGACAACCTTGACTCCCGAGATACAAGCTCGGCCTAGTTGTAGATCTACAGACTAGATTAGAATCTTTGTAAATATGTTTACAACTTATGTGTAAAATTCTGCTTTTTTCGCCTGAAATATTCGCCCAAAGTGTCCTTGCTAGAACGAAATCAATACATTTGTTTGAGAGAAACATTACCTACCCCACTTTTTTAGTGTAATTTGTTTACAAAGTGAGAAACCTCTAAGTGGCAACATTGATCCCGTCCCTAATAACAATGCATTTGTTTGTACACAGAACCACCCGATCGAGTTTCAGCTATACCTGAAGTACTGCCGGCGACTGCGTTTCGAGGAGCGGCCTGACTACAGCCACCTGCGGCAGCTGTTCCGCACACTCTTCCACCGGCAGGGCTTCACCTATGACTATGTGTTTGACTGGAATATGCTCAAGTTTGGTAAGACACTATACAGGGTGGCCCATTTAGATCGGTCAGTATGGGAAAGTCTGATACTATAAGACATATGAAGATATCTTCTTAGGAACCATGTCATTGATTCTAGTAAAAAGAAAAACTGCATTTATACATTAAAAAAAACTTGTACTCAAACCACCGTTTTTTTCAATAAGTACAACATTTTGTTTCGAAAACTTACTAAAATAATTAAAGTACCTATATGAAAACAATGCATTTTATTCATTTTAGACATCTCGTTTCATAGTAAGACCTACACAATCGATATCTAAATAGAAATACTAGTGTTAGTTCTATTTTTCAAAAGGTCGGTCAGAGTTTGATTCCCGAGCTCAGTACAAGTAATTTTTTAGGGTTCCATAGCCAAATGGCAAAAAACGGAACCCTTATAGATTCGTCATGTCTATCTGTCTGTCCGTCCGTATGTCATAGCCACTTTTTTCCGAAACTATAAGAGCTATACTGTTGAAACTTGGTAAGTACATGTATTCTGTGAACCGCATTAAGATTTTCGAACAAACATAAAAAAAAAACGTTAAGTTTTAGGGGTTCCCCATACACAGAACTGAAATTTAAAAAAAAAAATTTCATCAAACCCATACGAGTGGGGTATCTATGGATAGGTCTTCAAAAATGATATTAAGGTTTCTCATATAATTTTTTTCTAAACTGAATAGTTTGCGCGAGAGACACTTCCAAAGTGGTAAAATGTGTGTCGCCCCCCTTCTAACTTCTAAAATAAGAGAATGATAAAACTAAAAAAAATATATGATGTACATTACCATGCAAACTTCCACCGAAAATTGGTTTGAACGAGATCTAGTAAGTAGTTTTTTTTTTAATACGTCACAAATCGTAAACCGCAATTTATTTTACGGAACCCTTCGTGTGCGAATTCGACTCGCACATGAAGCCACTTTCTAGAAAAGCAGCATTATTGTTGAGCCGTTTTCCGTACTATTATTACAAGCTTTTATTTAGTTTCACCCGTCTCGTTGTCTGTCTGTCTGTAATCAAATCTTGCAAGTTAAATTTGACCCACTTCCTGGTTTCCGATTGAGCTGAAATTTTGCATGCATATGTATATCGCATGACAATGCAATGTTATGTTGACATGGAGCTGATCTGATGCTGGAGCTGGAAGGTGGCCATAGGAACTCCGCAATAAAACGAGTTAACCACATCGAGTTTGGGCTGGAATTGGCTTGGAATGAAATTTTTGACACAAACTTATTTACATTTGGGTATTTCGTGGTAGTGTATTTAATGTATATAATTTGCAGGTGGACAGCGCGGCAACTACCAGGCAGCAGCAGTCACTGACCGCACGCTTCGTCGTCACGAGCCAAATCAAGAACAAGAAACAAGTGAGTAGTCTTCTTGCATTTCTCCAACATTTTTGATGACTGGGTTATTTTAGAAAAGCCTGGCTAATCATAGCAAACTAAAATAATAAAACGATTGTATTTGTTTTATCACAATTATCACACGTTAAAATGACGAAAAATATATATTCTTTTTTTTTCGATAAAATTACAGAATATTGAATTACAAATGATATTTTGTATGACAAGTATAACTTAAACGTAAATTTTGTGGAGATAATTGCAAATTGATAACTTACTCCATAGTAAACGCGCCGAGAATATGAGTTGTGACGTCATAGTATAAGCCCGTTTAATGTAGAGCGTATTCGGTAGGTGCCGGCGCGTGCAGAATTCAAATGCATATAACATCAGAAAAAGAAATCCTAATAAAATAAAAAATGTATTTTCGTAATAAAATAAAAGGATGTCTGTTACCTATTGTATTAGTGGGTAGTTTAGTGTAAGTTTCGGTGTTGTTGTTGTTGCAGCGGCGACCGGGGCGGGGCAGCCCAGCACCACGGTGGCCGCCATCTCGGAGTGGCGGTGAGGGGTGGCAAGCCGCGCGCGGCCGTGGGGAGGATCATCTAGACTAACATTTTGTATGCGTTCCCGTTCTACTGTTCATTACCACCTATCTTATGCTCAGTTGTGTCGTGGAACTCGGGGCTCGCCGGGCCAAGACCCATTTCCGTTCCGAGCTCGGCCCCGCCGGGGTGACGTATCCGATCTCCGCCGAATGTAGCGCTCCGTCGCCGGGCGCGGGCCCCGAAAGTATTATTGTGCAATATGAAGTCCCCGCTGCGGCCCCGGGGCCCGCCTCCCGCGTGATGGTTTAACTTTTGAAATGGTCCGCGGCTATATCTGTGCGGTTTGACTGCGATAGCGACGTGTGCGATTTGATTACTCGTAGTGAGCTTGAATTATCCGAATGAGTTTTGTGGGGCTCGCGGTTGAGCGATCGATTTTGTTGCGTAGGAGCCGTCTTCCATCTTTATTTATTCGTGTTCTCTCCCTATCTTCGCATGAACTTCAAACATTGTAACGTTTTTTTCTGCCTCTGTCCTTAATAAAGTTTGATACGACCCTATACATCTTTGAAAATTGTTTCGCAACACTCTAACCTACTCTTCGATTTCCTTTTAAACTACATGTTTTAATATCCAAGAACATCCGAACCATTTTAGTAAATTCACAATGACATTGTCTAATTTAAATAGTAATGTTGCATGTGTGCAATGCACACTACATTTCAAGAGTATTTAGGAGAATAAATAAATGTTATGTAATGCTCGAGAAACGTAATTACATGTCATGAATATTGATTTTGTTTCTATATATTTACAAGAACATAACTCAAATGATCTCATTTCGATTACCAAATTTACAATTCTCCAGCTGACTCGTATATTGGTTACCAAAACTATCTTTATACTAGAAAGTAAATAAAAAACGAAACGTTTCAACGTCATGTATCAATATTGCCACCATGTAGACATGCGTCACACGCTGATTATTTGTGGCAAGAGTGAAGATAAGCAGGTGGCAGCGTGGCACAGAAGTGTAGTCACCACTCGCGCCGTGGGCACAACGGCTGCTGTCCCCAGATTATGTCCCCTATTCTGTAACTTGTTTTAAGCTCACCTCAACACTAACCCACAATTATACCTTGACACCGCGGTGCGTAGTAATTAAGCGAAGGTAGAGGTCTAGTTCTGTAACGGGTGACCGGCGGGGTGAGCCGCATTAACGCGTAGCGAATAACAACCCAGTAGCTCTATTATAAGTTTTATCGATACATATACGTTTTCGAACGCGTTTGCGTTTAGTTTCAATTTGTATGGCAACGCGAACGTTCCTAATATCTACCACCAGAGGCGCTGTTCGCGTTTCCATACAATTTGAAACTAAACGCAAACGCTTTCGGAAACGTATTGTATTGATAAAACTTATACTAGAGCCTCTGGACTTGTTTGTATTCAAAAAGTTAGTATCAGTACTTGTAGTTCTTCTCTTCATCTCACCTTCATAATCAGAGGTACTGTCAGCCTCACAAGGGTCTTAACATCTTTGTACCGTGTCGCATTAAACGTCATGTTAAACTGCCATTTGAAGTTGTCAAACGAGTGAAAACGACAAGGTACTTCGATGTTCAGCAACTTATGGTGCTGACTGTACACTATTAAAAACATGATAAGGCTTGCGTTCTGACGAAGCTTCCGCCAGACGTCGGTTTTCGAGTTATATTCGTTCTAGTTTGCGACCAAGGCAATGTACGATTTGCCAAGTGTTTGCTGTGCTTTGAACCTTATGAGTGGTGAGCTGCTTCCACTACTCTACTGGAAGGAAGATACTTTTGGACCTGTACGTATTTGGGCCCCCTGTTTCACCAATTCGAAAAGTGATGATTCACCTTACATTTCTGCACGACTAGCACTAGATCTGTTTCTTTCTAAGAGTTCGAATTAGAAGGAGATTATGTCTATCTCGCGAGACAGTTCGCGCGCGGACTTGTGCTAGTTGTACTAGGTAGACAAATGCGATGGTACCTACCTAGCAACCGTCTTTAAGTCTACCTAGAAAAGTATGTATATATTAGACCATGGTAAGGAGATGTTATTGTAGAGTAGTATGTATATATTTATAGTATTTGTACACCTTATATTTACATTAATTTATCTTAGATTTTTTTGTGTTCTTGTTTTGCACACGGTGTAAGTTTGTCTATCTCGTTCATACCTACCTCCCACTCCATTGCTAAAAGGTTAGCTGGAAGAGATCCCTTATAGGTATAAGTTCGCCTTTGTACCTACTTAATCTTACATATCAAGTTTATGTTTTAACCTGTTTAGTGTACAATAAAGTGCTTCCATACATACATAAAAGTAGGGCGAACTGTAATTGTCTGCTTTGACAATTATCAAGTTGATGAAACGGAGGCCTGAATATATTGTGCAATAACAGTCTGGTTTTGGTTAGACCTTCAAAACGCAAGAGATTCCGCTCACTGCTGATATATAGGGCGAAATTTGTAAATATATTATCATAGGAACCGCGTGTAAACGATATGTGCGTCCTCAGTATGTTCATGCGACGATGTAGGTATCATTAAATCATACTAAAAAGACGAGTGAACCAGAATGGACCACCTTTTTTTATGTGACTGAGAATTAGGTTCAATTTTGTGTAAATATTATAATAATTAGTCTTGTGTTGGGTCAAACAAAGTTTCAAGATATTAAGCGTTTAGTTTTTAAATAATTATGTATAGTGGATAACCTAACGACGAGCATCGAGTCCGTTAACCCTCCAGTTTATATTTTACTTTGAATAGTAGTCGTTTGCACGTTTTGGCTGCATGTATATTTAGTTGACACGACAGGGTATATTGGCATTTTTAATTTAGGTAAACAGTCGGCGAATCGGAGACACGTCGACTAGGTACCTATCTGTCACTGCCAAAAGTAAACTCCAGTACTCGTGATTGTGGTCGGCTGATGAAGTATCTTCGTCAGCCCGATGACTTTTTAATCGTATTTAATGTATTCCTGACATTAACATTACTTGGTACCATCTCTCACGTTAGTTTCGACCGGTACCAAAGTCTAAACGTAACTCAATGTTTTTAGTAGATAATTTGTAGTGGAGAAGTGCGTGAATAAAATATCCAAATAAGTTTTATGATATTGTGTTACTAATTCTTATGTTAATGTATTCATGGTATCGGTTGTCCATATAATTGGGAAGCGCGAGCCGAGTGCGCCGAGAAGTGAGTACCTCCCGTGACGTCACGGCTTCGCACTATGTACGCTCCGACAGGCGAAAGATTTGGACTTAATTTTGTATATAATAATATAAGATACTTAGATAAGCTGACACACTGTTTTTTACAATATCTTAGGTAATAGTGGTAAATACATAACTGTTGTAGCGATAATTATTGCCTTCCAAATTATTTTACTATTATTGTACACATACCTTTGATTGCGTCTAATTCTGTGTAGTAGCCTGTTATGTGCTGCGTGTAAATATTATTGATTTATATTCGTTATTGTAATGATCCACTGATCGCTTACGTCCTCGAATTGCAACCGCAGCGCTCAGACAAATTTAACAGTCGTTGAGACGATATAATTATGGTGTAATTATAATTCTGGAAAAATAAATGTCGTTTTGTAAATCGGTCAATTTGATGGGCAAAATGACAGTACCTAACTATTAACTGTTTATAATATGTGGACACCCGTGCGGACCCTTCACTCGGAAGTCGAATGTTTGACATAATGTTCTGTGCAAACGTTATGTAACGACTCATTACAGCGCGACTTATCGACTACTGACGCAATTAGATTACAAAGTATAAACAAAAACTTAACAGAATATTTCCGACTGAATATTCCTTCTCTATCACATTAAAACTAGTAACCACATTTATATTTCTTGAAATATTCAGTGTTTCTTTAATTTATATATGATATGTATGATGTGGTGTATTTTGTTCTTTATAAATACATAAATTATGCTAGCCTGTATAGCTTAGCATATGCATTACATATACCTATATAAATTGTTATGCTTGCATTGTTTCCAATGTCCAGTATGTATTTAATTCCTTTGGCACAATAAACAGTAAATAATAAACAATAATGTTTTATTGGGTATGATAGTTTATTAGGTTGCTAAGAAACCTCCGTCCACCGGCAGTTGGACACCGGAGATCATGCTCGCCCGGCTCCCCAGCAGGAACAGCACGGCGCTCACCACGTCTCCCACCTCGCCGAACCTACCAACAAGATAACTACTACTTAGAAACGTTGAAAAACCCCCGACATTTTAATTTCAAAGTTCAATATCTCAAAACGGCTGAACCGCTTTTGTTGAAACGTAGCTAAGAACCATCTCGATCATGTCAGCGTTCCGATAAAAGAACCGCATTCAAATCGGTCCATTCGTTTAGGAGCTACGATGCCACAGACGGACACACGGACACGTCAAACGTGTAACACCCCTCTCTTTGTCGGGGGTTAAAAACCGCATTCACTACGCCAATCTAATACATTATTCACGGTCGCTCAGAGCGATCAGCGCCTTCACGGGGTTTTTAGGCGCGTCCGGTGAATAAACTTCTACGATTCTTTGCAAACCTTACATCGATAACGCTCGAATTCAAAGGACAAGCTAAGAGGCCCAGTTCCAGTGACATCACGCGCGTCATTGAGTCAAAGAGGCTTTTTGAAGCGTGATGGTACATCCTACCAACCAAACTGCATATACCTACCTTCCTAGAGGTATCTTGGCCAGCATCTTGCCCGCCTTGACGGGGTCGGCCCACACGCGACGGCCCAGCTCCGACATGACTGCGGTAGGGTTGACGGCGTTGACGCGGATGCCGTGCGCTCCCAGTTCCAGCGACATCACGCGCGTCATAGAGTCCACGGCGCTTTTTGAAGCGTGATGGTACATCCTACCAACCAAACTGCATATACCTACCTTCCTAGAGGTATCTTGGCCAGCATCTTGCCCGCCTTGACGGGGTCGGCCCACACGCGACGGCCCAGCTCCGACATGACTGCGGTAGGGTTGACGGCGTTGACGCGGATGCCGTGCGCTCCCAGTTCCAGCGACATCACGCGCGTCATAGAGTCCACGGCGCTTTTTGAAGCGTGATGGTACATCCTACCAACCAAACTGCATATACCTACCTTCCTAGAGGTATCTTGGCCAGCATCTTGCCCGCCTTGACGGGGTCGGCCCACACGCGACGGCCCAGCTCCGACATGACTGCGGTAGGGTTGACGGCGTTGACGCGGATGCCGTGCGCTCCCAGTTCCAGCGACATCACGCGCGTCATAGAGTCCACGGCGCTTTTTGAAGCGCAGTACGCGACGTGATTTGGTAGGGCGGCCTGTGATTTGATATCGCAATAAAACAAAACTACATAACTGAGTAGAGATTTTTGGATAGCTAAAAATGGAAAAATCTGTCATGATTCCGTTGAAGTAGCAACTAATGAAGTGTTAAATTCTGAGATCCTTCAGAAATCGACGGAACTCCTCAAATATTATCAGCCCACAGATAGCGCCTTGGGTTTTTTCTGTACCTAATAATCAAGCTTGGTGAAGTACTGAATTGAGATCGGTTTGAACTTTGTTTTTAAAGTAAACTAATTTACCTTTGAAGCCTGCGATGATATGTTGACTATTGCACCCTTTATCTTGTGTTGTATCATTTTCTGCGCTACAACTTGACTAACGTTGAGGATGGCGCGAACATTTATTGACATCGTTCTGAAAGTTACAGTAGTTGTACATTAGGCGTATCTATAGTCTATTTTTTTATTCCGTAGACTAAAATGACATTTCATGTACTTAGTGCTATTTTAG
This sequence comes from Epinotia brunnichana, assembly GCA_963854355.1. Taxonomy (NCBI): domain Eukaryota; kingdom Metazoa; phylum Arthropoda; class Insecta; order Lepidoptera; family Tortricidae; genus Epinotia; species Epinotia brunnichana. The sequence continues at coordinate 19,468,131 of OY977942.1, read as the reverse complement.
TCTACGGAATTAATTATATTATATACAGGGCGTCCCACGGCGATGCCACATGGAGGGAAAGTACCTTGAATATTGTAGATAGAACATTTTACTGAAAGAAGACATTATTTTAATTTTAAAAACAATTTAAACTGCATTCATAGATATTAAAATAATTACATGGTTGAACCGGGAATCGAACCCGCTACACGAGAAAAATAATTACCCTGTAGCTTTATCATACCGATCGAAAGGCTTCATTGTAAAGATTATTTTTTGCTCAATAACATAGTGTCAGAAATAAAAGGAAGACCATGAAGTTTAACATTGTATGTGAAATTTTGTTCAGAAAAATGAAAAGCTGACATTGCCGTAAGGAAATACAACTGACATTATCATAAGTACCTATTACTAATAAATCAGTACCCACTTGAGAAGTACGCATCATTTCCCTATTAAAATTTAAGTGCATGATAAAATGATAAAGAGATACGTAATTAGTAGGTACCTGGTTGTATGCAACAAATCGAGTTTCTGTCCAATCAAGTTTCTGCCGTATCCTGAATCTGCCGAAAGGCGCGTAAATGATTTTTTCAATGGGACTCTTTTTGAGCATTTCATAGATTAAATTGATTAATTTTGAATTAAAATGTTAAAATTCATGGTCTTCCCTTTATTTCTGACACTATGTTATATGGCAAAAAATAATCCTTATGATGAAGCCTTTCGATCGGTATGATAAAGCTACAGGATGATTATTTTTCTCGTGCAGCGGGTTCGATTCCCGGTTCAACCATGTAATTATTTTAAAATCTATGAATGCATTTTAAATTGTTTTTAAAATTAAAATAATGTCTTCTTTCAGTAAAATGTTCCATCTATAATATTCAAGGTACTTTCCCTCCATGTGGCATCGCCGTGGGACGCCCTGTATAGGCACAGAATAAGTAATAGTACTACATACAGAAGGTTCTCTGTTAACAAATTCCCTGTTTAGGTACGCCAAACGTGCCTAAATGTGGTCATCCCGTTCTATCGCATGCAACGCGCTGCGACCCGTGCGAGCGTCCTGTACCGACACGTGGCAGCCACTGAATAGGGCCCTTCGAAGGGGCGACCGGCATGTACTTGTAGCGATAAACACAAATCGTGAGTGAGCCGCGCCTGTTATAGGTGAATAGAGAATCTTTAGGCCAGGAACGCACTAAGCGGCTAACCGCATGCGGGTGCGGCCAATCGCATAGTGCGTAGAGGTTTTCAACCGACGAAAAAAACGCATAACTTTTTACAGAGTAAGTTCGATTTTGATAATTCTTTTTTTATTGGAAAGGGTATATATACCCCGAAGTTGGTCCCATAGAAATTTGGAAAAAAAAACCAACCTTAAGGGTCGGAAAATAGGGGATGATTGATTTTTCGTCGGTTAAAACTTTGTTTTTAAAGTGAATTATGCGTTTGCGGTTTCATATGTTTTGTCCAACCGCACACACACATGCTAGCCGCATAGTGCGTTCAAGGCCTTAGTATGAGGAACAGGCGATTTACCCTACAAATCAATATACAATGTCAAACATATTTCATCTTCATAAAGTCATTAGGTAACAGCCTTTTTATTGTAACTTGGGCCGTTTTTACATGGGCATCACTTACCTACGCCTGTGCTGAAACGAAACCTTAGCCTTCATTTTCGAAACTCACTTGTCAAAGGTGGTTGGTGAGCATTCTAAAAACGGTTCTATGAGAGCGACTCCTGCATTATTGACCAAGCCGTCAAACACGCCAAGTGCATCCACAGTTTCCCTTGTCGCACTCCAGTCGCACAAGTCGACGCAAGCCGTCTCAATAGCGGGGTACTCCGACTGAAGTCTCTGCAAGTCCTCGGGTTGATTCGAGATCGTTGCCACATTGGCGCCGAGTCTCCACAGTTCTATGGCAATGCCTTTGCCGATTCCTGAAAAAAATTGTTTGGGTCATCGAACTCGTAGTCACACGTACCTACAGCTCACACCTGCCCTGCCACACTATTGCTCGAGGTCCAGTGTAGAACTCGTCTCACTCTCAAATCGCTCCAGTGCGCTACTACGAAAATCGAAACTTTCAACATCTCCTTTTCTGTCACTTGAATATGCAAGTGCGACGGAGGAGATAGCTTTTGCGAGTTTCGGCGCTGCTGCGGCGCAATCACGAAAATCGAAACTCGAAGTTCGTATATGAATGAATGAATGAATGAATTATTTATTTGATAAACACAACCACAACATTAAATACAAATGCTTAAAACTAGGAAAAAATAAAAAGAAGTACAATGTTGAGGGTGGTCTCAAAAAGGAGTCCACTCAGCATGTGTCGGAGCATGGAAAACCCCGACGCTGATTTTCAGTGAATCCTTTACACAAATTACATGACACAAATAAAAGCAGATCTAAATACAAATATTACAGAAAGTGCAGTGCGCAGGTTCCTACAGCTTGATTTTTAAAACAGGATAAATACATACTTGTGAAAAATATAAATGACTACGTAACAATCAATTATGTTCGACATATATAAAATGGATGTATGAATATAATATATAGACATAGACATAATTTAATGGTAATAACACATTATATATATATATTAAAAAAAGTAGGTTTATATTTTATCGGCTAGCTAGACAGGAGACGCCTGTTCCTTTAGCAGGTGGAGTTTTAATTTGTTCTTAAAAGTGGCCAGTGAACTTGCATTTTTTATTGGCGGTGGAAGATTGTTCCAGCATCGCGTGTCATATACTTGCACCCCTGTCACTCGAGTATAGTAAGTGCAATAGAGATGGAGATACCCGAACTTCAAATTTCGTGGTTATAGCTCTGAGCACTCCCGACGACGAACGACTTGAAAATCACTTCACATGGTAGCTAAAATGTAGGTATTTAGTACTTACTTATAGTATCAGAGTTTCGGATGACTTTAGGACGAGTTTGGGAAGACTTGGAACGGGCACGAAACGGCGTAGGTCTCAATCATCCTTTTATCGCGAACGGACATTTCGGTTTCAGGCTTTCATCTTGAACGGATATGTAGATACTTACTTAAACAAATGTGACTGCAACTGTTATGATTATGACACGCATCTTGTATCAGAGAAATATTAACTGTATTATATTTTAAAATTAAAAAACAAAATCCGGTTCGAAGGACCATATATATATATCTGTACAATAAGTTACGTGTCATTACATTTTCTCACCCATGAGTAGGTACTTTTGCAGAAGGTTTAGGGTGAATATCCACTAGAGAAGTGAGAATATATGTTTTCATATACTTGGCAAGTATTTGGAAACAAACAGCTTCGCATTCGCACATCTCTGGTGAATATTTACCCGAAGTTTTTGAATTTCGTTGTATTACATACTGGTTAGAAAAGAGGCGAGGAAACCGTGTGCACAATCTTCTGGAATACTGATTTAGGCACTTATTTGTCAGTTCAAAAAGAATAAGTTATTGTTTTATAACATTTTATTGATAACTGTACTTTTTTGCAGTCTGCAACACTCATCAAGATAGGTCCATGATGTCTATAGGTAAGGTAGACCGCTTAAAGCCTGCATCACACTGGCGCGGCCTGCGGTGGCGGTCAATAGTAAATTTGACAGCTAATGACAAGTTTACTATTGACCGCCGCGGCCAGGCCGCGCCAGTATGTGAGAGGCCTTACTCAGTCCGACGTGCGGCCCAGTGGCGGGCCGTGCGGGAGGCGAAGCTGCACGCCGAGGCGCCCCGTTATCGTCATACGCTGCGCATGCGAGGACTTAGTTAAGCAGTCTACCTATTCACACGATACATCACCTCAATTGGACTCTGGAAAGTTTGTCTGACTTGGCAAAATCTGATTAGTTACTCGTGCTAGCTAAGGCCAGTGTAGGTAGCATACTTATAGGGTAAATCGCCATCGTTCAATAACTGGCCACGTTATACTAAAAATGAACTTTATTCACCTGTAATATAATTCATTTTAGTATAAGGTTTTAATTACTGGACCCTTCAATAACTGGCCACGTTATACTAAAAATGAACTCTATTCACCTGTAATATAATTCATTTTAGTATAAGGTTTTAATTACTGGACCCTTCAATAACGGCCACGTTATACTAAAAATGAACTCTATTCACCTGTAATATAATTCATTTTAGTATAAGGTTTTAATTACTGGACCCTTCAATAACTGGCCACGTTATACTAAAAATGAACTCTTTTCACCTGTAATATGATTCATTTTAGTATAAGGTTTTAATTACTGGACCCTTCAATAACTGGCCACGTTATACTAAATTGAATTCTGTTATAGGTGAATAGAGTTCATTCTTAGCATGAGGTGGCCAGTTATTGAACGGCGGCCAGTTACCTACTGGCGATTTACCCTATCATCGACTGCCTTGTCTTGCCTTCCTTACCTTGAGAACCGCCAGTTACTAGAATCCTTTTTCCTTTGAATGTATCCATGACTCGAGAATAAATATGTAATAGACTGTTCGGACAAGTAGCACTAGCTAATGAACTTATGTAATTGTTGAATGTGGATAGCTCGGTTATCGCACCAGACCATTTATAACTATATGCGATAACATTGTTTAACCTTTCACATCAATCAAGAGTTAACCTTAAAGTACCTACCTACTTGTTTTATTTATATAGTTAATACCTCCACTTTTCGGTTATAGGGTGCAGGTAGTGTTGTGGATAACGCTCATTTCGAGGCTTATAGACTCGAGCCTTAAAGACTCCCGAGGCTTAAAGACTCAATGCTGTTTAAGAACCGTGTTGGTTTATTTTACGCATATGAATGCTAAATATTGATTTTCGTCACTTGAGTCTTTAAGCCTCGGGAGTCTTTAGGGTTCGAGTCTTTAAGCCTCAAAATCAGCGTTTTCCACAACACTGGGTGCAGGTCTTTTTCATTCCAATCCCTTTTGTAGGTAGGTACAACAAGGTCAATGAAATTCACATAAGATTTTAGTGATGTCTTGGTAACACGACGTTGGGATGGTTGTAGTATGTCAAAATGTTTCGAGATTTCGTTCATGACATGAGAAGTACCTATAAGTACCAGCGCGCTTAATAAATAAATATTAGGGGATTACACAAATTGAACTAACCATATATATAATAGTAAGATTAATAAGGACTGTGTTATGGGTAGTAGACGACGATATAATTATTTCATAAATCAAGTACTTTAATACATAGATAATTAACAACTTAAGAGGCTGACAAGACCAAATTTGTTGAAATTGATATTATTTGAGCAGTTGTATATGAAAAACTATATTATTTGTTCTAGCACATCAAAAAAAATATAAGTTAATATTCATCATATTTCCAAGACCGTAGACGGACTCGAAACATAATTGGATGAAATCGGCTCGATAGAAAATAATTGCAAAGATTGGTCTTAAAATCATATAAACGGTTCTATGTCCTTATTTTTTTGACGTATGGGTCTGCAATTAAAAACACGAGGTCCACATATTCATACCTAAACCGTAGACGAGCCATATTTCACAAATAATCCACACTTTTTTTTATTTCAATATTTATTCATTATTTTCGTCTAAAACATGGCCGCTCAAGTAACACTCGCTCTCGCTTACTCCGATACAAATAGACAGTGTGCGTGTTTTTGGTGTTGACAGCGCCTTAAAGTTGAAAAACCCGCGACATCTTAATTTCAAAGTTCAATATCTCACAAACGGCAACATATCACTAATGTTTTTAACCCCCGACGCAAAAAGAGGGGTGTTATAATTATAAGTTTGAAGTGTATGTGTGTCTGTCTGTCTGTGGCATCGTAGCCGCTAAACGAATGAAACGATTTTAATGCGGTTGTTTTTGTCCGAATGCTGACGTGATCGAGATGGTTCTTAGCTAGGATTCAACAAGATCGGTTCAGCCTATAGCGAAAAATAGAAAAACTAGCTGGTGGTGGAAAAACCGCTAAACGAATGAATAGTTATTTGTTATACAAGGGTGCAAAGTTGTATTTTAACCGCGAGTGTGGAATTGAAACACGAGCTAGCGAATGGATTCTAGGGTTGAACCACGAGCCAGCGAATGGGTTCTATGGTTGAACCACGAGCGAAGCGAGTGGTTCAAAAATAGAATCCTGAGCGAAGCGAGTGGTTCAAAAATAGAATCCTGAGCGTAGCGAGTGTTGCAACACACGAGACGTCAAAATAACTTGCACCCGTGTGTAACACAAATCTTTTCACCTCACTAAAGCGAGGAAAAAAAACAAAAAAGTAAAAGAACGAAAAAATTAAAAAAAAAATATTAAAAAGGGGAAAAAAACATTAAAAATTAAAAAAAAAATTAAAAACATGAAAAAAGACAAAATATTACAAAATTAAAAAAACCATTTAATAAAGAGGAAAAGAGAAAAAACATTGAGAAACAAAAAAAAAACATTAAAATAAAGAAACACTTTTAAAAAAGGCAAAAATAATTTCAAAAAACATTAAAAAAGACTGATAAAAGAAAAGCGAAGCAATAAAATAGAGACAAAAACATATAAAAAAGAAAAAAAGTTACAAAAAACATAACATTAAGAAAAAAATGTAAAAAAAGACAAAAAACAAAAAAAAACATGTAAAAAGAAAAAAGTTAAAAAAAACATTATATTAAGAGAAAACGTAAAAAAAGACAAAAAAACAAAAAAAAACATGTAAAAAGAATGGAAAAAAAAAATAATAATGGAAAAAGAAAAAAAAACTTGAAAAACACATATAAATCAATAAAAAATTAAAAAAAACATTAAAATATGGCAAAAACATCAAAAAAATATAAGAGAATTTCAAAAAACCTTGAAATAATAAAAAATAAACATTAAAAAAAGGGAAAAACGTATAAAAAAGAGAAAAAAGACCAAAAAAACATAAAAAAAAACGTTCAAAAAGAAACAAAACATCTATAAAAAGGAGAAAAAAAGCAAAAATCATTAAAAAAGAAAAACAAAGCAATAAAATAGAGACAAAAACATAATAAAAGAAAAAAAGTTACAAAAAACATTAAAATAAGAAAAAAAACGTAAAAAAAAAGATAAAAAACTTATAAAAAACATTTAAAAAGAGAAAAAAGTGAAAAAACCACAAAAATAAATCAAAAAGAAAAAAACATTAATTTTTTTTTTTTTTTTGTTAAAGTGGATAAAATAAAAAAAAAACCTTGCATAAACACATTTAAATCAATAAAATATAAAAAAAAACATAAAAATGTAGACGAAAACATCAAAAAAAAATAGAATTTCAAAAAACATTAAAAAAAGAAGAAAAGAATTTAAAAAAAATGAAAAATACGTATAAAAAGACTAAAAAAACATTAAAAAGAGAAAAAAATACAGAAAAACATTCAAAAAGAAACAAAACATTTAAAAAGAGAAACAACATTTTTAAAAAGGAGAAAAAGAAAAAACATTTATAAAACAAAAAACATTTAAAAAAGAAAAAAAGAATTAAAAACATTTAAAAAAAGAATAAAACATTCAAAAAAAGGTACCTAAATAAAATAAATCTGATGGGCGAAAAATGTCCTGTCTGGACTGGCCTTTACATGTTATTATGTTTAAGAAAGTAACTAATAATAACACGTTCGGATTTCAAATATTCTTTGCACTCTTGTGGATAAAATGCAGTTTTGCTATCTGTTTTTAAAGAATAAAAATGGGCTTTCCGAGCAAGTGAGGTGAAAACGATTTTAATGCGGTTGTTTTTGTCCGAATGCTGACGTGATCGAGATGGTTCTTAGCTAGGATTCAACAAAATCGGTTCAGCCTATAGCGAAAAATAGAAAAACTAGCTGGTGGTGGAAAAACTTAGGTAAGTGGGTAGGTACTTACCTGCCTCTGTACCTTGCCTACTTATTTGTTGCACGGAATATGATATACGTACGTACGTATATCAAATTCCGTGCAACAAATAATATAAAAAACAGACTGTTACCAAATTATTCTTCGCATTTATTAACAAAATTACAATTGAATATTATAATTAAACAATCAATTCGTGTAATAACTTTTGAATCCCAAACAGTCGAACAAGTAGTTTGGTATACTTAACACAAAATACACGGCAAACAATAGATCTATATTTATTTGAATGATGTGGAGACTGCTAATTTCTTAATTCAAACGAGTTACAACCACAGTCAACACCAGGTATTAAGATATAAGTACACATGCAGTGCACTCAACGGTGCGGTCATTTTGGCACTCTTTGGGGGAAGCCTATGTCCAGCAGTGGACGTCTTTCGGCTGGTATGATGATGATGATGATGATAACACATGCAGTAGTATTATTGCTTTTTATTTGGCCATTTAAAAGCTTAACATTTTTTGCTTCAACAATAGGCAACTAGATAGTTATTTTTTTAGTCTTATCAATTAATACTCTTAACAACTACCTAGTAACATACATATTTGAGTGGATCAACTATTTTGCTCCAATGTTGTACCAGTCGTCAGCTGATTCACTCAATTATTGCTCATATAAATTGTACATAGTTCATAACTATTTTAAGGACAGTAATAGCATAAGATCTACGAATGAGACAGGCACTTGGATTTTCAAAAATCAATGTTTTAGTAAAGTAGGTATGTATTTTACTTAAAGATAGCAGCTGTAATATAATTGCGACATAGAATGCCAATGTCATTCAGGATTTTTTGTTAAGTAGGTATACGATGTTATACGGATGAATAATATAAAAATAATGAAGTTATTGAAAGAAATGAAAAGTCACTTTAATCTTAGGTCAACTGATATGGTATGACTTACACCATGAGGTGATTACATCACATGATAAACCCATTTTTTGGTTCCAATAAAATCGTGATTTACCTAGAAGCTAGTCAAAGCATATTCATCTATGTTACAATTTATTATTTAATTCATATTTATCACAAGCCTTTAGGAAACAATGCAATATGGCAAGAATTATAAAACATCTTCTTTTTATATCTTTGGTACCTAATACATGTATTTAACTGGCTGGAGACTGGTAACATTATCCGCTGTTTTATGTGGCCAAAAAGCCTCCATCAATAGGTAATTCAATACCAGTTATCATACTGGATTTGTCACTTAGGAGAAAAACTACTGCATTCACGACTTCCGTTACCTCTCCAAACCTGAAATTTAGATACAATTATTAGTGAACTGGGATACCGTCAAACAGTCAGCTTGTAATTTCTGTTATCATAAGATGGAATACGGAACTATACTGCAATGTTCTGCCGCCAGAGTGCAGCACTAGCACAAATCGTAAACCAGTAGAGGAAGATAGGGACTCACACACACATGCACAATTGATTGTCAAATGAGTGACAAGGATGCATGCATAGACAATTAGTGCGTGTTGTTAGGGGATTCCGTCGAACAAATACTTCACTTTCGGATACCGGCTCCATATTTTAGTATGTTGTTAGGCATGTCTCCTGGATTACAAAACTGCCGGGAGACAATATCTAGGGAGTCTGTCTCCCTTGTAATGACGTCATCAAAAACGCCGCGGCCGCGCTTGGAAAAGTTTAAATTACACCCAAACTATGCAACGTACATACACATGTGGGCTACCAGATGAAAGCTGAATAAATTGTCAATAGTTCACATATACATTATATTTCAATATATACGCTAGTTTAAGTACTATTAGCAAAAGTATAAAAAAATTAAAGCAAAATCTAAGGACTTTCAGACTTTGCGGCAAAACTAGAAAAGATACATGAATGTAATGTATGACACAAATAATATTTAGTATTTCAGCTTTGCATTTTAGTTTTTTATTTTGAGACAAGAGCAGAATTGGGAAAATTGTGTTCAAAAAACCAACAACGCAAAGCGAGTTTTCCCTACAAGATAAAATGCTATCGAAATTACTATTTTCCAGAAACTATCACGAACTTTTAGTATGTTGTTGGACATGTTATGTGCACCGCAAAACTGCAAAGAGACAGCCTCTAAAGTGTATAGGTCATTAGTAATGACATAATCTTCATTGCCGCGGAGGGTTTTTTTAAAATGGGGATTTTTACCTGAACCATGTTATCTATATAAACGAGTGTTATATCACGTAAAAGCTAAACAAATATGCTATAATTCTTGGGATTACTGTGATTCCATATATCCACAAATTTAAGAGGTATATGCCAAATAGTAGACAAGAAAAGTGAAAAGCCCCCCGCTCCCGCTTTTTGAAAAGTCTAAATTAAACCCAAACTATGTACTTTCTGAATGCAAATGTGATATTATATGAAAGCTTATAAAATATGCTAAGTATAACTGGTTCTAATATTGTAATTCAATATAATGATTCGTTTCAGAGCAATTTAAATTCCCGATAATTGAATGTTAGCAGGCTTTTCACTTTTCTTCTCTACAACTTTGCAAATACTTCTTAAATTTATGGATATATGGAATCACAATGTTGGCAAGAATTATAGCATATTTGTTTAGCTTTTACGTGATATAACACACGTTTATACAGGGTGACTGGTAATTCGACCTATTCCTTGAAAGGGGTTGTACTAGAGCTAATTTGCAACAATTTATGTCCAGTCAACCATGGGTCGAAACTCGCTGGTTTCCGAGATATTCAAGTTTTTAGTTTGTATGAAAAAAATTCTCCTTGCAGCCTTAAGCTGGTGATTGTGACAAAAGTACTTCCATTTGGATGGTAAAAAAACTTTTTTGTCACAATCAGCACTAAGGCTGCAAGGCGATTTTTTTTTCAAACAAACTAAAAACTAAAAAAAATCGTGTTTTGACCCCTGGTTGACTGGAAGTTGCAAATTAACTCTAGTATAACCCCTTTCAAGGAATAGGTCGAATTACCAGTCACCCTGTATATATGACATGGTTCAGGTAAAAAATCCCAATTTTTAATAAACCCTCCGCGCCAATGAAGATTTAATATGTCATTACTAATGAACATTTTATCTTGTAGGGAAAACTCGCTTTGCGTTGTAGGTTTTTTGAGCACAATTTTCCCAATTCTGCTCTTGTCTTAAAATAAAAAATTAAAATGCAAAGCTGAAATACTAGATATCATTTGTGTTTTACATTACATTCGTGTATCTTTTCTAGTCTTGCCGCAAAGTCTGAAACTCCTTAGATTTGTTCTTGTTTTTTTTATACTTTTGCTAATAGTACTTAAACTAGAGTATACATTGAAATATAATGTACAAATGAACTATTGAGAATTTATTCAGCTTTCATTTGGTACCCCACACGTGTACGTAGGTTGTATGGTTTGGGTGTAATTTACACTTTTCCAAGCGAGGCCGCGGCAGTTTTGATGACATCATTACAGGAGAATTCGACTCCTTAGAGATTTTCTCTCGGCAGTTTTGGAATCCAGGGGACATGCCTAACAACATACTAAAATATGGCGCCGGTATCCGAAAGTGAAGTATTTTCCCCTAATAACATGCACTAAATACTGCGAGTGGGAACGCCCCCTACGCAGAGTTTTGCGTAATGTTCCCTATTGATAAACAAGTAGACGGACCACCTGAGACTCGTGACACTAGTAGGCTTAGAACAATGGTTATCTACTTCAAATTAACGCATTCACTGCCACCGACGCGTATGTGCGTTCCAGTGACTTTCACCGTGTGCCATCGACGCACAGACGCGTTCGTAATTACGTAAAGTGCATTACATAAAGTACATTTTAAAAAGTGTGGCACCTGGCGAATGCCCAGGAAAAGGAGGTGGCAGTGAATGCGTTAAAGGAAAAAATGAAAAATGTTGTGAGAAGGCACTGATTGAAAGATTTAGGAGCTGAGACAGATTGTTCCGATAGCTCAGTTGGTTAGTAGCGACGGGCCATGTATGCCTGTGGTCGCCGGTTCAAATCCGGCTCGGAACCTACATTTTTCAATTTTTCCTTTTAATTTGAAGTTTATAAATATCGTTAGCAGCGTAACTGCTTTATACAAAAAAAAATTAAAAATGGTTATCTAACTCCAAATACTGGAATTGAATTGCCTTTATGGTGCAATGCAACAATGAAGACGACGGTATAGACATATTTACTGACAGTTTTGGTGTGTTCTGTAGAAAAGTATTAGCATTCTTATCGCATAATAGTGTTAAGATTTAAACTTGGACATGTTTCTTCTTGAAGTTGTTTATGAGTTTATTTTAGTTTTTGTTTATCGTGTTATATCGTTACCGTATGTTTTGAATTTCGCATAAAGTGTTTATAAATATCTTTAGTTATGTTATGTATTTTGTAGGTACCACATAAGTGATTTGGTGTCATACTGTTAACCTATGTGTGAATGAATAAAAATTCTTAATTCTTAAAGAGTTGAATGTTATATCTAAGTTACTTATGCCTAACACTAACAGTAAAGTATTATGAAGTAGTTTCAGTACAAAAGTAGTTTTTACTCATACACTATATTGTATCTATTTATGCCTAACACTAACAGTAAAGTATTATGAAGTAGTTTCAGTACAAAAGTAGTTTTTACTCATATACTATATTGTATCTATTTATGCCTAACACTAACAGTAAAGTATTATGAAGTAGTTTCAGTACAAAAGTAGTTTTTACTCATATACTATATTGTATCTATTTATGCCTAACACTAACAGTAAAGTATTATGAAGTAGTTTCAGTACAAAAGTAGTTTTTACTCATACACTTTATTGTTATCTATTTATGCTTAACTAACAGTAAAGAAGTTATTTTTGTTTTTTATTTTGTCAGTATCTTAGACCCATGTTACAAAGCATATGCCAAGCTTGGAAGGATGCAGGAATCCATTACTTATTATCTTTTTCATGTTAAGGTTGTAATTTCCTTTAAGGATTTCTTTCTGAGCCCAGTATTTCTTCCATGTTGTGTTTATTCTCCTATCAACTTCGTTTTCATTACTATTTGCCTCGAAAGACACCAATTTACCTAAATATACATAATCATCCATATATTCTATGGGATTTTCCTCTATTTTAATTGCTTTCCTGTTGTAGTTTGACATTATTTTCGTTTTAGATGTATTCATATGTAAGCCGATTTTTTTTTATACAACGATGGTGGCAAACAAGCTTAAGGCCTGCCTGATGTTAAGCAGTTAAGTTATTTTCTTGCTTTAAGAGTCTAGTTCTTGTAGCATTTTTCCAGAGCATTCGCTGATTCGCTAAAGAGGGCTATGTCAGCTGCGAACCGTAGATGTGTCAGTCTTTTGTTAAATATCCATATTACCCTTGCAACTCCAATCAATGTTTTTGAAAATGTCTTCAAGGACCGTTATGAAAAGTTTTGGACAGAGTGGGTCACCTTGTCTTACACATCTTCCAACTGTAAACTCTTGGCCTTGTCTTTCCAGCTTACCTCTGCTTACACTTTTAGAATAAAACCGTTTTAGTTAGACAGTTGAAATTTTCACAGATGACGTATTTCTGTTGCCACTATAACAACAAATACTAAAAACCGGCCAAGTGCGAGTCGGACTCCCGCACGAAGGGTTCCGTACCATTATCAATAAAAATATTTATTTTATTTTGTTTTTAGTATTTCTTGTTATAGCGGCAACAGAAATAAAAAATCTGTGAAAATTTCAACTCTCTAGCTATCACGGTTCTTGAGATACAGCCTGGTGACAGACAGACAGACGGACGGACAGCGAAGTCTTAGTAATAGGGTCTCCTTCTAAAAAACAGAATAAAATAAACATTTAAGGGGGCTCCCATACAACAAACGTAATTTTTTTGCCGTTTTTATAGATAATGGTAAGGAACCCTTCGTGCGCGAGTCCGACTCGCACTTGGCCGATTTTTACATATATACACACTACACTACACTACTGTACTGTACTATATACTATAATAACAAAGCTTTATAATACTTAAAGCCTGGTAAAGGTCACGGGAGTCCGCTGGATGCGGGTGGCGCAGGACCAGTCATTGTGGCACTCTTTGGGCGAGGCCTATGTCCAGCAGTGGACGTCTTTCGGCTGATATGATGTTAAAACTTAAGTTACAAAATAATGGAATATTACCTTCCCAATGGAATTTTGGATTTCATCTCAGCAGCTTTCTCAGGATCTGACCAGCCAACTTTAGCCATTTCAGTCATGATCACAGTGGGATTGACAGCGTTCACTCGGATGCCCTTGGGGCCCAGCTCTAGGGCCATGGCTCTGGTGAGAGCATCTAGGGCAGCTTTAGACGCACTGTAGATTGCATGATCTTTTAAGGCAGCCTGAAAAAACATTACATGATGTGTAAAATGATTTTCGTTGTGGTGGTGTGGTACACTCGCGGTCAAAAATTTCGGTTCACCCTAAATTAAGTAAATAACAGCAATAGGTTCTTTAAATATTTACTAGTTTTATTTACTTAATATACTATTCTTTATGCCCAACCATATTAGCAATTTCCGGGATCCTATCATAAAAATATCAATATCCAATAGTTTGTTGTTTTTTTCATGGGTTTTGATTTAAACCTGGTAACAATATTTTTTATACTATTATTATTGCGGTTTAGATGTCAATTAAATTAAGATCATGGCAGGATAAGAAAACTGTAAGTGTACAGTCAGCATCAAAAGTAACTACGCAATCGAAGATGTCCAAAGTTCTTATTCCCTTTTAATAAAGACTTTTGGTGTCTTCGTTTGCGTGCTGACTGTACAACCTTGCACTATTTTTATATTTTAGGAAATATGACGGTATTTTACCGACCCATATTCTTTGTTCGCGAGTGTATTTGCTAGAAAGGAGTTGTTTCAGCTAAAAAATACATTTCCAGTTCATAGATAACTAACCAATTAACCTTTAAATATTATTGGCAATAGATAAGAATAAACATGTAATACAGGTATTACAACCAATATATGTACATAATCTTATCTCTCTTCCTCAGGTAATTCTGTGATAATCTGGTGTAAAACTTGGATTCAAATGATTTGGATACATCTTTCATATGTCAAATTATATCTTAAACCCTTGAAAAAAAAGTCTTTCACAAATCAACCAAGACTGTAATAACTTCAAATTCATGATAGATAACACATTCAGCAAAACAAAATATAGAAACTGGAAAAAAAAATGGTAGCTAATGTTATTTAATGAACATGTAATTAAGACAAGAAATTCTAACCTTTGAAGCCTGGGAAGAAATGTTAACAATGGTTCCATGGATGTTATTTTCAATCATTTTCTTTGCAACTATTTGGCTAACATTAAGTACAGCTTTCACATTTACATCAAATGTCCTGAAACATAAAATAAAAATTGAAAACACCCCTGTCACAGCTTAAAACCATCTTCACAGACTAGCAGGGCATCTTTATCCCATGGAGCTCCTGGGTGCACTAGCACCCCTCCCCCCAGCGTGGGGTAGCCACCTGGTGAGTGCTGCTGCAAGTACAAGACTTTCAATTTAAAAAAAAACTCTCAAATTGGTTCATATGTTTAGGAGCTATGATGCCACATGACTGTAAATCCCTCGTTTTCGTTAGGAGTCAAAATTATTACATACAAAATCAACTTGTTATTTAAAACTTTCTAGAAACATTATCCTTCTGCAATCATAATATTATTAGAGTTCAGTTCAAACCACTTGCATGTATGGATGAGTCCTTCCGCCAGAAACGATAACATATTGATACGTTAAAATAAACTTACTTGTCAAAATCCTTTGGGGAGCACTCTAAGAACGGCTCACAAATAGCCACGGCAGCATTATTAACTAGAGCATCGAAATGCCCGAGGGAATCTATGGCCGATCTAGTTTTTTCCCAGTCAGCGATGTCTAACTCGACTATGTCGATCGAAGGGTATTCTCCTTGCAGCTTCTCCAAATGAGATCTCGTTCGCGACACGGCTACGATATTGGCCCCGGCACGCCATAATTCTATCGCTATTCCTTTACCAATACCTAAAACATGACGATTATGCCAATAGAGTATTATGTTACACATACTGTACACGTTTAATTAAATAAAACTCGATGGTGCAAACTAACCTTGTCCAGCACCGGTTACTAAAATTCTCTTTCCCTTAAAAGCTAACTCCATTTTTTATTTAAATATTAATTATACAAGCTAATCACAACACTAAAAAAATTAGGAGCGCTAAAATAAGAGCAATTCTAGAATATTTCACTGCAGGCAGTGTTTTGATAATAGGATATGACGTTTCCCTCGCAACACAATGCAATACGTCAATCAGTGAAGTCAAATATTGAATGACGTTGGGTAACCTAGATAATGCACAGTGCATACCTTTGAGTAGATAGTCGGTAAACAGATCAGTCGAGCGGGTGGGGTGCAACGTGGTGCAAATTTCCATATGGGCGCGAAATTTTCGAAAAAAGGGATTGTGTATACTCAAAAGAGCATACATTTTTATTTTATAATTTCTGTGAGCTATGAGATATAAGCGCTACTAAACCGTCCTTGCCAGGCTTAACCCGGTCAAAATTAACCCAGTGGAAACGCTAACCTATTCCGCCTGTATAGGTGACGCTACACGGGCCGATATCAGCCGGACTGCATGCCGGACGACGCGTGATTCGGCTCATTTGGATGCGTGTCGGAAGCACGGCAGCCGGCTAAATCAAGGTCACTCCATACTAGATTCTCTGTAAACTTGCTTGGCCGTCCGACAAAATCGGCCCGTGGAGCGTCTTCTTATGTGGCGAGCCTTATACCATTATACACCTAGCAATTTGTCACAACAACCTGAACAACCTAAAGACGCAGCTATAAGATGGGGAATGGATGAAAATTTTGGAAGTGCCTGGTTTTTTTTTGGTGATAGGAATAACCTTCATTAGCACCAGAAAAAGGTTGCAGACTTTTCAGATGCGTATTTTTTTTTTAATAATTAGTACAGTTTCCTCACTTAAGTTTTGGGTTTAGGACGGCAAATAAGACACTTTGCTTGATCCGTCTCATATTACAAAAACATATCTTAAAAATCAGTTTACACACTGGCAATGATTTTGACAGCTGCAGCAGCTATACAGGGCGTCCCTCGCCTATGCCACATGGAGGGAAAGTACCTTGAATATTGTAGATGGAACATTTTACTGAAAGAAGACATTATTTTGATTTGTGGCCTACTCCACATCTAGTACTTAATAGAAAGCCCTAATACGAGTACAACCTTCTTCGCGTGGATACAACGCGACGCTCGCGCTTACCGAACTGGCAACGTCGCGGCCGCGCGCACGAGGTGGCAACAGCGTGCGCCGCCCGCGCCTCGACCAGCAGTGATCCCTACGGCACGAACCCGCGCGGAAGCAATTCATTTACGTACAACTTACGACTAACTCTAACGTGATTATATTGTATCCGTGCCTGTATATGAGTGAATTACGATAACTAAAACCTAATCGGTGTGACTGTGTTACTGTGTTTGCTGTGTGTGCTTTAACTAAACATTAACCACTAACTGAGAACTAATAATAAACAGCTTTTAAGAACTTACTGCCTATCATTCATAGTGCCACGTAGGTAATCACCCAAACTGGTGACCACGACAATAAAAACATGAACAACAATAACGACGGTGGAGGCGAAAGCTTCGCGAATCTCGCCGCGGTACCCGACCCCGCCCCGCCCACCCCCGGCGCGAGCGCGCTTCCAGGAATTGCGAGCGCCCCGCCGCACGGTGACGGCACACCATCTGTCTCACTCCCGCTCATGTCGCAAGGTAATACGCCGGGCCCACTCCCGCATAGCGCGCCGCCCACCATGTTCCCGCCAGGCGGATTTACAGCCCAGCCGAACAAGAACGCAGCTGAGTTTTTCCCCCAACACCCAAGTTTGTTCCGAGTGGGAATAAAGGTACCACCATTCTGGACGGACAAACCAGCGGTATGGTTCGCCCAATTAGAGGGACAATTTCTACTCGCGGGAATTACTTCCGACACAACTAAATTTTATCACGCCATGGCACACCTGGACCATCAGATCGCCGCCGAAGTGGAAGACGTAATAACAAATCCACCGAACGAAAATAAATATTTAACGCTTAAAACGGAATTGATACGTAGACTATCCGTATCTCAGGAACAGAAGGAGAAACAGTTGCTCATGCATGAAGAGTTAGGTAGTAGAAAACCATCACAGTTTTTACGCCACCTGCTAAATCTCGCCGGACCAAATAAATTACCAGACAGTTTCATACGCACAGTTTGGTCCAGCCGACTTCCGATCCATTTGCAGACGATCGTTGCTTCTCACCCAGATATGCCGCTAGCAAAACTTGCAGAATTAGCAGACCATGTGCACGAAATCGCATCACCCAGCTTCCGAATCGCAGAAGTTTCACCCAATGCCACTCCCATGCCAGCTGCATCCTCATCGGCGCTTAATCCATTCAATCCTCCACAGACTTACTCACCTGTCGCTTTAGCCACACCTCCTACGTCGTCAGCACTCACACCATATACCGCACCGCAGCTGTACTCACCTATGGAGACGATGTCCTTGCAGATTGCCGAACTCTCTCGACAGATGGCAGCACTCACCAACCACATGTTTACGGAACGTTCGCGATCCTCAAGTCGGAATAACAACCGTGCACGCTCCAAGTCAGGTGCACGATCTCAGGGGCGTAACGGTATATGCTGGTATCATCGCAGATTTGGTTCGGATGCGACAAGATGCACGCACCCCTGCGAGTACAAGGCGGAAAACTAGTGAGGCAGCCTGAAGTGGCCGAAAACGACTGCCTCACGCGAACTGGCCGCCTATTTGTAACGGACAAGCACACAAAGGTAGAATTTCTTATCGACACGGGAAGCGATCTTTGCGTTTACCCACGATCTGAAGTTAAAGGTCGTCGACCCAAAACTGACTTCCAGTTATACGCCGCAAATGGATCAATCATCGAAACATACGGCTACGCACACCTGGAATTGGACTTGGGACTTCGTCGGTGCTATCGATGGCGGTTTATTATTGCTGATGTCACCAAGGCAATAATCGGCGTCGATTTTTTGTCCCATTACGATCTCGTGGTCGACTGCCGCAACCAACGCCTTATAGACAACTTAACTTCTCTGCAATCACCAGCAAAACCTGTACCACCAACAGACACGATATCGTCTATTAAGACTCTCATTGGAGAATCAAGATACCACGATATCATGCGCGACTTCCCTGACCTCACTCGTCCAGCTGGCACTCACCGTGTGATAAACCACAGCACAGTGCACCACATACGGACGACACCAGGCCCTCCAGTCGTTAGCTCACCTCGTCGCCTGGCACCGGATAAGCTGAAGATTGCAAAAGCAGAATTCCAGTCGATGCTTGAGAGCGGGACAGCTCGACCTTCTGAAAGTCCATGGTCCTCACCTTTGCACCTCGCACCGAAAAAGGACAATGGGTGGCGACCCTGCGGTGACTACAGAATGCTCAACGCCCGTACTATACCTGATCGCTACCCTATCCGCCACATCCACGACTTCACACAAAACATCGCAGGTTGCAAAATATTCTCGACCATAAATCTAGTAAAGGCCTACAACCAAATACCGGTTAGTGAAGAAGATATTCCTAAGACTGCTATAACTACGCCCTTCGGCATGTACGAGTTCCCTTATATGACCTTCGGACTTAGAAACGCTGGCCAGACGTTCCAGAGATTCGTCGACGAGATGACACGCGGACTAGACTTCTGCTACACTTATCTCGACGACTTTTTGGTGTACTCTACGAGTCAAAAAGAGCATGAAGACCATCTCCGTCAGCTGTTTTCCAGACTCCAGCAATACGGCATGGTCATTAACACGTCGAAGTGTGTCTTTGGAGAGCCAAAAGTCACCTTCCTTGGCTACACCATTTCAGCAGACGGCATTAAACCACTTGACGCTAAGATTGAGGCTATTAAAGATTACCCAACACCGAAGACGGTCAAGGAACTAAGAAGGTTCCTGGGGATGCTTAATTTTTATCGTCGGTTCATCCCTCAGGCAGCTCATCTCCAAGCACCCCTCAATGCTTTCTTGGCCGGCTCTGTAAAAGGCTCACACCCAGTGGACTTATCGGGTAACGCACTGAAAGCATTCGAAGACTGCAAGCAAAGCCTGTGTGAAGCTGCCCTTCTGGCACACCCGGATTGCAATTGCCAGCTCTCCTTGGTCACAGACGCGTCAGATACATCGATTGGTGCAGCTATACACCAGAACAAGAATGGGGCATGGCAACCTCTGGCGTTCTTTTCACGCAAGCTAAACACGGCACAGCAAAAATACTCTCCGTACGACCGGGAGCTCTTAGCCATTTATGAGTCCGTACGTCACTTCAGACATATGCTAGAGGCAAGAGACTTCGCCGTATTTACAGACCACAAGCCTATCACCTTCGCATTCACTACAAGGCGTGACCAGTGCTCACCTCGACAATACCGCTACCTGGACTACATTGCCCAATTTACCACAGATATTCGCCACATTTCGGGCAAAGACAATTCCGTAGCCGACGCACTTTCACGCATAGCCTCCATCGCTGTAACCATAGACTACAAGGCGCTTGCAGCTGATCAGAATTCAGATTCTGGACTGCAAGACCTACTGAAAAATGGTTGTTCCCTGCGATTGAAGAAAGTCAATACGGAAGAAGCAAGCTTATACTGCG
Source organism: Epinotia brunnichana (assembly GCA_963854355.1). Taxonomy (NCBI): domain Eukaryota; kingdom Metazoa; phylum Arthropoda; class Insecta; order Lepidoptera; family Tortricidae; genus Epinotia; species Epinotia brunnichana. The sequence goes on along the minus strand of OY977942.1, from coordinate 19,447,511 downwards.
ACCTGTCACAAGACAAACCCAGACCGTACATCACGCCGTCGTTCCGAAAGAAAGTTTTCGACAGTCTGCACAATTTAAGCCACCCAGGAGCAGCAGCTTCAGCCAAACTTATAGCCGACAGATACGTTTGGCCTGGCGTCCGTCGTGATTGCAGGACTTGGGCGCAGTGTTGCCCAGACTGCCAGCGCAGTAAAATTCACCGCCACACTTCTGCACCTCTTACCCCTATACAGACTCCGTCCGATCGCTTTTCTCACGTCCACATGGACCTCATTGGCCCCCTTCCCCTCTCTTCTGGTTATAGATACTGCCTCACCGTCATCGACCGGTTCACAAGATGGCCTGAGGTGTACCCACTACCAGACATGACGGCAGAGACCTGCGCCAAAGCATTTGTCTGCGGCTGGGTAGCACGTTTCGGCTGCCCTAACAAAATTACAACTGATCGTGGAAGGCAGTTCGAGTCACAGTTGTTCCAGAGCATCACAGTCCTCCTCGGCTCAAGCCACTGCCCCACCACAGCATACCATCCCGAGTGCAACGGCATGATCGAACGTCTCCACCGACAGTTGAAGACCGCAATCATGTGCCACAACAACACCCAATGGTCAGAGATCCTACCACTTGTACTCCTGGGAATACGGAGTGCCTGGAAGGAAGACCTTAAAACCTCGGCAGCAGAACTAGTTTACGGCGAACCTCTCAGATTACCTGGCGAGTTTTTCCACCCTTCCACTAATCTTGATATTGACGTGACAGACTTCGCATCCCGCCTGCGTAGACATATGGCAAATCTCAGCCCTGTTCCAGCGTCTTGGCATACCGAAAGGACCTTCTACATACCAAAAGATCTGCTTTCTTCAGAATTTGTGTACCTACGCCAGGGCCCAGCTCGACGATCCCTCGAAGCCCCATATTGCGGCCCGTACAAAGTTCTGGAAAGAGGCCCAAAAACGTTCAAATTGGACATACAAGGCAAAGAGTCAACTGTTACTATAGACAGACTAAAACCGGCTTACCTGCTCCGCTCCACTACTAGCCAGCCACAACTGCCAGACCAAGTCACAGAAAGACAAACCAGAAGTGGCAGGGTGGTCCGATTTCCAGCTCACTATAGCAACTATCGCCCGTGAAACGGTCTCGGCGGGGGAGTGTTTGTGGCCTACTCCACATCTAGTACTTAATAGAAAGCCCTAATACGAGTACAACCTTCTTCGCGTGGATACAACGCGACGCTCGCGCTTACCGAACTGGCAACGTCGCGGCCGCGCGCACGAGGTGGCAACAGCGTGCGCCGCCCGCGCCTCGACCAGCAGTGATCCCTACGGCACGAACCCGCGCGGACGCAATTCATTTACGTACAACTTACGACTAACTCTAACGTGATTATATTGTATCCGTGCCTGTATATGAGTGAATTACGATAACTAAAACCTAATTGGTGTGACTGTGTTTGCTGTGTGTGCTTTAACTAAACATTAACCACTAACTGAGAACTAATAATAAACAGCTTTTAAGAACTTACTGCCTATCATTCATAGTGCCACGTAGGTAATCACCCAAAGATTTAATAAACAATTTAAACTGCATTTATAGATTTTTAAATAATTACATGGTTGAACCGGGAATCGAACCCGCTACACGAGAAAAAAATATACCTTTTAGTTTTATCATAACGATCGAAAGGCTTCAACATAAGGATTATTTTTTGCTAAATAACATAGTATCAGAAATAAAAGGAAGACCATGATTTTAACATTTAATGTGAAATTTTGTTCAGAAAAATGAAAATCTGACATTGCCGTAAGTACATATAACGGACATTATCATTTTAAAGTACCTATTACTAATGAATGAATCAGTGCCCACTTGAGAAGTACGCATCATTTCCCTATTATAATTGAAGTGCATGATAAAATTATACACAGATACGTAATTCGTAGGTACTATCGGCCAAAGCCAGCCGACACCTTACTCGTAAAGGCGCATTTTGGTTCCAGCCGTATAGCATTGCAAGCGATTCTGTTTTCAATCTGGTCGACTCTGGCTTTGGCCGATGGTACCTGGTTGTATGCAACAAATGGAGTTTTTGTCCAATAAAGTTTCTGCTGTATCCTGAATCTGCCGAAAGTTGCGTAAATGATTTTGTCAATGGGACTAATTTTGAGCATTTGATAAATTAAATTTATTAATTTTGAATTAAAATGTTAAAATTCATGGTCTTCCTTTTATTTCTGACACTATGTTACATAGCAAAAAATAATCCTTATGATGTAGCCTTTCGATCGGTAGGTATGATAAAGCAACAGAGTAATTTTTTTTTGTCGTGTAGCGGGTTCGATTCCCGGTTCAACCATGTAATTATTTAAAAATCTATGAATGCAGTTTAAATTGTTATTTAAATTAAAATAATGTCTTCTTTTAGTAAAATCTTCTATCTACAATATTCAAGGTACTTTCCCTCCAAGTCACAAGCTAAAAAACAAGCCAAAAACACTATCCATCCACCCAGCACATCACAATACGGCCGCGACTTGCTCTCGAGCTCGCACTATCCGTCTCTCTCTTATTAGACCACTAGAAAGAGACGGATAGTGCGAGAGAGCTCGATAATATGTGGCGGCCGTCTTGTGATTAGCTGTGCAGGTGCCGCTCCCACAACTCACAAGTCCCACACCACTACTCAGCTTAGGTATAGTAGGTACCTAGGTATATCTCTTTTCGGCTCGTAACTCTTATCTCCGTGGTCCACATTCGTTGGTTTTATTGGCCCAGTTCGTACGCGGCTTTATAGAAAGAAAATAAACCATGAATAGATAATTAGTAGGTAGTTTACGTACAGAAGTTCCACTCAAATCCACTGGCCACTGGTTAATAAACCCGAACTGTTCGAACGCAAAAAAAATGGTTATCAAGTTTGCACGACAAATGTGTCACTGCATATGTATGTTTTTGTGGTTTACTTACGTCAAACATGTTTTTTTAACAATATTTGTAAGCCGAATCATGTTTGATTTTTAAAAACATCATAATTATTGGTGGCGTAAGTAGATAGTAGTATCCAGACTATCCAGCACGGCTATCACAAGACAGCCCCGACATACTCTCGAGCTCACTCGTTCTATCCGTCTCTCTCTTATTAGACCACTTAGAAAGAGACGGATAGTGCAATAGAGCTCGAGAAAATGTCGCGGCCGCCTTGTATTAGCCATGCTGGAACATCAAAAAAACAAACTGCATGTGTAGGTATTTTTTAATGAACAGTGGTTTAGCAGGCTAAGAATCCTCCATCGATGGGCAGCTCGACGCCATTGATCATGCTGGCCTTGTCGCTCAGCAGGAAACACACCGCGTTCACCACCTCCGATACCTCGCCGAACCTGCCAATAAGTTATCATTAATACACGTACTTAGGTGTCGTAGGTGCCTTGCTATTGAGAACCAAAATCAACTTATAGTTTTAAGATCGTTATTTGTACAAACTATTTCCAAAATATTATGACAATAAACATACCTTATCTAAAAGCATTAAAGGTTCTAGAATCTCCTAGAATGTATACAGTCGCCATCACATACATCGGAGCAAACAAGCAGCTCACAAACATCGGAACACACCTCTATTTTCAAGGCATTAGTTAGGGTGCATGTGCCGATATTTTTGAACACCTATAGTGTACCGATGTTGTGATGGCGACTGTACCTATATCGTGCTGACTGTACACAATCTTTGTCAATAAATTAATCTTATCTTATGTTAAGTAGTATAATTTGTAGTTTGTATAGGTAAGCCGTCGAAGTCTACTGCGTTGCAGTATTTTTTTATTCAATTATGTAGGTACCTAGTATTAAAATGAAGATTGTAGGGCTAGAGCAAAGAACCCCTGTGATTCGCATGCGGGCGTACCTACCGTGCGCCGCAGTGGGATTTAACTTTTTAAACACCACGACCAGCTAAACGTGTCATTGTCTTTTTCTTTCGTGATAAATGGCGGCGAAAGGGCTGAGCTCAAACAGCTGAGTCAGAATGTGGCTGTTTGCTGCATCTAACTATAGGAGGCGCTACACGGGCCGATATCGGCCGGACTGCATGCCGGCCGACGCGTGATTCGGCTCTTGTGGACATCTGTCGGAAGCACGGCAGCCGGCCAAATCAAGGTCACCACATACTAGATTTTTCCAGCGAGTCGTGACCACAGCATTTTTATCAAGTTCTTTATATGGCAACAATTTTACCTATGAAATAAACTGTCAGTTAAAAGTACGCCTCCATCGTGCCTCCATACATTTCGTGTTACCAGCATGCGTTTTTTTTAAATTGGCCTTCATCCATCCTCCATTTTCCAGTGTCACGACTCGCTTGACACTCTTGACAGACTAGTTATTTTTACCTTCCAAGGGGTATCTTCGAAAGCATGCCCTGAGCCTTAGCCGGGTCTGACCAACCGAGGCGTCCCATCTCGGTCATGATGACAGTGGGGTTGACCGCGTTGACGCGTATGTTGTGGGGGCCCAGCTCTAGCGCCATAACGCGGGTCATCGAGTCGATGGCTCCCTTCGTTGCACTGTAGGTGACATGCCCCCAGAGGGCGGCCTGTGCATAAATCAACAAATCCATTCCATATACTCCATACTAATTTTTTTTTTTTTAATTTATTTCTTACTCAACAAAACTTACGATAAACTTAATCTAAATCTTCGCCAAACTGCATAACAGTTTGTTCACGAATATACACTCTTTATAATTATGTTATTATAAATGCGAAAGTGTGTTTGCCTGCCTGTCTATTACCTCTTAACGCTTAAACCGCTGAACTGATTTAGATGATATTTGGAATAGAGATACTTAGTTTGAGTCCCGGGGAAGGACATAGGATAGCTTTTATCACGGAGATCATTCCCTACGGGGGTGAAATTCTGTATGGAACAACGATATAAACGTGTTCCACGCGGACGGAGTCGCGGGCAGCAGCTAGTTACCTAGGTCAAAGATAATTGAGATAAAAATAATATTTGCCTAGGTAAGTATACAACGAGGCGCCTCGGTGAAGGAAAACATCGTGATGAAACCAGTCTGATCCTATAACAACGTCTAGTTTGTCCCTATGGGTTGGAAGGTCAGATCGCTTTTAAAATACGCTTAAAAATCTAAAAACGCTAGGAGAATTAGGTAGTCGGACCAAGAAAAAAAGATAGACGGAGCATGACGAACGACCTAGTTAAGCCAGTTTTCAACCAAGCCAAATAAGTTTAGCACACGCTCACGCACACATACCTACCCTGAGAACTTTACGGTTTCGCTCTATGAAAACACAACAATATATCGATATCAGCCATATTTTCACACCAAAAAATAGGTTGGGTAATTTGACTAAATATTCATTAATAATCCACCTAAATTTAATACCGATACGGTAAAAAATCATGAAAAGTAATCTTCATAAATTCCGTAAAAATCAGGCGAAAATGGTATACACTTTCTTTACTTTATAATTGACTACGTCTATATACGTTCTTTTGCGACAGGCATACTCAATACAAATCGGCCGGCATGTCCGATCTCCTTATATTCATACATCTGTGGTTCCACTGTATGTATTTTTTTTTATGTATGTTCGCCGATGTGGACCGATTTCTAAAATTCTTTTTTTATTCGAAAGAGTATGCTCCCGAGGTGGTCCCATTGTCACCAATTCAGGATCTGATGATGGGAGATGGGATCCCAGGGAAATTGAGGGCAACCCTCAAATTGTATAGGCACGCGTGTAGTGATTTCGGTATTTTCTATTATAACTCGTGTATTTACCCTCGGAGATCGCAATTTTGGTTAATTGGAACTGATGATGAAGACCACAGATGACTTATGGAAGTCCTCAAAGTTGTAATGTATGCTCGCCGATTTCTCCGTCAATTGTAGACCGATTTCAAAATTCTTTTTTTATTCGAAAGAGTATAATACCTACTCCTGAGATGGTCCCATTGTCACCAAGTCAGGATCTGATGATGGGATCCCAGGGAAATTGAGGGCAACCCTCAAATTTTATAGGCACGCGTGTAGTGATTTCGGTATTCTCTATTATAACTCGTGTACTTATTTTGGTTAAGTGGAACTGATGATGAAGACCACATATGACTTTTATGGAACTCCTCAAAGATGTAATGTACCTATGTTCGCCGATTTCTCCGTCAATTGTGGACCGATTTCCAAATTCTTTTTTTTTTCGAAAGAGTATACTCCTGAGGTGGTCCCATTGTCACCAGGTCAGGATCTAATGATGGGATCCTAGGGAAATTGAGGGCAACCCTCAAAATTTATAGGCTCGCGTGTACATACTAACTTCTGTATTTTCTATTATAACTCGTGTATTTACCAGCGGAAATCGCAATTTTGGTGAAGTGGAACTGATGATGAAGACCACAGCACAGATGACTTATGGAACTACTCAAAGATGTAAAGTACATACGTCAAAGATTCTGACATGATTCCGTTGAAGTAGCAACTACTGAAGTGTTAATTCTGAGGTCGACGGCACTCCTCAAATATTATTTGTACTGTATTTGTAAAACATGATTGCCCGAAGGTTTGCCGGGTGTAGCAGGCAGGTCAAGTGTACGTTATTCAACGCATACTGTCTTTCCTTCTACACCTGTCAACTGTGGGTAAGGCACAGCAGGAAAGCGTACAGCTCCATCAGGGTTCAGTATAATAATATATTTCGGATTCTGATGGGGCTGCCGCGTTCGTGCAGTGCCTCCTCCATGTTCGCAGAAGCCGGAATACCCGACTTCTTCGCCGTGGTCCGCGCCCGCATCGCCTCCTTCTGGGAGGGAATACGACGCTCACGGAACACTATCGTGGAAAACGCATATCGCGATATGAATACCTCTATCTTTAGGTACTGGCTTTCTGTTCACCAGAACAAGAATAAAAAGTAGTAGGTATTTTTGCAATTTTAATTTTATTATTTTATCTTATGCTTTTATTTTTACAATCTTTGTTTGTAATGTATATGTGAATGTGATCTTGATATGGGTGGTCAATGCCTGAAAATAAAACTTTATTTATTTTATTTATTTATTTTATTTATTATCAGCCCACACATAGCGACTTGGGTTTTTTCTTTAATAATCAACGCATTTCCTCTCGGAGAACAGTTCATGTGGTAAATTGGAAAGGAAATGTGGAAATGTTCACGTACCTATGTGGCTTGGCGATGTACTGAATTGAAGTCTGTTTAAAGTTCGTTTTAAAGTAAATTATTGAATGGACTACTTTGATGCACGTCTGCCAACTCAAATAATCTCAAGTACCTACCTACCTATTTAGTTAATCATGGTGAGTTGCAAAAATATTTGACTGTGTTTCCATCTCTTTTACGATAACGTCACTAAGATTAGCACTGGACTGCAACTGGTGGAATGGTTAGTATTTTTTCTTATGATTGATTCAAAATTATTGCAATTCCGTAGATCCATAGTTATATCTTATCATTTACGTCACACCTGGTTATAAAGTGGCGAGATGTAACATTTTGTACTCACGGGCGGTAATAAAGAAAGCCTCGAAACGCATAGAATGTTCATATTATTATTATTTTTTGGATGTAACCATATTCTTAGTGTACCTACACATAGTTTTGTTACACTGTTTTTTTGTTTATTTCATGTCTCGTAGTGTAGCTTTTCAAATGAATCAACTGATGAATGAATTGAATGTTGTACGCATACGGCGTCATAACATAACGTAAAAATGTTTATTCCAATTCGCAGCCAGATAGCGCTGATCGACGCAAGCGGCTGCGTTCAGTTAAATTTTTGAGGCTGTGTCAAGCAAAGCAACAGAACGTGGGGCCCACAAATGGTCTCGCCGGCAGACCAGCGCTGACTCCTGATTCAGCACTGTGCTGAGGCGGGACCACACATAAGTTATGTAGTTTTAGGTATTTGGTTACTTTTTTTATATATACCTACTTATATTGTTGTTTTAGTTTGGTTACTTTGTGTTTGTCGTGAATAAATTATTTCATTTTCATATTTCTCGCGATCTGAGACGTTCTTTGTTTTACCGCACTAAAAAAGTAATGAATGTACCTACTATAAATACTACATTTGCCAATGGCCCACTTACTTTAGACGCTTGTGAAGAAATGTTGACTATTGAGCCTCCAGACTTAGCGTCAATCATTTTCTTTGCCACTACCTGGCTCACATTTAAGACGGATTTTACGTTCACGTTCATTAACCTGAAAATAATTAAGTAAAATACTATAAAATGTTAAAAGTAGACCAGACCATAAGTGGCAAATGTAGGTACACACCACCCGCTAAAAACTAGAATAAAATCGAATTATTTCGTTATGGCATGCGGTTTAAAATAGTTGACTCGTTGAACCGGTCAGATACTCCTGTTGACTGAGTGTAGGTATAGTAGGCGAAATAACTCAGAGCATACGAGTACACACGCTTCAAGGACTATTCATTATTATTTAAGTATGTAGGTATTATATGCGCCTAGAATGTCCTATTTATAGGTTAGTGGCAACTAGTATGGCATCGACATCCATTTCCACGCAGAATATAATTTAGTATTGTATTAGTATGTAGGCAACTATACAGGGTGTTTGGTCCATCGTTTGCCAAATTAAAACGTCAGGTAGTTTGGGTCATTTGCTATCACTTCCAGCATTCAAAAAAAAATATGGCAACGGATTTTTTTTAATATTAAAAAAAAAAGTAAAACTCTTTTAAATAAAAAAAAACTCGTTGCTACATTTTTTTTTTGAATGCTAGAAGTGATAGCAAATGACCCAAACTACCTGACGTTTTAATTTGGCAAACGATGGACCAAACACCATGTATAGTGGTTGACATTCCATAAGTTTAAACATGCTCTCGGCCAGGGGCAGCAAACTATAATCAAAGTTCCAGATTGATACTAACAGGCGGAAGTTATCCGTAGTAAAACTGTGGTGTTTACAAGGGAATCAAAGTGGCGCAGCGTTTCAAGCACCTTGCGGGACGCATCCCAGTCCAAGTCGAGAGCCTGATGGGAAAAGTTTCCTTAAATCAGCTACTTATGTATATAATGCAAGACTGATACTAACAGGTCGAAGTTCTCAGGAGTCGTAGTCAGGAAGTCTTCTGTGAGTCCTAGAGCTGCGTTGTTCACAAGGCAATCGAAGTGGCCCAGCGTTTCAAGCACCTTACGGGACGCATCCCAGTCCGCCAGGTCTAGGGCTACGGTCATGATGGAAGGGTACTCCTTCTGGAGAGAGTCCAGATAGGACTTGGTGCGGGAGACGGCTACCACTTCGGCCCCGGCGCGCCATAATTCGACGGCTATGCCTCTACCGATCCCTAGAGGGTTAGAAGAAAGAACAGGTAGCATTATACTAGTAGACATTCATGAGTCAATTATAAAGATGTTTAATGTAAAGAAAAAAGACCATTCCGTCGCCACAATATTTCACTATATGAACGAGATGTGCCAGCAGCGCCTTAAAAATATACGCTAAATGCCTCTCTTTACTTTATGTTATGAGTTATGACATAGGCAGTGAAACAGTAGTTCGACGGATCTTATTTTTCCTTGACAGCCTTGAGGCACCTAGGTAGATAGGTAGGTACACATTAACTCTGACGCGAAAAATCCATAATGTCATTGCAATCGACTTTCTCTCCACGGACTTTACTGGCATAACGGTATGTATGTACAGTAGGCGAAAATAATTATGCTTACACATTTGCACTCTAAGTATTCAATTGCAATGTATAGGTACACGAAAACTGTACCTACCTGCACTCAACCATTCCATACTACCTACTATTTATTAAACCGTATCGTTCGTTACTAACGTCGTGTTTACTGTTCATATTTTTATCAATCGTTCAACTTTTTCAAGTGTTTTATTAATAGTTACTAGCTGTTGCCCGCGACTTCGTCCGCGTAGAACTTTTTATCGTCTTAGAAAATGATTTCTCTCAATACAAAATTTGAACCCTCTTTTAGGGGATAATTAAAAAAAAAGTTGATGTTCATTTTCTAGTTTGTGAACAAACAGTCTAAAACCAAAGTTAAAAATCTCATACTTTAAAAATGCCTTGAAATACTCAAACTTTGAACCAATTTTAACACTCTTAGGGGATGAATTTGGAAAAACTCTGAAATCAGTTTTGTAGTCTTTTAACGTACCTACAGAATAAGACCGAAGTTAAAAATCTCTTACTCACACTTTAAAATTTTATTGCTCGCCATTTAAAATTTGAACCCCCTTTTAAACCCCCTTAGAGGTTGAATTTTTCTAATCGCTGAAAGAACTTTTTTCGTAAACTTTTAAGTCTCTAGCTCAAAAAAAGTGTTGCCCATACAAAGCTTTCTTAACCCCCTTAGGGGTGGAATTTTCTAAAACTCTGAAAGTACTTTATTATTAATTTTAATAAGTAACATTTTGAGTAGTTTTAAGTCTAGTAAAAAAAAAAGTTTTTCCCACACAACACTGGCTACCCTTCTTAAGGATCTTAAGGATCCCCTTAGGGATGGAGTTTTCTAAAACGCTGAAAGTTCTTTTTTAGTATTCTAATAAGTAATCTTTTTGCAAAGTTTTAAGTCTAACTCAAAAAAAAGTGTTGCCCATGCAAAGCTTGCTCTCCTTTTTAACCCTATTAGGGGTGAAATTTTCTAAAACGATTTGTGTTCTTTTTTTGTATTTTAATAAGTAATCTTTCTACAAAGTTTCAAGTCTCTAACTCAAAAACATAAACTTTCCCTGATAAAAACTTTGCACCCCTTTTTATCCCCCTTAGGGATAGATTTTTTCAAAACGCTGAAAGTCTTTTTTTTTGTATTTTTATAAGTAATCTTTCTACAAAGTTTTAAGTGTCTAGTTTAGAAAAAGTGTCCCCCATACAAACCTTGCACCCTTTTTTAACCTCCTTAGGGAATGATTTTTGTAAAACGCCGAATGTAGTATTTTTCATGTTCTAATAAGTAATTTTTCGTCAAAATTTTAAGTCTCTATTAAAAAAAAATATGTTTTTCCCATACAAACTTTGCACCCTATTTTACCCCCTTAGGAGTGAAATTTTCCAAAACGCTGAAAGTACTTTCTTTGTATTTAAATAATCTTTCTACAAAGTTTTAGGACTCTAGCTAAAAAAAATAGTTTCCCACATACAAACTTTGCACCCCTATTTTAGCCCCCTATTTTTAGGGGTAGAATTTTCTACAACGCTGAAAGTACTTAATTTGTATTCTGATGACTAATCTTTCTACAAAGTTTTAAGTCTCTATTTAAAAAAAATATTGTTTCCCCCATACAAAATTTGCACCCCTATTTTACCCCCTTAGAGGTAGATTTTTTTAAAACACTGAATCTAGGTACTTTATTTGTATTCTAATGAATAATTTCTCTACAAAGTTTTAAGTCTCTATTTAAAAAAAAGTAGTTTTTCCCATACAAACTTTGCACTCTATTTTACCCCTTTAGGGGAAGAATTTTCTAAAACCCTGAAAGTTCTTTATTTGTATTCTAATGACTGATCTTTCTACAAAATTTTAAGTCTCTATTTAAAAAAAAAATGTTTCCCCCATACAAACCTTGCACCCCTATTTTACCCCCGTAGGGGTGGAATTTTCCAAAACGCTGAAAGTGTTTCATTTGTATTCTAATAACTAATTTTTCGACAAAGTTTTAGTCTAAGCTCAAAAAAAAAAAGGTTCTCCCATACAAACTTTGCACCCCCATTTTACCCCCTTAGGGGTAGAATTTTCAAAAATCCCTTTTTATCCCTAGCCCACGTTATAAAAGCAACATACTGTGCAAAAATCAACTTTCTAAGATTAGTAGTTTCGGCTGTGCGTTGATGAGTGAGTGAGTGAGTGAGTGAGTGAATAAGTCAGTCAGGACATAGGCATTTATTATGTTTAAATAGATAGAAGATAATGAAACTCCCATTCAAATATCAAAAAATTATGAAGCTACATCCGTTTTAATGTCGCTTGTTAGAGTGAGAAAACTATGAGGGACTGTGACGTCAATATACTCGAGCGTCATAGTAAAAAACAATCGTTTCATATGAAGGTGCGTTTTGCGGAAAAGGGACAGAACATACCCCCTCTTAAAACTTTGGACTCTTATAACTTAATCATTACCTATATAACCTCTTGATTTGTTTTTTTCTCCATTAGACTATATTTATTTTAAATTCTTTTTCGAGAAAATACATTATGATTATTTACCATATTTTCGATTCCTGAGCTATAACCACGAACTTCGGAATTCGAAAATATTCGGGTATCTCTATCTCTATCGCACTAACCATACTCGAGTGACAGGGATGCAAATATATGAACATTGAGTATCGGTTTTCGTGGTAGCGCCACAGGTACTTTGGCTGAATGCGCCGAGCGCGTGCCATTGTCATTCAAAAAAAACAAATTCGTGTTAATTATATTGTTCAAATTTGTTGATTTCATTTATTGAAATTACGACATAAAACGACATTTGCGCATATAAGTTCTCATATCAGAATCGAATATTTTTTTATGGTTTATATTTTAGCATTTGTCTCGTAAAGGTCTATCGTAGACGGGATTTAAATTATTAATAAGTGAAAGGCAAAGCAATTCCGCCATTTTGACGAAAATTTGACGGTTCTTATAGCTGACAGTTGGAGCAGCGTTTGATTTCAATAAAAATAAATGAAAAATTAAATGAAGTCGTATATTTCGGAAAATTAATTAACTGTCGCAGTCGGATAAAAACTATCCTAAGTTGCAGCTAGAATAATAATGTACCTATATAAAATGTTTCATATTTTTCCGTTCATGGGATGCTGAGAACATTCGAACCGCGCAAAGCTTAGTTTCAAACTGGCTGATTCTTTTTTTAATTTAGAGATTTATTATAAGTGGAGATGATGTAATAATTATTAAATAAACAATTGATGGTCTAAATAAATTAGTATTCGGTAAATTACCTTGGCCGGCTCCAGTAACCAGAACTCTCTTGTTTTTGAAAGAAATTTCCATTTTGTGTCGTATTTAATAACCCAACGTAACGCTTAGAACTTAGAACACTACCGCGGGCGTGGATACCGCTCTCCTCACTGAGCGGGGAGTGAACTTGATAATATATGTACGAGATAAACTGTGATCCGATAAACAGACAAACAGATAAAGTGGTTATAGTTTTAAGTAGGTACTGTGTTTTGCTTCTGAATGTTAATGTCACTGGGTGTTATCATTTTATGCAGCTGAACCTCAGCTGTCAAGGTCCGCTCCGCAGATTACGTGTTGTGCAAACTTCGTGATATTGATAGTGTTTGAATATACGTTATATATCCTTTTTAATTAACTAATTTTATAGAATAATTTACTTTAAAAACAAAGTTTAAACCGACTTCAATTCAGTATTTCGCCAAGTACATAGGCACAGGAAAATTTCCACATTTCCTTTCCAATTTACCACATGAACTGCTCTCCGAGAGCAAATGCGTTGATTATCACAGAAAAAACCCAAGTCGCTATCTGTGGGCTGATAATATATGAGGAGTTCCGTTGATTCCTCAAGGATCTCAGAATTAACACTTCATTAGTTGCTACTTCAACGGAATCATGTCAGAAGCTTTAAAGAACTTTACATCTTTGAGGATTTCCATAAGTCATCTGTGGTCTTCATCATCAGTTCCACTTCACCAAAATTGCGATTTACGAAGATAAATAGGTACCTACACGAGTTAAGCATAATCAAGTATAATAGAAAACACCGAAATGAATACACGCGTGCCTATACAATTTGAGGGTTGCCCTTAATAACTCTGGGATCCCATCATCAGATCCTGACATGGTGACAATGGGACCACCTCAGGAGTATATTTTTTTGATTAAAAAAATAATTTTGGAAATTGCTTCACAACTGACGGAGAAATCGGTGAAAAAACAAAAAAATATATACCTACATATACGTTGTTCCACTGTATGTAGTACATACAGTGGAACAACCTACTCCTTTTTTTAAAGTAAGTATAATGAAACAAATATTTTTTAGAATTTATTACAACGTTTATTAAAATTGTACTTTATTATGTTAACCACTTAATACATATCAAATAAGTTATTAACCTTACAACTATGTTTGTGTAAAAATGTTGTAGTTTATTTCTTGTAAAAAATAAGAATGTTAGATACAGACCAAGCGACTCTTTAGTAATTCATGGAAAATGTTTATTACTTGAGTTTAGTTATGTCCAATCCATAGGTAATTCATTTGTTTACTTATTTTTTGTTACTACTAAACTTTAACAGCGTGTTTGAACAGATTTAAGCTCATTTCTTGCTTGGGTACAAATTATAATTTTTTACCTGTTTGCGGTAAAATCATTTATGATTTGTACTGGGTGAATTGTTGTGGTATGTACCACAATAATTAACAATTAACCGCCACCACCGTTTCCACAGCCAGCAAAAAGAATCCTCACTCTTCTCTTTACAAACATATTATTATGTCTATGTAACTTAAGTCCGGTGGTCTAGATGGGTGTATAGTCATTTTATAATAACACTGATACAGTTTGTAGGAGTAGGCAAGTATTGCATGCATGCCTAAAATTTGTAACTATTTTTTTTTAAATTACAGATCAGTGATGAGTATTATATTTTATATTACTTACCTACTCGTATTTTTATTAATAAGTTTTTTCCTATAATTCCTTCTGATAAACTCATATAAAATATAAGTATATCGCCTGAGCGTTTATTACCTGATATATAATAATATTGGATATTGTAACCAGCATATTGGTGCTTTTTCCACGAACATTATACAAATATCATAAAATACGTCCAATCTATTCACATTCCCACATAAACTTTCAGCTCAAAATACTCCTACAGAGTGTAAGTAAATAGTAGAGTTGTGCAACAATAAAGATTGCTCTTACGCTACGACAAGGCACGTTTTCATAAGGTTTATTAACATGCGGACGAAAGGTTGTAACTACATTGTCTAGTGTTTTAACACTTTTAACGGACTTTACAACGAAATGGAATAATAAACAATGCATGAGTAACACGTTGATTATTTTTCTTCGTTCAGCTCAAAAGCAGAGTGACTTTCAGAATGCCTTTTCAAGCAGTTTTTAGTTTTAGTCATATAGGTATCTTCAAGAAGTCATGACTAAGTCGTGTACAGAAATACTAGTTTCCGATGCACTTCAGTATGGCGATTTAGAATATCTGGGTCTACTAGCAATTAAATAACATTTAACATAATTTTTAATCATTAGAAGCATTTCCAGTCTCGCTAACATTTTCTTTTGGTCACCCTACTTAGCTTGTACCTAGTGATTTGTCATTGTGTCAACTGCATAAAACACCTCTAGGGTGACCATGAGTTATGATGAAATAACATAGAAATATTTTTTAATCTTTGAAAGAACATGCTATCTTTTTGCCCTAATTATTTCTCTAGACAGCAGTTAGATAGGATAGTACTTAGAAAAAAATATTTCTGTTCACGACTCAGGATTCAACCTGTATATCACGTGAAATGCAGTCTACTTAGTTGCGAACGGGACTAGATTCTGGCGACTGATACTTAACAAAGTAAATTATTTATTATAGCGATATTACTTACCATGCCATTCACATAATTAGGGTGGTGGAACCAAAATATGAATTTAGGTTTTTTTTTTGTGGGAGTTGTAACACTTGTAACCTAGTTTGTACATAGGTACTATATATTTTTATCCCATTGGTATTGACTATTTTAAACACTCCTATTACAAAACAGTATTTTATTAAATGTGGCTTTATGCTGAAGTATGCCTGTTTGCCCAAAAGTTGAACGCTGTGCCCAATAAGCGAGCGTTTTAGCTCCAATAGTTGAACGAAGAAAAACGTAACACCGCGCAGCCTCCCACCTTTGATCTAGTAATTATATAATCAGTGTTATAACAATTTATAGGGCGAAAAATCGATCTAGATGGGTCTCATGTCCGGGAAAATTCGTTTTCTCCGTATTTTCTCCATTGACAATAAATATGCAATGGGGAATGGATGAAAATTTACCTGATTATTTTTTTGGTGATGGTAGGCCCTATAGGAATAACCTTCCCATTAGCACCAGAAACAAGTTGCAGACTTTTCAGCTGCGTCAATAATTTTTCAAAAATATAAACAGTTTTCTCACTTACGTTTTGGATTTAGGACGGCGAATGAGACACTTTCCTTGATCCGTCTCGTATTACAAAAAAATATTTTAAATATCTGACCCTGGCAATGACAAATATAGCTGCTGCAGCTGTCAATATCATTGCCAGTGTCAGTTTACAACGGATTTTAAAGATATTTTTTTGTAATAGGAGATCCAGCAAAGTGTCTTATTTGCCGTCCTAAACCAAAAACAAAACGTTAGTGAGGAAACTGTTTATATATTTCAAAAATAATTGACACAGCTGAAAAGTCTGCTGCTTTTTTCTGGTGCTAAGGAAGGTTATTTTATTCCAATCACCAAAAAAATAATCAGGCACTTCTAAAATTTTCATCCATTCCCAATTCTCGCACGCGACAACCGCTCACAGCCACGTGTGTGTGGGAACTGTCTGGGAGTTTAAATGCCAGAAATCGGAAAATGGATGACGCGTTAGGAAAAAAATATCCCCAGTGCGTAAAATGTATCGGGATTTGTTTGTTTCAATTTTTCGACAATACGTTTAACTATTGGATGGCGTTCATCTTTTGGTTCCGCCACCCTAGAATCTTTATAAATACATTTCTTTCGCTATGTATTTGAGTAATTTAGAGTTTGAACCATCATGCTGTAACATGACTATTTTACATTTTCAGTAGCCCGAATGTTACATTTGTTATGATATTTTAAGCGCTTAAAACTATAAACGACCTAATTGCGACTGGCCGGTGTTAATTAGGCGCCCTAAATAATAGTCTTGTACAAATTGAATGAGTCCTTATTAGTAGGTTTTATCGTCTGTAAGGGCTCTTGCTGTACCTCCCCCGCTCCTCCTCGTCACGAGTGTCCAGGTAGTGGCTGAATACCACAACCCACAAGTACAAGTACAGAACTGAAAAGAAAAACAAATATTAAGTATCAACTGGATTTTTTGCGAACTGTATCAGGGGACAATGTTCCACGAATCGACTTAGAATTTTACTATAGCATAGACTGTACATAAACTATGTTCAATATAGTATTGCAATTAAAACACGTATTTATACATATAATTAGAAAACATAAAATAATCGGGCACAAGTACATAGTACAAACGACTCGCCGACGCTTCAGGGGACCATAGGGCTGGCGCTTACCTCTCGCAACTATTTCATTAGCAATACAGAGAGGTAACGCCGCCAGCGTTATGGGCTCCATGCCGCAGACGGAACTGCTGGACGGGGTTTTCTTCCTATGACTGGGCAAGTTAAGTTAATTTATTTTTTAATTAGTTTATAATTATTTGCTTGTTAGTTTATTTTTATTTATGATGTTGTTTTCTTGTCTTTACTAGACAATATTATATAATTCATACCATCCTATATTTTGTATACATGTTTTTCTAATTACAAAAAAAATATTCGTATTCAAAAATAATTATTTAGTACATATTCGTGCCCATGACAAAAATATATGCCGATAATTTACTTTTCAAAACAAAGTTTTAACCGACTTCAAACCAGTAGCCAAATTGCTTCAAGATTGCCTATAAAATTTGAAGAGTTCCCTCGATTTCTCTAGGGGGATCCTAGTCCCTCATCAGATCCCTATCCCATCAACAGAACTAGATTTTGGTGACAACGGGATCAATCTGGAAATATATGCTTAGAAACAATGATTTTTTTTTCAAATCGGTTCATAAATTACCGAGTTATCGCGTAACAATTGAAACACACAAAAAATTAAAAAAACATACAGACGAAACCTCCTCCTTTTTTGAAGTCGGTTAAAATTGAACACAGACAGGAATTATTTTTTCTATCTGGCTTTGTGTCCATCAATGCGTTATTCAAATGTTGACTGTTGATAAAACCATCAACTCGGTCCTCTTCTCACCGGTTTTTCGTAGCATCCCTGAGTTTCTGATTCGGAGCATGGCGTCAGCTTAAATTGCCATATAATCCCAAAAATGCAGGCAGTCTCCCCTTAGAACCAGAAAGGAAACTAGACTATTATGGTAGATGCAGTTTTCTGAATCGAGTAGAGCGGACGATCTCCATGAGTAAGTATGGATTTTCAATAGAAATACATGTTTCCCCTTGCATAACTTACTCAAATAGATCAAACCGCCCACTAGTATGCAAGTGGCCAAAATGACGTAGTCCTGTTTGTCCGTGTAGAGCACGATGGAGGTGTGCAGGACGCTGATCAGCAGGCCGATGGCGAGCACCAGCCCCAGTACCACGAACGGGAGCATCAGCCACGACCGCCGCTGCAACGCAACAACACAACATTGCTATTAAAATAACATCATCTTACAGTACGCGGCACAAAACTATGCTTGTCTGAGGTTAGCCTCGATTCGCCTCCCGCATACCCGTCCAACACCTCTGACACCTTTGCTGCTACTAGTAGCTAACATCAGACGCGCCAACTTTTGTGCCGCGTACTGTACTCTTGTGTTGTCCAAAAACGGTTGGCAGAGGGTTGGTGGGTTGGTTGGTTGTTCCTCTTCTAGCAATTTTAAATTTAAAGATGGTGAAAATATAATTGCAGTGATAGATTGCCAACAAACTGTTATGCAGTTTGGCAGTGCATTTATTATGTTACCATTTTATGTGTCCTTTCAAGAAAAAAAAAAAAAAGATTGCTAGTGACAAACCAATTTCTCAAATTAATCTAGATTATA
Source organism: Epinotia brunnichana (assembly GCA_963854355.1). Lineage (NCBI taxonomy): Eukaryota > Metazoa > Arthropoda > Insecta > Lepidoptera > Tortricidae > Epinotia > Epinotia brunnichana. Next base: position 19,428,656 of record OY977942.1, on the reverse strand, counting down.
CAAGTTTATTCTAGGAAAGGGGGAATTTGGCGCATATGGGAAGCCAATTTATGAAAGTTTGTTACATAATTTTCTTAAAATATCACGCCGTTAGCCTGCGAATGTCAAATAACGTTTTGTATGGCAATCGAACCACCTTAATACGTTTCCGTGAAAATAGTGTAGTACTTAACTCTATCTTGTATCTTGGTTGCTTACTCAGTTACTGCTTGCTTGAGTAGGTTTATTGATTACTCACCGAATTTGATTTCTATAGGCAGCGTGTTATCAAGGAAAAATATTGCATTAAAACATTTTTAGCTGTGCGTACATTAATTACCGCATTGATTACTGAATTAAATTAGTAAATAACATACAAATCTTAAATATTAAACTACTGAATTATTAAGCTACCGCTACTGCGCCCACTATAAAACTAGTAAGTCATATTTTTCGATAAGAATTTAGTAAAAAGAAAAGCGAATGAACTTGATTTACCTTTTTAATTGCTATGATAAGGACACTGCATATCAGTATCGTGAAGATTAAACTGATGGTCATAATGATTTTTGAAACTGTGAAAGAAAAGAAAATGATTAGTGTACACATTTTTAATATAAAACATAGATGCTTTGATCTATTATTTACGTTAGTCATACATTTTGCGGGAAGAGTAATGTGGTCTGTGACCGTGACCCATATAGGTAACTAGGACATAAGGAGTATTTAATTTTAATTGCGCTAACGCAGAATTTTTACTCATAACGTGAATGATGTTACTAATATACCTACGTAGTTACTAATTTATTTAATGGTATCCTGTAGGTATTTGTAACACAGTAGGTACTTTTTACTCGTCTAAGTGAAAAAAATGCTATGCTATGTACTCGTAGGTCCGAAAAGTATTTCGTGTAGGTATCACTTCACTCAGGACCATATGTGGGCCAATCTCCAAGCGTTTGAACCGCTCGGTTCTAACGTCATTGTCGGCTCAAGATTATTTCAGCAGAGGTAAACCCTACCGCGGAAACTTTAATCAAAAAAGACTCAGCACTGGTATTGGCTTACGTCTTATCAAAAGTGTACTCTCTGATATTCGTCTCTTTTAATTAGTATTTGCTGGCGACGACAATAACGAAAAATAAACGCTTTAAAAACGCTGAATATTCGCCCATGTACAGTCAAGTATGAAAATATGGCTGCATACAACTTACTCATGAATATGTCACATCGCTCTTATGTCAGCGGATTAACGTTTCGGTACATCATTATGAGATAATTAAATCAATACATATTTTTGCACTTGACTGTACAGCCATTTGGTGGTGTTGAGTACATGGACATTATTAAAAAGATAGGTACTACTTAGGTATAGTTAGTTAGATAAGGTTTTATCAATCTGTTGTTTATTCCAATGCCGTAAAGTTTCAAAAGTTAAGATGCTTTTCATTCTGAGATAATTCCCACATATGACATTGCATTATTTCCGATACCCACTCGTCGTCAAAAATTGAACCATTTATAAAATTACAAATATTGACAGCGTCCACAGTGAAACAGACCGGATATTGAATTCCGTAAATGTTATTTCGTTTCAATGGGTTAAAATATTTCCTTCATCCTATCCTATACTATTAAACGAGCAATATATATACTTATATTATATATATATATATATTTGCAATCACGTTCTTGGAAACGGCTCTAACGATTTCGATGAAATTTGGAATGTAGATGGTTGAGGAGCCGAGAAATCGATTTAGATAGGTCTCATGTCCGGGAAAATTCGTTTTCTCCGTTTTTCTTCCATTTTCATCCGAGCGGAGCTCGGTCGCCCAGGGACTTGTAATATAATAAATAATTAACTATACTTACTACTGTACTGTTTGTCCTGTTCCTCAAAGAAGTAGGATTTGAAGGAGACGAGGTAACTGGGCGCCAGCCAGATGAACACGATGGTCGCGATGGACAGCAGGATGCCCAGCACGGCCACCGTGATGGACCCATCGCGCGTGTTGCAGCAACAACAGCATTTCGTTAACCGCTTCATTTTTGTTTTATTTTCTTAAATTTGATGCTGGCTGGAAACGCTTAGTACCGCATTACCACTGGAAAATAGAAAAAAAAATGGTTAGAGAATCGTCTCTGTGGCAGATTTACACACGAGGTAGAGTACAGTGAACGAATACGTACCGACATAAATATCTGTACCTACACGTCTTTATGACATTGACAATAGAGTCCTGTACATATATTTATGTACGTATTCTTTCACCCTCGACTGTACTTCATAAATACTACATTGTGACGACATATATATATACTACTCAAAAGAAAATAGGGGCCACTAAGTATTTTGATTGCTACGTGAAAAATATAGTAAACAGTAATGTATATTTATTAAAATAACATGTAACAAGGCTTTTGTTTTAACTTATGTTAATAACCATTTAATTGAGTAGTCAATTGTTTCATTTATTTCAATTAACATGAAATTAGTCCATTGTCAACAGCAAAAACTAAACAGAAACTCTTTGCAAAACAAAACAAAACCTGAGACAAGCTGTTTTTTTTATGGTTTAGTAACGGGTGTGTCCTCCTCTCCTGTTTTCACACTCCTGGAGCCTTGAATGCATACTCTCGATTAAGTTTCTGATGTTTTCATCAGGTATCTCTTCCCACGCACGTTTCAGAGCATCCATAAGCTGTTGCTGGTTGTGAACCTCTTGCTCATGTTCCCTAACCCTTCGTTTTAATTGGTCCCACATATGCTCTATTGGATTTAAATCCGGACTATACGCTGGCCATGGTAGGACACGAATATGGGAGTCATCCAGTACAGTCTGAGTGGCCCGAGCTGTGTGTGGGCGGGCATTGTCATGCATTAACCAGAACCCTGCCCCCACTCTCTGTGAGAATGGAATCACATGAGGCCTGATGACTTCATCGATGTACCGTTGTGCAGTTACTGTGCCTTGATTTAAGAAAACCAGCTCAGTTTTGCCTTGTAAGCTAATCCCAACCCAAACCATCACACTAGGACCTCCAAAGCGGTCAATTTCCTTGATGCAGACATCGGAAAATCTCTCATCCTGTCGTCTCCATACTCTAATCCGCCGATCATCACTACAAAGCTTCACTTTACACTCATCTGTGAAGAGCACCATACCCCATTGATTCATGGTCCAATCTGAATGTTCGCGGCAAAAACTTAAACGATTTCCACGTTGAACCCTAGATAAAGGAATTCGTACTACTCGGCGTCTGGACCTTTGCTGGTCTTCATGCAGTCGATTACGTATCGTTTGGTCACTAACACGAGTCCCCGTTGTCAACCGTAGGCGATTTTGTAACTTACGTGCCGTCACAGAGCGCTCTCGACGGACACTCAATCGGATGTAGCGATCCTCTTGTGCCGTAGTCGCTCGCACCCTGCCCGATCCAGGCCTTCTTGCAACACTGCCAGTCTCTTGGAACCGATCCCACACATTTTGGATGGCTCGGCGAGAGATACCCAACGAAAAAGCTACAGACCGCTGTGAATGACCTTCAGCAATCAATGTAACGGCTCTGGTGGCAGTAATGGTATCCATATACCTTCGTTGACGTGGCATTATTAACAAAAGATGTTAAAAGAAGCAAAAGATGGACAGAAATATTTTTTTAACAGAATAAAATTGTGATTCCATCTGAAAGGAATTTGACCTGAAACTCGTTTTTTTTATTTGCTTCAATTTCTGGCCAGCTGTAAGACTTAAACGATGATCTGCGTGACGACGCGGATATCGAACGCGAGCGTAGGGCATTGGCCGTCAGGGCCAACATGATAGCCCGGAGGTTCAGCAGGTGTACAGCGCAAGTTAAAGTAACACTCTTTCGAGCGTACTGTACTTCGCTGTACGCCTGTAGCCTGTGGACGAGGTACACGCAGCGTGCTATTAATGCCATGCGTGTACAATATAACGACGCCTTCAGGGTATTGTTGCGGCTGCCGCGATACTGTAGTGCGTCGGGCATGTTCGCCGACGCGCATGTGGATGGATTCCACGCCACGCTGCGCAAGCGCTGCGCCGCGACGCTCCGCAGAGTGCGCACCAGCCGCCACGGTCTCCTGGCTGTCGTGGCAGAGAGATGGGACAGCGCCCTAATCAGGCACTGGACCTCTCAGCACCTAAGTTTAGGTACTAACATAGTTATTTAAGTTTATTGTAATACTAACATCTATGGATTATTTTGTCCGATATATATGTTTTTTTTTTTTTTTTTTTTTTTTAAACACCAGCATTAAAGAGGTTGTATACTGAAGGAGGCCGGACATCATTAATTAGTCATTTATTAATTAGTTTACATCTAAAAATTTACTCTAAAACAGAAATATGTAAGTGGCCCTTATTTTCTTTTGAGTAGTATATATATATATATAACATATTGGTAACTACATTTTGAAGAAAATATGAACCCCTAAAATGTACCTTTTGTAGGTAGCGATATTATTACAGCGGCGACTGAAACCAGATAAGATGTTAAGATCACCCGTAATCATCTAAGTAATTTGTATTGAGGCTAGTAAGGCATGTATTGAAAGCAGTGGGAATAGCTAATACGCAGGCAAAGTGCCCAAAAGGATCTAAACTAATAAGTGCTTAGTAGATAATTTCAGATGTGTCGTGTGATCATTTTGACCTCTTTTTACTCTTAGTTAAGTACTTCTGCTGCTGTATATAATATATAAGTATTTTGCTGGTTCCAGAGTTAATCATGAACCCTACAAATATGAGTAGGTACCTAACAGTCGTTTATAACACGTTAGTTTATTGCTTAGTTATATTTTTTATCCTAATCGTTAGAAAATAATTCATGTATTTGCGCATTTTTAAAAATAATGTGTACTTACAATACGTAATAATATCGACTGATATCGACATTATCGACATTAACATATTTTGGGGCGTGGGCGCAGAGATTATGGTTTGGTTCGCGTTATGTTTCCGCACTAAAATGGGCGATCACGTGGGCTCCAAACATTTTGATAGCATCTAAAACGGGGACCTCACCTTGTCTGACTCGTTTGCTACGATGTAGCGTTCCCTATGAAGTATCGGAGTTATCTCCACTTATAATAAATCTCTAAATTAAAAAAAGAATCAGCCAGTTTGAAACTAAGCTTTGCGCGGTTCGAATGTTCTCAGCATCCCATGAACGGAAAAATATGAAACATTTTATATAGGTACATTATTATTCTAGCTGCAACTTAGGATAGATTTTATCCGACTGCGACAGTTAATTAATTTTCCGAAATATACGACTTCATTTAATTTTTCATTTATTTTTATTGAAATCAAACGCTGCTCCAACTGTCAGCTATAAGAACCGTCAAATTTTCGTCAAAATGGCGGAATTGCTTTGCCTTTCACTTATTAATAATTTAAACCCCGTCTACGATAGACCTTTACGAGACAAATGCTACAATATAAACCATAAAAAAATATTCGATTCTGATATGAGAACTTATATGCGCAAATGTCGTTTTATGTCTTAATTTCAATAAATGAAATCAACAAATTTGAACAATATAATTAACACGAATTTGTTTTTTTTGAATGACAATGGCACGCGCTCGGCGCATTCAGCCAAAGTACCTGCGGCGCTACTACGAAAACCGATACTCAATGTTCATATATTTGCATCCCTGTCACTCGAGTATGGTTAGTGCGATAGAGATAGAGATACCCGAATATTTTCGAATTCCGAAGTTCGTGGTTATAGCTCATGAATCGAAAATATGGTAAATAATCATAATGTATTTTCTCGAAAAAGAATTTAAAATAAATATAGTCAAATGGAGAAAAAAAACAAAGCAAGAGGTTATATAGGTAATGATTAAGTTATAAGAGTCCAAAGTTTTAAGAGGGGGTATGTTCTGTCCCTTTTCCGCAAAACGCACCTTCATATGAAACGATTGTTTTTTACTATGACGCTCGAGTATATTGACGTCACAGTCCCTCATCGTTTTCTCACTCTAACAAGCGACATTAAAACGGATGTAGCTTCATAATTTTTTGAGATATTTGAATGGGAGTTTCATTATCTTCTATCTATTTATACATAATAAATGCCTATGTCCTGACTGACTTATTCACTCAATCACTCACTCACTCACTCATCAACGCACAGCCGAAACTACTAATCTTAGAGAGTTGATTTTTGCACAGTATGTTGCTTTTATAACGTGGGCTAGGGATAAAAAGGGATTTTTGAAAATTCTACCCCTAAGGGGGTAAAATGGGGGTGCAAAGTTTGTATGGGAGAACCTTTTTTTTTTTGAGCTATAGACTTAAACTTTGTAGAAAAATTAGTTATTAGAATACAAATGAAATACTTTCAGCGTTTTGGAAAATTCCACCCCTACGGGGGTAAAATAGGGGTGCAAAGTTTGTATGGGGGAAACATTTTTTTTTTAAATAGAGACTTAAAACTTTGTAGAAAGATCAGTCATTAGAATACAAATAAAGAACTTTCAGGGTTTTAGAAAATTCTACCCCTAAAGGGGTAAAATAGAGTGCAAAGTTTGTATGGGAAAAACTATTTTTTTTTAAATAGAGACTTAAAACTTTGTAGAGAAATTATTCATTAGAATACAAATAAAGTAGCTAGATTCAGTGTTTTAAAAAAATCTACCCCTAAGGGGGTAAAATAGGGGTGCAAATTTTGTATGGGGGAAACAATAATTTTTTTAAATAGAGACTTAAAACTTTGTAGAAAGATTAGTCATCAGAATACAAATTAAGTACTTTTAGCGTTTTAAAAAATTCTACCCCTAAAAATAGGGGGCTAAAATAGGGGTGCAAAGTTTGTATGTGGGAAACTATTTTTTTTAGCTAGAGTCCTAAAACTTTGTAGAAAGATTATTTAAATACAAAGAAAGTACTTTCAGCGTTTTGGAAAATTTCACCCCTAAGGGGGTAAAATAGGGTGCAAAGTTTGTATGGGAAAAACCTATATTTTTTTAATAGAGACTTAAAATTTTGACGAAAAATTACTTATTAGAACATGAAAAATACTACATTCGGCGTTTTACAAAAATCACTCCCTAAGGGGGTTAAAAAAGGGTGCAAGGTTTGTATGGGGAACACTTTTTCTGAGCTAGACACTTAAAACTTTGTAGAAAGATTACTTATAAAAATACAAAAAAAAAGACTTTCAGCGTTTTGAAAAAATCTATCCCTAAGGGGGATAAAAAGGGGTGCAAAGTTTTTATCAGGGAAAGTTTATGTTTTTGAGTTAGAGACTTGAAACTTTGTAGAAAGATTACTTATTAAAATACAAAAAAAGAACACAAATCGTTTTAGAAAATTCCACCCCTAATAGGGTTAAAAAGGAGAGCAAGCTTTGCATGGGCAACACTTTTTTTTGAGTTAGACTTAAAACTTTGCAAAAAGATTACTTATTAGAATACTAAAAAAGAACTTTCAGCGTTTTAGAAAACTCCATCCCTAAGGGGATCCTTAAGATCCTTAAGAAGGGTAGCCAGTGTTGTGTGGGAAAAACTTTTTTTTTACTAGACTTAAAACTATTCAAAATGTTACTTATTAAAATTAATAATAAAGTACTTTCAGAGTTTTAGAAAATTCCACCCCTAAGGGGGTTAAGAAAGCTTTGTATGGGCAACACTTTTTTTGAGCTAGAGACTTAAAAGTTTACGAAAAAAGTTCTTTCAGCGATTAGAAAAATTCAACCTCTAAGGGGGTTTAAAAGGGGGTTCAAATTTTAAATGGCGAGCAATAAAAATTTAAAGTGTGAGTAAGAGATTTTTAACTTCGGTCTTATTCTGTACATTAAAAGACTACAAAACTGATTTCAGAGTTTTTCCAAATTCATCCCCTAAGAGTGTTAAAATTGGTTCAAAGTTTGAGTATTTCAAGGCATTTTTAAAGTATGAGATTTTTAACTTTGGTTTTAGACTGTTTGTTCACAAACTAGAAAATTAACATCAACTTTTTTTTAATTATCCCCTAAAAGAGGGTTCAAATTTTGTATTGAGAGAAATCATTTTCTAAGACGATAAAAAGTTCTACGCGGACGAAGTCGCGGGCAACAGCTAGTATGTAATAAAATGTTCCGACATTGTGAGTCATAAAACACTTTTAATGATAATTCATACCTAAATACGTTTTGTGAATAAATAAGTATGCAACGAGATATGAACATGCATTCCTAATATCATATTCATAAATTATGATTTTGTAAGTACGTAATATACTGACGCCAACGTTATACCGTAATGATATGACACAAAAAAAATACGCGGACCAATTTTAGATTCAAAAAGTGACACAATCCCGGCCTTCCATAGCGATAGCGAGTAACTGCTTCTACCGCCTTAAAGCTCTTTACATTGTTCGCGATTACTTAAGTGTTGATTTGCGTGTTTACCTTTGTGAATCTCTGTTATTGTCAAGATTAAACTATTGTGATGTTGTCTATGCTGGCTGCATTACGGTCGTACAAAAAAAGCTCATACAATGAGTGCAAAACGCATGCATTCGTTTCACTTGAACGCCGCTGGTCTGCTGAATATGCCTGCACGCAGATCTTGCCACTCTTCACTTTGGCATAGTGCGATCTGGGGTCCTAGCATATTTTCTGAGTAGACTTGTATGGGCCAAAGCGATGATTCTGGTACCAAAGCATCGGACCGCGGCGTTTCGAGGTAGTTTTAGGTTCGCGGCGCCCAAGTGTTGGAATGCTCTCCCTCCACCTATCCAAAGAGAGCGTCTAGCAAGTATTCCTTTAAGCGTCAGCTTAAAGGCTACTTGTTCACGCTCCAGAAATCCCAACCGCAACATCCAGCACTTTTTAATATCCCAACCTTGTCGCGTTTTTTTGCTTCGTGTTTTTCCATTGTTGTTTTCCACGTTAGGTACATATTTTACAAATTTATTACATTCATTATTTATTTATTATGTGTGGCTATAGTATGTTGTGTTGCGTTCCGTTGGTCACGTACGGTGCTGTCTGAAAACCAGCATTGTATGTGTCTGTCTGACACCTCGGCATAATGCTGAGACAGCAACCGATTCACTGCCGCGAAGACACACACAATATGTGTCAATTGTATTGATGTTTACTCCCTTTTTCTCTGTGTGTCTTTTTTGTAGTGAATAAATGTCTTCTTTCTTTCTTTAAGTATATCCCCAGTTTCTGTCTTGCAAAATCGGAATCAAAAGTAATATGACTAGGCATTAGGATGTCTTAGGATCCATTGGAGGTGGAATTGCGGCCCTATTTTCTAGCACAGATGTAGGTAAATGATTTTCGATAAGACTAACCAAGAATCCGGAAGGTTCATTCTAAGGATTAGTCCATAAAAATTGACGTTTAATCTCCGATCTCTTCATTCCAGTTTGATCAAATTGGGCCTAATCCACGAATTCAAAAAGCAAAGAATCATTGCAGTATGTTTGTTAATGCTTTTAACTCTGGAGACAAGTGGAATGCATCTTATGTTGGATATTGTTACCGATACTGATCTAATGAGATCCATCTTGCAACAGTGGGTATAATGTAACGTTTCCCAACGTTTCAAAAAGCGGTCGGCGTCTAATTAGGGCGGTACATATTGGCTAACGTGGTCTAATTCTGGAGTAAGGAAAGCCAATAAATTGCGTATTGAACAGTTGTGAAATAAGATCTGTGGTAGGTAAAGTACAATAATAGTAGGTACATTAATAATAATAAGAATGAGAAGTAAGGAATTATCTCACGTGCAAATGCTGACACTCGACCTATGTATGCAGCTACATGGGTCGTTGAGTACATGGGTTAATCGTCAGTTTTAAAGGCAGGTATATCCTCTTTGTCGTCTTGGTCGCATGCAACTGAATAGGTAATATATTATTGTCGAATTCTGAGGCACTAAGATTCAACTAATTATTATTTTCTCTCGGTTGCTGTGGTAGTTGTGCGGTGCTAGAGGGGTGACGCTGCCAGCAAAACGGGCATTCAATTGAGCGATCTAACGTCACTCGAACACACCCTTTTCGCACGACCCAACTGTAAGTACATAATTTTATTAAAATTACACATTGAGCACATCTTTACAAAACTGCTGACTGTGCTGTTTGACACGTACAGTTTCTGTGTTCCTGCAAAAGTCTAGTTAGGTATGTTGTTTTTGTAAACATGTCTTCAATTACACCATTAGCGAATCAGTGTTGTTCTACCCTTTACAATTTACGTTTGGCATTGGCCTGACCCAGTTTCACAGGTACGGCCCCATTAGGCTCCTCGCTTTTACATCAGCAAAGGACACACCTAGACATTTCCCGACCTAGCCAATTTGATGGAGCTTTTACGCTGTTTTCCAACGTTCTGAGAAGCCTCTTGTTTGTGGCCTTAACCTTTAAGACTGATTAATTGTGAGGTATTTCGATGTTAACATTCAACTATGAAAACAAAAGAAGACTTAGGTACGCTCACAAAAGTTCTATCTTATACTTGCTTATACTTAAACATTCTATCTCTTTTCATTGTGAACTTATTTCTCAAGCTTATTATTAATTAAAAAGTTAAGAAGATTGTGGGTAATAATTCATGATTTAATACCGACGCGTCGGCTGCATGCCATTATCACGGTCACTATAAATCACAGAACAAGCTACCATATAGAGCAAGTCGGATAAGCAGTCGACGCACAGTAAGAAAAAACAGTAGGTGGGATCCGCGGGTAGGTAATAGGTACCTGCATACATATGCCAACGTTTTACCTGCCTCTAATTCATTCATCAAGGGTCAGGTCTAAACTAAACGAAGTAATTAAACAATTATATCAGTGATCTTTAATTAGTAGTCATTTATTTCAGACAGAATGTTGTAATTGAGAAAAGGCCAACTAAAAGCTGAGTCTACCATAAACCTCCCTCCCTCTCACCTATCTCCACCTATAATAAATCTCTAAATTAAAAAAAGAATCAGCCAGTTTGAAACTAAGCTTTGTGGGGTACGAATGTTCTCAGCATCCCATGAACGGAAAAATATGAAACATTTTATATAGGTACATTATTATTATAGCTGCAACTTAGGATAGTTTTTATCCGACTGCGACAATTAATTAATTTTCCGTAATATACGACTTCATTTAATTTTTCATTTATTATTCTTAAAGTATATCGCCGCCACATCTGTCAGCTAAAAGAAACGTCAAAATCACAGACTAATAAGAAATACTACGGACAAAATGGCGGAATTGCTTTGCCTTTCTTTCGCCTATTAATAATTTTAATCCCGTCTACGATATACCTTGACGAGACACATAGGTACCAAAAGCAAATATAAAATTAATCGATTTTGATATGCGAACTTATATGCGCAAATGTCGAATTAGGGCGTGATTTCAACAAATCTAACAACAAATTCGAACAATATAAACTTGGTTTTTTTGAATGGCACGCGCGCGCGCTCTTTGCGTATTCAGCCAAACCACGAAAACCGAAACTTGAAGTTCGTATATCTGCATTCCTGTCATTTGTTAGTGCGATAGAGATACCCGAATATTTTCGAATTCCGAAGTTCGTGGTTTAAAAGAAAATACGGATGTCGGATAGATCTAAATTAATATTTTATGTGTAAATATGGTTAAAATTATTTGGAAATACTATTGTTGTTATTGTTTTAGTATATTTGACTAACTTTAAGTTTAATATTGTACGTTCGAAATGAGCAAGCTGTTGGACTTTATTTTACCCAAAACAACTAAATGTATATACACAGTTCTGATAATAAAGAAATCTTATTTTATCTTATCTTATCGAAAATAGGGATGTAGACACTAAACAAAATAATCATAATGTTGTATTATCTCGAAAAAAAACAACGCAAGAGGCTATATAGGTAATCACTAAGTTATAAGTGTCTAAAGTTTTAAGAGGGGGTTTGTTGCGTCTCTTTTCCGCAAAACGCACCTTTATAATGAAACGATTGTTTTTACTATGACGCTCGAGGATCGTGACGTCACGGTCCCTGATCGTTTTCTCACTCTAACAAGCGACATTAAAACGGTTGTAGCTTCGTAATTTTGAGATATTTGAATGAGTTTTTCGTTTCTTCTTTCTTTTGAAGTGAGTCTACAGCTACACCTCTATTTGGAAGACAAGCGGAAATAATCCATACTATCCATACTAATAACCCATACTTCCATACTAATATTATAAATGCGAAAGTGTGTCTGTCTGTCTGTCTGTTACCTCTTCACGCCTAAACCGCTGAACCGATTTAGATGAAATTTGGTATACAGATAGTTTGAGCCCCGGGGAAGGACAAAGGGTAGTTTTTATATCTGAGTGGCTGAAATTGGGGGTGGACATTAAACTGCTGCACCGATTTAGATGAAATTTGGTATATAAATAGTTTGAGTCCCGGGGAAGGACATTTAATAGGTTTTATCCCGGAAAGCACCCCCTAAAGGGGTGAAAAGGGGGGGGGGGGGGGGGTGAAAATTTGATGTAATCTATTTTGATTAAATTTAGTGTAGATATAGGTTAAGTCCTGGGAAAGGACATGGGATAGTTTTTACCCCAGAAATCATCCCCTAAGGGGGTGAAATTAGGGGTGAAAATTCGGATGGAACCCATTTTAATAAAATTTGGTATAGCGATAGCTTGAGTCCTGGGAAAGGACATAGGATAGTTTTAATTCCGGAAATCACTCCCTAAGGGGGTGAAATGGGGGGTAAAAATTTGGATGAATCCCGTTTAGATGAAATTTGGTATAAAGGTCGTTTGAGTCCCGAAGAATGACATTATGTAGATAGTTTTTATCCCGAAAATCATTCCCTAAGGGTATGAAATAGGGGGTGAAAGTTTGGATAAAATCCATGTACCTAGATGAAATTTGGTATAGAGATAATTTGAGACCCTTCGAAGGATATATAATAGTTTTTGCCTCGGAAATCATCCCTTAAGATGGTGGAAGTTTGTTTGCATTATATTTTCTAAGTAAAAGTTCTACGCGGACGAAGTCGCGGGCAACAGGGGACCGATTTTTGACTTTCGAGCGCTCGAATCTTTCACTCGAAAACGGACTAAAATTACGAAATGCTCTTTTGAAATAGCGATAGAAAATTGAAAAGCGAGTGGTATTGACCACTCGTATTCAATTATATCGGTAGAAAGTTAGTCCCTGCAATTTTGACACTAAAATCGTATTCACTTTTATTTAATTTTCGAGCGCTCGAAAGTCAAAAATCGGCCCCCAGCTAGCCATAAATAAAAATATAGATTTTAAAATATTTATTACTAGGTTACTGGATCATAAACACATCGAAAATCAAGACACAAAAAAACCTTGCTGTTCGTCCTAAAGTAAAAAAACTGATGTAGTTTTTACCCTGCATTAAGATTGGACCTAATTATGGGTACGCAATACTCCAAATTCCGTAAGTCGGTAACTACATATTAACCAAAGAAAATACCACAGAGCAAGTAAGTATGTTCCATGCAATTATCCCGGCTGATGTCTATGACAGTAGTCGTTAAGCCGAGTTAGAGGCCTTCGGGCGGCTTAAGAACCTCTAACAGTCGAGCTGCCCACTCACTTGACAAAGGGGGGACGGGACAACTGTCACTTGCGTCCGCAGGAGCTACCTATCACAACCCTGCACGTGTCCCCTGGGTGGTACTAAAGAGTGACAAACTCAAAGGCCAAATAATGTATGCCAAACGTTTAGAAAAATGCAATTATCCCATTCATTGATGCCAAGCCGCAGGGATCGGAAACCGGTATTGTTTGTATGGGATCGAAAACGTTATTTTTTTGTTCTTTTCTTAATAATTTCATTTCTAATTGGGCAATCTAATAATACGCACTCGTTATCTCAAAACACAACTGAGTTCTACATATGAAGTATAACATAGTTCGAGATTTGTGGTAAAACGAGGTTTTTGCAATTAACCCTGTGCCAAGGTTCTTCAAGAGTTGCGGGTGTTCTGTCGTTACTCGAATACATTGGCGTAACTACCTACTGTGTGATCGCATATCTTATGTCATCTCGAAGTTGCGTCACATGTGATGGCCGAAGCAGATGTGACTGCACAAAGACAAGTCTTTGTTTCAATGCTGTTATTTCATCAGAGAAACTGTGTCGAAAATGTTTTTAAGGGAAAATAAATTTAACTTACGTACGTACAATACTTATGTCACCGTTAGATTGTGAACACCGTAAACTGACGAAAAATTGTGAACTGTCAAAACCGTTCACAATTTAACGCATTATTTTTCGTTAGTTTATTAAGGCACTTGTCCCACCGCCGGCGAGTAGCGAGTACCGCCATAGTAATTCTTACTCGCGCGAGTAAAAGCGAGTAAGAATTACTATGTGAGTACTCGCTACTCGCCGGCGGTGGGACAAGTGCCTTATTATTTGATTCAGTTCACAATTTGACGATAGTACCAATTTGATTCAGTTCACAATTTGACGATCCGTCTTTGATAGTTTATAAATGATAAACTAACGAAAAATAGTTAGTCCGTTAAATTGTGAACGGTTTTTACAGTTCACAATTTTTCGACAGTTTATAAAATCGCGAGTAAGATTATAAACTGACGGTGGTGATAATCTGACGGTAACATATACATATATTATGTATACTAAAAAAAAAAAAAAAAAAGTCAATGTTTTACAAGTCGGTATATGTACATTATATTATAAGTAGTATCAAATTCAACTTAAAAACCAGAAAAAAAAAGAATAAATAAAACTAAATAAAACTACTTATGACTAAACTAATGTATACTTATATCTATTTATTACATCGAAAGTATTACGAAATTTAGCGTTGATTTTGGTAATGATAGAATAAAGAAAGAAAGAAAATAATTATGTTTATTCATGATTCATGACGCTTTAAAACTTAGGCTAATACCTTCATAAGAAAAGTACTTATCCAAGCGACAATAGAAAAACTAACAAGTAGGTAAAGGTATTCTATCTATTTAATGTATACTAATTATATCGACTTGCAGATCTCTCAAGACCTTGGTCGTAGTAGGAGTTACTGTATAAGTAAGAAGGAGGTCTGTAACTATTGTTGAATGCATTTCGACTTGCATATCGCAATGTAAACATAAAACTCGTATCTTTACTACCTACTATAAACGAGGTACTAAACAAACAGAGTGCAGACGCGGGTATTGTTAAATCTTGTTTTAATAACTACTGTGTGGCTATTGTCGGGAATAGCCCGCTATAATCCATTATGTATATGATTTGCTGTTCCTAAATAAACGTATACAACTTCTGTCTATTATTTACCTTTTAACGTGTTAGTATCTAAGTCAATCATTCTATAGGATTAAGTTTGTATTTTATTTTCGTCTTTTATTGTTATTATGTACCTAGATAGTAAGATTTATACCAAATAAAGAGATGGTGAGGCCGGTTTCACGGTATTACACACATACACACAAACCCGGTAAAAAGCTGCTAAAAGGTGCAAGCCCCGCCCACAACGCGACGGAAAACGTGTCGCGCGGCCGAGCTAGCATCTCTTGCGGGAGCAAAAACGGAATAAGAGGGGCGGTTTTTGCTCTCACAATTCAGTTTACAACCTTTACACCAACGAGCAACACCTCCACTCACCTTCGCCGACCGCGCCATGTGAACCAGTACCAGTTGTTTCATTTCTTCAAGCTCCTGAGTTAGAAAACCTTAAGCTACAGTCAACAGCTATGTTCAGGGGCAAGCGGGTGACGCAAGCTGTCAGGCGAGTTAACCTTTCGGATGCTTCGACACTGACGTTGCCGATGTATTATATTTTTTTCCCCTCACTGCCTCGGAAAGCCATCTTTTATCCTTAAAAACCAGTGAGCAAAATTGCATTTTATCCACTAGTGGGCAAAGTAATTTGACCTGGGAGCGTATCTCATGTAATACGCGAATTCCGCTGATGTCAAGCAATTTTAAGCGATTGCTGTTTCTGTGCGCGTCTTCTGCTTCTCCATGACACATGTCATTAGTCGCAGAGCTGACGCTCCGCGCCGGCGGGGTCGATCTGCCCAAGTGCCCACGCTAGTTTTTGAAGATTTTAACGAAGATTTTCTTCTTGAAAGTATTTTAGATACATTAGAAATGCTTTACTTATACTCCTCTTTGCTGCAACTTTGTAACCACGCGAGGAGGAATACATTTACACAGTGTGTTTGGTAATTTCACCAGTGAAGCTGGATAAAATACTTACTTATTCCTCTTTGTTTAGCTATCAGGCTATCACAGACCTATTTGGGTACGCTTTTAAACTATAGACGTGCGATTTTAATGTAGCCAGAATCTGAAGATGCAGGTAGGCTGACCTACTGTTCAGCGGAATTAGGGTGGCATCAAAAGCGGTGTTCGTTAAAATCTGAATGTATGGAAAATTCGCCATATTTAACGTTGATCGCTCTGTTATTGTAAGGGGGTGCAACCCGCCCTTACTGCTTACATGACGACGCTACCAAATTCCTTATTATTTATTTTATTTATATACAATCATACATTATTTGTATGTACGTATACGTATACATGCTTGTTCGATGATATTCGGGTGTAAGCGAATGAATAAGACAACAATATTTTATTAACCAAGACGTTCACAGGTTGGAGAGAACCACTAGTCTTACTTAAATAGGTTGTAGTGTACCTACATACTTAGTAGTAGGCACGGAACCCTTCGTTGTGCGTAGTCCGACACGCACTTGGCCACTTTTTAGGGTTCCGTACTCAAAGAGTAAAACGGGACCCTATTACTAAGACTCCGCTGTCCGTCCGTCCGTTCGTCTGTCTGTCACCAGGCTGTATCTCACTGATATGATACCGTGATAGTTCCAGCTGAAATTTTCACAGATGATGTACCTATTTCTGTTGCCGCTATCGCTATAACAACAAATACTAAAAACACAGAATACAATAGTTTTTTATAGATAATGGTACGGAACCCTTCGTGCGCGAGTCCGACTCGCACTTGGCCGGTTTTTTATATATTAGGAGACAATCTGACACAAATCGAACTAGTCCCATTGTAAACTCAATAAGGCTTGTGTACTAGAAGACGATATAGGTACTTCGTAGGCAGGGTCACTAGCCACTAGGCCGTCAGACTGAGACGCTTGATCAATAATGACTGGCATTTTGACCAGTGTTGTCGGTTTATTAACGCGTGTTTCGACGCGGGGCCCGCGCCGTCAATCGCCCCGCTCAACACGACCTGTCTCATTCATTTAAACAGAATTCATTTATTTTCTGTGCCAAGACACGAAAATATCTGTAGGTTTGAAAGTCAATGACATTGTTAAGTAATACAAAATCATGATTTAACTCGGCTGACCTTCACGTGGCTACGATGATATAATGGTGTGATTGCTACTATTTATTATCGATGACTATCTATCTATCTATTTCATAAACTTGAAGATCGTTGCTAAATGAAGAATATTCAAAACCTGCAAGTCAAGCGTTTGACAGTTACGGAAATCATTCCTATTATTTGTACCTAGGCACCACTCACCTAGATAAGTAGTTAGATATGTCTGGATCTAAGGTTGCTCTTCTACTAGAGCTAAGCTTAGCCCTGGTGGAAAAAAACTTCCTAAGGGCCATCCACTACAACTTCTTCTAGGATTCCGTAATCCCCTTCATAGTTTCACCATGTCCGTGAAAAAGTAATCATGATCAACTTTTAAGAGCTTGGCTGTTGTCGGCGGAGTAGGCGCCAGTTCTCTCGGTCCTCGGCTAATTTCTTTAGGTCCCGGTACCTAAGACAAGACATTTGCTTTTGCTTTTAGTTGTTGTACAAAGCTTATCCTGGTAAGATGGAAGGATCAAGGGGTAGAGCCTTGGTCCTTCGATCTTACCTTCTATAATATTTCTAAAGAAAATGTCGTGTCTTATCATTTTGCGTCGTCTATTTTTTATTTTAATTAATAACAACAATATTTGACGTTTGAATAACGGTGTGGGCGGTTATTGGCGCACGGTGCGGGGCGTGCACTTGTGGGGAGTCGCAGTAACAACCGAACGACAGCCGCCCGTTTTTAGACCTAGAACTCAATATTTGTCCATATTTTCTACCAAAAATCCCCCTAAGTAAGTACGTATTATGTGTCGGACGGGCAGGTACTTACGGAAACGGAACACAACATTGTGCGTGGCCCGACCCGCACTTGGCCTGTTTTATTTAAGTATATTATATAAGTATAGGAACGCACCTACATTCCGTAACGAACGTAAGTAGGTATGTGTATAGTATATAGTCCACGCAATTAACTGACAACTTTGTATGGAAAAAATGTCAAATTTGGAAATAATTTATAACAGGTAACTTAGCTAATTTGATAATATTCAAGATAAATAATACATAAAAAGACAATTCAAGCTACATTTAAATCTATATAATTACTTCCCGATAGAAAGTTTGTTGGATTCTTGAATACAGCATTTAAGAATAACGTTTTAAAATGAAATAAACAAAAAAAAATGCTATCATAAATCAATGTTTCTCGAAACCGTATTTTGCCTGCAGTGGTAGAAAAGATGTGAATGCACAACAGTGTCAGTGATAGTGTAGAGTTAGTGGTAGTAAGTATAGTAACCTCGGCAGTGCCAGTGAGTGACAGTGTGGCGGTACGGCTGGCACGCATGTCGTTCTCTTGGCCGCAATCGTCACCTCACAACGAAGGTCAACTATATTTCGCTTTAGTTAATGGGTTAACTACCTAGTTAGTTATTCGGTTTGCACAAATTTCCGGATCCTTGTTTATAGCTACCACATTTCATCGTAAAGCTAACACGTTTCGTCTTACAGGTATTGTAGAGAAATAATGACTCATAAATATGAAATATAAATGAGAAAAATAAAATATACTCATGTACAGTCAGCCAGCTGCAAATAAACATGGCCACATCTGCATCAGTTTGTATTTGTATGCAGTAGGAGTCACCTACTCCGCAGCTGAGTATCCATATAAACTTAGAATAAGAATAAGAATAATTTATTTACCATAACTTAAAACAACAATACTACACGATACTTTTCTTTGGGTAAATATTTTCATCAAGAAATTGGTTGTCTATAAAGTCGGTTTACGGACGATAGGTAATTATTTTACGTGATAACGTCATAAAGCCTAACGCTCGGCTCAGGCGGAACGGGACAATGAGTCATACTTTTTCGTGCGGTGTTCATCGATTTATAAGACGTTATCACGTCAAAAACAACAAACAAAATACAACTGTCTCGTAACTGGGTCATACAGACATTTAGGTTCCCGTCTCTCCCGTGGACATTGCCAAAGTTAAGGGCTATAAAACCTAATTTTTGGTTGAACTCTTAACCCGCTTAAACGGCATCTCCTCTTCTATAATTCTATGCGATATACACATAAGCCCTTAACTATTGACCACAATGAAGACGACATTTTGTTTTTTTACCTATACTATCAAGCCCACCGATGCATTCATCTCAATTGATCGTTCGTTTAAAAAGTAACTTCAAACTCTCCCTACATTGTTTATGAACTTCAATCGTGATTTATCTAATTCATTTGAACGAAATCAAACAATCGCTTCCAATCACTTAATGCAGCAATTGAGTAAATTGCTTGCGCAAGGGGTATCGCGGTGGTTTGGGACCATCTGTATGCAATTGAGCGCATTCCGCTCACACCGAATGCCCACATCAACGAGATTTACCCCAATCAATGGGCGCTTTAGAGCATCTGTTTAACCCGACGTAATTATTAAATGTACACAAAAAAAAAAAAATGTAAATGGCTTCAGCTTATTTGTAGTGCGCGTGCCGCGGCCGCTGCAGGGCTGTTATTCGCTACGCGTTAATGTGGCTCACCCCGCCGGTCACCCGTTACGAAACTAGACCTCGACCTACGCTTAATTACTACGCATCGCGGTGTCAAGGTATAATTGTGGGTGAGCGTTGAGGTGAGCTTAAAACAAGTTACAGAATAGGGGGGCTGAAGACCATCGCGTGTGCTGATTTCTGGCCTGATGAAAAGGGTGTCTTTCGGCGGTTCCGGGGCAACCTACCGAATTCTACACAGGACTCGACGACGCAACGGAACAGCGCTGTTTCGTCGCCTAAATAATATATATTTTTTTTAATTGTATAATTGGCGGTTTCAAAACATTTTTATGAGTATTTTTGACATCATCAGATTTCTATGAAGATAGTTATAGTTATTTAGTTTAGAGTCAATATACAAAGATTACAATATACATTAAATTAACCTAATCTATATACATACTAGACTTATAAATAAACTAAATATAAAATACCCCACCCCGGGTGAACTCCGCTTGAGGCATGGTCCCTAGGACGCTGGCTGAATTGCCCCTTTGCACCGCTAGGCTTAGACGCTGGGCAAAGAAAGAACCAGCCCTGTGGTCGCCTGAAACGCCAATGAGTCGGACCGACACCTCTTTCATAAATTTTTTGGTGTCGGACGACCAAGGGGCCAGAGTCTCCACCGCAAGTGCCGCGAATTCATATTCATTGGTGAGAAATGCGTACTTCCGGCGTTTGGACATTTGGGCTTGGTCTGCGGCAGTTCCAGGCTTCCGAGCCGACCCTTCGACGTAGGACGGAGCCAGCGTGTCGACACAGGTAGCGTCCCACGCTAAAGGGCGGCCTAGAGGCTCCAGGGTACGAGAGTGCAACCATCGGGTCTCTTCCCGTCAGTAGCAGAAAGGCCCGTTGGTTCCAGAGTTGCTGGGAGAGCTGCGGTGCTGAGTGAACGGCGAATGAGGTCGTTTATGGTGGCGTGCCTGAATAAACGACCGGCGCTCTTAGAGCAGTGCAAGCCATGGCGACCCAGTGAGTCTACGGGTTGGGAACAGCGGCTGCAAGCGTGAGGCTCACATAATTCGAGGCCCAGGCGAAGGCACACTGCTATTCGCAGTGCAGAGGGGTCTAGAACAGAACCAAGGTTACGTGATCAGATTTTTTAATTATTAACGTAGGTGCCTTTATTAAACCAATGCATTGTATTTTCAAATGTTCTTTCGTATTAAAAATGAAGAGTATGACTAGCATAGTCTAACTATCTTAGTTAGACTTAATTATTTAATTCCATTTCCAGTTTTTTTCAATTATTCTGTTGAATAAGTAGTACAGATGTACATTGTGCCACACGGATAAATTGTTGTCGAGGTCAACCTCCTTATTGACTGGGCTAGAATGCCCACATAGCAGGGCTACCAGATGCGATGCATTCGTTCACCACGCCCACACCATTATCTGGCTCTATTACTTCTCACCAGCCAGTTATTCGTTAGATGTTCCGATAACGTGTTCTTTTCGACTCTACCACTATAATCAAAAATCAGTAATAGTTTTCCTTATCTGTAAGTACCCACAAGAACGTTCAATTAACAACTTAATTTTATCTCAAAAATAGATAACATGTGTTCTTTCGGGAGCACAGTAGCAAAGTTGTTAGATTGTTGTAATCTCAGATCATAGAAAGAGCTTCTATATGTATATGATCTGTGGTTGTAATGTAACCTGGCTGCGCGACAATAGAACTCCGGGTTATGTTTTTGACGCATATATTACGTCATCATTTTTTGTCAATTTTCGACCGCCTCTATCATCATCCTGTTAATTCTTTGTATGGACCCTCCCCGCCTAGTAAAATGACTACTGTCATCCAATGGTCAGCCCCCTCCCCCCCTATTTTGAAATGACGTAATATATATTTATATCTGTATTTATAACTACTTACCCTCGAAGTTTTAGAACTTTTAGATGAATTTCTATAATTGAGGAGTTTATCGATTCACCTGAGCCATCTGTAGATAGTTATTTACATACTAGCTTACAGTAAATAGTTACAGTGCAGTCACCAAATCGCGTACCATTTCATTTTATTTCATTTACTAATTTATTGCTACATAATTACATAATTTATTGTTATATCTATGTAGTTCGTTTTTTTAATGACTCAGTTGTCTTTTTAGGGTTCCGTAAGCAAAGAGTAAAACGGGACCCTATTACTAAGACTCCGCTGTCCGTCCGTCCGTCCGTCCGTCTGTCCGTCTGTCTGTCTGTCACCAGGCTGTATCTCACTGATACTGTGATTTTTCACAGATGATGTATTTCTGTTGCCGCTATAACAACAAATACTAAAAACACAAAATAAAACAGATTTTTTATAGATAATGGTACGGAACCCTTCGTGCGCGAGTCCGACTCGCACTTGGCCGGTTTTTTGCTGACTGTTTTAGTCATTGACACAAGGACTCCCTCCAGCCAAATACAGCTCGGCGCATCGGCTATATACTATTGTATCTGACATCAGCAGACGAGAGTCACTGCCATTAACTAATTAGTTAATTACAACCGGCCTTGTTCGATTCGCTCTGCGCTTATCTCTGCTCCAATTCTTGTTACATGCTTGCAAGTACTATTTGGTACTGGACATACCACAAGGGGCCATTAAAATTAAAACGATGCGAAAATACTTAAAAATATATCTTTATTAATGTAATTTTTTACTATCAATAGCCATTTAAATAAGAAACTGTTGAAGAAATATATAGTACGCGAAAATACTATATTTTGGGGACCTTACGAAGTGCTTCAAATTGCCGAGGTTTTTACTAAATAGCAACATTAATCCAGTAACTTTCGTTCGGCGCTCGAGGTCATAAACTTGGATTATTCATTGGGCCAACCTCAGAGCATAGAATACTAGAGAGAGGACAAGCCGCCGGCGGCCGTGTCGCAGCTGTATGCTCAATGGGCATACACTGCCATACTGTGCACGCGTGCTGATCGCAGAGAATATTACGTTTTTTCCCAAAATGCCTGATATGATGCGCGTTTATTGTCAAATAAGCGTGTAGGTATACAAGTGTGTGTGTTTTAGATGTGTGCATGCTTTGTCTTGTCAATTACTTGGGCGTTGTGTGGGTTAATGTACTTGCGACAGGCTCACTCTATACGAATCGGCCGCCATGTCCGATATTCTTACATTCATACATCTGTGGGGCCAACATTATAAACAAGTCTGCAAAAAATCAGAACTACTGGATTTCACGCATACTTCCGCATACTTTCAGGCGACAAAGACTAGATTACATTGCTCAGCCAAGTACTATATTTTTTTACGGTGTACTATATTTTTGTCGGTTTTTTCTGGAAAATACAATATCTCCCCAAAAAAAGTTGGCAACCCTAACTGGACCTCTCAGCACTTAAGTTTAGGTACTAACATAGTTATTTAAGTTTATTGTAATACCTACTAACATCTATGGATTATTTTATCTGAAATAAATCCTTTTTTTTAAGGGTACCCTAGTTAACAAGAAACCTTTAGTTTCGCCATGGCCATCTTCAAGTCCGTCTCTAGGTACTTATATGTTAATATCTTCTTAAAAAGTCCCTTTTTAAATCTGCATAATTTGACCGTCGGATGAGCAACTACGAAACACACTTTTGAGCCTCAATCCTCAATGTAAAAATAATAGGTAGAGTCGAAAAGCGGTAGACCGCTACTGGGTTTGCAACATCAAACCTTGAATATTTTTGATCGGTGACACACAACACAAAACACAACGCCTGATTCAACTTCCAATGCACAGTTTCTTGCGAATTTCTGCAAGGTTACGCTATAAGAGAACACGCTAAATCTGTACCATGACGTCATCGTGTCTTTCGGTACACTCGGTACAGTCACCAGTCCATACGAATTACACTGTACATGCGGGTACAAATATGTAAATTAGTAAACAATACACGTTGAGCCTCTAAGCCAACAGATAATAAAACTGGTTTTGTGTCAATAAACGTCCAACATACTGTGTATTGTTTCATTCCATGGTTGAGTTTAAGGCGAATCGTGACTGCGACAGGGCTAGCTATGGCTTTTATACCTTGTACCTACTTTCGAAAATAATTTATATTCGACCATATGAAATATACACATACTTGGGTCAATCACCTTTATCTTGTCTTTCGTTATCTTGGTTACGTCTTATGGATCACTTTTAAAACTGAGATTTTAGGATATACATCTAATAAACAAAAGTTTTTGTGATAAATACGAACCTATTTTCATCATCATCATCTCGCAAGCATGTCAGGAGTTTTTTGTCTTCTGACTTACGGGACAGTAAAACAACAAAAAAAGCTTTACATATAACATTCTAAATGATTGGATCAATAACATTTGCTTAAAACATATTTAAAAACCTTATTTAAAATCGACGTTGGGCAATGAACTTCGCTGTCTGAACACTGATCATCATGATCTGTTGTCGTAGACGTTTTAGTGTACTGGCTGACCCTAAATAGGTTTAATTGATAAACTAATAAAAATGTATGCTTGAATATCAAATAACGCAATGCCTAACCCCACAAGACAAGTCTCGTAGTCCTCGTCGTCAACGAGAACTAGAGAGCCCTGAGAGTCCTGAGACACGATAGGTCATACCTACTCAAGCTGAGGTTGTTCAAGCCCTATGACTCATTATTCTCATTAAACTCATTGCAATGTCAATGGCGATAACAATTCCGCAAAGAGCAACTTTTCGCAGAGCTATTTATGGTCATGAACTTCAATGTTAAGCCGCGGGAACCTATCAAGGTGAACCAGCGCCGTTTAGTCATCTCCGACTTTTAGTTCTACGTATGCGTGCTTATGTAATTGTGTAGAAATTGAAATGTCAATAGTCTAGCGTTCTGTTTGATTTGCAGTGTGACTGAATCTCATTTATGAACTTACTAGTGGGCAATAAAAATGGAATGGAGAAAATGTTAATTTCTGTGAACAGTTACCAGTATAACTAAGAGCATGGTGACTTTTCGCAGCAGTCGTATATATACAGCATCAATACGGGTGAGGTGATCTATGGCTAATAGTATTCGCGACTGTCGCGAGTTTGTATCGTTGTTGCAAAAAGTGGCTGCTCTAAAGGCCTCCACACACCGGACGAGACGCCCGACCCGCGCCCGACCCGCGCCCGCGACCGGTGTGTGGAGGCCTTAAGAGGGCATAAATCTGACACGTCCTAGCGGCCCAAGAAATAGAGTCGAGTCAGATCGCGTGCTTTGTACAGCTGATGTTAATGCTGGTGGTAAATATTACAAATTTCTAACAAGGATGGCTTGTTTTTGTGTAATTATTTTTAACTGAATCTGTACGTGATCTTACATATGTAAAGATAACATTCTTAGCTCTACTAGAAGTTTAAAGTAAAATATGCCATATAAACGTACCTGAGCAGTATTAAAGATTGTACTAAATGTAACTTATGTATGTAATTTAATCACAGATCTGAAAATAAACAGTTCAATATATATATTTTTTTAATAGGTAATAATGTTATCATGGAGATCATAAGGTCAAAATGATCCAGATTGTGACTAGACTTCTGCACGATTCAATAAGTCGATGACATCATCGCACAGTAACTACGGAGTGCGATGCAACCCAATACTCACCCACGTGATTCAGTGGTGCGGTCGGCCAGTAGGTACAGGGCCCACACGTACAGGCAATATATTCTGTGGTACAGGGCGGGCTTTGTGGCTGTTAATCTGAGAACCTGACACGAGTACTCGCGGCCATTCATAAAATGAATCGCAGTCAGCTTGGAAGAGTAAACAGGTGACCAGTTAGCTATGAAGCTAATGGCATAAATTGTTGAAATTACTCACTCTAAATTCCTTTTTAACAAGTTGCATTATGCTCACTTTGTATTTTTTGACTTCCAGTTTTCTGGTGACGGTAGTAAAAAAAGCGGCCAAGTGCGAGTCGGATTCACCCATGAAGGCGACGTAGGCTCGTGGTCTTCTCTCCCTCTCAATGAGCATAAGCGTGAGCGAGATAGAAGTGCGTGTTCGCAAGCGCGGATATCATGTTTTTCAGTTTGATTTTTTTGTTGTGTTTAAATAAATAAAAAAGTAATAGTTGAATTCCCTCTAACATGAAATTACTGATTTTTAAAATGAATTTTAGTATATTTAGCTGTTGTGCATATTTTTTAGGATTTTTTAAAGTGTATTTTAGACCTATGTTTAGACCTATGTTTGTGATTTTTTTCTATCGAGCGAAAGTCAAAAACTCAGGATTCGAATAGCTGTTGTCCCTCGAAAAAGGCCTCAAGATTGCTAATTAAATTTAAGGCAGCCGTATTATAATCCAAACAAGAGCTACGGTTTTTTTTTAATCCGTTTTCGGAGCTCACGTCGCCTGAAGGGTTCCGTAAAATAAATTGCGGTTTAAGATTTATGACGTAATAAAAAAAACTAATTAATAGATTTCGTTCTAACTAATTTTCGGTGGAAGTTTGCATCATATATTTTTTTTTAGTTTTATCATTCTCTTATTTTAGAAGTTACAGGGGGGGGGGGGGGGGGGGGACACACATTTTACCACTTTGGAAGTGGTAGTCTCGCGCAAACTATTCAGTTTAGAAAAATATGATATTGATCCCTTCAACTGTGGCGAAAAAACATGGCCCCCCTGTCTGTGGACCCCTCTGAGGAGTAAAATTTAATTTTCATCAGTTTTTTTAACTAATTGGGTCAATCAACTTTTTCTTGTTGTTATTCTGACCCGGTAAGCCAAGAGACATCAGTGACAGAGTTTCTTAGAAAAAATACTATAAATTGGACTCCTATCATGCTAAGGAGATGCCGATATCACGATAAGGAGAGAACACGTGTTTATTGGATTTAATTCCCATAAAATCATAGTTTTAAAGAGTGACCCAGGAGACGAAACCATGGCAACGAGCAACAACAAATTAGTCCAGGCAATGAACTGACAGCTTGTATGGAAAATATGTCAAATTTTGAAATAATTTATAATAGTAGATTTTTTTTATGTAATGGATATATTATCAATTAAATAGTTACTTAGTGACAAAATCCAACAAAATTTCAGACATCAAAAAAATGATAACTTAACTAGCTTCTGAAAAGTCAGAAAAAATATTAATAAATGGTTTTATCTTTATTTTGGTTCATTTATATTTGCTCTATAATATTCAAAATAAATAATTTAAAAAAAACATTTTTTTTTTTAAATCTATATAAATACTTCCGGATGGAAAGTTTGTTGGATTCTTGAATAAAGCATCATAGATCAATGTTTTAAAATGATATAAAGAAAAAAAACGCTATTATAAATTAATGTTTTTCAAAACCGTATTTTGCCTGGAGTAAATAGTTGATTGACCCAATTACAGGCTAGATTTTAGATAAAACACAATCTTTATTAAATTATTTAACTGCATCTATGTATCATTACTACACTATAGTCGTATTAAGGCTATCTAACCGGCCTTATCACCAGGGCACCAAAATTTACTACATATTTTGGTAATTTTGAATATGTTAGATTAGTTTTCTGGGTTAATAAACGGTATTATTTTGAAGATATTGGAGTTATACACGTTCAAAACACATAAAATGGTAGGCTTAAAAGTATTTTTTTTACAGGAGATCATTTGAAGTATTCTACCAAAATGGTACCTACACTAAAAAGGTGCTTGCATGGACTTTGATTTAGATGTTCATTTCTGAAGTATGTTTTTACTATATTTATTCAATTCATACATAAACAGTAAACATAGGTCATTGACTAGGTGTTACCAGAGATTTTTAGGGTTCCGTAGCCAAATGGCAAAAAACGGAACCCTTATATAGTCTGTCTGTCTGTCCGTCCGTATGTCACAGCCACTTTTTTCCGAAACTATAAGACCTATACTGTTGAAATTTGGTGAGTAGATGTATTCTGTGAACCGCATTAAGATTTTTACACAAAAATAGAAAAAAAAAACATTAAGTTTTGGGGGTTCCCCATACTCAGAACTGAAACTCAAAAAAAAATTTTTTCATCAAACCCATACGTGTGGGGTATCTATGAATAGGTCTTCAAAAATGATATTGAGGTTTCTAATATATGTTTTTTCTAAACTGAATGGTTTGCGCAAGAGACACTTCCAAAGTGGTAAAATGTGTGTGTCCCCCCCTGTAACTTCTAAAATAAGAGAATGATAAAACTAAAAAAAAAAAATGATGTACATTACCATGCAAACTTCCAACGAAAATGGGTTTGAACGAGATCTAGTAAGTAGTTTTTTTTAATACGTCATAAATCGTAAAAATCAATTTATTTAACGGAACCCTTCATGTGCGAGTCCGACTCGCACTTGGCCGTTTTTTTATTGTAGGTGCACTAGACGTTATTTTAAAGATAAATTAAAAAAAGGCTGAAGGCCGAGAACGGGCTGAACTTTAATGGTTTTTAATGAAGAACGATAGATTACTTACCTGTTCACAAGTGTTCTGGCACTAAAATTCAGCTCTAAACCCACAAATTTTCACTCGCGAACACCGACCGTGTCATACGCGCCGTGACC
Source organism: Epinotia brunnichana (assembly GCA_963854355.1). Classification (NCBI taxonomy): domain Eukaryota; kingdom Metazoa; phylum Arthropoda; class Insecta; order Lepidoptera; family Tortricidae; genus Epinotia; species Epinotia brunnichana. The sequence continues at coordinate 19,400,260 of OY977942.1, read as the reverse complement.
GTTTTAGACTAACGACCAAATTAAATTTTCCCTCCATTGGCCATTGAAATTATGGCTTGCTAGCTGCCTCGCTTCATTGGCTTTACGGATTAACACGAGATCGATACACGTTTGGCTGTTATTTCTCTAAGAAAGCAAGAACAGCTCTTGCGGCCCTCTGAGGGTTATCCACAGACCTGCAGAAAAAAATGTGAAGCCCGCAGAGGGGCAACCACAGCTGAAGGGATATAGCCCACACGTATGGGTTTGATGAAAAACATTTTTTTGAGTTACAGTTCTAAGTATGGGGACCCCCAAAATTTATTGTTTTTTTTTCTATTTGTGTGTTAAAATCTTAATGCGGTTCACATAATACATCTAAGTACTTTTTTAAGTTTCAACAGTATACTAGTTCTTATAGTTTCGGAAAAAAGTGGCTGTGACATACTGACGGACAGGCAGACATGAAGAATCCATAAGGGTTCCGTTTTTTGCCATTTGGCTACGGATCCCTAAAAATAGAATTCTACAACAATAAGCACCTAATTATCTATTAACGGATGGTTTTAGAAACAATTAAATTAAATTTTTAATGGCCATGGTCTGTAAAAATTTACTCATTCCTAGCAATGAGTTTTGTTTGAGTCATTGAGTAATTAATAAATTGTTTACGTTTTTTAACGCATAAAGTTATGACTAAACCGCTTTATTTGAAAAATACGCAATACTTACAAGAAATTATCTCGTTTATATAACATATGTTGGCTACTTTATTCTGAAAATACTAATTAAAAAATCTTCCCCAACATCAGTTGTTATCAACTTTTTAACAAAACATTAGATAAAGTTGATAAATTTGAGTAATAAGAAGAACTTATTGATTTATGTACCGCAAATTATCAAAAGAAGATTCTCAGGCGGAATGTATGCCTCATCAACATGAAAATAATAAAGCAATAAGGTACTTAGGCCAACCTACTTTTTGTTCGTCTTTTGGTTGCTAATAACAATAACTGTGTTAATAGGAAAATAAAACATGAGCCAGAAAGGTGAGTTAACACAGTGAGGTGCAATCGATTCACCTTTAATACAATGCTAATTAAAATGTGTGCCAACGACCTGTGTAATACAGAAGTGGGGCACGGTAGAGCCCCCGCCAAGAAAAGCTAAAGGAGCCTTTGGCTTCTCTTGGCGGTGGCCTCCTCCCATTTCTCGAACCGTTTCGTTGTATTTTAAAACCTTACAGCATCAGACTGAATCTTAATAGAAAGCCCATAGTTCCAAAGTAGAGCCCTTTTATACTTAATATTTTTTTACTAACCTTTTATATTTTCCTGCTATCTACCTCGATTTTGGTCACTCATTCTCTTACTGCTCACTGGCGATCAAAAATACCTTTTAGGTACGTACTATTTGATATCCTAGAACTCCTAGAAGGCTGAAAGTTGTGTCATGCAATAATTTTATGAAATCCAGTATGCTCCAGAATGATTAAAGTCTCAAGATTAAACATTTCCAACCATACTTCTAAGGGAAACCGTCAAGTGAATACTTCTGGGTCGTTAGGTCGTTACCTACTTAGAAAGCGTAGATGAACCATGTATGTTATTAGTGTTTACAACGCCTTATGAAGACACACCAAGTAAGGAGAGTCGGGAACCGAGGCGAGGCCACATATTCTCACAGCCATCAAGAATGTGAGACGCACCCGCTACTGAGGCATTACTGTTAATATGACCAGCAATCAGTACCGTAAAGTACTTGTAATTTACAACTTAAACTCTCATTTTGTTCGTGATTTTCTGCCCTAAAACAAATTTTTGTTTCGAAATTTACAAAATGATACGGTAAATAATATTTTCAGTGGATTCAGACATTTAGATACCTAGTCAATATTCTCGGTTCACAGGACGGAAGTAAACCGCTTCTAAAGATGTTGTTTCATTAAAATAAGAGTTAAAAAAGTTGGGTATACTTTTTGTCCGCCTTTGATATTTTATCGCCGGTCAGGACCCCGGCTTCACGGATGTTAGCATTTTTTACTCGCGATACTTTTGGGGTTTCCCTTCGCTTGTGTTGGTACAAGTGTTTCCGGTGCCTCGTTATATTTATTTAACTGTTTTGTAATACGAACAAAGTTGGAATAACAGGCTTGCTTCCGTTTAAAATACGCACCTACCTCATATCATAAACGTTATATATACAATCGTGTTGGTATTTCCTTTTAAATAATACTATAGTCACTAATGAATGTCTATACTAAGACTTTAATTGGAACGAAATAAACGATACAAAATAAATTATTATATGTACTGTGAGCTAATGGATATTACAGCATTAATGTTGAAAAGTAAAACAAGTTTAACTGATAGACATGAAACTCTAAAGTTGATATGTGTATGTACAGAGTACTATATAGTTACGTTGGATTCTACGAGTAAATGGTGCCTGGTGGGTTTAAAGACTTTAAAGGCGCAAAGCAGTGTAGGTAGTTGTTTACCAAGTGCGGGATGCCGACGCTGTCCACAGCCCACACAACTGTACAACTCGTGTTTTCTGTCCAATACCGTTTAAAAATATTTCCCCTCGCATTTGTGTCAATGCTACGGTTAATAACGAGGCGGATGTCGCAAAAATAGATTCTAATGGCGCTCGGCGTCTCGGAGTTTGTGTACCAGCGCGCGAAACTACCATAAGGTGATTTTTTACTTTGGTCGACTCCCTAAAGATGAAGTAACTCCTAACGTCCTCATATTCCAGCCACGTGCCGCAGTTTACTATTTATAATATCATAAACATCGCGCCGGGTACTCCTGAAGATTTACACGTATAAAAACAGCAGACGGGCGAAGCCAGATATGGTCCAAATATCCGCATAAATTACCTAATTATGGCCATAATTTCGTTTCTTTATTACCCGTTTCATATTCCATAGATAATTAAAATGTTATTCTCGGACACGTTTTACGCTTAGGTAGGTAGGTACCGTACCTGCGTGCGCCAAGATGCTGCGTCTTTAAAGAATGATTAAAATATAAATAATCTACGACTCACGCCTTTCAAGGTAAGGACGTAACACAAATGTATTCTCTAACTGAATCAAGGCCTCGGTTAACGCAACAACATAAGCCAGATGAATGTAAATAAGATCATGCTTATCTAAACTAAGTATACATAATTAATAGCTTACCAATACTTCCGAGTTAGAAATGAATAGTTCTCGTTATTTATTGTCACTTGACCACACTTGTTTTATCACTTTCCGATTATTTAATAGGAACCAAAACATTCGCTGCACTGTGTACAATAAACCCGGGAAAAGTTGGAGTAAGAACGGTTAAACGCGCAGTGTACTCCCGCCAAAGATCGTGTGTCGACTGTGTGCGAGGCGAGAACCTTCAACAACTAGCAAAGCAAAACTCGCGCGCGGCACTGTGTCCGCGGGCCCGCTGTGCACTGACGCATGCGATGACGATGCCGCTGACATAACCCTCGTGCAATTCATTCTGGTAATATGTCAGTTACGCTGCAACTAAGTATTGTTCTCTCTCATCGGTGCTTGAAGTCTTAAGAAAAGTCAGGCTTTAGCCAACCCGTTACTGTAACAGTACCACGTATGCTCTCGTAGTTAGCTGAATTAAGTAAATTGAGCTTGGAAGTCAGACTGATTGTGACGAAAAGCCGTGTTATGGTTAAAAACCTTCAAATATAATGGTGAACATTTAGCTTGACCCCGAATTTAAATTGAATCGACTCAAACAGTCAGAAGTGAGCAATGAAATGAAAATAATTTATTCCAGAACAAGTCCATAGTTAGCAAATACAGCACAAAAAAACAAATAAATTAGATTAAATGATACGAAATTACATTAATTATTAAGAATTATCAAAACATATGGGCCGGGATTATAAAACGTCGTGGATCACCCCGATCCCGCGACGACCGGCCTTATAGTTATGAAAAAACTAGCACATTAATAACTACCTACTTATAATCAACATTTTTAAATGTATGGCGGTATTTATTTAACCGTATGGCGATCTGTAGAATAGGCGAATATCCATGTGATATTTTTATAGTAACGCCTATTTCGCCGAAAGTGTTGTCGCTCATTTAGCACCACCCAGAGGACACGTGCAGGGTTGTGGTAGGTAACTCCTGCGGACGCGAGCAACATATTGTCCCCCAGCAACAGTAAATGTATGGCGGTCGCATATTTCCACTCTGAGGACTTTCAGGAATTTCAACAGCTAACAAGTTTTCAGTATAGCCCGACAAGCCGCTATTTGACCCTGAGATAGTGTCGCTGTAAACGGCATAATATATGGCAATAATGTACCTACATACGTCATGTACAGTTGGGACAGTAAGTGCTGACGAAAACAACACAAACGAGCCCAAACTTGACTATCATAGCACTTTCCATCATAGAGTTCCAGTAGCCATCTTACGGCTCCATCATGAGACCCTCGCCATCATGTGCAATGGTAGGTACAGAAGATAACGAAACAAAAGAGCCCAAACTCGACTATCATAGCACTTTCCGTCATAGAGTTCCAGTGGCCATCTCCCGGCTCCATCATGAAACCCTCGCCATCGAGTGCAATGGTAAGTGCTGACGATAACAAAACAAACGAGCCCAAACTCGACTATCATAGCACTTTCCGTCATAGAGTTCCCGTGGCCATCTTCTGGCTCCATCATGAGACCCTCGCCATCATGTGCAATGGTACAGAAGATAACAAAATAAACGAGCCCAAACTCGACTATCATAGCACTTTCCATCATAGAGTTCCAGTGGCCATCTTCCGGCTCCAGCATCAGATCAGCTAAATGGTGACAAAGTATTGTATAATCACCATAAGTATTCCAAATTTTAGCTCAATCGGATAACGGCAAGTGACTGAAAAATGGATTACAACTTTGGACGGACAACTTACATATTACTTACATACTTAACTTACATAGGCCAAGCAAATTAGATCCAAAAAATCATTTTGAGGAATTAATTCCCATAAACCTGAAAATCGTTTTAATACCTTCATTTGGTCCCTTTGAGTAGATAAATACATGGAGAGGCCCTATTCTACTATAGATACATTTATGTTATGCAAATATACATGAAATCTACATAGAAGGTCAAAAACACCACTTATCTCTTTCTTTCCAATTTTCGATAGCGTATGGTGAAAGAGATAGCATGATATTACGTTGCTCTTACTTCCGATACTAGAAACAGACATTACAGCCGCGTGCCATGCGCCATTTTATGCGCCAAATGTCTTTGTAGTACATGCGCTGTCAAGTGGTAAACAACTCAGAGTTAAAATCGTAATTTTCCGTATTAAAATAGTTTTTTTGGACTTGGTTTTGTGTAGTGAACACATATAGATGTGAACGCAAAATGCCTGCGTGCTCAATAAAGCAATGTGGTGGCCGTTTTTCTTTGTTAACTGCCAGTAAATCGCACTATCCGCCAAATGATAATCAGTTTTGAAATGGATTTATCGTTCCCAACAAGAAAATACACGTTTCGCTATATGTACAGCAGTATTATTAGCATTTAAATCATACATCTTATTTTGACTAGTGCTGCGCTCTGATATCGACAACTTGCTATTAAATTAAATGACTATGTGAGTAATTTTATGTTTCAGATTTCCGAAAAGTTAATTTTTGCGTGGGAAATGGCTTGATGTCATCGGCATCGAAAATATAAATCCTCGACATGTACAAAAATACATCTGTTCATTACATTTTGAGGAATCGCAATTCAACAAAACTCTAGAAGTCACTAGATTGCGTGAAAATGCCGTACCAACGTTATTTAATGAGAACAATGAGGTAATGTATTTCCTTAAGTGGTTATCTCAAATTACCAAATAGGTGTCAAACGGTGGGACATTAACATTATTACACTTAATCATCATTTCGTTGTAGGTATCATACTTTAATTTATATTATTGATTAAGATGTTGGTTATCCAACATGTTAATCAATTTGGTTTGGTTTCTGTTCTTAATACTGTTTTCATTTCAGCCATCAACATCAAGACATATTATGCCAAACACCCCGAAAGAAAATTTGGAATCTGTCATCATAATATTGCATTGTTATGCTATATACATATGCATGCTAAATTTCAGATAAATCCGTTGACAGGAAGAGGGTGAAATTTCAATTACTAAATTTGACCCAAGAAACAAGAATAAATAATAAAAACAAACGTGGTGAGCTAAATAAAAGCTTGTAAAAATACCATTGTTTTATTCACTTCTGCACCATTCATATAGTAATCATAGTATACAGTGGGCTGGGCCTGAATAACCCGACAGATTTTAATTGTATTTCTGACCATATTGGAAGGGTCCACGAAAAGAACATGTCTACTCAATTTTTTGAAATGAGTTTCTAATAAAATAAAATAAATGAGTTTCTAATGTCAAAATGCTGAGCTCGTTATGAAAACTTGACATTAAAACCTCAATTTGAAAAAAAAGTGACTACACCTGTTCTTACCGTGTCATTCACACTATAGCTGCAGCTGCGACCTTATCGGTTGTACCAATAAAATGCAATGTTGGTAAAACAATTCACAAATAATCTGGTTACGGTAACAGAGTAGTGTACTTGCATATTATTATTCGTCTCGGTCAGTTTCAATTACAGAGAAAACTCAAATATTGATGTCGATATTTTTCAAAGTCCAAGTTGATATCGATAATTGTCTCTAATCGATGACAACCCTACAGCCACGAATTGACAGGCCGCCATATTATGCGCCAGGATTAGGTATACACGCTCATTTCGTAGGTATTTCGTGTCCATATAGTTTAATTAGTCTGAGTTTGGTCCTAAACGCATGTAATCCGAGTTTGCCCAATAACCGTGAAATTTTTGCTCTTTTTTAATTTTTTTGCATGTGCTCAAAAATAGTACGACGGACGGAAAATGTATTCTATTATTATTGTAGGTCAATTGAATGAAGTTTTATTTTCTACATTTTTTATTCTATGGGTTTTTTAGCAGATATATTTTTTTCAAAGATATGTTGGTCTTAAAAAAGCCGCAAAATGGAAGTTTGCATCTAAATTACAAAATTTTCCCAGTTTCTAACTTTTGATTTCGACTATACCACTGAACCGAATTTGAAGTTTTAGATATTCATTCGACGCAGAATTTGACCCTCTTTAATATTGAAAAAAAAATCATTTTGAGGAATTAATTCCCATAAACCTGAAAATCGTTTTAATACCTTCATTTGGTCCTAAACGCATGTAATCCGAGTTTGCCCAATAACCGTGAAATTTTTGCTCTTTTTTAATTTTTTTGCATGTGCTCAAAAATAGCACGACGGACGGAAAATGTATTCTATTATTATTGTAGGTCAATTGAATGAAGTTTTATTTTCTAAATTTTTTATTCTATGGGTTTTTAGCAGATATATTTTTTTCAAAGATATATATGTTGGTCTTAAAAAGCCGCAAAATGGAAGTTTGCATCTAAATTACAAAATTTTCCCAGTTTCTAACTTTTGATTTCGACTATACCACTGAACCGAATTTGAAGTTTTAGATATTCATTCGACGCAGAATTTGACCCTCTTTAATATTGAATAGAATACATTTTCTGTCCGAAGTAGGTACCGTTTTTGTGCTACATGAAAAAAGAGCAAAAATGTATGCACACCTCCTGGGATTGGGCAAACTCAGATTACACGCATTTATGACCAAATGAAGGTATTAATAAAACGATTTCTAGCATTATGGGATTTAATTCTTCGAAACATTCTAATTTATATAATTTATATAAATATGGCCTAACATATATATATATTGCACAGTGCAATACGGACACATCTCAAATGTTCAAATTAAAGGAAAAATTGAAAAATTTAGGTTCTGAGCCGGATTTTTTCTTTAATTTGAAGTTTATAAATATCGTTAGCAGGCGGAACTGCATTATACAAAATGGACATCTCAAATGTGTTTTAATTTTGAGTTGTGGCCGTATTGCAGGTACTAGGCGATGTAGGTCTTGTCCAAATAAACGAGAGGCATATTTTTTCTCTGGCTTTCTTTACTTCATCTAAATAATTTTCTCGCCAAAGCCTAATATCCGAACGCTCTTATATTAAAATAAAATATATATTGTGCAACAGCAAACGCAAATATTTTTTACTGAAAACAGTGCTGCCTAGACTTTAGGCTCTGAACTCTCTGGAGCAGGGCGGCCAATCTTAGTACTAGGTGCGCGGTAATGACAGCATAATAAGTTTACTAAAGGCTGTCAAGGTATTTCGAAATTCGCCGTATTGTCATAAGACATCAGTAGCCTAGGGATACAGACGGCGGTATTTGGAGTCGATGAGCCGGAGTTCAAACCCTGCGACCGACGCACTTTTTGTATGTTTTAACAATCAAGTGGATTGGTTAAAAAGTTTTAAGTATCGCAGAAGAGATGGCGCCTGCACGCAAGTATTAAATGCCTTCTCAATTTGGTCGCGTTACCTGTCTATCTCAGTATGTATTATTGTTAGTGCATGTTATTAGGGCTGGGGAAAATACTTCACTTTCGGATGCCGGCGCCATATTTTAGTATGTTGTTAGTTAGGCATGTCCCCTGAATTCCAAAACTGCCGGGAAACAATATCTAAAGAGTCGATCTCCCCTGTAATGACGTCATCAAAAACGCCACGGCCACGCTTGGAACAGTGTAAATTACACCGATAATATGCAACGTACATAAACATATGAAAGCTGAATAAATTCTATTAGCAAAAGTATAAAAAAATTAAGAAAAAATCTAAGGACTTTCAGACTTTGCGGCAAAACAAGAAAAGATAAACGAATGTATTGTATAACACAAATGATAACTAGTATTTCAGCTTTACATTTTAGTTTTTTATTTTAAGACGAGCAAAATTGGGAAAATTGTGCTCAAAAAACCAACGACGCAAAGCGAGTTTTCCCTACAAGATAAATTTTATCGAAATGACTATTTTTCAGAAACCAGCACGAACTTTTAGTATGTTATTAGAGATTTTATGTGCACTGCAAAACTGCAAAGAGACAGTCTCTAAAGAGTCTAGTTCATTAGTAATGACATAACCTTTATTGCCGCTAATTTTCGACCATGGGTTTCTACTATGTCGCTGAACCGAATTAGTATGTATTGGTACTCATTAGACGCATAATTTCATGTTCTTTAATTCCCTTGTGTTTAACTTTTCGCTAGGATGCACCGTATAGAAGCTACGAGTGAGAAACCAAAAAAAGTCCCAGATTTGTGGCTGCCAAAAGTTGTCCCAAGATATCTCGTGTAACCATTTTTGATATTTGCTCGGTTGTATCGATGTAATCAATATTAAAAAACAAAATATTCTACAACACATTTTGCAACAAAGATATACTCTACGGACTGGCCTATCTAGAGATCAAACGCGTAGGGCCATTTTAATGAATCATAACATAAAGCCTATATATATATTGTAATATTACCTATTCGTCAAAATCCGATTCCAAATACTCAATATTTATGTATTCTTCATATGAACTCTGATGAAGTTTGATCTTCGTCAGATGTTGTGTGGCTTTCAGGACCACCAACCTCGATTATAAAACGTTTGGTCTGGGATTCGATTATAGGACCTTTATTCCTATAATCGTCTTCAATTTTTTTTACATGGTCACAGCAGTTGGTCCAGTTTTCTTGAGTGACTTCCTAAATAGTAGTAATAAATAAATAAGGCGGGGTAGGCTTACAGAGGCCGCGTTTTTAAGTTTTTGAAAACCATCTCAGACTTAGAAAATTGAGTTTAAAAATCTGAAAAAAATATATGTATTACTTAAGGATCTAGACTAGTCAAAGTCGTATTCAGTTACACGATGTAATGAAATTCACTCGATAGAAAAAAATCCCAAAGTTACTTCTTTTTGTAAAGTTTATTCAATATTGTGACTAAACTATTGATATTTTAAATTAAGTTTTTGTGCTCAACTAAAGCCATTAAATATTTATAGACAAATTCGTAGAGTTTGAATAGATAAAATTATCGTCTTAAATACTATGTTTAAATACCTACAAAATGCGCGAGCGCGGAGGCTCAGTAGGCCCGATCAGTCGCGCGCTGGCGCTTACGGACGACGGACCCGTGTCAGTTTTATCCGCGACGAATTTATATAAGTGTTGCAAGTTATTTATGATGGGCAATAATCAACGCAAACGAAAAAAGTCGTGCAAAGCCATAAAAATTATATACTCCAAAGATATGTGAAAACGTAAGTAAATGTTTATATAATTTGGTCTAAAACATATTGAAATTAAAATAAAATAAGTTAGATTTCATTTTATTTCCATCTCTGATTGGTAGGTAATTTGTAAAAATAATATGCCTAAAATTACGGTCATAGTGCCACAGTATAAAAATATCAGTATAACAACTGAAGCTACGATTTTTGATAATCCGTATATTGTCTACATCGGAACCTCTGCCTGCCGTTTGCAAACGTAAAGTAACTATGTAACAGAGATGGGCATTAATCGATTAATTGTTTAGTTAACTAATCAATCGATTAAAAATATCAATCGTCATTTTTTAATCGCGATTAATTTCGTTGCGATTAAATTCGTTGTGAGAATGTTCGACTAACAACTAAATTAGTTTTAGTTTCAATCGACTAAATTTCACGATTAAATCTATACTACGTAGTCGCCCGTTTTTGCATTTTTTTATGTTGCAATATGTAACTACAAGTAGGTACGTATGTATGTAACATTGGAGGTACTCGTATGTTGTAACACTTGTAACTATGTTAGTTTGGGTAGAATTTTGCGACTTATTTTGAAGCAGATATCTTCAACCGATTGAGCTAAAAAATGCTTGAATGACAATGCAATATTATGGGCCATAATATTATTATAAAGATATATTGGTAACGACAAAAAGCAAAAAACTACAGTGTTTACAAGTCGCAAACAATAAAGTAGGTTGGTTTGGTGCATTATTAATACTTTGAATTATACGATACTGAGTTAAGCTTAGACAAAGAAATTATCAATATTTTGCTGTCTCTGTCAATAGTAAAACTCTTCTTAGTGTGACATGGTGACAAAACAATAGGATAATCCTACTTAAGTACCTGAAAGTTGTTTATACTGATAACGACTGGTTGCAAAACACAAAACTAGTCTCGAAGTAGAAGTCCCTATAGGGGAGTTTCTGGCACTGTAAGTATTTTATTAAAAACTTACCTTACGGTAATAATCTCAGACATTCCACTATCAAAATACTCGGCGGCGACTCACTGCCTTTCACGCGTCAGCTGATGTTATGATGCTCGGTACTCCTATAGAGCGTGTGTATGAAGCTTGGAACCTCGGCCTACATATGGACTGTGGACTTAGATATGAAAAGCACATCTCTAATGTGGTCAGTAGTTGCTTTTACAAACTTAAATTGCTTTATAAAATTAGGCCAAACTTATGTGAGCAGTTACGCATCCGTCTAGTTGAATGACTTGTCATGTCTAAACTTAATTACATGGATGTTGTGACTGATCCCTGTCTCTACGCAAAAACCAAGAAGCTCATACAGCGTGTACAGAATGCGTGCGTTTCATTTTCAACATACCATCGAGGGCCCATGTTACTCCGTTTCTCAACAAACATAATATTTTAAAAATGCAACACCGACAAAAACTGCATGTTGCTTGTCTCTTATTCGGGGTTTTAAAGCACCAAGCTCCAGTATATCTTTTCGAGAAGCTCATCATCAATAGGTCACGGGGAAACCGTCAGTGTAAAAAGCCTCTTATTACTCCTCAACATGCCTCAGCCTCATTCCGGGGGAGTTTCCGCTTTGCAGCTACTAGATGCTGGAACTGTCTTCCACCGCCTTTAGCCAGGGACCTGGGAAGCATATATAGTTTTAGAATCAAGCTGAAAAAGTATTTGCTAGAGCATCAACTTAGTCAGGAAACCTTATGTCTTGAAACTAGCTGCCTTTAAGTGCCCTGTCTTTGTATCTTTGTTCCTCAAATCCTTGTGTGTTTATTAGCTGCCTCTTTTGTAACTTAGTTTACCGCTTTGCCATGCCTTATATAATTTTAATATAATTTTAGATTAAGATTTAGGATTGCAGTCAGGTACTTACTGTCAGGATATGTCCCATCTGCATACAAATAAATCCGCACAGCATCTGGTTTGCATAATAATTGTGCTATCTATCATGTTTAGATTGTGTGAATTCTTGGCACTGCCGTTCGTCACCCGAATCATGACCTGGTACAGAAAGCAGTCGTTTTATGTATGTACAGTTGAGCTTGTGACGTTCAATATTTAATTTTGCACCAAACTGTATTCGTTCTTAGTTTTCTTCCTGTATCACAAATGTACTTTTAACTTAGTATTCAGTTTCTGTATTTATGTATAATCACCATATATTCACTATCTGAAATAAAAGTTGCATTCGGTCTGTCAAGTTTGGCGACGCGTTCACACACAGTTTGGCGACGCGTTCACACGATGCAATCTGCCGTGCCACTCTGGCGTCGGATTTAAGATATATTATGATTAGCGTAGGTATTTGTTTTGTGTTGCCTTCCATGAGGTAACTCATGTAAAGGTTCCGACGGAAGACCAGCGCTGGCCTTCTAAGTTAGCACCATGCTGAGTCGGGGCCTTTTCGTTGACCCTGCTGTTTTTACGTTCTGTGTTTTGTTTTTTACACCCATTGTTTTGTCCACGAATAAATGTTTTCTTTCTTTCTTTATTTCAAAATAAATAAAATACGGTAACGAATTTATACAAAAAAGATGGTTACAAATAAGTGGTTTAGTTAAATTTAAATGAATGAATTTAATTTAACCTTTTTTTTTTTTTAGAGATACATACAAATTTGACAACATATATATAAAAATCAACATACAAAAAAAACAAAATGCAGTCAACTAAATAATAAAATGGCACATGGGCACATCCCTATGACGCGTGGAGGGCCGCTCTTAACTCACAAAGCACCGCAAAATACTTCAATCAAACATAACCAGACAAAATATGAATAAAATGAAACTTCTGATATATATTTATGAATATTGTCATGTCAAAATTAATATACGTAGGTATCATGTCATATTTAAAAAATGGGTCAAGTTACTTGTAAAGCTTTTTATTACATAAAATTAACGCAAACGTTAAGCGCGTCTGTGGCCGTCCGTGGCTTCAGTGGTACGAGTTTCCGTCCGCGCCCACAGCCGTCTTTAGCTGTCAAAAGGTTAAACCTCTTCGACTCTCAGCGTTAACTATTGTACATTTTCCTTGCGTCATTCTACATTCAAATATATCAATTAACATACATATTTTATTTATCACCGCTATTGCCAATATATTGGACCGGTAGCGAATTGGTCGATCAGCCGCTATTCGATGTAATGCTCATACTTCATAAATTCATACTTACTCTAATTTCAGAGAGATGCACTACTTTAGTTGCAAAATAATTGTTAGAACAGAGATCTCACTCCTTAGGAATGGTCAAAATATTGTGAGTAATACATGACTATTTTATTTTTAAACATCCGTTAAGATGTCCTAATCAGTCCGTCAACATACCGTGCCGCGGTTTTTTTTTTATTTTTTTTTATTTTTTTTATTTAGAAACAAACGGTCTTAAAATATACAAATTAATTAGCTGGAAGCTATACATTAACAATATCAATAGACCTTAAGTTTCCTTATTGTTATTAAAATTAACATAACTATTTAAATCACTAGGTATAACCGATATCATTACATACAATATATATATATTTATTTACATACAATATATATACATATATTTTTTTTTACTTTTACCATTATCTAATGTTTTATATTACACACTATATTAACATTATTTTAAACAGGAATAAATATGTTTTTTAAATGTTACTAGCGAACTGCCAAATAAATCTGCATTCATACACTTTTTATTGTAAAGCTGGCATGCGCGTTTAATATATGAATTTTGTGCGTGATTCGTTCTGCTATATGCAAAGCTGAACAATGCTTTACTGCGGCAACTACGTTCTGTTCTACGAGGCACACGAAAGTCTATATTGTATAACAATTCAGGGGCATCTATAAAGTTGTTGATTATTTTATACAGGAAAAGTAAATCAGCACACGAGCGTCTGATTGAAAGCCCTTGAAAATTGTATATTTTAGCTGAGGAAGCATAATCAACGTAATTTCCGCCTACTCGGAATTCAAGTGCTCTAATAAACTTTTTTTGCAGCCTTTCGATCCTAGTTTTATGTACATCATAACAGGGGTTCCAGACTACCGACGCGAGTTCTAAACGGCTACGGACATAGCTGTTATACAGTAACTTATATGTTAAAGGCCGACGAAAAGGTTTTCTATTCAATTTGCTTCTAACATTAGTCGCGAGAAAATAGTCTAACTAATTAGTCGATTACAAAATTTAGTTGTCCGAAACCAATCGGCAAGGTTGGCTGTATCATATATTAATAATAATAAGAGGAAATATGAATGAGATAATAGTTATAATAATATACCATTTATTTCAGTCATCTAGGGGCCTTAGTAACACATATCTACTTAAAAAACAACTTTACAGGGTTTTAATTACAATGGATTCTACTGACTGTATGTTTGACTATTCTTTTTTATATTACCTTTATATTCAAAATTATATTAATCATAATAAATGCATTGAAAAAAGTTTGATCATAATAAATGCATTTTTAAATTCAAAATAAAGTTATATGTCTATACTGTGACGCTCGGGTCATGCGAGTTCACAGCCGCTGCGTCCGCGCGAAGTATTTCACGCGCGGCCGGGACAGCGCTAAATGCCTACTTTCGCAGGAATACCCGGCCCTTTATTCAACGAATCATGATAATTGGCTTGTTTTCTTTATCATTGTACACTAGGAGAGCATTAGGAACAAATCCGGATGGTCCCCCAGCATGTACAATAATATATCGTTTCCCCGTTGAAACGGCTTTCGATACTCCAGGTTCATTGTCGCTCTGCCAACATTTTGCGTGGTTTAGAGAAGTATGAATATAGGTCTCGTCCAAATAAACAATTGGCATCTTTATCCCTAGCTTCTTTAATTTCATCCAAATAGCTTTCACGCCAAACCACAATATCGGAACGCTCCATTAATATAGAGCGTTGGTTTCTGCATTTTTTATATCTGAATCCCATACTGTGCATCAGTTTTCGCAAGTATTCTCTGCTGCCTGTAAATCCA
This sequence comes from Epinotia brunnichana, assembly GCA_963854355.1. Taxonomy (NCBI): domain Eukaryota; kingdom Metazoa; phylum Arthropoda; class Insecta; order Lepidoptera; family Tortricidae; genus Epinotia; species Epinotia brunnichana. The sequence continues at coordinate 19,385,017 of OY977942.1, read as the reverse complement.
ATGTCTTTTTTCAAAGCGATAATCAGAGTTTTGATACTTGGTACTTGTTTTCGCACATTATCCGAATTCGCCGTATGGCACATTTATCGAAGTCATATATATTAGTTCTCCTTTTGCGTGAGGCTTTATTTTGTATAGTTGGCAAAATCGAGAATATTTTTAATCGTAGTTCTACATACACCTTAAATGAGAAAATAAATTCTAATAAGTTTAATTATAACAACTAACCAGTTCAATACAACCGCACTATAAAGTGTCAGTACCGGTCATGTCAGTAACCAATAGGGAACATTACGCAAAGCTCTGCGTAGGGGGCGACACTAACACAACCCGTAAACAAACCGGTGCCGGTTAATGTACGGCCCAATAATTGGCATCCTCTATATCTATGTCTCTTTTTAACTTATACAAAAAGAGAGAGATAACGATAGATGGACGCGTATTATCGGGCCGTACATTAACCGGCACCAACAAACCGCCATGACGTACAATGTCATATTTATTTACCTAACAAACAATAACGAATAATTGATGAAAACGCGTTAAACTACAATCGTTTTATTATCATTCGTGTGTAGAATCTAAAATACCTGTACTGTGATATTAAAATGGCATCCTATAGCCATTTAAAGGTGGATGAGGGCTTTTTTTTGCTTTACGACGTATTGCCGCTTCCCATAGTTTTCATATCATCGTTTCCTTCGGAAATGAATGATGCCCTTCATTCTTGCATCCAATTACGCGGCACTGATGCATTTTATTCATTGAAATATTTTCTTCACTATTTGATCCAGAGCTTTGAAGGACTTGTCAAAGTTGTCAAAAAAACTGTTTACTAATTGTGTTAGTGCTGCACTCTGGCGGCAGAACATTGCAGTAATGTTCCCTATTGCAAAACATTTTCAATGGGATGCTATTCAATCCTTCTTCCTTTCTTTGGTTTAAGAGGGCGCTCGTTTTTTGGTCAGGAATAAGCGAGAATGACGGATTTTTGACGTTGTAATTCTAAGAAACGGAGAGCTTTTTCTAGATCCTGATTACTTATTTGCATAGGTAAACTCCTCATATTGGTCCTAGCCGCCTCCAATTTACGAATTACTGAATACTTTAACCGAAAATACCCGATTACCGACAGTAGTTTTCTGAAGAGAGCGCAGAGTCATAAGTTTGAGCCCCTAATACTCCATGATGTTATATGAGAACCTACTTGTTTTATTCTATTTTCACTAGCGTAATATGTTGCCATTGCGCCTAGCCGCCTCGAATTTTCCTTATTCTGCACGTATATATATGTAAACTGTTCTCAATTACACCATATTTGTCAACAAAATCTTACTGAAAACTCAAGGATTTTCTCATTATTGTTGAATTATTTGTGTATTGAATCTTACACAACATTAAAGTTCATGCTTGTACCAACAAGATCTAGTCCAAAAAATATAACTTTAGTCAAAATTTATATTTATAAATAATTATTCAAAACTAGTATAAATGTACCGTCGCGCGGGAATATATCTCAGTACCGGCTGAATAGCCCTCCGAGACAGACGTGTACTGTGTTTATTTGTGGCTATTCACGAAGCTAACCGGCCACTCTTCAGATAAAATAATATTATTTTGATCTCCGACTAGGCATAGTTGTTACCAACCTCGGGGTCAAACTATACTGGGGATACATTCGTGAGGCTAATCGAGACAAGTTATGAATTGCATAGCTGCCAGATAAGACGTAGTGTAGCGAAAAGGCTCAAACCCACAGTATACGTAACATTTAAAATTGAACCTTCTACCTAAAACAAAAGTCATATATTTCAATGGTGATGTCTTGTGGGTTGGATCCTTTTGTCTAAACTACGCGTTCTATAGTCAATTATTATTGTACGAGTGATCGTGATACTTGATAGATTTAATTTATTTACTTGTTACTATCAGTCCACCTTGTGGAGGGTCCGCTGCAGTTTCCGGTACGTAGTCGCCTCTCGAGAACCTCCCCGCCCCAACGGCCATTATGATTAGTTAGTATGTATGTATGTATGTATGTTAGTTTGGGCGAAATCTTCAAATTAGGTACAATTATCTTCTTATATTAAGTATCTTCGGTGACAATGCCATAATATCATAGAGCTGGTCTGATGATGGAGTCGGAAGGTGGCCATAGCAACTCCTAAACTCAACAAGATAAAGCCATCGAATTTTGGATCATTTATTTGGTCATGGCACGGCAAGACTTGGATGCTGGATGATTTCCAGAGTCTGATGATGGAGCTGGAAGGTGGTCATGGAACTCCTAAACTAAACTAGATAAACCCATCTAGTTTGGGCTCATCTGTTTTGTCTTGGTAAACACTTTGGTGATGGATGATTTCCAGGATCTGATGATGGAAGGTGGTCATGGGAACTCCTAAACTAAAATAGATAGACCTATCTTGTTTGGGTTTGTGTGATTTGTCTGTACAAGTACCCACGAACCAGCGACATAATATGCAGGGTTATTGAAAATAACAAGATGAATAAAACACTTTTTAAAAAACAAGCTTATATGGCGTTTGTTAAGTACAGCACGATCCTACCTTGCATTTAGTTATTATTTTCGTTTATATATAATAATAACACACACCGGGGGTTTACACTGGAAAGGGAGATTTTTACGTGGTTTTATTACATTTCCGAGTCATCATCATCATCATCATCATATCAGCCGAAAGACGTCCACTGCTGGACATAGGCCTCCCCCAAAGAGTGCCACAATGGCCGTTCCTGCGCCACCCGCATCCAGCGGACTCCCGCGACCTTTACCAGGTCATCAGTCCACCTTGCGGGGGGCCTACCCACGCTGCGCCTTCCGGTACGTGGTTGCCCTCAAGAACCTTTCCACCCCAACGGCCATCGGTTCTACGTGCAATGTGCCCCGCCCACTGCCACTTAAGTTTAGCAATTCGGAGGGATATATCGGTTACCTTGGTTCTGCTGCGGATAGCCTCATTTCTGATGCGATCGCGCAGATAAACTCCCAGCATAGCCCTCTCCATTGCCCTTTGAGTGACTTTGAGCCTTCTTATGAGGCCTATAGTAAGCGACCACGTTTCCATGCCATATGTCATCACTGGCAACACACACTGGTCAAAGACTCTCGTCTTGAGACACTGCGGAATATTGGACGAAAAGATGTGCCGTAGCTTCCCGAATGCTGCCCAGCCGAGTCGGATTCGACGATTGACCTTCCCTTCGACATTTTCGAGTATCACTCTTTATTTCGAAATAAATGTTAAAAAAACCGGCCAAGTGCGAGTCGGACTCGCGCACGAAGGGTTCCGTACCATTATCTATATCTAAAAACGGCAAAATATCTATATCTAAAATCACGTTTGTTGTATAGGAGCCCCCTGTAGCCTAGTTAGTAACTTGGAAGTGACTCTGCCTACGAAGCTGGAGGTCCCGGGTTCGAATCCCGGTAAGGGCATTTATTTGTGTGATGACCACAAATATTTGTTCCTGAGTCATTGATGTTTTCTATGTATTTAAGTATTTATTTATCTATATAAGTATGTTTATCGTCGTCTAGTACCCATAGTACAAGCTTTGCTTAGTTTGGGGCAAGGTCGATTTGTGTAAGATTGTAAAAGAAAAAGAAACAAATAAAAACTAAAATAAAAATAAAAAGATGTATTCTGTTTTTTAGTATTTTTTGTTATAAATAGCGACAACAGAAATACATCATCTATGAAAATCTCTATCTATCACGGTTCATGAGATACAGCCTGGTGACAGAAGGACAGACAGACATTCAGACAGACAGACGGACAGCGGAGTCTTAGTAATAGGGTCCCGTTTTACTCTTTGAGTACGGAATCCTAATAAGTGACATAGGTTTTAGGCTCAGAACATAAAAAAAGGGAGAAGTGCCGTACTGCTTAATTTCAACCAAAACCGATGTCCCCAGTTTTCTCCCACCGCAGCGCCCACAGGCACACACATTGAACCGTGTAAAAACAAAGACTCGGGCGTTGCCAGTGAGTCTACGGCAACATGCAAACAAGGGCTGTGATTGGCTTAAACGCACTACACTAGGGGGGCGACAAACGTTAAAATTATGTTATATCGACATTGATATTAAAATTAATATTATGTTATGATATTGATGGGTAACAACTTCAACAACATGGTAAGTTTATGTGGTGGTATTTAAACTTCTAGCTACAAGTTTAAATAACACGTGTTGTTAACTTACCATAAATCGCAAAAGTAAAAAATATTGACGAATACCTACAGAGTAACATAAACGGCTTTTTATAAGTTCGTGTTCACATACATTAAAAACTCTGGTCACATCGATATTTTTGACCTGTAGGTACCAGGCCGATCCGACTCGCATTTTGGCGCGAAATAATATGTCCATTACTCATATTACGAGATTTAAGGCTAAGGGCGAGTGTCCACCAAAGATGTGCGAAGATGTGTTACCATACATTTTACACCTAGGTTTCAAGCAAGCGAGGTGTCAAATATTCGAAAAGTGTACGGCTCTTTTTAAGTGGTTGGAAACATTTTTCTTGAAAATGTTACGAACACATTAACTCTTCTCTGTACAGGAAACCAGTTAGGACCTCTGCCAGTAGCATCTATCCATTTTTTTAGAACCTAATCGGATTCTTTGGAAAACTGTAATAAGAAACCGAGATTTCTTCTTCAATTATCACATTTGAAATGAAAGTAAAAAATACTCATTTAAAAAAAAATATTGGTAATAATATCACATTTTAAGTTGTTCTGAAGCCATTTGCAACTAAATTATATACTTGTATATACAATTTTAATATGTCTATTTACCGTTCATACTGCAACTTAGTGAAAATCTTATTAGTAGGTACCGTAAACATTTTGTGCCTTTTAATCTTATTAGTTACCTTTAAGATAGGCACCCAACCAAAACAAGTAATCAAATAAAATAAAACAGCGAAAGTAGTCGAAATAAAATAACTATACTAGTATGATATCGTACTTCTATTTTATCGATTACGCGTTAATTGTAACTGCACTTTGGCACCGCTCTAGTTTGCGACGCCAAGCAGCGGCCGTACCACTAAAAAATTCAAGCATCGTCCATATCCATAGTGGTTGCGCCGTGGTTTACTGTATTGAACGATCAATGTACAACGCATAGAACAAAAATATGCTTTTTCGTTCGATATGTTAGTTCGATCCCGAGAAATGATGCGGCGTTGCGTTTATTTATTAAAATATTAGTTTTTACTGACTTAAGTGAAAATACTAATACTCACATGTGGTGCGTGACTCCACCATTCATGTAGGTTTTAGTTTCATTCCTATTTTTGCATGTAACCACGCTACAATTCGGCATTTTGAGTAAACGTGGAATAACATTTCAGATTCACGGCAAATTGCAACTAACATGCGGTGGGCAGTGACATGCCCATTTGGCCATGTCGCACCGACACGCGCCAAGCCCCCGTTTCATATCTATTCCTTTTTATCATCTGAGGTTTTAGGCTTTTGAATAAAATCACGCATTAATTAATTGCATTCTAGATAAAAAGCTGTGTTTGTATAATTTATAATGTTCAGTTCCTTTGGTAAGAAACGGACATAGCAATTTCTATGAAGGGCAGTTTTTTTTTACTGTGCTAAACAAAAAAAAATTTCTTCAAGAAATGAATACGTAAGTACCCAGTAATTTCCTAGTAGTGGGTCTACTGGTATAATTTAATTACATTACTATATATAAATAAGACTCAGATAACATGCAAACTATTAATATCCGTAAAACAAATTATTATTCTTATTACTGACAACTTTAAAACTCGTTAGTTTATTTTATACTAAAAAAACGAAACTAAATATACTTTGTCATATCATAGTATTTTAATACAAATAGAAAACTTGTGCTCAAAAATCAAATACTTACTTTATTCAAGTTATCTAACTTCGCTAACATGATGTTCTAGCTAGAACATCATGTTAGCGAAGTAATACTTACCACTTTTTAGTGCAAGTATCAATATCGGTCACGGAGTGAATTCCAACGGTGCGCTATACAGCTATTTGCATCGGCAAGCTCCGCGGTTAGTTCTATCCCGATCGCACTTACAAATAGCTAGAAAGGGACGGCACCCGCGGCTGGTGCGATCTCGCTGTGCATGTGGGGGTTAGGTACGTTTGTGTGGGTGGTAGTAGTATTTACACACACAAACGCACTACGCGTGTCAAAATATCGAATTCTGAGCGAGCGCTTTTTTGAAGAGCACTCTTAAATATTTCTGTGAAGTATGGTGAACCAACTAGCAACTCTGTGGTTCGTTGCCATGGATGCTTTTCTTGTTAGACAAATATATGTCAATCACGAATGTACATATACAAACAATGTCTTACGTATTTTTAACATAAATTAAACAACACACTAACTTAAAGATATTCTGTGTATTCTTGTCACACATGGTGATCATACAGATCCACACAAAACACAAGTTCAATACTAGAACTTTACATGGTGTTCTATATTAGAACTTTACAATTTCGTTGTATTTAAGATGATTTTTCTTGCATCTTTTGGTAACTTTTTCGAGATTATTATGATAAAATCGTTTAAATCGCGATACATTATCTTTTTGTTTACATCGGTGACATTCGATGACATTCAACGTCTGATGTCAAAGAGTAGTCATTGCCAGTAGAATAAATTAATATCACTGAAAATCCGCAACATGGCGAGGGTCAAATAGAAAGTTGTTAGGCTTTACATCAATTGGTTAATTTTTATCTTGCGAGTGTCACTGAAGTGGTAGTGGTCCTAACAACATATTAAAAAAGCAGAACTAGCCGTTAGCTTGCGATTTTACAAGTCAAATATGACTGGCCTACAAGGCGTTATCTACAGACCAATATTAACAGAAGTTTTTTATTTAAAAAAAATATGGTCGATTTTAGCAAGCCCTAAATCATACAATACAAGCAGACACTAAGTATTTTCCCTGATTTCAGTTTTGTATTTGAAACCTGTTTATAAACAGTTTTAAAAAACAAAAACCTCAGTTGATATTTTTTTATCTATATCATCACTCACCAACGCGGCAACGTCAAACCTATAATGTTATGATTGTATAAAAACCTACCTATTGAATTATTTACACACCTACATACCTACATAACCAGCACAATATACCTGCAGTTTTCAGTGTAGTCATGTAACTTCAAATGATATAAGTTTATAGTACAGTATTAATTTAGTATCCAAATAATGATGAACATTCTTTCCTACCTGGGCATGAACATGCAATCCGAGGTGTGCCTATGGACGCTCCTGGGTCTCCTACGGACAATTTTTGACGCTACTTTGTTCAAAGTTAACGCTAACTTAAAACAGGTAGGTAATCATCAAAGTTATAGAACCATGTGAGTAGAAACCCAACGCTTTGAAGCGGAGACGCAGTATTCTCGTTAGCTCAACGACAAATACCTTTTAAGCGTGCTGTATACATATCAGCTTGTCACAGCAACCGCCTTCAAAGTGAATGAATTCAATGTTTGCTGTCTTTTTCGATCTTATAGCTGCGTCTCCATACCCTATTCCATATATAAGATTAGAAAAATTGTGCGTTGATCGTCATGTGATTTCAAGAAAAACCATGTTTAGGGTTCCGTACTCAAAGAGTAAAGCGGGACCCTATTACTAAGACTTCGCTGTCCGTCCGTCCGTCCGTCCGTCCGTCCGTCCGTCCGTCCGTCCGTCCGTATGTCTGTCACCAGGCTGTATCTCAAGAACCGTGATAGCTAGAGAGTTGAAATTTTCACAGATTATGTATTTCTGCTGCCGCTATAACAAAAAATACTAAAAACAAAATAAAAGATTTTTTAAGGGGGGCTCCCATACAAAAAACGTGATTTTTTTGCCGTTTTTATGGATAATCTGTCACCAGGCTGTATCTCAAGAATCGTGATAGCTAGAGAGTTGAAATTTTCACATATTATGTATTTCTGTTGCCGCTATAACAACAAATACTAAAAACAAAATAAAATATATTTTTAAGGGGGGCTCCCATACAACAAACGTGATTTTTTTGCCGTTTTTATAGATAATGGTACGGAACCCTTCGTGCGCGAGTCCAACTCGCACTTGGCCGGTTTTTATTTTAATACTACGACGGTGGCAAACAAGCTTTCGGCCTGCCTGATGTTAAGCTGGTACCGTCGCCTATGGACACTTGTGACTCCAGAAGAATCACAAGCGCGTTGCCGACCCTTTATTCACTTGACGATTGACGATTCGCTATGTTGGCAGATAGAGACATGCAGGTCCCTCACTCCCAACACAGCGCATCCTAGATAGCACTGGCGACCTTACTCACCACCAGGAACACAACACCACATGCTTCATAGCATGCTATAATAATCGTATACACTACAAAGCAGTGGTGCTATTATGGCTGCGGTCTACTGTAAGGTGGAGGTACATCCCCAGTTGGGCTGCTCCACATACGAGTGAGATGACATTCCGCTGTGCCCTGCCCTACCTCTCTTCCCATTTCGAATTATATGACTTAAATATTTGCATGACGACCGCTTTAGCCTAGTTGGTAGTGACCCTGCCTACGAAGCAAGAGGTCCTGGGTTCGAATCCCGGTAAGGGCATTTATTTGTGTGATGAGCACGAATATTTGTTCCTGAGTCATGGATGTTTTCTATGTATTTAAGTATTTATTTCTCTATATAAGTATCTATATCGTCATCTAGTACCCATAGTACAAGCTTTGCTTAGTTTGGGACTAGGTTGATTTGTGTAAGATTGTCCGCAAATATTTATATAAAAAATTTATTTATTTAAATATGAAATAAGGTACAGGTTGTTGTGACAAATTTCTAGGTGTATCAAATGGCCTTTCACGAACTACGTACTTAAATAAAACTTTGAGCAATAGAAGGAACAGACTAAAATTAAATAAAAAGTTAGAATATTTTGGAATAGGGAACATTACGCAAAACTCTTCGTAGGTGGCGACACTAGCAGCGTTGACATTGTATCTCGTTCGCACTTGCGGTATTGTCTATGCAAGCATCCTTGTCACTCATTTGACAATCAATTTTGCATGTGTGTGTGAATCCCTATATTTCTATACTGGTTTACTATTAGTGTTAGTGCTGCCTCTGGCGGCAGAACATTGCAGTATTGTTCCCTATTGGACTCAGATTTGCTATTAGAGGTCGAGGTTTTTTTCTACAAACGAACTCAAATGCACTAGTTCCTAGTAAAAACAGGTGTCTCAAGTAGATAACCATGCGTCTCAAGTTACTCCATTTGGTGGCAACAACATATTTTGTATTTTTACTAAACATGCTTGGTCAAAAGAGGTAAATAAATGAATTTTATCGTACGCGACCCTTTTAATAACATTAATGTATGAAAACCGTACATGTATGTATTTAACTAAATCAGTTAGGTGCATCACCGGATAAGGCTGTTTCTTAATATCGCAAATGGAAAATGATTTGTTTTTCAGGTATGGCAGATGGGTATGCCAGTAGAAATATCTATGCCGGTGCAAAGAGTGCTGCGCACCATGATCTCTGGTATCATGCTTGTGCAGTGCTTCACCGTCTACATTCACCTTGCTGCGTATATCGTCTTGCTCTACCCTGCTTTCCTGGTACATAGGTCATTTTAGTATACACACGGCGTCAAAAGTATCGCACCTTTCCTAAAATTCGTTTCAAGCGATTATTACTCCTAAGATACCTACTTACTGTACCCTGTCGATATTAGTATCATTTGAAAGCTAAAGTCTAGGGGGTTTTATTACCTTTCAAATGATACTAATATCGACAGGGTACAGTAAGTATCTTAGGAGTAATAATCGCTTGAAACGAATTTTTGGAAAGGTGCGATACTTTTGACGCCGAGTTATACAACTACGAGTGAATTTGAAATGAATTCTGTTGGTGTAACATTTGTCAGTTTGTCAGCTTAATATCTTGTTTAGGTAGCATTCCATTTTTGTAATTGTATAATACACTGTAAAGTGGAGCTGGTTATTTCATTAATCAAGGTTAATTAGGCGTAAATGATAAGAGTTGTTAAACAGCCGATAAAAAAAAAAAAACTAATATTAAATTTGTATTCCGGTTAGTGCAAAAAAACCAGCAGACTGGTAGACCCACTTTGACAACTTGAATAATTAACTGGAATATTTATGTGTGGCGGTAATCGAGAATTAGACTGCGGAGGTATTTAGACGAGTTGTGTAGCCTGTATGACTTACAAAAAGATGTAAGTGGGTCTTGAATTCAGGCTCATAATAATTAAGTTTCACACACGCGCTCGCGCTTCGAATCACGCTGAGACGATCCGAGAGCTTCGCTCTCAGACTCAGTAGTATCTAAGGGCGGAATTACTCTTTTAAATTGATAGATGTTAGCGTTGTGGGTTTCAGGTCCAAATATGAAGGGATTGAAGCTTTCATTCGTTATCATCCTGTTAATTATGTATGTAAATAAGTTAGATATAAATTGCGTTAGATGCTATTCTAGGCTAAAATCAAGACTACAATTAAAAGCGTAGAAAACTCGCGTTTCGTCCAAAATAATTGGTTTAAAACATGCTTCAGCATACTAATTCAGTATTGTTGGATTAGTGTATCATTTAATGTGTGCTAGATCTAGATTTATGGATTCATAAATTAGACTAGTTAGGTTAATTGCAGGAATGGATCGCTGGCCAGCAAGAAAACGCGTGGACGGGCGCGCGGGCTGCAGGGATATTCTACCCGCGAAGTCGAGAAAAGTGATTATCGATCGGAGCGGACAGGCGATGGAGGCTCCCTGGAAAACGGGCCTTATACCCTTTAGTTAAGGTATATTTTCAGATGAGGAGTCGGATTAGTGGCGTGATCGTGTTAGTATTGGCTATAAATACCCCGGCGGGCCGAGGAGCGTTTCACTTTTCTATGGGACGTCGAAGCGAGATCACGCTGCAGAAGGCAAAGGCGGCCAGGCTAGGCTGACCTCTGGGCGCGTACTACTTCGAGGCGGAACAAGGCTGGTCACCGCTGGGCTGCATTACGGCTGTTGCTGAGAGGAATTAGAGTTTGGTAAGGTCGCAAATGCCTTTGCGATCGTCTGGTGAGATTGAATATTTTATTTTAAAGTGTGACTAATCATAGTGAATTCTGGAATTTCTTAGGGAGTAATTATCTTGTGCGCACATTGTCTTGAATTGAGTGATTAATATTTAGGCAATATCTTTCTGCTCGTGAACTGATATGATCTTATATGATCACGTGTGTATTTTGAATATGTGGCGGTCTAATAGGTTTATCACCTAATAAATGCGCTTAAGACATCATCATATTAGAATTCCGTATACTCCCATGAAGTGAAGTGAACACGACTATTTATAGTACATGAATGTTCGCTAAGGAACGGTCCAATGGTAAATAATTCCTAATTGTATACCAGTATCTAGTGGTTAGTTGTAGGTACAAATGAGGGAAATCTTTATTAAAATATGTGTTAATATTATATTGTAATTTATTTATGGCGGAGGAGCTGGCTTGTTACGAGCGTCGAGGGAGATCAGAAGTGGCGGGAGCCCTGGGAACCAGAGAGGCGTTGGGTACGTGTCCCACTATTAAGAAATTAAAATCTGGTGAGTGACCTTTATAATCACTGTATTGAATGATTCTGAAACTTATTAATTTGTTTTTGGGCTATTATCTAACCATTTCAACGTTATCATACTTGTATTTGTGTATCGAAATCTAGTTCTACTGTATATAGTTTGGGGAATATGCTAGATAAAGTACGAGCGGTTTATGTATAGGTTATGAACGGATCTAGGTCATTGATTAAATAACTGACGATATTACAGGAATGTTGTTTTGTTCTACATATATATTACTAGTTGATTTGTCACTGCGATATGATTGGGTTCCGTGCGCCCCCACGAGATAAAGTGATCAATTATTATACGACAACCTAGCTATAGCAATTGACTCGGTCCGTGGTACGCGTTACACTATGAGGATAGATTGTTAAGATGCGGATAAGCGACAAATATTACCACAAGTTCATATTAATATCCGGTGGTTAGTATAGGTGCTGATGGGTGGTTACTTTACTAGATTAACGCAACTGAATAAAGTAGTTATATACACTCGTGGCTGTGTGCTCGGTGTCGAGACAACCATATCCACAGGGCACATTGAGGACCCTGGCCACACGAGAATTCTCCCGAAAGGGGCTTCTTAGTCAGCAGAGATGTGCCCGCACTAGAGCGCCAGTCATAGATGTGTAGACAGAGTGAGTGGCTGAGAGTCTTCAATCTTGCAAATTGAGGGACCTCACTGGTCGAGCTGCTGTCTTAGTTCTAACAACCCTCTTAACAAGGGTTACGGTTGTGTTGGTTTATGAAGTAATCAGATGTACTTATAGATATATTGTGTGGAATTCCTTGAATGAATGAATCTAGCGTAGTAAATTAGTTATGTACACCTGTGGCCGAGAGCTTAGCGTTGTGGACAACCATATCCAAAGAGCACATTGACGACCCTGACCAATACGAGAATTCGCCCGTTAAGGGGTTTCTTAGTCAGTAGAGATGATGATCGCGCTTAGGCCTCCGTCACGGATGTGTCAACGAAGGTAAGGTTGGTGAGACCTTTCAGTCTTGCAAACTGAAGAGTTTCGCTGGCCAAGCCGTCGTTTTGCTTTAACTGAAGCTTCTTACCGTGAAGCTAGCTATGTTGATTTTACAAGGGAATCCAACACTTTCGCTTTAGTAACGTCAATAATTAAGTAGGTATCTTCTTAGGTGGGGTCGTTATTATCGGGATCTCAACAAAAGTATCGCAGTGGGTTGGTAATTAATTATCATTCGTCAGTTCAACTGTGCATTGTCGTATATTTAACATTGTTCCGACTATAAAGTGCCTTTGAGTTGATTGGGTGAGATTGGTTGCTAAGACATTGTGTTACATCCATTGAGATATTTTGGGGGTGAATTGTATTATAAATAGCTTAGGAAAAGTCAGTACTGATTGGTATTAGATTTGATAGAAATAACGATAGGGTAGGCGGAATCAACAGATGAGGTGGGATTACTAGCGAGTACGAGCAGCCGCGAGCGAGCGAGAGGCGAGCGCTACAGTTCGCTAACAACTCTAAGATTCATCGTTAGGGAGAATCGATATTATACTAGACATTGCGTCATTCATGTACCTGGAAGTAAAACATGTACTAATATTCTATTTCAATAGACTATCATCGCATCATCATCAATATCTTGACTTATGATTATTTTCGTTATTATATCATCGCATCATCATCAATATCTTGACTTACGATTATTTTCGTTATTATATCATCGCATCATCATCAATATCTTGACTTACGATTATTTTCGTTATTATATCATCGCATCATCATCAATATCTTGACTTCTTCATGATTATTTTCATTATTATATCATCGCATCATCATCAATAGAGATCCCATCATGGCCAACACAAGTTGACCACTATTGTATTGCGAGTCTGTTTAAAGGGCGTCACCTACCACATAGCGTAATTTATCACTTCCCACAACTTAGTATAATAAGGAATTTATGCCCACTTTAGCCTCCATAATTGTGCATCACTTAATGAGACTACTGAATTGTAAATTAATTCTAAGGAACTAGTATAATTGTCTTACTTAAGTTATAGGTTCTACTAAAATGGGGTTAATGTACAACTTCAATTAACGTGTAACTTTTTCCCTTTATAGAAATACAAACTTCATACTTCTCGAAAAGGGCCTGGGTCTATTCGCACAACGCAGAGCCTAACCACTAGACGAAATCACACGCCAAGCCACTTCACCAGCGCGAATCACGTATAGCTTAGGTCTTAATAGGTCTTCGAGGTTAGGTTCCAGAGATAATAAATTCTAGGTTAGATTACGGCATTGTAGGCCTGGAGTCGGACGGTTTTTTATTTGACCGAATCTCTTTCCGTCCGGCAATATCCTAGGAGATGATTTGGTCTGTTAAAGTACTCAAGCTCGATTACTTTAACATAAATAACGAGAGATTCTGTAGCTGTAGGATAGATTTACCTAGACTAGAATAAAACCCAACCTTTCTAGTAGGATCGGCCGGAACTAACTCGGTTTTTCTATTCGCTTTGGTACGAGTTAGTATTTATAGGAACAAAGTGGATATCTAGTACAATCGAGTCTTGATTTTACTGGATTAATTAGTCAAAGGTTCTTTAGCTTCAAAACAAACAAAATTAATTTGATATTTCTATGGTAAATAAACGATTTATTTTCTCGCTTACTATCTGTTTAATTTTATTCAATAGCTTTTCCTTCAGGTAGGATTCAATTTTCAGACGACTAGAAGCTTCTCAGGAGCTTCAGCTTTCAGATAGGGGTTAATTTAAGTTCAGAATACAAAAACATAAAAAGCAAGCCATTTATAAGGTTGAATCGTTACATTTTGGTGAGGCCGTGACCAGGATGAAAATAAGGTTTAAATTCACTTTTAAGTATCCCGGGTTACTACAGAATAGAGTATTTTCAATTTAAAAAAAAAATATATAAAAAAAAAATTATAATAAAAGGAAAAATATTTTTTTATTACGTGATTCGCTTGGTGAAAGGGCTAATTAAATTTATTTACAGATTTTTCTGTGTGTGGGTTATACAAATAACCCACATTTTGTTGCCGTGGAGTAGATAGAGAGATGGAGTTTGTATTTTTTAATGTTGTGTTGTGTATTATTTTCAGGACTTTCTTTCTTTTATTTTATTTCAAAGAGATTTTCACGCGCGATACGTACGTGAATTGTGTTGTGTATTATTTTCAGGACTTTCTTTCTTTTATTTAATTTCAAAGGGATTTTCACGCGCGGTACGTAGGTGAATTACTAATCAATAAGTTATATCACATTAAACTATGAAAAATATGCATAGAAATAATTTTGTTGTAGACGAAGGGCTAATATTATTTTGACAGAAATTCATTTGGGGGTACACATTTTTATTCCCGACTGTACTTTTCTACATATGTTTACCAACTGCTCATTGAGACGATTCTAACGAGCCCAAACTCGATGGGTTTGTGTCATTGTATCACGAAGTTCCTAGGCCCATCTTCCAACCCCAGCATCAGATTAGTTCCTTGTCATCATAACTTTAATTTGTCATGCGATTTGTACATATGTGCGAAATTTTAGGCCGAACGGAAGTCGGAAAGTGAGTCTTATTTAAGAATTAAGTATAAACGTAACAGTACCTAAACACTCTTTTCATCGGACAGTCGTCTAAAAGTAGTGCCTATGCGATATTTGTAAATTAGGGGGGCAGCAATGTTTTGTGGGAGGGACTTACGATCTACCATTGCAATAGAGGAGGGTCTAATTTAAGAATTAAGTGGAAGCGTAATAGTAAATACTCTTTTCATCGGGCAGTAGTGTAAAAGTAGCGCCTACGCAAAATTTGTATAAAAGGGGGGCAGGAATGTTATGCGGAATGGCCTTACAATCTGCCAATGCCATAGCACAATTAAGTAGGTTCCATATACATCAGGCGGTTGCGGTAGTAGTTATAATAAAGTTTAGGTATAATGCTTTTATTCCAAAATAAAATAAAAATAAAATAAAACGGATCTAGATAACCTCAAGATAGTATTTTGTTAAATTAGCATCTTATGTATTTAGCTACGATTATTTCATCCTTCATATTCAATTGTTGCATTTGAGTTCGCAAGAATAGTGTTGAGGTCATTGACATCTGTCCCGCGGTTGGGCAATTATTCGTTAAATAGTGGTTAGGAAAGTACCGGTGGATGATTATAGTACCAAGGACTTAGGAACATACTTAAGAACTCATCACATAATAGGGGTTAGAGTTATAGGTAACTTTCGTAAGCTAGGGGAGAAAAGTAGGTACGCGTTATACCTAGTTAGTTGACCTAGTCAAATTGAATCCAATTCTCGGCGTTTACGTTAAATCGATCGCTACTAAGTACCTATTGTCCGAAATCTTAAGTACCTATAACCTTGCGGATATTTTCTACGTAATCGTCTTTGTAAAGAAAGTAATTGTAAGAATAGATAAGTAGGTAATTCGCGCGAGTTATATTCATTAACCAGTTAAAATGATAGGAAACTGGAGCGGTTATCTGTTACAAGAAAATGCGCATTCGAATCGGATTAGTTCCGGCTAGAAATTCAAATACCTAAGATCAAAGGTACACTATAATGGACTTTGTTGTTAGGTCATTAAGGTCAAAAGGTAAGCTGTGTGTAGGTATTTAAATGGTTGTCATCGTGAGTCAGTGAACCGGTTGTATGTACGCGTGAGATTTCAATTTTTAATTACGTAGGTACATAAAACCACTTTGGCAGGGTTAAAATAGTGACAGGTTTGAAGATAAGCAACAAGTAAAGGGCACCTAAATACCTGCCTAGCTCCATAGAGGTACATTCCTGACATGGTAGGACTCACACATTTCCACATAAATACGCGGCCACTCTATCACATTCACTTTATAATGTGCACTAGTTCAATTATCACTACATTGATTTATGTTTGAATACACACTAAACCACAGTAAAACACTTTAAACTGATTAAATAATAGGCCTAAATATGCGAGAATTCGGCTCGTTGAAGCCCGCGCGCAAACTAAAAACAATTTTAAACATCGAACTTAGGTTCGGGCAGCCATTTTGGAACCTAGCGACGTCGCGGCGCCAATAATCATAAAGATTTTTGGCGGGAAATTGTTGTTTAATTTGATAATAAAGGAGTAATATTAATTAACTATATGTCGCGTTCACTAATAATTTAGTGGAATGGGTGAACAATTTTAGGATCATAGGATAAATATTTATGTAATGCATTAAGGTCGGTCTTAAATAAAGCGCGTCGCACGTAAAATATTTTGACACGGAAAATAATGTAGCCAGTTAGATGCGTTAATATTGATAGTAACTTTATGATAATGGCATAGTGTAAATTATTTCTAATAACTAGGTAATAATATAGTTGCTTTACTTTTAAGGTGGGTTTTCTCACGGGCCGGAATTGATATCGGCGAATTAAATATATAGAAATAGTATGCGACAAAATTAGCTTTGTGGAGGTTGCGGGCTAAGTATAAGCTAGTTAGAGCCTACATATTTTATATTGGTCAATTCTAATAGGTATGTTAAGTACCTTTAAGCGTCACGCGGGTTTACGTAGGTACAATGTAATGAAAAAGATAATAGATAGTTTGCGCCTTACAAAACTTAGCGAAATAAAGTTTTAGACCCATCACACACTGTAGGTATAGCGAATTTCATTGTAATCAGTAGCTTAATTAACGCTAACGTACTTACGAGCGTTCGAATTAGAAAATAAGTAAGTAAGTAATAATAGATATATATATAGATATAAGATTAAGGCGCTATTGTATTAGGTCAACCTGTAAAAATAGTTGCTGTACTGAAATAAATAAATAAAATAAATAAAAAAATAAAATAAAAAAGGTAACACGTGTTGGCAAGCGAATGAAATAAAACGAATTCATTGAATAAGGATATTCCGAAATCCGTCTGTCTGGTTTAGTTACTTCATGAGTCATAATTATAGAGCGGGGTTTGTGAAGTTTCAGAATAATTTAAATAATTAATTATAATTCCAGTCAAGTTAGGTTTTCATATATATATATGCAAAACCAAGCACGCGTGATCTACGGTACGACATTATTAGTTAGCGAATAACTTTGATACTCAGGTTCTGAGGCGAAAGACTTCGCTGATAGGGATTTCCGAATCTCACGGGAGATTCAGCTCTAAGAAAGGGGGGCAGAAGGCTTAGAATCGTAAGACAATGTGTGTAGGACATGAAATTGATTAACCGCAACGCACTTAATTATTAATAAGGTAGTGTTAAAGTCATGGGTTCTATCAATAGGGTTGAATGCAATTTAAATGTAGGTAGGTATAGTAAGTAAATATAGTACGGATCAATTCATTGATAGTTACGTTGATAGTAAAATTTATTACTTACGTATTTCAAACAATGGTTTCAGAATTTGTCAAGTATAAGATGGATAGTTGTCCCAGTCTGATACCGAAAGATTAGAGCTTGTCAGACAAATACCATATATGTACCGGTTCACGTCAGGTTACGAAAGATATTCGCCATGTTTACATTATATGGTAACAGGGCAATTCGGAGAAATTATATTAGTAATACCAAGTCGTGCACGTGTTATTATTATTATGTACTTTAAGGCAGGAGTCGTATATATCGCATGGCACTTTAATTGGTTACCATAGTATGTGATACTGGAGTATGTAAACTAACTGTTCCACCTCTCTAGTCATTGTTGAGGTAATGTGAATTTCGAAATGGGTCGTTAATTTCGCAAGTTATCTTAACAGCGCACTGGACGATTGGTTTGTCCGGCGGGCTATGAATCGCGAGCGTCCGGGTTCGATCCCCGGTACGGAAAAATCTTTTTGTGTTTTTTATTTTTGCTTTACTAACAATATTGTGGGCTACTACTTTTTAAACCTTTGGTTATTAAATTGAACGAATTTTACAATGTTTGGAGTAAGTTAAGGGTAATTGGGGATACTTATATATTTAGGCGTTTATAGTTTTAACACTATGCGATTTAGGTATTCATCAAATTGTGTATTTGTCTACGACATAGGGTCCGTCTATTTTTTTTTCCATGAAGTACCTATGACAAAAATGACTTATCAGTTAATGTAAGAGGTTGTAATTAGGTATTATTTAAGGGTCTGCGGTATAATTTTACGGATTCATAAAATTATCATCGAGGCACTCGCGTAGGTTTATTGAACAGAACGTATGGTTGTTTATAAACGATATTCGTATTAGGGCATATTTCCAAGTTCGGTTACAAAACTAGCGCAAAATAGGTCAGATATTGGTCACGTAGGAAAATTAATCCGACCCATGGCGGGGATATTTTGATACTAGCGACGAACGCAAGTGATATTTCTCTCATCCATGTAAGAAATAAGTAGTCGGCCGATGGATTAACTGTCGCATGAGTAAGATCGCGGTTGCTTTCCGTTCTTTCGTAACCGTTTAAAAGAGTTTAGTACCTTTACTGAATTCAGTGCTGGATTAAAATAGGCCTTATGGTTTAAAATGGGAAGATTTTAAAGGAAGAAGGTATAAATTACTTACGGTTGATTGACATGACACCCACTAGTTGAGTTCCTGGTTGCACAGTATTCATTGTTTCACTAACTTCACTTTAAAACTAACTTTAAATAATAATACACAATATTGACTCAAACACGAGTAATGACACGTTGGAAAAGGCCAAAATAGGAGGCAAAACACTCGTTGTTGCACTATACCAGTCAGGCGTAACTGGAGCAATTTATTCCTTCAAATAATAGCAATCTAGACACTAGTTATTAAATTATTTGATTAATTACGACGAATGTTGTTTACAAAATTTGTCTAGCGAGGCCGCGGGAATTTGACATTTGCTGATTTGGGTTAAGATCTGTGGTGAGGCTTTAATGTACGGCCAAGTGGCGTGTTTAAACGGTTGTTACGGTTTAGGAAAAATTAGGAGTTGTGAATATATAAAGCCTGAGCTTACTTAGAGGTGGTAATTTAATTCTAATGGGGTTTTGTCATGTGGAATACGGTGGCGGAATGAAGGGGTTAATTCGGTTTCGAGTCAAATCATTTACGCGTTACAAGAGCATTTTACATTTATAAACTGTGTATCAGGTAAGTGAGGTATTGGAAATTATGTTAATTTTTTTTTGACAAGAGTTCATATTTACTTAGACGGATTTTCCTTGCCTACTAACATTAAACTAGGACCTTTTATTAGATAGACCTTGCCAGTACGTTGTGTCTAGTTGATAAATCTAATGATTAATTTCCCTGCGCTTAAAGTTATTAAACTATAAATGTGATTAACAGGTCCTACCAATGTCAGAATTCGCGTCGATTTATAAGGGGCCTTTTGTAATTGGGGTTAGCATTGTGATTATAAAATACTCTGATACTACATTATACCCAAATGAGGAATCCTAGTAAGAGTTTGTATCCATACCAAAATTTGTAGACATCCCATTGAAATTGAGTCGCGCATTATGTTGGGTGTACATTATCGTTTGTAGGGCCATTATCGCTTGTATCGCGGGAGGGTTAGCGTAGTCGGTTGTCTTTAATCCATTCGGTATGATAGCTTTTGCGAGGGTACTACCACAATTTTATTTAGCATTTTAGACGATAAATATCAAAAAAAATAATGATAAGTAGAATAAGAAAAGTTATAGTCTGTGTTAAGAATAGTTACGCGATCCACTCACCGCTGGTTCAAATCGCGCGAATGAAACCGTAAGTACTTCGCGTTGTTCGTCTCACACTAGATATAAAAAAAAGGGGAAATTTAGTACTTTATGCTTGATTCCGTGCTTAAAACTAGAATAGAATAGGCAACTTGTAAGTTTGTAAATAAGATATTATGTGGTCGAGATCGTAAGGCGTATCTATAGTGTGCGCTCACGGGAGGTCGTGCGTCGATAAGGTTAACCGACTTTCAAAAAGGGGAGGGCTCTCAGATGGGTTGTATTTTACTTCTTTAAATCAGGTTGGACGTTAATTAAAGGCGCCTATATAGGTTGTTCAACAACAAATTAGGTACTTGTTATAAAATATTAACAAAATGGTTGGTTGTAGTATGGGAATTTAGGTATTTTTAATGCGTAACATTTATCGTCAGAAATATTTCTAAGTCAATAAATTGTCCAATATGTAGTTCACGATAGATTATACCGGTAGCTATTAAGGTAGATTCGAGATCGCTGCGTTGGGCGTGGCAAAATTAGCACTGACCCCTGGTCTTATATTGATATTGAGAGGTTAGAGATCAGGTTATACTGGCTGTAAGAAATAAATCGATTTGAGTCGAGTCGTTCTGCATTGGCGAATATCAAGGTTGGCGCAATGACCGCGGGATTGTCTCGCTATCAGCTGGGCTGTTATTCTGGGCGTACTAGGGAAGCACCTCACCTCACCTCACCTTTCACCACTAGCGAAAGTAGATCTATACCCGCAGCGCTGAGTCATCGTTACCATCGTCATCATATTAGCCGGTAGACAGCTACTGTTAGACAGGACTCCCCCAAAGAGTACTAGCGGTTATATCCCAATATTTAGTTGTTACGAATTGCTGAGTCTAGAGATACTTGTACGTGACCTTTTAGGATGACGTAAAATAAGTTACAGGATAACGGGACAGGAATGACTGATAAATTAAGTACTAGATGGTATAAATTTATAATTCTTTTTTTTGAGTTGGCGGGAAATTTTAATTTTGTTCTTGTCATCCCTTCCTTTCGGAGAAAGTAGGTATACGGCGGATTGACGTCTTATAGGTATAAAGGGGGAATCAGATAACCTATTGTCGTGCGTGTCAAATTTTAGATACTTAAGTTGAAATTTTAGATCGCGGCTCATCTTGTTTTTAAGGGATTCCTGACGGGTATCATTTTCAAGTTATACGGGAATGCAGATTCTAGATTTAAGATTAGTTTGGAATCCAGGATGGCTGATAAAATTTTTGAAAGAAAAAATCGGCGCGAATATCATTTTCGAGTAATGCACGGATGCAGATTTCAAATTTTGTGGCTAAATTTGGAGTTCAATAGGGCAGGGTCGGCTTTGGAGAAGAAGAGGTCGCGGCTACCGTATTCGATTAGCTTGTGATTGTATATTTTGAATTACGATACAGATGTGGGGTAAAGGCGACGGTGTTATGACAGCGTGACGGCAGTTGCAGTTGCGGGAGCGGAATTTCAAGCATCGATTGAATACTAATTATTGAAACTTACAGGTATCTTATGAGAACGAAGAGATGGAGTTCATAATAAAGGGAAGGATATGGGGCCGTGATCGTCTAGTGGTTAGGACCTTACGCAGTTATAATTATTCCGGCTTAAATTTATCTCAAGCATGGAATATGGTTATATATTTTGTCCACATGTTATGCGCTAGGTAGTGCATAAACAACGTTAAATATTTACATGAAACAATCCATTTATTACAGGTATATCTTAAGATGTATGATGCGTTTGTCAATACAATATTGGCATCAGGCGTTAAATTTATGTGGGTCTTAAGGGCGTGGGTGTAATCTTCATTTAGTAATCGGCGAATCTTACGTTTACGTAAAATGCGGTATTGACGTAAGACTAATTTTAAACTTATGAAATATGTATTGCGATTTATCTGGTATTTACTACATAAATTATAGTATTACGAAAATTTGAGATCCAACTATAAAATTATTTAAGTTGTGAGAATGGGGGGCAGTTATTTAATTAATGACTGATAGGTAAATGGTAAAAGGGATATGGCTTAAAATTTAGATATTTACGGGTTACTCTAGGAGGGTTAATTAAGTTTGACTTGCTGTCTTTTATAATCTTCAAACATATGAAGGGCAGGTTAGTTGGCTGTGTGCGAATAGGGCTGTGCGGATCAATTAAAACAGTAAAATTTTGTTTTGCAAAATAAGTAAAGTAGTAATATTATATTATCACTTTGTTCTACTCTTCATATCATAATTTTCTCATTTAAAGTAAATGTAAATTCTCATAGCATATAACTTGGGAAGAACATTATATATCATTAATGTGGTTGTACTGTCGGATTCCGGTTAGTTGGTCTAAGTCGTGTTTAGGGCAAGGGGATTAACTAGGTTGGGAGGGTATATGTGTGTGTTCGTTGAATTAAGAGATGTATGAGTCCGCATAAAAGGCAGCGTTGAGTGTGTGATTGTATGGTAATAATGGGCTTTTACCGACTGGCCGGAGTTCGCAGTGCAACCTAGGTTTGTTGGTACTGATTGATCTCTCCAAACCATTTTACACCGGTGTTTCCGCAGTTATAGTTTGGTTAGGTTAAAGTCATAAAATGACAAGGTCCTTGTGTGACTAACTGTGGCGACACTATACTCTACAGAAGCTAAGCTGAAAGGCTAAGCTAGTCTTATCTTCGTCCTACACAACTCTTCGTGGCAAGGATACTTCCGACACCATATTCTTCGGGATGATTTGTCAACGAACATTCATTCTGAAACTTAAGTAATTATATTTTAACTTCCATTACTGGGAATTTATCAGGAATTTCCTATTATATGTTAAGTAATTTGCAATGTCAAGATTACAATCTTGCAAGGGTTCAATGAACATGGTTTGTTGAAATTAAATTTAGTAAGGCTGTTATTCTTACACGATGGTGAAGTGTTGCATTTTGTATTTGAGTAATGCAAACGTATTTTATAGTAGTTACGACATTTCTACAGTAAAGCTGGGTGGGGCTTGGACGCATGTAGTCGGATTCTCTATAGGATGTCAAGGCACTTCCTAGAGACCCCACGGGGTTGATGAATGTTACTGTGTGCGACTGGGTCACGTTCGGTATAGAGATAGAGTATCATCGCGAACGACGATTAAAGTTAAAGTTTGTTTGATGTTTTGTCAGTATTATCACTATCGTTAATGGTTTGATGGTGCTGTCAGGACATTGAAGGGATTAATGCAAAATTAACCCAGTAGTCTATAAACAGTTTGCCTCTAGTGTGGAATACAGTCTGAAGTCGGATATCCTAGTCAAGAAGAAACATTCTCCACTGGGTTTGCTTGGTGGTTATCTGTGTACTCAGTGTTCTGCTGTTCGCATGGGGAGTTATTGTAATAACATAAACCGAGATATGTGGTCGAACCTGGATCCTTGGTAGCCAGAAGGTATCTGAGGGTTCGGGGTGTTAGTGCAACATCGTGGTCATTAGGATCTATTGGGCTCACAACCTAGTACTTTGTGCGAATGGGAGTATTCTGGGGAAGTTTTCTAGCGGCGCCGACCGAGATATGTGGTCTAACTTGAGTTTGTAGTGGCCAGGGGGCATCTGTGGGCTCAAGGTGAAGCTAGAAGATAATTATATTGTGTCATCGGCCGAGATATGTGGCCTAACTTGTACTGACGGAAGCCAGAAGGCAACTGGAGGTGCAAGGTGATGCAGTATAGGGGTTTGTATTGCCAGCCGAGATATGTGGCTAAACTTGAGTTTGTGGTGGCCAGGGGGCATCTGTGGACTCAAGGTGGTACCGTAGGGATGGGTATGTGTGTCATCAGCCGAGATATGTGGCTAAACTTGTGCTGACGGAAGCCAGAAGGTGACTGGAGGCACAAGGTGATACAGGGGCTATTCTTCAACGTCCATCACCAAGCAAACGTAGTGGTTAAACATTCACACACCTAAAATACACTTGTTGGAGAGATCGATATATCAACGAATTGAAACTTCCCGAGTTATGGGGTTGGCAATTTTTGCAAAATTATAATCATAGATTATTGGTCGGAATTAATTGGGAGATTTATGTAAATAGACACAGCTAACAAATCTAGCCTTCAGTTAGAGTAATATTATATTTAAATTTGGTATAAAGACAGTAGGTTAACGGAATTATCTACTCAAAGTTATTTAAAAATTCACCATTAATAGGTCGCAATTCCTTGTTTATTGCTTAGGTATGTTTAAGATTGTGATAATGCTTCGCTCAAAATCGTAGATTTCTCGCTGTGCATGATCATGGGGCAGATTGAGACGATCCGAGAGCTTCGCTCTCAGACTCAGTAGTATCTAAGGGCGGAATTACTCTTTTAAATTGATAGATGTTAGCGTTGTGGGTTTCAGGTCCAAATATGAAGGGATTGAAGCTTTCATTCGTTATCATCCTGTTAATTATGTATGTAAATAAGTTAGATATAAATTGCGTTAGATGCTATTCTAGGCTAAAATCAAGACTACAATTAAAAGCGTAGAAAACTCGCGTTTCGTCCAAAATAATTGGTTTAAAACATGCTTCAGCATACTAATTCAGTATTGTTGGATTAGTGTATCATTTAATGTGTGCTAGATCTAGATTTATGGATTCATAAATTAGACTAGTTAGGTTAATTGCAGGAATGGATCGCTGGCCAGCAAGAAAACGCGTGGACGGGCGCGCGGGCTGCAGGGATATTCTACCCGCGAAGTCGAGAAAAGTGATTATCGATCGGAGCGGACAGGCGATGGAGGCTCCCTGGAAAACGGGCCTTATACCCTTTAGTTAAGGTATATTTTCAGATGAGGAGTCGGATTAGTGGCGTGATCGTGTTAGTATTGGCTATAAATACCCCGGCGGGCCGAGGAGCGTTTCACTTTTCTATGGGACGTCGAAGCGAGATCACGCTGCAGAAGGCAAAGGCGGCCAGGCTAGGCTGACCTCTGGGCGCGTACTACTTCGAGGCGGAACAAGGCTGGTCACCGCTGGGCTGCATTACGGCTGTTGCTGAGAGGAATTAGAGTTTGGTAAGGTCGCAAATGCCTTTGCGATCGTCTGGTGAGATTGAATATTTTATTTTAAAGTGTGACTAATCATAGTGAATTCTGGAATTTCTTAGGGAGTAATTATCTTGTGCGCACATTGTCTTGAATTGAGTGATTAATATTTAGGCAATATCTTTCTGCTCGTGAACTGATATGATCTTATATGATCACGTGTGTATTTTGAATATGTGGCGGTCTAATAGGTTTATCACCTAATAAATGCGCTTAAGACATCATCATATTAGAATTCCGTATACTCCCATGAAGTGAAGTGAACACGACTATTTATAGTACATGAATGTTCGCTAAGGAACGGTCCAATGGTAAATAATTCCTAATTGTATACCAGTATCTAGTGGTTAGTTGTAGGTACAAATGAGGGAAATCTTTATTAAAATATGTGTTAATATTATATTGTAATTTATTTATGGCGGAGGAGCTGGCTTGTTACGAGCGTCGAGGGAGATCAGAAGTGGCGGGAGCCCTGGGAACCAGAGAGGCGTTGGGTACGTGTCCCACTATTAAGAAATTAAAATCTGGTGAGTGACCTTTATAATCACTGTATTGAATGATTCTGAAACTTATTAATTTGTTTTTGGGCTATTATCTAACCATTTCAACGTTATCATACTTGTATTTGTGTATCGAAATCTAGTTCTACTGTATATAGTTTGGGGAATATGCTAGATAAAGTACGAGCGGTTTATGTATAGGTTATGAACGGATCTAGGTCATTGATTAAATAACTGACGATATTACAGGAATGTTGTTTTGTTCTACATATATATTACTAGTTGATTTGTCACTGCGATATGATTGGGTTCCGTGCGCCCCCACGAGATAAAGTGATCAATTATTATACGACAACCTAGCTATAGCAATTGACTCGGTCCGTGGTACGCGTTACACTATGAGGATAGATTGTTAAGATGCGGATAAGCGACAAATATTACCACAAGTTCATATTAATATCCGGTGGTTAGTATAGGTGCTGATGGGTGGTTACTTTACTAGATTAACGCAACTGAATAAAGTAGTTATATACACTCGTGGCTGTGTGCTCGGTGTCGAGACAACCATATCCACAGGGCACATTGAGGACCCTGGCCACACGAGAATTCTCCCGAAAGGGGCTTCTTAGTCAGCAGAGATGTGCCCGCACTAGAGCGCCAGTCATAGATGTGTAGACAGAGTGAGTGGCTGAGAGTCTTCAATCTTGCAAATTGAGGGACCTCACTGGTCGAGCTGCTGTCTTAGTTCTAACAACCCTCTTAACAAGGGTTACGGTTGTGTTGGTTTATGAAGTAATCAGATGTACTTATAGATATATTGTGTGGAATTCCTTGAATGAATGAATCTAGCGTAGTAAATTAGTTATGTACACCTGTGGCCGAGAGCTTAGCGTTGTGGACAACCATATCCAAAGAGCACATTGACGACCCTGACCAATACGAGAATTCGCCCGTTAAGGGGTTTCTTAGTCAGTAGAGATGATGATCGCGCTTAGGCCTCCGTCACGGATGTGTCAACGAAGGTAAGGTTGGTGAGACCTTTCAGTCTTGCAAACTGAAGAGTTTCGCTGGCCAAGCCGTCGTTTTGCTTTAACTGAAGCTTCTTACCGTGAAGCTAGCTATGTTGATTTTACAAGGGAATCCAACACTTTCGCTT
Source organism: Epinotia brunnichana (assembly GCA_963854355.1). Classification (NCBI taxonomy): domain Eukaryota; kingdom Metazoa; phylum Arthropoda; class Insecta; order Lepidoptera; family Tortricidae; genus Epinotia; species Epinotia brunnichana. The sequence goes on along the minus strand of OY977942.1, from coordinate 19,357,927 downwards.
TAGTAACGTCAATAATTAAGTAGGTATCTTCTTAGGTGGGGTCGTTATTATCGGGATCTCAACAAAAGTATCGCAGTGGGTTGGTAATTAATTATCATTCGTCAGTTCAACTGTGCATTGTCGTATATTTAACATTGTTCCGACTATAAAGTGCCTTTGAGTTGATTGGGTGAGATTGGTTGCTAAGACATTGTGTTACATCCATTGAGATATTTTGGGGGTGAATTGTATTATAAATAGCTTAGGAAAAGTCAGTACTGATTGGTATTAGATTTGATAGAAATAACGATAGGGTAGGCGGAATCAACAGATGAGGTGGGATTACTAGCGAGTACGAGCAGCCGCGAGCGAGCGAGAGGCGAGCGCTACAGTTCGCTAACAACTCTAAGATTCATCGTTAGGGAGAATCGATATTATACTAGACATTGCGTCATTCATGTACCTGGAAGTAAAACATGTACTAATATTCTATTTCAATAGACTATCATCGCATCATCATCAATATCTTGACTTATGATTATTTTCGTTATTATATCATCGCATCATCATCAATATCTTGACTTACGATTATTTTCGTTATTATATCATCGCATCATCATCAATATCTTGACTTACGATTATTTTCGTTATTATATCATCGCATCATCATCAATATCTTGACTTCTTCATGATTATTTTCATTATTATATCATCGCATCATCATCAATAGAGATCCCATCATGGCCAACACAAGTTGACCACTATTGTATTGCGAGTCTGTTTAAAGGGCGTCACCTACCACATAGCGTAATTTATCACTTCCCACAACTTAGTATAATAAGGAATTTATGCCCACTTTAGCCTCCATAATTGTGCATCACTTAATGAGACTACTGAATTGTAAATTAATTCTAAGGAACTAGTATAATTGTCTTACTTAAGTTATAGGTTCTACTAAAATGGGGTTAATGTACAACTTCAATTAACGTGTAACTTTTTCCCTTTATAGAAATACAAACTTCATACTTCTCGAAAAGGGCCTGGGTCTATTCGCACAACGCAGAGCCTAACCACTAGACGAAATCACACGCCAAGCCACTTCACCAGCGCGAATCACGTATAGCTTAGGTCTTAATAGGTCTTCGAGGTTAGGTTCCAGAGATAATAAATTCTAGGTTAGATTACGGCATTGTAGGCCTGGAGTCGGACGGTTTTTTATTTGACCGAATCTCTTTCCGTCCGGCAATATCCTAGGAGATGATTTGGTCTGTTAAAGTACTCAAGCTCGATTACTTTAACATAAATAACGAGAGATTCTGTAGCTGTAGGATAGATTTACCTAGACTAGAATAAAACCCAACCTTTCTAGTAGGATCGGCCGGAACTAACTCGGTTTTTCTATTCGCTTTGGTACGAGTTAGTATTTATAGGAACAAAGTGGATATCTAGTACAATCGAGTCTTGATTTTACTGGATTAATTAGTCAAAGGTTCTTTAGCTTCAAAACAAACAAAATTAATTTGATATTTCTATGGTAAATAAACGATTTATTTTCTCGCTTACTATCTGTTTAATTTTATTCAATAGCTTTTCCTTCAGGTAGGATTCAATTTTCAGACGACTAGAAGCTTCTCAGGAGCTTCAGCTTTCAGATAGGGGTTAATTTAAGTTCAGAATACAAAAACATAAAAAGCAAGCCATTTATAAGGTTGAATCGTTACAACGCACTTTTCATTAAATGAAAATATCTTTTGCAAAGGTTGCATGTTTACATTTGCGAAATAATGACGTACTTATAACTACGCAGGATTCCCACCATTTCCCTTCGTTCATATGGGACGAGGCATATGCCTTGCAGTGGCACAAAGATAGGTTGATAATTATTTTGAGGTTTAAAATTTACCCCTACTGCTTAACACTGCTTTCACAGGTAGAAGAAGTCTCAAACCCTAGTGCTGCCGTGGTTGCTACTGGTAGCGAATAGGAAACTGCTGTGCTGCTGCAACCACCCTTGTACAACATCATCTCCCTGTATTTACTGACAGGAGGAGCGTCCAACATTAGTGCTGCCGTGGCTGCTCCTGGCCGCGATCAGGAAGCTACTGTGCGAGCTGCTGAGCTTGGCCCTGGGGCTTGGCACCTGCGTGCTGGTCGGTGCCGCCCGCCCGCCCTGCGTCAAGTTTGTGCTCGTCAAAATCGTCTCCATCATGCCCTCCGTGTATATGTGGATGCTTGTTCTCAAGTAAGCTAAACAGGACGTTGCTAATTTTTTTTTACTTAACTGGAAAATATTTCATATTTGAAACTATGTATTGATGTCATCACGAATTAAACAGAAGTGTTTAACCGAGTCGTTTCCTAAGGTAGCTGCGCGGTGTGGGGGGAGAGGTGATGTGACTTTTGAGCTAGCTCGCGCCTGATTGGGGTTCTGTCATCCCGGACGCGCAGTTACATACATAACTCAACAGCCAGTTAAACAGTAAGACTCCACTACGAAAACAGTAAAAAAACTTTGAGTATTTGTATTGTTTTAGTTACTACAATACTCTAAAAGTTGCATCGGTATTTCAATCATACCCAACGGCGGTGCCGACAAATGATCTCGACTACGGCCTCGAGCTCGCAATACGCAGGCGGCGCACCAAGTCTCTTCAGGACGAAGCACAGCTACGGAGGCGATTATTATCCAATTGGTGAGCAAAATTCATTTTCGGTTATATTAATAATGTAATATTTTGTATTAACACTAGAAATACAATATACAGGTACGAAGAAAGACCACAAACTCAAAGTCCACCGGCGCTCGCTACTCCTGCAAGCACCATGGATCTTCCATATTCTTCGCCCTCTTATTCTAATGACGATACTGAGAAAAAAACAGAGGCTGGCCATAGTGACTCTTATAGAACTACTTCAGTTACAGGAAGTTGCGAAGATTGGTTTGGCAATGAAATAACCGTGCCTCGAAATACCGATCGCATTACAGAGCAGTTGGTACTAATGTTATTACGAATAAGTTCATATTTAAGGAAGACGAAATACGATGATTTAAGAATCTTCGAGTCACACCAAGTTCTAGTCTCACCTTCAAACGTTCTGAATCTTGAAACTTGCCCAGCTCTAACGAATCAAGCCGAAGAGACCCCTCCTTTAGTTGGAAGTAGCAAAGAAAATACGGCTTCATATTTAAGACTTTATCCACACATATTTATGAAAGGCACACCCGATTATCCATCACTACGAAATTTTGAGTCAATTAGGACAGTGCGCAGTTCGATTATTGGTAAATTTACTGAGTCTTCAGATCGACAACCACTTGCATCAGCTGGCACTAGAAGAAATACCAAATTACTCGAAGAAAAGGCAAATAGTGCAAGGATGCCCAGTTTAGAAAATATTGTTAAAGTGCAGGATGCAGAAAATGAGAACATTACCATGTGGCAGCAACCAAGAAATGAATCTGAAATAAATGTTAGTGATAAAGTGATTGAAATAAAGTCACATGATAGTGTCATGCCTAAAAATAATATATCCGCAAATTCAAACAATAGTCTGACTACACTTATTACTAAAACGCGGCCCCAACTATCAGAAATTACACCTTTAAACGAAAATACTGTTATTGGTGGAATTACACGTCAATATCCTAATTCCCCGTGTGAAGACAGTGACGGTGGAGAAAGTAATGGTAAACACAAAACATAAAGGCAAATATAGTAAAACAATGAACATAGTACTTCTCAAGTTTTATTATAACTATAACAAAATGTAGCTCACACTGAAGCAACACCCTGCGGCTGACAAATAGAATTTTCTACAGCTTTTGCCGGATCCAAATACAAGACTCTGTAATTATACTCATTCGGGTCTATCAAATTAAATTGATACATTGGCAGTTTGTTTGTTATTATCCAAGCCATTTGCGGTACTTCATGATCTATTCGCATGTCATTAGGAAATACCAATGTGTTATTGTTTCGAGCCACGATTCCAATGTTATCATTTTCGTATGGTTTTCGGGTATCCCAACATCCAATACTGTCTAGAGAAATTAGGTTGAAGATCATGACACCGTTTCGATCGACGGCAGCCGCGGAGACTTGCCCTGCTGGGCCTCGGCTGGGACCCAGCAGCTTAAATTCACTAACTGCATTGCTGATACGCGATGGATCACGTATTACCGATGTATTGACGACAAACTCCAAAGAACTAGACATGGCATGATAATACAGCGGTCTATCTCCTTGATGTAATTTTCCTAAGGACATTCCAAAAAGGCCATCTGACCACTGGAAATTTAATCCATGTAAAGTGTAATTTGACAGCAATGGTTCCGGATAAAAACTGTAATGACTAAATCTCCAGAATGCTGCATCAGAATTTCTGAATACGATAAGTCCAAAACGCCAAGCGTCAGCGATGTACACGTGTAGGTCTCGACACGTGGCGTCTCTAGAGTCAACCACTATATTGGTAATCAGAGAGTTCTGAAGGACGAATTCTGCTGGGATTGGATGACGGGCCAACACTGTGTCAGTTTCGAGGTCAATGGCGAACAAAGTAGGCGGGCAGAGTTGGCGAGGAGTCTCGAAGGCTTCAACTTGTCCAGAATCTAGGACCCACATGACACCGCAGTGATCGATATTCATTCGAAATACGGAGGTAAATCCAGTGCAGTTATCTGAAAAATATTAATTGAAAATCCTTTATAACGCGACTTTACACATAGTATACGTACCTAGATCGACGAAGCATTAATTACAAGGTTTGTTAAGGGATGTAATACCTACTGAACCTTTCTGAACGTACTGAACCTCACCTGAGGAACAAATTGAAATAAACTGTAAGCCTTTCTCAATACGGTTCCTCTTCGAGCATAGATTCTAGTGTATTTTTTGGTCCTGTGAGCCACTTCAGGAACAATGGAACTCACGCATTGTATAATGTATTACAATAGGTCATCTTCTTCAGTGAATGTATATACTAAACCTAAACGCATCATAATATATCTCACACATATACCCTGAGAACTTTACGGTTTCGCTCTATGAAAACACAACAATATATCGATATCAGCCATATTTTTACACCATAATATAGGTTGGGTAATTTGACTAAATATTCATTAATAATCCACCTAAATTTGATACCGCAACGGTAAAAAATAATAAAGAGTAATCTTTATAAATTCCGTAAAAATCAGGTGAAAATGGTATTAAACTTTCTTTACTTTATAATTGACTACGTCCGTCTATATACGTTCTTTGGGATACGCGCATAATCCACTTATTTTTGTTAATGAATAAACCTTTCTATAGGCCAGATGAAATTCAATATTATCTCAAGGTCGTAAATATTTAATTAAAATGCTGTTATTTTCTGATGCATATATTTTTGGATTCAGGTAGTAAGTCTCCAAATTTGTGTACTGAAACATGTTTTCATTGTAAAAATACTGATAGCATTTTTGCTTGCGGGTTAATGTTTTTTCCTAACTTCCGGTCCATAGAGTTATTGACTTCCATAGTAAAAGTTTTTTAAAATAACATATGAAAGCCGTATACAAATCATTAGCCTGATATTGAATTATTTCCAAAAAAACCGTAATTTTCTCAGGGTAATAGGTATAAGTAGGTATGTACAAATCTGCGGCAACAGGTTTTGGTGATAAGTTGATAACATCAAGTAGCACATACCTGCATTATGCCAGTCCCAGTTGGGATACGGCTTCAAAGGCGGCGATTCAGTCGCAGCCACGATGGACACCGAAGACAGCGTAGCTGGCACGCCCTTCTTCCACCGAGGCGTGCTTATGAAGACGCGGTCCTTCCACCGCTCCACGCCCAGAGTTATTACGTTTGTTTGGTTGAACAGCCTAGAAAATGTATGTCATTTGTTTTTTAACTAGAACTAGTTTGGTTACGTATGTGTTGCGTAAGTACAAATCGGCTTAGTTTTTGTCTGACCGGGCGTATATACAGGGTGTACGGCACATGGACCGTCAATTTTTTTTCGCGAGCTGGTAGGGTCATTTCCTACCTTTCCACCCTTGAACCCTGGGTCCTAAGAGTTACGGTCAAGGAGGTACAATTTTTTTATTATTTTTACCTAAATAACCCAAAATCTGACCTTCGAAGCCCCATAACTTTGTTTGTGTATGTTTTACATGCATAACTTGCTAAATTCTCTTACGTGTACATAGTGTGTGTTTAAAAATATATTTTTTTGTAACAAATAACACCACAAAATGAAAACATCTACACTTAAAAATTCAATTTTTTTTTTATAAACGTAATTAGGGTCCAAGGGTGAAAAGGTAGAAAATGTCCCTACCAGCACGCCAAAAAAATTTGACGGTTCATGTGCCGAACACCCTGTATTTAGGAACAAAATGTATGGAAATCGAATTCGTTGATTAAGATTTACAATACCGTTGCCATACTGGTCTTTCAAGTCAGTTGCATATATCGTTCAGATCTATTAATTAATGTAGTACGTACCTATGCATGTATGTATGCATATGCATATTTTAAAACTGCCCCGCACATAACTATAGTATAATAATTTTAGTTAACAAAAAAATTTAATAACTGTATGTTGATTAGTAACTCTATTTCACCAAAAGGTAACTGACATTGCAGGAAGCCCACTGCGGAAGAGGTTAGTATGCACAACTTCCGAGTTATAAATAAGATATGAGTCCAAACCCCGGGGTTTTCGGTGCGGGAATAACTTAAGAAAGAGTAGAGATAAACAGATAGGTTATTCTGACAAAATAACATATTGTGCCTAATGAATAAATACCTTCCTGCGAATATACAATTTTATTTTAACTTAAGTAGGAGGTAATTTATCATTTCTACCAAGCCTTACGAGATAATAATAAAAATAATATGGGGGTGTCCTGTGGTCACGCTGAACCGGTCGGGTGGTTGGTTGGACAGGCCCCCCACCTCTGGCTTGTTAACACTTAAAGTCCAGTGCCACCTCTCTTAATAGGGGCCCATCTAGCAGTTGGCGAGTCAGCGTCTGCCAGAGATAAAAAATGAGACAGTTTATTAGGCAGGCGTCCGATGTTTCACCCAATAGCCCAGCCACTAGTCCATCATTTTCACCCAATAACCCGTTTTCTTTAGATTCCATCAACCAGCAATAGTCCCTATACACCCCAGCGGGTGCTGTCTCTGTGTGCGTCCCATGACACGGGCAGGGACAGCATCCGCTCGGTGTACTCCTTGCATTTCATTAAATTGTCAAAAGGGCCTCTACGTGTTGGCTCAGTTGGTACTTTGTAGGTACCTAGCCCCACGCACGCCTCCCAAAGGTCCGGGACATTATTGTCCCGTGAGCGGGAAAGACAAAAATAATATTAATTAATTACCTGCCGTCAATTAGTAGTTGACACGATTTTCAGAATAAACAATTAATATTTTTTCTACGAGTACATTTGGAACAGTTAAGCTTCGGTGTCTAGCTCGAAATATACATTTCAACAAACTGAACGATCTATCTACGTCGAAATAGGTGCAAATTAAAAAAAAATTAAGATGTCAATTGTTGCACGATGTGTTTGCGATTGCAGTTCTATTTCTTTGCCTTGTAACAATTCATTCATAGTTTTTAGTGTGCTATATCCAGAACTCTAATTTAAGACCAACTTTTTTATTACACTTTCCATTTCTAATATTAGTGTGGATATGAACGTATGTTTTTTTTAATAAGTCTCTTTTTATTCTATTCATTATTCAGTAGGTAAGTACATTCTGTTTTTTAAGTCAATATCTATTCTATGGCTAATGTCATTCATTCCCGCACCGAAAACCCCGGGGTATGGATATGACCTACGAAAAATCTAGCGTAGCGTTTGCCACCGCAAAATAGTCGTATAAAAAAAACATGCCTAGCGTGCCTGTGCGGCGCCACATACGATTTTTAGTAGACACAAATTATTTTGTCCATAGATTACAGGGTATTCAATAGGTGCCTTTAAGTAGGTGCACAATTTAATTCAATTTACTGTTAAGGTAAACGTCCGAGTGCTCGACGCTGTACTAGTATATGGCATAGGCACTTTATGTCAAAGCAATATGTGTTAAATTCGAACTAACAGGATTTTTCTTCATTCGAATTTCAGCCATGTCACTTTGACATATAGTGCCCATGAATAAATAAATACATATTACGGGACAATCTTACACAAATCAACCTAGGCCCACGGTAAGCTCAATAAGGCTTGTGTTGTTGGTACTAGGCGACGATATATATAATAGATAAATACATATAGATACTTTTTAATAAATTAAATTAGTCAACAAGTTACCAAATATACTAGTATAATAAAATACACACGTCAATTAGTCAACCCCGTTCGTTATCGCTTCCGGTGCAAAAGTGCCCATAATGCTCCCTGCATTACCCCGCTGGATGGCTATGGACAGTCTCTGCACCAGAAACGATTCGGAGCGGGGGTCCTCTCCCTTTTGCCTAAGTCGACGGCCTTTGTCACGCACAAATTGTTTCGCGTCGGCACCCCAGCAGCCCGCCGTTTCCACTGCAAAAGGGACGAAAATATACCCCGAGCCCAATGGAGCATACTTTTGGCGCTTCACCGCCGCCTGAAACTCGGCTGCCGCTCCGGCCGCGCGTACAGTGCGACTGATATGAGAGGCGGCGAAGGTGCTGACGCAAGTAGCGTCCCAGACCAAGCACCGTCCTCTCTCCCACGGCACCTATAGATACTTATATACATATATGTGCGATCTGTGGTGCAGGTAAGCCAGGAAACATCTGCGAGGCCTTTTTTCAAGGAACTTGGCATATTGACACTGCCATCAATCGTAGTGTTCCAAATCGCATCGTATACCTACGCACACTTAGACGAGTACAAAAAGCGCTCAGATTCATCCCGGATGCTGCGATACCCCAATAAAATCCTCCCAGTAAAGCGACGACTGGCCAAATCCGAGAAGGCGACGCACGTGATGGGGCCAGCCGTGTATAACAAGTTGCCAGAGACAATCTCGTCGGCTCCGCCACTACTGATTTTCAAACGAAAACTAAAAAAATGGCTTCTCGAGCACACATTCTATAGCTTCGACGAATTTATAAACATTGTATGAATATTTTTAAATATTATTGCAATCTTAACTAATAAATATTATTTGTAAGTACACTTTTTGTGTAAAGCTAATATTATTATTATTATTTTTTTATAAATTCCTGACATGTAATATTGACAATTATGAATAAATGAATATGAATATGAATATATAACATCCATAACTCAGGAACAAATATTCCTGATAAACACACAAATAAATGCCCAGACCGGGATTCGAACCCGGGACCTCCAGCTTCGTAGTAAGCTTCGTAATACTAGTACAGCATCGTGCACTCGGACGTTTACCTTATTTCTGATAAACACACAAATAAATGCCCAGACCGGGATTCGAACCCGGGACCTCCAGCTTCGTAGTAAGCTTCGTAATACTAGTACAGCATCGTGCACTCGGACGTTTACCTTATTTCACGCATACGTTTTCAGTATAAGTATACCAAAGCCTGGTTATAATTTATGTAGTACTTAGTTAAATTACATAACGTATGTACTTATAAATGAATAATAAATAAATTCATTTATTTCGACCAACTAGGATCATACAAATTACAAAAATACAAAACACAGCAAAAATTTATAAAATAGATAAAATTAAATATGTAAAGTACGGCGACAGCTGGACGCATATGACCACATTATGATCGACATAATTTACTTTAAAAACAAAGTTTTAACACTTTTAACCGACTTCAAAATTCAAATCGGTAGCCAAATTGCTTCAAGTTTGCCTATAAAAATCAATCATCCCCTATTTGCCTACCCTTAAAGATTGGATTTTTTTTCCAAATTTATATGGGACCAACTTTGCGGTATCCCTTTCCAGTAAAAAAATAATTATCAAAATCGAACTACTCTGTAAAAAGTTATGCGTGGTCATACATAAAAAATATATATACGAGTATATACGCGTCGACTTGAGAACCTCCTCCGTTTTTTTCGTCGGTTGAAAATGTCTGAAAGTTATAAATTTTGGTACCGATTGCACCTACATTTCTCTTGAATGTAACTCACCCGCTGTCAACAGCATCTTGTCTGGCCTGTAGATCGTCATATTCGAAATCGATTTGTTTCCATCTGTACAGACTGCCTATTGCCTTCCTCTGAGGAACCGAGCTGCTGTAGATATTTCCTGCCACGCATGCCAGCCCTATCACAAGTAGTGATAGTGGTTCCTTCATCTGGAAACAACAATAAGAATAACAATATACAGGGTGGAATTTCATAAACTGTACATAATAAAAGGAGAAAAATTTCAGCCAATTTCATCGGTGAAACGGTGTTTTTTTTTTTTTTTCTAGTTATTAGTTTTTTTTTTACAGAATTTTGAAAATTTTTGTAAAAACTCGGGTAATACACCTAATTCAGACGGTATAACTTTTGATCCAATGGTCCTAAAATGAAAATAAAAAATGCAGAGTATTACCAAGGGACAGGTTAATAATTATTAATAACAATAAAAAACCAACTAGAAGAGAAAATCCGCAAAAAAAATATTATTTTTGAAAAATGGCTACAAAAATTACGAATTTTAAAAGAAAAACACAATTTTCTGAAAAAAACGCAGATTTAGTTACCATTTTTTTTGCTTAGTATTAAACCTCACTTAATGCCGATTCTAAAACCGTTTTTAAACTGTCTCAGACTTTGAAAAATACCACGCAAATGGGTACGTAGATCAAACCATAATTTTATTAATTTTAATCCTCTTAAAATCCTTAATGACCGCTTGTTCCCAGGTAGTTGAAGGGTGTTTTTGGGTTGAAGGTGGAGATAACATGAGGGGTATAAAGGCATTGGGCAATAGGTCAACTATTCAGTCGCTCGCAAATCGCAATTGCTTGTCTTTGCTCGCCACTTCTTTGATTACTCCAGTACTTGTTCAGTTTGAATCATCATGCCCCGCTTACGAGAGTTTACGCCGTTACAAATAGCCAACATGCACTATTATTATGGATTGTGCCATGGATCTGCAAGAGCTGCGTGTATCGCCTATTTGGAGCAGTATCCTAATGACGTTCCAAGACCTGCTGCTCGCCACTTTCAAGAAGTTCATCGCCGGTTGTGCAATATTGGCCTGGAATACGGTGGCCGAGATCGCCGAGAGCCAGGAAACATAATTGATGTTGCCATAGAAGAAGCAGTTCTCAGAGACTTGTACGCGGACCCAACCACGAGTCTAAGACGCTTGGCATTGAGGCACGGAATCTCAAAATTCTCTGTCTGGAAAATTTTGAAGAAGGAAGGACTGCATCCATGTCATTATCAACGGGTACAAAATTTGCAAATTGGCGATGCCCGCGTTAGGTGTGTTATTTCGACTTGGATACTTGGCAATATCAGAAGGGATCCGGAATTTACTAGAAGAATTTTATGGATGGACGAAGCAAGATTTACTCACACGGGAATAACTAACTTCAGAAATTTACACACATGGGCTCACGATAATCCAAACCTAGTAAGACCATCTAATTTTCAAGACCAATTCTCCATAAACGTTTGGGCAGCGGTACTCGACGATCAATTGATTGGACCAGTCTTCTTACCGAATACTTTGAACGCCGACAGATTTTTACTGTTACTGAGAGACGAGCTCCCAGAGCTTTTGGAAGATGTGATGTTAGATGTGAGACAACGCCTGTTTCTCCAAATGGATGGATGCCCAGCTCATTGAGCATTAAGAGTTCGACATTTTTTAAATGAGCAATATCCCAATAGGTGGATCGGCCGAGACGGCCCCGTTGGATGGCCTGCAAGATCGCCTGATATGACGCCGTTGGATTATTTTCTTTGGGGTGATATGAAGCAACGGGTATATCACAGAATCGTCAATACCGAAGCAGAATTGCACGACAGAATTTTAAATGCAGCACAAGAAATAAAAAATAATCCGGGAATGATTCGACGGGCTACGCAACAAATTCAAGCTCGGGCCACATTGTGCCTTCAAGAAAGAGGAGGTCATTTTGAACAATTAATACCATACAGGGAACGCCCTTTGCAACACTAGAATAAGTTTTTTCTTTAATAAAGGTTTATCAATCGAATTTATGACTTTTAATTAAAATACATGATTTTATTTACGCAATTTTTAGGACTACTTTTCTTCCTATTGTTTTCTCTACCTAAAACCCGATAACACCCTTCAACTACCTGGGAACAAGCGGTCATTACGGATTTTAAGAGGATTAAAATTAATAAAATTATGGTTTGATTTACGTACCCATTAGCGTGGTATTTTTCAAAGTCTGAGACAGTTTAAAAACGGTTTTAGAATCGGCATTAAGTGAGGATTAATACTAAGTACGTAATTTGTTATTTCCACCTAAAACCCAATAACACCCTTCAATTACCTGTGAACAAACGGTCATTAAGGATTTTAAGAGGATTAAAATTAATAAAATTATGGTTTGATTTACGTACCCATTTGCGTGGTATTTTTCAAAGTCTGAGACAGTTTAAAAACGGTTTTAGAATCGGCATCAAGTGAGGATTAATACTAAGTACGTAATTTGTTATTTCCACCTAAAACCCAATAACACCCTTCAACTACCTGTGAACAAACGGTCATTAAGGATTTTAAGAGGATTAAAATTAATAAAATTATGGTTTGATTTACGTACCCATTTGCGTGGTATTTTTCAAAGTCTGAGACAGTTTAAAAACGGTTTTAGAATCGGCATTAAGTGAGGTTTAATACTAAGCAAAAAAAATGGTAACTAAATCTGCGTTTTTTTCAGAAAATTGTGTTTTTTTTTTTAAATTCGTAATTTTTGTAGCCATTTTTCAAAAATAATATTTTTTTTTGCGGATTTTCTCTTCTAGTTGGTTTTTTATTGTTATTAAGAATTATTAACCTGTCCCTTGGTAATACTCTGCATTTTTTATTTTCATTTTAGGACCATTGGATCAAAAGTTATACCGTCTGAATTAGGTGTATTACCCGAGTTTTTACAAAAATTTTCAAAATTCTGTAAAAAAAAAACTAATGTCTAGAAAAAAAAAAAAACACCGTTTCACCGATGAAATTGGCTGAAATTTTTCTCCTTTTATTATGTACAGTTTATGAAATTCCACCCTGTATTTTAAACTATGATAATAGTTATAAACAAGAACCTTATCCCATCCGACATTTTTTTTTAGGAAATACTAATAATAACACACCTATCAACTCTTTGAACATGTTTATATTGTCTATACTGTTTCACTCTTTGGGGGAGGCTTAAGTCCAGCAGTGGAGGTCTTTCTGCTGATATTATGATGAAGATGATTAACTAGAATTTCCCATCAAAAATTACATCAAATAAATGCCGAAGCGGACACTCTGATAAAGTTGTATAAGTGAACGACCTCACCGATACCCTTCTCACATTATGAATACTTTTTAATGTTAAGCACCAAAAGTGGTAAAAACTGAACACTTGTCACCTCAGGTGTCTGCCGGCTAGTGAGACAACTTTCCTTTAAACAAGTGCTAGTACCTACTTCGTAGTTACAAGGCGTAAAGCGCTGCTCTTACCCATTTTCTTTTAACCGCAATTGCGTGCACCAAGATGATTATTTTAAGTGCCTAATAATAACGTAAATAAGCGGGTGCTGTCTCTATGTGCTACCCATGACACGGGCAGGGACGACATCCGCTCGCTGTACACGTAGCATTTAATTAAATTGTCGAAAGGGTATCTACGTGTTAGCTAAGTGATACTTGTTTGGTATTTAGGCTCCACGCACGGCTCCCAAAGTTCCGAAAACTAGGTATTGTCCGTGAGCAGGACATACATAAATAACTTACATCAGATCATAAGTGTCCACACTAACTAATCAGATATACAGGATGCCGGGTGGGTCAAACGAAAACCAGTGGTAGAGAATCTCAATAGCTACCGCTTTTCCGCCTTGGTTTGTTCCGCGGAAGTTGATAGTTTTCGCGACATCTTCGATTTTGTGTCTTTCAAATCGACACGACTGCGGACGATCTGTTTTAAATTTGCATCTGATCAACCGTATTTTTCAACCAAAATCATGTAACTATTTTGCATAGTTTTATTAGAATAACAGATGATCTGAACAGAAGTGGAGTTAAACAAAAACACAAGATCGAGTCGGTAATTTAGTTATTAAACTGATTGTAACCTTCACCCATCTAAATTAATACCATTTAATTCGGTAGGTAGCGTGTCCTTCAGGTAAAGGACGCTCAGTGGGCACTCGCAACATAGATATCGTTGACGTGATTAACTGATTAACCACTGATCTGAATTCGGAGGTCATTTTGGGCTGAGGTTAGCGTCGCGTCACTCAAACGAAATCATACAGTCACTACTTATTAAATTATTTAGGTACACAATTAAAATAAAAACATACAATAATAATTATGAGAAACTGGTATAGAATTATTTAAAGTATTTAAACACGAATAAACCTAACTGTGTCCGATCGCGCAGGACTCGTTAATCTAACTTCCGTAAAAACATCCTCATTTAAGGTGGTTCGATTGCCATACAAAACGTTATTTGACATTCGCAGGCTAACGGCGTGATATTTTAAGAAACTTATGTAACAAACGTTCATAAATTGGCTTCCCATTTGCGCCAAATTCCCCCTTTCCTAGAATAAACTTGTATAAACTAGATCAATTTGAGAAATTGGTCTGGGACGTGATATTTTGGGAAAACATTTTTTCTCAAATAATCTAGTTTATACAAGTTTATTCTAGGAAAGGAGGATTTGGCGCAAATTGGAAGCCAATTGATGAAAGCTTGTTACATAAGTTTCTTAAAATATCACGCCGTTAGCCTGCGAATGTCAAATAACGCTTTGTATGGCAATCGAACCACCTTAATCTCTAAAACAGATGATTTCGAGATAAATAAAAATATTCTATCAATGTCCGTAAAAAACAACCAAATTAGTTCATATCATTTCATTTATTTCCATTGTAATCATGTTCATTAGACCAGGTACATTATGGTGTCATAGTTGCATGGCTTAACTGTGAAAAGGTAAACAAGAGAATCTTCCGCATGTATATTTTTAACTGACTGTTCTGAAAAAAAATGTACTACGCTAATTCGGCAAGTAGGTAGCTTCAAAATATGGCTTATCTTGTCCGAATTTGAAAATGGTACCTATAACACTTGCTAGATTATTGAAGAAAAATGACTAGTGTTTTTTTTAAGGAGCGTGAGATACTTGTTGTTATTTGTGTAATACGATATGGCATAGGAAATTCAAAGCTCAATTTCCAGCGAGTACCTAAGATTTTTTTTAACATAACTTGTTTTTTTTTCTGTTATTATGACTTTGATCTCATCACCCTTTTTCGGCTTGACGTTGCCTTTTGGGACACGTTGTATTTAATATGTATGTTTTGCGCCCTTACATTTTTTTAATAATTAAGTAGTCTGGTTTTCACTAGCAAATACGGAATTGATAGTTTTGTTAAATAATGTAACACTCATAAAAAAATCTTAAAAATGTACTGAAACTATTCGCATTCCGTTACCACCTAAAACATATAATATTAATAAGTATTGCAAGACTATTTCAAAGAAAAAAAACCTTTGTTGAAGAAACAATTAACAGAACAAAGGTCCTTAATTTTCGGGTTATTGAGAATTGTATACAGGGTATGGCCTGTAATAGGAGCAAAAAATTCAACTGTAGATTATTAAGCTTGTGAACAATTATTTACACATGGTTAAACATGAAAAAAAAAATTTTTTTTTGAAATATTTTTCTTCAAAATAAGTTAAGTTGTATTTTTTTACTCTTCTGGAGTGCTATCAGTAACTTTTTATTTTAAAGACACTACAAAAAATGAAATAAAAATCAAAAAATCACTAAAATATCTTTTGAAAACAAAAATGCAAAAACTATTATGTCTCGTTACATGATGTTACATCAAAATCCGCATTGACTGCTGTGCTATGATGTCGTGGTGCCAAGATACATTACTTGGAGGTCATAACTTTAGATCAAAATATCTCCGTATCCAAAAAAAAATATAGAGTGGGACACAAGGGGTTGCTACAAATGCTCTGAGGAAGCGTCCCTTTGAATATTTGCTCCTATTACAGGCCACATCCTGTATTTTGCATGCATGTTTCTTACCTTATTATTCTCACAAACGAACTGCTCGCACACGTCTGTCCATCGGGCGGTATAGGTCTTTTATGAATGGTGCACCCACGGTCACACGCAAGTAATAGCCGCCGGGTGGATATTAACATACACAGAATTGTAACTTCTTTGTAAGTTATTGGTGTGCAAAATAATTAATGAAACTAATGAACTAGAGATAAGATAGGAGAGGAGGTGATTAAATTTTTACATTACCTACCGTGATGAAGCTATGCGCATCATACTTATACATGTTCATGTAGAGAAAACCTGCTTATTTATTATACATAGTTTTTTTGAAAATCTTAAATATTGTTGACCGTTTGCTTAGCTCAGTGGTCTTGCATGGACAAATTCAACGCTTAATCGCACCATGTATGTACTCTAAGTAATAGGTATAGGTAGTATGTGGTTGTGTTGTTCTCAGAATCAACAATTAAGGAATTCAGTTTCAGCAGAAGAGTATACGAACTAATATATTTTCTGAATCATTTGACCAATCTGTTTCTAATAATACATAAATCTATGTATAGTATATATGATACTATCACTTATGTTGCACAAGTGGTCTGCTTAAATAACGAGTTGGTTATTTAACAGATGAGGTATACACTTACGCATAATAGACGGGATTGCAAGGAGTTCATAAGCAGGGATAGGTAATTCAGATAGATATCTAGGTATTCTAGGTATCTAAACTTTGCTGTGGGTCAGATATGTATAGAAGCGGACTCAATGTTTTTTTATTAGGTACCTACTATTAAAATTCTAAATAAATAAATAAGTTATCTACGAAATATAAAAGCTTATTAATTTATTAACTTTATTAACTTATTTTCCATGTAGGTATATTTTTTTTTAATTTTTTATTGCGGACAATTTTACACAAATCGACCTAGTCCCAAACTAAGCAAAGCACTATGGGTACTAGACGAAGATAAACATACTTATATAGACAAATAAAAACTTAGAATACATAGAAAACATCCATGACTCAGGAACAAATATTCGTGCTCATCACACAAATAAATGCCCTTACCGGGATTCGAACCCAGGACCTCTTGCTTCTTAGGCAGGGTCACTACTAACTTGGCTAAAGCGGTCGTCGGAATATAGACTACTTAATGTTATTTAATTTAATGTACCTGTGATTACGTCCATTAAAAGTTTGATAAACAAATTGCAAAGTTTTATCCCCAAATATCAAATAAATAAATAAATATTACGGGACAATCATACACAGCACAGGTATCGGGTGCTCGATTGGTGGCACCATGGTCAACAATATCAGCTATGCGGACGATATGGTGCTGCTGTGCCCGTCGACCAGCGCGCTCGTAAAGCTATTGAGGTTGTGTGAAGAGTACGCGGTCGTCCATGGTCTGAGGTACAACACCAGTAAGAGCGAGCTGCTTGTATTTAAAGCAGGTAACAAGGCCTTTGAGTCACTTCCTCCCATTTTCTTGTGTGGAGCTCCTGTCCGAAGAGTGACACGCTTTAAGTACCTTGGACATTGGGTGACCGACAATCTCCAAGATGACGCGTGTAATATGTTGTCCCGCAGGTTTGCGCGTTGTGATTGGAATGTCAAGATAACGCTGTTTAAGGCATTTTGTCAGACCTTTTACACGTGCAGCCTGTGGACAAATTATACTAAGAAGGCGTTCAATGCCCTGCGCATCCAATATAATAACGGGTTCAGGATGCTGTTGGGGGGGCTGCCCCGCTTTTGTAGCGCATCAGGTATGTTTGCGGAGGCACGTACTGATGGCTTCAGTGCAATAATACGTAAGAGAACCGCCTCCCTGATGCGCCGCGTGCGTGACAGCTCCAACAGCCTCGTGCGCCTGGTGCTGGAGTCTCCTGCCTGCGCTGTGCGGAAGCACTGGGACTCGGTGCACATGAGAGGCTCTGTGTATAATATATTGTAGGTAATATTAGATTTAGGTACCTGACTAACTTAGGATAAGCAATTGTATATGTACTAATCACTATGGACATGGTCTGAAATAAAAAAAATTGAATTTGAATTTGAATATACAAATCAACCTAGTTCCACGGTAAGCTCAGTAAGGCTAGTTTTTCATTATAGCTACAACATGTCCAAAAATTATAAAAATCGAACAATGTTTACGGGGTGAAAAACGTTATCGCTTTTTGTATGAAAAATTACAGGTTCACAATCCTCTTAAAGAATCCGGGAAAAAAAAGTTGTGATCCGTAATGAAATAAGACATCACGATATCGCAGCATGTGAGTCACTTGGTAGATCACTGGGCACTTATATCATACTAATTGATAGTGTAGGTATTTGTTTTTCATCCATTTTTGTAGCTTTTTTTAGATTTACCAGATTTTTTCGAATTTAATAGTAGTTTATGTGACTGTACATAATGAAGGGCATTAAACACGAGTGTGAATTATGAAACGAGCCGCAGGCGAGTTTCATAATAACAACACACGAGTGTTTTAATGCCTAATTATGTACAGTTACATACACTACTTTATCTATCCACATATCATAAGCCTCCATGATGCATTCAGGAGCCGCATATTATGGCCGGCATCGCGGCGTTGTTTTCTGGCAGCTGTCATAGTATTTTTTTATTAATTCAGAGACAAACTAGAGTTGGCGCCAACTGTCATATCGTTCGATATCTTACTTACGTGCGACATTTGTCAAATTTGTATGCAAATTGACAATTAATTTCGAACTAAACGTCATCTCGACTGATATTAGAATAGAGGTCAAATCAAATTGCTTTGTTTTTCAGAGATGTTTTAAATTTGAATGTAATAATAGCATCGAAATCGATGTTATTATGTAGCAATAATAACATTTTCACAGATAAGAAATTTGTTCTAACAAAACAGTCTGTTTTTTTGGTGTCATAATGTGCGGTTCTTGAACGCATCATGGAGGGTTTATGATATTTGGATAGATAAAATGTAAAATTGTATTAATAGTTTGGAAAATAACTTACTTAGGCACTGCGAAGAAAAAAGTTGTCTATTTTCGTTTTTAGGGTTCCGTACCTCAATAGGAAAAAACCCTTATAGAATCACTTTGTTGTCCGTATGTCTGTCTGTCTGTCAAGACCCTTTACCTCGAGAACGCGTGGAGGTGTCGAGTTGAAATTAAAACCATGTAGGTACTCAATTCTACAGTCCTCAAGGGACTGGTGGCTGTAAAAAAATTAAACTTCTAAGTTAACGTTAAAAAAGATACGGATGTTGTTTGTGGCATAAACCACAAAAAACCGGCCAAGTGCGAGTTGGACTCGCGCACGAAGGGTTCCGTACCATTATCTATAAAAACGGCAAAAAAATCACGTTTGTTGTATGGGAGCCCCCCTTAAAAAAATATTTTATTTTGTTTTTAGTATTTGTTGTTATAGCGGCAACAGAAATACATAATCTGTGAAAATTTTAACCCTCTAGCAATCACGGTTCTTGAGATACAGCCTGAGGGCCTACCGCGAAAGGCATTCGAAGTTTTCTCTCTCTGTCGTACTTGCAAGTTTGTACTTAAGTGCGACAGAGAGGGAAAACTTCGAATGCCGTTCGCGGTAGGCCCTCTGGTGACAGACAGACGGACGGTCGGACGGACGGATGGACGGACGGACGGACGGACGGACAGCGAAGTCTTAGTAATAGGGTCCCGTTTTACTCTTTGAGTAGGTACAGAATCCTAAAATAGTACATTACTTACCTAGGGCGGTTAAACAAAGAATGTCTCAGATCGCAGGTATTTGACGCCCGAGCCGAAGGCAAGGGCGATAAATATGCGCTCTGAGGCTTTCTTTATTACCGCCCGTGGTAAGTACAAAATTTTACGTCTCTATCTGGCCAGGAAGCGGGGTTTTCCGCACGCATAGCGTGCGGTAATTCCTACTTTATGGCCAGGTATGACGTAAACGTATATTTCGACACTCTTAAGGGAATCAAAATTTATAGGGTACTTTCCGTTTATAACTATGAAATTTGGCAAGTAATATCGTCTTATAAGTAGGTACTTGTACTACAAGTACAGGGAAAAATCGGGAAACTATACGTTTTTTTTTTTTTTTGTAATTTTGTACGGAACCCTCGGTGGGCGAGTCTGACTTGCACTTGTCCGCTTTTTTTTTTGTTAAAACACTTGGTACTGATTGCTGATTGGCTTAATAACCGTTTATATAAATCCACCGTTTCATTTATTACTCCTGTTACAGGCAACACCCCTTATATCATGATTGCAACATCGGAATACATGATGTACAGTCAACCAATTTGATTCCTAGGCCATCATAGAACCTTGCCGTTGTAAATGCTATGTCAATACGGGTTACTAGGATTATTGCGTCGCTAAGTAGCAGTTAAAATGACAGTCTTCTACGGACGTGGTCTATGAATCAAATTGGTTGACCGTACCTGTATAATGTTATTTTTCCCCTCAGTGCCTCGGAAAGCCGTCTTTTATCCTTTAAAACCAGTGAGCAAAATCGCATTTTATCCACTAGTGGGCAAAGTAATTTGACCTTGGAGCGTATCTCTTGTATCTCATGAACCGTGATAGTTATAGACAGTTGAAATTTTCACAGATGATGTATTTCTGTTGCCGCTATAACAACAAATACTAAAAATCAGAATAAAATAAATATTTAAGGGGGCTCCGATACAATTTAAAAAGACTTTTCGGAATTGCTTGTTGCCTTCATCAGGCGCTGGGTCTTAAAATGTATGGGAAAACTAAAATTCGACTCGCACTTAACCAAAATTTAAAAAAAAATGTTAAGTATTTGTTATATTTTTTTATACAAGGGTGCAAATTTATTATTTAAATTAAGTAAATAAAGTTGTTTTGCATGTTGCACTTGCCTCGCTACAGTGAGGTGAAAAGTTTTGTGTTACACACGGGTGCAAATGTATTTTACTTCTCGTGTGTTGAAACACTCGCTACGCTCAGGATTCTCTTCGCTCGTGGTTCAACTATAGAAT
The DNA here is from genome assembly GCA_963854355.1 of Epinotia brunnichana. Classification (NCBI taxonomy): domain Eukaryota; kingdom Metazoa; phylum Arthropoda; class Insecta; order Lepidoptera; family Tortricidae; genus Epinotia; species Epinotia brunnichana. Next base: position 19,336,731 of record OY977942.1, on the reverse strand, counting down.
CCTTTCGCTTGCTCGTGTTTCAATTTCACACTCGCGGGTAAAATAGAACTTTGCACCCTTGTATAACAAATAACTATTATGTATCTTAAATTCTAAGAATTGACTCTGCTTTATGTTGATTTACAATTGTGAATATTTTTTATTCATTATATCTTAAATTGAATTAACCTCTAAATTGGCACTTGAACACGTGTGGTAGGTACCTACACTTTCAAGACTGTTTCAAAATGAATTGAGAACAGCTAAACTTGACGGCCAAAATTTTATGAAATCTATGTACACAAAAAAAAATATGTTTACCTTTGTATCTTGCCAATTTAAGGGTTTACTTAGTTCAGCCTGAGATATTAGTCGGAGATACTAATAGAGGAGCAATAGTCACCCATCTGTTTAATGGATTAAAAAGTATTTTATATCGAATTTAATCAATTAAAAATATTTCGTGGTCGGCAAAAAAATAGAGACTAAGTACCTACCTTTATAAAAAGAATACATCTTAAAAACATTTCACCCAATTAACAATTATTTTAACAAACAAATTTTATACTAAGAATCGAAAATTTCGAAAGTAAATTTTTGTCCTGGCCTAACTATTGGGTTGAAAGGTATAAATTGGTAAGTCGAAACTAGTAATTTACACTCATCTGCTTTATAAATATATTCGTTTATATATTTTTTATATGCTTCATACTTTCGATTAGTATAAAATTTGGTCGTTAAACGTGTGGTTAAACTATTAAGCGCAATGTAAAAAGGTATTTTAGTTTTTATTATCTGGCCTGGATATTTTTTGCCAATCCATTCGCGAAATATGTTTTGAGTTACTAAATTCGATATAAAATACTTTTCATCCATTAATTAGATGGATGAAGGTCGTGCCTGTATTCGTATCTTCTACTATCAAGACACGTGTTTTTTTCTTGTACGATCAGCCTAACACGGGGCCACGGGGCTCATCACCTTTGTACCGAGTCGCATTAAACGTCATGTTAAACTGCCATATGAAGTTGTCAAACGAGTGAAAACGACAAGGTAAGTAGGTAAGATAAACGTCCGAGTGCTCGACGCTGCACTAGTAGCAGGCACTCTATGTCAAAGTGACATGGCTTAAATTCGAATGAAGAAAAATCCGCCTCGTTCGAATTGAACCCATATCTGGGGGCACGGTAGTGCCCCCGCCAAGTCGAGCAAAACAAAGAGGCACGGCCGTACCATCCTTTTCTCGATGCCATTCAGGCCATTTTCAACATCCTGTAATTTTGTGCTGGCTAAAGCTAGAACCCTGAATTCTCAAGTTTACCTTACCTTGTCGTTTTCAGCAACTTATGAGAGTTATATATACGGCCGACTGCACTAGAAAATAACATTTTTGTAACTCAGCTGCTTTTCAGTGGTATCTATCGATTGCACGAAAATTCAACATTATTTTGTACTTATTACAAAAGATGAATCGGCTAGTACGTACCTGTTCCTGAAACTTAATTTGATTACAGGCACTTTTACTATTAACGTCAGATAATCAGACTGAAAAAGGTAGTTTCATTGTAATGCACGTATTTTAGGCTCACTTCTTTCATAATACCTAGTCAACAGATTATTTAAAGCGCCTGTTGCTTTATATAAGCAATGGGTAAGAACTAGGTAAGGATAGAAATCTACAGATGCCAAAACCTTAAGCATTTAATCCAAACCTACATCATTAAAATATTACAAGTAAATTCACGTGAGTCGTTTATGGCTGAGCAAAGATAATTGGACGTCGGGATCGCAAATGGTCTGCCTTACCGCTTCCGCCGTGTCAGCGTAAAGAATGCGGTAGTTGTAATCATAGGGGTTGAGTGGACCCACCTGAAACATTGGCAACCGATTGGTTATCACCCAAACGCTTTGCTGTTCCTCTTGATCAACTTTTACGTCATTAGGGAAAATTAGAGTCTCTTTATTCTTAGCTACCACGCCCATCGACCTTTTCATGTAAGGTTTTTGTGTATCCCAACAACCAATACTGTCTCGGGTCACCAAACCGTGGAACATGACTCCACGCCTGTCTATAGCTGATGCTGACGACTGTCCAAATAAACCTCTGCTCTCACCGACCAGATGAAAATCTGACGAACTGTCGTTTACGCGGACACTGTCACGCAGTACGGTTGTAGAAACATAGAATTCTCTATAACTCGACATGGCGTGGAAGAATAATATTCGGTTGCCATTGGAGTCCAGAGGCGACAAAGCGAGGCCAAAAATACCGTCTGCCCATTGAAAATTGAGGCCATGGAGTGTGTAATTGGAAGCGAGTGGATCGGGATAAAAAAGGGGACTAGAAAATCTCCAGAAAGAAGCATCGCTTTGTCTGAACACTAGAAGACCAAATCGCCAAGTATCTGCTACATAGACGTGGAGGTCGGAACAGTCTTCATTGCGGGTATCCACGATGATATTAGAAAAGAGCGAGTCTTGAAGAACATATTTTTTTGGAATGGTATATCTGGCAATGAGCTCGTCTGTTCTCAAGTCGAAGACCACGATGCTCGGCGGACATAGTTGCTTTGGGCTGTCTTGAGAGTCGATTTGACCTGAATCCATAACCCAGAGTCGGCCACAGGGGTCCACGTTTATCCGGAATACTGAAGTCAATCCATTACAATTATCGGACTCATCTGTAACAAAAGAAGACATGTATGAATTTAACGTATTATACTTAATTAGTTTAACGTGTGTATAATTTTGATTTAGTATTTTAATACTCTTTTTTTCGGAATGTACCTTCCCAAGAGTGATTATCTAAGTAGGTACTGCCAAGTGAGTGACCAGATGAACCAGAAAAGGAATGTTCGGTTTAGTTACTGGCGTAAGCTCTGTCATAAGGACTAGTCGAAATAAGGACTACGGAGCGGCGAGGTGACGCCACCGCCGCCGGTGCGCCATGGAAGCGTCCTCGCTACTAAGTCGAGCTGTAGATCAGAATGTGCATAGGCTACGGTGTCCGTTTATCGTTTGAGGGCCATACTCTTGTACTAATGGCACTATCTTGTCTCAAAAACTTACTGGCAAAGGCTCTGTGGAACGACCAGTCGGGATAAGGTCGCAGGAGCGGCGATGCGACGCCGCCTGCGCGCGGTACAGTCGCAAGCGTAGCTGGCACTCCTCGCCGCCAACTCGGAAGAGTCACCCACACTCTTGATCCATAGACTTCGAGGCCCAGCGGTAATACGTTCGCCGGGATATATTTGCTGGAAAAAAATTACATGAAATGGTTATTTTAGAGGAGAAATAAAATCATGTGATATTAAGCTCGAATTAGAAAAGCGTGCATCATCATAAAGGGACAAGATCCAGGGTAAGAGTGCGGGAATGTCACCAGAGTCTGGCCAGCGTATCGTGTCATCATAAAAATGCGGCTGAAATAAAACATAATACCTACTGGAAACACGAAATACATAGCGGCGTGACAGGTAACTGACAGTTTATTTCGTAGATAAAATTTGGTAACAATTTTGTTTTACAATTTGAAAAAAAAATCTTTCAATTATGAAAACTTTTAAAACAATATTATTCTATTTTAAACCCTCGCGCTTTGTACACATATTTAAAATAATTTTTCATCCGGGTCTAACGCGATATTTATTTACCTTTATTTCTGACGTTTCGACACGGGTTGTACCGGTCATGGTCGCAGATAACTTAAATAATATTATTCTACTTTCATTACTTTATTTCATCTTCGATAATTATTGTGACTGATGTGATCATGGAAATTGCATAAAGGTAGGCACCAAACAGATTTCAGTTGCATGTTTGATTACAGGTTATACAGCATTAAAGGTACTAAACTTATCAGATGGCATTTAAAATGCGAATTTGTTTAATAGGTCTTGCTCTGATTTGTACGGAATTGTTACGATACCTAAGAAAATTGTAGTACATTAATGACGGACATCTTCGCCTATGAATATAAATTACTCTTTATGGCCCTAAGATTGTTAAAACACAAACGGACCACTTAAAAAAAGTAACATTGCAGTGTAGTAGGTACCTAATATATTATGTAGTCACACAAATAAACATGATCACTGAACTGAATATAAATAATTAGTCATAAAAGCGTCTGTTTAGTTTTGTAAGCTTTGTTCAACATCCAAAATTACTGGTATAGATACGATAAGATACTATGAAATATTACACTACTCATGTTTAATAGAAAATAACTTGTTCTTCTTATTGTAAATATTTCTTTATTTATATTGTTTCATTTTACATCTCGCATCCACCATCGCTTCAATCCATTCTCTCACTTTTTTTTTTTAAAACCGCCAACTGTCTTGCGCGTGAACCATAATGCCACTCACGTCGCTGTCTTATCCGACCTTATTCTTGACGTATCGACGTTTATTAACATCGTTGATTATAAAATAGCTAACATGTTTGAGGATATATTATGACAAACGAACATGTTATGAAGGACTACTTTGAGCTCCATTTAAGGGGCTTGTGTATGTATGGATTATTTGCGTTGTGCAAATGAAATAACCGGCCAAGTGCGAGTCGGACTCGCACATGAAGGGTTCCGTTAAATAAATTGCTTTTTACGATTTATGATCTCGTTTTACTCGATTTACCACTTTGGAAGTGTATCTCGCGCAAACTATTCAGTTTAGAAAAAAATTATGTTAGAAACCTCAATACCTATCATTTTTGAAGACCTATCCATAGATACCCCCACACGTACAGGTTTAATGAAAAAATTTTTTTCTTTTTTTGTGTGAAATCTTAACGCGGTTTATAGAATACATCTTCTTACCAAGTTTCAACAGTATATTTAGCTCTTATAATTTCGGCAAAAAGTGGCTGTGACATACGGACGGACAGACAGACAGACAGACATGACGAATCTATAAGGGTTCCGTTTTTTGCCATTTGGCTACGGAACCCTAAAAAGTACTTATTAACATTTAAGGTCGTCAAAGCTCCCGAGGGTGCACTGTGTTGAGTTGAGAGTGAGGGACCTGCATTTGTCTCTTGCTGTCAACACAGCGAATCCTCGAATCAATGAAGGGTCAGCTTGTGATTCTTGCTTACCATAACGTAGGATAGCTTGTTTGCCACCATCTTAGTATAAAAAAATACCCTTTGGGCTTAATTCAAGGGGCTTAGCAAAGAACTTTTTCCCCTCACTGCCACAGAAAGCCGTCTTTTATCCTTTAAAACCAGTGAGCAAAATCGCATTCAATTCAATTTATTTATTGCATTATCACATTACAAAATATAGATGGTAGGTACATTATAAGGTATTCATATGACACCCTGCAAGGGCACAACAATATATATATATATATATATATATGTATAGAACAGACTAAACTTAAAAATATGGACATTAAGGAAAAGAAAAATATTTACAATTTTGCGTTAAAAAACTCACGTAAACTATAGAAGCATTTGTCGATTAACAATGATTTCAACTGTTGGTTAAACATTTTTGGTTTGACAAGGCCTTTTATATGGTTAGGAAGATGATTAAAAATGTTTATTGTCATGTAATGCGTATTAGACGTGACGAGTTTATATTTGGAGAAAGGTACTCTAATTTTGTGCATATTCCGATCGTTTCTTTTAATACTCGTTATCTGTTCGTATAAACCTATATGTTTTCGGACGAATTTACTCGATTCAAGTATATAAATGGAAGTAAGGGTGAGTATTTTGTATTTGACAAAGTATGGTCTACAGGATTCCATTGGATTTATATTAGCTAGGATTCTTATGCACTTTTTCTGGAGGGTAAAAATCTTTTTTATAACACAACTATTTCCCCACATAACAATACCGTAAGATATTCTTGGGTAGGCGTAGGCGTAATATGCCGTGAGTGATGTGTTAAAGTCTGTTGCGCGCTTAATGTGGTTGAGAGCATAAATAAAAGATGACCTTGGAGCGTACCTATCTCATGAACCGTGATAGTTAGATGGTTGAAATTTCCACAGATGATGTATTTCTGTTGCCGCTATAGAAACAAATACTAAAAAACAGAATAAAATAAATATTTAAGGGGGCTCCGATACAAAAAAACTTTTCAGAATTTCTTGTTGACTTCATCAGGCGCTGGGGTCTCAAAATGTATGGGAAAACTAAAATCCGACTCGCACTTGACCAAAAAATAATAATAGTTATTTGTTATATTTTTTATACAAGGTTGCAAATTTATTATTTAAATTAAATAAAGTTGTTTTGCATGTTGCACTTTCCTCGCTACAGTGAGGTGAAAAGTTCTGTGTTACACACGGGTGCAAATGTATTTTACTTCTCGTGTGTTGGAACACTCGCTACGCTCAGGATTATATTTTAGAACCACTCGCTTCGCTCGTGGTTCAACTATAGAATCGTTTTGCTTGCTCGTGTTTCAATTGCACCTTTGTATAACAAAACAAATAACTAAGTATTTTGCGTTGTGAAAGAAGTACTTATCAACATGTGACCGGCAAGTACTTACTTATCAAAATGTGAGCGTGAGCCACAGCGTGCTTGCGTTGCTCCTGGAAACGACCAGTTCCACCTTTGTTAGCTACCGTCTTAATGTAAATAAATCGTTACCCAGTAGTGATCGCGTGGTGGCGATGCATGGTTGAGGGGAAATCGAAGTCGACGCGCAGCCACTTGTAAAGTGTGCTGAAGGGCAAGTCTAGGCCCGTGGGTAGGTATATGCTCTGCGCGCGCGCCAGCCCCAGCATCGTGAGCCAAAGCGTCAGCCCTTTGGCTTGCGTTGCTCTTGGAAACGACCAGTTCCACTTTTGTTAGCCACCGTTTTAGTGTAAATAAATCGTTACCCAGTAGTGATCGCGTGGTGACGATGACGGTGCATGGTTGAGGGGAAGTAGAAGTCGACGTGCTGCCACTTGTAGAGCGTGCTGAAGTACATGCCCAGGCCTGCGGGGATGCTCTGCGCACGCGCCAGCCCCGGCATCGTGAGCCAAAGCGTCAGCACTGTGGCTTGCGTTGCTCTTGGAAACGACCAGTTCCACATTTGTTTGCCACCGTTTTAGTGTAAATACATCGTCACCCAGTAGTGATCCCGTGGTGACGATGACGGTGCATGGTTGGGTTGAGGGGAAGTCGAAGTCGACGCGCTGCCACTTGTAGAGCGTCCTGAAGGGCATGTCCAGACCCACGGGGATGCTCTGCGCGCGCGCCAGCCCTAGCATCGTGAGCCAAAGCGTCAGACCTGTGGCTTGCGTTGCTCCTGGAAATGACCAGTTCCACCTTTGTTTGTCACCGTCTTAGTGTAAATAAATCGTTACCCAGTAGTGATAGCGTTGTGGCGATGCATGGTCGAGGGGAAGTCGAAGTCGACGCACTTCCACTTGTAGAGCGTGCTGAAGGGCGGCGTGTCCAGGTCCGCGGGGATGCTCTGCGCGCGCGCCAGCCCCAGCATCGTGAGCCACAGCGTCAGTCCTGCAGCTTGCGTTGCTCCTGAAAATGATAAGTCCCACCTAAGTTTATAAGGGTCCGTATAATTTACCTACACCCCAATAATATATCAATTGAGAAAATCGCTTTTTATCCACATGTGAAGTAGACGTAGAACGTTAAAAGTACTATGACGTAGAACGTTAAATGTTTATTTTTGTTTTTTGTATATTTTATGTGATATATATTTTCAAGTTATTTTTACTGTTTTTAAATTTTTTTTACTGTTTTTAACTTTTTTTACTGTTTTTAACTTTTTTTTTTTCCTAAAAATAAAGAAATCTGTTTTTTTTAATTCATTTTCTTATTTTCCTCGCTGTTGTGAGGTGAAAAGATTTGTGTTATACACGGGTAAAAAGTTATTTTACGTCACGTGTGTTGAAACACTCGCTACGCTCATGATTCTATTTTTGAACTACTCGCTTCGCTCGTGGTCAATCATAGAATCCTTTCGCTAGCTCGTGTTTCAAATGAACACTCGCAGGTAAAATACAATTACACTCACATACAGATATATCGGAGCGGCCAAGGTGCTCACAAACATCTGGACACGTCTCTATGGTCGAGCGAGGCATTAGAGACGTCTATCTACTATCTCTCGTACGTCCCTTCTAGTTTCCTAGCCTTTTAAATAATAGGTACCGAACCAACTTGTCTTCTGTTAAACCGTAGTCAACATTTCGAACCCTAGTCGATTTATTGAATAACTAAAACATAGAAATTACTTACTTTTAAACATTGTCATTTCGAACATTAAACTGACTCAAATTCAGTTATACTTGAGTTGCTGTAGCACTCTCTAGCACCAAACGGCGACTGAATTCGTATCAAGACTACGTTTATTAGTTTGGGAAATGTGTATATATCATCAGCTCGGGTTACTTTATTGCTAACAAAAGTGGCATCGAAAATCAATACCTTGTGAATCATTGCGTGTCATTCATTGCTGCATAATAAAAACGTACTGGTTGATTCTTCGCCGACCATAGGTATATCACCTCAATATCTAAACTCCCTCGATTCCTTAAAATTATTAAACGTCCGGTTAGCCTAGTAGGTAGTGACGCTGCCTACGAAGCTGAAGGACCTGGGTTCGAATCCCGGTAAGGGCTAATATTTGGGTGATGAGAAAGAATATTTGTTTCTGAGTCTTGGATGTTTTCTATGTATTTAAGTATTAATTTCTATTAATTAAATCGTCGTTTAGTACCCATAAAACAAGCCTATGATTGTCCTCTAATATTTATTTATTTATTTTCTCCATTTATTCTAACAACAGCGCAATATCTCTGTCTCGGCTAGGCATTTGTCTATTCGTCACGCACAAAATCGCACAGGGTCCAATTTGCTTGTACTTCTTCATACTTCCATTTCCTTGTACAATAGGCTTGTTGCGTGGTGTTAAAATTGATAAGGTCGTGTTGCTAAATGGATAGTAAACCATCAAATGATTGTAATAAAGTATAAATTACAAAATATAATTCAAATCATAAAAAGATATGAACCTTGAAAGTTTAGAAAAAAAAGTTTTTTTATTTATTGTCCAAGAGTAAATTTAAAGGTAGGTACCAATAGAATCCTTATGCTTTTATAGAAACAAATTTATACGACAACTGTGGACCTAAACTCAGTATTTCCCGACCGAAACAGCAATTTACTTAATTTTCCATGCAACGGATAGTACCTATTACCTACACATTGCACGGTGTGACGTCATACTTTAAAGCCAATCAGTATGAAGCGTTTCGACTGGCTGTCAGCGAGGTCCATCTTTAACTCGATTTTTTGGGTATTAATGCCCTTTAAATGTAGTTGCTTACATACAAGCATTTGTTTATCTACAAAAACTGGATCGAATGGCATCGTAAACAAATTTAAGGTCACAAGCCCATTTATGATCGGTCGTGGGTTTGGAACATTGGGAAATTTAACAGTGATATTTTGCCAGTCTCTGTTTGACCCTATGGTTGACTGGTAGAGAATTACTTAAGGTATTTAGTCAAACTATTGTACTTAATTGTTACGCCAGTCAGTAGGGGTTCAAAGCAAGTAAGTTGCAAAAGGTGGTGAAGAAAATTTTATTTTTTTATATCGTGTATACCGACAAAACCGAGCATAATATACTCGTATCAAAAATGGTTACCTACACGAGATATCTCGGGACAACTTTTGGCAGCTCATAATTTTAGGACTTTTTTTCGCTCGTAAATTCTATAGGTACTTACAGTGCAAACTTGCAAAAGATAATACTTTAAAAAATAAAATTTTAATCGGTTCAGCAACATAGTAGAAAACCATGGCCGAAAAACGAAGATTTCCCCAACTTTAATTATTTCAAGATAGTGGTTTTTAAGCGTCTGTGTTTGCATTTTGAATTTACCTATATTTTTATGCCTCAATTGCAGGGATTTACAGAATTGCCTTATTGCCTTATCGATCTAGCCTCATACACTAATATGAGGCTTGATCGATTTGTGTAAAATTGTCCACTAATAATATATTATATTTATGTAAAAAGATGAAATAAAAGTTTAATATTATTGGAATATTCAATGAATGTTATTCAATTTATTACACTCTCAAGTTTACTTTTCCAGATGAATGGATTAATAGCGGAAAATAGTGCACCGTCATGACGGTAGGCTGGCCGTGGTAATTACAATCAGTGATCAACACTTTCTAGAGATCCTTACCGCATAATAACACTTCTCTATAATTAGAAGTTAATTATCTGTACATACGAAGAATTATTGCTAGTTTGTTTGCTTGTACAATATGTAAGTCGCAACAATGTATCGTGATTTTGCTTTAGTATGTGACTACTACGAAAATCATAGCACCTCTGGAAATGTTATATTGACTAGTCCATGTATGTAATAATTTGGGTTCTCCCTTGTTAGACCTAACAACTTTAGCCCTAATGTTTCATTAGACCAAAATTAGACCTAATGTTTCACTAGACCTAATGCAATTTTTTTCTTAAATAGTAAACTTTATAGGATTATTGCAAAACAAACCTAACCTAACCTAATGACTTCTATTTGATGATATTCAAAGAAAACCCGAAAAGTTCAATGTTTCAAAGGAAAATGCATTAGGTCTAGTGAAACATGTGGGCTAAAGTTGTTAGGTCTAACAAGGGAGAACCAATAATTTGTTTTCCTCTCACTGCCTCGGAAAGCCGTCTTTTATCCTTTAAAACCAGTGAGCAAAATCGCATTTTATCCACTAGTGGGCAAAGTAATTTGACCTTGGAGCATATCTCATGTATCTCACGAACCGTGATAGTTAGACAGTTGAAATTTTCACAGATGATGTATTTCTGTTGCCGCTATAACAACAAATACTAAAAAACAGAATAATATAAATATTTAAGGGGGCTCCCATACAAAAAAACATTTCAGAATTGCTTGTTGCCTTCATCAGGCGCTGAGTCTGAAAATGAATGGGAAAACTAAAATCCGACTCGCACTAGACCAAAATTAAAAAAAATATATATTTGTTATAATTTTTTATACAAGGGTTGAAATTTATTATTTAAATTAAATAAAGTTGTTTTGCGTGTTGCAATTTCCTCGCTACAGTGAGGTGAAAAGTTTTGTGTTAGGTGCAAAATGTATCTCGCTTCGCTCGTGGTTCGACTATAGAATCCTTTCGCTTGCTCGTGTTTCAATTCCACACTCGCCGGTAAAATACAACTTTGCACCCTTGTATAACAAATAACTATATCCAAATATATTTTTTATATCGAGACTTACAATTTAAACGGTGTCAGGTGTAGCAAAGTATTCTTAGTTTTGTGAATAGAAAAAAAAACCGGCCAAGTGCGAGTTGGACTCGCGCACGAAGGGTTCCGTACCATTATCTATAAAAACGGCAAAAAAATCACGTTTGTTGTATTGTATGGGAGCCTCCTGTAGCCTAGTTGGTAGTGACCCTGCCTACGAAGCCGGAGGTCACGGGTTTGAATCCTGGTAAGGGCATTTATTTGTGTGATGAGCACAAATATTTGTTCCTGAGTCATGGATGTTTTCTATGTATTTAAGTATTTATTTATCTATATCTTAAGTATGTTTTTCATCGTCTAAACCCATAGTATACAAGCTTTGCTTAGTTTGGGACTTAGCCGATTTGTGTAATGTTGTAAAAGAAAAAAATATATATAAAAAATTATTTATTTATTCTGGTTTTTAGTATTTGTTGTTATAGCGGCAACAGAAATACGGCAGCTGTCAAAATATCACTGTTGTTGAGATACAGCCTGGTGACTGACGGACAGACAGACAGACAGACAGTGGAGTCTTAGTAATAGGGTCCCGTTTTACTCTTTGAGTACGGAACCCTAATGACTGAAGAATGTGTCAGCCTAAATGTCTAGTTGGTTCGTAACTTATGAAGAGCCCGGGGTCCGCTTTGACATCTAATCCGAAGATTTTGGCACAGGCATTGTTTTACGAATGCGACTGCCATCTGACCTTCCAACCCAGAGGGAAAACTACCTAGACCCTATTGGGTTTAGACCGGTATCCTCACGATGTTTTCCTTCACTGAAGAGCTAACGGTAAATATTCTGTGCATACGTTCCGAAAAACTCATTGGCACGAGCCGGGATTCGAACCCACGACCGCCGCTTGACAGCCGCATGCCTGAACCACTAGGCTACCGCGGCTAGCTTATATACTACCACATACACTACACCTGACTGGTTATCTAATTTATTAACTCATAATTATCAAATAATAATAATAATATAATAATAATATTTTGGGGACAATCTTACACAAATCAACCTAGTCCCAAACTAAGCAAAGCTTATGGGTACTAGACGACGACATACATATTTATACGTATAGAGAAATAAATACTTAAATAGATAGAAATCATCCATGACTCCCGTCCATGAATATTCGTGCTCATCACACAAATAAATGCCCTTACCGGGATTCGAACCCGGGACCTCCGGCTTAGTAGGCAGGATCACACCAACTAGGCTACAGAGGTCGTCCATATATAAACCATACCTAGCATACCTAGTATTTCAAACCGCGTATTGTTAAAACTTATTTACATACACAAGTCCAAATCAAGCCTAAATAGCTCCCTAAACATGTGTTTGAAACCTTCGCTCTAAAATACGACTCGATCTTGACCTAATCTGGTTTTTAGTTGTTTTATTTGTTTGTTTGAACTGTGGTGGAACTGTGGCATGCTTTGATGGCACCGCAGCGCAGTGACAATGGCCCGTGTCAGAGGAGATCGGCTGTCCACGCGTCATGCACACCGTGGCTGACTTACAACTACCGCTGGGTAACCAATCAAGCCATAATAGGCTTGTCTACGTTGAAATAAGAACTATAACATATCCCAATTAAATTGGTTTGTTGATGCTGGCTTGCTTATTTTTAAAAAGAGCTAAAATTCTAGGGAGTTTTGCCGCACATACGCCATTTAGCATTAACACGGCAGGTTAGCACTTAACCATTCACGTAACGCAGATCGGATTGATGATTAGAACGTGCTCTCTCCAGAATATAATAAACATTTATCGTTTCCGCATAATTTAATACTTGTACTCTTAAAGTAGGTAGGTAATAAAAGCATTGCGAACTTTTAAAACGTGTAAGTACTCATCTTGGTGTTTACTACTTAGCGTCACAGTTTGTCACAAATAATGTAGGTACCTTATAACTAAAGAATTCCACAAGGTATTGGAAAACTGTGGGCAAAGGCAAACTAGAGTTAGACGTGTGTAACGGCAATTACCCATACATTTTATATGGGTAACTTTCGTTACACACATTAGATTAAGGCCCTTAATTATGTACAATTTTTTTGCAATCCACCCTTACAGGATGTCCCGTAAACCGAGGATAATCCGTGAACAGCAGCTGATCAGCCTGACAGGGCTGTTAAATACCTCTCAGAATATTGAATTTTAGGTACCTACAGTAAAAATGCCCTAGTTTTCGAGATATTGGTTGGCATTTTTGTAAAAATCTATTTATTTTCTCCCTTAGCCTCCTAGCGATATACCATGGGCCTACTGGAAGGACATATTATCTTAAAGGAATTTAAACAATTTTGGGTTGGAATAAAGTTGCATTTGTTTGGTCTTCTCTTGAAACAAAAGAAATTCAACTCTATTTCTTTTATTAGTTTAATTCAAATTTCAATGTAATTTTGTGTTGTACGGTGGACGCCACGAGGTTTTTTTTTTAACCAAATATATAAAAAACTTATTCTAAAACATGTCCCTGCAAGACTGTTTTAACAGTCATGTCAGTAATGATTGCAAAGGCTACAAAATGATTTTTTTTGATCTTGTTTTTGTTGAATCTTATGAATATGAATTTGGGTATTCGCAGGGACAAATAAATTTATTAGGTACTTACGTTAAAGTGACCTACCTAAAGTGAGACTACCTCTACCTGCCACATCTGAATTGACCACACTCCTTCAGCTTTATCGAGTCATAATATGGCTCAGACAAGTGGCCTCCGTATTCGTCAATAAATTGTAGGCCGATTGTATTACATACACTGACCATACCAGATAAGATGATAGAAGATGAGATACCAGGATAAGTACATACACTGAGTAAAGATTCGAATTGGTGTGCAGGACGGCATAGAATAAACCCGCTATAAACATAAAATTGTCAGTCGCGACCTAAATTGTAATAATCTAGCTTATAAACCTTCTTATAACATAGGCATTGCGCTACTATTGCCTTATGTAAATGGCACCTGAAATAAAGAGTAATAGGCCTCACATTTCCTTCCTACATAGTAAAAAAGGGTAATATACCGCTGGTTTCCTAAATAACGAGTGGATAACACTAAGTTTCCACTAAGAAATATAGACAGACTAAAGGAACCTAGAGATCCTACTCGCGCGCCAGTCAGGCAACGACTGATGGGCGAGCGAGGGGGGAAACCCGGTATTTATACCTCAGGTGGGGAACGAGGTACGTATATACGGGCGGACACGGAATCCCCGCGTTTCAGATGCATTTTGACGCCGAACGAGCGGGATCTCGTGTTATAATGTATTATAAATAGCATAGAAATAGGTATAAGCACTGTAAATAATGTATTAGAGTAAGATTGAACTATAATAAATGAACATGTCATTTCGCGCCAAAATTTCCCGCGCAAATCGCTTTCCCGCCAAATATACGGGGCGAAGGGGCGTCCGGCCGAGGTAACTTAATAGTATAAATTGGGCGGCCAGACCCCATGAAATTCAGTACCTACAGTAGCAGCGAAGTGACATTACTTGAAAAAGTAAACAAGCCTTTCAATTCAGAACCCCGACCCGACCAAGTTCCTGCTAAGCCGTAACGACCAACGCCGAAGGTGCAGGATTTCCCTTCAAATTCTACTCAGCCCAGAGCCAGTCATAGGTGCGTCTCGCACATGCTGGTCCATCGAAAACCGGATTCTACATAGAGGATGCCCCTTACAAGATCGAAAGCAGGAAAACGCACGTTCGGCCAACTTATCGCAGCGAACATCAGAGAAGCCATGCTGGAAGAAGCAACCATGTCCACGTCGGGAACTGCTACTACTCAAGAAGGTTCGAGGCCCTCGCAGGAGACTTCGCGAACAAGCACTCCTGCGACGCCGGCGCCTCGGCCAGACCTGCAGCCAAGGTCACCCATAGGGCAGCAGCCTCATGAAACCCCACAGTCAACGCTGCCACCCATAGTGCCGTCAAGAACTACGTGTCAAGACGGCTCGAGGCCCTCGCAGGAAACCCCACAGACAAGCGCTCCTGCGACGCCGGCGCCTCGTCCAGACCCACAGCCGAGGTCACCCATAGGGCAGCATCATGATGCCGCGCAGTCACAAACACTGCCTCATGAAACCCCACAGTCAACGCTGCCACCCATAGTCCCGCTGCTGCAGGAGAGCCTACACCCTGCAGCAACACTGCGGCAGGAAACCCCACAGTCAAGCCAGCATCCTGCCGCACGGCCGCCGTCAAAATCGGTGAAAACAACGTCGAGTCATCGCGTCCGCCGTCTCGCACAAGCGCGAGAAGAAGCCCTCCGAATCAAATTGGAGCTCGCGCAAGCGCGCATAGCCGCCATAGAAGCCGAAGACAGCGACGATGACACCGGCACAATATCTACAGTCCAACAAGAACGCCGCATAGATGAATGGCTCGAGACCAGCCAGAGACATGTCCTCGCCATCTCCAATGCACCTTACATCGAAGAACCCGAGCCTGCAACCCCACAGTACGCCGAGCAGGCTCGGGACCGGAGCCCCGCCGAGGGCGCGGGACAGGGCGCCGCTGCCGTGCGCCCCGCCGTCCCCGCCCCTCCCCCCGCCGGGGGAACCCACGCTCCCGTTTTCGCGCCAACGCCGCCGCGCCCACGCGAAACAGACGCATATCCGCCGCCGTTAATGTACTCACAAGCGAATGCGCAAGAAGATAACGCCATAGTAATGAAGAATCAACAAAGTGTGAACCTGAGTGAGCTCGCCTCTGCCATCGCCATCGCCGCGCGTGCCGGCCCGAGAGAGTCATCACGCTACCACGCCGAGTTGCCGCCATTCAGCGGCTCGCATCAAGAATGGCTATCATTCAAAGCCGCCTACAACGGAACCACCGCAAATTATAGTGAAGTGGATAATATAGCAAGATTAAGAAGATGCCTCAAAGGGAGGGCCAAAGAAGCCGTCGAGAGCCTCCTCATTTACAACGCTCGCGCAGACGAAGTAATGAGAAGCCTAGAAGCCCGCTTCGGCCGCCCAGACGCCATTGCCCTCGCCGAGCTCGAGCGTTTACGCGCCCTACCGCGCCTTAACGACGGGCCGCTCGACATCTGTGTCTTCGCCAGCCGTGTAGCCAACGTCATAGCCACACTCAAGGCTCTTGACCGCGCTCACTATCTACACAGCCCGGAGACGACAAGGGCAATGATGGAGAAATTTACGCCCGCCCTACGCTACAGATGGTTCGACTACGCGAATACGCAGAAAAACGACGAGCCTGAGCTAATAAAGATATCAGCCTTCCTGCAACGCGAGGCGGACTACTGCGCGCTCTACGCGCAGCCCGAGAACGTCGACGGTGCAAATCCTCACCCTGCAAAGAGGACACACCGAGCCTTCGCGACCACAGACAAGCCTTCACCTAAGTGCGCCGCCTGCAACAACACCGGTCACCCAATAGATAAATGCACTAAGTTTATCGAAAAAGCCGTTGAAGACCGGTGGAAACTAGCCAAAGATCAACGGCTATGTTTCCGATGCCTGCGCTACAAGAACAGGATGCACTCATGCAAGCGCACGAAGTGCGAGCGAGACGGCTGCGAATACTTCCACCACAACTTGCTACATTATCAACGAATCGAAGAAAGAAACGAGGCCGTCACATCGACACGCGCCTCCCGAGAAGCGAGAGCTTATCTAAAAATTATCCCGGTCACAGTCTCTGGACCGGCGGGAGCCGTCGAGACCTACGCCCTCCTTGACGACGGCTCCACGATAACACTTGTACAAGAAGAGCTCGCGAACGACTTAGGCCTGGACGGCCCGACAGTACCGCTACAAATAGAAGCTATAACGAAAGAAAAAATCGACGCATCGAGATCACGCCGTGTTACGCTCAGCATCCGCGGCACCGACCAACCTTATAGGGTCGGTGCGCATACCATAGACGATCTGAGCCTATCACCACAGTCCGTTAAGAAGGAGGATCTCCGCGAGTGCGCACACTTATGCGACATAGAAGATAGCCTGCGGTACGAGTCAGCGAGACCTAGAGTGTTAATCGGACAAGATAACTGGCATTTACTCGTCAGTAATGAAACACGCCGCGGCCAGCGGCATCAGCCAGCGGCATCCCTAACGCCGCTAGGCTGGGTGCTACACGGTGCACACACACGCATCACAGGCAAACAAGTACATGCGACGCATCGCTTGACCACTATTGAAGAAGCCGAGAAAAATGAAGATTTGAATTTACAACTCAGTGAATATTTCGCGCTCGAAAACCTACTTATCGAGCCGAAGTTACCCCAGTCAAGCCCGGAAGAGCGGGCGCGTATCATGCTAGCCCAGTCAATAACGACTACAGCCGACGGCCATTATGAAGCACCGCTATTATGGAAACAACCCGACAGCCGCTTGCCTGACAACTACGAAAATACACTGAGAAGACTTCATAACATAGAAAAGAAACTCGACAAAAATAAAGAGCTTAAAAGCAAATATAGTGAAGAAATGGACGCCCTTGTCTCGAAGGGCTACGCCGAGCTTGCGCCGCCCACCAAGTCATCAAGAGTGTGGTACCTCCCCCATTTCCCGGTGCTGAATCCTAGCAAGCCCGGGAAAGTCCGAATCGTCCACGACGCCGCCGCGCCTACAAGGGGCGTGTCGCTCAATGACCGCCTACTGACGGGCCCGGCCCTCCTACAGTCGCTGCCAGGCGTCCTTATGCGCTTCCGGCAACACCCAGTCGCCGTGGGGGCGGATATTAAAGAAATGTTCATGCAAGTGAAAGTCAAATCTGAAGACAGAGACGCCCTGCGCTATCTATGGCGGGGCGACCGGCGGGGCGACGACGCGCCGCAAGAATATCGCATGACCTCACTCATTTTTGGCGCTACTTGTTCACCGTCAATAGCAATATATGTGAAGAACGTCAACGCCCAGAAACACGAAGAAACGCATCCAGAGGCCGTCAAAGCAATAATAAGACATCACTACGTCGATGACTACCTACACAGCTTCAAAACAGAAGAAGACGCGATTCGAGTGTCAAGTGATGTACGCGATATACATAGAGAGGCCCATTACGAACTACGCCAATGGACCTCTAACTCCACGCGGGTCCTCCGAGCCCTCACTTCGGAGGACGCCACGTCCGCGCCCGTCGAACTGAATAAAAGCGAAATGAAAAATGAACGAATCCTGGGACAAATATGGAAACCCGCGAGCGACGAACTCGCCTTCAACTTGGACCTCAGCCGCCTACCTCCCGGAGCCCTGGACGACATCGAGCCTACCAAAAGGCAAATATTGAAAATAACAATGTCGATCTTCGACCCTCTCGGGCTAGCGGCGCCGGTAACCATCATAGCAAAGAAAATCCTACAAGAGGTGTGGCGGCGCGGAACTGGCTGGGATGACAAGCTGGATGCAGACTTAGCGCGCCAATGGACGGAGTGGACGCTGCACCTAAGGGCATTGCGAGACCTCGCGATTCCGCGCGCCTACCCCTACTACGGTGACGCAATCAAGCGTGAGATGCACATCTTCGTCGATGCTAGCGAATCTGCATATACAAGCGCGCTATACTGGCGCATAACTACGGGCGACGGGCGAGTGCACGTGTCCTTGATAGCTGCAAAGGCTAAGGTCGCGCCCCTGAAGGTGATATCGGTCCCACGCCTAGAGGTGCAGGCCGCGGCGATGGGGAGTCGAATGGCGGCCGCAGTAATAGAAGAGCACGACTTCAAACCAGACACGAAGACATTCTGGACCGACAGCCGCACAGTACTCGCGTGGCTGAGGACCGGGGCGCGCACGTACCGGCCCTTTGTCGCGCACCGCATTGCCGCCATAGAGGAGTACACGGCTGTCAAAGAATGGCGCTGGGTACCTACCAAGCTCAACGTCGCTGACGAAGCCACGCGCACAGTCCCGCTCGAGTTCAACACTGATCATCGGTGGTTCCAGGGCCCAGCCTTCCTGCGTGATGACCCGGAGACGTGGCCCACAGAGCCATCACAACCGCACGAGTCCGAAATAAGTGAAGAAAAGGTGCACACAATATCAGTCGTAAAGGGAAAACCCGGCCCGCTCGCCTGGCTACCAGACCCGGCCCGATTCTCGAGGTGGGAACGCTTGCTGCGAACTATAGGCAGAGTATTACAGTTCATCGACCTATGCCGAACCCGCAAGGCGCGCGCACATTACAAGCGCACCATGCGTAACAAACAGGCCGATCCAGACTGGAATAAACGAAGCAAGCCCGCCCCGCCGCAGCCGCCGTCTAAAAGGCTACAAAATAATAGAAAGTACAAAATACTCGATGCCACATACCTACGTGAAGCGGAACGCTTAGTGATACGCGCCAGTCAGCTGGAGTCATTCTATGACGACTTCAGTGTCCTCAGAAATAATAAGCCCCCGGGCTCACATAGCCGCCTACGACACATGGCGGTCGAACTAGTGAACGACGTTATTGTTATCAAGACGCGTATCAACGCAGCAGTGGACATCACCGAACTACAAAAACGGCCACCCGTGCTCGATGGAAATCATCCGGCAGTGAAGCTATATATAGACTTTATACACAGGCAAATGCAACACAACGGCGCCGAGGCTACTATAAACGAGTGTAAACAATACTATAGTATTCTACGCCTGCGACCCGTGACGAAAATGATAGTGCATCGATGCCTGCCGTGCCGGATAAAGAAAGCAATGCCGTCAGTGCCGCCCACCGGCGACCACCCGCGGTGCCGGCTCGCCCACCACCAGCGAGCGTTTACCTACACGGGCCTCGATCTGTTTGGCCCGATAACAGTAACCGTCGGTAGAGGGACTCAGAAGAGGTACGTGGCACTCTTCACGTGCCTCACCGTGCGCGCAGTACATCTGGAAGTAATACCAAGTCTCGGCGGGGACTCCGCGGTCATGGCGCTCCGACGCATGATCGCGCGCCGCGGCTGCCCGACCGAGATCTGGACCGACAACGGAAGTAACTTCCACGCTGCCGACAAAGAGCTCCGCGTGGCCTACGGCGACGCCCTCGAATCCGACGCCGCGCAACGCGGTATCAGCTGGCGCTTCATACCGGCGGGAGCCCCATTTATGGGCGGGGCATGGGAGAGGATGGTACGAGCCGTCAAGAGAGCCCTACACGCCGTGCTCAACGAGCGCCGCCCCAGCGAGGAGACCTTGACTACTCTGCTCGCCGAGGCCGAATATACAGTGAACAGCCGCCCCCTCACTCACGTGGCGGTTGATCCTGACGAGCCAGAAGCCATCACGCCGAACCACTTCCTCCTCGGTGGCTCAGCCCGGGCCCCCAACCCCGGGACATTCGACGACACCGCACTCATCGGCCGCGCGACTTGGCGGACGAGCCAACGCCTGGCCGAGCACTTCTGGGCCCGCTGGCTCCGGGAGTACCTGCCCTCACTCCAGTACCGGCGGGAGCCCTACGGTCATGGGCGGCCTATCAACGTCGGCGACATCGTGCTAGTGGCCGACGGGAATCTGCCTCGCAACACATGGCCACGAGGCCGGGTTACAGCTATATACCCGGGCCCCGACGGCGTGACACGAGCAGTGGACGTGACCACCAAGGGCGGAGTCTTCAGAAGACCGACCAAGAAGCTGGTGATCCTGCCGACGGAGCCTGAGAACCTGCACGCAAAAGAAGATCCAACGTTCACCCGAACGATGGTCGGCGGGAGAGATGTGCAGGACGGCATAGAATAAACCCGCTATAAACATAAAATTGTCAGTCGCGACCTAAATTGTAATAATCTAGCTTATAAACCTTCTTATAACATAGGCATTGCGCTACTATTGCCTTATGTAAATGGCACCTGAAATAAAGAGTAATAGGCCTCACATTTCCTTCCTACATAGTAAAAAAGGGTAATATACCGCTGGTTTCCTAAATAACGAGTGGATAACACTAAGTTTCCACTAAGAAATATAGACAGACTAAAGGAACCTAGAGATCCTACTCGCGCGCCAGTCAGGCAACGACTGATGGGCGAGCGAGGGGGGAAACCCGGTATTTATACCTCAGGTGGGGAACGAGGTACGTATATACGGGCGGACACGGAATCCCCGCGTTTCAGATGCATTTTGACGCCGAACGAGCGGGATCTCGTGTTATAATGTATTATAAATAGCATAGAAATAGGTATAAGCACTGTAAATAATGTATTAGAGTAAGATTGAACTATAATAAATGAACATGTCATTTCGCGCCAAAATTTCCCGCGCAAATCGCTTTCCCGCCAAATATACGGGGCGAAGGGGCGTCCGGCCGAGGTAACTTAATAGTATAAATTGGGCGGCCAGACCCCATGAAATTCAGTACCTACAGTAGCAGCGAAGTGACATTACTTGAAAAAGTAAACAAGCCTTTCAATTCAGAACCCCGACCCGACCAAGTTCCTGCTAAGCCGTAACGACCAACGCCGAAGGTGCAGGATTTCCCTTCAAATTCTACTCAGCCCAGAGCCAGTCATAGGTGCGTCTCGCACAATTGGTACTATAACTGCTTGTCCAAACCAAACTGATCCGATAAATTTACAACGCAGTATGAGAACGAGAACTGACGAAAGTTGCATACACCTCTATATATCCATATATTTATCGCACTAACTTGTTGTAGATGGAAAGCCCTGGAATTAGTCGTTCACGCGCTCAATTGCGATGTTCATGCGACTGGTTAATCAGTTTGGCTCACTCATGCATAAATGCACGACAGGAACCAATTCAGGCTGTCAGAAAACCAATAATAACTCATAATCGTTTTAACCTTAATATTAAGAGCTAATGTTACAATAATTAGTAGATATCTTCTTAAATAGCAGGCATCACGTCATGATTACTACCTATAATTATAACCTAACCTACGGAACCCCGATGGCGCTTCGTGTTGATTCTAATGAAGGTAAAACAAGACATACCTAAATTATCCAAGTGTTATTGTTTTAAAAGCGATAATGATAATTTTCGATATCGAATATAGCTGCGCCGTGGAACGTTTTATCACGTTTTATATCGTTTACTTTCACCCTAGCCGCTCATATGGGTATGGTCCATACTGAAATTGCGCAAGAGGCACGTTAGGTAGGTATTGCCTGCCTTGATTTCATTCAGTTATTTTGTTCGGGCTAGTTGCATTATTGACTAAATTATTTTTAGGGTTCCGTACTAAAAAGGTAAAAAAGGAACCCTTATATGGTGGTGCGACTTTGTCCGTCTGTCACAACGTTAAATATCTCAAGAACTACTTAATCTATCAATTTGAAATTTGGAACAACTGTTAAAAAGGTTAAGATACGTGTATGGAAAATGAATAATTTAAATATACATTTGTATTTTCTGTGTAAATGACGAATTTAAAGTCTAGTTAACATATCAAATGGGGTGCCATAATGAAAGCGCTTGAGTTGCGCTGTTCCGCTTTCTAAAACCGTTTTTTTTATTATTTTCTGTAGAAAATGTACTCGTTAAATTTTGATTTATTAAGGAAAGTATTGAAAAAAAAACCATTGCCCCTACCCTTATTTCCGAAATTTACCAAGCAAAAATTCTGATATTATTACATATGATTAAGAGTAACATGGAAAAATAAAACGATACCTCTGTCTAGGGTATTTTTTTTTTATTTATCAAAAATAATTTCTTAACTAAGTTAGTAATTTAATTAATTTTGTATGAAATGAGATTATCTTTAAAGTCCCTTCTTTCAAATAAAATAATAATAATCGCTACGCATGATAAATAAATATCGCTGATAAAGAAACATACTAGGTTGCAAGTTATTAGTACCAAAATGCAGTATGAAAGTTTGCACGGAACCCTCGGTGCGCGAGTCAGACTCGCACGGTTTTTAGAGTTCCGTACTCAAAGAGTAAAACGCGGGACCCTATTACTAAGACTCCGCTGTCCGTCCGTCCGTCCGTCCGTCCGTCCGTCCGTCCGTCCGTCCGTCTGTCTGTCACCAGGCTGTATCTCATTGATACCGTGATAGTTCCAGCTGAAAATTTCACAGATGATGTATTTCTGTTGCCGCTATAACAACACAGAATAAAATAGTTTTTTATAGATAATGGTATGGAACCCTTCGTGCGCGAGTCCGACTCGCACTTGGCCGGTTTTTTTGTCCTTTGTGAGAAATGTAATGTATCCATATTAAAACATATTGCAGCAACTCTGTGGCCTCTATTTGCCTCTGTGAAAGAAATGTCGAAAACGCTATTTGGAATTCAGAGTTAAGGACTATGTTGTTATTTTTGATCTGTCTAAGTGGTCTATAGCGCTGTCTTTTTATTATGTATGTTTTTGTTTTCTTTTAATTACTTGTCTCCTGCCCTCTTTGTAGCAAATACCTATTGGAGAAGATGTGTGCATGTTACCTTGATACCTTCTCTAACGAAACCTTTTTTGACTTTTGCCTCAAAGATAATTTACTTTAAAAACAAAGTTTTAACCGACTTCAATTCAGTACTCCGCCAAGCTACATGAACATTAACACATTTCTTTTGCAATTTACCACATGAACTGATTTCCGAGAGCAATGCATTGATTATTAGAGAAAAAAACCAAATGTATGTGAGCCGATAATATTTGAGCACTTCCGTCGATTCCTCAAGGATCTCAGTATTATATACCCTTGGCATTCATTGTTTGCTATTTCAACGAAATCTTATCAGAATCTGTGACGTTACCTACTTTTATAGTTTGAAGTACATCATTGAGAAGTTCCACAAGCCATCTGTGGTCTTCATCATCAGTTCCACCATCACCAAATTTGTGATTTTCGGGTGTAAATACACGAGTTATAATATAAAATACCGAAATTACTACATGCGTGCCTAATATATTTGAGGAGTTCCCTCAATTCCTCATGGTTCCCATCATCCAACTGCGGTTTTGAAAACAATGGGAACAATCTGGAAGCATATACTTTCAATTAAAAAAATAATTGTACGAATCGGCTCATAAATGACGGAGTTCTGAGGTAACCAACATAAAAAAAAAAACATCCGAATTGAGAACCTCCTCCTTTTTTTTGAAGTTGGTTAAAAATAACATTGCATTGAATGTGGCACGTCGCTCCCAAGCATGTCATTAGAATATCCCCAAATTCATAACTTCGTCTTACAAAATTAAAAAAATATATTTTGAAGAAGTAAATATCTTTAGAATATCAGTCCTTATTAACACACAGCCAACTCATAATGGACTCTACATAAGTTATACTTAATGTAATATTATGTAAAATAATTAACCTACATTTGTTCTAGATGGGACTTGAGACAACGAATATAAGAGTCTTCTCGGTAGACAACATTTTTTATTAAAGAAACCTCACTGAAATCAGTTCACCCGGTTGGGAGCTACGACGCCACATACAGACGCAGAGATACACATGTTGAACATATAACACCCGTCGTTTTCGTCGGGGGTTATTAAAATTCGTGGAAATATAAATATGTAATATGGAGCAACCAATTTTTTCATAATAATTATAACAGACACATGTAAATGCAACATACTTATATGTGCATTCACACATGTACAGAGGGGCTGTATGCTGCGGAGCGGTGGCACATTGAAATTAAAAATCAATATTGGTAACAACGACTTCAGTTGCGCTCACGCGTACCTATTTATATGTACGTGTACGGAGACATTTTATAAATATATTGAATGAGAATGAAATTATTTACCCCCAAAGCCAAAAGAGGGCTGTGTGTCTGGATGTGTGTCTGTCTGTGGCATCGTAGCTCCTAAACGAATGGACCGATTTTAATGAGGTTCTTTTGTCCGATTCTTAGATTACCTGCGTTTCAACAAAATCGGTTCAGCCGTTTTTGAGATATTGAACTTTGAAATGAAAATGTTGTGGGCATCCCAACTTTTCTAAGTATTAGTTATTTGTTACAACTTAAAATGATGTAGGTATAGCAATTACATATGTTCATATGAGTAAAGTCCGCTAGATGCGGGTGGCACAGGACCGGTCATTGAGGCATTCGTTGGGAGAGGCCTATGATATGTCCAGCAGTGGACGTCTTTCGGCTAATATAATATATATGAGTAAGTAAAAAAAATGAGTATAAAGGTTTACTATAGCTTACCATTTTTGCGTTTTTCTTCAGTATCAAATCCATCATAGTCACTGTATTCAGGCTCATAAACGGGTTTACTTTGACTATCACTGTGTTTCACTTGCCACGGGCTAGTTCTTTCATGTTCAAAAGTGTTAAATCGTTCGTTCACATTGTTGTATTGACTAGTGATGTCCGCAAATATCATGGACGGCGGCGACCATTGTATGTACCACTGATGTGAAACTGCCATAATTACAAGCACATGTTAGGAACATTTGTTTTTCTCTTCAGTTGATTTTCCATTGCCTGCCTATGGTTTCGGCGCGCGTCAGCGCAGGTACTTGCGCAGGAGTCGTTTGCGGGTAAAACGTGCGCGCGCCGCCGCAAAACCCCAGCCCCTCTCGAAAGCGTGTCTATGAGCTTTCATCATGTGCTAATCTGAGGTACGCATCTTGACTTGACGAGCAATTAATTTTGTTTAGCGGGTGCACTATTATAGGTTATTATATTATTCATTTATAGGTTAATGTTAAATAACAACATCGGTGCGAAAATTAAAACTGAACGTTATAGGAAATAAGGGCAGCTATTTATCGATATTGACGAGTCATAAAAGTTTCAGCAAAATTGTATAACTGCCAAAGTAGCCACTGTACATAAACTGTAAGATGGTAGATGTGGTATTTGTATAGTCTGAAGTGACTCTTTATATATATATTGATCAGTCTTCCGTTTCTTCAGTGTTCTTCTCCAGTTGAGCTACTCCATGCAAGTCCAAACGTGAGCGAGTTGACGTTCTCCTGTCCCCTATGTTTCCTATATTTTATAAATAAAAAATAAAAATGATAATTACTTTAAAAACAAAGTTTAAACCGACTTCAATTCAGTAATTCGCCAAGCCACATAGTAGGTACATGAAAATTTCCACATTTTATTTTTTATTTTTTTTAATAGTAATAAATTTTTCACCTCACTAACTCGGAAAGCCCATTTTTATTCTTTAAAAACAGATAGCAAAACTGCATTTTATCCACAAGAGTGCAAAGAATATTTGAAATCCGAACGTGTTATTAGTTACTCTCTTAAACATAATAACATGTAAAGGCCAGTCCAGACAGGACATTTTTCGCCCATCAGATTTACCTATTTTTTATTTATTTATATTAAGGTACCTTTTTTGAATGTTTTATTCTTTTTTTAAATGTTTTAATTTTTTTTTAAATGTTTTTTTTGTTTTATAAATCTTTTTTATTTTTCTCCTTTTTAAAAATGTTGTTTCTCTTTTTAAATGTTTTGTTTCTTTTTGAATATTTTTCTGTATTTTTTTTCTCTTTTTAATGTTTTTTTGGTCTTTATTATACGTTTTTTTCTTTTTTTTTTAATCTTCGTCTTATTTTAATGTTTTTTGAAATTCTATTATTTTTTTTGATGTTTTTGTCTACATTTTAATTATTATTTTATTATGCGCTTATGTTTGTTAGTATAGTCGCCATCACATACATCGGTACACTATAGGTGTTCAAAAATATCGGCACATGCACACAGGTGTGTTCCGATGTTTGTGACGTGCTTGTTTGCTCTGATGTATGTGATGGCGACTGTACATACATTCAATAATTTAAAAGCTAAGTTAGTGTTAGTAGGAAAAACTGTTTATAATAAGTTATAAATATAGGTAAATTAATTAATTGATTGCCGATAGGCACTGTAACATGCAGGGTATTTTATAAAAATGTAAAAAGTATTGACTAGGTACTACGAATTGTTGATCGCCTAAAACACTTAAACTTACTTAAGTAAATTGTTGTTTTTATTGAAACTGTTGAGTTAAATTAAAGACTAAGTCGTGAGCGGCAGTAATGTGAATAGTCAGCGAAGAAAATATAGAAAATGCACGTTTCCTCTATTCGGGTTAATGCTACCATGCACCGTAATTACCATTATTAGACCACAATATTGTTACATAACGTTTAATAACGCCGATTGACCACGTTCTTAGCACTGCCCATAACAATACATTTACGTTTGTTGGTAAAAACGAATTTGATGTCCAAACTTTCACAGAGTCTGTAAGCATAACATAAATTAGTTCCATAGCCTAAGCTGAAGCTGAACCACCAGATGAATTATTAATGCAATATTTAACTTTACGTCAATTACATAAGAACCTTGCGAAATATTTATTTAAGTACCTACGTAGTTTTGTGCACAGTTTTGCTAAGTGACCCAGTTTCCAATTTATAGGGCTGACGTAGTGGTTCCACCCAATCAATGCTCTCCATGTGGCTCTTAAAACGTGTTACCAAAGGAGATTACAAGCACCATTTATCGTCAGTACCAACCAACATGCTTGTTAAATATATCGTCATTTTTGTAACTCTAAAAATAGCCTCGGCTATATATCCTTACTTTGATACGCAAGATTTCATCTACAATGTGCCCAAAGTGTACAGAATTTCTATAACGCTGGATAAATTATTGGAATATTATGAGAAGAAACCCTCGAAGGATCCGGAATGGTATATCTCTTTAGGACTGGCTAGAGGTAAGAACCTATTCGTTTATAGGATAAACCTACTTACCTACAGCTATTGGTGGTTGTACATGAAGATGCTTGTTTTATCCGGCAGACATTTAATATAGGTACGTATAGTTGAATTGGTAATGGTTTATGACATTTTGTCTTTAACTTTCGGAGTATCGTGACGTGCTAGAAATCTCCTTTACATATAAAATGAGTACAATATTATACAATAATACTCTTGGCGTATGATCAAATACCAAAAAGAGCTTTCATAAATATTTTTCGGCACCCTTGAGTTTTTAATTGTCATGCCAGTCCCGCCCCAACCGGTTATATTACATAACTTGTTGCAGGCCAACTGGAGTACACGGTCAACGAATTGGATAAATCCGTACCGCCGAAGCTGAAAGAGAATCTGCAGAATCTAACGAGAAAAATGGATCGCATCCGAAACAATACTGACATCGCAAAGCTGGTCTATCGCAGTAAGGATTATGAATATGGTGAGTTAATCAAATATGTGTGCACTAAGATATGTTACTTGGGTGTGTAATGTTTCATATAAAAACAAATTGCATACCTAGGTATTTTCATTTTGCATAACAACAAATACCATAATTTCGGCTTGTATAAGTGGGCAAATTGCATAAAAATAAAATGCATAAAAACTATTTGCATAATTTCATCGATTATAATCATCAATTTTCATAATTGCGAATTGTATAATGATCAAACGCTATAATGGGCACTCTGTATAATAGTACATTACTTACCTAGGGCGGTTAAACAAAGAATGTCTCAGATCGCAGGTATTTGACGCCCGAGCCGAAGGCAAGGGCGATAAATATGCGATCTGAGGCTTTCTTTATTACCGCCCGTGGTGAGTGCAAAATTTTACGTCTCTATCTGGCCAGGTAGTGGGGTTTTCCGCACGCATAGCGTGCGGTAATTCCTACTTTATGGCCAGGTATGACGTAAATATTTACGTCTACGTGCGATCTGAGACATTCTTTGTTTAACCGCCCTAGGTAAGTAATGTACTATTAATGTATATCTCATATTTAATGTAGTTTTTTATAAATAAACTTATTTCCTAATTTAATCGTATGACATACATTATTTGGCCTTTGAGTTTGTCACTTTTTAGTACCACCCAGGGGACACGTGCAGGGTTGTGGTAGGTAGCTCCTGCGGACGCAAGTGACAGTTGTCCCCCCTTTGTCAAGTGAGTGGGCAACTCGTCTGTTAGAGGTTCTTAAGCCCCCCGAAGGCCTCTAACTCGGCTTAACGACTACTGTCATAGACAGCATCCGGGATCAACTGCTTAGCGTGTACGAATATCTTAAGGCCTCCACACACCGGTCGCGGGCGCGGGTCGGGCGCGGGCCCGCGTTCGATGTGTGTTTGAAGTGTAGTTTCAATGTTTTACAACTTGCGCGGGCCCGCGCCCGACCCGCGCCCGACCCGCGCCCGACCCGCGCACGCGACCGGTGTGTGGAGGCCTTAAACGCCTATCAAAACAAAAGTCCGAAGTTATATAAGTACAATTTACCTAACTTAATACTTATACAGGGTGTGGCCTGTAATAGGAGCAAAAAATTAAACGGTAGATTATTAAGCTTGTGAACAATTATTTCCACATGGTTAAACTTGAAAAAAAAAATTGTTTTTTTATTTTTTCTTCTTTAAAATAAGTTTAGTTGTATTTAATTGCTCTTCTGGAGTGCTATCAGTAACTTTTTATTTTAAAGACACTATAAAATTTTTAATTAAAATCAAAAAATCACAAAAATATATTTTGAAAACAAAAATGCGAAAACTATTATTACTCGTTACATGATTTTACCTCAAAATCCGTATTGACTGCTGTGCTATGATGTCGTGGTGCCAAGATACATTACTTGGAGGTCATAACTTTAGATCAAAATATCACCGAATCCATAAAAATAATAAAATGAGTGGGGGACACAAGGGGACACACTACAAATGCTCTCCTATTACAGGCCACACCCTGTATAAGTAAAGGTAGTATAAAAGTGTTCGATTCTGTACAACAAATTTAACAAATTGTAACAAATTGACTTGTAAAATGTTACTTATACTTTTACCAATAAAATATATGAATATGAATATGTATAATGGCCACTCTGATAATATTTCATGGTCACAATATACGTTTTTATGAAGACCTTATCGTTTCTGGGACCTAATCCTCCGCCTTCCGCCCGGGCTCCCGCCAGAAACTTGCTTTGTCAGCCCTTCGTTTCACAGGCGGCGCTAACGTCGCTTCGACCTCGTGCGCCCGCTCAGGTTCAGGACCTCCTTCGCGAGCTCCTGGCTCCGCAATTTTCATATACACTCTAGGGGTAGGACAGACAAGACCACGTGGATGTAGGTTCTCTGATTCGGTTTTTGGCAATAATGTTTCCTATATCAGTTTTTTTATTCTGTTTAGGGATCTAGAGTAGGTCAAAAAGGCTAATAATTATTCCAAATGTTGTTATGAGTTTTAATCATGATACTTAATGTATGTTAAAGTGCCTTCCAAGTATACCTACCATACTTACCTACACCCTTATCTACCACTAGCAGGTACCTTAATACTGACGTGACACCGGTTGAAATACTCTTGGAGTCCCCCTGGTATACCTACTTATGAATCCATCTGGTAGAATTTTCTTATTACATTTAAATACTGCAGACTTTTGGTAAATCTGACTTGACACACTCACACTCACTCTCTCTAACTCTACTGCCCCCCTATTCTGTAACTTGTTTTAAGCTCACCTCAACGCTCACCCACAATTATACCTTGACACCGCGATGCGTAGTAATTAAGCTTAGTTAGAGGTCTACTTTCGTAACGGGTGACCGGCCGGGTGAGCCGCATTAACGCGTAACGAATAACAGCCCTCGACTCATACGAATGTGATTCGCGCGCTTCCTTCCACGCACGACTAAAGGCCTCCACTCAGCGCGGGTCGGGCGCGGGTCGGGCGCGGGCCCGCGCTAGTTGTAAAACATTGAAAGTACACTTCAAACACACATCGAACGCGCGACCGGTGTGTGGAGGCCTTTATATCGAGTCAGACTGACCTCAAGGGTGCTCAATATTCACGAAAATAGTTCGAAATACAAATATGTTTTACCTATAAGCACTTCCCAAAAATACAAGTTATTGCAACATTTGCAACGTCCTTGCAACATCGACGTAAATTAATTGCGCCAATATGTAGTCTAGACAATCTTTGTTTAGACTTAGACTGTACTGCTGTAACTAAATAGGCAGATTAGTACCGTTCTATTGCTCAATATCATTAATGCAAATAAATAAAAGACCTAGTTTTTAATGTTCTCTTTTTAAAGCGAAGTTGTGAAACACGTGACGAGATTAAAAACTTAACGCACGTTCTTTTACCCAACAATACGTACGTAACGTGGTCGTGTGCGTATTAAACATTCCGACAATAGAAATCACAAAACAGAGCTAAAACTCTCCATGCTTGCGATGAAGGTTTGGTTATTTTTGGGATGGTTAGTAAACCCAACATGTAGTTGTCAGCTTGAAATGGGAAATTATGATTATGTTGCCGAAAGCATGTTTTATTAGAAGCCGGGATGTTTTCAAGGCATGCTTTGTACCTACTAGTAATGTGGTGTCTGTGGTATTATTAGCCGCGGTGTTGTATTTTATAACAAAATGGTTTTATACAGGTACGGGGTTTATACAGCGTGTATATTTAATATAACCACATATTGTAGCCAGACGTAGATTTTAGTGTTATAATCTGATATTTATAACAATTATTAATTTAGCGTTAACTGCCATAGCGTAATTAATTTTAGAAAATTTTTTGAGCAGCAATGTACGGCGTACACTCATTTGACACATGGAAGGAGCTGGTCACTTGTGACAGTTATGATGTCACATCAGTAAGACAAATTAGTGTTCCATTGCGTGCTGAATTATTTTATATGGAAAAAAAAAGTTCGCTTTTTTAAATAATTTATCGATAAATATATTAATAAGTGCCTATTCTATAACCCACTAAAATTTGCGGTTATATCAAATATACACGCTGTATAACGTGGTGGCAGTCATAATATGAATAGTTATCTAAACATTTCTTTCGTTCATTCCATTCGTGTAAAATTTCGAAAATGTAACTAGGTAGGTAACTAAGTAAATATTGTACCTATATCATTGAACATTAATAATCTGTGACCCGTATCACGAAGTACACAACACTACAACTTAAATACAATTCTAAACATACAACACAGGTCAAATGGACAGTCTTAATTTGTCAACTTATTGTAGCTTCTTGAATTGGGCCCCTGTCCGCTTAAACATTGTAGGTATTATAAAACGTACATTTATCTATCTACTTAGGTACCTATACATATTTTATTGGTAGCCGTTAACCTTTATTTGATTTTTGCCTTGAGGTAGCAAGTTGCTGAAATCTAGATTGTTGCATTCACTTACAACTATTGACCATCAATCAAGATGAAGCTTAATAAATCGATTTGTATAATATCACATACGCAATGCAATGTTATCAATTAAACTTCTCTTCGTAACTCCTGAAGGAAATACACTTAATCTTATTAATACAAAGACTTTGCACTAAGGATGTAAACCAGCCTTATTTGGTAAAATCGTGACTCTATAACTTGAATGGGGCATGGGAACTCACTTTAGCCAGTATTGCGTTGCGTCATAATAAAAAATGGTAAGATAGAACTTGTAATTTCTATGCGGTCTAAAAATAGGTCCAGTAGGCATCTGAACGAGTAATAATTATTAAAAGGTAACCTTCAAACAATGAAAGTTGCAATGCTGAGGGTAAAATTTCGCAAAATACATGTCTTAAAACGTGGCAAGGCCTTTTCTCTCCAGTCAGAGACGTCGCTTCAGAATTATAATTTTAAATAACTTTTTATTTTTCTTAACAATCCATCTTCAGTCAGCTAAACATCGTATTTTTAGGGTTCCGTACCAAAAAGGTAAAAAAGGAACCCTTACGGTCCTCTGTCCGTCTGTCCGTCTGTCCGTCTGTCCGTCTGCCCGTCTGTTCGTCTGTCCGTCCGTCCGTCTGTCACAACGTTAAATATCACGACTTGAGCTATTAATTTGAAATTTGGAACAAATGTTAAGAAGGTTAAGACACGTGTATGGAGAATGAAAAAATTATGTATACATTTTTTTTATTTTCTGTTTAAATGACGGGGGTTTAAAATTCAAAGTCTAGTTAATATATCAAGTGGGGTATCATATGAAAGGGCTTGAGTTGCGCTTTCTAAAACCATTTTTTTTTTTTTTTACAGTGGTTAAATTTTGATTTATTAAGGAAAATGTTGAACAAAATACTATTCCCCCCCCTATCTCCGAAGTTTACCAAGCCTAAATTCTGAAATTATTAATGTGTGGAAAAATAAAACAATACCTCTATCTAGCGTATTTTTTTTTTAAGTATCAAAAATCATTTCTTAACTAAGTTTGTAATTTAAATTCTTTTGTATGAAATTTTATGTCTTCAAATTCCAAACAGATTATCGTTAAAATCCCTTCTTTCAAATAAAAAAATAATAATTGAAATCGGTACCTACGCGTGATAAAAAAAATATCGCTTATAAACAAACATACTAGTTGCATTGCATTGCAAGTTATTAGTAGGTACCAAAATGCAGAAGGCGCTGTACAACGGTAGGTAATACTGTACTATGATGAGCTGTTATGATTGTTCAATTCAAGCATAAGAATGAATGGGCTCGTGACGTGACGGGCATGGTGTATGAACGTTTGCACGGAACTCTCGGTGCGCGAGTCAGACTCGCACTTCACCGGGTTTTTTTTTGTGATAGCTTTGAGTTCCTTGCAGCGTTACTTTTCAACAACGATCTTCTTTTGGAAAGATACCTGTGACGCAGGCTTTTATGTGTCCGTGCGGCCTAGGTACCTACTTACAGAAAAACGATGAATTCTTATCCAAGAAGTAAATTTTAGTGATTTTAATTCGTTCTCCCACACGAACGTGCTAGGATAGGTGAGCGTAGTATCAAATCATAATCCAAAATGAAGTCACAAACGAAAATGATCTAACAAACCTGGCACATAACCACGCGCGAGCTGTCTTGGGCGCGAGATAAACTACCCGTCTCGATTTAAGTGTTTTAATTAGAAAGATCGTGTGGTATTGTGCTAGCTGTGCGTTACATACCTACTTAACTGGCTAGACAGTAGACACATCTTCTCGCACACATTTTTGACGATGATCGTTCCTGAATGCCTCACTTTAGTGGCCAAGGCGATATTCGAGAATCTGGACGTGCTTGCAAGCCTCATGGAGCCGATAACTCTCGGCACGATGGGGACACAGAAGCCTTATCGCTTCGCCTTCGAGCAGTATGTGCAGGAGGCCAGGACTAAGATGCCGGGAAGGAAGGCTGCAGGTAATACCTTTCCTCGCATAATTTCTTCTTGAAATTGGATGAAGAGCTATTTTTCCGTGACATCAGCGAGATTGCCTATTGTGCTTAACAAAACGGAACCTTGGTCAGAGTTTATTTGTCTACCCGTCTGTCATTGCCAATTTGGTTCATCTTTCCTATTGCTTATACAATTTGTCGAGCGTATTGCGATTACCAAAATGTAAAGCAGTTCGAAGTTCGAACCAGTGTGGCAGTTCACACTTTTATGAAAACGTGGAATTTACGAATCATCATCCTCTTAGCGTAATTCCCAGTTGTGCCCTAAAAGAGCCTGCATGGGGTTCCGCTTTGACACTTAATCTCAAGCTTTGGCAAAGGCACTATACTAGTTTTACGAATATGGACACATTTGCATTATCTATAGGTACTATTTCGTCGGTTGACAAGCAAAACTCACTAAGTAACAAATACCTACTTAAATCAAAGGTCGTATCTCGATATCGACTATGTACCGATATACGAGGTTTTGAAGAGCAGTGACAGTTTTGATAGTGACTTTTGCTTGTCACCCGACGATTTGTAGGTGCTGCTGGACATAGGCCTCCCCCAAAGAGTGCCACAATGGCCGGTCCTGCGCCACCCGCATCCAGCGGACTCCCGCGACCTTTACCAGGTCATCAGTCCACCTTGTGGGGGGGCCTACCCACGCCGCGCCTTCCGGTAGTTCCGGTACGTGCTCGCCACTCAAGAACCTTTCCGCCCCAACGGCCATCGGTTCTACGTGCAATGTGCCCCGCCCACTGCCACTTAAGTTTAGCGATTCGGAGGGCTATATCGGTTACCTTGGTTCTGCTGCGGATAGCCTCATTTCTGATGCGATCGCGCAGAGAAACTCCCAGCATAGCCCTCTCCATTGCCCTTTGAGTGACTTTGAGCCTTCTTATGAGGCCCATAGCCTAGGACAGACTGTCCAGTTAGGTAGGTCCAACTTTGAGAAAGAGGTCAATCGTCGAATCCGACTCGACTGGGCAGCATTCGGGAAGCTACGGCACATCTTTTCGTCCAACATTCCGCAGTGTCCACATATGGCACGAAAACGTGGTCGCTTACTATGGGCCTCATTTGTAGGATAACTATCTTTAATTCGATCATTATTGGCAAGATCTCTATGGGATCTATGAGAATTTAAACAGGGAGCATGCATGCCTATGACATTTATGATAATATAATACGAAATTTACACTAAAATCTTTCAAAAATAGCACTTCAGGCCTTATCCTCTCTTAAACTACAGATGCCTGTACGATGCAGCTTCTCATATCAGCCATGGAGACCCAAACCACGCAGGCAGACGGGGCCTGCGAGCTGACTCCCGAATGCAACCTCCA
Organism: Epinotia brunnichana; assembly: GCA_963854355.1. NCBI lineage: Eukaryota > Metazoa > Arthropoda > Insecta > Lepidoptera > Tortricidae > Epinotia > Epinotia brunnichana. The sequence goes on along the minus strand of OY977942.1, from coordinate 19,301,084 downwards.
GATCATGCAGGGCTCTGGCCTCGCCTTCCAGCAGACCAGCCGTCTCCGTGCAGCCACGCTGGCACGACTCTTCGACTGCATGGACGGAGTGGACCTTAACGCACATATCTACAAGCTATGCATACAGGTTTACAAGGAGACGAAGTCACTCGAAGCTTGGGACCATCCTCCTGGAACTAGGACCGTTTTCATGCAACAAAGTATGTTTTAGGTTTATATTCGATTTTACAGTTATTTGTAACCACTTTTTATGAGTCTTCCTCTTTTGATAAAGCAGTCACGTTACAACTATGCTCATTCGGTAGAAAATGTAATTTGATGAGCACTAGATGATGAGTATCATTGCATAAAACCACAAAAAAAAATTACAATCTTCTTGCAACATGTAGTGGCACAACCGGCTCAATTGGCGGTGTAGAATATGCAGTCGATTCTCTATTTAACATTCACCCAAGCCCAAGGCACGTTGGTATTTATATATCCCATATAATATACGATACATAACGTCAGCTGTGGAAAAAATTACCGTCCGTACCAACTTTTATGCAGAAGTGCATAGAACACTTATTTATTGGTTATATGTACCCGTACCTCCGCAAATATATCGGTATGTCTCGCAGGGCAGCCCAACATAGCGTTTAAATTTATCAACCGATAAAACTTTTCAAGTGTCTACATTTATTAAAATAATGTTTTCAGTCTTATATTGTGCCCTTCACGGCTACGGTGAGTTCATCAAGCCGCGTTGGATGAACAAGATCTTGTCGTGGCAGGAGCCGAAGGGGTGCTACTCGGACGAGCGGCAACCGTTCATGCGGCTTACGGGCTTTGTGACCGCTGCTACGCCGGCGACGAAAGAACGAACTGTACGGCCACAGAACAGAATAAGCATTACATAGTATTTATTTATTTATCGTATGGCGGTTACACACTGGTACATTACATAGTATGACCGAACCCGACAGACTTGAGGCATATGTTGCGTGCCCACTTATGTATTCCAGTTCGTTTTCGATTAAATTCCAATGTGTTTTCGGCGCTCGCTTCTACACTTCTTCTGTCAGAACGAAACGGGAAAGACATATAAATAAAATTGGAATGCTAAACGCATGCTTCAGATCCCTAGCTCAAATATTTGCTACTTTCCAGCGCTCCTTCACTGTACGCCAAATAGCGATAGAGACATAACCAACCAACAGAGTAGACAGCTACAGGCGCTACGGCTCGATCTTTTTAACGCGCTTTGAAAAATCTTATGATGATTGGATACAGGGTAATCCTAGTAGTACAGTCAAGGACTTTTATTGTTGACCCATTCAGGTGTCAACTAATTTTGGCTTTGTGATAGTTAAGCTTTGAAGTGTCCTGTATAAAGTGAGCTCTAAATAGCTCAACAATTAAAGTCCGTCACCGTATGTACATTAGAATGAGCACCATGTTTCCATACCACTGTATTGGTACTATCATTTATCATAATAACTGTCTTCCTTTAACGTATGCAGGAGGAGTATCGTGTGAAGAAGGCAGCCGAATCAGAAGGTGGCGCATGCAACTCGCTGACGTCCGCAATGGCGCTGGGTTCCATGGTCGTTTACATCAGGGCCTTGCTGGAGACAGACCAGGCGTTCCAGTACGATGTGTTGGACTAACAGTACCACTTTATTAAAATAGAGCTACGAGAGTATATGTGCGGAAGGAGAACCGTCATAGGGTTTAAAGGTGTACCAGCACAGTAAATATATTAGTTAAAGCATTATCTGAACTAGGTAGTCGGTTAAGACATCTTTACACCTGTTCTCTATTAAAATTAAAAACCAGTTTGTGAGAGGCCTTAAGCCTGCATCACACTGGCGCGGCCTGCGGTGGCGGTTCATAGTAAATTTGACAGCTAATGACAAGTTTACTATTGACCGCCGCGACCAGACTGCGCCAGTCTGTGAAAGGCCTTAGCAATACATCTGCCTTACAAGTAAATAAGGGTTTTTGTTATGTTGGCAACACTGTCACGTCACAATAATGGGGAACTTGCATGTGACTTCAATTTCGAATAAATTGCACTCAATCGATGCGGATATACGTAGAGATATCATACAAAAGAAAAAAAAGGAAAAAAAAACGATTTTATTAGTTTTACCTAACGTTAAAATGACGAAAATTATTTTTTTATTTTTTCGATAAAATAACGTAACAGTTACATAGAATATTAAATTAGAAATTATATTTTGTATGACAAGTATAGACTTAAACGTAAATTTTGTGGAGATAATCGCAAATTAATGACTTACTCCATGGTAAAGGCTATGCTGTGACGTCATAGCATAAGCCCGTTTAGTATAGAGCGTTTTCGGGGGGTGCCGGCGCGCGCAGATTTCAAATGCATATAACATCAGAAAAATAAATCATAACAAAGTTTTAATGCTACAGTTGTTTTAATGCTGGATTATACTTTCGTTTTTCGTAATAAAATATTAAGATACAAGTTCCCTATTTGAGACTTAAAAGTTTGGAAGTAGATAGTGGTGCATTGGCTTCTTTTTCACGTTGAACAACCCGAATTTTCCTTTTGGCCCCACCTATGCATTTTATCCCTTTTTAACGTGATTTTAAATACAAAAACCGCAACAAAACTACATAAACGTAGGTATTTATACCAATAATGGCACAAAATGAAGTCAATTTTGACATAATATTGTCAGGTGGCTAAGTTAGATGGTACATGGCCATGTAACTTAGCCACAACAGATGTAAACATCATAACATGATGTTAGTTCCTTTTTTTTGCCGCGTCGGTCCTATTTGAGCTCAGACTTTCAGCTAACCTAATAATAAGTGAGCTCTTATAAGTTCTATACTATAAAGTATCTTGAAGTGTCAAAATCTCGAGCGAATTATATTAATTACTGTTCTTGCACCTGGGCAATGTGTTGTGCATAGTTTGGAAGCCATTCATTGATTATTTATGTTATTATTTCAAATAAATACAGGGAAAAATCATGTTTTATTTACACCAATATTAGGTCATACCTTTATATTATAGGTCTAAAATATACTTAAAACATTCGTAACAAATTAAAAAAACCGGAGTCGGACTCGCGCACGAAGGGTTCCGTACCATTATCTATAAAAACGAAGTCGTTGTTCTACGTCCGTAGGAATAACCCTAGAAACCCTACACGTGACCTCCGGGTGGTGCTAAAAGAACAACAAACTCGGCAGCTGCACTGTTCCTTCTGAACCTCGCAGCGCACACTGGAACCCTATCAGCGACATCGATACGTATACATATATTATGTACCAGTGTGTAACCGCCATACGATAAATAAATCTATAAAAACGGCAAAAAAATCATGTTTGTTGTATGGGAGCCCCCTGTTAGTTGCTAGTGACCCTGCCTACGAAACCGGAGGTCCCGGGTTCGAATCCCGGTAAGGGCATTTATTTGTGTGATGAGCACAGATATTTGTTCCTGAGTCATGGATGTTTTCTATGTATTTCAGTATTGATTTGTCTATATAAGTATGTTTATCGTCGTCTAGTACCCATAGTACAAGCTTTGCTTAGTTTGGGACTAGGTCGATTTGTGTAAGATTGTAAAAAAAAAAAACTGTATTTTAGTATTTGTTGTTATTGCGGCAACAGAAATACATCATCTGTGAAAATTTCAACTGTCTAACTATCACTGTTGATGAGATACAGCCTGGTGACAGACGGACAGACAGACAGACAGACAGACAAATAGACAGACAGATAGACAGACAGACAGACAGATGGACAGCGGAGTCTTAGTAATAGGGTCTCGTTTTACTCTTTGAGTACGGAACCCTAAAAATTATGCATTTTAGTATGCACAAAAACACGATATCCGCGCTTCCGAAACACGCACTTCCATCTCGCTCACGCTTATGAGAGAAGACCATGAACCTACGTCGCCTTAACGTCCATTATTTATATTGAAAACGGACATACATCGAGTGATGACGTAAGTGTTTCTCTGGACTAATTTTGATACCGAACACTAAAAATTATCGACTCGCTAATATTTAACTTCTTCCATATAATTATTTCAAACAGCGATAATTTTATTATAGTATCGAGTCAGAAAAAGTGATTGCCGGCCCCAATATCTCTAACTTGACGAACTATCGTTTAATAATGACATTTTCCCTTACATTGTTATGCTGACTATTCTCCGATATCCGACTTTAGGTACTACTGTAGGGAGATTGGTTATTCTCAAACCTCTTTGGTAGTAATTACCCAACAAGTGATAATAAAAATAATGCGAAGACTGGTTGTTATCAATGTCACTTGTTGTCATTTTAATCAAATTTTAATAATGCAAAGTGCTGCGTATAAACCAAATACTGAAACTAAATATTATATTCAAAAAGAATAATAATGCTGCGAGTATTCGTAAGGCACATGTGCGCAGCACCCCAAGGGAAAAGACCGCCTATAAGCGTTTATGGTAAGTCTTCATCGGCGTTATTATTCTAAGTCTACATCTAACTAATACAATGGAACCTTTTGGTTAATCAAGACCAGGCATAGGTGAACTGATTCCTAAAAAAATCATGAGTGCCCTGTGCCACGCCAATATCTCAATACCTACCTGATGTCAGTATCTGTTACCTAGTCGCACACGGAACACATTTGGCTTTCAGGTAATATTTTTCGTAGTCACTCATAATATAACTAATAGTACAGTTCCCGGCAAACAACTTGAACATGCGGGACGAAGTGGGGGGGCAGCTCGCACGTACAATTCGCCTTTGCGCACGAAGTTTGCCGTCTACTGTAATATATAAACTTACACCAAGAAAAAAGATTACGATCAACGTAGTGACCAACCAAGCCGAATAAGCTTAGCACACGCTCACGCACACATATACGATCAAAATCAAAATTGCACAGAACCAGTAATGGAATGGAGCCAGTAATGGTTACTTTTTTTCTTTAACCGTTGAAAATTTAGACTAGAAACATTTTTTTCTAATATGGCAACACTGAACCATACACAGTGTCTATCCTACTTTCATCCAGCACAATATCATTGAGATAGGTCGTTTTGTTTAAAGATGGTGAATTAAAAATCGAGTGGGGTCAGTGCTTCTGTGAACAAATCATGATTTCTTAACCGAATGCTTAAGAGGCTGACAAGACCAAATTTGTTGAAAGTGATATTATTTAAGCAGTTGTATACGAAAAACTATTTGTTCTAGCACATCAAAAAAATATAAGTTAATATTCATCATATTTCCAAGACCGTAGACGGACTCGAAACATAATTGGATGTAATCGGCTCGATAGAAAATAATTGCAAAGATTGGTCTTAAAATCATCTTAAACGGTTCCTTGTCCTTATTTTTTTGACGTATGGGTCTGCAATTAAAAACATGAAGTCCACATATTCATACCTAAACCGCTGACGAGCCATATTTCACAAATAATCCATACTTTTTTTATTTCAATATTTATTCATTATTTTCGTCTAAAACCTGGCCGCTCAAGTAACACTCGCTCTCGTTTACTTCGATACAAATAGACAGTGTGCGCGTTTTTGGAGGTGAGTGTAGATTTTTGCTAATTATTTAATTACTATGAAAGCTATTTGAATTTCAGTTTATTTTATGGATTGCTATAAATATATTTCAAATAATGTTGTAATTGAACAATTTGAGTTTAGGTAAATTAATTTGAAATAGATAGTGACCATCATTGGATCCGCTAAAGTTACGTTTCTCCAATAATGGATACTTATCGATAACTATGATTTTTAACTGTACATTATAACAAAAAGCGAGTCTATTAGTCCGAGCGCGGCTGACTGTATACGGGGCAAAAGCTATAAGATTGAGCGAGACAGGAAACATTATATTCTCTATCTCGCTCTATCTTATCGAGATCTATCCGTCTGTTTCTAATTAGAACACTTTGAAAGAGACGGAATGAGATGAAGGTACATATGTCTTTCTCCCTTTAACGCCTAGTTGCGTCCTGTATGATGGGCCATCGTATGCCGCGGCTATAATGTCCACCCAACTAATTTTTTTAAGTATTTAAACGCGGTTTGATTCATTATGCCGCTTCCAACTAAAATAATATAAGAAATATTAAAAACAATCAAAACATCAGTCTTTAAAATATTATACTTACATTAAAATTAATAAAAATGTTAATGAGATTTTAATTTGAACGCATTTCACATAATATTTGCTACCTATACTGTTTCTGATTCAAGTTGTGCCTGAAATTTGTTTATAAATAATTCAGTACCTTGTAGGAAAATAAGTTTCTGTCAAAAATTATATTTTTGGTACAAGCTTAGTATATTGGGACCTTTGTTATTCCTTATTTATATTAACGACTTACCTTAGATTACTAGACATCCAATGGTAATAGCACAGTTATATTTAGTGACGACATTAACTATGAATTGGAAATAAATAATACTTTAGAAACAATAATAGGATGGCTAAACATGAATAATCTAAAAATAAATCTAGCTAAAACATCATGCACTTTGAACAGCGCCGCAATAATATTAGGGACCTAGATATAAAGTATAATGATAATCCAATTATAGAAACCACGGAAACGAAATTCTTAGGACTGATCTTAGACAGCTGTATGTCATGCAAAATGCACGTGGAAGGTGTATGCTCCAAATTAAACAGCTATTCATACTGCTATACATGTTGCAAAAAATAGTCGACCAAATAACTGTATTAGCTGCATATCATGCATATGTCTCGTCTTCCTTAAGGTGGTTCGATTGCCATACAAAGCGTTATTTGACATTCGCAGGCTAACGGCGTGATATTCTAAGAAATTTATGTAACAGACTTTCATCAATTGGCTTCCCATTTGCGCCAAATTCCGCATTTTCTAGAATAAACCTGTATTAAACTAGATTAATTTGAGAAAAATAGTTTTCCCAAAATATCACGTCCCAAACCAATTTCTCAAATTAATCTAGTTTATACAAGTTTATTCTAGGAAAGGGGGAATTTGGCGCAAATGGGAAGCCAATTTATGAAAGTTTGTTACATAAGTCTCTTAAAATATCACGCCGTTAGCCTGCGAATGTCAAATAACGTTTTGTATGGCAATCGAACCACCTTAAGATATGGTATTATCTTTTCGGGCAACTCAACTAACTGGCTGCAGGTGTTTCGAGCACAGAAAAAATGTTTAAGAGCGATATGCGGACTGAGGCCCACAGATACATGTAAACCTTTTTTTAAAAGCCTCAAAATCTTGACTTTTCCGTGTTTATATTTATTAGAAATGTCTCTATTTGTAAGACACAATTTAAATCAATATCAAGGTTTCAACAGCGAACGGCAACGGAACAAACTACATTTTAAGACAGCTCTTTAATCCAAAAGCATTTACGGAATGAGCCCCAGAATTTATAATAAGTTACCCGATTCCATTAAAGAGAGCTAAAATAACATGAAATTGAAGGAGTTAAAACGTTTATTGTAAGAAAAGGCTTAGTACTCAATTAACGAGTTCTTTAGTGATACATGACATAATTAAGATTTGTATTTTTTTTTTATTTCGACATGCCTGCACTTTAACTTAAATTTTATTGACTTATTTTAATAAAATCTAATGTATATTTTAATAATAAATTCAATACTGTGGAATAATTTGGTAATTGTAATTTAATTGTAATAATATTTATTGTAAAAATTTAATTTCAAGTTTGATATGTATTTAGAATATTTATAGATATTGCAATGCTCGACAGAGCTCATGTTAGAACTACACCTAGCCTTAAGACCTATTTTGTTACAACATGAACGCAATAAAAATCTAAAATCTGAAGCTTTTATTGCCGCCTGTACTTTTCTGCATACCATCATCAACTACTCATTGAGAAGATTCTAACGAGCCCAAACTCGATGGGGTTGTGTCGTTTTATTGCGGAGTTCCTATGGCCACCTTCCAGCTGCAGCATCAGATCAGCTCCATGTCATCATAATATTGCATTGTCATGCGATATACATATGCATGCAAAATTTCAGCTCAATCGGAAACCGGGAAGTGGGTCAAATTTAACTTGCAAGAGGGGAGGGGGGGGGGGGGTCTATCCATTACTGGGTCTCGAGAAGTATCCATTACTGGAGATTGGGTGACTTATTCCAATTATTCTCTTAATCTATGTCGCTTCAATTAGCAAAAAGCAAATATTTCATTTCTTACGGATATATTTTATAGTTTTTACTCATAATTATTGTTTCAAGTAGGTACAAACATTATTATTATTATATATTGTTGATGAAAATACACGACCTCCTTAAAGTATCCATTACTGGCGCCACGCCATCACGTTATTCGAATTTAGTGCAATTTAATTTATTTATGTGAGCGTAAGCGTGTGCTATACTTGAAAGGTTTAGGTAGGTATTTAACTAAATGTAAACAAACAAAACCACGTGACTTGGTCATTAAACCAATCATAGCAACCTTTTGTATCTATGGTATTATCTTATTGGCTGAATGACCAAGTCACGTGATTTTGTTTGTTTACATTTAGTTTACCTAAACCTTTCAAGTATAAACTTATTTGACTTGGTTGAAAACCGGCTTCACTAGGTTGTTCGTCATGCTCCGTCTATGTTTTTTTCTTGGTTTGAGTATATAACGTAGTAACGTAGTTGCTTAATCCTTATCAATAATAATATTTAGGAATCGAAGGACGCTATGTCACTGCATTGTATAGCGCTGCTAGCCAAAAGGGAGAGCTTGATGAAGTGGATAAACATTTGAGGACTTTCGAGAAGGAGCTCTCCAATCCAAAGATGATAGACTTTTTAGAAACCAGTGTGGTGACACGCATACAAAAAGGAAAAATTTTCCAAGAGGCAGCTAAACAAGTCGGTAGGTGGTATTGCTATACTTTTCTATTAGGCACCTTTTCTTATTTGCTGATTTTATTCCGTTCCTAATAAAAAATAAAACTCATGCATTGGCAAAGCCGATTTTGCTACTATTACCGTAACCAAAATCCCAAACAAACCCAACCCGATGTCTCCAACTGATTTTATTAGTGTCCGGACTTTTAATTCGATTACTTAATTCGTACTAGGCACCTTTTGCAATACGTCGCATTCATTATTCATTATAAACGTCTGTAAAAGATACTAAAGAAGATTTTTATAATGATATATCAACGCATATAACTACACTACCATTCACAACTAAATAGTGGCGGATTAAACCAAATCATTTTAAATATGAAAACGACTATCTTATATTATAGTTATACACGCATTTAAGAATTAATAAATAACATTTTTAGGTATGCCCGAGACTGCGGCCAACTTCCTAGGTTTAGTCGCCGAAAACGGGCGTCTCAAAAAACTTAAACGCATGATAAGCATGTTTTTGGCGGTCATGATTGCGCATCACAATAGGGCTCTCTGTGAAGTTATTACGGCTGAGCCCCTCGACGATAGCTCTCGCCAGTCCCTCATGGAGGCCCTTCAGAAGTTCGTCAAGGGAGACAAGAAGATAGAGCTCACGGAGAAAGTCGACCCTTCCATTATCGGAGGGATGGTAGTGGGTGTTGAGGATAAACACATTGATATGAGCATTGCTAGGAAAATTCAGATGTATACTGACATACTGAAACAATCTGTTTAAGGGTATTTTCATCGTCATGCCAGTAGAAGAATTTTTATTTTTTCAGTAAAATGAAGACTTCTTTAAATAGTAATGCATTTCTCCGCATTTATTCCATGAAATTGTTGGTCTGGCTGTTAATTGTAACTGTGTTGAATGGTCCTTAAAAATATTCCAATAAAAGTTTCTATTATTTTCAGAATTCTAATAATTTATTTAAATAATTATAAAACAACTTTAAAAATAAACGCCCCTGTATGGCCAGTTGTACCACATAAAAGTACTGAGCAAATGTTCAGACATTGCACTTATTTCTAAAGATGTGATACAGCGCCATATCTGGGAGTAATATGCCTGTATCCCGTCGGTGTAATAAGATTCGCATGGTAGCCATGGTTCCGATCCTTTGGGGGACTCTTACAGGCTGAACCCTCTAGAAGCCGAGAGGTGCTTTGGGCGTGAATTCTAAAGTTTACTCTGTTGGAACTGAGGGTTCCTGTCATAACTCTTTGGAAGCTGGAAGTCAAGATCCAGAGTTCTTGTTCGCCTTTCAGATTGTTAACCATTTTCATGCCACTGGCGAACTGTAGTGTCTCCCTGTCCAAAGCGATTTGGTAGAAGTTGCGGGGAGAGAATTCGCTAGCGGAGTTCCAGCACCATATACTAGGAGGGTCCATAAGGCCGAAAAACAGAATGCCATCTCGGTCCATGGCCTCGGCTGCCGACTGCGATGTGCGCTCTTCCGGGAAAACCTGAAATGTATCTACCAATTAGTTTCGCATTCATAAAAGATTAGACATCGGCATTATGTCGAATTAAAGAAACAATTAGGAGTAGATATGCTAATTTGTGTGCATTGACTCAATGTCTAAAAGTAGTTAGTCCTATAATTAATTAATGAGGTGTGAGTAATTTATGTTTCTTTTTTACTTCTGCTCCAAACTTTGTATTTGGTTTCTGGGTATCGTTAGTCCGTTTAATAATACTTATAATTTTTTTTTTAGTACTCCTTCTGGCAATTCCGTAATTTATAGGTTCTTCTTTCACCAGTAACACGATAGCGTATTGCCAACCTCAACAAGTACTGGCATATATCCCACAAAAATAATAATGCTGTATATCGGTGACAAGCGATATCTTTCTAGAGCTGCTAGTTGTAAGATGATCATGTTAGCTGCACGTTAAGAGTTACTAATACTAACGTTGATTGAGCGCGAGTCGGCGTTGGAGTCTTCAATGAAAGAGTCATTACGGAGGATGCCGGTGCGCACTACGTTTTCGGTGGTGGAGGCGAGAGAATGGAAGTAGAGGTAGCGGTCGCGCCCGTGCCGCCACGGCGATAGTGCCATGCCCAGCACGCCGTCCATCAGGTCGAAGCTTTCACCTGGAAACAATTTACTTTTATAAGCCCGAGCTATTTGAATATCTAGATCGTTTGGCTTCAAATCTATTTATTACTTTTCTAACATTTGTGCCGTGTCAGATTTTTTTTCGTCAATGGTGGTCCTCTTTTAGATTGACATGTTCGATGCCAGTCCGGGCCTACGCCAATTTTCTGCTTAGGTAGCTGAGCGGACCCTGAGGGCTGAGCTCCTTTAGGGTAAATTATTACTCACATATCCAAATATTAATCTGGCAGCGCCTCTTTATAGTAACAATCTATCGTTGTCATGATAACTTGCCGTCGTCACCTAAAGCGTAACAACCTGCAGGATACCGTCGAGATAACGCTAAAATGAGGTGAGCAGGAATCAACTCACTCAAAAATGGGGAAAAACATAAGCCGAATGTTTTTTGCGTTTATCCAGAGTAACTAGAGAACATTACCATCGATGGTGAAGGTTCCTCGCGAAGGGAAGGGGAAGAAGAGTTTGTGCGTGACGCGCCAGGAGCGGTCCCGCGCCACGTCCACCACCAGTACGCCGAACCCAGTCACGTCTGCCACGTACACGAACGTGTCCGGGCCACAGGCCTCGGAACTGGACTTGCGGACGTCAACCACCTGGAAAGAAAATATGGTTATTAATGAATTAAATGGTTTATACAAATCGAATCAACGCGGAAGGATGTCATTAGGAACAATTCGGATGACATTAAAAATAAAAATAGTGTACAAGTAGGCTCGATGAAATCGATCTTCCCAATTTGCTACATATCAGAAATATCAACTTACGGGTGTAATAAAGAGTGACGACTGGACGTAGTTGGAGGCGTTGACGCGGTGTCGGTAAACCAAGTTGTCGGTGCTCAGGTCGAAAGCCAGCAGTTGCGGCGAGCAGACCTGGTCGTCCCCGATCTTGCCCGTGTCCATCACCCACAGCCGGTTGCATACGTCGATCTGCAATAACCAATAAAATAATTTGAGGTACCAAAGTACCTAAACGTTCAAAGTACCTAGTAACCATTCAAAAGCCAATAACACCTAGGTACTTAAAGGTGCGGTATGTTGTCGTGTTTACGATACCACACGATTACACGCCTTAGATTATGGTTATGACCTACGCTGTCAAAGTTTGATGGCTCTCTTATCTCTATTGATGGGCTAAATTGTGCCGCAATTGACAAAAGGTACGGTAGGTAAGGTATTAGGTAGGTAGGTATGTACTTAAAAAACAAAGTTTAAACCGACTTCACTTCAGGACTTCGCCAAGTCATCTAGGTACATGAAAATTTCCACATTTCCTTTCCAATTCACCCCATCAACTGCTTTTAGTTTATTTTTACAGAAAAACCCCAAGTCGCTATCTGTGGACTAATAATATTTGAGGAGTTCTGTCGATTCCTCAAGGATCTCAGAATTAACACTTCATTAGTTGCTACTTCAACGGAATCATGTCAGAATCTTTGACGTACTTTACATCTTTGAGGAGCTCCATAAGTCATCTGTGGTCTTCATCATCAGTTCCACTTCACCAGAATTGCGATTTCCGAGGGTAAAATACACGAGTTATAATGGAGATACCGAAATTACTACAGGCGTGCCTATAAAATTTGAGGGTTGCCCTCAATTTCTCTAGGATCCTATCATCAGATCCTGACTTCGTGACAATGGCACCACATTAGGAGTATACACTTTCGATTAAAAAAAAAATTTTGGAAATCGGTTCACAATAGACCACAATAGGCCATAATTGGCGAACATACATAAACATATATATGCAAACATATATATATAACGTCCTCGTTTTTTGAAGTCGGTTAAAAAATCGTGCTTTGCAATGAAAACGATGTCGACAAATAAATATAAGTATTTTCTTTTTATGGTGTAGGTATTCCAATAATCTGTGTTTTTCCCTTTAACATGACTGATTAAAACAACAACTTTCAGTAATGCAATGCTTTCAGTAAAACGTGCGAGATTAAATTGTGAAAGCTTTGCTATCACTCAAAGATCCCTTTTGATGTTGACGCAATAAAGGGGAATTACAAAGCGTAAAAATATTTGGACGTTTGTAAAGCAGCTGGCGCGGCGTCAGGAACGAATTTAATTCGTTACACATCATCCATGTCTAGTTATCCACGCTATGCAATGTCGCAACTGTGCGCAATGTTTTCCAAACTAACCTTAATGGTTCAAATTATTCTACCTTAAAAGGAAGCTCACGTGGTTCCGTTTATTCTTAGTATTGACTTAAGTAATTGAACAACAAACTGTGATTAGGTATGTATTATTCAGAACAGCAAAGGACGCTTAATGATAATGTGTAGGTACCTACATTATTATCTTTTTATGCTATTGATTCCCCTGTGTGGTGTCGGGTTAGAATAGCACCACCCCCTGTCTTCCCGTGGGTGTCGTAAGAGTCGACTAAGGGAACAGGGTTGAAGTGTGTTGTGGGCGATGAGCTAGCAACCTATCACTGCAACATCACATTTTGTCGATCTTTTATACCCACATTTATGCTAAAAGTGGCACTGGAACACAAGTTTCATGTGCTCTGCCTACCCCTTTTAGGGATAAAGGCGTGATGGTATGTATGTATGTATGTATGATCGAACTAATAGATTTCAAAAATATGTGCCAATCGCAAATACCGCGGTACTTATAGTTAAAAATAATGATCGCCCATACTTGATATTAATAAGTTGGCCGTTTTGCATCAAAGTAATCTATTCAAAAAGCAACTTTACTGTCCAAGGTTCATATTCTCATGACAGTTTTATAAAAAGTCAACCACATTAAATAATCTCAACCATATACATGCCTTATTGTTCTGGTTAGCGTTTCTTTATACGGCTCCTTTGAAGGAGATATTATCTGGCCAAGGTAGGTGTATTCATCTACGTAATCTAAACTATCATTGTTGATTCCTATGGGTAGGTACTCTTGAACGGTTTGTCATCAATTTAGTTTTCGATAGAACTTCATCTCCAGTCTCACTGTTTTGCTTTCGTCCGAGAGTTGTTTTAACATGGTTTCTAGTTGATCCGGGTTATTCCCTATTATTGGCTATATATGGCTTAATAATATCCCGTTTATCCTTATTCCAAAAGTAGACCACTCTAGCCTCCTGGATCCTGACATTCAGGAATGTCAGGACATGAAAGATGTCATAAAAGCCGAGAGTCCTTTATAAAGTACTTTGGCCTTGAGTCCGCTGCTGGATTTAAGGTCTAAAATTATTGTTACCGTTTTGGCCACTAAATCCACATTTTTAGCGGTAAATATTATACATACATATAAATATAGTACATACTTTGTAAAGTACACTCGGTTTTTCGGATGCGTTTATTTGCGTAGTGTCAGGACTTAAAGTGAGCTTCCAATTCGTCCTTTGTAAATGATGCGGGGATCCAGGAGGCTAGGTTTCGGAAAACGAGCACAAGTGTTGCCGAAAAAAAAATACAGATACTAAATTTATTTATTTACCTAGTGAGTTACAAACAGGAAGAATTACAAAGAGCTTAGCTTAAGATTTTTTTACATTAGAGTTGCTATAGTCCTCACACTAGGTCGAGCCTCTGTGTCCTGTGTGTGTATTTCCAGAAGAATTTAACACAAACGTGATGCGCAAAAATACAGATCTCGTTCTGAGAGGTATGAAATTAAAACATAGGTAGGTAGTTACATTAGTACAGTGGCGGTATGAAAAGGTTCACTATTCAAATCGAAACATTTACGCGTTGCAAGCACATGTTACCTTTTTAAACTGTGTTTCAGACGAGAGTGTTGTATTGAAAATTATGTTCAACTGTTTGACAACGAAGTTCAAATTTACTTAGACGAATTTTCCTTGACTATTAATAGTTGGACGAAAACCTTTTTATTATTTTGATGTTGCCATTACGCTGTGTCAAGTTTGATAAATCTAATGATTCAATCCTCTTCGCTTAAAATTGTTAAAACTATACAACGTGTCCCAAAACTCAACGATAAGCCGGCAACAGAGGATGGAGCTGCTTATGATTAGTCGAGAAAAAATAAGGAAAAAAATATATCTAAATATATAAAATAAAATATATCTACCACGTGTCCCAAAACTCAACGATAAGCCGGCACCAGAGGATGGAGCTACTTATTTAGATATATTTTTTTCCTTATTTTTTCTCGACTAATCATAAGCAGCTCCATCCTCTGGTGCCGGCTTATCGTTGAGTTTTGGGACACGTTGTAAATGTGAGTAACAAACAGGTCCTGTCAAGGACATTCATTGCTCTTGTATACGTTTTTTTCTTTTTTTAACTCGTTTTCCAAAATTCAAAGAGGTCAATTCTCATAGTGGACGTATCTGTAGGCCATGTAGTGAAATGACATTCATAATGACGATGACGGAATGTGTCTGACACTCGGTCGATAGAGCAGGTAGGTACTGATACTGATAACTTATACTGAGCAAGCAAAAACAGATCTTAAGGTGGTCAATCCTTTCATTCCGCGACTGTACAATACAATAAGCTTATATTAGGGAAACTAGTGAAATACTGTACTTACTTAATTTAAAAATGTAGAGGGATGCTCTGTGTGTGTGCGAGTGTAGGCCTGTGTGTGAGTGAATGTTTGTGTGTGTCCATGAGTGTGTTATTTATTGTAAGGGTTTCAGCATGTCTTCAGTGACTTTATAAGAAAGAGAGATCAGCTATTTTCGAAGGATATCTTTGTGAGACAAATTTTGAATATTGGTTAGCTTCGATATTTTATTATAAATAAATGGGACCCACCCAAAAAAACAATATGCTCCCATCTCTCCCATTCTGTCAATGAAGACTCTGATCAATCTCACGCACGGCAAAAATGCATACACTGTATCAAAATCTCACACAGAGGCTGCTCAGTCAGATTTCAGTAATTTTGTTGCAGTTCATCGCTTCCGTGAGAACGATTAACTTGAGATGCGAGTAGATAAGCTCTGGCAACACCCAGCCTACCGTCGAAGGATTGCAGAAACGGAATATACGAATTCATGTATTACTCAATACTCACGGCTACTCTAAAGACCGAGGTCATGCCATCACAGTTCAGCCCCTGGTTGTCGTGCCAGGTGTAGTCGGGGTAGGGGTAGATGCGCGCGTTCTCGTCCACCGTGCCCAGCGTCATCGGCCGCCCCTCGTCAAACCGAGGGATTGACACGAAAATGCGCGATTGCAAATTGCCTGTTAACAAATTACCAATGTTAGATGACAAAAGTTTGGTGTCAGCAAAATTAACACATTCCGAAGTCGTCAAAAGCAAAATAGGGTACAACTACGTAGATCGTCACAATTATTATGCGTACCGTAAACTCAGGTGCCTAACTGTTGTCCAAATCGCACACTGATTCTTGTGTTGTACAATAAAGTGCTTACTTACATATACACAACAAGAAGCGGCATGTAAGCCGAGCCCGCCATCGATAGTCCAGGCAATGAACTGACAGCTTGTATGGAAAATATGTCAAATTTGGAAATAATTTATAATAGCAGATTTTTTTAATGTAATGGATATATTATCAACTAGCTGTTGCCCGCGACTTCGTCCGCGTAGAACTTTTTATCGTCTTAGAAAATGATTTCTCTCAATACAAAATTTGAACCCTCTTTTAGGGGATAATTTAAAAAAAAGTTGATGTTCATTTTCTAGTTTGTGAACAAACAGTCTAAAACCAAAGTTAAAAATCTCATACTTTAAAAATGCCTTGAAATACTCAAACTTTGAACCAATTTTAACACTCTTAGGGGATGAATTTGGAAAAACTCTGAAATCAATTTTGTAGTATTTTAACGTACAGAATAAGACCGAAGTTAAAAATCTCTTACTCACACTTTAAAATTTTATTGCTCGCCATTTAAAATTTGAACCCCCTTTTAAACCCCCTTAGAGGTTGAATTTTTCTAATCGCTGAAAGAACTTTTTTCGTAAACTTTTAAGTCTCTAGCTCAAAAAAAGTGTTGCCCATACAAAGCTTTCTTAACCCCCTTAGGGGTGGAATTTTCTAAAACTCTGAAAGTACTTTATTATTAATTTTAATAAGTAACATTTCGAATAGTTTTAAGTCTAGTAAAAATAAAAGTTTTTCCCACACAACACTGGCTACCCTTCTTAAGGATCTTAAGGATCCCCTTAGGGATGGAGTTTTCTAAAACGCTGAAAGTTCTTTTTTAGTATTCTAATAAGTAATCTTTTTGCAAAGTTTTAAGTCTAACTCAAAAAAAGTGTTGCCCATGCAAAGCTTGCTCTCCTTTTTAACCCTATTAGGGGTGGAATTTTCTAAAACGATTTGTGTTCTTTTTTTGTATTTTAATAAGTAATCTTTCTACAAAGTTTCAAGTCTCTAACTCAAAAACATAAACTTTCCCTGATAAAAACTTTGCACCCCTTTTTATCCCCCTTAGGGATAGATTTTTTCAAAACGCTGAAAATCTTTTTTCTGTATTTTTAATGGTAATCTTTCTACAAAGTTTTAAGTGTCTAGCTCAGAAAAAGTGTTCCCCATACAAACCTTGCACCCTTTTTTAACCCCCTTAGGGAATGATTTTTGTAAAACGCCGAATGTAGTATTTTTCATGTTCTAATAAGTAATTTTTCGACAAAATTTTAAGTCTCTATTAAAAAAAAATATGTTTTTCCCATACAAACTTTGCACCCTATTTTACCCCCTTAGGGGTGAAATTTTGCAAAACGCTGAAAGTACTTTCTTTGTATTTAAATAATCTTTCTACAAAGTTTTAGGACTCTAGCTAAAAAAAATAGTTTCCCACATACAAACTTTGCACCCCTATTTTAGCCCCCTATTTTTAGGGGTAGAATTTTCTAAAACGCTGAAAGTACTTAATTTGTATTCTGATGACTAATCTTTCTACAAAGTTTTAAGTCTCTATTTAAAAAAAATATTGTTTCCCCCATACAAAATTTGCACCCCTATTTTACCCCCTTAGGGGTAGATTTTTTTAAAACACTGAATCTAGGTACTTTATTTGTATTCTAATGAATAATTTCTCTACAAAGTTTTAAGTCTCTATTTAAAAAAAAAGTAGTTTTTCCCATACAAACTTTGCACTCTATTTTACCCCTTTAGGGGTAAAATTTTCTAAAACCCTGAAAGTTCTTTATTTGTATTCTAATGACTGATCTTTCTACAAAGTTTTAAAACTCTATTTAAAAAAAAAATGTTTCCCCCATACAAACCTTGCACCCCTATTTTACCCCCGTAGGGGTGGAATTTTCCAAAACGCTGAAAGTGTTTCATTTGTATTCTAATAACTAATTTTTCTACAAAGTTTAAGTTTATAGCTCAAAAAAAAAAGGTTCTCCCATACAAACATTGCACCCCTATTTTACCCCCTTAGGGGTAGAATTTTCAAAAATCCCTTTTTATCCCTAGCCCACGTTATAAAAGCAACATACTGTGCAAAAATCAACTCTCTAAGATTAGTAGTTTCGGCTGTGCGTTGATGAGTGAGTGAGTGAGTGAATAAGTCAGTCAGGACATAGGCATTTATTATGTATAAATAGATAGAAGATAATGAAACTCCCATTCAAATATCTCAAAAAATTATGAAGCTACATCCGTTTTAATCTCGCTTGTTAGAGTGAGAAAACAATGAGGGACTGTGACGTCAATATACTCGAGCGTCATAGTAAAAAACAATCGTTTCATATGAAGATGCGTTTTGCGGAAAAGTGACAGAACATACCCCCTCTTAAAACTTTGGACTCTTATAACTTAATCATTACCTATATAACCTCTTGCTTTGTTTTTTTCTTCATTTGACTATATTTATTTTAAATTCTTTTTCGAGAAAATACATTATGATTATTTACTATATTTTCGATTCCTGAGCTATAACCACGAACTTCGGAATTCGAAAATATTCGGGTATCTCTATCTCTATCGCACTAACCATACTCGAGTGACAGGGATGCAAATATATGAACATTGAGTATCGGTTTTCGTGGTAGCGCCGCAGGGGACCGATTTATGACTTACGAGCGCTCGAAATCAAAAGCGAGCGGTAGAAAATAATCGCATGCGAAAATTTGTCACGATTATTTTCGCATGAACCCAATAATAGGTATTTTTGAAATTCATCACTCGAAAGCTAGTGGTTTGGCTATTTATACTTTTGCGCTTCGTTGTACGCAGAAATTCGATAAGTACTGGTTATTTAAAATTGTATTCTACACATGGAATAAAAATAAAACATCATTAGAAGGTCTATTTTAGGCTATAATATTAATGTTTAAGTGTTTTTTTTGTGTTTTATGCGTTACATAACAGAAAAAACTAAGAACGTAGTAAATAATACCTAGTAAACGAAACGTTTCGTTTCCCGCCTGTTATAAAAGTAAAGCCGCGTCCGCTGCGCCATGTTTTCGTGGTTTTTAAACGTCAAACATGTTTTGCCAATCAAAATAATACCCTATTTGTTTGCCGAAACTGACGGAAACATGTTAGTTGTTTAAAAACATGGAAAACATTGGTGCAGCGGACCCGGCTTAATACAAATTACAAATGATACAATTTGTCACAACAACTTTCTTTAGTTAGAATGAGACAGCAATTCATACTTTTCATTCTAAGTATATCGAGTTGTTGTGGATCATTGCCAGGCCTTTACATATTACTATAATCTCTGCCTCTTTTTAACCTGTGCAAAGAGAGAGAGAGAGAGAGAGAGAGAGACAGACAAGTTAAATTATTTAATTTTAAAACAAACCCGCCAAAAGACTAAGTTCACAAAATTCGGTAGAAAAATAATATAAAATATATTAATCTTTATTTATCTCTTTCTAAGTTCATTGTCAGTCCAAAATTAAATACAGGTGAAGTGTCCAAATTGTCGGCACTTATTTTCTACCGATAGAATTGAATACGAGTGGTCAATACCACTCGTTTTTGAATTTTCTATCGCTCGGATTTCAAAAATAGTATTTCATCGTTTCTGACAGTTTTCGAGTGAAAGAGTCGAGCGCTCGAAAGTCAAAAATCGGTCCCCAGGTACTTTGGCTGAATGCGCCGAGCGCGTGCCATTGTCATTCAAAAAAAACAAATTCGTGTTAATTATATTGTTCAAATTTGTTGATTTCATTTATTGAAATTACGACATAAAACGACATTTGCGCATATAAGTTCTCATATCAGAATCGAATATTTTTTTATGGTTTATATTTTAGCATTTGTCTCGTAAAGGTCTATCGTAGACGGGATTTAAATTATTAATAAGTGAAAGGCAAAGCAATTCCGCCATTTTGACGAAAATTTGACGTTTCTTATAGCTGACAGTTGGAGCAGCGTTTGATTTCAATAAAAATAAATGAAAAATTAAATGAAGTCGTATATTTCGGAAAATTAATTAACTGTCGCAGTCGGATAAAAACTATCCTAAGTTGCAGCTAGAATAATAATGTACCTATATAAAATGTTTCATATTATTCCGTTCATGGGATGCTGAGAACATTCGTACCGCGCAAAGCTTAGTTTCAAACTGGCTGATTCTTTTTTTAATTTAGAGATTTATTATAAGTGGAGATTAAATAGTTACTTAGTGACAAAATCCAACAAAATTTCAGACATCAAAAAAATGATAACTTAACTAACTTCTGAAAAGTCAGAAAAAATATTAATAAATGGTTTTATCTTTATTTTGGTTCATTTACATTTGCTCTATAATATTCAAGATAAATAATTAAAAAAAAACAATTCATTCTTTTTTTAAATCTATATAAATACTTCCGGATGGAAAGTTTGTTGGATTCTTGAATAAAGCATCTTAGATCAATGTTTTAAAATGATATAAAGAAAAAAAACGCTATTATAAATTAATGTTTTTCAAAACCGTATTTTGCCTGGAGTACGACGTGCGATTGTTGACGCCCACTGGCAGTTTCTTGTCCCTTTCATTTTCATACAAAAGTGCAACAGAAAGAACGCTTTGCTAACTCTGTTAAATAGACTAGGTAGGTACATATACAACCCTGGTAACTTGTTATGGTTACTGATACAAATATTCTTTTGAGACATTGCTGATGTGATTTATCTATAAGCGCAGCTTGCTTACCTACTTCCTTAAAATCCTTAAGTGTCTATATTAATATATGAAAAAACACATGTTTCAAATTAAATAAGGTTCTATCAAAAAAATAATTTTTGGTACAAGCTTTTATTGCTGACTGTACTTTTCTGTATACCATCATATCACCAACGACTCATTGAGACGATCCTAACGAGCCCGAGCGACTCAAAGGGGTTTCGTCGGTCAAATACTGAATTCCCATGGCCACCTTCTGTCTCCATCATCAGATCAGCTCATCATCATCATCATATCAGCCGAAAGACGTCCACTGCTGAACATAGGCCTCCCCCAAAGAGTGCAACAATGACCGGTCCTGCACCACCCGCATCCAGCGGACTCCCGCGACCTTTACCAGGTCATCAGTCCACCTTGTTGCCTACCAACGCCGCGCCTTCCGGTACCTAGTCGCAGATCAGCTCGATGGTACCATAATATTTAATTGTCATCCAAACTATACTAATACCCAAAAATTCAGATCAATCGGACGACGGCAAGTGACTGAAAAATGGATTGTAAATTTTGACGGACAACTTACATACTTATACAGGATGCTCCCGGGAATTTCCGTTAACTTTGGAATAGTGCAGAGTACATCCACAGAAAGAAATTAGCACAATTATTTTTTTTCGATTTTGTTACTAAATAATTTGATGTCGCATTCATATTGTCTTATTGTACAAGGGCCTTGAAACACATAAAATAAAAAATATGTATGTAAAAAAATATGTAATATCGACCGAGCTCACTTTGTAAACCTTCTTGTAGTGTATAGGACCCTTACAAAATTTAAAGGCTCTTAACTGTGACGTCATATGTCACAAAGAGCCATTTATTTACACTGGTTAAGGTGGTTCGATTGCCATACAAAGCGTTATTTGACATTCGCAGGCTAACGGCGTGATATTTTAAGAAACTTATGTAACAAACTTTCATCAATTGGCTTCCCATTTGCGCCAAATTCCCCCTTTCCTAGAATAAACTTGTATAAACTAGATTAATTTGAGAAAAATAGTTTTCCCAAAATATCACGTGACAAACCAATTTCTCAAATTAATCTAGTTTATACAAGTTTATTCTAGGAAAGGGGGAATTTGGCGCAAATGGGAAGCCAATTTATGAAAGTTTGTTACATAAGTTTCTTAAAATATGACGCCGTTAGCCTACGAATGTCAAATAACGTTTTGTATGGCAATCGAACCACCTTAAATCTGCAAAACTGATTAAATTAAACATTGAATATCTTGATAACAGTAGGAGTTAAGATACTACTGTCTTGGAGAAATTAACTCTATTTGATCTAAACTAATACCCCCTTGCAATTAACGGAAATTCCCGGGAACACGTTGTATACTACATACGAACAGGTCAAGTTCATATAAAGCTTGTCAAAAGGCATCTCAAACTGTTGGTCCATAATTGAGGTTTACAAATACAATCATATTTAAGTAACCTGAGTACCTAATGGTACTTGTACTGCCCAAGGTATAGGTGCTAAAATCAGGCCCACTTAGGAAATACGATAGTCCGAAAAGTCCGGTTTCACTTATCCCAGAATATTTTATTAACAACTATGTTTCAAATTTTTTCCAGATTTTCTTACACTACTTTGATATAATACCTTTTTCTTGTTGTTATTCTGTCCCGGTAAGCCAAGAGACAACAGTGAGTGTGTTTCTTAGAAAAAATACTATAAACTGGACTCCTATCATGCTAAGGAGATGCCCCACCATGGAATGGGTTTACCAATATAACAAAAACACTTATTATGCGTGCTTATTGGATTTAAATCCCATAAAATGATAGTTTTAAAGAGTGACCCAGGAGCCGTAACCATGGTAAGAGCAACAAAGAATAGTTGATTGACCCATCTAGTCCAAAAATTAAATAAAACTTAACGAGTAAGATACTCATACGAGTTAATCGGGACCATAGTTGGATGACTTGAAGTTGGGAGGTTTACGGCATGTAAATAAGTATTAACACACCTAATTATATAAGTACCTAGGTGTGAAATTTACATAGTTGTTTCAAAGTAATTTTAATTAAATATTGACCGAGCAATCCACCACTATTACATCCGTGATATTATTGACGTGACATGGGCGCACATTGGAAAATATCGCGTTCTTTGAAACGCCGCCGTTCTGACGAAATTAGGAAACAATACAAATAGACTTTAGGGATATGATTTCTGACTTTATAATTGTTTAAATCTGGCTTAACCGAAATATGATTGCTTAAAATTTCATCAATAGAAAAAAAAACAAAATTGTTTGAGTAGACTAAGGTAAAAAAGTAGGTAATAAGATTTTCCTTTTTAGGGTTCCGTAGCCAAATGGCAAACAACGGAACCCTTATAGATTCGTCATGTCTGTCTGTCCGTCCGTATGTCACAGCCACTTTTTTCCGAAACTATAAGAGCTATACTGTTGAAACTTGGTAAGTAGATGTATTATGTGAACCGCATCAAGATTTTCACACAAAAATAGAAAAAAAAACAATAAATTTTGGGGTTCCCCATACTAAGAACTGAAATATATTTTTTTTTTTATCAAACCCATACGTGTGGGGTATCTATGGATAGGTCTTAAAAAATGATATTGAGGTTTCTTACATCATTTTCTTCTAAACTGAATAGTTTGCGCGAGAGACTCTTCCAAAATGGTAAAATGTGTCCCCCCCCCCCCCCTGTAACTTCTAAAATAGGATACTGATAAAACAAAAAAAAATACATGATGTACATTACCATGCAAACTTTCAACGAAAATTGGTTTGAACGAGATCTAGTAAGTAGTTTTTTTTTATACGTCATAAATCGTAAAAAGCAATTTATTTAACGGAAACCTTCATGTGCGACTCCGACTCGCACTTGGCCACTTTTTTACCTTAGCCGAATTAAACAATACATTATATATTACTTAATCGACTCGAACAAGTGAATGATGGTAAGTAATGATGTTATTTTACCTCACTTAAGGTAATTTGAAGAAAACTTCATTAAGTTAGGTATTTATCGAAATTTGTCCAGAAAAGCGGTTCCCGAAGAGTGTCGTGCGCAGAAGATAGAAGAGTGTCTCTTTAACGGGGGCGTGGTTTACCTACTCGCATCGAGGCATCCCCTAAAGGCCTCCACGCGACCGGTGTGTGGAGGCCTTTAAGCCCTGGGGAATATTCACTAAATATCGTGCTTACGAGAGTTACGAGTAGGTATGTACGAGTATGTATA
The DNA here is from genome assembly GCA_963854355.1 of Epinotia brunnichana. Taxonomy (NCBI): domain Eukaryota; kingdom Metazoa; phylum Arthropoda; class Insecta; order Lepidoptera; family Tortricidae; genus Epinotia; species Epinotia brunnichana. Next base: position 19,276,732 of record OY977942.1, on the reverse strand, counting down.
TCAGTATTTATTTATGTATGTTCTAGTAAAAACGACAAACAATAAATGTAATAGAAAGCGTAGCTCCCATATAACATACCTTCCAATTCAATTAACCAAGTCCAATAAATGAACAAGAAGAAAAATAATGAGTTTACATTATTGTGTACCTACATTAATCAGGACAATAATGATGATGAAAATTCTCCACAAATACTACTCGCAATAGCTGTGTAAATATTCACATTCAGTCAGTAGCAGCCAACAGTACGTGTGATTAGACAAACGTACCTCGTCTATGCTGCACGTCGTCATCAATAAGCACAGAATTCCCAGGAACGTAGTAGCCGTTAGCCAGCGCAGCCTGGCAGGCGGCTTCCGATGGGAACTGGAAGTCGAGCTCGGCCCACTAGCGCACAATACGCAGGACCCCCCCCTGGAGCTGCGGCTAGCAGCATGTGTGATAGATAAAACAAACGTACCTCGTCTATGCTGCACGTCGACATCAATAGGCACAGAATTCCCAGGAACGTAGTGGCGGTTAGCCAGCGCAGCCTGGCGGGCAGCTTCCGATGGGAACTGGAAGTCGAGCTCGGCCCACTGGCGCACAATGCGCAGGCCGGCACGGGGGCCCTGCCCCGCCCCCTGGAGCTGCGGCCAGCAGCATGCCAGGCAGTACGAAAGGAAGAAGAACCGCTCAAAGCCGTACGCCATCTCCAATTTGAACACGTTTAGGAGTGCGGGGTCTGGGTAGAGAAATATAAATTAGCGAACTATGAAAGTATGTTATTATTGGTTTGTGGTGGGCCTTTTATGTGTCGCTTCGACCAGATGTTGCAGCACTTTCTATTTAATTGCTTAGACCCGTATAGTTGAGTTTCCAGATTCCTCGTTCTTAATAATAAACTTAACTACATTTGATTTAGACATAATGCTTAATGGAGTGCAAATGCATGAGCCACTAATAGACAAGTGAAATCTTAATTCGTTGTGTATGCTAACAACATTTAAGGAACTCCGTCGATTCCTCGTGGATTATTATGTCAAATCTCAGTTCTGATAATATTGGGGACATTTGGGATTTAAACTTTCTATTACAAAATGAATTTTCTAAACCGGTACACAAATTACACATAGAGCGAACAAAAAACTAATTGAGAGTCTTAGGAATCTTTTTAGGAAGTTGGTTGAAAATGTAGGATATGGTTTCTACTAAAGTCTACTATTACTAAAACACTTTACTTACATATTATTGAAACTAGGTAATATTGTTCACTATTTAACCTTTTGAACGCCATTCTTCACGTACTAAAGTGTCACTGACACTCCAACCTTTATTCCAGAGTAACTATGAACCTTATATGATAGATAGAAGGTTGTTTTGACAGCGGACGTCATAATACTTAAAAGCGTTCTTGGCGTTCGAAGGGTTAAAGAGTGCACAGGCAACCAGCATCAGAAATAGTTACGCTAAGGAGCTTAGACTATAGGTGCTTGTGCAGATCATTTTGCGCACGCTATCTGCTTAGCTACGGCTGCTGCTGCCTGTACAAGAAATCCATACGAAAGTAGTTTGAACCTTAACTTTTTTTCAGATAGATTCATTACGTCGACCACATAATTCCTGACAAACATGTATTTTAATGTATGTATACGACTGACATTCGATTGTCATGTTTCAACTGCTGCCGTCTAATACTCCTTTAAAGTAACAGTTGTAAGACCAATTTACAAAATATTACGTTTGAAAATGTCCATCGTTACAGAACACATTAGTAAACAATTCCAATGTAAGGTTGTGGAAGACATTAGCCCTTGTATTATACTTATTTATGCATTGTTTTATTTATATACTAATTAATTCTAATTCAGGAATATAGTTCCGTACTTCAGTACCCAAACTGAGTACTGTACTTATAAATATAATTTCACAAACAATCGCAAATGCATTCAAATGCAATCCGGTTTCTATTCATAAATAATTCGCAATCGATTGGGTAATGTCATCACAAAAATTATCCTTGCAGCGCCAATTGCTAACAATTCAATCATTTAATTACCATACTGGCTGAGTAGAGGTCCGCATAACCAGGCTTGTTGATTCGCGAACACCATCGTTGAACCGTACCAGATCACTTGAGATCACACAGAGTCTTTTACGTCACCACGCCACAATAAAATGTCCTTAACTTTATCTTATCAATATTATAATTTTATTTCACACAAAAATTACGATTCATTTGAAAGACCCAACTAAAATATTTTACAAGTCACGCCTACGGCAGTTAGCGCCGTATCTGAAGTAACGGAAACCTCCTGAGCAACAGCTTTATATCGATATGTCAAACACATACCTTGCATACGTCCGTGTGTAAATATTTAGGTCGAATAAGCATTACAAATTAAATATATTACAGCACGTATGAAAAAAAAAACAACAATCAAAAATTCGCTGGGAATTGGATCACATAAGCGCCGAAGGTAAACACTTCTTAGAAACTAGCGCCATTAGGTGATCGGGTTCAGCATTCGTGGACACCATATATGATTAGCATGTTTTGAATTGAGCTGACTTTACCATATTAAATAGTAATTCTCGTTTTAATATTACTTGGGATGAAATATATTTGAATTAATAATTTTTCTACGCGTTACATGACTAGCGAGTTAGCGAACCGTTTGCTAATTATGACTATTATGAGAAATTTATATTAACCGCTTTAGCTAATAAACTAATGAAACACTTAAAAACTTTTAGAATTTGGTAGCGTGTCGTTGAAAACATGGACATATTGGTCAGGGCGGACCCCAAGCGAAGACTAAACCAATCGAGCTCTTTTCTGCACGATGATGACGCGATCATGCGCGTTTTACGCCGGCCGGCCCAATATTTACTAACGGTATCCGGTATCTTGCCAAGCCTTTAGAATGTAAATTAGTCGAAGAATGAGGTAAGAAAATATTTATTTGGTGGACCCAATTATTACCAGCATCCAATCCGTGACGCAAAGGGCAGTACATAAATAAATATAAATAATAAAAAAAATATTTGGGAACAATCTTACACAAATCGACCTAGTCCCAAACTAAGCAAAGCTTGTACTATGGGTACTAGACGACGAATGAACTAGCCCTTATGCCCTTGCCAGACAAAGAATGAACTACTTTGGTAACGGTTACCCGCAACCAAAGGAATTCAAGGTGCTCCCGGCGAACTGCATCATCCGCTTTGTGGAAATGATGGAGCAAGCCTGGGAGCAGGTATAAAGGAGAGGGCAAATGCACAAAAGATCCCACTAGGTCGAAGTGCATCCGAAAGGGCCCTCACCTAGATAAGATAAGATAAGACTAGACGACGATATACATACTTATATAGAGATGTGTTTGTATTAGTAGTTACATTTGTAAATCAATAGCATTACGATAGGCAAGACAAGAGGCCAGATTCCTTTTGCTATGGTACTTACGTTAGGATAATCAAACCAAACAGCATCATAAACATTGTATGTATCTTGTAAAGGTAGCTGATATAACTAAGTCATTACAAAAAACAACAGATAATTTTTTGTGTGCGAATCTGTAGCTCTACGACAAAAAATGGTTGATAAAGCGCTGAACGCAGTAAATTGTGATTTAGGTACTTAGGTAGTAGATAAATACATCATCATTTTAGCGTTTTGCCGGTCGTACCCTAACTAAAGGACCCCGGGGCCCATTTTGGCACCTAATCCTAAGATTTGGCGTAGGCACTAGTTTTACGAAAGATACTGCCTTCCAATTCTTGCTGACCTTCCAACTCAGAGGATAAAAATACCTTGTTGGGATCAGATCGGGTCCCTCTATTTTTTCCATCACTGAAAGGCTACTATTAAATGTCAAATGATATTTCCTATATCATCAATCATCATATTTATGTAGCCTAGTTGGTAGTGACCCTGCCTACGAAGCCGGAGGTCCCGGGTTCGATTCCCGGTAAGGGCATATATTTGTGTGATGAGCATGAATATTTGTTCCAGAGTCATGGATGTTTTCTATCTAATTTAAGCATTTCTTTTTTTATGTAAGTACCTATGTATATCGTTGTCTAGTACCCATAGTACAGCTTTGCTTACTTAGTTTGGGACTAGGTCGATTTGTGTAAGATTGTCCCCAAATATTAATATTATAGGTATATTTGGAAAACCCAGTGGTGCCTACAAGCCGGGGCTCGAACCCACGACCTCCAGATTGAAAGGCTCTGGTGATTTAACTAGGTATAGTGCAATAATATCATGCAAAAAAGGCACAAAAACATCTGACGCAGGTTTATGACCGGAGTCGCTCATTAGACTACTTTTAACAGTAAATTGAACGTTGCCTTTCGTCTTGACAAGTAATTTAATTAATAAATCATAATTGAATTAGCCTGAATAATAAGCGATTTCTTTATTTCGGGTATTGGTGAGGGACCGGAACCGGTTTCCCTTATTGGGGTTTTCCATAGGGTTATTTTAGAAGTTGTTTTTAAAACCATATTAGCCATAATGGTAACCTTATGATAAGGTAACCTTACTGATAGGGTAACCCTATTGTTTTGTAAGCATATCGGATGTGGTAACCATAAGGTAACCCTAACAAAACCCTAAACAATACCCTATCTCGATACCCCATCAGTAAGGTTACCTTATCATAAGGTTACCAAACTGATAGGGTTACCAAATCGATCTAGACTTTAGCCTGAAAAGGGGTTTTCCGGGCCTTGGTATTTTTATGCATTATCGTTACGAGTTTGCGTCGGTTCTTTGGTTATCTTTGTACAACAGTAATTTGGTATTTGATGTCATAGAGTACAGGAATACTACGACAAATTATTTAACAAGCTACTATATGGTCTCATCTCATCATCCTACGACCCGTATACATTTGTGTCAGGCCAATACGCCTTTTTCTAACAAGTACTTAAATGCAAAAGAAATGAATATGCTGACAAAAGTCTACACGGATTATGTAGCGTAAATACGACTGCACATGTCACAATTAAGGCCTCCACACACCGGTCGCGAGCGCGTCTCGGGCGCGGGCCCGCACCCGACCCGCACCCGACCCGCGCCCGCGACCGGTGTGTGGAGGCCTTTAAGTTTGTAAAGACTTGATGCAAGGTGCAGAGACTTTAAACGTAGCCATCACACATTTCGAGAAGGATGTACAGCGCCTCTATGACTTGAACCCTCTATTACGTCAATAGGTAACTGATTTTTCTGTTTATGGCATGAGAAACGAATAGCAAACTTACATTTTTTTCTATTACGAAAATCAAAAGTATGATCCAGAGGAATATCAACTGTAGCATTAAAACTTTCTTATGATTTCTTTTTCTGGCGTTATATGCATTTGAAATCTGCACGCGCCGGCACCCCCCGAAAACGCTCTATTAAACGGGCTTATGATATGACGTCACAACTTATAGGTATTCTCGGCGCGTTTACTAAGGAGTAAGTCATTAATTTGCAATTATCTCCACAAAATTTGCGTTTAAGTATATACTTGTCATACAAAATATCATTTTTAATTCAATATTCTGGGTAACTGTTATGTTATTTTATCGATACAATAATATTTTTTTTCCTCATTTTAATGTGAGATAAAACTAATACAATCGTTTTTTTTTTGTATGATATCACTACGTATATCCGCATCGATTGAGTGCAATTTATTCGAAATTGAATTCCCATGCAAGTTCCCCATAGATTAGTGATTTAGGTACTCTTGACAGGACAAATGACTATACAGAAACACTTTAGCATGACATAGTTTTAAAACACACGTAAAGATCACCACAGCAGAAATATAGATCAAGCACTAGCAGTAACAATTGGACTACGACTGAAACGAGAATCCTTTAACGAGCGTTTTCAATATGAGGAAAATATTTACAAAGACATTGTGAAAAAATTACGAGGGACACGACTTCCTATGTTGCAGCAAAGATAATGAAGAAGTGATTTCTCGGAAAACCCAGGGAAATATCAAGTAGGTACTTAGTTAAGAAAAAGAATTTTAATTGAATAATATATAATGTCTATTTTTTGCATCTTTAAAGTAGGTACAATAATGTAAATGGCACTATGCCAGTTACGTAAGTGCATAATGTGTTTTTGTTTTGTAAAATCACTTGCTTATAATTTCTCATTATCTAATCTACCGTTTAATTACTTAGTCGTTGACATGACACATGATAACTACTTACTATTTCCTACTTAGCACGAACGAGGCAACGTTAGTGACTTCCGTCCGATACTTTGTTTATCGATGATTATACGATGAAAATGAATGAACAATAATAACAACATGGACGTGGTAACATTCCCCTGCCTCAAATATTTTTTATAAATATTTTTTTGTTTTAATTTAAATTACACAAGATCTAGACAGACAAATGAGAGAATACACACTGAATGTGTATGTTCTCATTTGTCTTGAGAAAGAATTGGGAGTGGGTGGACCAAAAATATATGGATTAATGTCCATTTGTACTTTGTACATGATCGGTGGTACAACTGGCCCGCGAAGTAGGTGTGTTTCTTTGATGGTTTTATTATGCCATGCACTAACAACTAACAACACGAAGTTCGTGCTAGGAAAATCTCTAGCTGTATAATATGACACACCTACTTATACCTGTATTGTATGTTGTTTTCAAGTAACATGTGGCAGGTCACGTAATGTGGCCTTCACGAATTAATCTGAAAAACTGGAAATATTTCCACATGCCTGACACTTGATACAGGAATATGAGGTATAAACATGATGAAATAACCATTCAAAAGCTGTTACTACTATAAATGCCTTATTTTAAAAACTACCATATCACTCGTTTTTATGACCTATGCGTGACTTTAGCGAATAATTGTGGATGAAAATGTAATGATTGATGAACAATAACAGAAATTAAGCCTCATAACCGCAAGATCACAAACGATTACGATGAGCTGCTGACATTGACCTTGGTTCGTGTTCGGTACTGATCATGGCCATGCAAGTTTGATGCCCCTGTTTAGCTGTAAGTTAGTAGTGACTAGTGTATATATACGAGTATATGCATTTGCTCATTAAAATTTGTGGTGGCAAAAAGTCGGTAAACAAACACTTTGACTTCAATCAAACTAGTCGTGGCTCCAATGGTAGAACTTGGATGTTTCTAGGAATAGTTTTGTTAGAATGTAAATGTTTTCAGCACTTTGGCGTAGATATCAGACCAATATAATGATAATGTGATACTCGAGTGCCAACTTTTTGACGGAATCATTCATTTATAACTCCCAAGGGTGACCAGATGTCCCGTATTTTACGGGTTGTCCCGTATTTTAGGCACGAATTTTTCATTGTCCCGTAATTTGGCGAAACCAATACGGGACAGTACATTGTCCAGTAATGTTATGATTCAATGGCATTGCAGATAAAAACGAACTTTGATTTATTTTTTTGTATACCGCATTTTCTTATCCAATTAATTTACAAATTGTTGTATTTTTTTTTAACTTTCATTTAATAAAGTAGGTACCTACGAATTTGTTAAGTATAGGTGATTTAGTTGAATTTACACATAGAAAAAAAATTGTTGTGTTTTTTTTATATTAATTATTGGTTTAAGGGTACATATTTCATTAGTCAGAGTTTGTTAATTGTAGGTTATTTAGTTCATCATTCCACATGTTCCAAATAATTTACAAAATGTTGTGTTTATTAATATTTACTATTGTTTAATGGTATTTCATTGCGATAGTCAGAATTTATTTGTATATATTATTTAGTTGATTGATCCACATTTTCTTATCCAAATAATTAACAAATTGTTGATTTAAGATAGTTTTAAGGGTAATTCATAAAGAAAATCAATTTTTTGTATGCATAGGTTATTTAGTTGATTATTTCACATTTTCCTTTCCAGATAATATAAAATTTGTCATGTTTTTAAATATTTAATATTGTTTTTTAAAGTCGTTCACTAAGAAATTTAAGTTATTTAATATGATTTATATTGATTAAGTATGCCAAATTTTTGTAATAAAAAAAATTATGTTGCTTTTAAATTGAAAAACGGCCTGTCCCGTATTTTAACCTCGAATCCCACATTTTCAATGCATTTGCCCCGTAAAAGCGGAAATCAGAGCTCACCCCGCCGGTCACCCGTTACGAAACTAGACCTCTACCTACGCTTAATTACTACGCATCGCGGTGCCAAGGTATAATTGTGAGTGAGCGTTGAGGTGAGCTTAAAACAAGTTATAGAATAGGGGGACTGGTCACCCTATTCCCACCCGTGCCACGACGCGCGACGGTCAGATGACTATTGAGCTATGATGAATGATAAGGTCCTAGAATGAAAAGGACTTTTTTATTATAATATCTCTAACTTATTAAGTATATCTAACTGATTTGCTTTTTTTTTCTATTCCAAACCTTTTACCTACCACTAAAATAAATCACGTTAATTATTAAAAATCCACATACATTGCATTAATGGCAGCATACCTACACATATCTTTTTTTATGTGATTAGATTTATATGCCTCTGATGGTTACTAACTATAATTGATTTCGAACCAATTATAAATATACATACCTGCGGTTTATAATAATATCGTGACCAGACAGGTCGTGACTGGCAATTACGCAGGTAGGTTAAAAATAAATCCCTTTGAATCATAATATTTAATCTCCACTTATAATAAATCTCTAAATTAAAAAAAGAATCAGCCAGTTTGAAACTAAGCTTTGCGCGGTTCGAATGTTCTCAGCATCCCATGAACGGAAAAATATGAAACATTTTATATAGGTACATTATTATTCTAGCTGCAACTTAGGATAGTTTTTATCCGACTGCGACAGTTAATTAATTTTCCGAAATATACGACTTCATTTAATTTTTCATTTATGTTTATTGAAATCAAACGCTGCTCCAACTGTCAGCTATAAGAACCGTCAAATTTTCGTCAAAATGGCGGAATCGCTTTGCCTTTCACTTATTAATAATTTAAATCCCGTCTACGATAGACCTTTACGAGACAAATGCTAAAATATAAACCATAAAAAAATATTCGATTCTGATATGAGAACTTATATGCGCAAATGTCGTTTTATGTCGTAATTTCAATAAATGAAATCAACAAATTTGAACAATATAATTAACACGAATTTGTTTTTTTTGAATGACAATGGCACGCGCTCGGCGCATTCAGCCAAAGTACCTGCGGCGCTACCACGAAAACCGATACTCAATGTTCATATATTTGCATCCCTGTCACTCGAGTATGGTTAGTGCGATAGAGATAGAGATACCCGAATATTTTCGAATTCCGAAGTTCGTGGTTATAGCTCAGGAATCGAAAATATGGTAAATAATCATAATGTATTTTCTCGAAAAAGAATTTAAAATAAATATAGTCAAATGGAGAAAAAAACAAAGCAAGTGGTTATATAGGTAATGATTAAGTTATAAGAGTCCAAAGTTTTAAGAGGGGGTATGTTCTGTCCCTTTTCCGCAAAACGCACCTTCATATGAAACGATTGTTTTTTACTATGACGCTCGAGTATATTGACGTCACAGTCCCTCATCGTTTTCTCACTCTAACAAGCGACATTAAAACAGATGTAGCTTCATAATTTTTTGAGATATTTGAATGGGAGTTTCATTATCTTCTATCTATTTATACATAATAAATGCCTATGTCCTGACTGACTTATTCACTCAATCACTCACTCACTCACTCATCAACGCACAGCCGAAACTACTAATCTTAGAGAGTTGATTTTTGCACAGTATGTTGCTTTTATAACGTGGGCTAGGGATAAAAAGGGATTTTTGAAAATTCTACCCCTAAGGGGGTAAAATGGGGGTGCAAAGTTTGTATGGGAGAACCTTTTTTTTTGAGCTATATACTTAAACTTTGTAGAAAAATTAGTTATTAGAATACAAATGAAATACTTTCAGCGTTTTGGAAAATTCCACCCCTACGGGGGTAAAATAGGGGTGCAAGGTTTGTATGGGGGAAACATTTTTTTTTTAAATAGAGACTTAAAACTTTGTAGAAATATCAGTCATTAGAATACAAATAAAGAACTTTCAGGGTTTTAGAAAATTCTACCCCTAAAGGGGTAAAATAGAGTGCAAAGTTTGTATGGGAAAAACTACTTTTTTTTAAATAGAGACTTAAAACTTTGTAGAGAAATTATTTATTAGAATACAAATAAAGTACCTAGATTCAGTGTTTTAAAAAAATCTACCCCTAAGGGGGTAAAATAGGGGTGCAAATTTTGTATGAGGGAAACAATATTTTTTTTAAATAGAGACTTAAAACTTTGTAGAAAGATTAGTCATCAGAATACAAATTAAGTACTTTCAGCGTTTTAGAAAATTCTACCCCTAAAAATAGGGGGCTAAAATAGGGGTGCAAACTTTGTATGTGGGAAACTATTTTTTTTAGCTAGAGTCCTAAAACTTTGTAGAAAGATTATTTAAATACAAAGAAAGTACTTTCAGCGTTTTGGAAAATTTCACCCCTAAGGGGGTAAAATAGGGTGCAAAGTTTGTATGGGAAAAACATTTTTTTTTTTAATAGAGACTTAAAATTTTGACGAAAAATTACTTATTAGAACATGAAAAATACTACATTCGGTGTTTTACAAAAATCATTCCCTAAGGGGGTTAAAAAAGGGTGCAAGGTTTGTATGGGGAACACTTTTTCTGAGCTAGACACTTAAAACTGTGTAGAAAGATTACTTATAAAAATACAAAAAAAAACTTTCAGCGTTTTGAAAAAATCTATCCCTAAGGGGGATAAAAAGGGGTGCAAAGTTTTTATCAGGGAAAGTTTATGTTTTTGAGTTAGAGACTTGAAACTTTGTAGAAAGATTACTTATTAAAATACAAAAAAAGAACACAAATCGTTTTAGAAAATTCCACCCCTAATAGGGTTAAAAAGGAGAGCAAGCTTTGCATGGGCAACACTTTTTTTTGAGTTAGACTTAAAACTTTGCAAAAAGATTACTTATTAGAATACTAAAAAAGAACTTTCAGCGTTTTAGAAAACTCCATCCCTAAGGGGATCCTTAAGATCCTTAAGAAGGGTAGCCAGTGTTGTGTGGGAAAAACTTTTTTTTTTACTAGACTTAAAACTATTCAAAATGTTACTTATTAAAATTAATAATAAAGTACTTTCAGAGTTTTAGAAAATTCCACCCCTAAGGGGGTTAAGAAAGCTTTGTATGGGCAACACTTTTTTTGAGCTAGAGACTTAAAAGTTTACGAAAAAAGTTCTTTCAGCGATTAGAAAAATTCAACCTCTAAGGGGGTTTAAAAGGGGGTTCAAATTTTAAATGGCGAGCAATAAAATTTTAAAGTGTGAGTAAGAGATTTTTAACTTCGGTCTTATTCTGTACGTTAAAAGACTACAAAACTGATTTCAGAGTTTTTCCAAATTCATCCCCTAAGAGTGTTAAAATTGGTTCAAAGTTTGAGTATTTCAAGGCATTTTTAAAGTATGAGATTTTTAACTTTGGTTTTAGACTGTTTGTTCACAAACTAGAAAATGAACATCAACTTTTTTTTTAATTATCCCCTAAAAGAGGGTTAAAATTTTGTATTGAGAGAAATCATTTTCTAAGACGATAAAAAGTTCTACGCGGACGAAGTCGCGGGCAACAGCTAGTATCTAATATATAGATATCCCGTGGTCCCATGTGGTGTCGGGTTAGAATAGCACCACCCCCTTTCTTCCCGTGGGTGTTGTAAGAGTCGACTAAGGGAACAGGGTTGAAGTGTATTGTGGGCGAAGGGCTAGCAACCTATCACTTCAATATCACATTTTGTCGATCTGTTATACCCACATTTATGCTAAAAGTGGCACTGGAACACAAGTTTCATGTGCTCTGCCAACCCCTTTTAGGGATAAAGGCGTGATCGTATGTATGTATGTATATAGATATATATATATATACAGTCGTGGCTGGATAATTTAGAACAAGATTTTTTTTCTCATACAACTGCAAACAAATATGACTTTTCAAATTTAATGATGATTATTATGATTCATAGGGATTTGTATTGTCACTATATTATTGAAAGCAATTAAAAATACAAAAATACACATTGAGTCACAAGATATGATCAAAGTACATCTATTTACCTATTCTCGATTTTCTGTTATTGGCATTTCATTTCCTTTCACGTGATACGGAAACATACTTGTGTAAACAAAAACCAGTTTTTAAAAATGTAAATTGATTCGTTACACAAAAAACAATTAAATTGGATTCATGGCTGGATATCGAGAAAGTTATTCCACAGCTATTGACCTATGCAAATCGAAATTAAACCCATAAAATGAAAATCGCTTTGTAGCTAATTCATTATGCTTAACAGAGCATTTCGTTGCAAAAAGTTGATTTTCTATCTGCTGTAGTAGGTAAGGGCTTTCTAAAAAGAGAACGAAGGTATGGAATTTGTGAGATCCGCGTTTGAGTCAATTCTTGCAAAAAATAGCAAGGCCGGCTATAATTAAACTTTTGCCTATAATTAATACCCTAAGCATTGTAATCAAATTGTCTTTATGCAGAAATATCTCGAATTCTAGGGGCGGAGTCCTGACACTTAGATGCCTCATTAACATTTTGACAAAGTAAATAGTTAAGTAACTAATGAAATCTATTTTTTAACCGACTTCAAATCAGAAGGTAAGGTAGGTGTAGGTGGTACCCAAGGTGTGTCTATAAAATTTTAAGTGTTTTCTCGATTTCTTGAGGATCCCATGAACAGATGACCATGTGACAGCCTGGGAAGGATGTTTCAAACAAAAAAAGTATTTTCCAAATCAGTCCAGGTGTCTTCGAGTAGATAATTGGGGAAAATACATACATAAAAAATTCAAGATTCCAACGAATTGAAAAGGCCTCCTCCTTTTTTGAAGAAGGTTTTAAAATGTTATCTAGAAACAGAGTAAATTACAAAAACTGGCAATGTCAAGAATTTCACGTAATGGCGTTGTGTAGGCGAGGTCACCGCTTCATATATTTTGTATGGCGATGAGACCTCGGTTTTATAACGCCATCCTTATAAATTACTAGTTTAGTACAATGCAGCATATTATAATAGTTAATTCATTCATTAGTTAGCACACTGACTAGGAAAACCTTCGTTTTATCAGCGGGTTGCGTTACGCAACCCGCTGATACGTAACGCACTAACCTTGCGGTCCCTTTATAGGTCTTGCTTCGGACGTGAGACAATATCATTGTAACGAGCACACTTTCATTTGCTGAAAATATTTGTAATCATTGAGTTTTCTTTAATAATTTGGAACTTATTTATAACTTTCGTAGTCATTAAAAATATAAAAAGTTATGAAACAAAAAAAAAATCATAGCGAAATGTCGAGCGTCATAATAGTATTTTATGCAACTGTTGTATAAGAAGTAGGGAATGCAATACCCGGTGATTTTTAGTACCCGGGTATTACCCGACTTTAATGCTCGAAACCCGGGTACCCGGGTACTACCCGGACTACTACGAAAATATAATTAAATATTGATTTTCATGGTTTTTGCGGGTATTAAAGAATAAAAAGCACGTTTGTTTACAGAATTTTGTAATATTTCATTTTTTGTTGGAGACTTACGAAACAGTTTGCAAACTTTTCTATTTTTTTTAACAAGTACCTTGCAACTAGAGTCGGAGATATGTACCATTCTTCTCGGTGTTTCAATTATAAGACTCTCGTCCTCTTCATCACTATCAGCACCACTACCGCTTGCTTCAGACACTGAACTGCAGCAATCAGATTCCTGATTTTCCATTTCTTGAATTATTATGGGTTGGTTCTTATATAAAACGTCCAGGATTGCCAGTTGAAGCCCGTGTGCGTAACATAGTTGATGGTACACATTTTTACCATAACACTTGCTCCATCAGTAGAAAGCTCCACAATGTCACCTACGTTTAGGTGAAATTCCTCTGAGCGATTATTTAGATAGAAGTTGTGCACATGAGCCTGTTATTTTAATAAGACCTATGTTGTGGAATGATTTGATATTTTCTATGCTCGGCGAATGAAGATTAACGTTAATGTAACGTTTCCTAGCGGAAGAAGCCCATTCGGCCATGGTAATAGAAAATTTAATTTCACTTGTTTTCAATTTCACAATTTCTTATATCAAAGTACTTTGTGAATTTCTTGTATGATTCCTTGCTTGACAGATTCACTTCTGTAGAATACTATTCTTCTAATCGTGTTCGGTGACGAAGGCAATTGATAGCCAACACTTTTAAACAGGCGTCGCAGATCTACAGAGTTTGCAAACACTTTGAATGGGATTCCATCCAGAAATACCAAACGTGTCACGATCCAATCCATTGACTGTGACAATGTAAAATACATTGGGTCTTTTATGAGATGATTTTAAATGCAGTAAATCAGGGTTACAGCCGTAATAGAAGATTTTGATATACATTTATTTATGTTGTCACTCACTTTTCTTCATATTTCTCAAATTCGGGTTAAACCCGGGTTATGAGTTGAAAACCCGGGTTTTACCCGACTCCAAATGAAGTCGGGTACCCGGGTACCCGGGTTTTCGGGTACCTGGGTTGCATTCCCTAATAAGAAGGGTCTTAAAAGGCGAGTGGCGTGGGCTGCGATGCGAGCCTTGGCAAGCATCGCAATTAAAGACGCCACGAGAGTGTTTTTAGACCAGTTATACACCGTTGCATACAATACTTTTTCTACGACAAATTTTAAATAAATATCAGACTAGCAAGCCCGCGGGGGCAGCACGTGGCGAGCTGACGGTGAGTGGCGACACCGCGGACCCCAATAATCTCCAGAGGGCCCATTTGATCTGGCCCTCGCCTCTGTGCTTGCCTTAACCGGCCGGCCAGAGTGGAGTCGCAAGAGCGGAACCTATGCTCCAGGTTGGAAGTGTAAAATGTCATAACGCCGGCGGCCCTTGAACGGATTACCGGGATCTGGCGCACCGCAGACTCACCTCTCGACAACCTCACAGCCGCTCAGACGTTTGCTCCATTGTCGCACTGTGCGTGCGACTGTTTTGTGGGGCCCACTTAGCGAATTGGCGAGTCACCGCCTGCCTTTATACAATTTTGAGACTGATTGTCACGGCAGGTGTCCGCTAGTCTCCTTCCATAACCCATTATCCAGTCCATCCAACACTCAACTCAATAGCCCATGACCTTACTTTCCATCGCAGTCACAGTGCTGCACTGCAATAGTCTTTGCACCTGATCGACCCACTGGCGGGGACCATCACCGGTTGTATCATGTTTGTGCGCTCGGAGATGGTATCCGCCATGTGCATCCCTCGCTTTAGATTATTTTTGTCTTAAAGGGCCTCTGCGCTGTTGGCTTCGGCCCCACGCATGCCTTCCAAAAGTCCGGGACCCCATGGTCCCGTGATATGGCACAGACATACAAATAATAATATAATAATAATAAATATTTATTTATTCAGATAACTGATGCTCCATTGGTTAGTAATAACAATCTTACGACACTATTGTTAGAATATAATTATTAACTAAACTAAACACTAAAACTACTAATTAAATTTAACTTATACCTACTGTATGTGGTAAGTAGGTACAGTATTTTAGGTACACAATCCCTGCGTCAACAACTTAATGATTGCCAACCAGTTTTCAATTGGCAATCATCAAATTCTTGACACGAAGGTAAATGGGGGAATCAGGTTTTGCAGCAAACATTTCTAAAATTTTATTGGTGCTGCTCCGCATCCTACGCACCAGTGAAGCGGCTCTCTTCCGTACAATGGCGTCAAAACCATCCGTGCGAGTTTCGGCAAACATTAGTGATGCGCTACAGAAGCGGGGCAGCCTCAACAGCGCCCTAAATCCATTGTTATATTGGACTTTGAGGGCTCTAAGCGATTGTTGAGTACAGTCTAGTCTTATAATTATCTTTGGTACAGTTAAGCCACAGGCTACTCGTGTAAAAACTCTGACAGTACGCACTCGCACTCGCACTCGCACTCGCACTCGCACTCGCACTCGCACTTGCACTCGCACTCGCACTCGCACTCGCACTCGCACTCGCACGCGCACGCGTATCGTTTGTCCGAATTTTCACTTCCGGCAAAAAGCCATTTATCTCGAAAACCCAAAAGCTTTAATACTTATCGCGTATACCCCATTAGGTTAGGTAAGGTTTAAATAATAAATAAATAAATGTCATGGCTTCCGAGAAAGACGGCGTTTAGGACAAATGAAAATTCGGACAAACGATAGGTACATTTGGGAAATGAAATTTAGTGATTCAGATAGGTAACCGCTTAATAGCTATCAACTCTCTAAAGTTTAGACGTCTTGGGGCCAAGGATTTATAATATAATACCAACAGATAGGTACCTATTACGAACAGAAAAACGAGTTCTGGCTCCGCATTAAATCTCAAAGCGATGTTAATCCAAATGGCCTTATTAAATTTAATAATATATCCGATACAAAAATCACAGGTGAAATTTGCAATGACTTTTCATATATCCTTATGAATACATCTTGACGTCTTCCAAAACCGGAAAAAGCCGCGTAATCCCCACACATTGCCTTATCAAACAAAATAAAAAGCCGCGTCCCTCTCCCCACACATTGCCTTATCAAACAAAATAAAAAGCCGCATTCTCTCCCCACACATTGCCATATCAAACAAAATAAAAAGCCGCGTCCCTCTCCCCACACATTGCCTTATCAAACAAAATAAAAAGCCGCGTTCTCTCCCCACACATTGCCATATCAAACAAAATAAAAAGCCGCGTCCCTCTCCCCACACATTGCCTTATCAAACAAAATAAAAAGCCGCGTTCTCTCCCCACACATTGCCTTATCAAACAAAATAAAAAGCCGCGTTCTCTCCCCACACATTGCCATATCAAACAAAATAAAAAGCCGCGTCCCCCTCCCCACACATTGCCTTATCAAACAAAATAGACTGATGGTTCTAAGAGCTGTAGACGTCGTGTCGTGAGTCTGTCTTTCTTTATAAAAAAAGAACCGGTCAAGTGCGAGTTTTTAGAGAGGTAGGGCACAGCGGAATATCATCTCGCTCGTATGTGGAGCAGCCCAACTGGGGAAGTACCTCCACCTTACAGCCACCGCAGCCATAATAGCACCACAGCCATAATAGCACCACTGCTTTGTAGTGTTGCTATATTATTGCATGCTGTGAAGCATGTGGTGTTGTGTTCCTGGTGGTAAGTAAGGTCGCCAGAGCTCCCTAGGATGCGCTGTGTTGGGAGTGAGGGACCTGCATGTCTCTATCTGCCAACACAGCGAATCCTCAATTGAAGAATGAAAAAAAGTGGTCGGCAACGCGCTTGTGATTCTTCTGGAGTCACAAGTGTCCATAGGCTACGGTAACTGCTTAACATCAGGCAGGCCGTAAGCTTGTTTGCCACCGTCGTAGTATAAAAAAAAAGTCAGACTCGCGCACCGAGTTTTCCGGACCAACACGGACGGACACTCGGACGAAACAAGTCCACTTTAAACTGACACTCACTAAGTATGTATTCAGATAATTAGTGCGTGTCAGTTTTAAATATTATACTGGACATAAATTTTCATTGATGTAACTAAAATGTACGGTTATCGCAATATTTCCTTTATCTGTGCTATAAGACGTAGCTTCGTATGTATTTATTATATATATCATCGCCTAGTACCCACAACACAAGCCTTACTGAGCTTACCGTGGGCCTAGGTTGATTTGTGTAAGATTGTCCCGTAATATTTATTTATTTATTTATTTCGTACCAAATTTCAAGATTCTGAGTTTACGGTAAGTACCCAGCAGTGGCGGAGCGCCCATACAAGCCGATTCCCACCGGCTTGCCTATATTTTCTTGCTATATGTTACCGAACTCGTAATCATCCAAAAATAGCACTTTGTTTTGCTCCGGGTTGTCCAGTGAAAATTCTCACGCGCCACTACTGGTTAGTTTTTGACGCGCTAGGTTGAAAATGAAAATGAAAATGAAAATATATTTATTGTAGAATCAGTACATCAGCTTATTTAAGTAATACATCATGATTCATGATAGATAGAGTGCACTATTTTTAGATAAGCCTAGGAACGGTGTCCTGTGCCCTAAACTAGGTAAACCTGTCTTATAGGGAACAGGGGAGTTTTGACTCCCTTGCGAGTTTCGAAAATTTGCGGCATACACGGCTGTATCTTTTGATTGCGTTGGCTTAGAAGTTTGATTTTTTCACAGCTCCAAGGGACAGTAGACCTAAGTAATCCTAGTAACCCGTATTGACATAGCATTTACAACGGGAGGGTTCTATGATGGCCTATAAATCAAATTGGTTGACCGTACCTACTTAAGAATTTTAAAAATAAACAAAATAAGCCTTTAAAAAAAGTGTAATATGCGTACGTATAAATTTTAATATTATATGCAGTTTAATTATATACAAAAAACAAAGCATGTATTGTACTGCTTAACCTTGAACTTCACATAAGCCCAGAATTTAAATGTTTACGGTTGAAGAGTTATAAACAGCTACCTACTTGGCTTGCTTTTAGATACGTGTTGTTATTTTAAGGCGCTATAGGTTCAGCGAAGTGAAGCGAACATAGTTTTTGAAAATATATAATGCGTCTGTTTATAATAATATGTTTTCAAAAAAATACGAATAGTAATCTTGAGGCTTTTCTGCAGGGAAATCAGTGATTTGAAACACGATTAAGCAATATTCGCTCGATAGAAAAAAATCACGAACATAGGTCTAAAACATATTAAAATTCACTTAAAACATTCGTAGCAAATTATGCACAATAGCTAAACATATTAACATTGGTTCTAAAAATCGGCAATATCACATTTGAGGGAACTTAGTGATTACTTTTTTATTTATTTAAACGCACAAAAAATTAAAATTAAAAAACATGATATCCGCGCTTCCAAACACGCACTTCCATCTCGCTCACGCTTATGCTCAGCGAGAGGGAGAGAAGACCATGATACTATAGCGCCTTAATAGCTAGCTGTGGAGTATTTTTCCCGGAAGTTATACTTATCTAATGTGTTTATTTGGTTATTATGAATACGATTCCCGCTAACATCTATATGTGACTAGGGTAGTTATTGCCTACCTACCAAGATACAGCTTTTAGCAACCTAGCCTAGAAGCTTATTTAAAAAATACTTATTACCTATATGCGTATTGAATTACCTTACCTACTCATCAAATTAAAGCACTTCATCGATGTCAAAGTTAGTGAACGATTTGATGAAGTCCTTTTGAGTAATAAAGAATATAGGGTATAAAAAAATTTACATCTAGATTTTATGCAAAATAGGACCCCGAAGTTATAACTAAGTAGGTAAAGGTAACCTACTCGGAAAATAATTAAAAACCTCTGGGTTATATAATTTGGTAAAGACAAAAGTTGGAATTACTAAAAACAGGTGATATAAACCTGCTTCTTACGAAAACGGTTTTACCGGTTTTGCTCATATACTTGATTTGGTAATTAATTAAATTCAATATCCCAAATATTCATATTCATATTCATTTTTATTCGTTGCAACCATGGTATTCACAGGATGCACTACAACACATTTAAGTACCTAGTTCTTATTTAAAAACGTACCTTCAACGGTGTGAAATCCTCCTCAAAATTGTATAAAATATGTCTTCACAACTCGAAGCAAAGTTAGTTTGTAACAAATGTCCGCGACAATATTTTTGGCAGCGATGGTAATAAAATTCCGCGCGTAGCCAGTCGGAGCCCCGCGTTCACACTGCTTGTGAAACCCGGCAGCATCCTCTTATCATTCATTCTCCATTTAAAGCTATTTAGCGTTCGGTCGCATCGCAAACAATTAATTTATTTTTTATTGTGAATTGGTTCAATATTCTGTAACAAAACAATTTCACTCATTTTGATGAGTCATGTAATGTAGTCGACCTAATGTATCATGTCGACTAAAAATAACTGGCTTCTACTCTACTGACAAGAGCCAAGCTCTTTTACCTTATGAAAAATTAGCGGAGCCGTTCCATGGGTAATTTTTGGATTCATAATAGAATCACGCTACGCTTGAGATATTTCAATTAGCAGACAGGCAATCAATAACTTTTAACCTTTAAATTCTGAAGTTAATAAAATCTATGTAACTATAGGCCAATCAAATTAGAATTTTTCGAAGAATTAATTCCCATAAAGCTAGAAATCGTTTTAACACCTTCATTTGGTCCTTAATACGTGTAATCTGAGTTTGCCCAATCCCAGGAGGTGTGCATACATTTTTGCTCTTTTTTCATGTACCTAGAACAAAAACGGTACTTCAGACAGAAAAATTATTCTATTCAAGAGGGTCAAAAAATGAATATCTAAAACTTCAAATTCGGTTCAGTGGTACCTACCTATAGTCGAAATCAAAGGTTAGAAACTGGGAAAATTTTGTCGTTTAGGTGCAAACTTCCATTTTGCGACTTTTCAAGACCGACATATCTTTTAAAAAAATATACCTGCTGAAAAACCCATAGAATAAGAAATGTAGAAAATAAAACTTCACATTACCTAAGGTGGATAATGAAATTAAAGATAAAAAATGTAAACAAATGTGTTGCCACTGCAATAAAATCAATCCCAAGAAGTGGAAACTTAAAATTCATTAAATACGCGAGATAAAAAATAATGCGACTAATTTTCACGTAAAATAATGCCTGGAAAATATTCGTAAATATTTAAATAAGCAAAATGAAAACGTATTTATTTTATATTCATAAATATGTGCAGTTTATATTTACGCCACTGGCAATGGTTAGGAATTGCAAACCTTTGGTTCG
Source organism: Epinotia brunnichana (assembly GCA_963854355.1). Classification (NCBI taxonomy): domain Eukaryota; kingdom Metazoa; phylum Arthropoda; class Insecta; order Lepidoptera; family Tortricidae; genus Epinotia; species Epinotia brunnichana. The sequence goes on along the minus strand of OY977942.1, from coordinate 19,255,890 downwards.
TAATTTAATTAATATACCTGGATATTCCTATACCTTATTCTTAATTTTTTAGTAAAACCGAAAAATTAATTCAAGTTCCATTTATACTGAATCGACTTGTCTGATCGTGCGTAGACCGCTTTAATATCTTTGCCCCGAGCTGCAGCGCTACCACGAACTTCGAATCTCGAACTTCGTATATCTCCTTTTCGGTCGGTCGAGTACCATAAACCATAAGTGCGATAGAGACGGAGATATACGAAGTTCGAGATTCGAAGTTCGTGGTTTTAGCTCTGAATCGCATTCGTTTTCTGACGTTTGTCGTGATCGAATATTTTCCTTTCCGCTTATACACTCTGTTGTTGAATTTTTGTTTGTTGTTACGTTTTTGTTTTATTTTGTTGTTTGTGTTTGTGTGGACTCATACGACCGAAAACACCATGGAGCCTCAGCCAAAAGTAGTGACGATATATTCATTAAATAGTTAAAACCAAAACCTGGTTGATTGCCCCTGAGACGTCACTTTGACGTTGACAGTTCTTTGTTTACATTTTTTATCTTTAATTTCATTATCCACTTTATATACATTGATCTCTTTAATATTGAATAGAATAAATTTTCCGTCCATCGGTCGTACTGTTTTTGTGCACAAGCAAAAAACTGAAAAAAGAGCAAAAGTTTCGCGGTTATTGGGCTCCCAAAAGTTATGCACACCGCCTGGGATTACATGCATTTAGGACCAAATGAAGGTATTAAAACGATTTCCAGCTTTATGGGAATTAATTCCTCAAAACGTTTTTAGGGTCCCGTAGCCAAATGGCAAAAAACGGAACCCTTATAGATTCGTCATATCTGTCTGTCTGTCTGTCTGTCTGTCCGTCCGTATGTCACAGACACTTTTTTCCGAAACTATAAGAGCTATACTGTTAGAACTTGGTAAGTAGATGTATTCTGTAAACCGCATTAAGATTTTTACACAAAAATAGAAAAAAAACAATAAATTTTGGGTTTTCCCTATACTTAGAACTAAAACTCAAAAAAAATATTTTTTCATCAAACCCATACGTGTATTTATATATAGGTCTTCAAAAATAACATTGAGTTTTCTAACATATTTTTTTTCTAAATGTAATAGTTTGCGCGAGAGACGCTTCCAAAGTGGTAAAATGTGTGTCCCCCCCCCCTGTAAATTCTAAAATAAGAGAATGATAAAATTGAAAAAAATATATGATATACATTACCATGCAAACTTCCAGCGAAAATTGGTTTGAACGACATCTAGTACTTAACTAGTTTTTTTTTAATACGTCTTAATTCGTAAAAAGTAATTTATTTAATGGAACCCTTCATGTTTTTTATATCTAATTTGCTTGGCCTACTAAGTACCTATGAGAATTTATCCATATCCAATACATGCGTATAATGCTTACATTTAATCGCCTGCCCACATTTTTTGTTATTTTACTGACGGACCTACATAGTTAGTAGTAATTTCATTCACTCGCCTCTCGTAGGTATGCTGATGTCAACATTAGCTAATCAAGAGATGAACTTGAGTTTGAAAACTTCGAGTATAGGCTTGAATCACTATTACGTACTTATTCTGTGCTTGAATGCTTAGCGGGGTTCCGTGCCTAAGCATACGAGTAGGTATACTATATCGGATGGGTTAAATCCAGCCAACATTGCAAAGACGTCATACATCGGTAATATCCCGTCATCCAATGAGATCATATCCTATATAAGATAATGTGAGGTGGTGATTCTAGTTGAGAAAATTATATTCACTGGGATACTCTACGGATTAAATTATTCTAGGGTGTATCTTACTGAATTTACACAGTTTTGCTCGCTAGCTCACAAGGGATCGCTGCCTAGAAACCACAAAAAAGAGATAAGTTTCTGTCAAAAATTTCAATTTTGGTACAAGCTTTTATTGCCGACTGTACTTTTATGCATACCATCATCAACTACGCATTAAGACGATTCTAACGAGCCCAAACTCGATAGGGTTGTGTCGTTTTATTGCGGAGTTCCTATGGCCACCTTCCAGCTGTTGATTTTATTATATTTTATTGTACAAAAATTAACATATCCTGTAAATAAAAGGTAATTGATTTGACTAGTTTGTTCAAGGAATGAATAAGACCGATTGATCGAGTGAATGATAAATTCAATTCATTCTCTGTTCAGCTCTTTTAGTTATTCCTGCGCCATGCCTCACTTTGGTCCAGACTGTGCTCGTAGATAGACGTGTCCTATAGCTTCCCAGTATAAAGTTAAAATCATAACCAAATAAATGAGAATTATTGAAGTGCTATAAAGTATTTAATTTAAAATACATCCTGAACCCTTACCTGTCTATACCAGCTCCAGCATCAGATCAGCTCCATGTCATCATAATATTGCATTGTCATGCGATATACATATGCATGCAAAATTTCAGATCAATCGGTTGACAGGAAGAGGGTGAAATTTCAATTACTAAATTTGACCCAAGAAAACAAACGGAGTGAGCTAAATAAAAGCTTGTAAAAACGCCACGCAAATGAATATTAAATTATTGCAGAAAATAAATTTCCACGCACCCTCTAGAATTCCTAGAGCATGTAATATTAAGCTATTCAGTTTAGCTACTCATCGTACTAACCTCAAGGTACACTTTCCCCTGTCACGGATGTTTACGGCTTATAAGAAACATCAGAATTGTATTGATCTCAACTCGTCAACTATCCCATTCATAAAAGCCACGGTTGCTGGCAAGACTTGGTCTGTAGCCTGACTTGGCACAAATTTTATGATTTTATCTCATTTAAAATTTGAATCTGACATATAATAGGTTAGGAGTCAAACTGCAAAAAGGTGCATGCTGTGTCCTTCTGTAATTAATAAGGTACTTGGTTTTAAATTGTGCTTGTGCTATATTTATATGTAATGGTATGCTTATTGTTGAAGGTTCTTAATAAATAAACAAACAAATAGAAAAATAACACTGCACAAAAAATATAATTAAAAATTGTTCGATTCTCCTTCCGCCACGTCCACGTCAGGTAGATTTTTTTTCAGAATTTTGTGATTATTAAAGTCGCAGATCGCTTGTCCCGAACCCGAAGTTAATATTCATTCAATAAAACTATTAAATAAATAAAAAAATATTGATTGAAACTAAATGACCACTAGTAGGTGGATATCAATTCTGTAGTGTTAGGTTAGTAATCCATAAACTGCAGGGCGGCTGTGTCATAAAACCAAGTCGTCCATGTATTTTTTTATATTCTATATTCTACCTTTGTAGTAATAGAAGCTTGAGTTTTGTAACAAAATGCGCATTTTAATTGTTTTTTTTAAACTTGTGTTGCACTATTATTTTATTATCTCTATTATTCTAATCCGTCCTAACTGAATCACTGTCAAACCAAAGTATCAAATTAAAAATGTCGTTGGTATAAACATATGTACTTGCATGTATTAGGTTATTTTTTAACTTATTTCAAACTAGTGTCACAAACATTCTTGCGATTTCAAACAAACACACACGCACAGTCGCACATATTAATATATTTTCACAAAATTTAATATCGGTATGGTATATTGCTAGATGCCGCGGGTGTCCGCAAACTGACCGGGGCTCCCGCACAGCCGATCAAGTGCGTCGACATTATCTACAATGGCCGGAAGCAGACCTTATGAAACCGCAAAATCCTATTGGTATTTGATTCGTGAGGCGATTTATTCCAGGGCAATGACATAGATTGGAGTTTCCACGGGCATACCTATTATTTATTAGTGAAGAATCAAATTTGGTTTGCATTGGGCAACCGTTTGGACTCCATCCACAATAAAGTCATATTATTTCTAGGGGTCTCTATCGGCATAATTTTTCATTGTTCTATTTTCTTGTCGCATAACAACTTTTCGCCTACAAACGTTTGGCCTTATATTTAATTGTTGTATACAAAGTATAGAAAAAGGTACCATCATAATATCAAATAAGCTAAATAGGGCCCTCACTCAGCTTGTTGTCATGGAGGTCGTGCGTGACGCTGACGTTCAGTGAGGGCTCCAAAAAATAAACAAAATTAAAGCAAAACTAAACAGTTAATTTTATAATTTTTAGGCACGATAAACCTAAACATTACGAAAGCGAACTTTAAAATTTGAAACTTAGAGGACAACATCTCAGATTCGTTGTCCAGTAATTTAATCTACAAGTAACTCTGACACAATTATCTAGCACCTACGAACAATCTAGCACCTAATGGCGACTAAACCACAGATCAACAAATAGCAATTAATATGATAATTAAGTTCTTAATCTTAAACTAATAAAAACACATTTATCATCAATAATTTACGTCTCATGTGACAAGGATTTTCCGTTCTATTTTTAACCGACTTCAAAAAAGGAGGAGGTTATAATGTTCCACTGTACCTATGTATTATTTTTTATGTATGTTCGCCGATTTCTCCGTCAATTGTGGACCGATTTCCAAAATTATTTTTTAATTGAAAGAGTATACTTACTCCTGATGTAATCCCATTGACACCAAGTCAGAATCTGATGATCGGATCTCAGGGAAATTGAGAGCAACCCTCAAATTTTATAGGCACGTGTTATGTCATTTCGGTATTTTCTATATTATAACTCGTGTGTTTACCCGTGGAAATCGCAATTTTGGGGAAGTGGAACCGATGATGAAGACTTATGGAACTGATTCTGTACTTACGTCAAAGATTCTGACATGATTCCGTCGAAGTACCAACTAATGAAGTGTTAATTCTGAGATCCTTGAGGAATCGACGGAACTCCTCAAATATAATCAGCCCACAGATAGCGACTTGGGTTTTGTCTGTAATAATCAACGGATTTGCTCTCGGAGAGCAGTTCATGTGGTAAATTGGAAAGGAAATGTGGAAATTTACATGTATAATGTGGCTTGGCGAAGTACTGAATTGAAAACTTTGGTTTAAACTTTGTTTTTAAAGTAAATTATACTTTTGTAAACGGTAAGTACCTATCTACTCACAAATTCAAATATTTTATAAGTAATGTATTCAACGACCAATTTACAACGATAAATTTAATATTATTTCGCCGAAACCGATACGCATAATATGGATTGTCCTAATTATTGTTGTGCATAATATTTATTGTGTTGAACATCGAATTATCGAACACTACATGTGCATAACTTTACAATTCCTTATATTAGATGCACTAATGCTGTTTGGACTTTGGGCTACAGGGTTAGGGTGCAGCAAAGGGTACCCAGGACTTTAAAAAAATCGTCGGTTTGACGCCAAATTGATACCTACTACTTTTTTATGATTGAATCTTACAGATTACGTCGAAATAAGCAGGTTTTATTTCAATACTTACTTTTTTTTAATTTAAAATACCCAGATATTGCACTTCAAATTTGGTCAAAGTTGGACGGTAGATAATGCTTTATAGCATTAAGTCCGCCTTTTCTTCGATAATATAGAATATGTTTTAGTTATTTATAAGTTAGGTACTTAAATGTAATTTTTAGCTATTTTCTTGTACAAAATTGTTTTTATCTTTATCAAAATGTCAAAAATATGTTGTATTTACACTAAATTATCATTAATATACCGTTAAGCTATTGAAAATAATAACTAAAACAATAAGAAAAAAATTGTTTTTTACTGACTTTTGACTGGACTATAGAAAAAAAACGGCCACCTACCGAGATAAGCTGTTTACTGTTTTCTACTGTTTATAAGTAGGGGAATAATATTCTAAATGTTGGAAAGCGGGATCGGTAACGGTTTTCTTATAATTTATTTTATTTATCGTATGGCGCTTATAGAGTTCCAGTGTGCGCTGCGAGATTCACAAGGAACAGTGCAGCTGCCGAGTTTGTTGTTCTTTTAGCACCACCCGGAGGTCACGTGTAGGGTTTCTAGGGTTATTAGAACAACAACGACCTCCTTTTCTTATAATAACATACCTATTTATCAGTTTCTTATAAAAAAAACAGATTTTAATTTTTTCTGCTTTAAATAAGCCTTATTTTGAAAAAAAATTACATAACATTTTTTATTCCTTACATTATTTTCAACCGAAAAACATTTTTTAAAATAGGGTTTTTAAAAATAAATGCGAATGTCCATTTTTTTGTCATTTCGATCCACTGTGCGCCGGGGGGCCTCGAGATATTGTTAAATATTTGTGAGAAATATGCAAGTGAACACGGCTTTAGATACATACAACGCCCTTATCTTATCTTATCTTATCTTATCTAGGTGAGGGCCCTTTCGGATGCACTTCGACCCAGTGGGATCTTTTGTGCATTTGCCCTCTCGTTTATACCTGCTCCCAGGCTTGCTCCATCATTTCCACAAAGCGGATGATGCAGTTCGCCGGGAGCACCTTGAATTCCTTTGGTTGCGGGTAACCGTTACCAAAGTAGTTCATTCTTTGTCTGGCAAGGGCATGACATTCACACAATAAGTGTTCCATAGTCTCATCCTCCTCGCCACACATTCTACAGTCTAAACTATCAGATAGTCCCATCTTGGCCAAGAGATCCTTGACCCCGAAGTGACCAGTGAACACCCCAGATATAATTCTGAGTTGCTTCCTACTGGATTTCCAGAGTTTTCTGGTCCAGCCCGAGTCCACTCCTTCTATGAAAAGCTTAGAGTGCCTTAAGCCAGCCTCATTCCTCCACTCGTGTTGGTGTTTGATTTTGGCGTAGGCTTTAAAGGCCGATATTATGGTCCCCTGCGAGAGTCCCACAAATGGTTCTGGACCTACAAAGTGATTTGTAGAGCCCCCTCTTGCAAGCTCATCTGCTCTTTCGTTGCCGATGAAGCCCTTGTGCCCTGGTATCCAAACTAGTTGCACCTTATTGTGCCTTCCAAGTCTGTTTAGTGCTTGGACGCCATTATAAATTAGTCTAGAGTCCACTTTCGGCGCCGTAAGCGCTTTAAGGGCCGCTTGACTGTCACTGAGTATATAGATAGTCCGCCCTTTGGTTCGCCTGTCTATATTCTCCTGTACACAAGCAATTATGGCGTATGTCTCCGCTTGGAAGACAGTTGCCAAACTACCCATGCTTACACTACTACTATAGTTATTTGCATAAATGCCTGCTCCCGTACCGGATCCCATTTTTGATCCGTCCGTGTACCATATACTGTCTTCGATACCAGACTTTGGTGGGTCTAGACCTTCGGCCCACTCAGCCCTGGTTGGAACTTTTGTTGTGTAGTTCCTGTGGAATACATACTTGGGTAGCATTTTGTCGCTTCCCATGTTTGTTATTCTGTCTAAGAAACCATCAGTCTCCATGTTTGTGTGCTTAGTTTTCGGCTTGCTATCGCTCCACAGTCCAAGAGTTCTTAATCTGTAGAGCGATTTGCGCGCCTCTGACTTAATCACCATGTGAAGTGGCGGTAGGTCCAGTAGGACTTCTAGCGCCGCTGTAGGCGTGGTACGAAACGCCCCTGTTATAGCCATGCATGCCGTTCTCTGCACCTTTCTCAGGGCCTCTCTGCATGTGCTCATTAAAGTCCTTGGCCACCATACCAGGCTACCGTACAGTATTATGGGTCTCACCATCATGGTGTAGATCCACTTCAGTACCTTGGGGTTCAGTCCCCATGTTTTGCCATACGCTGATCTACACATTCCAAATACCCTCAGGGCCTTTGTAATGGTGAGATCTGTATGCTTCTTCCAGTTCAGTTCCTTATCCAGTGTGACACCTAGATATTTCACGTCATTGGACAGTTCTAGTACCCTTCCGTACAGCTTTAACTGCTGTATTCCGCGAAGGGTCCTTTTCCTAGTAAAGGGTATTACTACAGTTATGCCTGGATTAATGGATAATTGGTGACAGTCGCACCATCTCTCCACTTCCCTCAGTGCCTTGTTCATGATTTCTGATACCGTACTTGGGAATTTCCCATTAACCAGTATCACTAAATCATCAGCATATCCTACCGTGTGGATGGGACCTTTATTGAGTTCTATCAAGAGTGAGTTCACTACCAAACTCCATAGAGTTGGTGAAAGTACCCCACCTTGTGGACATCCCTTTGTGGCCGTGGCCATTATCTCATCCCCTAAAAGAGATGACTTTATCAGTCTGCCATTTAGCATGTTGCCTATCCATTTACATATGGTCGGCTCTATACAATGTTTTGCAGCTGCTTCGCTAATAGCATTATACGTGGTACAACGCCCTTAAAAGCGAGATTATGGTGTTTAAGTCGGGGACGAAGAGTCCGTCATATCATATGTACCTCCATTATATCTGAACGGCAAGGTTCTTAAACAAGTTAAATGTGTTAAATATCTGGGTCACATTGTAACCGATAATTTGCGCGACGACGCGGATATTGAACGGGAACGTACGGCGCTGGCGATAAGGGCGAATATGATATCCCATACCCATAGGTTCAGAGGTTGTACAAGTAACACTTTTTAGAGCGTTCTGTACATCTCTTTACACTTGCAGCCTGTGGGCTGACTATTCGAAGAAAGCGATCAGTGCCCTACGGGTCCAATATAATAACGCCTTCAGGGTGCTGTCGCCCGCCCCTGCCGCGCGCCTGCAGCGTGTCAGGCATGTTCGCGGACGCCCATGTAGACGGCTTCCACGCCACAGTGTACAGTACAAACAGCATCCTGCCCCCCTATTCTGTAACTTGTTTTAAGCTCACCTCAACGCTCACTCACAACTATACCTAGACACCGCGATACGTAGTAATTAAGCGTAGGTAGAGGTCTAGTTTCGTAACGGGTGACCGGCGGGGTGAACCGCATTACCTAACGCGTAGTGAATAACAGCCCTGAGAGTGATAGCGGACAGGCTTGACAGTCGCTATAGTCAGCACTGGGCAAGCCTGCACCGCTCCTTAGGAATATTTGAAATATAATGTAACCTAACATATTTGTATAATTAAGTGTACCTAACCTACCTAAATACTAACCTAATATGGATTTTTTTGTTGTAGTCCGAAATATGTAATGATTTTTATCTTATTTATTTATTTTATCTTATGTTTATAGTATTCCGAAATAAAGATTTTTATTTATTTATTAAAGACGAAGAAGTTAGGTAGTTTTAGTTTTCTCTCGAAAACTATACAATGTATCGAAAAACTATACAATATATCCAATATATCGAAAAAGCTGGGAGGGATCCCAGCTCAATGGCTACGGGCAAGGACTTTTGATAATAATATGTTCATCCCCTAACTAGTCTAAACAAAGTTACGAAGTCAAAAATGGTGTTCTAAGCATTTCCCTCTATGCCTTTTCGTTGCATGACCTGCCTATATATTTTTTTTTGTTTTTTTTTTTAATTCAGATGGGCCATTTTAGGCGACGGGACCTTACGACGACGACGACTCTAATGAGGCAATTTTCCTGTTTCCTATAAGGACTAGCTTGCCGCGAAGACGCTCCATCTAGCTGTGGGGCACGTGCGTCATTAAGGCCTCCACACACCGGTCGCGGGCGCGGGTCGGGCGCGCGTCGGGCGCGGGCCCGCGCAAGTTGTAAAACATTGAAACTGCACTTCAAACACACATCGAACGCGCCCGACGCGCGCCCGACCCGCGCCCGCGCCCGGTGTGTGGAGCCTTTAACTACGGCCTGCAATTTACAAAAGTTAACAACCGGGTCGCTAAAGTCGCAATATGCGAGCCAGTATAAGTCTAACCTCCGATTATGCATACTTGCTATGAATCTAGGATCAAATAGTACTAGCAACTCAGGTAATTTTTTATTGTGAATTAATAAATATTTACCCATTAGTCATGTAGAAATACCCCGGCGGCCTTTATTCCCTTATTTCCATCACACCTTGGCAAGAACCTTGTAAAGATAACCTAGACAAATAATAATTTTTCACCTCAGCACCTCGAACAAGCATATTTTGCTGCGTGAAAACAGTGAGCAAAATGCGATTTTGCTCACTTCGTGAGGCAAAGTAGCTTTTTTATTTTGATATCGAGCACTGGTGACACATCAACATCATAGTGTGGATACTACAACTACAACTATGATGTGCTCTATTACAAATTCAGAATATTATAGGTGCGTAAAAGCCTAGCGATATATTTTTTAACGTGACGATGTTCTCACTGCTGAGGTGAAAAGTTGTATGTATGTGGGAAATGGAACGTAAGTGAGTGAAAGGGACAGAAAGAGCGAGATAGAGAGAGTATTGTAAGATGGCGGTTACTGTTTAAACGTGAAAATGTAGTTCCGAGTAAATTGTAATAAATAATTGTTTAAAGAAAGACTAGTTTCACTCTGGATATATCCCATACTACAATTTTTGGGGGCTCGTCCGGGATGTCCTCAGAGTGAATGAAGACGACAAATACGACGATTACGACGTGAAATAAGATTTGATTTACGACGAGGCCACCATAGCGTCCCATGACAGAAGAGAAGACGATCGGAAGAATTGAAGGCGAACAAAACCACGACGACGACGTGTTTTTTCAAGACGACACGACGTATCTTTTAAAGAGAATATTACAATTTCACGACGAAGACGACTACGCAAGCGACGACGACGACATGCCTGATCCTCCTACGAATGCAGACGGCGGTAACAAGAATGGCGGCTCAAGTTTTCTGGCAGCAGCAAACGTGTTCTTCGACGGTGGCATCACTCAGTTCGACGGCGAAGACAAGACATACACTTCGACAAAATGGGCTCAAGATATCGAGGATAACGCGGATGTGTTTGTTTGGACTCCTCAACAAAAGTTGGTAATTGCGCGCAGATCCTTGTGCGGCACGGCGGCCTTGTGGCTGAAGTCTGAAAAAGTCTTTAAGACTTTTTTTTTTTTTTTTTTTTTTTTTATTTATTGATGAAAAAGGGCTTGTCGCCAGGCGAACATACCGCCCCGTAAGGGCAACAAAATATCTACAAAAAAAGGAAACTTATGTTCTAGATTTAAACGCTACTTCCGTTAAATAATACAAAATCTCGGCTTCAATCGATATAGGAAGAGACAAAATACTGTTAATATATCCAGTGTCTAACAGTTTCGTGTCGAACCAAGCTGCTCTCACAGCCTCGCTCCGGACACACTCAAGCAGTATATGTACAACATCTTCAACCGTTCCACACTCATTACAATTTGGAGAGGGGACTTTTCTCATCAAATACGCAAACTTATTTGATGGAATGTGGCCAGAACGTAACCTGAGCGCAGTTTTTAATCGGTTTCTGTTATATGGGGCCTGGTCAATCCATGGATAGTAAGATACTTGAGGCTGGATAGTTTTAAACCAAATACCTCTCTCTCTAGAACGTAAATCAAAATACTCTTGCCATTCTACTAAACATTGTTTTTTTACAATTTTGACATAATCCGAGTGCAACGGTAAAACAGTCAATGGAACCCCGTCCACGACAGCCTGTCGTGCAAGGGCATCTACATCTTCATTCTGTTTTATCTGGACATGGCCGGGAATCCATTGAAGTTTAATTTGTTTATCAAAAGCTTGAAGTTTGAAGATTAACTCCAAAATGCGATATGCTACCGGTGAACCTCTCACATGTGAGGTAGATCGAGCTAGGTGTTGTAAAGCACTTTTGGAGTCAGTCAGAATAACAATATTATCAACACTCAAGGATTTGATGTAGGATAAAGCTTCTTCTATGGCAATTAATTCTATATGCATAATAGATATATCAGAGTCAATCTTAAGCTTAGTATAATAATTAACATATGGATCTAAGAACGCTGCACCTCCCTGTAAATTGTCCTTCGAGCCATCAGTAAAGATTTTGTACCAAGATTTGTATTCCTGTTCAATAAAGTTGGAACAGATAAATTTAAGTTCACCACAGGGATAAAAACGTTTGGCACGATCGATAGACGGAATCGAATCGAAAATAACGTTCTGCAAATTTATATTACTAACCCAAATTTCTAGAGAATACATTTCAAGCTGAGGGCTTCTATGTATTGGTAAGGAGTTAAAAGCGATATGAATAGAAGTAAGTAAAGGCATCTTTTTGTTATGCCAAAACCGTGAATTGTTTGACAAAGCCAGTTCATGCAATATATCTATGGTACTATTATTTAAAAAAGATTTACATTTCAACCAGAACTTGCCAGCCAAAAATTTCCTACGAAAACTGAGAGGAGGGAGAGATAACTCAGTCTCCATTACGTGAATTGGCGTGGATCGAATGTAACCACCTATGACACGCAAAGCCTGGTTTTGAAATCTATCTAGTTTCAATAAATTTGTTTTAGAACTATTATCATACAGAAAACTAGCATAATCGATTCTACTACGAATGACAGAGATGTACAATCGTCGTAGATGCTTTTGATGGACACCCCATCCTGGACCTGCTAGCACTTTTAAAAGATTTACAAATTTAGACACCTTTAGAACTGTTTCATTAATATGTTTACCCCATTTTAAAGAACTATCCAGCCACAATCCCAAATACTTAACTTGACTAACCATAGGCATCGATACGTTACAAATACTCAAATCTAACAAACCTCTGAAACTGCCTTTTTTAAACACACAAAACTTGCTTTTAGTCGGGGAAATAACTAATCCTAAATTATTCAATAAATGACTCAAAGTGTCACAAGCAAGTTCGAGTTCTAATACGGCAGCCGTAGTATTGTCTTTCGATACATATAAAACAAAATCGTCAGCATATTGAGAGATCTCTACATTTTGTATATCTTTACAAATATCGATAGTAGCGACATTAAAAAGGAGAGGTGACAAAGGATCACCCTGAGCTAACCCTCGGCACGTTATTCTTGTACCTCTATAGCCCGTGAATGATATATTGAGCTTTCTATGCTTTAAGTAAGACCAAAGATATGTACAAAGTGTAGAGCCGACTCCTAGTCGATCTAATATATGTAACAAGCAAGTTACATCCACATTATTGTATGCATTATCGATATCAATGAAACATGCTACAGTAACTAAATTTTTAGAGAAACCTATTTGGATTTGACTTACCAAACGAACGAGGTTATCATAACAAGATTTAGATTTTCGAAAACCCACCATCTTGTCCGAGAACAATAAATGTTTTTCAAGATACCACTCTAATCTCTTGTTTAGAATCGAATGAAAAATTTTACAAATACATGACATAAGGGCTATGGGACGAAGAGCAGACGAAGAGTTAGGATCTCTACCCGGTTTTGGTATTGGAATTATTTTCACGTCACGCCATTGAGTTGGAACAAAGCCAGAAAACAAACAAATATTATACAGCTTAACCAATAGATTTTTACCTGATAACGGAAGATGTTTAATCATTGAAAAAGAAATAGCGTCACAACCTGGAGCAGTATCAATTTTTTTAATCGAGTTTAACAATTCTTGTAAAGTAATTTCAGATTCTAACTTAACATTAAATGAATGAAAGGAAGGTTGAGGGGGACAAGCGAAATCAGGGGTTAAACTATTCAGAAGCTCTTCAGCTCTGTCCCTGTCAACACAGCGATTAGTCAAATTCGAACGATGCCCTTTTATCCACCTCATCTTACGCCACATATCAGACGACGAAGTAGTTTCGTCTATTGACGAGCAAAAGTCTTGCCAAGATTTACTTCGAGCCTGTCGTATAACTCGTTGAGCATTGGCTGTCTTCTCCTGTAAAATATCCAAATTAATTGGTGATGGACACCGTCTCAAATTCGCTAAAGCAAGTCGACGTTCAGCTACAGCTTTAGACAATTCAGCCGACCAATATGGTTTAGGACTAAATTTATCACACACATGTTGAGGAACTTTAGTATAAGGAATAAACATATTGGCAGCTAACTGTAAGGTAAGTTCAAACGAGTCATAGAATTCTTGAGGGTCAGGAGGAATAATAAAGTCAGTAAAACGGTCTTGAATAAATGATGCGTAAGACTGCCAATCACCTTTTTTAAAGTTTCGATTGTTCATGAACTGATGCTGAACGTCTATTGTTATAGATAACTTAATAATACGATGGTCACTACCGAGAGTTTCGTTAGTAACTTTCCAAGAGAAAAGGGTAGCTAAGTCGGACGAGACAAATGAAATATCGGGAGCAGACTGTTGAAGCGTACCATTCACAAAACGAACTCTAGTGGGTTCCCCATTGTTTAAATATATTATATTATTATCTAACATACTATCAAAGATTAGGGCGCCTCTACGATCGGTCTTATATGACCAATTAGTATGATGTGCATTAAAATCACCTAAAATTAACGATTTTGATCCTACAAGAGTAAACACATAATCCCAATCATTCTGAGTCGTATAAACTGTAGAAGGACAATATATGGAAATAATGTTCTCAATATGCCGACAATTCAGAACTTTAACATGTAATAGTTCAATACGTACATTAGGACAAGTTGTAGGACACACAACCGCCTTAATAGAACTGTGCACTAATATACAAACTCCACCATAAGCGTCCGCCCTGTCTAATCGAAAGGTATTATAACTATACATTCGAAAATAACTCTCCGGCTCAAACCAAGTTTCACATAGAACTGCAAAATGAATCTTTTCTTGTGACAATAAGGCTTCCAGAGATACGCTTTTAGGCCTTAAGCTCTGACAATTCCATTGAATAATATTAACATCTACATTGGTACTATTATTACTCTCCATTAATTAAATGATTTAACAATGAATCTATAGAAAAGCTGCTAACTACTTTAGACACTAACCACTCCGCACAAATAGACACTGCCTGCTGAATTTTAACCTCTAAACACACCTCACTAAATACGATATTTTTAAGTCTAATCAATAGACGAACAAAGCCCAAGCCCTTCGATCTAGCTCCCCGCTTTTCCTTAACGGTATCACTGATATCACCGGTATGGATCTCCTTATCAACAACTTCCGAATGCGCTGCATCGTCGTACCAGTCAAAGTCAGGAACGGACTGGGCTGATGACCGTGGTCGAGGTACTTCACGCGATTTACGTTTTTTAGACTTGTCTGGAGTTTTTTGATCTTTTGAGCTCGAGGTAAATAACCGAGACCACAATGGATTACTTTTAGCGGACAAATTATTGATGGTAGGCTCTGCAGGTTTGGAACTTTCCACGGGCTTCGAAATAGGCGTCTTGTTTGCACTATTAAATACCGGGGCCGGCGATACATCTCTAGCAGGCACTGGAGAAGGTGGAACGTACAACGTGAGAGCTCGCCTATACGTACAGTTGAACTCGGCCATCAACTCTCTAATTTTCCTCTCTTTTTTATATACTGGGCATATTTTTTGTAAGGCCAAATGATTTCCAGTACAGTTGACACAACGGAATGACAAAGTCTCACAATTGTCATGATTTTTAGTGCATTTAGGGCAAACTGTTTTCTTGGATGGACATACCAAACGTGTATGTCCAAATTTCCAGCAGCGAGAGCACTGGGTCACCGGAAAAATAAAACGCTCCACTTTTACTCTCATATAATCGATGTACACGTAGGATGGTAAGAACGAACCTTCAAATCCAAGACGAACGCTTTCGCTCTTCACCCAACCCGAAGTAGATTGGTCATCATCGCTAGCTCTCTTATTCAACCTTCTTGCCGACACCAATTTCACCACACCATCGCAACGCAGATTATCTAATATATATTTATCCGTAAGGTCAATCTCAATGTTATTAATAACACCATAAGACATACCAACTTCCGATGTCTTTTGACACTGCCAGTTCAAGTCGCAAAATGTCTTACATTGAACAAAGAAATCCGCGTTCAACTCACTGTCGAATGTAATAAGTATTTTATGTTGGTGACTGTACTTTACTCGACTTACCCCTTTCACATTATTATCTTTGAAAAGGCGGGCTAATTCAAATTGTTTAGGCAAAGGCTTCGAGCACATAACAGATACCATAGAACTCACTCCAACATCAGTTTGTTGACCATATCTACGTATTTTGCGATTCCGGTTTACTGTTTGCCAATCATTTTCCGGAGAAATCTCGACTCCTTTTCGTTTATTAGATAATTCGTTTACCTCCATATCCACGACGTTGTAATTAGATGCATCGCTACGCACAGATGTATGTTCAAAATCTTCTTCATCATTGAAAAGGTTGTCCGTGCCGTTCGCTTCGCCGTCGCCGCCGCCGCCGCCGCTAGTATGGGACATTATTTACGTTCGGATCCCGGCCAAGACAGTCGGGACCGCTTCATGCGAATGTAAAAACACTGCGGCAATATATACAGATTAATTTGAAACAAAAACAAGGAAGAAAAGCGCGAGAAAACAATTAAATATGAATAAAATACCACAACAGTTTTCAAACACGTCTTAGCGCCATTCGTTTTTTTTTTTTTTTTTTTTTTTTTTTTTTTTCATCTTTAAGACTTATGAAGAGCTCAAACATGCGCTACAGAAGGAGTTTCCAGATGCCGTTAATTGTAAAGAAATGCATGAGTTAATGGCAGCGACAAAGAAGTCTAAAGATGAGAGTTGCTATCAGTATATGTTACGTATGAAAGAATTGGGTAAAAGGGCGAAGTTTCCCGATTACGTAGCTATACAATACATAATAGACGGTATTGAAGACTTGCAAGTTAATAAGATGATTTTGCATGGCGTAACTACGTATGGTGTGCTGAAGGAGAAATTGGCTATTTACGAAAAGATGAAGACCGATGACATGAAGAGAGAAGTACGGGTCGAGACAGCTGTAAGAAAGAAAAGTGATTCATCTCGGCGTTGCTACAATTGCGGAGACAGAAGTCATGTATCTTCGCATTGTCCTAATGGCATAAAGTGTTTCAGATGCAATGAGTATGGTCATATTGGAATTCGGTGCCCTGTTAGTCAGAATCATAACAGTGCGAAGTTCGACCGGAACGCGTCTGCAGTTGGTGCGCCTCAACTTCGTGCGTTTGGCGGCCACGGCGCTAGTGGCGTTACTCCGTCGGCGAAGCAGCGTACGGCTATGTTCGGGACATCGGAAGCGACCAATCGGAACGATCGTACGAGCGGCCATATTTGCGACAATGTCAACGAAGTGACAAGTTCGTGTTTGGACAACTCAGAGGTTATGCAGATTGTAAACAAAGAGTTTCGGTGCAACAGAAAAAACGATAAACCAGTGAAATTAGTGACCATAGCACGAGATTATTGCTATAACGCGCTGATAGACTCTGGCAGTGACGTTAATCTGTTGGCGGCGGAGTTATACGAGAATATTTTCGGTGAAAAGTGTCATGTCGGCGGCGGGCTGACTTTAACAGGACTTGGACGCTCACAAGTGCGGTCCTTGGGCAAGGTTACGACGACAATTACGGTTGATGGACAGTGTTACAACGGTGTTACATTTCATTTAATACCTAGAGACTGTATGCCTTACGATATAATTATAGGACATGAGTTTTTGAAAGAGGTGACAGTTTACATGAGTGAAGGATGTGTGAACATATTTAAGGATGAGAATGAGTGGTTAAATAATGTGAATTGCTTTACAGGTGAGGCAGAATCTCTGGTGGAGCATATCAAGGATCCATTAATCAAAGACGAGGTACGTCGTAGTGTGGAGAGCTATCATCCAGTTCAAGTGAAGGAGGTACCTTTACAGCTCAAGATTGTACTGAAGGATGATGTGCCTGTAACACAACGACCACGACGGTTGTCTTACACGGAGCAGGGTATTGTGGAAGCACAAGTTGAAGAATGGCTAAAGGACGGGATAGTCAGAGTAAGTTTTTCTGAGTATTCAAGCCCTCTTGTGTTAGTCAAGAAAAAAGATGGTTCAACTCGAGTCTGTGTAGATTATCGGCAGATTAATGCCAAAATGGTGAAGGATGAGTATCCATTACCCATCATCGATGACCTGATTGACCGGCTTTCATGGGCTAAGGTTTTTAGTGTGTTGGATTTAAAAAATGGGTTTTTTCATTTAAAGGTTAGCGAGGAATCTATCCCATACACATCGTTTGTATCTCATCATGGTCAATGGGAATTTCTTCGAGCTCCTTTTGGTCTCTCGGTCAGTCCGAAGGCATTCACGAGGTTCGTCAACATAGTGTTCAGCGAGCTCTTAGCTAAGAAAATAATGATGATCTTTATTGATGATATAATCATTCCAGCTGAAGACGAGGAACAAGCATTGCAAAGATTGAAACAAGTGCTAGCAGTGGCAGAGGAGCATGGATTGGTGATTAATTGGAAGAAAGTCAAGCTGTTACAAACGGAAATTGTGTATTTGGGTCACGCTATCAAAGACGGTGAAGTGCGACCAACCACAGAGAAGATTGATGCAGTCATGAAGTTTCCGGAACCAGCTACGGGTAAGCAACTGAAAAGTTTCCTAGGTTTGACTGGATATTTTAGAAAATATATAGAAAACTATGCTACCATAGCAAAACCTTTAACTGACTTGCAGAAGAATGATGTACACTTTGTATTTGATGACGAGCAAAGGCAAGCATTTAAAATATTGAAAGAGAAGTTGACGACGGATCCAGTTTTAAAGATATATGATCCTAATTTGAGAATAGAAGTGCATACAGATGCGTCTAGTATAGCTATATCAGCTGTTTTAATGCAGTATCACCCCAACACTGGTCTGCATCCAGTCCAGTATATGAGCAGTAAGAATGACGATACTCAATGTAATTACTCGAGTTATGAATTAGAGGCATTAGCGATTATTGAGGCTGTTAAGAAGTTTCGGCCCTATTTGTATGGAAAGCATTTCAAGATAGTAACCGATTGTCAAGCGTTTCAGCAAACACTGATGAAGAAGGATCTGACGGCCAAAGTAGCAAGATGGGTGATTGACCTGAACCAGTACACGTACACGGTAGAGCACAGAGCAGGAGCGAAGATGCAGCATGTCGACGCTCTCAGTCGGAACCCCTACGTGTCCATTGTGACGTCACTATGCGACCAGGTTAAGTTGGCGCAGGATCAAGATGACGGTGTAAGAGCCATAAAGGAAATTTTAAAGGAAAAGACGTACAAGGACTACTCATTGGATGGAGATGTCTTATACAAAGGAAATAGTAAATTGTTGGTCATACCAAAACATTTGGAAAAGGAAATTATAATGAGAGTACATGGAAACGGCCATTTTTCAAGAAGGAAAATGAAGGAGTTGATTTTACAGGATTATTACATAAAGGACGTAGATAAGAAGATAGACGAATTTATAATTGCCTGTATACCATGTCTATTGGCTACAAGGAAGGAAGGTAAGCAAGAAGGGTTCTTGAATCCTATTGAGAAGAATAGTATTCCTATGGATACTTTACATTTAGATCATGTGGGTCCATTAACGGAAACCCGTAAGCAGTACAATTACATACTGACAGTGATTGATGCTTTTACGAAGTTTGTGTGGTTATTTCCAACGAAGAGTACAGGAAGTGCAGAGACACTAAATAAGCTAAGGGTACATCAGCAAATATTCGGAAATCCACGAAGATTGATAACAGACAGGGGAGCTGCGTTTACTAGCCACGACTTTGAAGACTACTGCAGCAACGAGGGAATTCAGCATGTGAAGATCACTACCGGAATACCTAGGGGAAACGGTCAAGTTGAACGAGTGCACAAGATAATCATCCCTATGTTAACAAAACTATGCATTGAGAATGCAGGAGTGTGGTATAAGCACGTCAGCAGAGTGCAGAGAGCGCTAAACAGCACATTCCAGAGAAGTATAAATACAACGCCTTTCAAGCTGTTAGTAGGTGCTAAGATGAGATGTAAAGAAGACATTGAGATCTTGAGATTACTCAAAGAAGAATCTGCCAGTTTGTATGACAGTGATAGAGAAGAATTACGCAAGAAGGCTAAAGAACAGATGTTAGCAGTCCAGGAAGAGAACATAAAATATTATAACAAAAGGAGAAAGGAGAGCCAGAAGTATATGGTGGGTGACTTAGTGGCTATTAAAAGAACTCAGTTTGGAACCGGTCTGAAACTAAAGCCGAAGTTCTTAGGGCCTTACAAGGTTACTAAAGTCAATGTGAACGACCGCTATGAGGTGG
This sequence comes from Epinotia brunnichana, assembly GCA_963854355.1. Lineage (NCBI taxonomy): Eukaryota > Metazoa > Arthropoda > Insecta > Lepidoptera > Tortricidae > Epinotia > Epinotia brunnichana. The sequence goes on along the minus strand of OY977942.1, from coordinate 19,235,900 downwards.
AGAAGGCTGACAGCTCCGCAGAAGGACCCAACCATACCTCCAGCTCAGCTGACTTCATGAAGAGATGGCCAGGTGGCGATAACATGGAGTAAAGTCAAGGTAACTATATTGCTATGTTGCAGATGATTGAATGAAAGAGTTTATTTTAGTTTAAGGCTTATGTGTAAGCCATTACGTTGTTAATTAAGACTTCTTATTCAGTTTATTTAAGTATGATTGTGATGACGCCTGATGATCAGTAGTAGAGGATGACTGGATGGGATGTCTGTGGAACAGACATAGTGCAGGAATGGCCGAATGTGGGAAATGGAACGTAAGTGAGTGAAAGGGACAGAAAGAGCGAGATAGAGAGAGTATTGTAAGATGGCGGTTACTGTTTAAACGTGAAAATGTAGTTCCGAGTAAATTGTAATAAATAATTGTTTAAAGAAAGACTAGTTTCACTCTGGATATATCCCATACTACATGTATCACACGAGAGCAAAGATATTTGCATCTCGTGCCTTTGAGTCCCTCACTACGCTCAAGATTCTAATTTTGAATCACTCGCTACGCTCGTGATTCAAATATAGTATCTTTCGCTTACTCGGGACTCAACATCAACACTCGCAGCAAAAATCTACTTTGCTCTCTTGTTGAACAAATAACTATTAAGCGGTACCTAGCCAACTCAATTAATGCACGGTTTTCTATGTTTTACTGATCTGAAACACCATATTGATATGAGTACCTATTTAGATTCAATTTTATGAAATGTATGTGTCCGCGTTGTTACCGTTTGCAAACGTCCTTTGACTATTGAAAATGCAATCGCATACAACTATTTAGATCCAGCATATATGAATACACCTGCACCTGGCAACGACCTTCAGCACCATGGACCCGCAAATATTTGAAATTGAAAGAATTCGTTTTAGACACTAATTTTATTTTTGGCACAAGCTTTTATTGCCCGCTGTTCTTTTTTATGCACAGCCATTAAATACTCGGTGAGGAGCTCAACAGGAAGGTTTATCTTGTGTAGATTTGAATTGCTATGGCCACCTTTCGTCTTCCTTATTTATTACTTAGATTAATTATAATCAATCATTTATTTGCTATAAAACACATTTCTAAATGCATGCTAATATAGTTATAACATTCAAATAAAACTAACAAGTAAGTACAAGATTCAGTAAAAACAAACAGGTATTATTAACGTACATTGAACGAAAAAAAATTTAGTAACCGTGACTTAATCGCGTATAATTTACTTATTTATTTACCTCTTGAATTATATTTTGTATTGGTATCTCAATACAAAATATAATTTACTTTAAAAACAAAGTTCAACCCGACTTCAATTCAATACTTCGCCAAGCCACATAGGTACATGAAAATTTCCACATTTCCTTTCCAATTCACCACATGAACTGCTTTCCGAGAGCAAATGCGTTGATTATTACAGAAAAAACCCAAGTCGCTATCTGTGGGCTGATGATATTTGAGGAGTTCCGTTGATCCTCAAGGAACGACCATGAGGTGAGTGATTACTTAAGGAACTCCTCAAATATGTAAAGTAGGTACTTACGTCAAAGATTCTGACATGATTCCGTTGAAGTAGCAACTAATGATTAATGAAGTTTTAATTCTAAGTCACCTGTGGTGGTCTTCATCATCAGTTCCACTTCACCAAAATTGCGATTTCCGAGGGTAAATACACGAACACGAGTTATAATAGAAAATACTGAAATTTGAGGTTGCCCTCAATTTCCCTGGGATCCCATCATCAGATCCTGACTTGGTGTCAATGGGATCACCTTTCTATAATATTCTTTCTATAAAAAAGAATTTTGGAAATCAGTCCGAAATTGACGGAAAAATCGGTGAACATACATACAAAATATATACAGGGTGTTTTGTAGCTGGGTGCAAACCTTTAAGGGGGAGATACACTAGACTATGTAGAACATATTCATCCAAAAAAAATTTTTTTTTAGCGTATTTTTTTTTAAATGACATCAAAAGTAAGATTTTACTTTTATTTTTGTAAAGTTTAAATGCTTTGCACATAACTTTTTTCGACACAATGGTGCTTCAAACTACTTTGGTACGATCAAGGACACATTAGACTACTAAAATAATAAAAAAACGGACATTTCTTTTTGGATTGGAAGTTATTAGCATTTAATTGACCAATTTTGGGTTTTTCATACTAAAATCGTAAAAGTTCCCTTAAAAATCAAAAAATCGCTAAAAAAAAATTTTTTTGGATGAATATGTTCTACATATTCTAGTGTATCTCCCCCTTAAAGGTTTGCACCCAGGTACAAAACATCCTGTATATATATACCTACATACTGTGGAACATAAAACCTCCTCCTCTTTTGACGTCGGTAAAAAATAAAGGAGATAATGCTTACATCATAAAACAGACGCAAAAGTTGCACACAGACTGATAGGTTGGTTGGTAGGTACCTAACCTACAATACAAACACCAAACCAGAATGTTGGTGCTTGTTTATTGTAGGTACAGTCGAGTTCGAAAATATGTGTAGCGATCGAAGTAATCAAAAATATGAAAAACCGGCCAAGTGCGAGTCGGACTCGCGCACGAAGGGTTCCGTACCATTATCTATAAAAACGGCAAAAAAATCACGTTTGTTGTATGGGAGACCCCCTAAAAAAAAATATTTTGTTTTTAGTATTTGTTGTTATAGCCGCAACAGAAATACATAATCTGTGAACATTTCACAGACGGACGGACAGCGAAGTCTTAGTAATAGGGTCCCGTTTTACTCTTTGAGTACGAAACCCTAAAAAGCGACTTTATTGTTAACGGCATAACGTTGCTCAGATATCTTTGAACCTTTTGGAACATACATATATTTATGAACTCGACTGTAACATAAATCGCCCGTTACACCAATATAAATAATTAAAGAATATTTATGGCTTCGAACAGTTCAACACTCCATTAATAGCCGCGTCGAAGAGATTGTGTAGTTTTTAACAAGTTAAATAAATTGGTACTTTAACACATTAAGTGTAAGGTCTCTTTTTCCTATACCTACCCGATTGTGCCAACAGCAAGTGCGACGTAGTATGTTTTGGTTTTCCCCAGCTTTATTTAAGTAACCCTAAGGTATACTGTATACCTAAGGCATTGGAGTAAGCATTTGAAAAGTGTTCTTGTGAGCTGCGATTTCCTATAGTTCCGTTAACTCGATCGTTTGTTTGGGCAACGGGTTTCCCCAAACCACACGGCACGTCAAGTGAAATGCGGGTACGTCGTGCATCACGCCACAGGGAGGTAATCCCTGAACAGATTGGGGTCAATTCGTTGGAAACGGTAAAATATTGCGCAACTACTTAGTATTTTTTATTTATGTCTTCCGTGGAAACGTGTTAGCTTAAGGCCTCCACACACCGGTCGCGGGCGCGGGTCGGGCGCGGGCCCGCGCAAGTTGTAAAACATTGAAACTACACTTCAAACACACATCGAACGCGGGCCCGCGGCGGGCCCGCGCCCGCGACCGGTGTGTGGAGGCCTTTAATGCAGTCCATCGCATTTATTTACAACTTACCTGATATAAATGACCATAAAAAACATTCCATCCATGTAAAGAACTGGCCAAGGCTCGAAACTCTTCCACAGTAAAAAGTGATGAGATATTTTTTAGAACCAGGTAAGGCATTCTTATTTTTCTTTATTTGCTTGCTAAATAAGATTTTGTGACTAAACAGTAAACACACACGTAAAGTGATTGCCAAGACTCCCTAGCTCATATATCTTTCACCGTTAAAAAGACAAGATCATAAGTAGCGCCAAGCTTCCTACACTGTGCAGGACGGCATAGAATAAACCCGCTATAAACATAAAATTGTCAGTCGCGACCTAACTTGTAATAATCTAGCTTATAAACCTTCTTATAACATAGGCATTGCGCTACTATTGCCTTATGTCATCGGCACCTGAAATAAAGAATAATAGGCCTCACATTTCATTCCTACATAGTAAAAAAGGGTAATATACCGCTGGTTTCCTAAATAACGAGTGGATAACACTAAGTTTCCACTAAGAAATATAGACAGACTAAAGGAAACCTAGAGATCCTACTCGCGCGCCAGTCAGGCAACGACTGATGGGCGAGCGAGGGGGGAAACCCGGTATTTATACCTCAGGTGGGGGACGAGGTACGTATATACGGGCGGACACGGAATTCCCGCGTTTCAGATGCATTTTTACGCCGAACGAGCAGGATCTCGTGTAATAATGTATTATAAATAGCATAGAAATAGGTATAAGCACTGTAAATAATGTATTAGAGTAAGATTGAACTATAATAAATGAACATGTCATTTCGCGCCAAAATTTCCCGCGCAAATCGCTTTCCCGCCAAATATACGGGGCGAAGGGGCGTCCGGCCGAGGTAACTTAATAGTATAAATTGGGCGGCCAGACCCCATGAAATTCAGTACCTACAGTAGCAGCGAAGTGACATTACTTGAAAAAGTAAACAAGCCTTTCAATTCAGAACCCCGACCCGACCAAGTTCCTGCTAAGCCGTAACGACCAACGCCGAAGGTGCAGGATTTCCCTTCAAATTCTACTCAGCCCAGAGCCAGTCATAGGTGCGTCTCGCACATGCTGGTCCTTCGAACCGGATTCTACATAGAGGATGCCCCTTACAAGATCGAAAGCAGGAAAACGCACGTTCGGTCAACTTATCGCAGCGAACATCAGAGAAGCCATGCTGGAAGAAGCAACCACGTCCACGTCGGGAACTGCTACTACTCAAGAAGGTTCGAGGCCCTCGCAGGAGACTTCGCGAACAAGCACTCCTGCGACGCCGGCGCCTCGGCCAGACCTGCAGCCAAGGTCACCCATAGGGCAGCAACCTCATGATGCCGCGCAGTGGAGAACACTGCCTCATGAAACCCCACAGTCAACGCTGCCACCCATAGTGCCGTCAAGAACTACGTGTCAAGACGGCTCGAGGCCCTCGCAGGAAACCCCACAGACAAGCACTCCTGCGACGCCGGCGCCTCGTCCAGACCCACAGCCGAGGTCACCCATAGGGCAGCATCATGATGCCGCGCAGTCACAAACACTGCCTCATGAAACCCCACAGTCAACGCTGCCACCCATAGTCCCGCTGCTGCAGGAGAGCCTACACCCTGCAGCAACACTACGGCAGGAAACCCCACAGTCAAGCCAGCATCCTGCCGCACGGCCGCCGTCAAAATCGGTGAAAACAACGTCGAGTCATCGCGTCCGCCGTCTCGCACAAGCGCGAGAAGAAGCCCTCCGAATCAAATTGGAGCTCGCGCAAGCGCGCATAGCCGCCATAGAAGCCGAAGACAGCGACGATGACACCGGCACAATATCTACAGTCCAACAAGAACGCCGCATAGATGAATGGCTCGAGACCAGCCAGAGACATGTCCTCGCCATCTCCAATGCACCTTACATCGAAGAACCCGAGCCTGCAACCCCACAGTACGCCGAGCAGGCTCGGGAGAGGAGCCCCGCCGAGGGCGCGGGACAGGGCGCCGCTGCCGTGCGCCCCGCCGTCCCCGCCCCTCCCCCCGCCGGGGGAACCCACGCTCCCGTTTTCGCGCCAACGCCGCCGCGCCCACGCGAAACAGACGCATATCCGCCGCCGTTAATGTATTCACAAGCGAATACGCAAGAAGATAGCGCCATAGTAATGAAGAATCAACAAAGTGTGAACCTGAGTGAGCTCGCCTCTGCCATCGCCATCGCCGCGCGTGCCGGCCCGAGAGAGTCATCACGCTATCACGCCGAGTTGCCGCCATTCAGCGGCTCGCATCAAGAATGGCTATCATTTAAAGCCGCCTACAACGGAACCACCGCAAATTATAGTGAAGTGGATAATATAGCAAGATTAAGAAGATGCCTCAAAGGGAGGGCCAAAGAAGCCGTCGAGAGCCTCCTCATTTACAACGCTCGCGCAGACGAAGTAATGAGAAGCCTAGAAGCCCGCTTCGGCCGCCCAGACGCCATTGCCCTCGCCGAGCTCGAGCGTTTACGCGCCCTACCGCGCCTTAACGACGGGCCGCTCGACATCTGTGTCTTCGCCAGCCGTGTAGCCAACGTCATAGCCACACTCAAGGCTCTTGACCGCGCTCACTATCTACACAGCCCGGAGACGACACGGGCAATGATGGAGAAATTTACGCCCGCCCTACGCTACAGATGGTTCGACTACGCGAATACGCAGAAAAACGACGAGCCTGAGCTAATAAAGATATCAGCCTTCCTGCAACGCGAGGCGGACTACTGCGCACTCTACGCGCAGCCCGAGAACGTCGACGGTGCAAATCCTCATCCTGCAAAGAGGACACACCGAGCCTTCGCGACCACAGACAAGCCTTCACCTAAGTGCGCCGCCTGCAACAACACCGGTCACCCAATAGATAAATGCACTAAGTTTATCGAAAAAGCCGTTGAAGACCGGTGGAAACTAGCCAAAGATCAACGACTATGTTTCCGATGCCTGCGCTACAAGAACAGGATGCACTCATGCAAGCGCACGAAGTGCGAGCGAGACGGCTGCGAATACTTCCACCACAACTTGCTACATTATCAACGAATCGAAGAAAGAAACGAGGCCGTCACATCGACACGCGCCTCCCGAGAAGCGAGAGCTTATCTAAAAATTATCCCGGTCACAGTCTCTGGACCGGCGGGAGCCGTCGAGACCTACGCCCTCCTCGACGACGGCTCCACGATAACACTTGTACAAGAAGAGCTCGCGAACGACTTAGGCCTGGACGGCCCGACAGTGCCGCTACAAATAGAAGCTATAACGAAAGAAAAAATCGACGCATCGAGATCACGCCGTGTTACGCTCAGCATCCGCGGCACCGACCAACCTTATAGGGTCGGTGCGCATACCATAGACGATCTGAGCCTATCACCACAGTCCGTTAAGAAGGAGGATCTCCGCGAGTGCGCACACTTATGCGACATAGAAGATAGCCTGCGGTACGAGTCAGCGAGACCCAGAGTGTTAATCGGACAAGATAACTGGCATTTACTCGTCAGTAATGAAACACGCCGCGGCCAGCGGCATCAGCCAGCGGCATCCCTAACGCCGCTAGGCTGGGTGCTACACGGTGCACACACACGCATCACAGGCAAACAAGTACATGCGACGCATTGCTTGACCACTATTGAAGAAGCCGAGAAAAATGAAGATTTGAATTTACAACTCAGTGAATATTTCGCGCTCGAAAACCTACTTATCGAGCCGAAGTTACCCCAGTCAAGCCCGGAAGAGCGGGCGCGTATCATGCTAGCCCAGTCAATAACGACTACAGCCGACGGCCATTATGAAGCACCGCTATTATGGAAACAACCCGACAGCCGCTTGCCTGACAACTACGAAAATACACTGAGAAGACTTCATAACATAGAAAAGAAACTCGACAAAAATAAAGAGCTTAAAAGCAAATATAGTGAAGAAATGGACGCCCTTGTCTCGAAGGGCTACGCCGAGCCTGCGCCGCCCACCAAGTCATCAAGAGTGTGGTACCTCCCCCATTTCCCGGTGCTGAATCCTAGCAAGCCCGGGAAAGTCCGAATTGTCCACGACGCCGCCGCGCCTACAAGGGGCGTGTCGCTCAATGACCGCCTACTGACAGGCCCGGCCCTCCTACAGTCGCTGCCAGGCGTCCTTATGCGCTTCCGGCAACACCCAGTCGCCGTGGGGGCGGATATTAAAGAAATGTTCATGCAAGTGAAAGTCAAATCTGAAGACAGAGACGCCCTGCGCTATCTATGGCGGGGCGACCGGCGGGGCGACGACGCGCCGCAAGAATATCGCATGACTTCACTCATTTTTGGCGCTACTTGTTCACCGTCAATAGCAATATATGTGAAGAACGTCAACGCCCAGAAACACGAAGAAACGCGTCCAGAGGCCGTCAAAGCAATAATAAGACATCACTACGTCGATGACTACCTACACAGCTTCAAAACAGAAGAAGACGCGATTCGAGTGTCAAGTGATGTACGCGATATACATAGAGAGGCCCATTACGAACTACGCCAATGGACCTCTAACTCCACGCGGGTCCTCCGAGCCCTCACTTCGGAGGACGCCACGTCCGCGCCCGTCGAACTGAATAAGAGCGAAATGAAAAATGAACGAATCCTGGGACAAATATGGAAACCCGCGAGCGACGAACTCGCCTTCAACTTGGACCTCAGCCGCCTACCTCCCGGAGCCCTGGACGACATCGAGCCTACCAAAAGGCAAATATTGAAAATAACAATGTCGATCTTCGACCCTCTCGGGCTAGCGGCGCCGGTAACCATCATAGCAAAGAAAATCCTACAAGAGGTGTGGCGGCGCGGAACTGGCTGGGATGACAAGCTGGACGCAGACTTAGCGCGCCAATGGACGGAGTGGACGCTGCACCTAAGGGCATTGCGAGACCTCGCGATTCCGCGCGCCTACCCCTACTACGGTGACGCGACCAAGCGTGAGATGCACATCTTCGTCGATGCTAGCGAATCTGCATATACAAGCGCGCTATACTGGCGCATAACTACGGGCGACGGGCGAATGCATGTGTCCTTGATAGCTGCGAAGGCTAAGGTCGCGCCCCTGAAGGTGATATCAGTCCCACGCCTAGAGGTGCAGGCCGCGGCGATGGGGAGTCGAATGGCGGCCGCAGTAATAGAAGAGCACGACTTCAAACCAGACACGAAGACATTCTGGACCGACAGCCGCACAGTACTCGCGTGGCTGAGGACCGGGGCGCGCACGTACCGGCCCTTTGTCGCGCACCGCATTGCCGCCATAGAGGAGTACACGGCTGTCAAAGAATGGCGCTGGGTACCTACCAAGCTCAACGTCGCTGACGAAGCCACGCGCACAGTCCCGCTCGAGTTCAACACTGATCATCGGTGGTTCCAGGGCCCGGCCTTCCTGCGTGATGACCCGGAGACGTGGCCCACAGAGCCATCACAACCGCACGAGTCCGAAATAAGTGAAGAAAAGGTGCACACAATATCAGTCGTAAAGGGAAAACCCGGCCCGCTCGCCTGGCTACCAGACCCGGCCCGATTCTCGAGGTGGGAACGCTTGCTGCGAACTATAGGCAGAGTATTACAGTTCATCGACCTATGCCGAACCCGCAAGGCGCGCACATTACAAGCGCACCATGCGTAACAAACAGGCCGATCCAGACTGGAATAAACGAAGCAAGCCCGCCCCGCCGCAACCGCCGTCTAAAAGGCTACAAAATAATAGAAAGTATAAAATACTCGATGCCACATACCTACGTGAAGCGGAACGCTTAGTGATACGCGCCAGTCAGCTGGAGTCATTCTATGACGACTTCAGTGACCTCAGAAATAATAAGCCCCCGGGCTCACATAGCCGCCTACGACACATGGCGGTCGAACTAGTGAACGACGTTATTGTTATCAAGACGCGTATCAACGCAGCAGTGGACATCACCGAACTACAAAAACGGCCACCCGTGCTCGATGGAAATCATCCGGCAGTGAAGCTATATATAGACTTTATACACAGGCAAATGCAACACAACGGCGCCGAGGCTACTATAAACGAGTGTAAACAATATTATAGTATTCTACGCCTGCGACCCGTGACGAAAATGATAGTGCATCGATGCCTGCCGTGCCGGATAAAGAAAGCCATGCCGTCAGTGCCGCCCACCGGCGACCACCCGCGGTGCCGGCTCGCCCACCACCAGCGAGCGTTTACCTACACGGGCCTCGATCTGTTTGGCCCGATAACAGTAACCGTCGGTAGAGGGACTCAGAAGAGGTACGTGGCACTCTTCACGTGCCTCACCGTGCGCGCAGTACATCTGGAAGTAATACCAAGTCTCGGCGGGGACTCCGCGGTCATGGCGCTCCGACGCATGATCGCGCGCCGCGGCTGCCCGACCGAGATCTGGACCGACAACGGAAGTAACTTCCACGCTGCCGACAAAGAGCTCCGCGTGGCCTACGGCGACGCCCTCGAAACCGACGCCGCGCAACGCGGTATCAGCTGGCGCTTCATACCGGCGGGAGCCCCATTTATGGGCGGGGCATGGGAGAGGATGGTACGAGCCGTCAAGAGAGCCCTACACGCCGTGCTCAACGAGCGCCGCCCCAGCGAGGAGACCCTGACTACTCTGCTCGCCGAGGCCGAATATACAGTGAACAGCCGCCCCCTCACTCATGTGGCGGTTGATCCTGACGAGCCAGAAGCCATCATGCCGAACCACTTCCTCCTCGGTGGCTCAGCCCGGGCCCCCAACCCCGGGACATTCGACGACACCGCACTCATCGGCCGCGCGACTTGGCGGACGAGCCAACGCCTGGCCGAGCACTTCTGGGCCCGCTGGCTCCGGGAGTACCTGCCCTCACTCCAGTACCGGCGGGAGCCCTACGGTCATGGGCGGCCTATCAACGTCGGCGACATCGTGCTAGTGGCCGACGGGAATCTGCCTCGCAACACATGGCCACGAGGCCGGGTTACAGCTATATACCCGGGCCCCGACGGCGTGACACGAGCAGTGGACGTGACCACCAAGGGCGGAGTCTTCAGAAGACCGACCAAGAAGCTGGTGATCCTGCCGACGGAGCCTGAGAACCTGCACGCAAAAGAAGATCCAACGTTCACCCGAACGATGGTCGGCGGGAGAGATGTGCAGGACGGCATAGAATAAACCCGCTATAAACATAAAATTGTCAGTCGCGACCTAACTTGTAATAATCTAGCTTATAAACCTTCTTATAACATAGGCATTGCGCTACTATTGCCTTATGTCATCGGCACCTGAAATAAAGAATAATAGGCCTCACATTTCATTCCTACATAGTAAAAAAGGGTAATATACCGCTGGTTTCCTAAATAACGAGTGGATAACACTAAGTTTCCACTAAGAAATATAGACAGACTAAAGGAAACCTAGAGATCCTACTCGCGCGCCAGTCAGGCAACGACTGATGGGCGAGCGAGGGGGGAAACCCGGTATTTATACCTCAGGTGGGGGACGAGGTACGTATATACGGGCGGACACGGAATTCCCGCGTTTCAGATGCATTTTTACGCCGAACGAGCAGGATCTCGTGTAATAATGTATTATAAATAGCATAGAAATAGGTATAAGCACTGTAAATAATGTATTAGAGTAAGATTGAACTATAATAAATGAACATGTCATTTCGCGCCAAAATTTCCCGCGCAAATCGCTTTCCCGCCAAATATACGGGGCGAAGGGGCGTCCGGCCGAGGTAACTTAATAGTATAAATTGGGCGGCCAGACCCCATGAAATTCAGTACCTACAGTAGCAGCGAAGTGACATTACTTGAAAAAGTAAACAAGCCTTTCAATTCAGAACCCCGACCCGACCAAGTTCCTGCTAAGCCGTAACGACCAACGCCGAAGGTGCAGGATTTCCCTTCAAATTCTACTCAGCCCAGAGCCAGTCATAGGTGCGTCTCGCACATACACCAGACGGCGTAACTCGACCTACTCATTTTAAAATGGTATAACACAATATGCCATTTACATCTTTACAAATAAAGATATTGCTATTAATGTTCACTTTTGAACACCTTGTTTTGGTACAATTCGCTCTTCGAAAAGTGCGAATATCTCGAAAACCAGGGGACTTGAAGTCGATTTTCTGGACCAGTCTAAGGTGCCCTATTCGTGGTTAGAAGGTTGACGATTAATTACCGGACACCCTGTATATTATTATACTATACTTTTTAGCCAAGATATAGAATTTTTAGAGTGTGGTTGGTAGTGGTAGAGTTACGCCGTCTGGCGTAGGAAGCTTGGCGCTACTTATGATCTGATATATTTTTAACACTGAAAGCTACATATATAGCTCGTATATATACGAGCTAGGGAGTCTTGGCAATGACTTTACATGTAATGTTTTGAAGTGGATACTTCTTTGCTTGCGTTCTTGTATAGGGGTTTCAAAATGTATCATGTGACTTCCGGAATAACTTTTTGTAGAGAAGCCTAATCTGATTTCAAGCTACGTCAGTCAATGTTGTATATGTACTTATACAGATTTTAGTGATTTAATTCATATGTATATTTTACGGGTACACCATAATAGCAGATTCCTCAAAACACTTTGAATTTAACAATTCATTGAAAATGCTTATCTAAGTCGATTTTCCCTTTAGATTGAAATCAATGGCAAATCCATGGGATACAATTACCCTGAGAAAATTACGGTTTTTTTGGAAATAATTCAATATCAGGCTAATTATTTGTAAACGGCTTTTATAGGTATGTTATTTAAATAAAATACTATTGAAATCAATAATTCTATGGACCTGAAGTTAGGAATAAAAATTTAACCCGCAAGCAAAAATGGTATCAGTATTTTTATAATGAAAAAATGTTCGAGTACACAAATTTGGAGACTTACTTTTACCTGAATCCAAAAATATATGCATCAGGAAATAACAGCATTTTAATTAAATATTTACGACCTTGAGCTAGTATTGAATTTCATCTGGCCTATAGAAAAGTTTATTCATTAACAAAAATAAGTGGATTATGCGCGCGTATCCCAAAGAACGTATATACCTAGACGTATTTAGTCAATTATAAAGTAAAGAAAGTTTATACCATTTTCACCTGATTTTTACGGAATTTATAAAGATTACTACCTATTCATTATTTTTTACCGTTGCGGTATTAAATTTAGGTGGATTATTAATGAATATTTAGTCAAATTACCCAACCTATTTTTTGGTGTAAAAATATGGTTGATATTGTTGTGTTTTCATAGAGCAAAACCGTAAAGTTCTCAGGATAAGGACAGGAACAAAGAAGTGTCCACCTAAACTTAATTAACGGTTGTATCTCCGACACAACCCGCTTCTTTCTGGTGGGATCTCATTCCTTTTTGTAAGGTAATTTCTAAAGAAGTGTAAGGGAAAACCAATACAAACTTCCATCCCCTAATTTGAATGGTGGGGGGCGATTTACTAAAAATCCTGAAATATACATATTTAAAATAATAGTAAATTTAAACAAGGGTCTGAAATGAACTTCTCAAATAATTCCATGAGATGGATATTATAAAATTATTCGAGTGGTAATATGGTTTTTAGACCAGAGTCATACATTCTACTTTTCACTGCGATTGTGAGAAAATAAAAAAATTGAATAAGAATAAATTTATTTCAAGAAAAATTTAAAGTACAATTTTTTGATTGTTTTTCCAGGTAAATTGATCGTCTGTTGAGTGAAAGTTGGAGACAATAGGGAACATTACTGCAATGTTCTGCCGCCAGAGGCAGCACTACCACTGATAGTAAACCAGTATAGGAATATAGGGATTCACAACACACATGCACAATTGATTGTCAAATGAGTGACAAGGATGCTTGCATAGACAATACCGCAAGTGGGAACGAGATACAATATCAATGCTGCTAGTGTTGTCGCCACCTACGAAGAGTTTTGCGTAATGTTCCCTATTTGGTATGCGTTTAAATAGCTTGCACGAGATTTCGCCGGCAAAATATTTTCTAAAAGTTCGCTTTTTCTTCTATTCTTTGCATTCGGCGTAAGTTGTAATTCATCTTCACTCGATGTCATTTTAATGAACAAAGACTATCCCATCTACAATTAATAACAAATTTCACAAGGAAAATATATTTTAATTTAGCGCCATTTTTTTTCCTTCCGCCGCAAAACATCATATTCGCAAAACATCATATTCGCAAAAGATGATAATCGCAAAACATGACAATCGCAAAACATGATAATCGCAAAACATGATAATCGCAAAACATGACAATCGCAAAACATGATAATCGCAAAACATGGCAATCGCAAAACATGACAATCGCAACACATGATAATCACAAAACATGATAATCATGTTTTGCGATTGTCATGTTTTGCGATTATCATGTTTTGCAAATATGATGTTTTGCGAATATGATGTTTTGCGAATATGATGTTTTGTAGCTTTCAGCGTTAAAAATATATCAGATCATAAGGAGCGCCAAGCCGTGTGGAGTAGGAAGCTTGGCGCTCCTTATGATCTGATATCTTTTTAACGCTGAAAGCTATAGGTATGAGCTAGGGAGTCTTGGCAGTCACATTACATGTAATGTTTTTGGTGGGATATATATTTATATAAGTATAATTTTCTATTTACATTTGTGCGACTAAGGATTCAAAAAGGTCCAATTTCGAAATGAAACTTTCAGTCATCGATCAGTACTTTATTATATACAAAGGTGGTGATAAAAGCTGTACATAATTTATAACTGAGTTGAACATAATAAATAATAATGTTTTGTTAATGTGGTAACTTCTTATGTATTTGAGGGTTTAAAAAAAAGTGCACATGTACATTGCTTTTCAAAATAAATTTTTTGGGTTTTTCTTACTCGCAATCGTTGATAGTATCGATCCTTATACAAGAAAAAAAATGTCCCAGATTTTAGTCTGTAAGTTTTTTGTTCCAGTGCGTCACGACCATATACATAAATAAAATAAGACCGCATACAAGAATGTGACGATCTGCAAAGGAACAAACCCCAAAAAAAAATTCTAAAAAAAATATTTTTCATGTAAGTACACTTTTTTTTGTAAAACCCTCATTTTACGCAAACGTTGGTCACTGGCTGCGCTCCCGGCTGGCGGGCAGGCATCGGTGGTAAAACTTACAGTTAATGTATTTGACATCAGGCATATTTACAAAGATTAAATACGTATATGTATTTGAAACATATATACAGTTCCCCATACAGTTGCATACAAATATGACTTTTCAAATTTGATGATAATTTATAATGTGTTTTATTCATTTTGTTTCTGATTATACGGATGTAACCGTGTTTAAACAGTATTTAATATAGTGCAATAGAGCTTCTGTTAAATTTAGACTTTAAAAAATACAGGCGATCAAATCAACACTTTTTATAAGTTCATACAATTGTTCCTAATTGCAGTATGAACTCGTAATAATTGACTTTCAAAACAAAGTTTTAACCGACTTCAAATCAGTAGCCAAATAGCTCCAAGTTTGTCTATAAAATTTGAAGAGTTCCCTCGATTTCTCCGGGATCCCATCATCAGAACTGGATTTTGGTGACATCGAGACCAATTCGGTTTCAAATCGGTTCATAAATTACGGAGTTATCGCGTAACATACACACATAAAAAAAAAACAAAAAAAAAAAAACAAATATACAGACGAATTGATAACCTCCTCCTTTTTCGAAGTCGGTTAAAAACTGTCCAGAATTTTTATTTAAACAAAATAAATCTTATTTATACACAGATATCTCCATATATTCAGAAATAAAATTACCCAAACATATTTTAAATCATCATTAAATTTGAAAAGTCTTATTTGTTTGCAACTGTATGGGGAGAAAAATAATGTTCTTAATTATCTGGCCATCTGTAATGTGCATAATATACTAACATTTGAATAGAGGAAAACTATTTATTACGTAGATAAGCATATTAAACAAAAATTATATTTGTAAAATCTTTGTTATATTAATGGCACAAAATTCTTTTTTTCTGCCCTGTGCAATTTTCAGCTCCTCATTAAATAATATGATGAAGTAGGTATTTTAGTGGTATGTCGAATCATAATTACTATTTTATTTTTATTTTATTAACTGAAGTACCTATTACCTATACCTACTACGCCAAGGTAATACATAAAAAATAAGAAGTAGGTAGTGAATTGGTTCAGTAGATACAGTTTTTCATTCAACTTTTCAAAAAATCATTGTATATTGAGAAAACAATCCAAACAACTTTAGTAGTTATGTACTTAATTAATAGAATGACAGAATAACACTGGAAAAGTAATTTTATTGACTATTAAATATGTGTACTAACCTATATGTTGGTATGGTATTGTAAATTAGTGCTACAAAAATATTGTGGTTTAAATTATTCGAATTGGATGCGTCTAATAAAATAAAATAAGGTAGGTAACTTTAGAAATAGATACTGATTTTACTAAGTTATTTATCAATACTAGATATTTTGCAGTTTTAAGAGGAGTCCTCTTCGTTTGTCGATATTGTTCGATAGGTATAATAAAATCGTAATATTTACACTTATTCACTTTTCATAGAGTTATACTATGTTTTGAAGATAAACGTATGACTACATATGAGTATATCGCTCTTTTCTTATTTTTACACATTTTGTTACGCAAGAGAAGCTAGAACTTTATTAGTATTACTAGCTGTTGCCCGCGACTTCGTCCGCGTAGAACTTTTTATCGTCTTAGAAAATGATTTCTCTCAATACAAAATTTGAACCCTCTTTTAGGGGATAATTAAAAAAAAAGTTGATGTTCATTTTCTAGTTTGTGAACAAACAGTCTAAAACCAAAGTTAAAAATCTCATACCTACTTTAAAAATGCCTTGAAATACTCAAACTTTGAACCAATTTTAACACTCTTAGGGGATGAATTTGGAAAAACTCTGAAATCAGTTTTGTAGTCTTTTAACGTACAGAATAAGACCGAAGTTAAAAATCTCTTACTCACACTTTAAAATTTTATTGCTCGCCATTTAAAATTTGAACCCCCTTTTAAACCCCCTTAGAGGTTGAATTTTTCTAATCGCTCAAAGAACTTTTTTCGTAAACTTTTAAGTCTCTAGCTCAAAAAAAGTGTTGCCCATACAAAGCTTTCTTAACCCCCTTAGGGGTGGAATTTTCTAAAACTCTGAAAGTACTTTATTATTAATTTTAATAAGTAACATTTTGAATAGTTTTAAGTCTAGTAAAAAAATAAGTTTTTCCCACACAACACTGGCTACCCTTCTTAAGGATCTTAAGGATCCCCTTAGGGATGGAGTTTTCTAAAACGCTGAAAGTTCTTTTTTAGTATTTTAATAAGTAATCTTTCTACAAAGTTTCAAGTCTCTAACTCAAAAACATAAACTTTCCCTGATAAAAACTTTGCACCCCTTTTTATCCCCCTTAGGGATAGATTTTTTCAAAACGCTGAAAGTCTTTTTTTTTGTATTTTTATAAGTAATCTTTCTACAAAGTTTTAAGTGTCTAGCTCAGAAAAAGTGTTCCCCATACAAACCTTGCACCCTTTTTTAACCCCCTTAGGGAATGATTTTTGTAAAACGCCGAATGTAGTATTTTTCATGTTCTAATAAGTAATTTTTCGTCAAAATTTCAAGTCTCTATTAAAAAAAATATGTTTTTCCCATACAAACTTTGCACCCTATTTTACCCCCTTAGGGGTGAAATTTTCCAAAACACTGAAAGTACTTTCTTTGTATTTAAATAATCTTTCTACAAAGTTTTAGGACTCTAGCTAAAAAAAATAGTTTCCCACATACAAATTTTGCACCCCTATTTTAGCCCCCTATTTTTAGGGGTAGAATTTTCTAAAACGCTGAAAGTACTTAATTTGTATTCTGATGACTAATCTTTCTACAAAGTTTTAAGTCTCTATTTAAAAAAAATATTGTTTCCCCCATACAAAATTTGCACCCCTATTTTACCCCCTTAGGGGTAGATTTTTTTAAAACACTGAATCTAGGTACTTTATTTGTATTCTAATGAATAATTTCTCTACAAAGTTTTAAGTCTATATTTAAAAAAAAGTAGTTTTTCCCATACAAACTTTGCACTCTATTTTACCCCTTTAGGGGTAGAATTTTCTAAAACCCTGAAAGTTCTTTATTTGTATTCTAATGACTGATCTTTCTACAAAGTTTTAAGTCTCTATTTAAAAAAAAAATGTTTCTCCCATACAAACCTTGCACCCCTATTTTACCCCCGTAGGGGTGGAATTTTCCAAAACGCTGAAAATGTTTCATTTGTATTCTAATAACTAACTTTTCTACAAAGTTTAAGTCTATAGCTCAAAAAAAAAAGGTTCTCCCATACAAACTTTGCACCCCCATTTTACCCCCTTAGGGGTAGAATTTTCAAAAATCCCTTTTTATCCCTAGCCCACGTTATAAAAGCAACATACTGTGCAAAAATCAACTCTCTAAGATTAGTAGGTAGTTTCGGCTGTGCGTTGATGAGTGAGTGAGTGAGTGATTGAGTGAATAAGTCAGTCAGGACATAGGCATTTATTATGTATAAATAGATAGAAGATAATGAAACTCCCATTCAAATGTCTCAAAAAATTATGAAGCTACATCCGTTTTAATGTCGCTTGTTAGAGTGAGAAAACGATGAGGGACTGTGACGTCAATATACTCGAGCGTCATAGTAAAAAACAATCGTTTCATATGAAGGTGCGTTTTGCGGAAAAGGGACAGAACATACCCCCTCTTAAAACTTTGGACTCTTATAACTTAATCATTACCTATATAACCTCTTGCTTTGTTTTTTTCTCCATTTGACTATATTTATTTTAAATTCTTTTTCGAGAAAATACATTACGATTATTTACCATATTTTCGATTCCTGAGCTATAACCACGAACTTCGGAATTCGAAAATATTCGGGTATCTCTATCTCTATCGCACTAACCATACTCGAGTGACAGGGATGCAAATATATGAACATTGAGTATCGGTTTTCGTGGTAGCGCCGCAGGTACTTTGGCTGAATGCGCCGAGCGCGTGCCATTGTCATTCAAAAAAAACAAATTCGTGTTAATTATATTGTTCAAATTTGTTGATTTCATTTATTGAAATTACGACATAAAACGACATTTGCGCATATAAGTTATCATATCAGAATCGAATATTTTTTTATGGTTTATATTTTAGCATTTGTCTCGTAAAGGTCTATCGTAGACGGGATTTAAATTATTAATAAGTGAAAGGCAAAGCAATTCCGCCATTTTGACGAAAATTTGACGGTTCTTATAGCTGAGCAGCGTTTGATTTCAATAAAAATAAATGAAAAATTAAATGAAGTCGTATATTTCGGAAAATTAATTAACTGTCGCAGTCGGATAAAAACTATCCTAAGTTGCAGCTAGAATAATAATGTACCTATATAAAATGTTTCATATTTTTCCGTTCATGGGATGCTGAGAACATTCGAACCGCGCAAAGCTTAGTTTCAAACTGGCTGATTCTTTTTTTAATTTAGAGATTTATTATAAGTGGAGATAATCACCGACATATGGCTTAAACACGTATCGAGTAGAATTAGTATTTCTCTAAAATCGGCTTAGCTGAACAGAAATACTTATTAATGTAAATTTAGCATTTGCCTTAATATAATACCTTCACCAAAAACAATTTAAAATCTTCTGAAACCGGTGTCCCTACGAATAATAGGTTCTGTAGTTATTTTTAATTTACTATCTAAAAAAGAATATATCTCAACAAGGAAATGCGAACTTAATTAGTTGCAACGGTTTTACATTTCATAATAAATTAAGTATATTTCTCTATGATTTCATTAATTTTCGAAATGCTTAAAGGACACGAAAATGATCTCATTAGTGAAGTTTGTCATGGTCGTCGATGGCATGGGAGTAATATGTATCTACCTAAATAGGTAAAATACCTACTTCAGATTTTATTGCGTAACAATGCTATTTAAGGTCAAACTTCCTTATTCTGCAGCGGAACCTTAAATTTATTTGTGCACAAAAGTGCAACCGGCGAGTAATAATTTCTGTATAAATTTCTAGATGTTAAATATTCTTTGCACTTCTACAGCAAGACTAGCACGATACCGTATCGCGAACGTAAAACAATCTCTCTCTAGCAACTATACTTGGACTTAATAATTTACGTAAGCGATAAACGGTATCCTGTTAGTGCACAAGATATCATTTAGTTAGAGTGTCAGTTGTTGGGATGGTGATCAGTGTAGGGTAGTGTTGAAGTTCCGTTGCCGACGAGCGGAGCGGCGCAGAACGTGAGGCTGCAATGACGGAAAGCCCCCTTCCACGACGCGGACAACACGGATATGTATCTGAAAAAAAAGGTACGGATAAAATTGAGGAAGACCTGGCCCCGTAGCATGGATGGCGTTATCACGCGACAAGTGACAGGATAAGTGCGTCGTCTCGTTCTATCGAACGGTGTCAGCCAGGGACGGATGCTCTATCCTGTCACTTATCGCGTGATAGGCCATCCATGCTACGGGGCCTGAAGCCGTAGATAGAGGATATAATTATATGACGTCCTAGCGTATAACCAAAAGGGACGATGGTAAATTAACCTTACTAAATTAAGAAGTATCAATCAGAAGATAATACATGCTTGAAGTCTAATGTCATTTATAATTTAGTCGTGTTATATCGGTGACGTCATGGTGGTGTCAGTTTCAGTACAAATTTCGACAGGTGTGGTGGCAAACAAGCTGATAGCAAACAAAAACTCCGTATACGCGATGAGGGACAGAAAATATGACACTGTATCTCGTTCCCACTCGCGGTATTGTCTATGCATACATATTTGTCACTCATGTGTGTATGTGTGGGTCAGTCCCTCTATTCTATTCTACCTCTATGCCGGAAGCAGACATATTCTTGTTCTTTCTTCTTGTCTCTTCGGGTAAACACGGCCTCGTACACCTCCGAGGTGTCGATACGCCCGTCCACACTAGAAACGAAAGTGGCAAGCGCGTGCTTGTCGTGCCATCGGTTTTGTTAGATAAAGGACCTGTACGTAAGCATGTACAATTATTTCTTCTGTGTCCGTTCAGTGGGGACTCCCCAATACAATGAGGATAATCCACTGATTATTCATTCCATGGAAGTTGAACTATGCCTAGAAGTCGTATATCCCATAAAAAACATTCCATGTAAAAATAGGCCAAGACTCGAAACTCGTTCACAGTAAAAAGTGGTGAGATATTTCGTAGAGCCAAGTCAGGCCTTCTTATTAATCTTAATTTGCTTGCTAAATAATTTCTGCAACTTGGGAATTACACAACTTGACTGCATTTACCTAAAAATTTTTGCATAGATACTTACCTAAAACTATGTAAGTGTGATTGCCAAGTCATTTTTTTTATTTAGCAAGCAAATAAAGATTAATAAGAATGCCTGACCTGGCTCTACGAAATATCTCACCACTTTTTACAGTGAACGAGTTTCGAGACTTGGCCTATTTTTACATGGAATGTTTTTTACGGGATCTCATTTCTAATTGTAGACTTTGTACGGGAATGTTATTTTACCAACCGCAAATAACGTTTGTATAGTTTTGCAGGAAGTAACTGCAAAAGTAACTTTGTAATCGTATGTATTTGTATAAGATTACAAACTTACTTATGCAGTTTTTATATCTCTGAAACTTGACTCAAATTGCAATATTTTTAGGTTTTTTATGAGTTATTAGGCTAAAAAATAATTACATTTGAAATTTGGAGCTTGTGGGTCTGCTAGAAGTAACTTAGAATTAGCGTGATCATTATCAGTGACAAAACTAACGAACTTTGACGGAGGAATAGTTCTTAAACTAAAACTTCAAATTGAATGTTATTGATATTATATGTTAGCCATATTATGCCCTACATGTTCCTGAAAATTCAGGGTTCTAGCTTTAGCCAGCAAAAAAATTACAGGATGTTGAAAATGGCCTGAATGGCTTCGAGAAAAGGATGGTACGGCCGTGCCTCTTTGTTATGCTCGACTTGGCGGGGGCACTGCCGTGCCCCCAGATCAACGTTTGATTTAAACTGACCAGTATTATGTGTAAATTGTTTTCCAGCGTAAAAGCTGGATTAGATGATCTATCGTAGCGTCTATTTTCAAATTCTTATGAGTCAAAGTAACTAATTACAAAGCTGATAACTCTGATAAGACATGTTTGCTCTGTTTAATTGCCTCTCGATTCATAAATGAATATTTGTTACATTTGTAAAGAGATAATATGGTTAAAGACGCACATTTAATTACTTAGATAAATAATGACCTTCATTTCCGCTAAATTGACATCAAAATAATATGAGTGTTTTTCCTGTACCTACCGCAACATTAAGCCCGCTTCCGACACACTGCTTTAACTGGAAGGAGAAGAGATGTGGCAGTTAAGCTAGCCCTGATGCCCTATTTTGTGAGGTGTGTGTACCTCGTGCTTGTTGACTTGTCTCCGGAAGTATTTGTGGAAGCGCGTGGAGAGCGCCCACACGGCGCCGTTGTCTCGCTCGGCCCACCGCACTTCCGCGCAAAACTGGAGCTTCTCGGGGTCTTGGGCCAGGACTCTGCAACATTTATTCATTTAACCTTTAGTGCCCAGTAACAACTAACAAGCATTTACAAATGGCGAACGTACTGCCATAAGGTTAACTGGTAGAAACCAGTCAACCTTTAGGTCAAACAGAGAATGATGCAATGCAGGTAATGATGGAGAGAATATTCATTGTATAACCAATAATACTTACCACGCGAAGCTGTGTGTTTTATATAAGTAGTAGGTAATCATTATGCATTAATAACGTGGTCGTAAAATTGTAATACAATCTTCATAACAGTAATAAATTGATTCGCCAGTATCCGCATTAAAAAGAAATGACTCTTAGGAATAGCTCATGAAATTGAAACAGGGTCCAATTTATCTCAAGGCACAAAGTAGGCCATGTTTTAATTATTTGGCGGGTTTTGTTTCTCTTTTTTTGATGTCACATGGTTATGAATATTAGCGGTAGCTCTATATTAATATTACACACCTAAGGCGGTTAAAGAAACATTGCCTCAGAGCGCAGCTATTTCTCCCCGAGCCGAAGGAAAGGGAAAAAAATAAGCTATTTAAGGCTTTCTTTATTACCTCCCGTTATGTGTAGATATAAAATTTTCGTCTTACCCCTGGCCAGGCCTGGGAGTTTTCACTCGTGTAGCGTAGCGGGCTGTGATTGCCATGGCTAGGGGTGGCGTATAATAAATCATGGCAAAAGTGAAAAGTGTACTGTTTTTGATTTGGAGATCAAGACGACCCTTAAAACTGACCTATGCGAGTTGCTGATAGGGTTCCAAGCAGCGATGGCCGTCTCCGCGATGGGGCTGAAGAGGATGGTATCGTCGCGGGGGTCCACGGCGATGCCGAGCCCCTGCGAGGACTTGCGGCCCACCAGGTTGACGGGCAGGTCGGTGCCCTCGGCCGGGGGACCGGCCGCCAGAACCGCGGTGGACACGCTGAATAGTCTGAAAAATAAAAGTCAAACATATGACTCATTGAACATGAAAAAACATCAGCAGCTTAAATATAGTGATTTACCTCTGTTGGTAGAATATTACCTGTTCTTGGTAACTTAAAATGAAGGTTCTTAAAAAGCAGTTTAAACGGATCTCGCCAACTATATCCTAAACCCTAGAAACCCTACACGTGACCTGAGGGTGGTGCTAAAAGAACAACAAACTCGGCAGCTGCACTGTTCCTTCTGAACGTCGCAGCGCACACTGGGCGTACATAGAGTTATCAGCGACATCAATACGAATACATATATGTACCAGTGTGTAACCGCCATACGATAAATAAATAAACTATATCTTAAAAAATGGTATCAAATAAATAAAAAGTAGGTCAATGATCGCACATCCACAAGTCTACATCTATATCTGTTTTGCTGGTCATAAAATAGCCTGCGCTGGCGACAATAGGGAACTTGCATCTTAATATTTTATTACGAAAAACAAAAGTATAATCCAGCATTAAAACAACTGTAGCATTAAAACTTTGTTATGATTTATTTTTCTGATGTTATATGCATTTGAAATCTGCGCGCGCCGGCACCCCCCGAAAACGCTCTATACTAAACGGGCTTATGCTATGACGTCACAGCATAGCCTTTACTATGGAGTAAGTCATTAATTTGCGATTATCTCCACAAAATTTACGTTTAAGTATATACTTGTCATACAAAATATCATTTCTAATTTAATATTCTATGTAACTGTTACGTTATTTTATCGAAAAAATAAAAAATAAATTTTCGTCATTTTAACGTTAGATAAAACTAATAAAATCGTTTTTTTTTTCTTTTTTTTTCTTTTGTATGATATCTCTACGTATATCCGCATCGATTGAGTGCAATTTATTCGAAATTGAAGTCCCATGCAAGTTCCCCATATCCCTCAACGTGAACATATCTACTGACGCATTCCACCAGGTCATGGGCAGAGTCGACACCAACCTGTCAGTCGCCAAGGGCTGGTAATAGAGCAGGCCCTGTGCCGGCGAGTGGGCGAGACCGACGATGCCGTCCATCAGCGTGAACCGTTCGCCGTTGATGTCGTACTCCCCCATGTCGGGGTCGGGGTACATGGAGGCGTGGGTCACGC
Organism: Epinotia brunnichana; assembly: GCA_963854355.1. NCBI lineage: Eukaryota > Metazoa > Arthropoda > Insecta > Lepidoptera > Tortricidae > Epinotia > Epinotia brunnichana. The sequence continues at coordinate 19,211,670 of OY977942.1, read as the reverse complement.
GCCACGCGTTGTCGCGGTGACCGTCGTATACGATGATACCTGGAAAATAGAATTGTGGTAAGAGCATAGTATAAAGAGGGCAAAGTAAAATTTCGCGTGCGAAACGGGTCGAGATTTTGTTTGAGTGTGCGAGAGATACTGTGGCGCACACATACAAGCCGCGCGTGGTGCGTTTGTATGAAGATAACATACTTTACCCTCTATATACTCGTACTACTCGTATGGTAAGAGTGATGTGCAAATTACTGAGTTTCCAAAAAGTAGGAAAAGTTCTCGGAAATTTCTAGAAAGTTTCACAAGGAATTAAGGAACGTTACGTGAGAAGCATAAAAATGTAGGTAACTCTTATACACTATGTATAAGAGTTACAGTTTTATGCTTCTCAGTACGTAAATTTCCAGCATGGTGGGAATGGAAAGTTTCAATTCCCATACAAAAATGAGGAAAATTTCCGAAATTTTCGGGTTAGTCCACCTAGTTATACAAAATACAAATACAATAGTTTATTTGACTTTTTAACACGGTATAAAAGCATACAAGGTTGGAACCTTCCATTAAGCATGTCGTATGCTTGTATCGGAAGATCCCGCTCTTCCATCACTCGGAGATGGTAACAAAAACCAAATAAATTAAGTTTAAATACTACTAATATAAGCAACTTAATTATATAATGTAGGTATGTGTGCGTGTGCGTGTGTGTGTGTGTGTGTGCGTGTGCGTGTGTGTGTGTGTGTGTGCGTGTGCGTGTGTGTGTGTGTGTGTGTGCGCGTGTGTGCGTGTATGTGTGTGTGTGTGTATGTGTGTTTGGTTCACAATTACTAACTTAACAATGTTAACTTATTTTATACACTATTATTTTCTATTTATTAATTTAATTACTTATTTTCTGTTCATATTTGTACATTTTGTTGAACTAAGGTACATAACTTAAAAGTATCTCTGTTTCTTCATAGTTTAAGTTTTTTATCCACGTAGAAATAGCTTTCTTACAGGTATGTAGCAGCATCGGGTAAATATTTAAATGGGCATCGATGCGATTGTATAAAAGGGCGGATTGCGCAGCAAATTGTTTCCTAGCAAAATTAGATTTACAGACTGGCATAGGGGCAACTTTGACTTTCCTCGTCCTCGTTTGAGTTTGTGGTACATAACTTAAGGTATGGTGCAGTTTCGATAGACTAAGTACAATATATAGTTTACGCATGGATAGTAACTCACATTCCTTGTACAGTTCAGTAGTAGGGTACCTGAAGGGCTTTTGGAAAATAACTTTAAGTAAACTCCTTTGCGCCCTCTCAACTTCAATAAATCTAGATTTACTAGCACCTCCCCATATTGGTATGCAGTATGACATTATTGATTGAGCTAATGATAAATATAATTGTTTTAAGAGTACATTGGAAGCGACATGTTTTAAAATCTTAAATATCCACATCAGTTTTCTAATTCGACCGTTTAAGTGTTCAATGTGGTTATACCAAGATAACATTTGGTCCAATATTATGCCAAAGTATTTTGTAGAAACTACTTTTTAAATTTTTGAGCAGTGACAGTTTCCGGAATTTGTGTTACAGGTATGTATTATTAGTTCTAAGTTGTTTGGTGGCTGCGTGTTTTCATATTTCGAGAAGCACATGTAATTAGTTTTGGAGGTATTTAGTGTAAGTAGGTTCTGTCTAAGCCAAGAGCAGATTATATTCAAGCCTCTTTCTGCTTTTTGATATACTGCTTCCCAGGACCTATCATTAAATATTATTACAGTGTCGTCAGCATATGAAAGCACGCAACCTCCGAGAGTGGATAGGCTGGTAAGGTTGTTAATATATATTAAGAACAAGGTGGGCCCAAGCACGCTACCCTGTGGGACGCCAAAGGAGATAGTATGCTCGCAGCTTATGTGATTTACAATTTTTACTCTTTGTGTGCGGTTATACAAGTAATCAGCAAACAGTTTGAGAGGTTTTCCTCTGACGCCAATTGATTCAAGTTATACTATTAGTTATACGATATAACAAATGGACGAGCCCTAAATAATCCTAAATAATCGGATCCGTTTAGTTATACTGCTCAGTATAACTATTCGGATCTTTTTTGTTCATTTTGTTATGTATATCGTATAATTCAGTTATACGATATACATAACAAAATGAACAATTTGGGTAAGTCCACCTAGTTATACTATTAGTAATAGTATAACTAGTATAACTAATAGTATAACTAGGTGGACCAACCCAAATTCTATGTTAATTTGAAGAAACATTTCGCAATAAAGGAAACTTTCATTCGGCACATCAGTAGTACAAGAGTAAGTTTATAATACATATAAGCGTGAGGTTCGTAAGTTATAATCAGTGCCTGAGGGCACAAAAGAACCCTCACAAGTTGGTTTTTGTCCATCGTGCCAACTATTACTTATTCTGTGATCATGCACATAAAATATACAGGTTGAACATTACGTATTATTCACCATCATCATCATCATCATATCAGCCGAAAGACGTCCACTGCTGGACATTGGCCTCCCCCAAAGAGTGCCAAAATGACCGGTCCTGCGCCACCCGCATCCAGCGGACTCCCGCGAGCTTTACCAGGTCACCAGTCCACCTTGTCTACCCACGCCGCGCCTTATGGTACGTGGTCGCCACTCGAGAACCTTTCCGACCCAACGGCGTTTCTACGTGCAATGTGACGTCACTGACCCACTGTCACTTAAGTTTAGCGATTCGGAGCTATATCGGTTACTTTGGTTCTGCTGCGGATAGCCTCATTTCTGATGCGATCATGCGCCTGAGGTTCGCAAATTATATTATAATCAGTGCCTGAGGGCACAAAAGAACCCTCAAAAGTTGGTTTTTGTCCATCATGCACACAAAATATAACTACAGGTTTGAACATTATTATTGTATAGAGACAATTGGGAAGGAGTAAGTAAGGTCTGAGCTAACAGACAAGTTCAATTTCACACGCTATACATTTGTGAGTACAACTTAATATGACAATGTCGAAGGTATCTGTATCTTAGGTCAATTTGGTCAGATCAGATCGTATTCATAATTGAATGCGCGCTCGTTTCCAAGTACCCTGAGAACTTTACGGTTTCGCTCTATGAAAACACAACAATATATCGATATCAGCCATATTTTTACACCAAAAAATAGGTTGGGTAATTTGACTAAATATTCTTTAAACATCAACCTAAATTTAATACCGATACGGTAAAAAATAATGAAAAGTAATATTCATAAATTCCGTAAAAATCAGGCGAAAATGGTATAAACTTTCTTTACTTTATAATTGACTACGTCTATATACGTTCTTTGGGATACGCGCATAATCCACTTATTTTTGTTAATGAATAAACCTTTGTATAGGTCAGATGAAATTCAATATCTCAAGGTCGTAAATATTTAATTAAAATGCCGTTATTTCCGGATGCATATATTTTTGGATTCAGGTAGTAAGTCTCCAAATTTGTGTACTCAAACATGTTTTCATTATAAAAATACTGATAGCATTTTTGCTTGCGGGTTAATTTTTTTTCCTAACTTCCGGCCTATATAATTATTGATTTCAATAGTAAAAGTTGTTTAAAATAACATATAAAAGCCGTATACAAATAATTAACCTGATATTGAATTATTTCCAAAAAAACCGTAATTTTCTCAGGGTATTAGTACTTCACAATACCTATTGCCGCAGAGATTGGCAAAAAAATTTGTTAACGAAATCCCATCGGTTTTTCCTAAATTTTAATACGGTACCTATTAAAACTTGTTATTGTTTGCCATTCGCAAATATACTTTGGCACATTTCGCGTTAAAGATATGACGTACCTAGTTACTATGTGTTTAATTAAAGTGAATGACCAATGACAAACTGAACACATATTTGCAAGGTCGAAAAACGTTTAATTTTATTCTAGCTGCTTATATGACACACTAGAGACAATAAAGACATGTAGGTGGTTAGTTACGAATAATGATCATTCGGCCATCTTGTGTATCTTTATTGCCAATTAGGTCTTAATTGGCAACACGTTACGAAGAAAATGCTTTCCATGGGCGAATTATGAATAGTAGATAACTATAGAAATTTAACGATCCCTCTTCGCGACTGTAGATATACGAGTAGGTAGTGCACCTATGTTCAATATCTTATCCAGATGTGACTGCCCAGGCCAAGAAAAGAACGAACGCACGAAAAGAAAACCATCTGACGCTCATTTACTTACAACACAAACTTATACCATTTTATCGCGACCTTACACCAGATAACGCTCAAAATGCACATCATTGCGAAATATTACAGTTTCACTTGGTATAGTTACACGTTCAATTAAGGCTTACAGCGTTACGTCTGTTCGGAGAAAGCATTCCGGTGGTGACACACTGATGAGCTCAGCGGCGCTACCACGAAATTCGAATCTCGAACTTCGTATATCTCCGTCTCTGTCGCTCGATTACCATAAACCATAAGTGCGATAGAGACGGAGATATACGAAGTTCGGGATTCGAAGTTCGTGGTTATAGCTGAGTGCCGTAATGGTGCACTGCTTACTAAAAGTGGTCTAGAGTGAGTACTTTTGCGCACCGAGTATTCCCTGCCATGTATAATATATGAGTAATTCGTATTAATTAATTATTTACATAATTATAAAATGAAATATTATTATTAAGTTTTAATTTCTTAACACACGAGTAATAAAGGTAGCGTCACGTGTTAAAATAAAGATAAGTTTATTTATGATCATCAATAGCATAACAGCTGTATTATAGACAAACAGATAATGTTGTTTGTGGTTAATCTGGAAATTCGTCAAAAAAGAACGAGTCCAACCAAAGGCTAATTATTATTAGGTACTATATTTTAACTGGTACCAATTAACACATTCACGGCCACGCTAATCTCGTAGCGCTACGCCGTAGTCCGTAGCAGGTTAAACCTCGTATGTAGCGAAAAGCGCTCGTAGCGCTCTGACGCATATGTGTCGTCATGGGCACTCAATGGGTTAATAGACAGAACTTTATATTGTTAAAGTAGAAGAAACTTAGTAGGAGCCTCAGAGCATAGAATACTAGAGAGAGGACAAGCCGCCGGCGGCCGTGTCGCAGCTGTATGCTCAATGGGCATACACTGCCATACTGTGCACGCGTGCTGATCGCAGAGAATATTACGTTTTTTCCCAAAATGCCTGATATGATGCGCGTTTATTGTCAAATAAGCGTGTTGGTATACAAGTGTGTGTGTTTTAGATGTGTGCGTGCTTTGTCTTGTCAATTACTTGGGCGTTGTGTGGGTTAATGTACTTGCGACAGGCTCACTCTATACAAATCGGCCGCCATGTCCGATCTCCTTATATTCATACATCTGTGGTAGGAGCCATTGCATCCTAGTAGGTAAGCTAACTTTGTTGATAACAATCATAGACATATACCTATCTATAGGTATACCAAAAATCTGAAATAACAGATTGAGATCAAGGCAATGCAATCAAACGTTTTATCTGTAGGTACTTAGTTACAAAACTCGATAAATCCACAGTTTGATACTCCGAATCAGAAAATACCCAAGCCATTAGTTACTTACTCGTTAACAAATTACTAGTAATTATTTTTAAATCAACTGCTACTTATTGGTTATCTATTACTGTTCACTATTTTACAATACTCGTATATGTACATTATATTATGCAGTATGGGTTTATATGTTTTTGGTACCTGGATTCAAACAATAATAGTTTGTGATGTATACTTACTTAACTTAGTTTTTGTGAGACCTCTAGCTCCTTTAAATGCAACCTTCTTTGTATCATCAACATCACCTCTTACTAACCATGTAATGTATTTGATCATGTTTATGTACTTTATGTGTACTCCACTCCACTAGAGCAAGCATGAAGGTACAGTCAAGTGCAATAATATGGTTGCATATAAGTTATTCAAAAATATATCCCAATGACTCTTTGTCGGTTAATTAAGGTTTCTGTATATATATTTATGAGAGGATTAATTCGATACGTATTTTTGCATTTAACTGTACGTATAGATATATAACAATCACCAAAATCTATTACAGGAATAACTGTATCAAAAACTCGACATTATTTTGCGCCTACCTAGTTTCTTAACACCGCGGTACGTTTTTCAATAGGCGTTGATCGCAATCAAAATATTAATTTGATCGCAGATCGTGGCCTCACACCTCGTACAATACATGTGTTTTGATCAGTACTTTGAGTCCAAATAAACACGTCCGAATAAATAGATAAATAAATAAAAATAAAAAAGAAAGCCTTTTTTTTCTCCACAATAAAAGTTAAGATCATCATCATCATGCATTTGATTCTTATTTTCTAGTAATTTGTATAATTGTAAAAAAAAAGTAAAGAGTTGATTTGCAGTTCAATAGAATACAATTTACAAATAAACATTATTCAAATAAACACGTCCGAATAGATGTAAGTAAATACGACGGCAAACAAATTAACGATAAGGTAAACTTCTCAATGTTTGACATCTTAAGGCTCCGTACGTTGATGGTCTTCTCTCCCTCTCACTGAGCATAAGCGTGAGCGTGAGTGCGTGTTCGAAAGCGCGGATAGCATGTTTTTTCAGAATATTTCAGAAAACGAGGTAAATTTTTAAGAAATTTAAGTAAGTAAGAAAATAAAGTTATTGCTAATTAATTTATGAAGAAGATTATAAAATTTCATCTTTTTCTGATAAAAAATGGACCAGTGAAATAATAGGGTTCACTTAAGATTTTTTTTTCTCTACTATCTTTTGTTAAAAAGAATATCTACGAGAACTATATTACCTACCTCTCATATCTTGCAGATTATGATATATTTTTTCCGGCCTGAAAAATTGTTAAGTACGTTATAATTTATAAAAAGGTTACTAAACAACTCATTTTCACAAAAACTTTAAAGCTGGAGCCTTAATATCAATAATTGACCCTCTTCTTATGTCAACTACTTAATGCTCAATTCACATACCTACCAATGAACACGGTACCATAGAACGCCAATGAACATGACACGGTACGGTTTATTTGTACATCAAAATGTTGCAATTGTGGACACAGCTCGAAGTGTTTCGGGTTTAAAGTGTACCTGCCTGAGCAGGTATTTAATTTAAATGTTATCTACTTCTACATATGCATACAAACAAACAGCAACACGTTAAAATTATTACCTAGTAATAGACCTGATCAAATAAAAAAAACTCAAAAATCAAAATTATTTTATTATCAAGTTGCAATAAGGTCCGTGAAAGTTAAGGCGACGTGAGCTCCGAAAACGGGATTTTAAAAAATCGTAGCTCTTTTTTGCATTATAATACGGCTGCTTTAAATTTAAATAGCAATCTTGAGGTCTTTCTCGAGGGAAATCAGCTATTCGAATCCTGAGTTTTTGACTTTCGCTCGATAGAAAAAAATCACGAACATAGGTCTAAAATACACTTTAAAAATCGTAACAAATTATGCACAACAGCTAAACATATTACAATTGGTTCTAAAAATCGGCAATGTTATGTTTGAGGGAAATCAGCTATTACTTTTTTATTTATTAAAACGCACAAAGAAATAAAATTAAAAAAACATTATATCCCTGCTTCCAAACACGCACTTCCATCTCGCTCACGCTTATGCTCAGTGAGAGGGAGAGAAGACCACGAACCGACGTCCCCTTAAATGAGTCGTCGATGTAGCAGGGTTTCGGAAATGTTGTATAAAGTCAACGTTCTGATTTTATTATTACACTGTGACTTACAATTCCGGCCGTGACTTCCGTAGAATAACCACTCCATTTGACGAATTTGATTTGTTTAAATGATATCTAGTGTGATAATAGGACCTTATAAGTGTCAAATTGACACGTGTCACCTAGTTAGGCCTTATTTTATTAAAAATTATGTACAATGTTCATTCCATCAGCTTAATGGATATTTTGGGAAGTCCTGTCTAAAATCCGCATTGTTCTATTCATATGTAAGTAGGTATGACAATTGGAGTTGTTGAGTCTTTGATTTGTCGTGTTAATAAGCACCTTGGTTGATAATTAAGTGCCTACTTAATATCTAGTTAACGTTTTAACTTGGAAATGTCATCAGATAACTATCAGGCGCCAAGCTGTAGATATAGAAGTCTTAAATTATACAATGCAGTACCTATAAATATTCGTACCGAGTACCTACCTACTTATTGAATATGCTGAAATCAAACTAAAGCGTTGATATTTATGATCCTATATCTATTCAGGTCAAAGCATTTAGTGGTGTTGCTATTTGAGATAAACAAGTTTAGGCTTATGCTGAACAATTATGTAAGTGCAATATTGATGCAACGACGATCTTCATCGCTATAAGTAGTTCACTTAATAAAAAATAGTTACGACACAGCAAGCGACACAGTTACCCTCATTACTGTGAGAACTTATTAAGTTATTACTAGGTATGCTTTCTTACTTAGTCATGACTCATGACATACGGATTGAACTTAATAACGCACCTACGCATTGAATGATATCTTCATGGTCCAATTTAAGATTGACTGAGCTCTTAGCAATATGTTGTTTTTGAAACGATACCCATAATTAATCATTAATTCTCACAATTGCTTTTATGATGGCCAATTCATGCCATATAAGAAATGAACGGTTAAACATTAACATAAATACTGACGTAGTTTTTGTGTAATACAAAACAGAAAAGAACAGGTCACAAAGAATATGACAACTTCAGCTTCGTTGTTTCAGGTTGCTGGGAGGAGGATGAGCTGATACAAGCGATGATGTTACCATTGCCACAGGCTTTCATCCGGCATTCTCGGTTAGTTATTATTGCCATTATATCACAAAGAGGAAGATGTAACTGTGTCGTTGATTTCAATGACGATGTTGCCAAAGTCAAGAGTCCTCGAACATCTTTAGCAATTAGTTAGTTGCTTCGTGGTTGTCACATTACAGACGATGGCATCCTCTCCGATTAACCGTGAGATCATCATACCTGGTGCAACGGTGTCGCTGATGTAGGCGAAGATGTTGTCGCAGTTGGAGGCCAGGCGGGCGCTCGAGCGGGTCTCGTCGAGCACCAAGTTGGTCAGCAATGAGCTTGGCCGCAGCAGCTCACGAGGGAAGTACACGCTTCGCACCTGTAACCGACAAGTCAAAGTTTGCTGAATTCATTTTATTTTCTAGTATTGTCTGGCCATAGTTGGGCAACGGTAGGTTCTCCCGCAGGGAAACCCCGCGCGTTGTCGTAGGTAAGTGAGTGAAAGATGGCAGCGGTCAGTCTTTGGATGGGTGACCGCCTGTTTTTAGTGGTTACTATAAATGAGCGCTTCCGATGCTTTGGAAGGCACGCTAAGCAGTTGACCCCGGCTGCTGTTTATGACAGTAGTCGTTAAGCCGAGTTAGATGCCTTCGGGCGGCTTAAGAACCTCTAACAGTCGAGTTGCCCACTGACAAAGGGGGGACAACTGTCACTTGCGTCCGCAGGAGCTACCTACCACAACCCTGCACGTGTCCCCTGGGTGGTATGTCCTAATGAGTGACAAAATCAAAATGCCACAACGAATAATGTATGTATGCCATAGGATTAAATAAGTGAAAGAAAATATGAAGTTAGACGTCATTAAGGCAATTAATTAAGTTGGCATGCGTTCCAAAGTAGGTACTCATATATTGGAATCCAAATTAATTAAAGAGCCGGTAATGAGATAATTTAATCAATGCTGTTTGCAATCGCAAGAAGGTAATTTAACATACAGGTCTCTACATGTAACTCCAAATACAGTGATAGTGACTCCTTGGTTTGATATTAATGATCTCATATGTATTAACTTTACATTATTGTACCATTATACCAGTTCAAAGATGTAATTGTACGATAAACAACAACGGTTTTCCAATAAACCTGCACCTGCTGTAATACCCCAAAGCCACTAATCGTCTGTTCGACATGGTTCAATCAAATTCAGATACAATGTGCCCGGAATGCTTGTAATCACGAGTATTGACCGTTGCAATACGATCCAAGTCGCCACGCCCTGCAGATAATAAGAAAATGACCTCGCTGGCCGTGAGCTGTCGATCGTGGGACGACCGAGTGACCAGCGCTTTCAGTCAACACATTCACATCCGTATTGTAATTAAAGATTTTTGCCGAAGACTATGATCTTGTTAGATAATAATAAATCGTATAACAGTAGGTACCCCGCTTGCACGTGTCTTGGGTCTACGTGGTTATGGCGGGAATAGAAGGAGACGCTTGCTGTCCTAATATGAAAACGCTCACTGCTGTACATAAACATTCATTTTTTAACGTTGGAGAAATGCATTAACGCATCCCAGCCATAGCTGGGTGACCAGGGCGAGTATGACGGACTAACCACGGAAAAGGCCTTGGGCTACCCTCCAAAGCTCCAACGAGTGCCGACTCCTAAGCAAGAATACATGTTCGTGTTTGCGCGTTTCGCCCTACCTGTCTATTAAATTAAATACGGCCCGACGTGCCATGAACGATTGCGCGCAGCAAATGTATATTTGATATCAAACCAATACGTCGAGTCAAATAAAACTTCTCCAAACAGAGATGTGATGATAATACCTCTATAGTCGTTGCATTTCCATTCTATATTTTGTTAATACGATACAGAAATTAAAGTATTTTATTTATAAAAGCTTGATACACTTAAGTAGGTGCTTAGGACCTACTGAGGTACCTACATAGGATAGGTACGATTAAATTATTGACGAAGATTGTAAAATATCTAAAGCAAACTAAGTTAAATAATCAATTATGTAGCCGCGCATGCTTCACAAATTATAATAATTAGAGATTGTCTGGCACGCCCAGAGCATTAGTTAACCGTATGCTGCACTTACTAATAATTATTAGGAATGTCTATGCGCCGGCGGCTTACGATCACCTTCTAAATATGCGACGAATGCGTGTCCTGCGCTAGATCCGATCTCACACAGATTTATATGCAATATCGAAAAAAAGAAGCGGGTTGTGTCGGAGATACAACCGTTAATAAAGTTTAAGTGAATACTTCTTTGTTGGCTATGGAACCCTAATATATCTGAATTAATTCACTAACATCTGTATTAGTACAGATAAATCGGTATATATGGCAACATTGACTGTCGTAGCTCATTTGACTCGCGATACATTGAAAATGGCGGTCATATCAGCATTATTTTCATGTCCGCCACAAAAACTAAATAACGTTTTGTGATTAACAACTAATGGCAAATAAAGAAAGATTAAAACATGTAACAAACAATTATTTTAAATCAGATTAGGCTTCTCTACAAAAAATTATTCCGGAGTCACGTGATACATTTTGAACTGTACCCCTATACAAGAACGCGAGCAAAGAAGTATCCACTTCAAAACAAAGAAAAACAAAGAAAATAAAACAAAGTCGTGTTAGTTACACCATTTTTAACTCGAGAACGGCTGGACCGATCTGTATGATAACGGGATGAAAAAAAAATTACAAAGTTACTTCCTCATATATCCATAAGTCATCTGTGGTCTTCATCATCAGTTCCACCATCACCAAATTTGTGATTTTCGGGTGTAAATACACGAGTTATAATAGAAAATACCGAAATTACTAACATGCGTGCCTAATAATTATATTTGAGGAGTTCCCTCAATTCCTCATGGTTCCCATCATCGAACTGGAGTTTTGATTGATGATTGATGACGGAGTTCTGGTAACACACATAAAAAAACATACAAGCGAATTGAGAACCTCCTTCTTTTTTTGAAGTCAGTTAAAAAAGGGAGATGTGCCTACATTTGCAATCTTCATCAGGTCACGCGTAGCCTACTATTCACAAAATGTACAAGATTGCGCGACGTAATACAATTATTATCATTATCATTACAAAGCAATGTCAATTACTACCTAATTACTATTGAAACAATCTTGTCAATTAATCGACCTTAGGTCCTGATACCCTTCAATTGTTATACTTGAGGAATCTGTCCAATTTAATTAAGGTCAAGATAGATATTCATCTAATTTAGGTTCGTAAAGAAATGAGGAAATTGTGCAGTAAATAGAAACTACGCTTCAGTAAACGACAAACATCCACCTGGCCCCGTAGCATGGATGGCCTTATCACGCGATAAGTGACAGGATAGAGCATCCGTCCCTGGCTGACACCGTTCGATAAAATGAGACGACGCGCTTATCCTAACACTTATCGCGTGATAACGCCACGCCATCCATGCTACGGGGCCTGCATACGGAATAAAACACAATCAAAAATATTTATTTTCATATTAAATGTTTAGCGGATTTTCATGAATGTACAGTCAGCTGCAAATGAATGTGACCCCTTCTGCATAGAATTTCAAAGTAAGTAGCGATATTCTATTATCTCAAGATTTGTGTGAAGAAATGTATTTATGCACATTTTTTTTTTAAACTGTACATTTTTTTAAATATAACTATAACATCTAGAATGTCATCAAAGTAAGAAGTTATTTTATATGAGTCAATAATTCAATATAATATAATGATTTCTAGTACAACTCGTCGGAAATATGTGCGAACCTGGCTTGAGCATACTATCAAGCTGCAATACGACTGATTTCTCCTGATAGAATTGATCTCCGGGAGGATACATGGTGGGGGTGAGATTTTGATGAGGTCTTATAGAGGCCGGCGAGGTGACCACCAGAAAAATCTGAGCTTGGGATTTGGCGAAGCGAGGTTCGCAGATATTTCCGACGAGTTGTACCTAGTAAACTTGCTTGGGTATCATGTTAAGTTTAATTTTCTAGTAAATATATATTTTATTATTCAATTAAATTAAATGTATTATAATATAATAAAGCGAATTGTTTTAATTACTTAACAAAAACTGTAATATCCTTCTAAACTTGACTATGAATAGCCTGATTAGAGTCATTTCCTTCCACATTGGCAGGTTATTAAAGACGCAGGTACCAAAAATAAACTGACCTAAGTCACAATATAGACCACCTATATCTATATTTTCCAGTTACTAACACTAGGGCATGCCGTCAGCTTCAAGACAAATGTGCACGCGAAATTCAAATACACACTAATAAAGTTGTTTGAATTAACCTACATTAGTATTAATGAATGCAACCATATTTTCAATTCTGTTTAGACATCTCAAGGTCTCCAAGCAATGAATATTAGCAAAACAATATCAATGTATCTAGATGACCAAAGATATTCAAAGGAACATGATATTATCTTTCATGTCCCTCGTAACAGCTACAGTCACGATCTTTCCTTTTCCTGTTCTTGGGCCCACTCTTACCAGAAGTCGTTACAACAATGAATGATTAATCGATAATGGTAACAGGAATCTAAGGTACCTAGGCTACATACACTAAGCCTTTCACCCAGCCTTTGAAGTAAATGCATAGTTAGGCCCTTCTAACCTCTATTCCGGATTTTAATACTCGGGGGGCTTCGAGAGTCGCCAATGCGTATGTGATACTCCTGGAATTCCAAGCGTCCATAGGGTACGGTGACGGCTTATCATCAGGAAGGCCGTACGCTTGGCACCGACGCGGTATAAAAAATCTAAACTCTGACACACACAACACACACACTCTGAAACACTTACTTAATATGCCCTATTTATTCGGAATCTGGCGGTCTACTTCAACGTGTTGGATTGAAATCAAATTTAAATTTGTTGCGCGCACTCGTTCTTTCAAACAAAATTACGATCTCGCACAAAAAAAACTAATTTCACTTCAATAAAATACTTGCAGTCAGATAGATCACTGAAAAAAACCTTATCTTTTTGTAAAGCACCTGAATATCATAACATAACACTACTAAACAGATATTATAATTATTAAATCGTATGCCGTTTATTTGAATCACGGTCAAAATTAATCTTGCCACAAACGAAATTAGTTGGTCACGAACTAACCATTCCGCCTTTTTCACCAACGTAGGTAAGTGATATGGCCCTGTCTTGTTAACTAATCCTAGAGAATTAAATGAAAACAAAACGTTGAATTTACTAATATCAAACACAGGAAGCAACAAATTATACTTACAAGAAATTGAAATAAACCATGTTTGTCTATAAAACGGATTTGAGATATAATGCAATACTAAAAATTAATGACCATTAAATTAGAACTATGAATGCTATTGTGTGTTGTGCGTAACAATGTAAGCAAAATAAAACGAGTACGCTGACCTTGACAGTACGAAAATCGCATTTGATCTTGAACGAGATAGAAAGAGGTGCATGCAATGTTGGCTAGCCTACTTTGATAACATCGCATCGTGACAGAAAATTATTACAGCACCTTACCTACAATAAACGTACCAAGCTCTAGTCGAAAGTATATATTTAGACAATATTACTACTGGTACACTAAAGTGATTTCGCGGCTTTCTAAAAACGCCCTTCAAAATAACTGGTTCATTGTTCACACGCGTTGCGTAAACTCACCAGGCGGTCGGTAGCCATGTCGAAGATGAGTATCTTGGGGGGGCAGACGCGTCGGAAGTCGTCGAGGCTGGTGACGACGCCCGCGTCGAGGACCCAGAGCCGGTTGCAGCGGTCCGCCCTGATGCGGTACACCGACACCAGCCCGGTGCAGTTGATGTCGCCACGGCCCGCCGTGTGCCAGGACCAGTCCGGGTACGCCTGTTGGAATAACATACGCTTTAGAAGTTTCCTTCGGTTCCTAATGTGGGGGTAAAACTGAGTTAATGTTTAAATTAAAATAGATGATGGATTAACATATTGTGAGAATTAGCTGTTATCTAAATTGATGGTGAAATCAGATTCCCTAATAGGCAACTAATAGGTCAAGGGGGGTAACGATAATTAAAAGGTTAGGTTAGTCTAAAACTATGAAAACTACTGGTCTAAAACTATGAAAAGTAGGTTGAGAAGGAGGGATGAAAGAAAAATATTATTTTTACGTGTTACACAAGGATGAATGTGCCTATCATCATCATTCATAATTTTCAGCCTGTAATCGCCCACTGCTGAGCATAATATATATAAACGCATTATGTACTTTTTAAGGTTCCGCACCCAAAGGGTAAAACGGGACCCTATTACTAAGACTCCGCTGTCCGTCCGTCTGTCTGTATGTCCGTCTGTCACCAGGCTGTATCTCATGAACAGTGATAGTTAGACACTTGAAATTTTCACAGGTGATGTATTACTGTTGCCGCTATAAGAAAAAATACTAAAAAAACAGAATAAAATAAATATTTAAGGGGGATACAACAATGGTGATTTTTTTGCCGTTTTTAGGATTCCGTACTCATAGACTAAAACGTGATTGTTTTTGTTGTGTTTGATGTATTTGTTGTTATAGCGGCAACAGAAATACATAATCTGTGAAAATTTCAACTCTCTAGCTATCACGGTTCTTGAGATACAGCCTGGTGACAGACAGACGGACGGACGGACGGACGGACGGACGGACAGCGAAGTCTTAGTAATAGGGGCCCGTTTTACTCTTTGAGTACGGACCCCTAAAAAGACAAATTAGAACTTTAGTCTGTAAAAGACTCAAATAATAGGCTGTGTCGTGTCAATGTTTATACCCTGACCCATTTTTGCTTACATAATGTCAACAATTGAAGCAATTTTATCGCTCGCTCCATTGCACCTCTTTATTGAGCTGTATGCCGACATATAAGTACGGGCAATGAAAATGGTAATAATGTGTCTTGTATTGTAATTATGCAGATTAGCAGGGTAGGGGGGATAATCCGCAGATTTGATCGATTTCATTGCAATTGCAGCGAAAATGAAGAAACCGGGTAATTAAATCAGGGGTTCCAATACTTCAAATCACTGCTTTCGTTTTACGCTGTGATTTTACCGGCCCTTTATGTAGAGACGTAGCAAATGTTTAAATTCGAAGGTCAAAAGATGTCGATGACAGCTTGACCTCTATTTTGATAAATTATTTATTACCATATCATGACCTACAGCTTTCATTTTCCTTGTCTTCGCTATCCTAAGGTTGCCTCAAATAGATCACTCTGCAATTCTGTTGCCTCTATTTATATGCCATTTGCCAAGGTTAACGATAAACTTCTTCTACTTACCTACTACAATGAATTTCACATCATTAACAAACCTATCGTAACGTATTAGGCCCAGGAAATGTGTACAAACAGGCTGTCTGCTTTCAGAAAATGATAAGCACTATAAGTCAAATTAGTTGCGTCCTTTTGCGTGGACGTAATTACTTAGCACTTCTTCGGGCTAACTAGAGCGTGACAATTAGTTGCTGGAATTTGCTGGTCAATGATGAACGCACCTGGACAATCAAGCTTTCGCAGGCAAACCAAGCCTTACGAGTATACCACCTTAAGGCTGTGGGCTCACACATCACACAGTCTAAATTCATGCACTAAATTCAGTATCTGGACCACTCAAGAGCAAAAAAAGGTACACCCTCTGGTAACAATTCCGCACAAAGTGTACCGTTTTATATGCTCGTGAGAAATAACAATATTAGGTACGTTGTTGACCTCACAATGGCAACGCGTCATACAGATATTTTAAATCATAATTTGGACAAGCAGTAAATACGAGTACCTATACTCCAGGCAAAATACGGTTTTGAAAAACATTAATTTATAATAGCGTTTTTTTTCTTTATATCATTTAAAACATTGATCTAAGATGCTTTATTCAAAATCTTCATTACATAAAAAATCTGCTATTATAAATTATTTCCAAATTTGACATATTTTCCATACAAGCTGTCAGTTTATTGTCTTGACTACTAACCTTAATTTGAATGCAGGCTAACACTACGTCACTAGTAATCGCTCCATAACGACTATAACGGCTCGTTTTAGCGGTTTTAATCACAGTTCTTGATATGACCTCTTGTGATATTATGACATAAATTACCATTCTTCATTAACTTAATGCACTATAAATAAGACAAGTGGCCCTAGGGTCCCAATGCAGCCAAACAAGTATTAGTACCCTATTTATCGTATACCTATAACTCAGCGACAACAAACAGATATTTGATAAAGAAAGAATGTCCTTCAATAACCCAAAGACATAAACGTACGTGCGTAAATATCGCCTGTTGCGCATTTTTCGAACTCTGCATACAAATCAGCAGTAAGGGAAAATAAAACAAAGACTGAATATATCCTTATACGAATACCTTGATATGTGTAATGTAATGCATGTGACATTTTATATATATATTTATTTTAAATTTATGATAAACCGTGAGAATCTATTGTAAATGCACAATTCGTAACTGGGACACGTAAACAGAGAAACCTACTCTCAGTTCAGTTAAGTGATCGGAATTCTTAAGGTCAAAATGAATTATTGAAGATTTATGAGTAGGAGTAATAATTCAAACAGATAAATTATCTATACTTACTGTAGATAAAGTTACTAGATCAAACAGCTTAATGAGCTTCTTACTGTGATATCGACAGTAAAATTTGTCTTAGTGTTTTCATACTATACTTACTTACTGCAATTCACTGTAATGTAATAAGATAGATGGACAGTTGTCAGGCAAGGTACACAAAGCAGACATGGTGCATGCACCGTATAAATATTTGGTTTAATGTACCTCATTGTTTAATTGCAGAATCCACGTTTTACGTAAGTGTTTCAGCCTCAGTAATTCAAGGAACATTATAAATTGTTTTCACCCATGATAACCAAATATGAATAATCGGATTAGAGTAATTAAATTCAAATTAACTGCACACGATCGTATGAGCGTAACACAATAGGTCACGATCAGCTGCGTTACCGACAGTTACCTATAATTTATGACCGCAGTATAACATATCAGTTGGGTGTTATATTCGCGCCACAAAAGCGCCAATGAAATGACCGCGCAAAAAATTAACAAAGAATGCGAACATAACGTGTCAAAATACTAGTAAGAGAGGGGAGCATTGGCGCTTGCCAGCAAGTAGTTATTCGAACACTACTCAATCGAGAATGCCATGGCCTGACTGGAGAGACCGTTTTGCCAAGGCCACTTCACGATTCTACCTCACCAGATCCTTTATACTTATAGCTTTTCCGAGTAAGTAAACTATGCAACTACTCCAAGCAGGCTCGACTTTAAATATCTTACATAACAGTGAAATCGCGGTCCTGCACCGTTTGTTAGAATAGAGCTTTCACAAGAAACGCGAGCAATTTTACATGAGAATAATGTTCATAGGTATATAGGTACTTATTACACGAATACGCTTATAGGATTGCATGGTTCATCCAGTAAGTAAACGAAGGCAAACTGCATATGTAGCCATGAAGAAAAAAAATACGTGAACGACTCAAAGTGGCAGTTGTAAAAAGTGACCTTAACATTCATTTCCTATAGCTACAATGTACTTTACGTCACATCACATCTCCTTAGAAAGCGACTGGTAATTGGGTACTATCCTCATATTAAATTTTATAGCATCGTGTTGATATGTGAATACATCAAATTATTGGAAAAAAGTCTAGTGTTGATTAAAAAATATTATCAAAATCATAAGAGGATATGAGACTTGAAAGTTTCGAAAATATGCTTTTTTTTATCGTCCAAGTGAAAATTAAAGCTACCAATAGATACTCGCAAGATTCTTGCGTTTGAATAAGTAATAAAAAAATACTTAAGTACTAGCTACCCGCGCGGCTACGCCGCGTAAACAATTAACCTATATAGGCGGAGCGACGGGATAAAATATTGCACATACTTAATCCCGTAGGCCCATTCTACAAATAACCTACTGAAGAAATAATTTTTAGAATAGGAAGGGTATAGTTTCTGAGATTACCCCCAACATACAAACTTACATTTCACAGACATTACACCTGTTTATTATATCGCCACAGATGAAAGAATACTCTATCGGGGACCGTTAATGGTTTTTAAAATAATATTTTACCGGTAAATAGGTACTGGTTTATGTTTTCCAGTAGATAGGTATTTCAAAGTCATATCAGTTTGACAAATTTATACCTACCTAAGCATAATCGAAATATAATTATCTGAACCTGAAATAATATGGATGGTATTCAAGTCAGGTCAACAAACTCGCCAATGGGAGTCCCCGGCATCCGAAAATAAATTTAAGTAATCGAGTGGAAGCCTATCGGTGCCTACGGCATTGTGCTAAGCCGTACCTAATAGAACTATACATATGGGGCCCACGACAATTGATGGGTTTAAACCTCATTCTTCTCCCAACATCTCGAATATTAGAAAATATATTTAAAAAAATAAGTAAAAAAACATGGCCAATGATATTGACCTCACTACGTCAATAAAAACAAAAATCCAGTTTCAATACATCAATAAAAACAAAAATGACAGTTTTTGTAAACATTATTGTACAGTCAAGTGCAAAAAGATGTATCGATGTAATCCTCTCGTACTATTCTAAAGCATCGACTGAATGACATGAGACATGAGCAGAATGCTGTTGCAGTGGTACCTTCCTAAAGAGTGCAACCCCCCGAATTGTCCTGAACTCAGGCCGATCGAAGAATACTGGTCCATCATGAAAGAGATTTTAAAAAAGAAAGGCGGACAAGTTAAATCTGTAGCTGAGTTGCAAAAAATATAGACTTGGGCTTGCAAAAAATATTCTGATAGTACTGTGCAAACTAGGGAATGCAAACCGGTTAACCGGAACTTTTTGCGCTCGGTTAATAACCGGTTTTTTACACTAAAAACCGGTTATTAACCGAAATTTGTGTCAACAAAATATCAAATAAAATATGTAAGTAAAAGATATGTATATAGTGGTTAAATAATACTGGATATAGCCACTTGAAAAATGTACACTGATAAGCTAATTTGTATATGGATTTCCTATTCTAATCGAACACCTTACAGTATTGAATTATGGTGCTGTGCTGGTATGGTGTGTGACTTGTGAGTTATATCAATATTTATAATTACAAAGGCGCGTAGCACAACATCCCCACAATCCACAATACAATATAAATACTCTTCGTTGCACTATCTGGATTAGGGGAGCGACAAGTAATGTTATTTAAGGATGTATTTGAAGTTAACAATAGATTTTGCCCTTCTAATGTCAATAGGGAAAGAGTTTCACAGTCGAATAGCCTTAATAGGGAATAGGGAACGAACTAGTATAACATTTACAAAATAACGAATGGAAAGTTAAAAGAAAGTTTTAGAAGATGTGAGAGTTACGGCGATAACCGATAGGCACTAACAACTTGAGTTTGGAACGGAAACTAGAAACACTGTGGTCATATTTACTTAACCCGAATATAAACCAAATGCAGGCATTTTGGAGACGTTCAGGCTTATAAAGTTGCCCCTCAGAAAGGGTACATCAGGATAATCAAGAATAGGAAGAAATAAATGTTTGAGCGAGCGCAATTTTAGTTGCTAAGCATTGCGCTGAGGTAGTAAATACCTTCCTGCTCACTTCATTCACTTGAGGCCCCCAAGCCAAAATCTATAATGATCCCAAGTTTTTTACTTTCATCGAGTTAGCAAATTCAACCCCACCAAAAAGTATTTGAGAGATATTTACAAAATCAATTCTAGAAATCCTTTTGTTGCTGCCAATAACAAAGACTTAGGTCTTTGCTGGGTTCACAATCAGACCATATCGTTGAATCCACTTGAGAATGCGTAGCAAGTCATCATTAGTTCTCTCTATGGCAGAAGGACGATCACCAAGTATGGACTGTGTATACAGCGTGTATTTTTAAAATTACCTCAAATTGTAACCAGAGGTAGGTGTTAGGGCTGTGAACCGTTATTTTAAGATTTTGTTTCTGAACTACCACCTTTTATTTTCCTTATAAAATAATTCAGCACACATTGTCTTACTGATGTGACGTCACAATTGTCACAAAAATGAAAATGAAAATGTTTTATTTCATAGATTGCTAGATTACATTGAAAATAAGGTTGGGTCTTCCTAGTAGGTAAAAAATACCTGTGTCAGGAAGACCCGCTCCTCCATAAAAAAGCAGTTGGTGTTTATTTCTTATATGTAGGTAAGTGCGTGCGTGCGTGCGTGCGTGCGTGCGTGCGTGCGTGCGTGCGTCCGTGTGTGTGTGTGTGTGTGTGTGTGTGTGTGTGTGTGTGTGTGTGTGTGTGTGTGTGTGTGTGTGTGTGTCCTCTTACAATTATATTTCTTTTGTTGATAGATATTAATTTTAACATTCATAGCACGTGTCTTATACTGCCTTCTTCTAGTTAGAAGCGTTGGATTAAATTTTAGTGTTTTATGTAACTTTAATGTTGTATGGAGGATATACAGTTTTCGCATTGATAATTGGTCACTAATCTTATACAGTTCATTTGTGGGAAAACTGTATGGCCTCAAGTACATTACCTTTAACGGCTTTAACAGACACCGTTGCCCTCTTTCAACCTCCGAGAATTTGGATTTAGTTGCTCCACCCCAGACGGTGATACAGTAGGTCATGATGGATTCCGCTAACGATACATATCGTTGGTTAAGAAGTGTCTTGTTTGCAATATGTCAAAGAATTTTAAAGATCCATACCAGTTTTTGAATTCTACCATTTACAAATTCAATATGCTGCTGCCAAGATAGGCGCTGGTCTAAGATGACACCAAGGTATTTAGTGGAACTAGCCCTCTCAATGTCCTTACAGTTACATAGAAGGCGATCAGTAAGTGAACAGGTGTGTATTTTGAGGTTTAGGTTAGTCTGTGGTTGAGTGTTTTGTACTTAGTAAAACAAATGTAGTTCGTTTTTTTTAACGTTTAAAGTGAGGAGGTTGGATTTTAGCCACTAGAATACCCTACCAAGACCCACATTTGCATTCACGAACACCGACTCCCAGGAATCACCCTCAAAGACGATGACAGTGTCATCAGCATAAGACTGGATATTACTGTGGTTGTGGTTAGGTTAATCAGATCGTTGATGTAGATTAAAAATAACGTGGGCCCCAAGATACTTCCCTGGGGGACGCCAAAAGTGATGTCAACTTCATTGCTTATGTGGTCTCTCAACTTAGTTTTTTGAGTGCGACCATGTAGATAGTCACTTAGCAATCTCAGTGGGAGTCCCCTAATACCAACTCACTCCATCTTGCGTACGAGTGTGGGAAAGAGAAACGGTGTCAAAGGCCTTTTTTAAATCGAGAAACACAGCCAAGCATTTTTTTCCACTTTCTATTTTGTCTATAATTGGGTTTGTGAGTGATAGAATCGCGTCCTCAGTGGATCTAGATCGCCGAAAGCCAAACTGGAAGTCAGAAATGATGTTAAATTTATCTAAATAATCTAAATATGCTATTAGTCTATTATTTATTAGTTTTTCAATTATTTTAGAAATAGCTGGCAGTACTGAGTCTGTAGTTGTTGTATAGTTGTTGACGTCGTCTCTCTCACCACTCTTGTACACAGGAGTGACAATAGATTGTTTAAGTGGGCCGGGGAACATTCCTGTGCTGAAGCAAAGATTAGCTAAGTGGCTAATAACAGGGGCAACATGGTTTTTTAGCAGTTTGAGAAATTTGGTTGGTATGTTGTCCCATCCAGGGGCATTTTCCGTTCTTAGGCTCATGACGATGGCACCCACTTCCTGAGGGTCAGTGTCCAGGAAAATACGAACTAGCTTCTTCCATGTGTCAAATGAGTGTAAGCATTACATTGCTGCTCGATAATTTTTAAAAAAATAATTTCGCTTTTGTTACAATTTGAGGTAGCTGTATATATCTACTTTTAAGTGTGGCTCGTCAAAGGGGCAGAAGGGGTTCGTGGCTACCCTGCAAGTTCACGGAAGTTTTGTGTTGTGTTGTGCCATGTGCGAATTTCAAATGACAAATATTGTTTTATTCGCGGAAGACTTAGAAGTTGAACCAAACATACAATTATTTAAATTACCAAAGTTGATTATGATTACAAATTATTTCTTAAAAACAAAGCCTAATACTAGAATGCTGACCCCCACACTAGGCATGGCTTGGTTAGTCAATAAATTTACATATTTTTGTCTTATCTGTCGTTTATAAAAACCGGCCAAGTGCGAGTTGGATTCGCGCACGAAGGGTTCCGTACCATTATCTATAAAAAACGGCAAAAAATCACGTTAGTTGTATGGGAGCCCCACTTAAAAAAAAATGTTTTTAGTATTTGTTGTTAAAGCGGCAACAGAAATACATAATCTGTGAAAATTTCAACTCTCTAGCTATCACAGTTCTTGAGATACAGCCTGGTGACAGACAGACGGACGGACGGACGGACAGTGAAGTCTTGGTAATAGGGTCCCGTTTTACTCTTTGAGTACGGAAGCCTAAAAATGATGATAAGATTTTATTTTTATTTACCCCACTACACCTTGCCTACTTATAAACCATAAATAATACACCTACAGTAAAATTATCCTGCAATACTAATATTTTTAGCTATTCGTATAAAAACCGGTTAATAACCGGTTAACCGGTTTTGTGCTTGTCGTTTCGGTTAATAACCGGTTTTGAAATTTTACCGGTTTTTGCATACTAAGTATACGTAAGGTCGTATCTCGATATCGACTACGTACCGAGATACGAGGTTTTGAAGAGCAGTGACAGTTTTGGTAGTGACTTTTGCTTGTCACCCGACGATATAGACCGTTTTCAATTGGCGCCAGCGAGGTCAGACTTTGACTCTCATTTTTGTCTTTTTATGTGATCTAATAGTAGTTCCTCATGTACAAACTTTAATCCTCTCTTAACTAAAAACTGGTTCAAATTACATAGGGAAAGACATTAGAAAAAAATCCCTAGTTGTGTATTACCATGTTTTACCTACAAATCAATTCATTGAAATAAAAGTTTTTCCACAATTTTATTTCAACATTGTAATACAGTGTCTCATACATTATACACCTTACGTTAGTAAATAATTGCGCAAATGACGCTCTGTTTTAGTTGGAGCATAGGTACCACTATGCTGGCGACATTTAAACCTTTCATAAAGCTCAGTTAGAATTAAACACTTTATGACATTCATTTAACTGGAATTTTATAATCCTGTTCAAATGTAACAGGAAATTACTAAATAGGCACTTGCACTTCAATAGTCAATCATTTACGCTAACTTTGTCCAAATACGGCAATGGAATTCTAAAATTGACATCTTAGCGCATATAATCGAAGCGGCTAAGGTGTCAGTTCGACTATTGAACTTTTCGACGAGGTTCCGAAACGAAATGTGCAGTTTCAGTGCAAACCAGTTGAACACGAATGGACCTTAAGGCGTGCGTCAGGCTTGTAGGTACGTTGAGCAATCTAGAGCTGTTGTAATTCACCAGTTATACTTAGTGATAAGGCTTTGCGCGCCAGTGGTTTTGCACTGCGACAAATTGATACGCCTTAATAATAGGTAGTACGAGTATAAGCACTGTATATGTAAGAATAGCTGTAGTAACTTTGAAAAACATTACACTCCTTTTCGTTGGGCAGTCGTGTAAAAGCGCTCACAGGCTGACGCTTGAGGATCCTAATATGACTAAATATATACCTAGGTTACACCTAAGTATATAGGTAACCTGTTGTGGGATTATGCTAGGCTTCACACAAAAGCGTTACTTCCTATTCACAATTCTTCACAACAGCGATTCACCACATAGTGTATTGTTCACTATCCTCATATTTATACAAAAGCACAGATGCGCAATTGTGCACCAATGTCACCAATGCAATTCTTCGCAACAGCAATTTACCACATTCGTTATTCAGTGCAGAATACTGTTACGGTAGCTTACTACTGCATTCTTTATTCAGTATAGAATTCAAAATGAGGACCGAAGAAGAAAAATTTATGTGTTAAAATGCTATAGGCAATGAAGAATCTCGTTTGTGCAGAATGGCAGCTATGAAGAAACGCTTTTGTGTAAACAGGGACTATGAATTCGCTCTAGTGAAAAATTGCGTTTCTGACGCATTGCGAATAGGAAGAAATGCTTTTGTCTGAAGCCTGCACGTATTTGGTTTAGAATGTATGTTAATACTATGGACTAATGCGGAATATAATGCGGTTCTCGAATGGCGACCACGTACCGGAAGGCGCGGCGTGGGTATTGGTAGGTCCCCCACAAGGTGGACTGATGACCTGGTAAAGGTCGCGCGAGTCCGCTGGATGCGGGTGGCGCAGGACCGGTCACTTTGGCACTCCTTGGGGGAGGCCTATGTCCAGCAGTGGACGTCTTTCGGCTGATATGATGATGATGATGATGCGAAATATGCCATTTTTTACAAAGGAAAAACAGCTTGGTCAGGTCAGTAGTTTTTCGTTACTTGAATTGAAATTGATACTTACCTATATTTAAATACGTAGATGCCTTCACTCAACTGAACTCTGACTTTCGAGTAAAGGCAGTGCCTGCATATTAATCC
Organism: Epinotia brunnichana; assembly: GCA_963854355.1. NCBI lineage: Eukaryota > Metazoa > Arthropoda > Insecta > Lepidoptera > Tortricidae > Epinotia > Epinotia brunnichana. Next base: position 19,186,271 of record OY977942.1, on the reverse strand, counting down.
ATTTTAATGCCTAATCTTGTTTTTTTTAATTAACTTTACTTTGTAATTTGATTTTATACATATAGACTTATGGTTCGAAATAAAACATTATTATTATTAACTTATTCAATTAACATGAGAGAAATATATCCTCAGGCAAAATACTAGTAATACATTTTATTACCAACACGTCAAATGATGAAATTTTTGGATAAGAACCTATTGATAAACATTTTGTTACCAAATACGGAACTAAAACACTTTCAAATGTTTTAAACATGAACATTTAAATATTACCAAAGTATCACAGACTTTTACTTTCTGCAGATTCGTAGTTGTTTTATTTAGTGTCAGTTCGAACAAACCAGAATATACTTTATTCTGATATTATAAATAAAAACAATCGATTTCGAAAATGTTTTTAGCTATCCAAATATCATAAACCCTCCATGATGCGTTCAAGAACCGCACATTATGACCACCATAAAAATAGACTGTTTTGTTAGAACAAATTTCATATCCGTGAAAATGTTATTATTGCTAAATAATAACATCGATTTCGATAATATTATTACATTCAAATTTCGAACATCTCTGAAATCAAAGAAATTTGATTTGACCTCTATTCTAATATCAGTCGAGATAACGTTTAGTTCGAAATGAATTGTCGATTTGCATACAAATTTGACAAATGTCGCACGTAAGTAAGATATCGAACGATATGATAGTTGAAACCGACTCTAGTTTGTCTCTGAATTAAGAAAAAACTATGACAGCTGCCAGAAAACAACGCCGCGATGCCGGTCATAATTTGCGGCTCCTGAATGCATCATGGAGGCTTATGATATGTGGATAGATAAAGTAGTGTATGTAACTGTACATAATTATGCATTAAGACACTCGTGTGGTGTTATTATGGAACTCGCCTTCGGCTCGTTTCATAAACCCACACTCGTGTTTAATGCCCTTCATTATGTACAGTCACATAAACTACTATTACTTACGTTCCCAATGGTTCAATTCAAAACTATCAGTCCAACCTTATGATCTTGACAATAAAGTCACACATTTTTGATCACTTTGACCATGCACATATTTTCGAACTCGACTGTTCCTAATCATCAATTATCATCATCATATAAGCCTAAAGACGTCCACTGCTGAACATAGGCCTCCCCCAAAGAGTGCCACAATGACCGGTCCTGCGCCACCCGCATCCAGTCCAGCGTGCGGACTCCCACGACATTTACCTTGCCAGGTCAGCCACAAAACGGTACCCTAAAATTATGTTTTTTTTATTATTTTTTATAAGTAAAGTTGTAAAATTAAAATGAAATGTGAATTTAGTTTTTAAGATCTTTGCAATGCCCTACCTGGGTATCAGTGCCTCTTACTTTGCAACCAACATCTATGTAATTTAATGTATCTGATTATGCATGAAATAAATGAATGTGAATAGATATATTATATAGATAACGTTATCACTAAAAAAGTTAAAAAAGAAAAGCACCGCCTAATCTTATTTTATAATATCAATTATGTAATCCAAGGTTAAGAAACAACTTTTTCAGCGTATAAAATTGAAATTACAAGCGCCGGTAGATATAGGTACCTAATCAAATGAATCATGAATAGGTAATCAAAAGATCGCAAGCCTCGAATACAAACGAAGTAAGAGGATCCGGCTAACCGCTGTTGAATACGTAGATGTTGTTACTTCTAATCACTATTAACCTTGTGTCCTTTTTATCCTTTAAATAAACGTTGCTTAAGTAAAGTCTAGTACTTATATGAAATAATACTGCATTGTTTCATTTAGTTTAAAATTTGAGTAGGTATTATTAGTCCTAAGGATTTTGCATTGCACTATTATGATCACAAGCTGGATGTTATAAATTATATAATTAAATAATCAGGAACTGTTCATTTCAAACAATAGCGGCATACAATACTTAATCATTATGACTAAGTTCAGTATTGACAGTTGCACGGGTATTGATTGAGTGTTGGTTTTAAGTGAAATTGTATATTGTGAGATACATAATTAAATCATATCATATGGTGAGTTATTATTTGTAATAAGTGTACGTGATATTACAAATTATGAAATAATGCCACATATAATTCGGTGGCGATCGCTTATATATACATTTTAATCGTAAAAAATAAAAATAAAAAATAAAATTGATTTAATTCAGGCAAAAACCCATATTTTAACATTAAGAATAATAATTGACAAATTTATTATTAGGAAATAATAATAATAATAAAGCTACATAAATAATTAATATTACGTACTTATTTGCGACACTGGATCATCACTTTATTTGGCCAGTAAAGCTCTCACTGCGAATTTACGAGTACAACTAAAAAGACTACATAAGATCGTCAATTGACTACTCGGAATAAACTCTATTCTGGTTGGGTTGAATCGACACTAAGAAAGATATGTAGGTACCTGAAGAACGGGGCTCACGCCCGGCGGCAGGCTCCTAGGTATCCAGGCGAGCGTAGCAGGCACGCCTGCACGCAACCGCGGGATCCCCAGGTAGATCCTGTCCCATCCGATCTCCAGGCCGGTCGGCACCGTGTTCTCAGGCTGGAACTTCTCCAGCAATACCGGATCCGGTGGGAAGTCGAACTGCATCACGTTCCACTGGCTCACTACTTCCAGCATCGCGCTGGCTGAGCTCAGCCACGCGCATAGCACCAACACGTGGAAACCCATACTTCTGAAAAAAGACAAACGGTTATATAAGTTTTTGCGGCAATGACCTAGCCGCGGCTCACGACCGACTTTTACTCATAGTTCAAGGACGCTTCCGACCGGCCGCGAGTTCACGGGATGTTATTATAAATTAAATATAGATCACTTCTGCTAGTCAGTAGCCTAATTGCAAAACTGTGGACCGCAGTCGGTACTTTTAAATGTACATTATTCGTCCTATGGTGCAAACGTCATTAAAATGATAGCGATCAAGGAAACCCGACAGTGAACTAAAAGAGAAACAATGAAAAATTGTGTTTTATTATTATTATTAACTATATATCTCCTCTTTAAATTCACGGGGCGAACCCCGGTCATTTGGAAGGCGTGCGTGGGGATATAGATCCAACACGTAGAGGCCCTTTGGTGACGAAGTTTAATGTGATGTAGTACACCTGCTAGAACCCATTCACGGGTACATTGGTAGATACCCGTGAACCGGTCCCAGCAGGCGTTGGAGCTATTGTAGGAAAATGAAAAAGAGAATTGGGAATGGATGAAAATTTTAGAAGTGCCTGTGTATTTTTTTGGTAATAGGAATAACATTCATTAGCACCAGAAAAAAGTTACAGACTTTTCAGCTGCGTCAATTAATTTTGAAAAATATAAACAGTTTCCTCACTTACGTTTTGGGTTTAGGACGGCGAATGAGGACACTTTCCTTGATCCGTCTCATCTCCACTTATCTCCACTTATAATAAATCTCTAAATTAAAAAAAGAATCAGCCAGTTTGAAACTAAACTTTCTGCGGTTCGAATGTTCTCAGCATCCCATGGACGGAAAAATATGAAACATTTTATATAGGTACATTATTATTCCAGCTGCAACTTAGGATAGTTTTTATCCGACTGCGACAATTAATTTATTTTCCGTAATATACGACTTCATTTAATTTTTCATTTATTATTCTTAAAGTATATCGCCGCCACATCTGTCAGCTAAAAGAAACGTCAAAATCACAGACTAATAAGCAATACTACGGACAAAATGGCGGAATTTCTTTGCCTTTCTTTCGCCTATTAATAATTTTAATCCCGTCTACGATATACATTGACGAGACACATAGGTACCAAAAGCAAATATAAAATTAATCGATTTTGATATGCGAACTTATATGCGCAAATGTCGAATTAAGGCGTAATTTCTACAAATGTATTAACAAATTCGAACAATATAAACTTGGTTTTTTTGAATGGCACGCGCGCGCGCTCTTTGCGTATTCAGCCAAACCACGAAAACTGAAACTCGAAGTTCGTATAATCTGCATTCCTGTCATTTGTTAGTGCGATAGAGATAGAGATACCCGAATATTTTCGAATTCCGAAGTTCGTGGTTTAAAAGAAAATACGGATGTCGGATAGATCTAAATTAATATTTTATGTGTGAATATGGTTAAAATTATTTGGAAATACTATTGTTGTTATTGTTTTAGTATATTTGACTAGCTTTAAGTTTACGTCCGAAATGGGCAAGCTGTTGGACTTTATTTTACCCAAAACAACTAAATGTACACAGTTCTGACAATAAAGAAATCTTATTTTATCTTATCTTATCGAAAATAGGGATGTAGACACTAAACAAAATAATCATAATGTTGTATTATCTCGAAAAAAAAACAACGCAAAATGCTATACTCGTATAGGTAATCACTAAGTTATAAGTGTATAAAGTTTTAAGAGGGGTTTGTTGCGTCTCTTTTCCGCAAAACGCACCTTTATAATGAAACGATTGTTTTGTACTATGACGCTCGAGGATCGTGACGTCACGGTCCCTGATCGTTTTCTCACTCTAACAAGCGACATTAAAACGGTTGTAGCTTCGTAATTTTTTGAGATATTTGAATGAGTTTTTCGTTTCTTCTTTCTTTTAAAGTGAGTCTACAGCTACAACTCTATTTGGAAGACAAGCGGAAAGAACCCATACTATCCATACTAATAATCCATACTTCCATATTAATATTATAAATGCGAAAGTGTGTCTGTCTGTCTGTTACCTCTTCACGCCTAAACCGCTGAACCGATTTAGATGAAATTTGGTATACAGATAGTTTGAGCCCCGCGGAAGGACAAAGGGTAGTTTTTATATCTGAGGGGCTGAAATTGGGGGTGGAAATTTGTATGGAGCTACTTAAATCGCAGCACCGATTTAGATGAAATTTGGTATATTAATAGTTTGAGTCCCGGGGAAGGACATATAATAGGTTTTATCCCGGAAATCATCCCCTAAGGGGGTGAAAAGGGGGGAGGGGGGTGAAAATTTGGATGTAATCTATTTTGATGAAATTTGGTGTAGATATAGGTTAAGTCCTGGGAAAGGACATGGGATAGTTTTTACCTCAGAAATCACCCCCCAAGGGGGTGAAATTAGGGGTGAAAATTCGGATGGAACCCATTTTAATACAATTTGGTATAGAGATAGCTTGAGTCCTGGGAAAGGACATAGGATAGTTTTAGTTCTGGAAATCACTCCCTAAGGGGGTGAAATGGGGGGTGAAAATTTGGATGAATCCCGTTTAGATGAAATTTGATATAAAGGTCGTTTGAGTCCCGAAGAATGATATTAGATAGTTTTTATCCCGAAAATCATTCCCTAAGGGTATGAAATAGGGGGTGAAAGTTTGGATAAAATCCATGTACCTAGATGAAATTTGGTATAGAGATAATTTGAGACCTTTCGAAGGATATAGAATAGTTTTTGCCTCGGAAATCATCCCTTAAGATGGTAAGTAGAAGTTTGTTTGCATTATATTTTCTAAGTATAAGTTCTACGCGGACGAAGTCGCGGGCAACAGCTAGTATTACAATAAATATTTTAAATATCTGACCCTGGCAATGACAAATACTTATAGCTGCTGGAACTGTCAATATCATTGCCAGTGTCAGTTTACCACGGATTTTTATTATTAAAAGGCAATGAGATACCTACACAATCGTTATTGATAAAAATAACATGAGGTAATATGGGCATAATTTTGAGTAAATCGAGTAACTATCAAGAATTAGAGCAAAAAAAAACACAAATTTCTTAAGGATTTTTTATTATTTTGTGTGGTTAAGGTATTTTTTCGCATTATTTCTGATTTTACTATTACAAGTAGCCCTTTGCGATTATAATTCCGTTTAATTTGAATCAATAGAGCCCGTAGGAGGCAAGATATCTTGATTTTTTCGTGTGAGGTCTTCGTCATACAATGATATTTTTAAAAAAAATCATAAAAAAATAAATATTAGTGGTAAATTTTTTTAATCATTTTGTTGTCGATAAAAATGTATCTAGTTTCAACCCTATTTGTTTGTGCACTTTATCCAGAGACACACTGTATATTGCTTCTATTAGTATTCAAATTAGTTATGTTTATGAATTGGTCAATTCAGAATCTCACTAACACCAATTGTGAAATCAAACATTTTGTAAATATCGTGACCCGTGTTTTACCAGTCATATAATTTTAAGGCTTACTATGTAGGTACTCGATTGTTAACTTTTAATTAAATATATCGTACCTATTGGATATCATATCTTCATAGCTTACGTAAAAGTATGATGTATATAGTTTTAGTTAACAGACTCAGAACGCCGCTATTAATTATACTTTTCTAACGATCAATCAAAAGACAGTGTTCCAAAATATAGTTATGTACCTATACTTGCCATAACTTTTGTTATTAGGTTATTACATAAGTGAAGCAAACCAGTTGTTTAATGCCTGTAAGTAACAGTTATGCTCTACAATAATTAGAAACCGGAAGTGCGTTAAATTGATGTCAATTCCGGTTTATCAAAGGATCTTGTTTTTAGGCCCTCATTCCTTTATTATTGTGAACTTAAAGTTGAATAAAAAGGACGTCGGATGGCGTGAATAGTACTTGAAACAAAAGCCGAATGTCAGAAATAAACGCAACCGGCTGCCGCCATGTTGGCCACTCATTTTTAAATTCGCCCGCTGGTACTTGTACCACAGAATATATCACTTGTACTATTATCTATTCTGTGTTGCTGGTTCTGGAACTTTAGTTTGGCGCGTGTGGAAGTGAGCGCGACAGATGAAACGGAAGCAAAAACAAAATAGACCTCCAATATCGCATCGACGGAGCAAGCAAAGACTAATAGGTATACATATACCAAGTTTTTTTCCAAGTGTACGAATGGGATGCTATAAAAATAGAGTTGGGTCCCCAAATATGCTTAGTTTTAGCAATAATATAATTATAGTTTTTACTGACAGCAGGTACCTACTCATTTATTTTAGAGTACGTATGCATGGTCTTGATAACTGATCTATTTATATTGTCAATCATATAAAAACATAACAAATTCAAAGTATATCCACCTGGATATCAACATTGGTATGCAAATGATATTGGTTGCTTAACTTTTTTGCCTACTGTGATTTCCTGGTCTGGGCTTTTACTATTATTCTATGGTTATACAACGTGCTGGCGTCACATTTGTAACTTAGGTCCTGTTTGAATAATTGAAACATTTCTAACATAGATGTAAAACTACCGGACGTAATATCACAATATCCACTATTCCTACGAGTATCTTTTAAGTACGTATGTAAATGAACCAAACTACCCTCTGAGAGGCCCCTAAGGCCCCCAGTGAGGCCATACTACATATATCTGTTGCTGGCCGCACTGCAGGCCAAACGGGGACATAAACAAACATGGCAAAGGGTAACGACATATATTATCCCTTCCCTTGCTCAATCATATGATCACCATACAGGCCTTTATTGTAGGTACAAGACAAAGCAGTCTTCTGTCAGAGAAGAATGAGCAATTTTTCTGTCAACGCCACCCAAGTTGACGACAGATTGAGTAGTTGGGCTCTGTATTCGATACGCCTGAAGGCATATGGCAGCGATATTGCTAACAATATTTATCTCCACTTATAATAAATCTCTAAATTAAAAAAAGAATCAGCCAGTTTGAAACTAAGCTTTATGTTGTTACGAATGTTCTCAGCATCCCATGAGCGGAAAAATATGAAACATTTTATATAGGTACATTATCACAGATAAACCTGTGTTTATCTATAATAAATATTGTTAGCAATATCGCTGCCATATGGACATGATAACAGTAAAACAAAAATGCTGCTTTCCCCGCTTTTCTGATATTTTTGTGTATCCGTGTAACAGCTTGCCCCATTGCGTGTAATACCTAGTTTAAGCAACCTTTACGCTTAACTGTAATACACTGTACGACACTTAATAAGGCGCCACATGTCTAAACTGAACTGAACGCAAAAGACAATAAGGACTACAATACTGGTGCATATTGTAAACGTTAATTATAAGTACCTATCACTTGGCAGCGGGTGCCAACTGCAAATTGCTTAATGCCAATAACAACAGCTCGAAGGCTAACCAGCCCTCTGGGGAAGTTAACTCGAACTGAATGTTAGTTTGACTGTAGATACCACATTAAGAACAATAATAAAATATTTTGAGAGATAAACGCAATTCTTTTTTTATTTATTGATTAAGACATAAGTTAAGATGAATTTTACATGTAAATACCCATTTTAGGCAAAACCTAGACGAGGTTTGTGTGCCAATGGGGAGTTCTAATTTTGATAAAAGTTGTAATTAATCAGACAAATCCTGCGTTAGTTAGACATATAATTTCAAGGAAAACCATTTTGAAAAGTAATAATTAAGCTCGAATAATGATCGAAGCAAGCAAAAACAAAAACTATAAGTTGGAGGATTGTTTCCTGACAAAAAGTCTCGTCGTACTTAATGTCACCATTCGTGATGTGGGGAGATAGAAAAACTCATAAGTGTGCTTAGACCGATTATAACTGGAGATTATTCATATTTTTTTCAGATATTATATTGAATATTTAATAGAGCTACTTTTAATAAAAAGCCTAAGCGCGGGCCAGGAAATATACAAAATCCTAAAAAATGATTAGATTTGATTAAATAAATGTCCACATGACAGTGACACACTTCCGTCTACCAAGTGTGTCATAATAATAATGACTCGTAATACCTACTTACGTCCGCAAATAAATACCTAGTACCTTAACTACATACTTACCTACCTACAACAAATTTTATAACTTTGTGTTTTTCAATATCTTTTGTCATGTTACGTTTTGGATCACATGTCTATATACTCGGTTATAAAAAACTAGCGTCTTACAATATCGAATAAAATGCATTACGACATATCCAAGATCGCAAAGGAAAGTTTTAGACGGCGCAAAAAATTTTAGAGTGCAATTTTTGCTTTGATTTTTTCAAATTATACCTAGATGCAATTAGGCAAATTAAGTGTATTGAATTATTTGATTGTAACTATTTAAAACATACAGAGTGCCTACATTGTTTATACACCCGGGTTATGTATAGCAGTCGGCCTTCTCGTATCACCTAAAATTACTCATGCATTAAACATTGCATTTCCGCACTTGGCCTTTCGCTTGTTGTTCAAAAACCTGTAAATCTTTGATAAATATGAAGGTATATAGACTTCAACTCAAGCAGACTGAATTCTCTAAGTTCCAAACACTGAAAAGATGAGAATAATACTGATTTGCTTTTTGATTACATTGTGAACATTCGTCAGTTTATAATCTTACGCGTGAGATTACGTTTTATTACTAATCTAACCTAACTTAACCGCCAGCTTATAGGTAATCTTAAGCGTAAGATGTTATAGTAACGGTTCTTACAATTTTACGTTGCCAGATATACCTACATCATAATGTTGCAAAATTTTCGGGACAATAAACGTCCTTTCATAATTCGCGTGGGTACCTATTTCAACGTCGTGGGTAAAATATCAACTGATATCCGATAAAGTCACGCAGAATCTCAGCATTCCGCGTACCTAGAACTGGGGCATGCCTTTCATCACATTATATTGTAGCTATTTACATAATAACATCTGGTGGAATCACACAAGACGAGCAAGGTCGTAAAGAGAGTAACTGGTCGCTGAGCGCGGACGAGTACCTTTATGACGTTTATGCAACATGCGTACGCACGATGAAACTTACTAAACACTAGCCGAAAAAAAAAATTTTTTTATACAAAACTTTGTCACTCGGAATATAATTACGAATCGATTGACACCTCATTTGTCAAAATCGGTTCAGTATCTTAAACGCTACTGGAACACACGTAGGTAAATACAAACTTACGTAGACTGCTAAAACATTATCACTACCATTTGGTTCTACCGGTAGTCGGCCAAAACATATTATACCTATCATCACTATCACTTCACTTCACTACATAGTATTCTACATATAAACCCGTGCGACGCCGGGGCGGGTAGCTAGTTATCTTTCCTATATATTAGTGAGATAGCATATTATGCCATTTTATACTCGTTATTTAAATGTTGGGCAAACTTTGGCTAATCGGTGATAGTTAGGTTTTTTTGAGTTTTTTTTTTCGCTTTTTTCTTCTTAATTTTGACGGATGCGTTCGGATACTTGCCGCACGTAAGTAAGTTGAATGACAGTGCCGCCACCTACTGGAAATTATTACAAGCCGTAAAGATATCGAGTAACTCCGCTATTGGACCTTAAAGTAACTATCACCGAATAACTTCATATCACAGATTAGCCAAGGATTGCGCTACCTTATAAAAACTAAGTAGGTACTTTTAAACAGCTTAATGAACTGAATGAAAAGTAATGACAACCTCGCGAGCCTTTTAAGTAAGCGTATAATAAATTAATGATATCCCTATGTATATGATAATGATAATATAGAAAGACATACACCAAAAGAAATAAAAATAACCCGAAATAATGCCATTTGTCATTAAGCTCGCCATTTGTACATTATTTTGTGCAATAAAGTTTAAATAAATAAATAAACTCTTTTCCTCAAAGATAGAACCTAATTTTAATATGTAAATGCCACATGCACTAGCACAATTCGTTATATCAAGCTTGCGAACATAACTGTAACAAGGTTAGATTAATTTTAACCAAAATTGGCCTTGCTATGGGTTTATAAAGCAATAGTAAGTACAATATGTTATCATAGACGAGTGCTCTGCTAGTTATGTTTGACACTTAAAACATAGGAATAAGTTGTATAAAGTGACAAGTGACATGCTAACACCTTCGGCGCTATCCATCATAATTTGTGCTATATGTTTATGAACGTACTTTATCACAGTTGACAGGGCGCATTTGTTTAAAGTCTCATTAAGGTTTTAGTAGGCATTATGTCTACTAATATCTACATTATGTCTACGCTGTAACAAGCCAAAATAAACATGCTATATGTTTTTTAACTACGCTCATACATATTGTATCCTTAATGAATGATTGACGCATAAAGACTCAATTGAATCTAACAAGCGTTGTTATAGTTAATTGGCTCGAGTTCACGCATCATGATTATGATATTTTTTTAAGTTCAAAAGAAGCGTGCTACTGATAGTAAATACTCTTCAACGTAGGCATAAATATGGAGTTCCAAGTCATCTATCATAATTTTCAGTATGTAATCGCCCACTGCCGAGCATACACACATTCTCTCATGGAGCACGCCACCTGTCCAAATCTTAATTGGTCTAGTTTTATCCGGCATGATCCGCGATCTTCCTAATATCATCGATCAAGCTGGAGGACGGCCGATGCTCCTTTCACTTCACCTAGCAGTGGCCACCAATATACGCCGACCTAAAATTGGCCGAAAGTTTGAAAAATCCTTCAAAAATGGCCGGAAGTACTTGACAGAAGCAGAAGGTACCTTTGGCACCGTCTGCCAAGTACTTCCGGCCATTTCAGGACTGACAGACTTAGGTTTACTCTCTCTCTCTACGATTCAAGGGCTACATTTTGCCACATGTACCGTTATCACATTGCGTTATTAGTACCCTTGAAATTTTGACCGGACGGAAGTTTCGGCCAATTTTAAGTGCGATAATCTTATGATTCTTGCTCAGCACAACTTCCTCGACCATGTGCCATGCATTTTATCATATATTGGGAGCGGGCTTACGGACTACTACCATCACTCTGCCTGTCAAAGTGTCCTGCTAACTCTATAATACTAAATGCAAAAGCCGAAACTGCACCGTGATGATTCTGTTCGGTATCACTAGATTGAAAAACCGACCTACCCACTTAAGCCAAAAGTAGACGAAAACACTGTAGACGAATTTACACGTTCTAGGTACTCATTAACGTAGTCATCGGAATAATAAAATCTAGCCATGAAAGATCATTTCAGGGTCATACATAGAGAGTGACATGACATGAGAAAGACATGGTAAATTGGTAATCTCAACTGTTATACAAATGAAAACTACATACTTCGAGAGCGGTTTATGTAAATCTTTGATATGTAGGCATATATAATTCAACTCAGTTCAAATTACACGTTCTACTAACCAGCAACGTAGTCATCTAAATAATAAGGTCTAGAAAGGAAAGATCATTTCATGGTCATACGTCATACGTAGAGAATGACAAGACATGAGAAGGACATGGTAAATTAGTAATCACAATTGATATGCAAATTAAAACTACGTCGGGAGCGGTTTATGACGATCACAAAATAAGATTCAGCGTCCTTAACTTTCGGGAATAGAATAGATCTTTTGTTTTTCCGTGTCTGTATAATTATTCAATGTACACATTGGTAGCGTATAGTTTCCGTATCATCCGGATGGTAACAACGCCGGAAACAGATTACCGTAACCATCAAATCAGCACGTGCTATATTAGCTTATCACTGAAACCGAAAGTGAGCTTATCAAATTACACTTGCACGTTACACGCAAGATGCTATTAGATGTTACGCTAACACGACATTTTAAGTATTTTAACCACATGCGTAAACTGTATGGTTATGGCAAAACAGGGGGACATATCCACACTGAATCTCATTTATCCATATCACATCGTTACGTTATACGTAAGGGAAAATTGTAGGTCAAATAAAGGTTGACCTAATACACTCAAGAGCAAAAGTTTTGGGTCGATGAAATACCGTCATATTTCATGATCTTTATTAAATTTTAGATCTAAACTGCAAAAATAACAGTAAAAAGAAACACGTTACCAGGTTTAACTCGGACTCGTAAAAACCCATGAAAAAAACAACGTTAATGGAGCGAGATATCGCAAAAATCGTCATTTTTGGATGTTGATATCTTTATGATAGGATCCCGGAAATTGCTAATACATACATTTGGGTATTACGAAGACCAGTATGTTATGTAACTTATGTAAATAAGACTAGTGAAAAATATTTAAAAAAACCTATTGCGGTTATTTAATTTAGGGTGACCCGAAACTTTTGCTCTTGAGTGTAGGCCGTGTTAACGTTGTGCATGCTTTTGGTAAAATAAAAACATGCTCACGTTGTTGGGACGTGACAAACGGCGGTGCTGCCTTTCATGATATGCCTAGGAATTTCATGATCTGCCTAAACGTCATTAGACAAACCGTTAAACGTTAAGTTTTGAACGATATGGCGGATGTCATTTAGCCAAATCATGAAATGGCGGCGTTTCACGATACGCCTAGGAATTTCGTGATCTGCCGGATTTTACGAGCGGCCTTACTAAGAATTGCGGCGTCAAATTATATTCGGGGCTGATTGATAGAACGCGTGTCACGTCGCCGCAGGCGTCGCCTGTCCTTCAACACGGTCTTTATTGTCAAAGGTCTACCTAGTAGAGAACATTTAATGATTACTTCACTTTTTCAGTATCAGACTTAAATCTATGAAGTGGGCTCGCTTAGGGTGGGTTCCAAACACGCATTACAGATCGGCTAACAAATATAGCGCTGGCAGCAGTATGTTGTTGTTGTTGAGGGTTACAGAGAACTGTCAAGCTTCCCATGCAATCTGATTTTAACGAACGTAACTTACAATTATAAACGAATTGAAAAACAACACCTTTAGACATATTTTCAATAATAACAGTTCGTGAAAGGGCATTCATCTCCGATAACCTGACCTTTACATTTTCAAAAGTTGTTTCGCCCAGATTTTTGTTGCATAAAAACAAAACAAAACGCTCTACGAAGGCAATCCACTTCTTATCAAACAATGAGAAACATAATTGCATATGTGATAACGAAGTACTGAAAACCATACCAATGATGATGATGTTTAATCCTTCCTAATCTGTATAAATAACTATGAAACTTATATATCTACAGTCAGCTGAAAAATTACTGCCTTAGAAATACATTCCAATATAGCATGACGTATTTTATTACTGCAATAATCAGTATAGTTATAGCGACTACTTCAGACATTCGTAATAGTTTAAAAAGTTTCTTGTGTTTTAATAGCAACAAGTTTTTGATTCGACTTGAAATTGACTAACACGAGTTCAATTTTAAGTTTTATTCAAGTTCAAGCCATTCCAGAATCATTGCTGACTAGAGTGACTAGCCTATCAATTATCTGCGCCAGAAACAGACAACAAGCTGTCAAATAGTTGAATTGAATCACTCTGGTTCCTGGATTAATGCGTTGATGGACACTACTCCAGACACAATATAAATAACAATAAAATTACGCCTATAGGCCATCAATATATTAAGCATGTAACACACTCGTCATAATTATAAAAGATTTCAACGCAGCAATAAGAGAAAATGCAAAAATTACAATCGCTTAAACATATGTAATTTGTAAACACACCTGCTATTACTGGAGGTGCACGGCACGAATAATAGAGGTAGCGTAACAGGTACTTTAGATACGATCTAAATACTTCGCTGATGTGATCAGGGGGCGCCCTACTAGAAATTTTAACGAGATCACTATTAACCGGCACCAGCTAACTTGAGACCTCGTTCGTATGACGTTAGTACGCGCTCGAGACTCAAGTTAACTCTTGCGGGGATTAGATTTATAGGCGACATGTGGTAAAGTCATAAGCGAATCTAATTTGAATGCCTCTAGCTTTTATTTTTAAGTACTTAATACGTATACAGCGTGGAAATCCAATACGAGCAAACCTTTAAATGGTGGTTAGTACAGGACCTAAGAAGCGTATTAAGATATTTTTGTCTAAAATTACAACGAAAAAGTTAACCATACAAAATAATTCAGCCCGCAATGTAACATTAAATGTTCAAGTTAAGTCTAGCACCACCGAGATGATTTGATGATGGAGGCAGAAAGTGGCCATAGCAACTCCTTAATCGTCGTGTGCCGGCTCTTTGGAACCCTCTCAACGAGCTGTTGATGACTGAGCAAAAAAAAAACGGCAATAAAAACTTAAAGTACCGTAAAATGGGGTCATTTTACGGTACTTTAAGTTTTTATTGCCGTTTTTTTTACCGTTTAGGGATTGCGAGGGCAGTAGGGACGCAAATATTTTCAGTTTTTAAGAGAGGTAGGGCATAGCGGAATGTCATCTCGCTCGTATGTGGAGCAGCCCAACTGGGGAAGTACCTCCACCTTACAGAAGACCGCAGCCATAATAGCACCACTTGCATGCTCTGAAGCATGTGGTGTTGTGTTCCTGGTTGTGAGTAAGGTCGCCAGAGCTCTCTAGGATGCGCTGTGTTGGGAGTGAGGGACCTGAATGTCTCTATCTGCCAACACAGCGAATCCTCAAGTGAATAAAGGGCAACGCGCTTGTGATTCTTGTGGAGTCACAATTGTCCATAGGCGACGGTACCAGCTTAACATCAGGCAGGCCGTAAGCTTGTTTGCCACCGTCGTAGTATAAAAAAAAGTTGCTTCTTTGATTTTCTGGGTCAGGTTGCTCTAAAAGTAATTTTATTATACTTTTAGACAAATTTTCTTATCTTGCGGCAGCACAGAGTAACAAAATAATAACTTTAAAAAATTGTGGAGTCTCTAGAAGTGAGAGGTGAAAGATATGTAGCCTGAAGTGGAACCAGAGAGAAATAGCGAGAAATATGAGCGGACAATGGAACGGAACGCGGATCGAGGCAAGCTAATGCGAAATTCACAATCTGAAAGTTTTTCCCCATACATTTTCCCAGCTCACCCCATTGCTATTCCCTCTAACTCCACTATGGGGTGAGGTGGGATTTCACACTATTTTTGTGTTTATCGTTAAGATTATGAAATTAAACGACATATAATCATTAAAAAAACTAAAAGGCATATGGCCGGAACACTTTTTATGTATAAAAATCAACGTGCCACATGTAAACATATTTTATTATCAAGGTTTGAATTTCTATTTTGACCCAACTCACCCCAATTTACGGTACTTTACACTGATACAGTGTATTGATTTAAACTTTCACGATTCTCATACATAATTCTTACTAAACGGGACTTAATGGCCTATAATTAACTTATTTATTTATTTACCTCTCCGACGTCTCCCGACATTTCGGATGTTGTCCCGTGACCATGGATGTTGCAACACATCCGAAATGTCGTTGATTATATGCGATTTAGTCCTGTTTAGTAAAAATAATGAATAATATCGCAGCGCTTATGCCACACTTTCACAATAGTACGTGAACTGTACCTATAACCCTACATTAGCTTCTCACACTGCATGACACACTCAACTACATGGCCTACCTCATAATTATCCCTCGCGAATTTCAATAGCCCTATGCAATAGACAATATCTTGGAATGTGATGTAGTAACAAGTATCTAGGTAAGTTTTGGAAACAACGGCCCAAGAACAATAGGCGATTCTATGCATGAGAATTGTTAACGACAAATTGTTTGTAATAGGTAATTTAAGTGTCTGTCAATTAGCCATGTTAAGCTTCAATTATAATTAAGTTGGTGAACACTTCTTGGTCTTATTCTAATAATAACAACAACAGAACTATCACGCATAGTAGTGTTTCGGAGAAAATCATTCAAACTTTACGAAGCCTCGCCTAAGTAAAAATGTGCAATGATTGACGGAAACTAAACTTAATAAAATACCTTACCTAAGTATATGACCCAACAGCAGGTCATATACTTAGGTAAGGTATTTTATTAAGGTAATGGTAATTAGGCGTCACGAAACCGCCACGACACGACTTGGACACGATCAGTTCAATTGTTGACAACTTGTCTGTGACTCGTGAGTGGTTATCGCACCATGTCGCCATTTTCTGATGCATGATAGATAACCTGAATTTTAACTTTATTATAGTAGAATTAATGACAATTAAATATTACGGGACAATCTTACACAAATCAACCTAGACCCACGGTAAGCTCAGTAAGGCTTGTGTTGTGGGTACTAGGCGATGATATATATAATACAAACATATAAATACTTATATACATATATAACATCCATAACTCAGGAACAAATATTCGTGATAAACACACAAATAAATGCCCTGACCGGGATTCGAACCCGGGACCTCCAGCTTCGTAGGCAGAGTCACTACCCACTGGGCTACGGAGGCCGTTAAGAGGCTGACAAGACCAAATTTGATGAAATTTATATTATTTGAGCAGTTGTATAAGAAAAACTATTTGTTCTAGCACATCAAAAAAAATATAAGTTAATATTCATCATATTTCCAAGACCGTTAGCCGGACTCGAAACATAATTGGATGAAATCGGCTCGATAGAAAATAATTGCAAAGATTGGTCTTAAAATCATCTTAAACGGTTCTATGTCCTTTTTTTTTGACGTATGGATCTGCAATTAAAAACACGAAGTCCACATATTCATACCTAAACCGTAGACGAGCCATATTTCACAAATAATCCACACTTTTTTTTATTTCAAAATTGATTCATTATTTTCGTCTAAAACCTGGCCGCTCAAGTAACACTCGCTCTCGCTTACTCCGATACAAATAGACAGTGTGCGCGTTTTTGGTGTTGACAGCGCCTTAAATAAACATTTTCATGGAGGTACGTAAATTGGAAGCCCGCTTTCAGCAGCAAATACGCAAATTACACATTAAAAAATATCCTGATACCGACTGTAATATCATGCAAAAAGAGTCGGAATTTTGAGCGCGTTAAAAGCAAGATTTTGTAGCTAACTGGACATATATAAATACTAGCTTTTGCCCGCAACTTCGTCCGCGTAGAATTCGTTTCACTACACAAATTGTTGTTATTGTACCCCCTCTAGAGACTATTTTCTTTTTCACGCTATTTATAATTAAAACTAAAAAAAATACTTTGCTTAGGTACCTATAGTATCCTCAAACCAAACGGACGACTGAGCCAATACGAGCCAATATGATCCCAGTCGTCTATTTGGTTTGAGGATAGTATAGTATATTGTCAGACCATAAAGGACCTAAGTGAAAAGCTTACAAAAATACTGAAACTAAAAAAATAAGTTGGCCGCTTCGCCGCTGCTACTTATTCCAATATACTTCTTTAAACTATATTGTATTATTTATTTCGTTCTGCTAAAACATGTAGATTTTTAGATTTAGACACACGTGAGCAAGCTAAGTAGGTACATACAACTGCCCGTGGGAAAAACATGGCGTACCTAAATGGTTTTAAGGTTTGACCCTGCGATTTGTTAATTGTCATTGAAAACGCTATTTTTAAAGGGAACTGTAGTCGTTTAAAGTTAAATGGCAAGTTATTAAGTATAATTGGAATACGGGGTATGAGTATATCTTCTCCTATCGCTTCACCAGTTAAGATTGTGCCCTTTACTATGTATTTACCCAATTCAGTCAGTTCCATTGCACAATTTTGATGCATCTAACATTACGGGTACGCCTACTTTTAATTAGAGTTTGTGGGAAGGTACCCCGGATAGCTCCAGAGAGTTTAAGAACTCAACCGGGTAACTGGTACTGTCGTCGGACGGATGTCATTACTGTATCTATGGAGTTGTACGCTGTTTTTTCGGTTGATATTTTTTCCAAGATTTTTTTTATTTATTTTTGATACTGTCTCATTTTTGGTGCCAGTATGGTTCTTTCACACAACCAATTTTCATCCAGAATATTTTGGTGCAGATTCGGAAAAACTTGAGCAATAAGCTCGTCTTCCGAATCCACAACATGACAAAATTGGTTGGTGAATAGAATCATACCTTCATCATCAGTTTTTAATCGACCGTCGCCTATCTCGAGCAATTTTTGAGCATACGCACCCGACTCTACATCATCAAACAGCTGGACTCGCATGTTGCTGAACTTTTCCACCTTGGTCCATACGCGTGATGCTTTCAGACATGCGTTTATTTCGTCTTGAGACAGGTCTCGCCATCTAGTGATCAGTAGCTGACTTATACAAATATGTCGCCTTCTAGTAAACAATACATTTTTATTTTAAAAACACTGATATTGTAATTATAAAAATCATTAAAAGATAATGTAACCTTCAGAAACTACTTGCCTATATGTAGTCTAATAGCGATGAACACTTCGCAACAATCACCAAAGTTAAGCAACGTCGAGTGAGGTCAATATTTGGATGGGTGACCGTTTTTTTTTCCATGCAAATTCTCAAACGCCTTTAGACCCACTTATTCAATTCAATTCATTTTTATTTCAGACAAGGTCCATACACATTTGTTAGTAAAAAATAATTAACTTATGACTAAATGAGTGTTAGTTAATACTACTTAGGGTCTAGAATTCTCGTGCGTGCGTCTTTACCTGCACATGCATGGACGTCCAGCGGGCTAGCATAGGAAAGCGGTAAGCGAACACACTCAGGATGAGGACTTAGGGAATTGATTTTCAAAAACGCAGAAATTAGTTTTCTAATATTTTGATATAAAATCAATCTACGAAGTTTCAAGTTTCTATTTAAAAAAAAAATTAAGTCCCATACACTCTTTGGTTTCTTATTCCACCCTCTGAAGTAATTATATCTAAAAAAACGGCCCACTATGTTCTACTCTGAGGTATAAACAACAATATTGGAAAGTTTCAATAAAATCGGTTCGCATATTTTTGTTTAATCTGTCCTCAAAGCCACTGGATACATTAGCGAAGAATCCTTGTCGCCACTGGAAACCAAAACATGTGGTGATGTGTTTTTAAATCGGTCATTGTCGAGCTCTGTCTACGGATACCTAAACTCCATCAAACTTTTTTTTTACGTTCTCATATGGTTTGGCAGAATTTAAACGCATAGAAAAATCGGAAGAATTACCTACTACGGCTAGAATATGCCTGGAAATGTGTGACGCGCTTATGGATTTCCATATAGATACTGTTTCACATTTATAATATTAGTGTGATAAGTAGGTATACTTAATAAAAATAACTCCAACGTGGTTCTAATAAAGACGTGCTAGATGCCGCAAACTAGGATACCGCATACCGATTATTGCATTATAATATGATGTTTTATTATATTTAAGTAGCACAATATTTTACATGGCTCTCCGTCCGCCTGGGTATCATTAAATCATTATGTACCTATGCTAATACGATAATTTGTATTCATAATAGAATAGTTCGCTGATCGCAAATGCAACTGTAATGTGTGTTATGCATGTTATTATGAATATAATTATGTACGTTCCGATAGTTTTTTTTTTAACTTAGCCGTGTGTTACATGATATATCTTGATATATGATTCATATCTATGATATTTTTTTATTTTTGGTGCAATAATGAATATTATAATTATACCCGTTTTTTTTCAACATTTCGTACAATACAATATTAAAATAAATACAATTATGGCACGCTCTGTCGTCTTGACAGAGCGTGCCATAATTGTATTTATTAAAAAAAAAATACATTTTATATTATTTGAATGATTATTTTATTATTAAATTGATTTTATTGTGAATATTGTACTTATTTTAATGTGTATGTATGGACCGATGATGTCTGAAATAAATAAATGAAAATGATAATAATCTACGACAACTTCCTCTCCGGGCTGAGGTAATTGTTACCACATATTAGTAAACTTGTGGCGAGCTATGCTATCAGACAATGAACTATTGTTTACATGGAACGATGCGTATTCTGCAATTAACAACAAATAAAGTGTTTACAAACAAAGGCTGTCAGTCGGAACTGCTGTCAAATTGTGGTTTAGTCATAATCATAAACAAAAGCAATACATACCTATTCAAAAATCCAATTCTAAAACCGAAAATCATTGGTTGGAAACTATTAAATGAAAAATGTATGGTTAAGTTCCTATAGCAAAGAAAATTTACATTGAACTAGAGCACCTACTTGTAACTAATCTACAGTGTTCATTATGTTACAGCTATTTAACTATTGAGTTGAGTTTATCATCCTAGAAGTACCTAATCCCGGTCCATCCGTAGGTTTCGAATAAAAGATTCAATTTGGTCTCTAACCTAAATTCCATATCATTTCTGTGACAAAGTGTTGGAAGAAAAGAAACAAGTTTTATCGTCAAATTGTGTTTTTTTTAAATGATTTATGTAGGTTCAATAATTCAGGTAATTCAGCAGCAGAAGTATGAACCTATTCTTCATCTCTTTGGTGAAAAGAAACCCTAGGCTTTGAACATGTCATTAATCCACCATCCACTTCTGCTCATGACTGGACAAGGTAGATTTAAGAATTTTCAAGGTATCTTTGAAAATTTGAAAAAATAGATTAGTTACGAAATATTTTATGGACTAGAATCACTTAGCCAATGAAAGGATAGGATCATTTTCTAAATAATTTACTTTAAATACATAGTTTTAACTGATTTCAAATCAGTACTCCGCCAAGCCACATGAACATTTCAACATTACTTTCCAATTTACCACATGAACTGATTTCCGAAAGCAAATGCGTTGATTATTAGAGAAAAAAACCAAATCGCTGTTTGTGAGCCGATAATATTTGAGGACTTTCAGAATTACCTTTGGCACTTCATTGTTTGCTATTTCAACGGAATCATATCAGAAACTGTGACGTTCTTTTATAGTTTGAAGTTTGGAGTTTCTTCATCATCACTTCCACTTCACCAAATTTATGATTTCCGGGTGTAAATAGACGAGTTATAATAGAAAATACCGAAATTACTACACGCGCGCCTAATATATTTAAAAAGTTCCTTAAATTCCTCATGGTTTCCACCATCCAACTGGAGTTTTGAAAACAATGGAACCAATCTGGAAGCATATACTTTCAATTAAAAAATAATTGTACGAATCGGTTTATAAATGACGGAGTTCTGAGGTAACAAACATTTAAAAATATATATATATATATGTCTGAATCGAGAACCTGCTCCTTTTTAGGGTTCCGTAGCCAAATGGTAAAAAACGGAACCCTTAAAGATTCGTCATGTCTGTCTGTCTGTCTGTCTGTCTGTCCGTCCGTATGTCACAGCCACTTTTTTCCGAAACTATAAGAGCTATACTGTTGAAACTTGGTAAGTAGATGTATTATGTAAACCGCATTAAGATTTTCACACAAAAAAAGAAAAAAAAATTGTTTGGGGTTCCCCATACTTAGAACTGAAACTCAATATTTTTTTCATCAATCGCATACGTGTGGGGGGTATCAATTATTATTAGACATTGAGGTTTTTAACATCATTTTTTTTCTAAACTGATTAGTTTGCGCAAGAGACACTTCCAAAGTGGCAAAATAAATAAATAAAATAAATAAATGTGTGTCCCCCCCTGTAACTTCTAAAATAAGAGAATGATAAAACTAAAAAAAATATATGATGTACATTACCATGCAAACTTCCACCGAAAATTGGTTTGAACGAGATCTAGTAAGTAGTTTTTTTTTAATACGTCATAAATCGTAAACCGCAATTTATTTAACGGAACCCTTCATGTGCGAGTCCGACTCGCACTTGGCCGCTTATTTTTGAAGTCGATTAAAAAAAGAAAGTTTCACTTTAGCATTGGTCGGCTTGGTACATCACAAGCAACTGTTTTAGACGTTTTGATGAATTTTAAAAAACCAGTGTTGATCTGAAATTGTCGAGGGAGCTGGACATCCGCGATAGTAACTACAAAAACAAAGAGTATATCTTTGGCTTCTGCCGAGTTAGCGTTCACAGGAATAGGTACCTGGAGGAGGAGGCCAGTCGTTTTTCAGGAATACCTCACTGAAAACAAACGCTTGACTACTTATCTTATATCATTAAAAAATTGGTACCTATGGAATCCCTAAGGAGCGTTTGCTACCTAATCCCAAGAATTGGTGTAAGTACTTTTTAGGGTTCCGTAGCCAAATGGCAAAAAACGGGACCCTTATGGATTCGTCCTGTCTGTCCGTCCGTATGTCACAGCAACTTTTTCCCGAAAGTTATAAGAACTATACTGTTGAAACTTGGTAAGTAGATGTATTCTGTGAACCGCATTAAGATTTTCACACAAAAATAGAAAAAAACGATTGATTCCCCATACTTAGAACTGAAACTCAATTTTTTTTTTGTGAAACCCATACGTGTGGGATTTTATGGATAGATTCAAAAATGATATTGAGGTTTCGAATATAATTTTTTTCTAAACTAAATAGATTGCGAGAGTCACTTCCAAAGTGGTAAAATGTGTGCCCCTCCCCTTTAACTTCTAAAATAACAAAATGATAAAACTAAAAAATATATATGATGTACATGTATTACCATGCAAACTTCCACTGAAAATTGGTTTGAACGAGATCTAGTGAGTAGTTTTTTCTTTCGGGCGAGTCCGACTCGCACTTGGCCGTTTTTTTTAATTCTGACTGTCTACTCGTAGACTCGTGAGACAATCACAACAACAACGGTTTCCAAAGTTGGTTTTAATGAAGGTAATAAAATTCACAGTACTTATTGGCGATTGTTACATCGGTGAAAAAGGATATAGAATGTAACTTTTGAACTATTTGAAGAACAATGGAGGAGGCCTTTAGCAACTGAGAGGGCTTTACCTAATTGATAGTGTAGTTACTGTTAAAATGTTATGGTCTATTGCAATATGTATCATTATTTTTACAAGTACTTAACATAATATTATTAGGCATTTTTTCAATTTGTTAGGGCTCTTCTATAAAAAAAATGTTTAACAGTAATCAACATTTTTTTGCCGATCAAATATCACTCAAATACTGACTAATCCTATTAGTCACACTATTTGAGTCCGTAATTTTGTTTTTATAATTCACTTATATAATGTTTAGTAGGTATATTAAGTAACAGATAAGATTAAGGTAATACCTGTTATCGACGAGCACGCGTCTCGATCTGCGGCAAGATTGATCCAAAAGCGAATACCGCGCGTAACCGTGCGCCTGCAACAAGCGTACCACGGCGCAAGCGAACTACTGGAAGACCAAACGCCCAGCGCAATACAGAATACTCGCCCCCCCTTTAAAAGTAAAAGTGGTCGCTCCCGGAGCGGAGGCGTGCCTCCAACAACAACCGTGACTCGATTAATACGCTAAACGCTATCTTATTATCAAGGTGCGAGGTGCGTGGCCCCAATACCTCACGAGTTCTTAGTCCGGAACTTTTCTCTGGCTCAAGGTCGGCTTTTGATTTTGACAAGTCTAGGACACATTTTTGGTACTATGTGTCTAGCAATGGCTACACATAACGTTGTGTTAGGTCAGTTACAATCTGCTCGTTGCCTAGATTCGACTAGTTACCTAGGTGCTCTGAAATCTAATAAATGTTTAAGCACTTATGAATTTCGAATTCAAAGATCGATAAATATTTCCTTACTATAACTACTAGTCCGTGCGGATAAATGGTTATAATAGTACCTAGTGTACCTACAGCAAAAACTCTCAATCAACATCGGACGTATTTAACCTAAATGGACACGCATTTAGGTAGTGTAATTAATACGCATTTAGGTGGTGTAATTAATTAAGTAATCCGATGTTGGTTGATAGGTTGCATTTTCTGCACATATTATAAATACTAATCCGCACGGATAAATTTAAGGCATGATGTGCGGTCCTTATCAAAAGGGCCTATTATTTTAACCCTTGCTATTGCTTGCATCACTTCACTAATAAAATCCGGCTCGAAGGATCACTTATCCATAGTTTTTTCCCCTATATTTCAATGAGTTAGTGTTTGACTTTCTCTGTATAATGAATATCTGAATAACTTCATAAAGGGCCTACGTAACGCCAATAATCAAGCTACCAAATTAATATTATTGCCATTGATCGTTTAACTAAATCAATAGCTCTATCAAACCTGTCTCACGGTAACTAATACCAAATTGAGAGTAGGCCTAGCAGTAGGTACGATTAAGTAAACACAGGTTTTTTGCAATCTACCTAGTTCACAGCAACACGATAAATTACCTAGCGCTAGGCCACTCGATCAGTGATGCCATTTACAACTTGTCTTACACCTCTATCGTCCTTTGTTTATCTTGATCCCGAGATTCCTATCAACTATAGATAATCGGGGGTCAGACTACACAGGTTCGAGTGTGAATTGTTGGTATTCGTTGTAAATATTCAGATGCCATTCCCAGGCGCGTACAATGATCGGTTTTTGTCCTCGCTTGTATAATGGCGATGGCGGTGGGACCTGCGCGGAGAGGAAATGTGAGCCGAGCCCCGATGTCGGAAGAGCTCGTGTTCCTGAAACAATCAGACCGGAACGGTATTCCGATCCTTTATTTCGTACACTGATATTATGTTACATTGAATTAATTTAAGTATAAGCCTCACCTGAGATTGTCTAAAAACTAAGGCTAAAAGTAGAGGATGTGGAATCATATTTTGCTATAGGTAGGTAGGTACTCGCTACCTATAGCAAAATATTAATCCACACAGGTACGTCAGAATAGTACTTTACTTACCAAGGGCGGTAAAACAAAGAATGTCTCAGATCGCAGGTATTTGACGCATGAGCCGAAGGCAAGGGCGATAAATATGCAAGCTGAGGCTTTCTTTATTACTGCCCGGGGTGAGTATAACATTTAACGTTTCTCCCTAGCCAGGACGTGGGATTTTCCGCACCTGTAGCGTGTGGTAATAGCTACTTTATGTTTATGGCCAGGTATGCCGGATTTTTTTTTTTTTTACATCTAGATTTATGGAACTATCTACGTGGAACATCTTAACGTCAATTTTGTCGTAGGACAGATTTTTTATGTTATAGCAAAACACTGGGTTGCCTTGAGATGTGCTAAGGGCAAACTACCTACGTAGAAATAGAAGCCGTCGAAACTTACGAAAAACTGAAAACCTGTCGTACGTATGTACAAGAAAGTATAGTATTTACGACATCGTTTTGTTAAAATTACGGTTGATTTCATCGCTATTTGCAATCATTGGTCGAAATATTAATAAATGTAGGTACAAGGTGTTCTAAAATTTGCGTTTACCTCTATATAAAACTCCTATGGCAATATCCGAATAATTTGAGCATTTTCCTGATGGTGGTAGTTTTTAAGGTAATTGCAATCAGTAGGTTGTACAATAAATTCACACAAATAGCAACACGAATTTACTCAAACCACTAGGTAGGATTCCCAAAACGAATATCAAGTAATTTTGTCTTGAAGCTAAACTTAGGTAAGAGTTAAGATGAGAAAATTTACTTTAAAAACAAAATTTAAACATCCAAGTCGCTATTTGTGGGCCGATAAGTAATATTTGAGGAGTTCCGTCGATTCCTCAAGGATCTCAGAATCACAGGATCTCAGAGTTGCTACGTCAACGGAATCATATCAGAATCTTAGATATACTTTACATCATTAAGGTGTTCCATAAGTCATATGTGGTCTTCATCATCAGTTCTACTTCACCAAACTTGCTGTTTGCGAGGGTTAATAAAATTCACGGCGTATAATAGAAAATACCGAAATCACTACACGCGTGCCTATAAAATTTGAGGATTGTCCTCAATTTCCGTGAAATACCATCATCAGATCCTTACTTAGTGGCAATGGGACCACCTCGGAAACAAACTCTATCGGATAAAAAAAGATTTTTGAAAACTGGTTCATAATTGACAGAAAAATCGATTAGAATACATATATAAAAAATAAAAATACAGTGGAACGAGTGGAACATACAACCTTCTCCTTTTTTAAAGTCGGTTAAAAATTACCTTCTCGTCTTATAGAAAGAGGTCTTCCTGAAAAAATGAGCGGCGTGTTCTGAAGTGCAGTACCTACCTACCTACCCAAAAAGTATTTCTTAACTAACTAAACAGAAATTATCATATTTAAACTTACTAAGTACCTATTTAGGTACTCCCTGCGGTGCTGATATTAATAATTTTACGTCATACCTGGCCATAAAGTAGGAATTACCGCACGCTACGCGTGCGTAAAACCCCACTTCCTGGCCAGATAGAGACGTAAAATTTTGTACTCACCACGGGCGGTAATAAAGAAAGCCTCAGATCGCATATTTATCGCCCTTGCCTTCGGCTCGGGCGTCAAATACCTGCGATCTGAGACATTCTTTGTTTAACCGCCCTAGGTAAGTAATGTACTATTAGGACACCATGTAGGTACGCTTTATGCAGTGCAATTATTCCGAGTATATTTAGCGCTTAGTGTTAATTTTTCGAATTCACATTTATGTCAAGACTTGCATCAATACACTCATAACCACCGAATCTAACACAACAATGTATAAAATTCTGATTAGTTTACCATTTTTATGGTGTATTCTTGCACATCCTAATAATGTAGCATGGTACGGCGGACCCATGCATTTGGAGTGTGAACACGCTTTGAACCTTTTCACCGGTAGTGGTCAGTACGTAAAAGAAAATGTCATTGCAACAAAAGCAGTGTCATACAACGACGATGTGTACGTAATGACGCCCAGGTACGTGACCTAGTTTGCTTGACAACTGACACACATCACACACATGATACGTCAATAAATCAATGGATTCACGTGATTATAAGCCATTAATCAATTATTATAACGAATATGGCTAGCGATACTATTAGATGAATGGTTGTCAAGAAGGGTTATGGAATTTAATACATTTAGCGTAATACGAACAAGTAAAATAAATTAAATGTACATTAACCCTTTATCATAACGTCCATAAAACCTATTTTAGTTAAATTATATTATTATTTGTGTTTATTATATCGATCGAGCCCGTTATGTCCCACTGCCAGGCCAATGTCTGAGGTATATACCTCCCCTTTTTCTATTCTTCGCCGTAGGCCGCGGTTTGCTCTAGGGACCAAAATGTTAAGTTATAATTAACAACTTAAAAAAGTTGAAAAGCCCCCAACATTTACATTTCAAAGTTCAATATCTCAAAAGCGGCTGAACCGATTTTGTTGAAACGTAGCTAAGAACCATCTCGACCACGTCAGCTTTCGGAAAAAAAACTGCATTAAAATCGGTCCATTCGTTTAGAAGATACGATGCCACAGACAGACACACAGACACGTCAAACTTATAACACGCCTCTTTTTGCGCTGGGGGTTAAAAATGACGTTATAATTTAGTTATCTCTATTTATCAGATTATATTATTTGCGTGGTAGAATGCGAATGTGTGTTACCTACGTTTTAAGAACGGTATATGTTTGTGTTGATTAAGCAAATAATATAGAACTCAAATCCGCCACATGAAGGGTTCCGTACCATAATCTATACTTAAGAGGCTGACAAGACCAAATTTGTTGAAATTGATATTATTTGAGCAGTTGTATAAGAAAAACTATTTGTTCTAGCACATCAAAAAAAATATAAGTTAATATTCATCATATTTCCAAGACCGTAGACGGACTCGAAACATAATTGGATGAAATCGGCTCGATAGAATATAATTGCAAAGATTGGTCTTAAAATTATCTTAAACGGTTGTATGTCCTTATTTTTTTGACGTATGGGTCTGCAATTAAAAACACGAAGTCCACATATTCATACCTAAACCGTAGACGAGCCATATTTCACAAATAATCCACACTTTTTTTTATTTCAATATTTATTCATTATTTTCGTCTAAAACCCGGCCGCTCAAGTAACACTCGCTCTCGCTTACTCTGATACAAATAGACAGTGTGCGAGTTTTAGGTGTTGACAGCGCCTTAAAGACGGCAATAAAATCACGTTTGTTGTATGGGAGCCTCCTGCAGCCTAGTTGATAGTGACCTGCCTACGAAGCCGGAGCTCCCGGATTTGAATACACTACAGGGGACGGGTCGCGGGGATTTGTGTGATGAGCACAAATATTTGTTCCTGAGTCATGGATGATTTCTATGTATTTATTTAATATATAAGTATGTTTATCGTCGCCTAGTACCCATAGTACAAGGTTTGCTTAGTTTGGGACTAAGCCGATTTGTGTAAGATTGTAAAAGAAAGAAAAAAGGAAAAACATGTAGAAAAATTATTTATTTATTCTGGTTTTTAGTATTTGTTGTTATAGCAGCAACAGAAATATATCATCTGTGAAAATTTCAGCTGTCAAACTATCACTGTTGTTGAGATCCAGCCTGGTGACAGACAGACAGACAGACAGACAGACAGACAGACGGACAGCGGAGTCTTAGTAATAGGGTCCCGGAACGTAGTAATACGGAACCCTAAAAATAACTTCCTTTTATTAGCGTGTGAATTTATAACAATATTGTATTTACGACACAATGTAAAATTGTTATGTAACAAATGAATTCAATTGAATTGTTGAAATACAGGGTACTGAATTTTTACTTTCGAGCGCTCGACTCTTTCACTCGAAAACTGTCAAAAAGAATTAAAGGCGAATTGAAATAGCGATAGAAATTTTAAAAACCGGCCAAGTGCGAGTTGGACTCGCGCACGAAGGGTTCCGTACTATTATCTATAAAAACGGCAAAAAAATCACGTTTGTTGTATGGGAGCCCCCCTTAAAAAAAAAATATTTTGTTTTTAGTATTTGTTGTTATAGCGGCAACAGAAATACATAATCTGTGAAAATTTCAACTCTCTAGCTATCACGGTTCTTGAGATACAGCCTGGTGACAGATTATCTATAATAACGGCAAAAAAATCACGTTTTTTGTATGGGAGCCCCCCTTAAAAAAATATTTTATTTTGTTTTTAGTATTTGTTGTTATAGCGGCCACAGAAATACATAATCTGTGAAAATTTCAACTCTCTAGCTATCACGGTTCTTGAGATACAGCCTGGTGACAGACAGACGGACGGACGGACGGACGGACGTACAGCGAAGTCTTAGTAATAGGGTCCCGTTTTACTCTTTGAGTACGGAACCCTAAAAACGAGTGGTATTGACAACTCGTATTCAATTCTATCGGTAGAAAGTAAGTGCTTGCAATTTTGAGACTATTATAAACGCCTCCACACACCGGTCGCGGGCGCGGGTCGGGCGCGGGCCCGCGCAAGTTGTAAAACATTGAAACTACACTTCAAACACACACCGAACGCAGACCCACGGGCCCGCGGCGGGCCCGCGTTCTATGTGTGTTTGAAGTGTAGTTTCAATGTTTTACAACTTGCGCGGGCCCGCGCCCGACGCGCGCCCGACCCGCGCCCGCGACCGGTGTGTGGAGCCTATAGTCTTCTTCTATAGTAAACGGCAAACTTCGTGCGCAAATGACCTTGCCTGCGCAAAGGCGAATTGTACGTGCAAGCTGCCCCCCCACTACCCCTCATTTGCGCACGAAGTTTGCCGTCTACTGTACCTAGGTACACGCTAGCGTTATCCCGGCCTTTGCCAGGGTCCGCTTTCCTACTCGCTTTCCTCCACTTTGCACGATCCAGGGTGTCTTCTTTTGTGAGCCCGTTTTCGTTATAAGTAGTATTTACTTTTATTTAATTTTCGAGCGCTCGAAAGTCAAAAATGGCCCCCAGACTGTGATGTATTGCAGAAAACTGTTTTACTACCTATACTTTGGTGTTATTTATTGGGACGTGTAACTTTGAATATTAGGTACCTATCTTAAGTGTTTAACCTGTAGGTAGTTGATGACAGGGATAGGGAATCCTGCAGATGGTGATCCTAAGTCTCGCCTTTACTGGTGCTAGATTTAAGTAATATGAGTAGTTATTTTTTAGTACTATTTTATTTGCATATTGTGTCACCTATCGCGGAAAAAAACAAGTCTTTACTAGTAGGTGACTTTGAATTGCAATCTATTTAGTCTAGATTGGCAGGTCGTAAATTACTATACAGTCTACATACCTAGCTAATTGGTACGTACCTACTTTTGGAGTAGGTAGGTATAGTAATCACTGTTAAGCAATATGTGCTGTCTTGGTTCCGTATAGTACCTACCTAATTATCTTCACATAAGATTAGGTTATACATATGTGCAATATGCCCCGCCCAGTGCCACTTAATTTTAGCGATTCGGAGGGCTATATCGGTTTCCTTGGTTCTGCTGCGGATACTCTCATTTCTAATGCGATCACGCAGAGAAACTCCCTACATAGCCCTCTCCCTTTGGTGACTTTGAGCCTTCTTATGAGGCCCATAGTAAGCGACCACGTTTCAGTCCCATTCATTGGCAATACACACGCGGGTCACATTGCACGAAGAACCGATGGCCGTTGGGGCGGAAAGGTTCTCGAGGAGCGACCACGTAATACCGGAAGGCGCAGTGTGGGTAGGCGCAAGGTAGACTGATGACCTGGTAAAGGTCGCCGGAGTCCGCTGGATGCGGGTGGCGCATGACCGGTCACTTTGTCCAGCAGTGGACGTCTTCGGCGGATATTGTGAAGATTAAGTTAAATTAGGGATCTCCTGGAAGCACGATCCTCTCTGCTATAAAGATCCGTGGGTTAATCTTAAATACACTGTCTTGCCTACGTTTTGCGTTCCAATTAGATTTCAATGGACATAGCTACGTGTCAGAACGAGCACAAGAAATAAATTACCCATACTGGGAATAATAAAGTGCATTTCCAGGATGCGGAAGTCTGTACCTAAGTACAGTCGAGTTCTCCAGTATCTATAAGTATAGTCAATCTTTCAAAAATATCTCCACATGCGTCTTATATCAGTAACAATAAAGAATGTGTAGATAGATATTATTGAAAAGTTGTATGTATAGATAGATTTTGGAAAACTCGACTGTCCCTGTTATTTTAAGTAACCTTAAAGTATATTTTAGTAACCTATTAGTGAAGGTTTGATTGATTGAATTGATTATGTCAAGGAATATGTATATCTCGGGCAGATAAATATCACCCTTAGACCAAATAAGTAAAGAAATTGAAAAAAGAACCTCAAACGCATGGAAGAAGTTTTGGTCACTAAAAGAGGTTATGAAGGCAAAGGAAATACCAACAAGTCGAAAATTTAGGGTTTTTGACTCGTGCATTATACCGGTGATAACTTATGGATGCCAAACTTGGGCACTTACAAAAAAGCACTACCAAAAACTTGCTACATGTCAAAACCACATGGAAAGGAGCGTGCTAAATATAAAACTTAAAGATAGAGTTAAATTATCCGTAATTAAAGCCAAATCAAAGAGCAAAAGCATTGGTAAGATAGTGAAGCAACAAAAGTGGCGCTGGACAGGCCACATGATAAGACAAAACTTAGGTAAATGGACAAACGCACGTCCTTTACACGGCACTAGTAAGAAGCATCCTTGAAACCAACACAGTAGTCTGGAGTCCACATGAAAGCAAATACACTCTCATGTTGGAACAAGTCCAAAAAAGATTTTTAAGACATCTCTATAAAAAGAAACAATTCTTCTATCCATTCTTATACCCCAAATGCTTTCTACAGGGTCACCTGGGGTATGATTCCTTAGAAATTCGACGAAACCTAAGTTTACTCAGTTTCATTTTAAATGTCATAACAAGTAAAATTGACAGCATTAATCTGGTGGAAAAGATGCTCAAATTCAATGTGCCGAACGATTATCGGAACAAGCGCCTTGGAGTGCCTCTCTTGGCGATTGCGACCTCGCGGACGAACCTGTATCGAAACTCGCCCATACCTCGCGGGACTGCTCTCCTCAACTCCGTGCTCGCAGCATCACCACAGTGTGATGTGTTTGTAACAGGGATGTCGCGACTGATGACTGAATGTAAGAGGGTGTTAGAGAGACGTATGGATTGTTTTTAGTTTTAGTTTCTAGTTAGTAGGTACTTGATTTTGTTTAGTAATTTAGGTTAAGTTGAATCGCTGTAACGTTTTGGTTAATACTGTCATGTTGCACATTTTTATGGTTCAATAAATAAATAAATAAAAGAAATAGTGGAGATGGTCAGATGACCTTAAAAGGATTGGTGGAGGAGTGTGGCTGCGGGACGCAAGGGATCGCGAGGCGTGGAAAGCTTTGGAGGAGGCCTATGTCGGAAGACAAGTTGAGGTTGTCGATGGAAATAGTTAGAAGTAGAAGTAAATAATAAGTAAAGTACGTAGTTTAAGTTTTCTTGTAAATTGTAAACTTCAGCAATAACGGCTATTTTTATTTTTATTTTATTTTATTTTATTAATTAGTAAAAGTAATGGGTAAGAACCAGACGAATGCTACCTTACGACGAACTTTTTATAAGCCCGGTCATAAAGATGCCAGGCACCATTATAAGGAATACATTTTATTTTCGGTACAAGTTTTTATTGCCGACTGTACTTTTCTGTATACCATCACCAACTAGGTAGGTACTCATTAAGGCGATTCTAACGAGCCCAAAAACAACGGCGTTGCGTCGGCTAAGTACTGAATTCCCATGGCCACCTTCTGTCTCCATCATGAGATCAGCTCGATGGTACCATAATATTGAATTGTCATCCAAAGTATACCTTTACCCAAAATTTCAGCTCAATCGGTTGAAGATATCTTCTTCAAAATTGAGTTGCAAGATTCCACCCGAACAAACATAGTAATATTATATATATATCGGTAATATTTCAATCCTAATTGTGAGAATTGCCATAGTAACAGCTTAAATTACGTCATAACCATCTAGAAAGGACCCTAACATACTAGTGCTTAGTTAATACCTAGTGCATTCATGATTTAGTCTAGACACGTTCTACAACTTTTCGATTACAGCTTAATAAAAACACTACTACTTACTTAGTACGTTGATTATTCAAAGGTCATTTGGTTAGCAACTATGAACCATGCTGAAAAAATAACACTGGATCTGACTATTACCTACCTACTAGGAGACAATCTGAAATTGATTGAAAAAAATATATATACAGTGTGGAAATCCAATACGAGCAAAGAATTCAACCAGACACAGGGTTTAGTAGCGTAAACATTAATTAACGGGACTTTTTAAGTTACACTTAATTAAAAAACTATACTATAATGAATGTTTGAAAAAAAATCGAGCAGCAATGTAACGCAAATGATTCTTGGTGGTGCCAAGTCTCTAACTGTACATTGCGGGCTGAATTATTTTGTATGGTTAACTTTTTCGTTGTACTCGTAATTTTAGACAAAAATTACCTTAAATACGCTTCTTAGGTCCTGTACTAACCACCATTTAAAGGTTTGCTCGTATTGGATTTCCACGCTGTATACGAGTATATTAACTTTGAGAAAGAGGTCAATCGTCGAATCCGACTCGGCTGGGCTGCATTCGGGAAGCTACGGCACATCTTTTCGTCCAATATTCCGCAGTGTCTCAAGACGAGAGTCTTTGACCAGTGTGTGTTGCCAGTGATGACATATGGCACGGAAACGTGGTCGCTTACTATGGGCCTCATAAGAAGGCTCAAAGTCACTCAAAGGGAAATGGAGAGGGCTATGCTGGGAGTTTCTCTGCGCGATCGCATCAGAAATGAGGCTATCCGCAGCAGAACCACCGATATAGCCCTCCGAATTGCTAAACTTTAAGTGGCAGTAGGCGGGGCACATTGCACACAGAACCGATGGCCATTGGGGCGGAAAGGTTATCGAGTGGCGACCACGTACCGGAAGGCGCGGCGTGGGTAGGCCCCGACACAGTGGACTGATGACCTGGTAAAGGTCGCGAGAGTCCGCTGGATGCGGGTGGCGCAGGAACGGCCATTGTGGCACTCTTTGGGGGAGGCATATGTCCAGCAGTGTACGTCTTTCGGCTGATATGATGATGATGATTATATTAACTGACTGAAAATCCTACAAAATAAAGGAACCAAAGACTACCTAGCATTGTGGCTAGCCACGGTACTTATTCTACTCTATTTTCATTTGCGTAATTTTTGTAATACGACAGAATGAAGCGCGGAGTGCTAGCCACGGTGTGGCTTCTGGTGGCAGGGCGCCAGGGCCCCGCGCTGGAGCCCTTCCCGGGGCTGCCAGCGCATGCGATGGCCGACTGCAGCAGCATACAGAACGCCGTCGACCTCCACCTAGACTATATTGTAAGTTATACTTACCTACGACAGAAGCGCGGCGTGCTAGCCACGGTGTGGCTTCTGGTGGCGGGGCGCCAGGGCCCCGCGCTTGAGCCCTTCCTGGGGCTGCTAGCGCACTACATGGCCGACTGCGGCAGAATACAGAACGTCGTCGACCTCCACCTAGACTATTGAAAGTTATACCTACGACAGAAGCGCGGAGTGCTAGCCACGGTGTGGCTTCTGGTGGCGGGGCGCCAGGGCCCCGCGCTTGAGCCCTTCCTGGGGCTGCTAGCGCACTACATGGCCGACTGCGGCAGAATACAGAACGTCGTCGACCTCCACCTAGACTATTGAAAGTTATACCTACGACAGAAGCGCGGAGTGCTAGCCACGGTGTGGCTTCTGGTGGCGGGGCGCCAGGGCCCCGCGCTTGAGCCCTTCCCGGGGCTGCCAGCGCACTACATGGCCGACTGCGGCAGCATACAGAACGTCGTCGACCTAGAGTACCTAGACTGTTGTAAGTTATACCTACGACATAAGAGCGGAGTGCTTATCCACGATGTGGCTGCTGACGGGAAGGCGCCGGGGATATTTTGCCGTAAGGATATTTATAGACGCGTGGCGCGTATAATAAGGAAGCGTGGCGCGGCGCGTGAAGGGTGTAGGTATACTACAGTCCCCCGCGGCTATGAAGTCAATCCTGACACATTGCGCAACTATGAAGTTTCTGAATAATGACAATGTCAACCATTGGAAAAAATTACATATTTAACTATACAGGCATGTCTCAGGATTGACTTCATAGCCGCGGGGGACTATAGGTATGAGTATGGAATCACGCTACTGTAAATATTTTTTGAAGATAACTCGTTTTCAGGAGAGGTACACAGTTTTATTTTATAGGTACACAGAGGTACACAGAAGGTACCAAATTATTACATGTATACATTTGGTGAAATAAAATGTAAGTTTTGTACATATTTCATAGGTCCACCCGCTATTCTGACGTCAGGATGGCGGGTGGACCTAGTTTTGAAGATAGCTCATTTTCAAGTGTTTCGTCTAATGCAAGCCATAAATTGCAATAAAAATAATGGAAAGTAAGTATTTAGTTAAAACATTTGGATGACAAAATATAACATTTACAACGTAAAATTTGATGGTGTTCCTGTACCTAATCACTCCTCTTAAAATATATATTAAATAAATCATTTATTCATTCAATCTTAAAAAGACAACGACTCCATTATTCTCTATGTGAAATTTGCCACCACTTGTCCGGACGCTACTCATAAGTAGGTATACCTAGGTGTAAAGTTAACTATGGAATTAACTAATTTAAACGAATAGATTACTACTTACTTACTACCTACCAATACCTACTTAACGAATGTAACTATCTATACTAATATTTAATAGGTATAAAGAGGAAAACTAGGTATGTATGATTGTAGCTTTTTAAGTTAATAATCTCCGTAACTACTCCACTAATTTAAAAAAAATATTTCTCCGTTACTTATATTAAATGGACCGTCTGCATGGACATAATATGCCTAATATCCCACAAGTTTCCAACGTTCTTTGTAATATGGTTCAATATAGTTTCGCATCTTTCGAAATAATTTAAAATCTTCCTACCTATATAATTCGACGACCGCTTTAGCCTAGTTGGCAGTGACCCTGCCTACGAAGCAAGAGGTCCTGGGTTCGAATCCCGGTAAGGGCATTTATTTGTGTGATGAGCACGAATATGTGTTCCTGAGTCATGGATGTTTTCTATGTATTTAAGTATTTATTTCTCTATATAAGTATCTATATCGTCGTCTATATAGTACAAGCTTTGCTTAGTTTGGGACTACTTAGGTTGATTTGTGTAAGATCTTCCGCAAATATTTATTATTATTTATTTATTTATAATTAATTTCTGGGTTCACGAATATCAAGATTTTTCTGTGTGCCTTTAGGGTAATCTCTGGGTCCTGGACAGTGGCATAGTGGACTCGCTAGAGGCCCCTCGCTGCACGTGCAAGCCGAAAGTGGTGGTGATCAGTACGCTCCTCCGAACGGTGACCAAGCTTCTCGACCTGACTCTAGTGGAACCCTCGTCGCTGCTGCAGAACGTGGCTATCGATTACGGACTTGGCGGGAAACCGTTTGTGTAAGTCAAAAGAAATGCTACACTATGTATCTAACTATAATGGACGTAGCATTCATAAATAAGAGTACACTGCTGACCTATTGATATTATATTGGGATTAGTATTGATTGGTGGAGTCTTGCAGACGCTAGCTCGGTGTGTGAAAAGACTATTAATACTCACTATACATCATCATCATCATATCAGCCGAAAGACGTCCACTGCTGGACATAGGCCTCCCCGAAAGAGTGCCACAATGACCTGTGACTCCCGCGACCTTTACCAGGGCATCAGTCTACCTTGTGAGGGGCCCACGCTGTGCCTTCCGGTACGTGGTCGCCACTCGAGAACCTTTCCGCCCCAACGGCAATCGGATTCACTATACAGTTGAATTAAATTGGCTGTAGGTACCAGAGCCAGCATTGTAGTCAAAGTTGAACATATTAGTAATATTAACTGTCTACTATTATACTAACTAACTGTGATTATCTTCATAATAATGACGCCTGTCTACCAGGAAGTTAGGCAACTGTCACTGGCTTCCACTTGACTTGATACACCAGTTCAGGCCTCTCTACACAATGGGCCATCGTTGCAAAACAGGACGCAGCTACTTATGTGGTGTAATGAAATGACAGTAGGTCGCCTTCCTATAACGAATAATTGCATACTTTATGAAGGGCCAGCCTTTTCACTTCATTCACTTCTTAATAAGGGTGGTATTCCACTTTTTTAATTTATGTATTTATTAACAACAAAAAAAGCGGCCAAGTGCGAGTCGGACTCGCACATGAAGGGTTCCGTAAAATAAATTGCGGTTTACGATGTATGACGTATAAAAAAAAACTACTTACTAGATCTCGTTCAAACCAATTTTCGGTGGAAGTTTGCATAGAAATGTAAGTACATCATATATTTTTTTTAGTTTTATCATTCTCTTATTTTAGAAGTTACAGTGGAGGGACACACATTTTACCACTTTGGAAGTGTCTCTCGCGCAAACTATTCAGTTTAGAAAAAAATGATATTAGAAACCTCAATATCATTTTTAAAGTAGCCTATCCATAGATACCCCACACGTATGGGTTTAATGAAAAAAAAAAATTTCAGTTTCAGTTCTGAATATGGGGACCCCCAAAATTTTCTGTATTTTTTCGATTTTTGTGTAAAAATCTTAATGCGGTTCACAGAATACATCTACTTACCAAGTTTCAACAGTATAGCTCTTATAGTTTCGGAAAAAAGTGGCTGTGACATACGGACGGACGGACAGACAGACAGACAGACAGACAGACAGACATGACGAATCTATAAGGGTTCCGTTTTTTGCCATTTGGCTACGGAACCCTAAAAAATTAAATGAATAGTAAGATACATTGCTCCACAAAACTAAATCGATCAGTTTGACTGTGGAGTCAAAATTACAGTCTCATTTCTCTTTAACATAATATAGTAGTGTCATAAATATCTACAATGTGGTACTCTACATAATTTTTAACCAACTTCAAAAAAGGAGGAGTTTATTAATGTTCCACTGTATGTATTTTTTTTTATAATGTATTTTAGCCGATTTCTCCGTCAATTGTGGACCGATTTCCAAAATTCTTTTTTTATTCGAAAGAGTGGTCTTATTCTCACTTAGTCAGGATCTGATGATGGGATCCCAGGGAAATTGAGGGCAACCCTCAAATTTTATAGGCACGCGTGTAGTGATTTCGGTATTTTCTATTAAAACTCGTGTATTTACCCTCGGAAATGTAAAGTACGTCAAAGATTCTGTCTGACATGATTCGGTTGAAGTAGCAACTAATGACGTGTTAATTCTGAGATCCTTGAGGAATCGACGGAACTCCTCAAATATTATCAGCCCACATATAGCGACTTGGGTTTTTTCTGTAATAACTAATAATCAACGCATTTGCTCTCGGAAAGCAGTTCATGAGGTAAATTGGAAAGGAAATGTGGAAATTTTCATGTACAGTCGACGCCAAAAATATGTTTACACTTTTGCACCTTATTCCATAAGGCGAAAACTGTAAACATATTTTTGGCGTCGACTGTACCTACCATGTGGCTTGGAGAAGTACTGAATTGAAGTCGGTTTAAACTTTGTTTTTAAAGTAAATTATTATATTAACTACAGACAGGACAGGTATTAATAAAAAGGGCATAAATATCTTACACGCAGTGGCAATAGATACCTGTACAGATATTTGTAGTTTGATACATAATTGTCGGTTTAGTGTAGGTACTCTTGACCTTCGGGATTTTTTATTAGTTAGGTACCTAATACCTACATTCGGTTATGTTGATGATTATGATTCAGTATCCTCGCCTAGTCGTAATTTATGAATTATTATGTAAAAACTACCTACAAATTAGTTGCATCAATTATGCGAAAGGAAACATTATTACCAAAGAACTACCGACGGAGGTGCCGATATGTATAGCGATTACTTTTGCGTAATCGCCACAGGTTCGTCTGTACACCACTTGATCAAATTAGAAGCAGTTAACTCAAACATTACTAAATTTTCGGTTTCCGCAATTAATAAGGTAAATAGGGACTTAATACCTACGCTTAGGTAATAGATTTAAATGAAATAATGGAAACGGATTAGGTATAACGCGTATTTTGCATATGTAAAACGTCCCGAAGTTTCGAGCCCTGTGAGTACCAGGCTGAACCCAATCCAATTGTAGCTTAGGGCATACTGGATCAGAATAAACGGTTCCTCGCATGTGGGCCTTAGTGAGTGCGGATAGCCTTGAAATCTTAAACTCTAGGGTTGAAATTGCTATGCACCAAATATCTCAATGGTTTGCCGCAAACGGAATGCTATTAAATGTGGAAAAAACTAATATTTTGCATTTCCAGCTCAGGCAGAGCATTCAGAACAAACTAGACATAAAAGACATACTTAAAGCTAAATATAGCATTGAAGTACCACAACACAAGTAAGAGGTAAAATATCTAGGCTTCATCCTTGACTCCGGACTCACGTGGTCCCCTCATATTGACCGCATGTGCGACAAACTGTCTTCCGCGTGTTATGCATTTTTCAGAATTGCACCGTCCTGGTCATATTCTAATTCTGATAGTAGGCCGAAATGCTATCGTTGCGTTGTGTGATCTGGCATAGTTATTTCACATACAACCGTGATTGAGCGACCCTCGCGTTACATATTATTGAAACTTATATATCCAATTAATATACAGTTTTAAGCTTCGTTCGTAATATTACGCCATCATGGCTTAGGCCCATCCTGGTTATATTTATTTATAGTACCTACGATTAGGTGCTACTCCAATATGTCATATATATTTATACCAACATATACATCTACTAATCAATTGTAGTTGTTCGGATTGGTCGCAGTGGCATCTTATTATTAGTGACTATCCCAATAACGACGTAATATCACTAACTGGACTGCCAATCGTTTTTAATACGATTTTGTGTGGTATGTTCCAGTTGTGAAAGGTTTTGGTAGTACATGTATTTAGTACCCAAATATACCTAATAATTATATTGCGAAGCTATGGGTTTATTCCAGATCGATGAAATGCATTCATCAAAAGGCGATTAGGGAACAGTCTTATCAGATTCCACCCGTCAGACTTCATCTTTAGCTCTGATCCACAAGACGGGCTTTGAAAAGGGCTGCAGTCTTGGCTAGGTACCGGTGCGCCTTGAGCTGCTTGCGTGATCATTGTATCATTCAAGACACTTTTGACCCGCGAGGGCGAGACGTCTGTGCTGTTGTCAGCTGAAACCTAATCATCAAAGACCCCAATATATATTTACCTACTATACACTATACACTCTAAATATTATATGAAGCGTTCATAGCCCGGCGGCGCCTGCGTATCGGAAACGATAACGCAGGTCAAGCAAAGACGGCAGGGGTCAGTCTTTGGATGGGTGACCGCCTGTTTGAGTGGTTACTATAAATGAGCGCTTCCGTGCTTTGGAAGGCACGCTAAGCAGTTGATCCCGGTTGCTGTCTATGACAGTAGTCGTTAAGCCTAGTTAGAGGCCTTCGGGCGGCTTAAGAACCTCTTAACAGTCGAGTTGCCCACTCACTTGACAAAGGGAGGACAACTGTCACTTGCGTCCGCAGGAGCTACCTACCACAACCCTGCACGTGTCCCCTGGGTGGTACTAAAGAGTGACAAACTCAAAAGGCCAAAAATAATATATGCCATACGATTAAATAAATAAATGGGCGAGATGAGGTGTGAAAGCTATACGATGGTACAGACTATTGATGGCTTGAGAAAAACTCCTTGCTGTTGCAAGAATCTGATCAATACTCTGTATTTGCGGCTGCATAACCCAGTATTGATATTATGACTGATGGGTATATTGTATTGGGGAGATGACTGTACGATTCGATCTGGATATTAAACCTGAATGGCAAAAGCTTGTCTTGTTTGCATAGTACAATGTACTGCACATATTTGGGTGCGACGACGTGAAGTTATAATCCCATCGTTTATGTGTTTGCTTAATCTAATACACACAGTTGTTGTGGCCGGAATCGGTCAATATATTATAATCATCAGCACCGCAGAGCGGCGTCGTCTCATTACCATAAATATATCTATCCTAACTGGCTTCTAATATAGCTTACAGTTGTTGATCACTTTTGCTTTATGCAATATAAAATGACTGGTCTCATAATATTATGGGCTACGCTCTTACTATTGCCATGTATAAAGTTCATTCTTCGGGCGCTATTGTCACATATCTATTACTAGCTGTTGCCCGCGACTTCGTCCGCGTAGAACTTTTTATCGTCTTAGAAAATGATTTCTCTCAATACAAAATTTGAACCCTCTTTTAGGGGATAATTAAAAAAAAACTTGATGTTCATTTTCTAGTTTGTGAACAAACAGTCTAAAACCAAAGTTAAAAATCTCATACTTTAAAAATGCCTTGAAATACTCAAACTTTGAACCAATTTTAACACTCTTAGGGGATGAATTTGGAAAAACTCTGAAATCAGTTTTGTAGTCTTTTAACGTACAGAATAAGACCGAAGTTAAAAATCTCTTACTCACACTTTAAAATTTTATTGCTCGCCATTTAAAATTTGAACCCCCTTTTAAACCCCCTTAGAGGTTGAATTTTTCTAATCGCTGAAAGAACTTTTTTCGTAAACTTTTAAGAGGGCGCTCGTTTTTTGGTCAGGAATAAGCGAGAATGACGGATTTTTGACGTTGTAATTCTAAGAAACGGAGAGCTTTTTCTAGATCCTGATTACTTATTTGCATAGGTAAACTCCTCATATTGGTCCTAGCCGCCTCCAATTTACGAAGAACTGAATATTTTAACCGAAAATACCCGATTACCGACAGTAGTTTTCTGAAGAGAGCGCAGAGTCATAAGTTTGAGCCCCTAATACTCCATGATGTTATATGAGAACCTACTTGTTTTATTCTATTTTCACTAGCGTAATATGTTGCCATTGCGCCTAGCCGCCTCGAATTTTCCTTATTCTGCACGTATATATATGTAAACTGTTCTCAATTACACCATATTTGTCAACAAA
Source organism: Epinotia brunnichana (assembly GCA_963854355.1). NCBI lineage: Eukaryota > Metazoa > Arthropoda > Insecta > Lepidoptera > Tortricidae > Epinotia > Epinotia brunnichana. The sequence goes on along the minus strand of OY977942.1, from coordinate 19,143,748 downwards.
ATCTTACTGAAAACTCGAGGATTTTCTCATTATTGTTGAATTATTTGTGTATTGAATCTTACACAACATTAAAGTTCATGCTTGTTGCAACAAGATCCAGTCCAAAAAATATAACTTTAGTCAAAATTTATATTTATAAATAATTATTCAAAACTAGTATAAATTTACCGTCGCGCGGGAATAACTCTCAGTACCGGCTGAATAGCCCTCCGAGACAGACGTGTACTCTGTTTATTTGTGGCTATTCACGAAGCTAACCGGCCACTTTTCAGATAAAATAATATTATTTTGATCTCCTACTAGGCATAGTTGTTACCAACCTCGGGGTCAAACTATATTGGGGATACATTCGTGAGGCAAATCGAGACAAGTTATGAATTGCATAGCTATCAGATATGACGTAGTGTAGCGAAAAGGCTCAAACCCATAGGATATGTAACATTTAAAATTGAACCTTCTACCTAAAACAAAAGTCATACATTTCAATGGTGATATCTTGTGGGTTGGATCCTTTTGTCTAAACTACGCGTTCTATAGTCAATTATTATTGTACGAGTGATCGTGATACTTGATAGATGTAATTTATTTAATTGTTACTATCAGTCCACCTTGTGGAGGGTCCGCTGCAGTTTCCGGTACGTAGTCGCCTCTCGAGAACCTCCCCGCCCCAACGGCCATTATGATTAGTTAGTATGTATGTATGTATGTTAGTTTGGGCGAAATCTTCAAATTAGGTACAATTGCGTATCTTCGGTGACAATGCCATAATATCATAGAGCTGGTCTGATGATGGAGTCGGAAGGTGGCCATAGCAACTCCTAAACTCAACAAGATAAAGCCATCGAATTTGGGCTCATTTATTTGGTCATGGCACGGCAAGACTTTGGTGCTGGATGATTTCCAGAGTCTGATAATGGAGCTGGAAGGTGGTCATGGAACTCCTAAACTAAACTAGATAAACCCATCTAGTTTGGGCTCATCTGTTTTGTCTTGGTAAACACTTTGGTGATGGATGATTTCCAGGATCTGATGATGGAAGTTGGTCATGGGAACTCCTAAACTAAAATAGATAGACCTATCTTGTTTGGGTTTGTGTGATTTGTCTGTACAAGTACCCACGAACCAGCGACATAATATGCAGGGTTATTGAAAATAACAAGATGAATAAAAAACTTTTTAAAAAACAAGCTTATATGGCGTTTGTTAAGTACAGCACGATCCTACCTTGCATTTAGTTATTATTTTCGTTTATATATAATAATAATAATAACACACACCGGGGGTTTACACTGGAAAGGGAGATTTTTACGTGGTTTTATTACATTTCCGAGTCATCATCATCATCATCATCATATCAGCCGAAAGACGTACACTGCTGGACATAGGCATCCCCCAAAGAGTGCCACAATGGCCGTTCCTGCGCCACCCGCATCCAGCGGACTCCCGCGACCTTTACCAGGTCATCAGTCCACCTTGCGGGGGGCCTACCCACGCTGCGCCTTCCGGTACGTGGTTGCCACTCCAGAACCTTTCCGCCCCAACGGCCATCGGTTCTACGTGCAATGTGCCCCGCCCACTGCCACTTAAGTTTAGCAAGTCGGAGGGATATATCGGTTCCCTTGGTTCTGCTGCGGATAGGCTCATTTCTGATGCGATCGCGCAGAGAAACTCCCAGCATAGCCCTCTCCATTGCCCTTTGAGTGACTTTGAGCCTTCTTATGAGGCCTATAGTAAGCGACCACGTTTCCGTGCCATTTGTCATCACTGGCAACACACACCGGTCAAAGACTCTCGTCTTGAGACACTGCGGAATATTGGACGAAAAGATGTGCCGTAGCTTCCCGAATGCTGCCCAGCCGAGTCGGATTCGACGATTGACCTTCCCTTCGACATTTCCGAGTATCACTCTTTATTTCGAAATAAATGTTAAAAAAACCGGCCAAGTGCGAGTCGGACTCGCGCACGAAGGGTTCCGTACCATTATCTATATCTAAAAACGGCAAAATATCTATATCTAAAATCACGTTTGTTGTATAGGAGCCCCCTGTAGCCTAGTTAGTAACTTGGTAGTGACTCTGCCTACGAAGCTGGAGGTCCCGGGTTCGAATCCCGGTAAGGGCATTTATTTGTGTGATGACCACAAATATTTGTTCCTGAGTCATGGATGTTTTCTATGTATTTAAGTATTTATTTATCTATATAAGTATGTTTATCGTCGTCTAGTACCCTTAGTACAAGCTTTGCTTAGTTTGGGGCAAAGTCGATTTGTGTAAGATTGTAAAAGAAAAAGAAACAAATAAAAACTAAAATAAAAATAAAAAGATTAAGTAAAAACAAAGACTCGGGCGTTGCCAGTGAGTCTACGGCAACATGCAAACAAGGGCTGTGATTGGCTTAAACGCACTACACTAGGGGGGCGACAAACGTTAAAATTATGTTTTATCGACATTGATATTAAAATTAATATTATGTTATGATATTGATAGGTAACAACTTCAACAACATGGTAAGTTTATGTGGTGGTATTTAAACTTTTAGCTACAAGTTTAAATAACACGGGTTGTTAACTTACCATAAATCGCAAAAGTAAAAAATATTGACGAATACCTACAGAGTAACATAAACGGCTTTTTATAAGTTCGTGTTCACATACATTTAAAACTCTGGTCACATCGATATTTTTGACCTGTAGGTACCAGGCCGATCCGTATCGCATTTTGGCGCGAAATAATATGTTCATTACTCATATTACGAGATTTAAGGCTAAGGGCGAGTATCCACCAAAGATGTGCGGAGATGTGTTACCATACATTTTACACCTAGGTTTCAAGCAAGCGAGGTGTCAAATATTCGAAAAGTGTACGGCTCTTATTAAGTGGTTGGAAACATTTTTCTTGAAAATGTTACGAACACATTAACTCTTCTCTGTACAGGAAACCAGTTAGGACCTCTGCCAGTAGCATCTATCCATTTTTTTAGTACCTACTTGGATTCTTTGGAAAACTGTAATAAGAAACCGAGATTTCTTCTTCAATTATCACATTTCAAATGAAAGTAAAAAATACTCATTTAAAATAAATTATTGGTAATAATATCACATTTTAAGTTGTTCTGAAGCCATTTGCAACTAAATTATATACTTGTATATACAATTTTAATATGTCTATTTACCGTTCATACTGCAACTTAGTGAAAATCTTATTAGTAGGTACCGTAAACATTTTGTGCCTTTTAATCTTATTAGTATGTTATTAGTTACCTTTAAGTTAGGCACCCAAACAAAACAAGTAATTAAATAAAATAAAACAGCGAAAGTAGTCGAAATAAAATAACTAGTATGATATCGTACTTCTATTTTATCGATTACGCGTAAATTGTAACTGCACTTTGGCACCGCTCTAGTTTGAGACGCCAAGCAGCGGCCGTACCACAAAAAAATTCAAGCATCGTCCATATCCATAGTGGTTTAATACATTGCGCCGTGGTTTACTGTATTGAACGTTCAATGTACAACGCATAGAACAAAAATATGCTTTTTCGTTCGATATGTTAGTTCGATCCCGAGAAATGATGCGGCGTTGCGTTTATTTATTAAAATATTAGTTTTTACTGACTTAAGTGAAAATACTAATACTCACATGTGGTGCGTGACTCCACCATTTATGTAGGTTTTAGTTTCATTCCTATTTTTGCATGTAACCACGCTACAATTCGGCATTTTGAGTAAACGTGGAAAAACATTTCAGATTCACGGCAAATTGCGACTAACATGCGGTGGGCAGTGACATGCCCATTTGGCCATGTCGCACCGACACGCGCCAACCCCCCGTTTCATATCTATTCCTTTTTATCATCTGAGGTTTTAGGCTTTTGAATAAAATCACGCATTAATTAATTGTATTCTAGATAAAAAGCTGTGTTTGTATAATTTATAATTTTCAGTTCCTTTGGTAAGAAACGGACATAGCAATTTCTATGAAGGGCAGTTTTTTTTTACTGTCCATAACAAAAAAAAAAAATCTTCAAGAAATGAATACGTCAGTACCCAGTAATTTCCTAGTAGTGGGTCGACTGGTATAATTTCATTACATTACTATATATAAATAAGACTCAGATAACATGCAAACTATTAATATCCGTAAAACAAATTATTATTCTTATTACTGACAACTTTAAAACTCGTTAGTTTATTTTATACTAAAAAAACGAAACTAAATATACTTTGTCATATCATAGTATTTTAATACAAATAGAAAACTTGTGCTCAAAAATCAAATACTTACTTTATTCAAGTTATCTAACTTCGCTAACATGATGTTCTACCACTTTTTAGTGCAAGTATCAATATCGGTCACGGAGTGAATTCAAACGGTGCGCTATACAGCTATTTGCATCGGCAAGCTCCGCGGTTAGTTCTATCCCGATCGCACTTACATATAGCTAGAAAGGGACGGCACCCGCGGCTGGTGCGATCTCGCTGTGCATGTGGGGGTTAGGTACGTTTGTGTGGGTGGTAGTAGTATTTACACACACAAACGCACTACGCGTGTCAAAATACCGAATTCTGAGCGAGAGCTTTTTTGAAGAGCACTCTTAAGTCTCTAGCTCAAAAAAAGTGTTGCCAATACAAAGCTTTCTTAACCCCCTTAGGGGTGGAATTTTCTAAAACTCTGAAAGTACTTTATTATTAATTTTAATAAGTAACATTTTCAATAGTTTTAAGTCTAGTAAAAAAAAAAGTTTTTCCCACACAACACTGGCTACCCTTCTTAAGGATCTTAAGGATCCCCTTAGGGATGGAGTTTTCTAAAACGCTGAAAGTTCTTTTTTAGTATTCGATAATAAGTAATCTTTTTGCAAAGTTTTAAGTCTAACTCAAAAAAAAGTGTTGCCCATGCAAAGCTTGCTCTCCTTTTTAACCCTATTAGGGGTGGAATTTTCTAAAACGATTTGTGTTCTTTTTTTGTATTTTAATAAGTAATCTTTCTACAAAGTTTCAAGTTTCTAACTCAAAAACATAAACTTTCCCTGATAAAAACTTTGCACCCCTTTTTATCCCCCTTAGGGATAGATTTTTTCAAAACGCTGAAAGTCTTTTTTTTTGTATTTTTATAAGTAATCTTTCTACAAAGTTTTAAGTGTCTAGCTCAGAAAAAGTGTTCCCCATACAAACCTTGCACCCTTTTTTAACCCCCTTAGGGAATGATTTTTGTAAAACGCCGAATGTAGTATTTTTCATGTTCTAATAAGTAATTTTTCGTCAAAATTTTAAGTCTCTATTAAAAAAAAATATGTTTTTCCCATACAAACTTTGCACCCTATTTTACCCCCTTAGGGGTGAAATTTTCCAAAACGCTGAAAGTACTTTCTTTGTATTTAAATAATCTTTCTACAAAGTTTTAGGACTCTAGCTAAAAAAAATAGTTTCCCACATACAAACTTTGCACCCCTATTTTAGCCCCCTATTTTTAGGGGTAGAATTTTCTAAAACGCTGAAAGTACTTAATTTGTATTCTAATGACTAATCTTTCTACAAAGTTTTAAGTCTCTATTTAAAAAAAATATTGTTTCCCCCATACAAAATTTGCACCCCTATTTTACCCCCTTAGGGGTAGATTTTTTTAAAACACTGAATCTAGGTACTTTATTTGTATTCTAATGAATAATTTCTCTACAAAGTTTTAAGTCTCTATTTAAAAAAAAGTAGTTTTTCCCATACAAACTTTGCACTCTATTTTACCCCTTTAGGGGTAGAATTTTCTAAAACCCTGAAAGTTCTTTATTTGTATTCTAATGACTAATCTTTCTACAAAGTTTTAAGTCTCTATTTAAAAAAAAATGTTTCCCCCATACAAACCTTGCACCCCTATTTTACCCCCGTAGGCGTGGAATTTTCCAAAACGCTGAAAGTGTTCCATTTGTATTCTAATAACTAATTTTTCTACAAAGTTTAAGTCTATAGCTCAAAAAAAAAGGTTCTCCCATACAAACTTTGCACCCCCATTTTACCCCCTTAGGTGTAGAATTTTCAAAAATCCCTTTTTATCCCTAGCCCACGTTATAAAAGCAACATACTGTGCAAAAATCAACTCTCTAAGATTAGTAGTTTCGGCTGTGCGTTGATGAGTGAGTGAGTGAGTGAGTGAGTGAATAAGTCAGTCAGGACATAGGCATTTATTATGTATAAATAGATAGAAGATAATGAAATAAATTCAAATATCTCAAAAAATTATGAAGCTACATCCGTTTTAATGTCGCTTGTTAGAGTGAGAAAACGATGAGGGACTGTGACGTCAATATACTCGAGCGTCATAGTAAAAAACAATCGTTTCATATGAAGGTGCGTTTTGCGGAAAAGGGACAGAACATACCCCCTCTTAAAACTTTGGACTCTTATAACTCAATCATTACCTATATAACCTCTTGCTTTGTTTTTTTCTCCATTTGACTATATTTATTTTAAATTCTTTTTCGAGAAAATACATTATGATTATTTACCATATTTTCGATTCCTGAGCTATAACCACGAACTTCGGAATTCGAAAATATTCGGGTATCTCTATCTCTATCGCACTAACCATACTCGAGTGACAGGGATGCAAATATATGAACATTGAGTATCGGTTTTCGTGGTAGCGCCGCAGGTACTTTGGCTGAATGCGCCGAGCGCGTGCTATTGTCATTCAAAAAAAACAAATTCGTGTTAATTATATTGTTCAAATTTGTTGATTTCATTTATTGAAATTACGACATAAAACGACATTTGCGCATATAAGTTCTCATATCAGAATCGAATATTTTTTTATGGTTTATATTTTAGCATTTGTCTCGTAAAGGTCTATCGTAGACGGGATTTAAATTATTAATAAGTGAAAGGCAAAGCAATTCCGCCATTTTGACGAAAATTTGACGGTTCTTATAGCTGACAGTTGGAGCAGCGTTTGATTTCAATAAAAATAAATGAAAAATTAAATGAAGTCGTATATTTCGGAAAATTCATTAACTGTCGCAGTCGGATAAAAACTATCCTAAGTTGCAGCTAGAATAATAATGTACCTATATAAAATGTTTCATATTTTTCCGTTCATGGGATGCTGAGAACATTCGAACCGCGCAAAGCTTAGTTTCAAACTGGCTGATTCTTTTTTTAATTTAGAGATTTATTATAAGTGGAGATAAGTCTCGGTCCAGTACCATATGAGGATATTCCGTTTGCTTGCGGTAGGGTTTTAGGTAGGGACATGCCCGAGTGGTTAGCGTAATGCGCCCAGAGGGTAAGCATCGGAATCGGTCCTCATGAGACTTCGGCCTTCGACATAGTTGCCAATTATATGACTTATGCATGGTAGTTTTATGAGGTCCAGTGGCTTTATGGTTGCTTGCAATCAGCTATTTTATACCTACAATGTCTAGAGATGTATATCACCTACATTTGGTAAGAAGTCAGATATTACCTTTCCATTCCTGCCTTGTAGGAAATATCATCGAAGTCTCGATTTAACACGTTCTAGTTTTAGAAATTATTAAATATTATATTTTATAATATTACGACATGCAACTATATCCGTTACTAACCTAACGTACTATTTTAACCATTCTTTAACTTCTAGGTACTTATACTTTATACACTTCAAAACATTTTATAGTGATCTACTTCGGCTCGCATTAAACTTGTCCGTCCCCCTTTGACCATTTACTTATAAACTGTTCATTTAAGCCATTACTTATCACACAGCCAACGACGATATCTCATAAGTAGGTTAGGCTCTTAACTTGTTTCAGTTCCTTTAGTATTTATGTTCACGTAAATAAACCTTTATAAGCTTCCAGTAAGCTTGTGTTCTCGTTCAATAAGCATAATTCAATGAATGTTATTCTAGTAAAGTTAAATTGTAGGGTTCTTAGTATTGTGTTCAACTAGCACTATTTATTAGTAGGATATTATAGGGCGTTATTACATTTAATTTAGGTAATTTATTTTAGTTATTTATTTAGTTATATTGCAATGCTTGTTTGAACATGGTCTTGCTCAGTTGCTCGTACATTTCTCACACCTCAGAGAATTCTGGTTACTACGTTTCACAACTAGGTCTTAAGTTCAAAGTTCAAAGTTCAAAGTATTTATTTGTCAAAACACAGGTTATAAAGATGTTATAAATGCAGCTTGGTATCGCTATGTCTTACCCGAAGGTGTAACAAAATATAGACTTCAATTAATGGTCAATATAAACATAAATTTTCATGCAGCGTGCTTTTTTTTTTTTCTTTTTTTTTTTTAAATACATAAATATGCGAGTTCAAAATGTATCTTTTCTATATTCGTCAATTGAATAGTATGCCTTTTCCACTAGAAGAGCAAACAGTTTCTTTTTAAACATCATCAAATTTTCTGCGTTTAAAATGTTTCTTGGCAACTTATTGAAAATTATTGAAGCCATCCCAAGAACACTTTTTGAGAGCAAGGCCGTTTTACATGAAAGGGTATTGCAGATTTTACCCCGTAAGTAGTCCTGACATTAGACGATCATGCCTTGAATTGTTTAAATAAAACATATATTTATTTTCTATAGTAAATACAAGATGATAAATAACATAAACTAAATTAAATTAAAACTACGTTAAATCTAAAAAAGGCCCTCGAGGCATTGTACCGAGGATACTGGCGGTGGCGGCATTATCTCGTTGAATTGCAATGCTGATGCGTTGCGCAAGAAAGCCGCCAGCTCTTCGGTCACCAGTTACATCAACCAGACGTTTCGCGATTTCCGCAAATAACTTATGTGCACTGGGACCCCACGGACCGAGGGTCTCGACGCCAAAGGGTACAAAGTTGTACTCTCTGCCGAGGCCGCTATATTTATTACATTTTAGAAGTTCGGCGTTTTTCGCCGCTGCACCCGCTTTAGAAGTAGTCCGTTGGAGGTGGGACGGTGCCAGCGTGTCTACACAGGTAGCGTCCCATACTAGCATCCGTCCCAAACTCCAAGGAATCAGAGACACACCATCAGGTCTCTTGCCATCATCTCTGACAATGCCAGGCGGCTCAAGAAGAGCAGGCACAATTGTTTAAATTATATTTTATAATGCGAGATGTAAATTGTACTAGGATAAGTTTGGCAACAAGGGTTTTTGTTGAGTCCGCCTTGTTTTCCCTTGTTTAGGATTGGCCTAGGAATCAACGCGGATGTCTAATAAAGTTCTCATCGGCTTTGTTAGATAAAATAATCAAAGTTTCGAGTAAAATCACTTTTCTGAATAAATGTATTGGTTATTTGTTTTCTCTCTCTCATCCCTTGTTTGATTTATTTTATTTCCCTTCAGTTACAACCCTATCATATAGATTTCAGCAGCTTAAAGCTTTAGGAATTTTAACTTTGCTACTAGGGAGGATGTTACAATGGGTAAGCATTTTCATTTTAAATTGCTTCAATCATTGTGTAGAATTTCATAACATACCTAAATGAGTAAATGAATTTTCATGAAAATTCAATTCGTATTTATTAAATTACGGTCGATTTTCTAATTGCCGCAATTACATACATCAAAAACCAACCTTGTCCCGAAAAGCGTCAAAATTACGCAATTGACGAATATAAAGGGATTTTGTTTTTGTGTTTTGCCGGGAATTCAGATAACAAGAGTCGAGCAAACTTTGCCGTCACGAGCGTGATGTTTGCCATACTTTCATATAATCAAATTACGTATTATAATTTTGTGGACCATTGTTATGGAAAAAGGTGTCTAAAGTAATCAATTTTGCCTACTTCGTAAAGTTACTACAAGAATTCCACATGCTAAATATTTGAATTACAGTCCAATATTTTAATATACTTAATGGCACATCTACTAATCTGAATACATTGCTATAGAATTTAAGTAATTTCAGGATGCGGAAAATACGTACTTCTTAAAAACATCTGCTTTTCTGACTTTCGCAATTCCCTACAATGTTTTTTGGCTGTGCTTCTAATTGCGTTATAATAATTTTCATTGTAAATTATTTCAATCATTGTGTAGAATTTTATAACAAACTAAATAAATAAATTTTCATGAAAATTCAGTTCGTATTTAGTAAATTAAGGGCTAGGGTAGTATGTAAAGTACTGATTGCCGCAATTACATACGTCAAAAGCCAACCTTGTCCCGAAAAGCGTCAAAATTACGCAATTGAAGAAAATAAAGGGATTTTGTTTTTTGTGTTTTGCCGGGAATTCAGATAAGAAAGTCAAACAAACTATGCCGTTACGAGCGTGATGTTTGCCATACTTTCATGTAGGTATGTACTTTCAAATTACGTATTATGATTTTGTGGATAATTGTTATGAATAAAGGTGTCTAAAGTAACTGAAATTGTCTTGACGGGATCTCCTCACCCCGTGTCCTCTAATAATAAGAATAACTTTCTGTCAAAAATTTAATTTTTGGTACAAGCTTTTATTGCCGACTGTACTTTTCTGTATACCATAATCAACTACTCATTGAGACGATTCTAACGAGCCCAAACTCAACGGGGTTATACGTTGGTTAAATACTGAATTCCCATGGCCACCTTTCTGTCTCCATCATCAGATCAGCTCGATGGTACCATAGTATTGAAATGTCAGCCAAACTATACTAATAGCCAAAATTTCACTAGTGAACCGATTTCAATTAGCTAAGATTTCAGGTTTTACTGGAAATAGCCTGCAAAGTCAAAAATGCCTTAACACTCCGTAATTCCGTACACTTATCTTAGTGCTTGTCTTATGCTGCTAAAGTTCGTTCTGTCGAAAGCGCCCTTATTTTCTGCATTGATTTTGATAATATGTTTTTATTCATACGAGTATTTTATCTTTGTGGCAATATACAACTTTGTTATAAATAAAAATGTTTTTCATTCTTACTACTTCGAACCTCTACTCATATGTGAATATTTATATAGCTAGTTTTCTGATTGAGTAAATCTGGTGATGATGATGATAGAAATTTACATTAAAATGTTTTCACACCTCATATTTATGGAAAATGTGCAACTTAGAAGGACTTGAGAAAAAAAAACGATTTGAATGAATGCCCAATTTAGTCTTTCATAATTACTGAATTTTGAAATTGAGGGGTGTATATAACGTTTTTTTTCTATACCAGTATACATACATACCCGTACTGACTTATCTACTCACTGCACTGGTACTTTAATTATATGCTAGTATATATTTGTTCGACGATTGCATTTTTTTTAACATAACGCACGAAGATTTTTAAAAATGTTTTTATATCTATATGTAGTCGGCATTAGTGGCTTGTCACGATATTTTTCTTGTAGGTGTGTGTACCTGTGCAAAGTGTCAAAAAATAATAAAACAAAATTAAAAGTAGATATTTTTAAAGGAAGTTTAAGGACATGGTGTTGATTGAATATATGCACTTTATAGCCTATTCTATTTTTATTCATGAGCATTTTGTTTGGTTACTCTATCTTGAATAGTTTACCTATTATGACACTTTAAATGACAACTTGATTTTTTTTATATTATCCTAAATTACTTGAAAACAAAAGAAGATCGTGGACTGATATTAAGCATGGAGTGTTCTTAGGACCTGCCAGTACACCCCCTGAAAGAATCACCAAATCCCTCGTCGGGGGCCACTCTCACTAGCTTAGCCTGCTAGACCCCTTTTCCCAGTTCCTTACCTTATTAGACCTTTGATTTCGACTATACCACTGAACCAAATTTGAAGTTTTAGATATTCATTCGACGCAGAATTTGACCTGACCCTCTTTAATATTGAAATGAATACATTTTCCGTCCGACGTACCGTTTTTGTGCTATATGCAAATAACTGAAAAAAGAGCAAAGATTTCGCGGATATTGGGCTCCCAAAAGTTTAGCACACCTCCTGGGATGGTGCAAACTCGGATTACATGCATTTAGGGCCAAATGAAGGTATTAAAACGATTTCCACCTTTATGGGAATTAATTCTTCGACGAATTCTAATTTTCTTGGCCTATCTCCTGTAAGACCCAGACATGTAAAGCTATATATATGCGACCTTATTGACATCCGATTTAATTAATAAATAATACTGCTTATTATTTAGGTACAGTCGCCATCACATACATCGGTACACATACATAGGTGTTCAAAAATATCGGCACATGCACCCTAATATTATATAATCTGTGCCCTAATGCCTTGAAAATAGAGGTGTGTTCAGATGTTTGTGACGTGCTTGTTTGCTCCGATGTATGTGATGGCGACTGTATATATTGACTGACTTGTAAAACATTAACTTTTATGAATAAATATCTTGTATTTTGTACTAGGATATGCGTTTTCGAAACCTCTCGCACTCCGAAAACGGGCCGTAGTAGGGCCTAGCTAGAGCATATGAAGGGTCCACGGAAAGAACATGTCTAGTCACTTTAGTGACATTTTGAGTTATCGCGTTTTTAAAGTTTGGAACGATGTAGTTAATCATCAAATATGGACTTGTGTATAAATCAATTGTATGTTAAAATTACTTATCTTTAGATACATAAATAGAATATTAGTTAAAAGTGACGGATTGTTATTATTAAAACCAAAAAACCGAACCAAACCCTATTTCACACAGAAGAAACATGCGTTGTCACTTAACTACAGGAAATAAACATGCAAAGTCTAAAGCATAATAGTATATTTTATTGGCATCTTAATTAATAACTTTGAATATCAATTAGGTATATTTTGATGACATATTTCGTGGTTCTAAATACCATGGAGTCGCTATTGTATTTATTAATAGGTAATATTTATTTAAATTTAAGTCATGCTACCTAATAGCGATTTTAGTATTATAACGATATCCAATAATTAATAAAAAGACCCTTTGGAAAGTTTCTCTAATGTATTGTTTTGTTTTGTGTGACATAACATGTTTTTCCATGTACCTAATAAGTATACAACGCACGTTATTTCCGTGTATAGGTTTTTTAAAATAAAAAAAAAGTAATGTTAATGTAATAATACAGTTGTAACAGAAGATGTAAGTAATAGTTTATTACGTGCTCTACATTTTGGCATTAAAATCTCATTTTCAAAAAAAAGTGACTAGACATGTTCTTTCCGTGGACCCTTCATATATGGTGGGATGGGATAGGTGGGGGGATCGATAGCGACCAATAAAGTGAAAACGCGCTTTTACACCACGAATTTGTCTACGGTAAATGATAACATAAAAGGCGACCACAGAACAAGATTTCCACCAGCGATTGCTTGAAAAAACGAGGGCACGTCTATTAATTTCATATGCACATTTCAATTTGCAGGCATTGACAAAGGCACTATCAACTGCATATCAATATTACAGTGCAGTTAAATATAGACACGACCATTGACTGGTTTTACGATTACGCGGATAAACTCGCTAAGGTCGCGAGACAAATTAGTCTTACACTAGGTAATAATATTGCAAAACGTTTAAATTTGTTTCACCGATTAAAGTAATAAATCTGTGGCTAGTCAGAAACCCAGTTAGCTCAATTGAAGGTTGGTGACTAAGCCAAAGGCGGCTTAGTGGAACGGGAGCTCTATTACCTAGGTACCTACATAAATATAATTTTGGATTTTACTACTATATTTAGTACCAAACGAGCCAAGCGAAGCGCAGCCGCAGGGGCAGGGCACTACCTACCAGTGGCGGAGCGCCCATACAAGCCGATTCCCACCGGCTTCCCTAAAATTTCATGCTATATATTAGCCATTATATGCCAAACTCGTAAATCATCAAAAAACAGCCTTTTTATTTCGCTCCGGGTTGTCCACTGAAAATTCTTACGCGCCGCCACTGCTACCTACCTACCTACCTTTTCTCGAAGCGCTTCGTCGTTTTTTTTGAACCCTCATTACTTACTCTGTGTCTAAATTCTCAAAACGAAGACAAATGCGTATAAATAAATAAATAAATAAATATTACGGGACAATCTTACACAAATCAACCTAGGCCCACGGTAAGCTCAATAAGGCTTGTGTTGTGGGTACTAGGCGACGATATATATAATAGATAAATACATATAGATACTTATATACATATGTAACATCCATAACTCAGGAACAAATATTCGTGATAGACACACAAATAAATGCCCTGACCGGGATTCGAACCCGGGACCTCCAGCTTCGTAGGCAGAGTCACTACCAACTGGGCTACGGAGGCCGTTAAATAATTTAAACATCTCTAGACACGTCTCCATAAGGAAGACATGTATATTTTGTGATAAATTTACATACAAATTCCGGACCCAGATACCTCTGTAGGTACAGTAGGTACTTATACATTTTTCGCCGTATTACAATGGAATAGGAATAAAAAAAAACACCATAATATTTCTAATTACAGTTACATCTCAGACGCAACCCGGGGAGCGATCCTGGTTCGCGACGCATCGACCAGCTCCGAGTGGACGGTGTTAGTGTGTCCCCCAGGCTCAGGGCTCCAACTGGCACTGGTTAGGCGAGGCCCCGCTCACACCGTGCTGGTGGTGGCCAGGGCACACCACAGCGGCCTCATAGAGATAGATAGTGCTGCGTTGCGGAGGAAGAATTCTGCTTTACCCCTTCGAGGTAAGAAACGAAGACATTCGAGAGTCTATTTGGACCGTACGTATTGGCGTGTCCCTCAGGATCAAGGCTCCAACTGGCACTGGTTAGACGAGGCCCCGCGCACACCGTGCTGGTGGTGGCCAGGGCACACCACAGCGGCCTCATAGAAATAGATAGTGCTGCGTTGCGGAGGAAGAACTCTGCTTTACCCCTTCGAGGTAAGAAACGAAGACATTCGAGTCTATTTGGACCGTATTGGTGTGTCCCTCAGGATCAAGGCTCCAACTGGCACTGGTTAGACGAGGCCCCGCTCACACCGTGCTGGTGGTGGCCAGGGCACACCACAGCGGCCTCATAGAGATAGATAGTGCTGCGTTGCGGAGGAAGAATTCTGCTTTACCCCTTCGAGGTAAGAAACGAAGACATTCGAGAGTCTATTTGGACCGTACGTATTGGTGTGTCCCTCAGGATCAAGGCTCCAACTGGCACTGGTTAGACGAGGCCCCGCTCACACCGTGCTGGTGGTGGCCAGGGCACACCACAGCGGCTTCATAGAAATAGATAGTGCTGCGTTGCGGAGGAAGAACTCTGCTTTACCCCTTCGAGGTAAGAAACGAAGATATTCGAGTCTATTTGGACCGTATTGGTGTGTCCCTCAGGATCAGGGCTCCAGCTGACGCTGGTTAGACTAAGCCTCGCTCACACCGTGCTGGTGGCGGCCATGGCACCCCACAGCGGCCTCATAGAGGTAGATAATGCTGCGTTGCGGAGGAAGAATGCTGCTTTACCCCTTCGAGGTAAGAAACGAAGACATTTGAGACCATTTGGACCGTATCGGTGAGGCTCCGACAGGCGCTGATGAGGCGAGACCCCGCGCACACCGTGTTACGGTTGTGGTGGCCTAGACATAATACACCGGCGCCAAATTGATAGTGCTGCGTTGCAGAGGAATATTAAATGTTGGTACGGAACACTTAATAAACTAGTTCTCATAGGAAAATGTCGGAATTGTAGCAGACTCCTAATTCTGTGGCTCACAATACTACCGGAGATTTTTTAGTGAAAGTCCTAGTTCCCAAAGCACGCTTACTCTGCGCTCCTGTCAGCCCGGTACTTCTGATACGAGTTCTGTGTAAGATACTGTTAATCAGTATGGCCTACTAGGACCTTCCTAATACTACTACTACTACTTCTAACTAGCTACTCTGAAGTATTCCTCAAAATAATCTGCATAGAACAACAAATTGAAATGTACCTTCTCCCCCCGCCCAATGGATACCTGTAAAATACTTACTTATTTTCCAGCGTTTGGTGAGCACACGAGTCCAGTCTTCCTCCTCGGTGCCGACACGCACCACATATATCTCCGGTACGCCGATGGCACCGACGTGCTGTCATGGGACAACCGCGAAGGCTACAACATGTCTCACCTCATCAGCATTCACTCGCCCGGTCCCAGGCTCATACCAACATCAGTCTATGCAGATCCTTTGAAACATGCTCTCCTGGTATTAGACTCGAACTATGGTGATACCATTCATAGCAATTCACCAGCTTACCAAAGGATTTCTTTTTTAGGTCAGCTGTGAATAGCGTCTATACCAAGCAATTTTTATCATCTCGCCGGCCGTAAATTAAATTGACTAGATCAATTAAAGTAACTGGTTTTGTTTTATTTCTTGGGTAGTTTGGGAGGTTGGAAATGACGAAATGAAAAAGTCGTGTAGGTAGGTACATAACACTTATATTTTAAATAACGTGGTGTAAGTAAAATAAACATCTTTAAATTAAAACAAATAACACAATACACATTCGGAGATAGAACGACCATCGTCTGGACTGAGAAGGATAATTGATATTGATTCGAATATATTTTTTCGCTATAATAAGTATTTATAAGTTGCTGTCATTTAGATGCAGATCTGACCATACAATTCCTAATCATTAGCTGCTATTACGTGGTGGCACTTTCCAAATGTTTATTTAATATAGTATATTTATATGACACCGGTCGTCAATCCTCGAAATTATAGTATAAAATTATAATATTTCATAATGAGAGCCAGAGCCTTAGACAGCGAGAATCACTTTCCAGAGTATTGGATCAAATTATATTACATTTATGTTTAAATGAAGCACAATGCATCCCTGACAAGATGATCACAGGTACCGTTTAGGCCATATAGTCTGCTACTTTTACGCTTATAACAATGTCTTTTAAATAAATCAATTTTATCATAAATTATAAACCTTCACAATCAAGTGCTGCTTACATAATCTAATCTATGTGCAAATATGAAAATATAATTTTCAGTATTTACATTTCCTATAACTCAATATTTGTGATCTGTAGAAACAAAGTATAAAAGCCGATATATACAATATTTCGTAAATAAATTATAATTATTCATAAAATCACATGATACCTTGCAAGTCGTTCCCGGTGGAGGAGGCTGTTGCTCCTTAAATAATATTAGCTGTACCAAACCGAAACCTGCCGCAATTCCAGTACAATATCACTTGGATAGTGAGGGCCGACCACGAACGTCGACCATATACAAATATTACTCCTACTACGTACATACCTATTGTAAATCAGCAAATATCGTGTTTTATCATTTTAAAATCACAACATCCCAAGGGCCAAGGCACTGTGGTATTTGTTATGAAAATTTGATAATAAAGCCCGCTAGCTACGGTACTTATACTGTTACCTACTCTACACGACACAATACACCACAACAATGCTTTACGTTATGCAATTAACGCACTGGTCCAATATTTAAAGGTTCTTAGTAACCAATCTTTGGCATATGTATTCAACTAACAAATTATAATCATTTCGCATTTGTAAAATGGGGTATTCAATAATTAACTATAAAAATGGAAGTCTCGATAAAGTACTCTGCAGCATGATGTAATCGTTTGACAACATGAGTCTCAGATAAATGTGCTGGAAATCGAAATCAATGAATATAAATAATATAATATTAGATTAGAGTGACCAGATTATAAGAAATACTTTTCCAAACATTTTGCTGCAGAGTAATTGTGTGTTGTCAATATTGACATTATTCTGTAAATCGCGTTACATATGTATCACTGCAAACTCTATAGCACGTAATAAATGAACTGTCAACTACAAAAAACAATCAGATCTATGGTTACATACGAAATAAATAATGGGTAGGACCGCGTGTCACCCTTCAATGGTACCTGTTGCTCTCATGTGGATATTCGAGTTTTCCAAACGGAAGACTTTTCACCTGTAAGAATGCGAAAATTAAGGTTCAAAATCGAGTAGTACTACACATACTAGTCTTCGTGTAAAAAGTATGCTACTAATAAATAATTATTTATACTTATGAGATATTAAATTTAATGTCCAAAATTAAGATGTGTCTTCCTCCACACATTTCTATTTTATTAATCAGGTAAAATATTTTACGATCACAGTTTGCTGGACAAGATTATGTTTTTAAAATGTACAATTGTGATGTCATTCTCTACAAGTTTATCTTATTTATTTATCCTATGATTCCCGATTTTCTACTTCATAAATTTCATAATCGTATATAACTGTACCAACACGATTACGACGTACCGTATTTTAGCGCTGATCACGCGATTTCCGGTTTTAAACCCTCTCCTCACGGATAAATTTTACGTATAATTCGATAAGACTCGCTTCGAAAATTGGCCAAATGTGTGGTCCCCACCATCCGATTTCATAGGTCACTTGATGTATCGAGCGGTCCCGCCCAACCAATGGTCTTGAATTTAATATTCCTATCTACACTACACAATTCGATTGCCAATCTAGTATGTATGTCAATATTATATTAATTGTACACATGACATGGGTAAAAATATACACGAAATAGGTTAAGTCGGTACAAAGGCGAACTTATCCCTGTAAGTGGAGATCAGGAACTAAAAGATAGACAAACTAACACGTGTACAGATACGTATCAATCTAGTCAACGTAAAATTGTTTCGTGTGAGAGTGGTTTTAGTGCGAAAAATCTTGATAATATAGCGAAATCTAGAGTAAGTTAGGAATATAGAGATACTAACCTGTCCTATGAGATTCCCCGGAGATGTGGTTGGCGTGGCGGGGCACGATGTACTTGGAGTCCTGGAACATGGTGAGCACCAGGTCCTCCGTGGTGGGGTGGTACTCGAGGCCGTTGATGCTGGCCACGAGCGGCGAGCTGCCGAAGTTGCGGCTGGCGTCGCGCGGGCAGTCCACCGAGCGCGGCCGGCGCCCGTCCACGGGCGTCATCTTCGGGTTGACGTGCACGTCCTTGTGGATGTACGGCTCGGCCGCGCTCGGCTCGTCGCTCTCGCTTGTGGTCGCGGGCGGGCGACTGCCGGCCACCTCGACGACCAGCGGGCGCTGCAGCGTGGGGGACTGCACGATGGCGGCGCTGTGCACGCCGAGTGCGGGCGCGGGCTCGTCCTCGGGCAGGCTTGTCACGCTCCGCGCCGACGCGCTGCGCGAGGGCGGCGTGATCTCCGACTCCGACTCGGGCTCGTTACTCGGAGCGTCGACCTTCGCGTCCTGCGCAACCTCGTCCTTGGCCTCGGTGATGTCGTTGAGCGTCTCGCTGGGCCGCTTCACGTACTTGGGCATGCGCAGTGCCCAGTGGTCCGTCTCGTCGGACGAGCGCTCGTGCGCGACGACGGGCCGCCGCCGCCGATAGAACAGCATGTAGGCAGTGTTGTCGACGAGCTCGCCGTACGCGTTGTCGGCGGGCACGGGCGTGACGCGCGAGTCGTCGAACTTGTACCAGCGGTCGTCGTAGGGGTTCCTGCAGGCGGCGGTGTAGTGGCCGGTCTCGAGGTCGTCGCCGTGATGGTAGCACACGGCGTACAGGTCGTAGGTGTTGTCGGCGGGCGCGCGCGGGCCGCGACGGCGCGGCGAGCAAGAGTGCCCGGCCGAGTGCGCGGCGTCGGCGGCGGCGCGCTGCGCCAGGTGCGGCGTCATGTCCAGCGAGTGAAGGGGAAACTCCACCATCGTCGTCAACTTTGTACTCGTTCGGCATTTGGCTTGCCTGCGACAAATATTTCTACATTTAGTCCCACGAATAAAATTAATTCGTTCAGATTCTTCTTGCAAGAATGTGCTATACTTACTGTCGAAATCTCTTCAGATGAATGACTAGGATGTCCGGCAGCGACCATAGGCCGAGAGTTTTCACGACCGGCATATACCTCTGGCACTGCGGACATCTGGAAAGAGACACCGTGAGACTGGAAGAGAAGAAGGATTGGCGACATTTTCCTGCTGACTGCGAGACTTAACCATTGATGAGTGAACTATCAATTCGTGAACTTTACACAAAGTACAGTTGTGATACTGTTTGCACTATACTCGATGGCCCGGGTAGAAGACCCACACTGCATGCAAGAGCCCTCACATTATTGTTTACTGTCATACATAAGGCTACACTGACGCGATACGTCTTGAGCAGCACGTAACCACGTATGACACATGAAATAATTGAAATAGTATAGTGTACCTCCAGGCGTCTTCCTGCGAGAGCTGCTCGGCGCGCGTGTAGTGCGTGAGGCAGGCGTGAAGCGTGAGCGGCGGCGCCGCGCCGCGCGTCGACACGTGCACCTCACATGCCTCCACAGGGTCGCGGATTATGCTGCCGGAACAAACACTCATTTTTACATTTAACTTTTAATGGCGCCCACACACACCTTTCCGTACTTGCGCTAATATCTCGTGGCATCAATTTTGTTTGAAACGAAAGAAATGTTACACAATGCAGCGACCGGTTTAATATCTAACCGCCCACTATATTTTTTTTTGTATTCTCAGCATGTTCTTCCATGAATAATAATTCAATAATAACCTGTCTCTGTGCGCCGGGTCCCACAGCAGCTCTAGCCGGAGATGCGGGTGCTTGTCGTGCATGCAGAGCGCTTGCTCTACGTCCAGAGCGAACAAGGGATGGGGTAGCTGAAACAAACACATTGTTAACTGTGTGTTAAATGTAGCACATACTGATTGTCCGAGGCCCAAAAAGTCATACAGCTTAGTAACCACTTTCTGACTTGTCAACTGACTAGAATAGTAAATTTGTCAATAACCGTCCAGGTTACTAATGACCGCCATCGCACGCCGCGCCAGTGTAATTCAGGCCTTATTTAGCTCGACGCGGAAGATGTCGGCGCCCTGCGCGCCCTCGAGAGTAGTTTAGTCTGGCTATAATACCTCGGGCTGCAAGTAGGCGGGGTCGCGGGGCCGGTGCGCCTCGGCGAGGCGCGCGCGGAAGATGTCGGCGCCCTGCGCGCCCTCGAGAGTAGTTTAGTCTGGCTATAATACCTCGGGCTGCAAGTAGGCGGGGTCGCGGGGCCGGTGCGCCTCGGCGAGGCGCGCGCGGAAGATGTCGGCGCCCTGCGCGCCCTCGAGAGTAGTTTAGTCTGGCTATAATACCTCGGGCTGCAAGTAGGCGGGGTCGCGGGGCCGGTGCGCCTCGGCGAGGCGCGCGCGGAAGATGTCGGCGCCCTGCGCGCCCTCGAGCACGCGCTCCGCCACCACGGCACTCATCTCCTTCAGCAACAACTTCTGCAGGTCCTCGTACGACGTCTCGCGAGGCACTTGCATCGCGTACGGCGATCCTGTAATCAACACGCAATTGTAAACGTACATTAGTGGCACACCACTAAACGCGACCTTCACTTCACATTATGTCACTAGTGACGAGCTTAGACGCGGCCACTGGTAGCAAGCGTGAGCCGCCACAAAACACCCGGTGTGCGCCGATGCTATACAAAATGTACGAAAGAACTCTCTCAATACCTCAATGTGCAGCTTTCGTGCGGTAAGCGGTGCCATGGAAACTGCGATGATTTCTTGCGCCGGCTCCCAGCCGCCGCGCGTCACGCACCAGCCTGACACGACAATGTGACATTTACCGAACCGTTCCCCGTCGACCAAGTTGACCCAGAGGATGAGCAGGTACGGTGTCTGCGGCGTCTGCAGCAGCGGCGGTGCCTCCACGCAGTACAGCGCGCCCGCGTCCAGCCCCGCCGGCTCCCAGCCGCCGCGCGCCACGCACCAGCCTGACACGACAATGTGACATTTACCGAACCGTTCCCCGTCGACCAAGTTGACCCAGAGGATGAGCAGGTACGGTGTCTGCGGCGTCTGCAGCAGCGGCGGTGCCTCCACGCAGTACAGCGCGCCCGCGTCCAGCCCCGCCGGCTCCCAGCCGCCGCGCGCCACGCACCAGCCTGACACGACAATGTGACATTTACCGAACCGTTCCCCGTCGACCAAGTTGACCCAGAGGATGAGCAGGTACGGTGTCTGCGGCGTCTGCAGCAGCGGCGGTGCCTCCACGCAGTACAGCGCGCCCGCGTCCAGCCCCGCCGGCTCCCAGCCGCCGCGCGCCACGCACCAGCCTGACACGACAATGTGACATTTACCGAACCGTTCCCCGTCGACCAAGTTGACCCAGAGGATGAGCAGGTACGGTGTCTGCGGCGTCTGCAGCAGCGGCGGTGCCTCCACGCAGTACAGCGCGCCCGCGTCCAGCCCCGCCGGCTCCCAGCCGCCGCGCGCCACGCACCAGCCTGACACGACAATGTGACATTTACCGAACCGTTCCCCGTCGACCAAGTTGACCCAGAGGATGAGCAGGTACGGTGTCTGCGGCGTCTGCAGCAGCGGCGGTGCCTCCACGCAGTACAGCGCGCCCGCGTCCAGCCCCGCCGGCTCCCAGCCGCCGCGCGCCACGCACCAGCCTGACACGACAATGTGACATTTACCGAACCGTTCCCCGTCGACCAAGTTGACCCAGAGGATGAGCAGGTACGGTGTCTGCGGCGTCTGCAGCAGCGGCGGTGCCTCCACGCAGTACAGCGCGCCCGCGTCCAGCCCCGCCGGCTCCCAGCCGCCGCGCGCCACGCACCAGCCTGACACGACAATGTGACATTTACCGAACCGTTCCCCGTCGACCAAGTTGACCCAGAGGATGAGCAGGTACGGTGTCTGCGGCGTCTGCAGCAGCGGCGGTGCCTCCACGCAGTACAGCGCGCCCGCGTCCAGCCCCGCCGGCTCCCAGCCGCCGCGCGCCACGCACCAGCCTGACACGACAATGTGACATTTACCGAACCGTTCCCCGTCGACCAAGTTGACCCAGAGGATGAGCAGGTACGGTGTCTGCGGCGTCTGCAGCAGCGGCGGTGCCTCCACGCAGTACAGCGCGCCCGCGTCCAGCCCCGCCGGCTCCCAGCCGCCGCGCGCCACGCACCAGCCTGACACGACAATGTGACATTTACCGAACCGTTCCCCGTCGACCAAGTTGACCCAGAGGATGAGCAGGTACGGTGTCTGCGGCGTCTGCAGCAGCGGCGGTGCCTCCACGCAGTACAGCGCGCCCGCGTCCAGCCCCGCCGGCTCCCAGCCGCCGCGCGCCACGCACCAGCCTGACACGACCAAGTAGACATTAGTGCGTAAGTTTGTCTGTTCTGTCAGTCTGTTACTTCTTCAGGCTTAAACCACCGAACGGATTTAGATGAAATTTGGTATAGAGTTTATAGTTTGAGTAGGATATAGGATAGTTTTAAGGGGATGAAATGGGGGTGAAAGTTTGTATGGAGCTACGATACAAAAGAGTGTCACGCGGACGGAGTCGCGGGCAGGAGCTAGTTTATATAATCGTATGGCGTGTGTACATAAACATTTCATGCAATAAAAATTATAAGTCCACATTCATGGTCCCGAGCCAAGTAAGAGCGTCAGGTGTTAACTTATACAGATCTTCTGGCTCTTCTACATGTGCGCTACCCAGGAGCTAGTAAAGTATAATTACAAAATATGATAAAATCATAAAAAGATATGAGAACTTGAAAGTTTAGAAAAAATATGCATTTTTTTTATTGTCCAAGAGTAAATTTAAAGCTACCAATAGAATCCTTATGCTTTTGTAGAAACAAAATTGTAACAAAAGGCAGTATTTCGCGAACGAAACAGCAATTTACTTGATTTTCCTTACAACGATTAGTACAAATATCAAACTGTGACATCATACTTTTATGTCAATTAGTATGAAGCGATCCGGCTGCCGCCAGCAAGTCTCTGTCTCTGACTCAATTTTTTGGGTATTTATGTTGTTTAATTGTAGTTGCTCCCATACAAACATTTGTTCTTCTCCAAAAGCTGGTTTGTAAACGCCAGAATGCCTCAAGATTCTACTTTAGTCTTTCGCTTCACTCAGAACTTTCGGCGAGGGAGACACTATAAATTATTGTTTGTTATTAGTCGCAACGGGACGCTTTGAATCCAACATTCGTCTCGGTTTTTTTTCTCATCCACGACGCAGCATGCCGGTTCAGTGTGGCCGCAATATAGTTACGGTCTTATTCATAAAAAATCCTTAAAACACCGTTGATCAACGTTTTAGTTAAAACACTCACTAAGCCTATTTGACGTTTGTTAAAAAGTGTGATTTATAAACCTCCGCTAAGCCTCTGCTAACTATTGGGCCGTTAATTGACAGATTAGAAATGTTATGTTGCCGTTCTGGGAAATCATAGAGCAAAATTGGAATTTTCGATTTAAAAAAAAAGTTAGACAGCTTTAATACCGGCAAATTGTAGGTAAATTAAGTCCACAAAACTAACGTGCACGACTGCACGTAAATAAGATGAAAATTAATAAAAAGCGATGTGAAAACTGGGCGTTGGAAGGCAAGGTAAGAAAGGATACGTATTTACTGTAATTCGGCATTAAATATGAAGTTACCCATGCTTATTTTATAATGTATGCTGACTATAATATATTGCAGACTGGCGCCCCAGGATTATTCCTCAGTTAAAAACTTAAGTGGGTCTCCTTGAAGCTCGCTGTGAAATGGTGGCCGCCACCTTCTCAGGCCCCACTAATAGGAGTTCGTCGTCGACGTCAACGAATTCGATTCGGACACGGTAAACCAGGTAATTACTTAATATAACTGTTTGTTATATCTATATGTCTATCCATAAAGAAAGCAAGAAATTTATTTGCTAGAGACATGGTACAACAATAGATGGAACAGTGTTTTAGTCATGATCAGCACATCTCGCCAACATTTTTGGTCATGCAAATTTTTTTTGAAACTTTAATATTTAAATATTATTTGTCATTCCCTATACAAAATTACAATTAGCATACTTAAAGAATAAATATAATTAAATGACATCATTATTAAATAATAATTAAAGTGTTATGTTCTAATCTCCAGCAATAAATGCTTAACCGATACATACCTACCATTTGCTTACGATATTTCCGTCGGTATTTGAAAAGCAATTGTATGGAAGACGTGCAAATGTTGTAGTATTTGAACGTAAAACGTAGCGGTACTCGGATCGGTATCGTATCTATCAAATGTCATCTGCCACCGGCCGGACTGTGAACCAATGACCAAATTCCTATGGCCATGCTGTGAACAGTGAAATCGTGATACGTGAAACTTTCAAGACGATGTAATATTTGCTGTTTAGTGGTTACCTACCTATAAACATAAAAGTTGAACCTGTGATACAATAATCATGGAGTTTTCATCAAAACCAACCTCCAAATCCAAACAATACGCTGTGCTATGAGGTAGTGTTTTTGTAAACAATAATAGTTACACAAACGTGAAATATTGATGTGTTACGCAAGCTTTCTAAAACTGCTTAACTTAGTAGTAGCTAGATAGCTTTGATACCAAGAAGTATAAGCACTTGCCTTTAAGTAAACTTTACTGTTACGAAAACTAGTAGGTAGGCTTACTTACATGGTTGTTTCAGAGAATGTTGTGGAGTGGAAAACAAAATATACCAACCCCTTTTGTTCATGCATAAACAAATCTCGTGTCTGACTGTGGTAGTATGGTTTTGTAATCATGACAGTCTTTCTATTGCAGTGATCATTATTATTGTCATGTACATAGTACACGAAATAAATGATTGAATTGAATTGAATTGGCAAGCTTAGTCAAGATATACCATGGATAGGGGAGTGCGTGGAGCAGTTCATGAATTCACGAGCAGCCCATCTTATAAACAACACTACATATTAATTTACCATTTGACGCTGCTCAGTTTCTTAATAAAACATATAGATTGGTAACGTTATGGGATTATATATATAAGCTAAAAATAAACTTGAATGAAAATCAAAGTGTAATTGAACATCATGTTTTATTTCTTCAGATTGAAATAATTACTGCTTTGGAGGTGGAATCATGAGCCTTACAACAAGACTGGAGAGCCCGTCAACGCTTCGGAGGTGGAAGGGCCTGAGCCCCACTAGCCCAGAGAGCCCGCCAAGGGACATCTAGTGGAAGAAAGAAAGGTATATATTTATTACAATATAATTTAGTATTACATTCGAGTTTCAAATAATAAACAGCTTTCCTATGTTATTTACTAATATCTAACATTGTTTTTTTAATTTCAGATCAGACATGTGTGGGGTTGAAATAGCTGCTCAGAAATTAAGTGGCAATACCGCCAATTAGAACTACACAAGATTAAAGTGGAGAATGAAGAGAGAAGTTTCGTCTTTTCTCTTCATTCTGATATAAATTTGTATTCAATAAAATATGCAATAACCAAATTGTGTTTAATTTTTAATAAGAATAAACATAATTTATTTTTTGTCAATAATTGTACAACATCAACATAATTGAGTCAACCAACCTATTTTCCTTGTATCAATCCTGCCTGGAATAAGGTATACCTATTTTATGAACCCGCCTAGCTATCCTAAACCATGAACTCTTGGCAGTGTATTTGTTAAGTAACATTGTACCCATTTGATATTGATGTAAGCAAAGCAATATTAGGTATTTACTGCCATATTATACCTACCTTTTTTTATTAGAAGTGCATTTAATAAATGCCTGAAGATATGCAGCATTGGCCGACCTGTGGCTTAGATGCCAGATGTTACATCTTCATTGATTTCTTGTTTCAGTACAATATCATCAACATCATCTTCACCTAAAACAATAAAATTGTGAGATGTTTCACCAGATCTATAATAGTAGACACATTCCGCAAAGATGGACCCTACTTGGATGCATGACGTTCAAGTGGGATGCATCTGCGTAGTATGTGTTATGTACAGACAGATAAGTCATCTCGCTCATATTTAGCAGCCTAACGGCCTGGCCAAGTGGCCACGACATTGCGCGAATTGTAGCGCGGCAAGCGTTTTATCTGTTCATTGCGCGGTCGAGAAGCGCAACGCACTGTAGTTAATAGGGATCACACGCAATTAATTAGAAAAACCGCTACCACTGCCGTCGCCGCGCGTGCGTGGCCAGGCCGTAACTGGGGAAGTAGAAATCAGGTATACAATCTATAAGTATCGTTCAATCCGAGGACGCGCCCCACTTATATCTATGACTAACGTTAAGGATAAAAAATACTGGGGCGCGTCCTCCTGGACGATACGTACCGTAAGAACAGCGGCAGTGGCGGAGCGGAGCACGGCATGTAACTGCTTTCGTACAAGTTCGAGCCTTACGAAGGATAACGTCAGCGATCCGCTCCGCGTTACCACTGCCTGCGCGTTAGCAGTTTTTGTATAACCTACCTCCTGTCCTGGGCATTCAAGGAATAACATCCCTTTCGGTAGAGTATTCAGCTGCATCGCTGCCATTCTTTTGGTGTCATGTCTCCGGTGTTTTTGTAGGTGCACAATTAGGTAATATTTATAATATTTAATACGTAGGTAACTAGTTAATACGATACGACGAAACACAATACAATAGGTTAGGTTTATTCACCCACTGTCACTGATAAATTTTAACTTGAAATGCGCGCGCATTCCATTATTCGTGTAGAAATAATTATTTTAATCAAAAGGAAAACTTTGTTTCAAGTAAATTTACTCATTTATTTATCTGGTTACTTCATAATAAACTGAGAAAGTATTAAAATAACTTTAAACGTTCAAAATCGTATTGAGAGTTTGCTCCACAAGCTCGAATACTTGTTGTCAAAATCAGCTGTTTTCAATTCGGCGGCCATTTTTATCCTT
This sequence comes from Epinotia brunnichana, assembly GCA_963854355.1. Taxonomy (NCBI): domain Eukaryota; kingdom Metazoa; phylum Arthropoda; class Insecta; order Lepidoptera; family Tortricidae; genus Epinotia; species Epinotia brunnichana. The sequence goes on along the minus strand of OY977942.1, from coordinate 19,116,147 downwards.
AAAATGGAGATAAAATAGGTTTAAAGAAGGGTCTACGGTTCGTTAAGTTAGCGAGCCGTTAAAATAGGCTTGATGGACCCAACAGCGCTATTTGACGTTTATGAATCACGTTTTAGCGTATCAGTGCTATAGCGAGGCTATAGCACTGTTTTAACTTTTTATGAATAAGACCGCTAGTCTTTACGCGATTGGGAATATAAGTTTGGCCATACCAGTTTCATTGATTTCTGCCATAATGATGTTGTCACGGTGGATGCCAGTGTCCTGGTGCAGGGTTGTGCGAAGGTCCTCCATAGTGGAGATGGGCTGTAGCTCCACGCCAATGCGGACTTGGCGTGGTTGCTGATTCACATATACGACCTGTTGAATGATTAACAGTGGTCAATAATGGGGAATGGATGAAAATTTTAGAAGTGCCTGATTATTTTTTTGGAGTTAGGAATAACCTTTCTTAGCACCAGAAAATAGTTGCAGACTTTACAGCTGCGTCAATTATTTTTTAAAAATGAAAACAGTTTCTTCATTTACGTTTTGGGTATAGGACAGCGAATGAGAGACACTTTCCTAGATCCATCTCATATTACAAACACACTGGCAATGACAAATATAGCTGCTGCAGCTGTCAATATCATTGCCAATGTCAGTTTACCACGGATTTATTTTTTGTAATATGAGACGGATCAAGCAGTGTCTCATTCGCCGTCCTAAGCCCAAAACGTAAGTGAGGAAACTGTTCATATTTTTCAAAAATAATTGACGCAGCTGAAAAGTCTGCAACTTTTTTGGTGCTAAGGAAGGTTATTCCTATCACCAAAAAAATTATCAGGCATTTCTAAAATTTTATCCATTCCCAATCACGGTAAATTTAAAAACATACAATTTTACCGAGCCAACCAAGCAAACAAACCAGCAATAGAGAATGGTACATCAAACTTTATCTCCAAAATAATCCGCTCAAAATGCCAGAATAATGTCTAATTCCACATTTTGGTTCCACCATTATGAGTACAGTATGCACCTGCCAATAGCAAAGCTATACTTTCTCATTACCAACATCGAAAGTAACAACTGACAATCATTTAGGCAACTGCCCAAAATATTGTCCAAGTAAACGACATTTCTTGATCTTTCTATAAGTTCGCATCGTAGAACATACTCACATTGACAGGTAAGGGAGATATTTGTGCTACGGGCGGCCTGGGAGGTAGCTGTACGCTCACGCAATGAAAGGGGTCAAATGTACATGATGTCCGCTCACATTTCGCGCAAGTCAATGCAGACCTGTCAAACATATTTCACATTTATTTATTTATTTAATAAACAGAGTATATAAACTTAATAATTAACTGGGTCTCACAAAACTGTAGGAACAGTTTGTCTGTGTGAACATAGTACAGATCTAACTAATTTGTAAATAGGTTTAGGTTAAATACATGTTACATGGAATGCATACAGTTATGCCTCAGGGGTTTATACTTAAGTAATGTCCTTTTAATGACATAATGTAACCGCAATAGAATAGTAGATTGCTAATGCCAACCAAGGTAAAGACTACTAATTTCAACTGAGGTGTTTTGGCGCTAGAATATGGTGGTACAGTAGAACTAGCTGAACTGCTTGATACCTTGTCGCATTCAAGCGTTTGAAAACTTTGTATGGATATTTAAACATGACGTTAAAGCGACACGGTACAAATTTGTTCAGCCCTTTGTGGAGCCCGCTTCTTATACAAATTGTTTTTAGTTAAATGTATGAGAAATTAACATTATTTTAGACGCGCCAGTAAGGGGGGAGAAAGCCCACCAACCAATTACTTTTACATTGTTCCAAAAATTAAAAAAAATATCATTTTTAAGTTATTGGTTTTGGTTTTAAAATGGTTTTTAATATACGAAAAATTTAGTTAGTCTTGCTAATCAAATGTTGCTTCATGGGATCAAAGTTGAAACTTTAAATTTTTTTTTTATTTGGATAACATATTTGTGATTCACACAGATACAGATTTTGTAATATTATTTTATACAAAAAAAAGATCAAAGTTTCAGATGTATTGTAGCACCTGTAATATATTTATGGTACAGTGCTGGACAAAAATAATCATACACTTACACGGAAATGAGAGTTTCTTTCTGAACTACTTTATGAATTCGATTACATATATTATATCTTAGGCAAACTTGTAGCACATTCCATGGCTTATTATATATAGATATTAAAATTTCAAGATTCAACAAATTTATTTATTTACATGGGTATTTATCAATAGCACTTCATTTTGCTCTGGACAAATTAAATCATACATTAAACACAAACTCAATTAAACTTAATCTAATATTTTGTGTGGCCTCCTTTTGCTTTCAAAACCGCTGCTAATCTTCTAGGCACGCTTTCCACCAATGACTTTAGGTATTCAGGGTCGATATTGTCCCAAGCTTCTTCCAGTGCACCGAAGTAGGAATCCTTGTTAGTCACATTTGTTTTATTAATTTTGCTATCCAAATAAGACCATAAATTCTCAATCGGGTTGAGGTCGGGCGATTGTGGCGGCCATTCAAGCTGTTTGATCCTATTTGCCTTGAAGAATGCAGCGGATATTTTAGCTGTGTGCTTCGGGTCATTATCTTGCTGAAATAAATATCGGCCCTCCAAGCCACATTTAAGCAAAGAAATCTCTAAATTTTCTTGTAATATGTTAATATAATCTACAGCGGTCATTATTCCATCAATTCGAGCTAAGCTGCCAACTCCAGACCAAGCAAATGAGCCCCACACCATAACATTACCTCCAACATGCTTCACAGTTTTTTGTATGTTGCGTTCTGCCAACGCTTCGCAAGGCTTACGCCACACTCTGAACCGGCTTTTTTGTCCAAACAGCTCGAATTTACTTTCATCAGTCCATAAGATTGACTTCCAGTACTCCAAGGGCTTTCCAATATGTTTCTTCGCAAATGCAAGACGCTTTGTTTTGTTTTTACTGCTTATAAATGGACGCTTAGATGCTAAACAGTTTTTTAAACCATTTTCTCTGAGCCTGCGACGTACAGTTCGAGAACTGACCCTAAGATCCATCGTTTCCGTAATAGCTCTCGATGATATTTTTGGATTTAGCTTCGCACATCGAACAATTCTAGCATCATCGCGCAGAGTTGTTGATCGCTTGCGACCGACTCCAGGCAAGTTCGCCACAGTTCCTTGGTTTTCATGTTTCTTCCAAATGTGCTGTACAGCTCCCACAGAGATGGAATATTTTTCGGCAATTTTCCGAAACGAAATTTGTTTTTTCCTATCACGTATAACCAGATTACGAACATCTATGGAAATCTGTTTTCCTGACATCTTCAACATTGAAATAATACATGAAAGTTACTTCAAATGGTCAAGACTGACACAATGATCTATTTTTATTTTGTTTCTAGCCAGGCAATTACGTGGTACAATTTTATTTCTAGTAAAGCGTCCGTATTATCTATTTTGTCCAGAGTAAAATGACGCGGTAAAAGTAATCAAGCACTAGAAAACAATATTTTGAGAAGATCGCTAATATTGTTATATTAATAATAGAGCTCATTAAATGTCCTAAAAGTTTTCTATACAAACATCACGTGGTGAAGTTCACAAAAAAAGATGTAAAGGAAAATATACTTTTCGTGTAAGTGTATGATTCTTTTTGTCCAGCACTGTAAATTCATAACATAGAAATAGAGTGACAACATTTGTTAATTATTGTTAACACAATTGATTATTCCATGAATAATATTTTTTTAAACATTATTATCGATAAAAGTCCCACAGACATCTAAAACTAAACACAAATTATTTGCTGTGAGTCATCCGTGCGAGATAACAAACGACCTTGATCATTATCTGGCGAATGCTATTTATAGTTTATTAGTTTGATGCGGGCCGAGGACGAATGTTTTTATTCAACTTTTAAACATACATCTGGCTTATCAGTAAGGTAGACTACACACATTTTAAGACTTGCTTTTGTCAAAGAAAATCTGTCTAGAGTTGCAGTTTTGCCGGATGTTGTTATAAAAGCGAGGCCACCAACATACAAGATGTTTTATGTTTAAATCATATAATAGTAAGCTCAAGACGGTTTGTATTATGGGTACTGGACAACAATATACTCAATAGATATAAATAATTAAAAACAGAAAACACCCAAGACTCAGTGATAATATTAATACTCAGCATACAAATATTTTGGCCATTGTGGCACTCTTTGGGGGAGGCCTATGTCCAGCAGTGGACGTCTTTCGGCTGATATGATGATGATGATGATACAAATATTTGTGTAGGTATATGATAAATTATAATAAATTACCGATATTGAGCTTGAAATACTGCCTGGACAAATGAACTATTTCTTCTAGCATGATTTGCTAAGGTTTCCGCTGCTACCACCTCATCAGGCTTGCCACATGTATTCTGGAACATACAACACAGTATATTAGTGGTACACAGTAATTGATAGAGAATTAAACACTAATTACAAGATTAGCGTTATGAATGAAAACTTGCTTGGCTAAATATATCAAGAATCTCTCTCTCTTCGATGGTTGGGCGTCTACTCTACTTCAAGATTTCGTATGATCAATAATTTTATAGTTATTTTTAGGATACCGTAGCTATAATGACAAAAACCTGACCCTCTTTTTTTGCCATGAATATGAGTTTTCTTTTCAAACCATGACATCAAGTCAGACATGCACTTACTCGGTTTCTTCAGACTATTATCTTCACCACTTGCAAGCCTACTCAAAAAAAAAAAACAAAAGCATTTTTTTTAGTACAAAATAATATTGTTTGGTTTGTACCTTAATTGTTTTGTATTTCTTTTTAGTGGCAGTGTTTAAATCTTCGTGAACCTTATCTAGTAACCAAAAAAGAAATTCTTGTGCATCATGTTGACTGTTCCCTCTGTACTGCATGCCATGCCTCTCAACTGCACCCTGTAAAAACACAATTAATTTTCAAGTTGTTATAGAAATCTGCAGGATGACTGCAACAAATTGATGGTGATGGTAGACAAGGCAAAATGGACCAAAATCCAACAGATCTGAGATACATCGCAATACAACCGATGAGGCTTCTGTACTTGGAGTCAAGATCTGTCTGTTCTCCTTTTTCAAATTTCATGCCACTTTCCAAAGCACTGGTTTACAGTGATCATTAATAAAAAGGTATGCTTAATCTAAAAGTTTTGGCATTAAGTTCAATCCCATTGCAGAACTGAGATATTCATATTTAATTCAGTGTGAATATGAGTGAGAAAACGTGTTTCATTTGGAAAATTCACCTAATTCTGTATTTAATCATCCCGCAGGTCATCGAAGCGACTTAATTATTGTTATTCTGTTATAAATAAAAACTTTAAAAGTTAATATCTTACCCTAACAAAAAAAGCGGCCAAGTGCGAGTCGGACTCGCACATGAAGGGTTCCGTTAAATAAATTGCGGTTTACGAATAAATACGTCATAATTAAAAAAAACTACTTACTAGATCTCGTTCAAACCAATTTTCGGTGGAAGTTTGCTTGGTAATGTACATCATATATTTTTTTGAGTTTTATCATCAGTTACAGGGGGGGGGACACACATTTTACCACTTTGGAAGTGTCTCTCGCGCAAACTATTCAGCTTAGAAAAAAATGATGTTAGAAACCTTAATATCATTTTTTAAGACCTATCCATTGATACCCCACACGTATGGGTTTGATGAAAAAAAATTTTTTGAGTTTCAGTTTTGTGTATGGGGACCCCTAAAACTTAATGTTTTTTTTTCGATTTTTGTGTAAAAATCTTAATGCGGTTCACAGAATACATCTACATACCAAGTTTCAACAGTATAGCTCTTATGGTTTCGGAAAAAAAATGGCTGTGACATACGGACGGACAGACAGACAGACAGACGGACATGACGAATCTATAAGGGTTCCGTTTTTTGCCATTTGGCTACGGAACCCTAAAAAAGAACGTACGTAATAAGATAACAACTATGACATAACTGTCAGCTCTGTTGGTTTTTGGTGCATGTTCCATACAAAATTGCCCATGGTCCTTTCTTAGTTCTAGGTCAACGGAAAGTATCCTATCAGTCAAAAAAAAGTCAAATTGATTTATTCTTCAATTTAGGCATATTACATGCACCTATATTTCGATTCTCTATACGTTTTTGCGGCATAAACGGCCGTATCCTTTTTGTACTTTAACTTAGATGTTTGATTTTTTTAATAGCTTCAAGGAACTCTAGACCTGAGTATAAAATATAAGTCTATATGGTTTCAACACGATACCTCTACGCGTTCCCGAGATAAAAGGACTTGACAGACAGACAGACAACAAAGTGCTATAAGGATTCGGTTTTTTCCTTTTGAGGTACGGAACCCTATGCTAAGTAACAGTATTAACTCCTAAGGGAGTGAAATTGAAATTTTTATGGCTGTGCACTCTAAGTTCCATGAAGAGTGAAAGCATTAAAGAATACCTCTCTAATGATTATTCTAATTGATATAACTGAAATGAAAATATAAAAATATATATACAACGTGTCCCAAAACTCAACGATAAGCCGGCACCAGAGGATGGAGCTACTTATGATTAGTCGAGAAAAAATAAGGAAAAAAATATATCTCAATTATTTTAGAAATTACAGAAAAAAAATGAAATTCAACGAAAATCGACATCCCTAATGGTATTTTTAACGACCATGTCTACAAATATTCAAATATTACTGTTTTTTTTTTGTTTTTGGAAACTTAAGTAGCCCTGCTATCTAACACAGTTCTTAAAAATACCATAATACATGTAGTTTTTACACAAAAAATAATCAAAATCGATTTTGTCCCTACAATTTTGAAAGATTTTTTCTTACAGTCCACTTTCAATCATCATGGTGTAAAAAAATTGTATTGACACCACAATGGCAATTATTTTCAAAAGTTGACGCAACTAACCAAGATTCCAAAATGGTATAATACTTTAGGAAACCTAGTCACAAAAAAAAACAACGAATTTTTAAACAAGAATCGACATTATTTAATGTTGGCGGTAATCACTTTTACTGTACCCAAAAAAGGATTTTTGTTGTTGAAAAATGTTGAATAAATGCAAAGAAATGGTACAATTTTTTTTAATTTTTTTAAATTCATTTACTACATTATTAATACTACAGTAAATGTTCAAATTGCCTGCCACCGGCATTAATACAGACATGACATCGCCTTAGAAATGATCGTTTTATCCGTCGTGCATATCTTCTACCATTGATATGATCCGCAGCTTGTGTGATTTTTTGGCGAAGCTCGTCCAATGTTGCTATGGGTTTTGAGTAGACTTTGTCTTTAAGACAGCCCTAGTAGAAGAAGTCCAGGGGGTTCAGGTCGGGCGAACGGGGTGGCCACAAGATAGGACCAAGTCGCCCGATCCAACGCCCTGGATACTCTTGGTTTAAGTATTCTCGCACTGCACGGGCATAGTGAGCTGGGCAACCATCATTTTGAAACCACATGTTTTGTAAATCACGTAAAGGCACGTCTTCTAATAATTCAGGCAAGTCGTTTTGTAAAAAGTTCAAATAGCCATCACCATTAAGGTTTCCTTGTAACTACGACTTGCCTGAATTATTAGAAGACGTGCCTTTACGTGATTTACAAAACATGTGGTTTCAAAATGATGGTTGCCCAGCTCACTATGCCCGTGCAGTGCGAGAATACTTAAACCAAGAGTATCCAGGGCGTTGGATCGGGCGACTTGGTCCTATCTTGTGGCCACCCCGTTCGCCCGACCTGAACCCCCTGGACTTCTTCTACTAGGGCTGTCTTAAAGACAAAGTCTACTCAAAACCCATAGCAACATTGGACGAGCTTCGCCAAAAAATCACACAAGCTGCGGATCATATCAATGGTAGAAGATATGCACGACGGATAAAACGATCATTTCTAAGGCGATGTCATGTCTGTATTAATGCCGGTGGCAGGCAATTTGAACATTTACTGTAGTATTAATAATGTAGTAAATGAATTTAAAAAAATTAAAAAAAATTGTACCATTTCTTTGCATTTATTCAACATTTTTCAACAACAAAAATCCTTTTTTGGGTACAGTAAAAGTGATTACCGCCAACATTAAATAATGTCGATTCTTGTTTAAAAATTCGTTGTTTTTTTTTGTGACTAGGTTTCCTAAAGTATTATACCATTTTGGAATCTTGGTTAGTTGCGTCAACTTTTGAAAATAATTGCCATTGTGGTGTCAATACAATTTTTTTACACCATGATGATTGAAAGTGGACTGTAAGAAAAAATCTTTCAAAATTGTAGGGACAAAATCGATTTTGATTATTTTTTGTGTAAAAACTACATGTATTATGGTATTTTTAAGAACTGTGTTAGATAGCAGGGCTACTTAAGTTTCCAAAAACAAAAAAAAAACAGTAATATTTGAATATTTGTAGACATGGTCGTTAAAAATACCATTAGGGATGTCGATTTTCGATGAATTTCATTTTTTTTCTGTAATTTCTAAAATAATTGAGATATATTTTTTTCCTTATTTTTTCTCGACTAATCATAAGTAGCTCCATCCTCTGGTGCCGGCTTATCGTTGAGTTTTGGGACACGTTGTATACAATTCTAATTTAATTCTGGTAGGTACATTATTAGGTCTGGTACTGTATCAGACAGTAGATGACAAGACCATTGTAATAATAATAATCCGATATAAATAAAAAATTGAAGTTAATAGATACATAGGTTTACAATAGTTAATATAGTTATTTTATTTATTATAATATGAAATCTGTATTCTTGACGATCATATATAAATTCGTATAAGTTTGATTTAAGGCAAATTTATATTGAATATTATATAAGAATAAATGATCTTTATCTTTATCTTTATGAGGACCCTTAGTCAACAGGATAACAAACACGCGAAATATTATTACAATAATATAATTAGGATTCCAAGTGTACCTAATGAGTGAGTCATTAATTCCCAATAACATTCATTGGTAAAGTAATAGTACATTACTATAGAGGCCGGGAAACGAAGAGTTGCAGGCCAAGTAGATATAGCGTAGCCGAGCGTAGCGAGGCCGGATAGGGATACGCGGCCGGCAACTCCGTTTCTCGCCGAGATTTGTATAGTGCTTTTCTCAAACTTGCAATGAAATAAAAAGTAGTCAATTTGTTTTATTCGTACAACTAAATAATACGTTTTTGATAGCTGCTGCTGTCACATCATAACCTATAATTGTGTCCCACATTTCTTACTAACAAATATTCCGCTTATTCCCTAAATTAAGTATTAGTTTATAGTTACATGAACTTATATCTAACTACCTATATAGACGAGGCACTACAACAAAGAAAACACTAATAATTTTTATGAAATTTTCATACGCCGTCATGTACTTAACTTTTGATTTCAGGGGCAGTAAATTATTCATGGCTACTTCTGCTCGCAATTCCGGAGGCGTACAGTTCAATTCCATATCATTTTCGTCCGAACTCGTTTCGAAATTGATGGTTTTTATTAGAAAGTTTCAAAATAATTACGAACTATTGACAAATCCGGCCAACACACAAAGAAAACTTTTTTCAATTTACGCGCCAAAGTTTTTTTTAACCTGTTTGAAGCAACGTTTTACCCGGTGACATTAACATTAGTCCTAATCTTTATTTTTTTTTTTTGGTGATTGAATGCCAAGATGTTCTGTCGCAATTTGACGTTTATAAACAAAAGACGGTTGCTTTGCAGGCCTAGGTGTGTAAGGTAGTATGAAATTCCTTTACATATCATCTTCACTAGTCTCACTGGATACGTAGTATTTCCGGACCTAATTTGAAGTAAGTCATGTCAACATTTCATTGCAAGTTTGAGAAAATAAACTTTAACAATGAATGTTGTTTTTTGAACGAGCAGTGAAGCAAACGAAGTCCTATGCTTCATCTTGGGCCAAAATGGTTTGTCCGGTGTCTGTCCCACTGCTCTCCTCTAGAGGTCGTATTTCTCAACCGATTCTCGTGAAAATCTTGTGGGCAGGTTCGTTAATTATATAGAATTGTTGTGTCAAGTCACTTGTTCGAAATCCAAAAATAAAGTTTTTTTTTTTTAAAGGACAGGTTCTTTAGTTCTACTGTTCACTGAACGGTCAGGGTATAGCAAAGGGGGCGCAACCATATGTGAGTGTTTTGAGGGGGGGGAGTAGGGGGAGTAGGGGGAGTCTGGGGGGGATAATTTGTTTTTTTTTTATTGATGTTTTTAAGGTATCTGGGACTTGTAAAATTTTCGATGAATGTTGCGACTTCGCATAGCGTTCTAAACTGACATTCATATTATGCTGCCGAATCACGAGGTTGTGACGGTTGTAATTGTCGTATAAAGTCGGTTCTGGCGCTTCGCCGGCCGCTACCGCGGCACGCTCGCTTCGCTCGCTCGGCTCGCGCGCTGTAGGGTCGCAGTTCTTCCTCACACTCCTCCTCACTTCGCTCGTCGTCGTACCTACACTGACCTGCCTTAGAGTATAACCGCTCACAACCTCGTGATTCGGCAGCATAAAAGTCCCGTGCCCGCTATTCTATAATCCGTCATTTATCTCGGTAATTATCAAGTTTAGAGAAAAGTTGCCCATACAAAACATGTTTATTTTAACGTCTTCTATATGATGGCATCATAAAAAATAGGTGTCATAATAACACCACCCCCATCAAAATTTTTTTAAGTCCCAAGTCCCCTTTGCTATACCCCAACCCACTGAACCACTACTAGATAGATGAGGCAACTTACCTTGAATGCTGTACTCATGTCAGGTGTGTATCTACAAGCCCAGAGAGCTTTTAAAAGAGTTGCCAGTTGTTCTGTTACTTCACCCCTTGTGCCATATTTTTTTGAGTTTATTTTATTTCTTTTTTGTAAGTCTACCTGGAAACAATACAAAGTTCAACATTGAGAATTCGAGACAGCTACAATATGCACTTTATTCATTTACACAATTCTGAAACTGAAAAGCGCAAGGGTTTGCGTCAGTATCAGTAGTCTGCATCACAAACAGATAGGATGGTGTACTCCCACTAGTTCACACTTCCGCAATATTGAGAAAAAACCCACTAGTTTGCAGTGCAGACCAAAGGCAGCTGACTAGGGAAATAGCCCATTGAAATTATGGTCTCTTGCTTTCAACCCCGCACATCTTCAAAAGCTTTGGCTACCTCATCAACCAAAAGAAAAACACTGCAAACATTATCTATCCTAAGTCATCCTTATGTGAAGGTAAGATTGGTGTTCATATAATGATCCAATTAGAATGAAAATGATTCATTCTCATCTTAACATATTCAAGTGAGCAGTGATGTGATGAATGGCTTAACAAGACTTAAATTCAGATTGTGGGTGTGGTGCCAAACAAAAAGAGTTACCAAAATCAAACTGCCATATTGATAAACAAGTAAATTTTAAGTTACCTTGTAATGATCTAACACAAAATATTCAGCAATAACATCAGTATGTGAAAGGCACTGCAAGACAGCATTCATGTAACAAGTGTTGCCGTGGTTTTTGATGCCGGTAGCCGCTGGAGTAGCGCCCGGGGGCCACGGAGGGTCACCACTGCACGGAACTCTCTCGCCATTCATGACTGCTGGTGCCGATTTTACCTGCAAACTCTAAAGTTATAGTTACCAGATCATACAATTACAATGAATGCAATCACTCTTAGACATTTCTCACCCCAGGCACATTTACGGTGCTCATGTGTTGCGCTATTTTATTCAGAAATCGTTTCCATGATGGCCTTCTGAACAGCTTCCTTTCGATCACACCGTCGTCCTTCGTACATTCGGTAATTGTTGAGCTGTCACTAGCTTGCTTATTCTCATTATCGTTACTTTTATTTTTGCTGGAACTCGGTTTAGTCGTACCAAAAGGATTGCGAGGCAACGTAAAGGTCCTCTTTAGTCGGGATCCTTCCACCTGTTTTGGTGTCATGTTATTATCCACAATTTCGTTGATCAATTCACTCTCCGAACATGATTTTAAAACTGAAGACAAATTATTAGTAGACATAATCACAGTTATATACTAAAATTATACTTGAAAAGGGCTTTAATAAAATAAATCTGATTATAAAACATTGCATTGCAATAGATATGCAACTGACATAAGCGCCATTTTGTTTCGATCGAATGTAAAGGAATGAATTGAACGACTTGAACTGAACGACAAAAACATTTACCATAGCACATACCACAGTCACCACAGATTTCCTAACTTTGTAAAGGGCTATACAAGCTATTCAATTATAACTTCGCTCCTTGAAAACCAAACCGCCACTATCCGAAAATTATTCAATATAGTCTATGGAAAAATACACTTTAGAGTCTGACCAGCGAGTCGTGACAGTAGCATTTTTATCAAATTATTTATATGGCAACAATTTTACCTATGAAATAAACTGTCAGTTATAAGTACTTATGACGGCACCATACATTTCGTGTAACCAGCATGCGTTTTTTTTTAATTTGCCGCCATTTTTCACTGTCACGACTCGCTGGTCAGACTCTATGTGTATAGCCCGACCAGGAAAATAAAAAACTTCACCATATTGCGGAAAACTATTGGAACTAATTTCTTCAACAAGCAACAGTAATTTTGAAGACGTCATTAATGCCATATGTAAATTGATGTCAAAGTTAGCTCTCGTGTGTGCGTAGTGTATTTCTTCGATAGTTGTGTGTATTTGTGCGTTAAAATGCCGAAAACGATTAAAAGTAACTTGAGTAAAGTGATTTACCGTATGCAGAAGTATTTGTCGGATAAAAAGGCTGCAGGATTGGAGTATATTCCTCTCAATAACATCACCGATCTTGTTGTCAACATGACTGGTAGGTACATCATATAGTATGTGCAAGGAAAATTGGCTAATTTGTGAATAAATTAAAAGTAAAAGTCTATTTTACTTCAGGTATATCCCGATCTTCCGTGATGAAAATACGAAGAGAAGGTCAGACGTCAGCCGTATTTATCGAGAAATTGAAGAATTTATTATAAATGTTGGCGGCAGTGATAGTGAAACATCTAGTCTTACAACTGACAATGAGTCCAATGTATCTGTTATTGAATCAGTACTCTGATCATGAGGACCATGAAATGTCATATGAATCAGTTGAATGTGTAGATTCCAAATTTGATGATTAGTAAATGTGTATATAAAGGAAACAACGGATCGGTCATAATGAATATTGATTGTAATGTATCTTTTATTCTCGCTTAAACATTTATCCTATCCCTTTTATTCCTCTATCTCGTTCTTTCTCATGTCAAACTTTTTTCATTTATTTAATGTTTGCACCTTGGCACCCGGTCACTTTGGCACTCTTTGGGGGAGGCCTATGACCAGCAGTGGACGTCTTTTGGCTGATATATATGATGATGAATGTTTGCACCTTATAAATGAATGCCGATCCCATTTATTAAAAATAAATAAATGAATTATTTTAACTTTAATGGAAGATCATTTCAGTATACCTAATTTAAAACATATAATACAAATGTTGTAAATCAAACTTGATTTTATTTCATCAATAATCTAATCAATATTATAATATCAATATTATCTTCAATATAAAATGATTTTTGTTTCTGACAATCAATCGGCACTACTAAAAATACTGCATCCCTAGTATAATTAATTTGAAAATTGAGTAACAATGCATAAAAGCATCATATTATTTCATATTGGGACCCCGAGAAACCTTAACACATGAAATTATTATTTTTTTGTAATAAATACCCGTGTATTTACCCGTGGGTAGGTAAATATCGGGTATTCACCGGTAAATACCCGCCGGCGGGTAGTTACCCGGGTAATTACCCATCTCTATGTACGACTCACCCAATTATGAATTCGACATGTTGTACTGACAAATTGTGGTGAAATCATATAATGTGTAGACCCCATGTGTGAAGCAGTTTGACAGCTGTGTAGAAATGTCAATGCAACAGTGTCATTGTTACTGTCTAGTGTCTGTCATTAGTGTCATTCAGTGTGTGTGTCATGGGAGTGGTAGTTGGTAGAAAATGAGAAGGAAATTAAACTGCTAGATTAATTAGCTCTTAGCTAGAAAGGCAGGGGTGACTGTGTTGTGTAGTTGCGATGGTTGAGCGCAACGATAAAATTAAAGTTTCTAAAATGTGTTTTCCGCATTTTAAGGATTTTCTTACAGAATTCGCGGTATAGTTGAATTTCAATATGAATGTTATTTATTAATTTAAAGGTAAGTGAAGATAATATCACATTATTTTTAACGACTACATCTCATTAATTTGGTTATTTTTAGTCATCATTTCCACGCCACTTTTCTATACTCATACATCTATCTATATCAAGGCCTCTAAGATTTATATTTTTATTTATAACTATATAGTTGACCCCGCGAACTTCGTATCGCCATATTCGCTATACAAAATCTATGAGAAAGTATTTATTTTATTTTTTTTTACTTATTCTGCTATTCTGTGCGGAAGCAAATCCAACAAATAAAACATCATAGTAATCGGTTCAGCCGTTCTCGAGTTATAAATGGTGTAACCAACACGACTTTATTTTATATAGGTATATAGATTTTGCTTTAAGTACATCTGGGGGGCTAGCATGCTAATTTTTACGTCGGATTATGTGGTCACACAACTGTCAGTTCCCATACGTTTTTGACGTTTGTGTTACTATAAAACCGTGGATAAAATTAGCATGCTAGCTACACAGAAGTATAAAGATACCTTAATATTGTTGTGTTAACAATGAAACATTTTGTCACATTTCCACATGAGCAATGAACCATCAAGATATTCTGAAGTTTTCTATTTGTTTTTGTTTTTTTGGTTTGTGTCATAGAAAAGATCCATGACTCCGAAACAAATATTTGTGCTCATCACACATAAATGCCCTTACCGGGATTCGAACCCAGGACCTCTTGCTTCGTAAGTAGGCTCACTACCAACTAGGCCAAAGCGGTCGTCAAAAGTAACAGAAGATATTATAAATAAGGTACATTATGACCCCGGGATACTTTATAGGATACAACCAGGGAAAACACTAATTTTACCTACTTCAGATATTTGGATGATTATAATAATATCATACTTCAGAAATTAATATACTTTTTTTTTGCACATTTTATAAGTCTCTGTTTGGCCCAATGGTTAGCTGGTAGAGAATGCCATTTGGCATTTAGCTCGCCATTTGTATTTTTTTGTATTTTATGCAATAAGTTTACATAAATAAATCAATAATATAATAAAAAAACCTAGTTTTCTACATAATATAAGTTTTGCTTGCATTACAATTTACAGGTAATGCAAGCAATTAATAATGAACTATTTTACTTTTTGGCACAGAAATGGAGGCAATGACCAAAGCATATGACAAATTAAAACTTCTGGTGTGGAAGAATTATCTTCTTCAGAAGAGACATAAATATCAAACTTTATTTGAAATAGCTTCGCCTGTCATATTTTCGCTATTTTTAATTTTGATAAGATGCCTTGTGGACCCACTATCAAAACCCGATATCTACTATCCACCTTTCCAACCAATGTTTTACAATGCTACTGGGAGAGATATGTGAGTATCCTGGAAAAATTATATATATGCGACTTAAAAGTATGTTACATCTGCTTGTACTGTAGTTCCACAACGGAAAAGTATGTTTCATCTGCTTGTACTGTAGTCCCACAGTGGAAAAGTAAAGTATGTTTCATCTGCTTGTACTGTAGTCCAACAATGGAAAAGTAAAGTATGTTTCACCTGCTTGTACTGTAGTCCCACAATGGAAAAGTATGTTACATCTGCTTGTACTGTAGTCCCGCAATGGAAAACTAAAGTTTGTTTCATCTGCTTGTACTGTAGTCCCACAATGGAAAAGTATGTTACATCTGCTTGTACTGTAGTCCCACAATGAAAAAGCTAATGAGCTTAAACTATTCCTACGCATTGCAGTGCTCTTGGATTACCCGTAAATATTGCTTTAGTGCAGTAAAAGATTTAGGTCTCTTATAACAAGTAAGTAATTAAAATATTTGCCAAATTTGATGAGTCAATTAATAGCAGATAATATACAGTAGAGTCTCACTAATCTAGCAACGCAATAGTCCAGTACATCCTATTTGGCACCCTGCGTTTGTGCCTCCTCCTAAATTTCGCTCCATGCTTGCTCTCTGGCCTCAGTGTAACCTTGATGTTTTTTTCCTATGTTATTACATATTAGCCGGGTCCACACTGCTTGCATGCCTCGGGCGAGGCGTGCGGCCGAGCATGCGGACCGTTCGCCGTTCTGTTTGCAGAACTATTTGGATGGTTCGGTCTAATTTTAGCGTGTCCGAGGGCGCGCGGTAATCTCGCGCCAAGTTGGCTCGAACGAATTTACCTACAAACGCGCCGTGGCCCCTTTGATCTGGCCACAAAGCCGACAACGCTCGGCTCGGGCGAGGCGTGCGGCCGAGCATGCGGACCGTTCGCCGTTCTGTTTGCAGAACTATTTGGATGGCTCGGTCTAATTTTAGCGTGTCCGAGGGCGCGCGGTAATCTCGCGCCAAGTTGGCTCGAACGAATTTACCTACAAACGCGCCGTGGCCCCTTTGATCTGGCCACAAAGCCGACAACGCTCGGCTCGTGCGAGGCGTGCGGCCGAGCATGCGCACCGTTCGCCGTTCTGTTTGCCGAACTATTTGGACGGCTCGGTCTAATTTTAGCGTGTCCGAGGGCGCGCGGTAATCCCGTGCCAAGTTGGCTCGGCCGAATTTACCTACAAACTACAAACGCGCCGTGGCCCCTTTGATTTCGGCTGACAACGCTCGACTCGGGCGAGGCGTGCGGCCGAGCATGCGGACCGTTCGCCGTTCAGTTTGGCGTGAATCGCCGAGGCACGTCTATCGACACTGAGTGCTCACGCTCGGGCGACGCATGCTCGGCCGAGGCATGCGTCCAGTGTTGACCTGGTTATCCAGTAATCCGACCATTCTTGTAATGCCAGATTAGTGACTCTACTGTATATGTTTTTTTATAAATTTTATTAATGTAAAAAATCTGTACCTAGTTTTTTTTTAACAGTAAGTAGGTTTATCTAGATTATCTAGTGGTATTGTACTAACATACATTTTTCTATGCAGTGGTAATATTACAACAATCAAACAACAAGGCACTCTAGCATTTTCACCAGAAGGCCCATTACCAAGGAAAGCTTTAAAAGATGCCCTAGAATTAGTAGCAATGGACAACCTTAGTGGCCTACTTGCACTTTTGTTTGACCCTAAAATGCTACCAGAACCCAAAGGGTTTAAAAATGCTGAGACTATGGCGTCATCTCTCAGCCAGCCCAATGCTATGAAAGCTATTCTTGTTGCAGTACAATTTGAAGATAATATGGCTAGTAAGTTATATAATATACAGCAAATTACCATATTTTTTTCTCTCTCAATTCATGTTTAATTGAGCAGAGAAATGAATCTTGTAAGTAGAAAACGCGGCAATTTAATGTGGCCACTCAATTTTTGTTTTTTAAATGCATTTACACAAATAATGTATATATGTGCTGTGCTGTTCACAAAAAACCCATCTACCACTCAGGTAAGGTAGATGGGTTTTTTGTGAACAACAAAGACCCAGATGTCGAAATAATTCAATTGCCGACCTGCTGACCAGCGCGGACGTGCGCACGCACTGAGGTGAGGTGTGTGCCTCGGGCGATACACATCGACAGTGTCGACACTGAGCAGGCAGCGTCGCCCAGTGCGTACCTGGCGAATATGGCGTCATTTCATAGACTACCGTCAAATCCTCCAACTTTACCCATCTGTCCAATCTTTGCCCAGGAAGGAAATATAACTAAAATTATAACGAAGAATACCAGATTATAACTTAAATTATTACCTAATAAAAACTTGGCGCCATAGAGTATTCATTTTCTCAGATAAATGTATTCTTAGTTATATTTCCTTTCTGGGCAAAGATTGGCCGGAGGGGTAATGTTGGAGGATTTGACACGTAACTAATTAGTAATTAATTTTCTATTAAGGGGACTAAGTTGAATCCAAAAGCAAAACTAAGATGTGCTTATTAATTCATTATTTCGTGTAATTTGATGTTTAATAAAGCTTTTCTACTTCTACTTATTAGAAAAAGAGATACTCGTATAGGGGAGACTATGGTATTTAAGTAAAACGGGATGAACGTAACAAATCATTTTAAATGAAAACTATGATGGGTGTACGAATCTACTCAAGAGTGATAGACGCCATTTTTTCTCCCCCTAAACCTCAGTAAAGCCTGGGAAGCTGTGCCGGCCAGTTATGTGTATCGGGAGTTGTCTCCAAAAAATACGTAACAAGTAAATTTGGACTATATGATTCAATTGAAATTTGAACAATACTTTTGCTGTTATTTTATATTGATGTTGTAGCATTATCATCGGTTTACAAGTTGTGGATAACAAAACGATGCGTTCTAAATAGTTAAAAAAAATTGAAATCTGGACATTAAAATATAATTATTTTATTTTAATTTCCACTTACAATCTAAGCATTGGTACAATCAACCCTACGCCAGCGGCGCTTCCACGAAAATCGAAACTCGAAGTTCGTATATCGGCATCCCTGTCACTCGAGTTTTGTAAGTGCGATAGAGATAGAGATACCCGAACTTCGAATTTCGAAGTTCGTGGTTATAGCTCTGGAGATGATTGAAACAAATTCCTTCTCTCACTGAAAGCTATTTTTCTATAGAACCCCAGTGGTTCTATAGAAAGTATATCACATGTTTTTCTATACTGAAACGTGCGTGAAAGAAGTCTGCACTATTGTGCAGACGTACGTGTACCTATAAGTTAGGAAAAATTTAAAAATAGAAGCAATTTAAAAATATTTCACAAAAAGTGAAAAATGTTTCGTTCATACCTAGTCTCGCCACGGAAGCGAAACGTAAATACCCACAGGTGACTACTTGACCGACGAACTCACGTGAGGAGACCAACATATGTTTTTTTGATACGGTCTATTAAAATTTATAAATTAACCCAAAATATTTAATTTCGAATGTAAAAAAAAACGCAATTAAAATCCGTACACAGTCAATGAAATATCGCTCACTAGTTCGGCAGAATAAACCAGAAACAACATGCTTAAACTAACTTTAATTAAACGGTATGGTTGAAATGAGCACATACCTACTTGCAGTACTTATCTAAAGGCAGTCATTGCAAATTGAACCTTCGAACGTAATACAGGGTCGATATTCTAATAAATTATTTGGTAACAAGTGTTAATTTATTATTTTACGTCATACCTGACCATAAAGTAGGAATTGCCGCACGCTATGCGTGCGGAAAACCCCACTTCCTGGCCAGATAGAGACGTAAAATTTTGTACTTACCACGGGCGGTAATAAAGAATGCCTCAGAGCGCATATTTATCGCCCTTGCCTTCGGCTCGGGCGTCAAATACCTGCGATCTGAGACATTCTTTGTTTAACCGCCCTAGGTAAGTAATGTACCTACTATTAATTTTCTCAAACATGCAATGAAATATCGTCATTACGTGTGAATTCGTGTCGTCATTGCGTATCAGGCTTCAAAGTATCACGTTTCGGGCGGATCAACTCGAGAGAACTGTAAAGAAATTTAGTACCTACGAAAATGAAGGCCTAGGCCGGGAAGTATTTTTTTTTAAATTTTCATTCCACTATTTGTGGCACAGCATCACGGCATTCAGCCATGAAAATTAGTTTGATTTGAGGAGTTTTTATTTATTTATTTCATTGCATGTTTGAGAAAAGCACTATACATGCCTGGCCGTGAAAAGGGCTTGCCGGGTGAGTAGGTATAGGTATAGATAGTGATACGAATGAAATTCTTACCCGGCATCTACAGTAATGTTAATGTAATACTATTATTATTTTAAGCATGCCTTCTATTACAGATGCCACCAAGTGGCCAAAAAAGGTAGTGGTTACGCTTAGATTCCCCGCCACCATGAGGACGCCGATGATAGACAATCCAATTAGACTCAGTTGGAGGACGAATCTCTTGTTCCCCTTGTTCACTAGACCCGGGCCACGGGACCCTGATGATAAATATGGAGGAAAAACACCAGGTGAATATCACCTTTTTTATATACCTACTCACAGGACTATCTTATCTACCTGACACTGACATACAGACATTGGGAAACAGGTCAAGTTCACTTCCGGAAAACCTTTTCCCAGCTACGTATCATCATCATCATCATATCAGCCGAAAGACGTCCACTGCTGGACATAAGCCTCCCCCAAAGAGTGCCACAGTGGCTGGTCCTGCGCCACCCGCACCCAGCGGACTCCCGCGACTTTTACCAGGTCATCAGTCCACCTTGTGGGGGGGCCTACCCACGCCGCGCCTTCCGGTACGTGGTCGCCACTCGAGAACCTTTCCGCCCCAACGGCCATCGGTTCTACGTGCAATGTGCCCCGCCCACTGGTGACTTAAATTTAGTGATTCGGAGGCAGCTACGTATAACTTGGATCTTTTCAAGACGAGAGTGAATAGGCACTATCTAGGTATGCATGTAACGGGAGCCAATAATGTACAGCCAAATAATGTACAGCCCGATAATACGCGTCCACTTTTAGTGGACGCGTATTATCAGGCCGTACATTATCAGCCTGGACAAAGGTGGCTTCCAATTATTTCCCCGTACCGAATTTGCTCAGGGTGATAATGCACGGCCTAATAATGTACAGCCCAATAATACGAAGCCACAAAAAGTGGACGCGTATTATCGGGCCGTACATTATCAGCTCGAACAAAGGTGGCTTTCAATTATTGCCCCGGACCAAGTTTACTGCCTGTCAAAAGCGAACTCTGCCTTAGGTCGGTTAGGTTAGGGTTCACTTGTGTCCCTCAGACCAGAAATAGCCAACCCGCGAAGCGGGGTGGCGTGTGAGTTTTTTGTCAGCACGTCAGTAGGTAGGTAGTTAGTTAGTTGGCGCTGTTCTCTATTATTCCTGTTCCTGATGTGTTTTCGTCTACCAAGCGTCTGTCATTATTCAAAGAACAAAATATCCTGACATTACCTTGCGTCTATATTCTAACAGCCTGTAAATATGTGCGTTCAAATCTGGGTTTATATATGACCCGTGGGCAGTGCCACGGCCCTGAACACCCGCGGCCAACACCTCTTGCTCGTCCCGCGCCGCCGACTGGCGAAGGCTCGAAAGTCACTCAGTGTCATTGGTGTAAAGATCTACAACACTCTAGATTCTGAATGATGTCATTAACACCGAAAGTGACGCTATATTCGCTGAAAAAACCCAAAAAAATGTTATTTGACGTAGCATGTTACAATATAAATGAATTTATGTTAAGGAAGACTCATGACTAAAACAATATGTAGGTAGGTAGCTAATTCGATGTTAAAAATTAAAAAAAAAATATATATTTAAATACTAACTTAGATTAAGTTATAGAACTGACCAACGTATACTAAAATTAATATAAAATGAAACTAACCTATAGTTTAATATTATTGTAATATTATTTATAATTTTATAAATAAATATATCATTCTCATTCTCATAACCATGACGTTTTTACTTCATTAGCATACTCAGAAATTCAAAGAAGTATACTGAATGCATACTTTTGGACTACGAATAACATGAACATGGTACATGATATTAAAATATCTACTTACCTCTTACATAAATATTACTTTTCACTCTAAATGCCAACGAGTTTTACGTGTCGCGTTAAAGCGATTAAGTTACAGTTTCGACTTAGGTATAGGGATTAAACGTACTTCGTTACATACCTACTTTACGTAATGAATTGCGTTGGGATTTCGGAAAATGTTCCTTAGTCCACTCTACCATCAGGTCAGGTCATATCAAATATGACCCATCTTCAATTCCAATAAGGTATGTGTAATGGGTACTTGACGACGATATATTCAGTAGAATGTAACTGCTTAAATACATAGAAATCATCCAAGACTCGAAACCAACTATAAATGCTCATCAAAAGAAAAATTGCCCTTACCGGGATATGAACCCAGGTCCGTCAGCTTCGTAGGCACTATCTACACTACAAAACCGGTCGTCAAGTTTATATATATATTTGAAATATACTGCAAAGAACGCAGGCAAACACGGGATCAAATATTGCCTATAGGAGACGCTACACGGGCCGATATCGGCCGGACTGCATGCCGGCCGACGCCTGATTCAGCCCGGGTGGATCCAAGTGTCGGAAGCACGGCAGCCGGCCAAATCAAGGTCACTCCATACTAGATTTTCTGTGACCTTGCTCGGCCGTCCGACAAATTCGTAGTCTCCTTATGACTATCCCGAAAGTCCATTCTATACACAGGTGAAACATTTTTTTTCACAATTCAAAAAAAATCCTCTGTAAATTATTTGTTTAGGTAATTTCCCCAACTAAATCATATAAACTCTTCAACAGGCTATTCTCCAGAGATGTTCTTAGCTGTACAACACGCAGTGTCACATGCTATCATAAAAGAAAAGTTGGGAAAAGACCTCGACACAAAAGTATTACTGCAAAGATTTCCTCAACTAGCGTACAGGGACGACAGTTTGTTAAATGCTCTCGAGAAGTTCATCTCCATGATAATAATGTTGTGTTTTGCGTACACATTTGTAAATACAGTACGAGTTGTGACTGCTGAAAAGGAGCTTCAACTAAAGGTAAGATTTTACGTCTGATTCTACTCTCTGTGCGTACATAGGTATATCTACGTATAAAGGTTAGGATTAAATGTTTCCTATTACTTTCATTATTTATGTCTTTGCCATATCTCGGGACCATTGCCGAAGCCAACAGCGCGGAGGCCCTTTAAGACAACAATAATCTAAAGCAAGGGATGGGATACACATAGCGGATACCATGTCCGATCGCCCAACATTGTACAACCGGTGATGGTTCCCGCCAGGTGCAATAGTAGTTTATGCAATCGTTATATAATGGATGCTTTTTAAGTCGAGTACCACGTTTAGGCCACGAAGCTTGCTGAGTGGCCTAATTAAGGTACGAGACTTAAAAAGCTAATTATATAACTATTGTATACAATACTTTTTCTACGAGTCAACGGAAATAATAATTTATTAAACAAACTTGGTATCTATTGAAAATCGCCCTGCTGAAATGAAGCGCAGCAGCTTAGTAATTTTGCGCGTTGATGTCTTCACAGTTATCTTATACAGCTCCTGGATTCATAAAATTTAACATTAGTTTAATAATAAGTGTTTTTATTGCTACTAACCACACATATGGATGTACATGTCCGAAATAAATTTTTGAATTGAATTGAATAATATGACTGCTGGCGGTTATCTTATGAAACCATACGAGCTCCGTGACGAGCTCGTGGAGCTCCAGGATTAAAAAGTATGTGATCTTAGTTTCGTGTACAAAATCTTAATTCAAAGATTTAAAGTCGACGAGTTGGATGGACTGGATAATGGGTTATTGGAGGAGACTAGCGGACACCTGCCGTGACAATCAGTCTCAATATTGTATAAAGGCAGGCGGTGACTCGCCAACTCGCTAATTATTATTATTACTTATTAGTTACGGGCTGCCAGATGTGTTTTGAAAGTATTTACCGAAAGATTTTTATTTCATACAAGGCTTGTTCAGTTTTCTATTAAAGGTCGCCAGGACGCTCAACTCTCCATAAACACGTAGTTTGGTTCTCATTCTAAAATTACATGCAAGAATAACACGAAATTTTGTATGCACAATGGGGCCCACCATATCGGAAACTAGTTTCTAATGCTAGAAATTGAACTAGAAAAAAAATTGAGTGATAAGAATGTTTTTGATACAAAGTAGAAGTTTCTACTGTAATTTTCAGCTACAGACGCGTGGTGGCCTTTAACCTTTTAACCGCCATAGTCTGGTAAATAAGACATCAAAATAAATAGCCAGCTCATTTCACCGCAGTCTGATACGTAAGACAAAGTATTGATTTGCTTTTTACATATATTTTAATAGCGACACGCATATGCAAGGCCTACTCTGGGTACTGTACCTTCGTATAGGAGACGCTACATTTACGAATTTGTCGGACGACCAAGCAAGGTCACAGAAAATCTACTATGGAGTGACGTGGATTTAGCCGGCCGCCGTGCTTCCGATAGGTATCCTCACGGGCCGAATCACGCGTCGGCCGGCATGCAGTCCGGCTGATATCGGCCCGTGTAGCGTCTCCTTACCGGCGGCGACACGAGCATACCCGATGAAAAATTCCAAGCGGTTAAAGAGTTAATGCACTAATTAAAGCATAGATTGGTCTTGGCTCCCATCTGACGCAAATAATTACAATTGGTCGATTGGCGAGCCGAATATCGAATGGACGTCTTTTTTTGCCAATGGGTCACCCTCTTTACGTCTTAGTTAAAGTGTCTGCTAGATGGTCGCCAACACGCCCCTCCGACTAAGCGACCTTGGTCCGCACCGACCGTGTAGACAGTTGTTTGCAGCAAAATTTCATACTACAGCGGTCGATGCCGACCAAGGTCGCTCGGTCGGAGGGGCGTGTTGGCGACCGTCTAGCAGACTTTTAACTCTGAAATACGCCCATAGTAGACCGTTACGTAGATCTCTACTGGTACGAATATAAATTGATTATAATTGTTGCCATATTTAAATGTTATTGAGGCTGTTTTCCGTAGTACCTACTTTAATGGGTACCTATATAATTATATATTAATGGTAGTTTTAATAAAACAAACATATTTTGCATTCACTCAGGAAACAATGACAATAATGGGCTTGCCGTCTTGGTTGCATTGGCTGGCATGGTTCATCAAGCAGTTTACGTTCCTTCTCATTTCTGTCATTCTTATGGTGATTTTATTGAAGGTAAATTATACAAATGCTGCACATGAATATGATTTCGATATGGAATTGTGATTTGTATAGTAATAATTTATTATTTGTTTCTAGATACCATTTAACTCCACCGATACTGGAGAAAAATTCTCAGTGCTCACATTCACGCCCTACTCAGTGATTTTATTTTTCATGGTGCTGTTCGTCATCGCTTCATTAGCATTTTCTTTTATGATCAGCGTGTTCTTCACTAGAGGTAAAATGCACTTTAGTTTAAATACCTATATATAGGGTAATTATGCCGGTTACGCGACCACCTTCCGTTAACGACCACCTGAAGGACATGGTTTTTTCAATTAAAGATAATATCTATTCTACAGAACCCTTTGAAACCGTTAGCCGTATTGCATTATTGATTGTAGTTATAGAATAGGAATTTACTTAAAAAACGAGAAAATATGCTTTCAGTTCACCAACTCGGCTGTGGTCGCTAACCGGCACATACAATTAGGTGGTCGCTAACCGGCGAAATGACCTAAATAAAAAAAAAAAATAAAAAAGCCTTTTATTTCTCGATCACATGCAATAAAGAGATAGTACAAAGTAATATAAACATATAAAGTAAACTGGATATGTGAATTAACTAAACAAAATATAAATTATTATTACTAAAATAAAGCTAGGAATGTATCGGCGTTTTGTGCTATATGTATGCGATAGAAGAAAATTGTTGTATGTGTAGTGGTGATGAGAACCCCTTTACAGGGTGAAGGCCTCCTCCAAGCTTTTCCATAGCTCTCTGTCGGCGGCTATAGAGATCCATTTCGCCCCGGCGCGATTTGACGCAAATTACCTAAGTAATGAATATAAGGGGAAAATACTAGGTACACGAATCAAACAAGTCACATTGTAAGTTTAATAAGGTTTTTTGTTGTGGGTACATAGAAAACCTCCAAGTATCAGAAATAAATATTTTTGCTCGTCGACAAATATTTGCCCTTGCTGGGATTTGAATCCAGGATCGCCAGCTTCGCAGGCTTCACTACGCACTAGGCTAAACCGATCGTAAAAACGTATGATTTATATGAATGCGAAACTATACAGGGTGGTTAACGACCAGCAATTTTTGATGAATTATCACATTTTCATAGTCATCGTCATAGCATTTATTGCAACCATAGTTTGTACAGATCTTAACAATAGGTAATTACATTTAGTACCATATGGGCCCCGGAAGGGTGTAGCAATTGTTCAGGAACATTAATATAGGCATGCATCTTTACTTTAATTATTCTGATTTCACAATTCATAAATCAATTTCATTTTCACTAATGCATTATACAATACTAAAAATGTATTTATTTTTAGTATTTAATAATTACACTAAAATTAAAATACATTAAATTGTTATTAAGTTCAATTAATAAAGGATTGGATTGGATGTCGTGTCTTAGACGCCCTTTTTGTCTGCATTATGTCATACATCACCAATATATGTGGTTGTACGAGTTAAGAATTGGTAGATCACCACGAACTCAATACAATACAAATATAGCGACCATATAATGTGCTAATGTTATATATAAACCAACTGAAGCCGTCAAAATATTCAACAGATGCGCAATTTCCCTAACTAAACCTACCTGCTCTACTATCCCCAAAAAACCACAGCGGGCGCTGACTGACTTAATTCACTTCCTTTTTTTAGTGATGATGCGGTGGCCATATGTAGGTACTTATTTTACTAAATTTAATTTGGCAAATTGTAGATACTGCTCGTCGGATCCACCCTGTATACGTAAAATACCGAGACCTAGAAATACCTCAACCCCAACATATGTTCGTTAATCAATTACTTGATCGATAGACCTTGTACTTTCCCTACTTGCATATTTAGTAATCATTAGTAATTTATTAGTTATATCATAATCATACAAGTCATCGCGTTTTGTTGCAGCAAATACTGCCGCTTCATTCATGGGGCTGGCCTGGTTCACTACGTACTCCATTTATATGCTCACACAGATTATTTATGAGGATGTTCACTTCCTTAAAAAAATATTGCTGAGTTTAGTTTCGAATGCGGCGATGGGGTTTGCCTTCCAGATGATTGTCACTTGCGAAGGCACTTCAAGAGGTAATGTATGGCTTTGGTGTTTATGATAGGTAAAACTGGCAGTGCGATTCATCGAATTATTGGCATGATCTTGTGATTTTATCATTATGCCTGTGACCAGTCTACCAACTTAATTCCTAGGCCACCGTAGAACCCGGTCATTTTAACTGCTCATAGCGACGCAATACTTAATCCTAGTAACCCGTATTGACATATCATTTACAACGGCAAGGTTCTATGAAGGCCCAGGGATCGAATTAGTTTTATTAGTTTATGTTTGACGTCGAAAGTGCGTACTTGTATGGAGGTAGGTAACTACATATTTTCATGTCGATACTTAGACACTGGATGTACCTAAAAACGTATCAATGTACACCACTTTCATTAATTAAACCCCGTTTTAACTACGAATTTAAATTAAATATAAATCCACTCTTCTATAAAGTCGATTACAAATGTCCGCTATAAATCAAGTCATGAACGTACCTACATGCATTTAACGAATACCTATAGGTACGCTAGCATTTAGCCATATCTAGGTTATGCTATTCAGTAAGCTGACCAACCTCGTCACTTTGGTTGAACCAGTATGAGTCTATGTTATTATTATTAACAACTGGTTTCACCTCACCGCACTCCCCTACTACCTACCTATGTCTTGACGACATGATTCGTAATATCAATACTCGGAGGTCTGACTTACAATGGTTCTTCTGAGGGGGTGAGGCCGGGGCGGTGTATAACAGCCCTGAGTTCCAATTCCGCTTAGTTGACAGGAATCTCGAGAGCACATTCTGTATAAGGGTTTCGTAGCGCTACGCTCATAGCCGATCACATCACAGTCGGTGGAGTATTTTCCATTTCTCTCTATCGTACGCCAGCCCTTTGATTTGCTGATACGACAGGACTCCAGTTTTTTTCCTTTATTTGGTATAACTGCGCCGTGGTCTTCCCCTGCCTCTCCTTCCTTCTATCTTTCCTTCAATGATGGTTTTAAAGAATTCGTCATCGCCGATAACATGCCAATAACGATTTGTAGCGGAAAGCGCCTAGGAACAGAACGGCCACCTAGTTATTGGGTCCCTGACACTAAGTTATACAGAAAATATATTTTCTACAAGCTAGTTGAAATTCAGTCTTATATCAATGTCATGACTTGGACATAGGGAAAAACTTTTCTCACTTTATCTGGGTTACTATAGGAGTGAGTTCCTTTTTTTGAACGTTGGGGAAAGGGGAAATGCATTTACGCTTCCCGCCGGTATGACGGAATAACCGCGGTAAAAAACCTTGGACTACCGTCTAAGACCCCAAGTGCAGAAAGTCAGTACGTCTTGTATTGTGGCGTAACGCCCCGGGATCGCGTTGAGCGTTCGACAAGCGAACCAAATACCCTGAGAAAATTACGATTTTTTTGGAAATTATTCAATATCAGGCTAATTATTTGTATACGGCTTTTACTTATATGTTATTTTAAAATACTTTTACTATTGAAATCAATTATTCTATGGACCGGAAGTTAGGAAAAAAAATTAACCTGCAAGCAAAAATGCTATCAGTATTTTTATAATGAAAACATGTTTGAGTACATGAGTACACTTTGGAGACTTACTACCTGAATCCAAAAATATATGCATCAGGAAATAACAGCATTTTAATTAAATATTTACGACCTTGAGATAATATTGAATCTTATCTGGCCTATAGAAAGGTTTATTCACTAATAAAAATAAGTAGATTATGCGCGTATCCCAAAGAACGTATATAGACGTAGTCAATTATAAAGTAAAGAAAGTTTATACCATTTTCGCCTGATTTTTACGAAATTTATAAAGATTACTTTTCGTTATTTTTTACCGTTGCGGTATTAAAAGGTGGATTATTAATGAACATTTAGTCAAATTACCCAACCTATTTTTTGGTGTAAAAATATGGCTGATATCGATATATTGTTGTGTTTTCATAGAGCGAAACCGTAAAGTTCTCAGGGTAAAAATGATTTGTGAATGGATAGGCTGACCGCGCGGAGCTCAAATCAAGAATGTACCGCCTCTGCAACACGCGATTCATAAGGTACTAGCAAAACAGTACAAAGCCTTATCTCAATGCAATAAAGGTTATAATGACCATCATTCTGTATTTATTGGTAGGTACGTCCTTCAACTGCTAACCACTTTAATTGCTATGAATTACCCCTTCCAATCTGTTGTGTCACGAGTGATTCTCTGATATGCAGGAAGGAATCTTTACTGATACAGAATATATGATAGTACTTGCACACAGAGGGTCCTCTGCCGATGTTTGACAGCCAAACAAACTCAAATTGTTTCGCCCAGTCACGTATGTCCGTTTGTCAAAATTCGTACCATTTTTTTTTTAATTGAAAGTATATGCTTCCAGGTTGGTCCCATTGTTTCCAAAGCCCCAGTTGGATGATGGGAACCATGAGGAATTGAGAGAACTTCTCAAATATATTAGGCACGCATGTAGTAATTTCGATATTTTCTATTATAACTCGTGTATTTACACCCCGAAATCATAAATTTGGTAAAGTGGAAGTGATGATGAAGACCACAGATGGCTTGTGGAACTTCAAACTATATAAGTACGTCACAGAAACTGATATGATTCCGTTGAAATAGCAAACAATGAAGTGCCAAAGGTAATTTTGAGATCCTTGAGGAATTGACGGAAGTACTCAATTATTATCGGCCCACATACAGCGATTTGGTTTATTAGTCTAAAAATCAACGCATTTGCTCTCGGAAATCAGTTCATGTGGTAAATTGGAAAAAAAATGTGGAAATGTTCATGTGGCTTGGCGGAGTAGGTACTGAATTGAAGTCGGTTAAAACTTTGTTTTGAAAGTAAATTATTAGAACAATTGTCACGAGTTCAGAGTCCAAATTCATCATAATAGATTGTTCCCTTAAATTAGTGCTGGGTTATCCTCCATAGTCCCAGTTGCCTAGTTATACATATGTTTAAATCACAAAATGGTTCCAAGAAATACCTATAAATAAAATTTTTAAGAGAGTTATCACTGTTATTAGTTTATTAGTATTACTTTTGCGTTTGTTTGTTTTCATTTCCGTATTTGTATGCGGTTTTAGAAGGCTGTCTTATTGTTATACACCGTGGGCGTTAATAACCCGAAAGATTTTAACAACGCATTCCGGAGGTCATTAGGAGTAAAAAATGTTATATGAATCCAGTCCAAATTCAGCAAAAAAAAAAAAAATCTGTATTTTTTTCGGTTTTTGTAAATAAAATTTGGATAAGTATCGCTTCCTGGATGGAAATCATCCCTTTTCATAAAATGGTAACAATTATTTCTCCAAAAAAAGAATGAATTTAGTGAGTGGAAGCTGTCACTTTGATGTATGTCAATAACGACTCGAAACTTGGCAACATCGGTAGCAACGTCTCCATCAAAAGAGCTTAATGCACTTTACTAATCACAATAAATAGTTTACATGAAAATGATAATATCTTCAAAACTAAGCAGGATTTGACTGGGGTTCAAATAACATTTTTTGCGCCTAATGACCTAAGGAATGCGTGGTTAAAATATTTCGGGTTATTAACGCCCACGGTGTATGTCACAATAAGACAGCCTTCTAAGGCCGCATCCTATAATATCTAGATTACGGCTCATATGTCACATAGGTACATAATTATGTACGTCTATAGACAAAAGACAGCAGTTCTCCGGGTTAACGTTTTATGTGCTATTATAAGTACCTCGAGACGGCCTTGCTCGGTCGTTTTTGTTGATGCTCTGTTACTAAGCAACTAGATAAATAAATTGGTGTGTTTACTTATATGATATTTAGAATTATGATATGCAGACAATTGTTTTATCTAATATACGTATGTATCTAAGTAAGACACCAAATAGGTATTGCACTTTACCTACCGATTTTGTATAATGAACAAATCTTAGAGCACACATATAGCTGGAGTAGCCTTTCAGTAACTTACCCCTCTGGCCCCTCTGCTGAAAACCTTGCAAAAAATCATACAAAGACAATTTCACAATCGATTAATGGTCAGTCACATCGCAAGAGAACACTCATCATAAAAATGTCCGCACGTGCTGTAAGCACATGCAATAAACGGTCAAC
Organism: Epinotia brunnichana; assembly: GCA_963854355.1. Classification (NCBI taxonomy): domain Eukaryota; kingdom Metazoa; phylum Arthropoda; class Insecta; order Lepidoptera; family Tortricidae; genus Epinotia; species Epinotia brunnichana. The sequence continues at coordinate 19,085,014 of OY977942.1, read as the reverse complement.
CACTTCAAGCCTAGAAAAAGATGGTATAACATTCCATTCGTAAGTAATTTTAGTATCTTTGTATTGCTATAGCCTATAGGTAATATTATTTTTATGAAAATATTTTCAAGTCACGTCAAATTAAACGATTATATCTATTTACAATTCTTTCTTGGCTACGTCATGATCATGTCATGAGATGACACTCCCCACGAGACTCGTGCTTCATGCTTTGTAAGAAATAACTTAATGGTATTTGAAAAAGAGTCTATAATACTCGTAATTAATAATATTAGCATTGATTAATTAAAATTTCGGAAAACTATGTACTCCGCACGAGACTCGGTTTTCATGTTTTGTAAGAATGAACCTAATTGCAATTAAATTAGAGTTTATAATAATATTTGCAAGGATTATCTAAAATGACAAATCAGTGTACCGAGACTCTGAAGTAGAGATGAGGGTGGTGTCGATGAAATCAATAATTGTCGATGATAAGGATGATTCACCAAGAAGTTGCACAATTGCCAAGTGAACACAATTTATTCGAAAAAGCGACGTATCAAGCGGGTTCTACTGTAATATAATACTTCTCGCTACTTCATATGTATTAAGTTAACTGAAATGAAAAATTGTTAATAAAGATAAATCAAAAAACGTCATATTTTTGTGTTATTGTATTTTATAGCTTAACAATTATTTCAATATACAATTGAGTTTCAATATCCTATTAAGATGCTCTTTATAATGCATACCAAAATTGTATATGTTGGCATTATATCGATAGAATTATCGACCTTAGTTAACGACCCAAACATCGCCCTACTGGTTTAGCCGATCACACTGGCATTTCCGTATTCTTAAACCATGTTTCTACGAAGTCATTGCATGTGTGATATGTTTGTGTGCATCAATATGAGAATGTGCTTTTCTTTTTCAAAATGTGCGTGTGTAAATAAACAGATCTTTTTGCTTTTGTGAGTAAGCTTTTGGATGTGTTATATCTTTACCCCCCCGCAAAATTCGGCAGACATTTTTGTACGAAAATACGACATACGACGTATTTGCGTACAAAAATACATACGGCGACTACTCCTGTTATTGTATGGTCTAAGGAACAAATAAACGTGGGTAGTAACGCTCAGCTACAAAAACATTTTTGCTATCGAGTATATACACAGGGTGACTGGTAATTCGACCTATTCCTTGAAAGGGGTTATACTAGAGCTAATTTGCAACAATTTATGTCCAGTCAACCAGGGGTCAAAACACGATTTATTTTTTATTTTTCGAGTTTTTAGTTTGTTTGAAAAAAAATCGCCTTGCAGCCTTAAAGTGCTGATTGTGACAAAAATGTTTTTTTACCATCCAAATGGAAGTACTTTTGTCACAATCACCAGCTTAAGGCTGCAAGGAGAATTTTTTTCATACATACTAAAAACTCGAATATCTCGGAAACCAGCGAGTTTCGACCCCTGGTTGACTGGACATAAATTGTTGCAAATTAGCTCTAGTATAACCCCTTTCAAGGAATAGGTCGAATTACCAGTCACCCTGTATATATATGCTCGTAGGTGTAGGCACTACAATTCCAATGTTCTGATGGTACCTATTTACCTTTTTAATGTAATGATGAATCATATTTACCTAGATACAGGTAAAGTGAGAAAATATTTTCCACAGGCTACGTGAAAATCAATCTTATGTTATTGTTTTAAGACTTTGACAGGAAAAAAAATCCTCACTCTTGACTGTCGACCCATTAACTGAGTCCCTACTTCCTTTACCTGTCAATTATAAAAATATATACAGTAAAAAGGAAGTTGTATACTCAAGCGGCTACAAAAAGATGACACGTTGGTCATTTTTACTAAAACCTCACATTAAATATCAAATAGCAAAGGCACGAAAAGTTTCTCCAAAGTCAGAAGGTCTTTTATCGCATGCCTCACGCGGCATATCATCGTGGTTTTGATAGAATCAACACAAGTGTGTTTAGGTACAATGGCCTTAACAAATAATAGATACGGTCGGCACGAACATTTTCTCGGTATGAACAACTTTACATCCTTACGCGCTTCTTTATATCGACGATAGTGCCAAACATAAGCTTGCCCAGAGGCGGATTAAATGTCGAGAGGGCACTATTTTTTTTCGTTGAGAGAACCTGCGAACCAGTTACTCAGTCATCGGGGGATGACTGGGTTAAGCCTGCATCACACTGGCGCGGCCTGCGGTGGCGGTCAATGGTAAATTTGACAGCTAATAACAAGTTTACTATTGACCGCCGCGGCCAGACCGCGCCAGTCTGTGAGAGGCCTTATGTGGTATTTCTATCCACTAAAAACTAGGCAAGCACCTCATCGGCGCCCCTCTAAGTGGCCATTGGTCGGCACCGACCGCTGTAGTATATATAAATGGTTTTATTATTATGTATGTCTTTCCCGCTCACGGGACAATGATGTCCCGGACCTTTGGGAGGCATGCGTGGGGCTAGGTACCTACCTTATTATTATTATGTATCTCCGATTTAAATTCACGGGGCGAACCCCGGTCATTTGGAACGCGTGCGTGGGGATATAGATCCAACACGTAGAGGCCCTTTGGAGACGAAGTTTAATGTCATGTAGTACACCTGCTAGAACCCATTCACGGGTACATTGGAAGATACCCGTGAACCGGTCCCAGCAGGCGTTGGAGCTATTGTAGGAAAATGGAAAAGAGAATTGGGTCTCTATGGTGATGACATTTGGGTGGACAATAAAATTGGGTTATTACAAAGTGGTCCGGACACCTGCCATAACAATGTTATCCACAACGTTATCGAGGCAGGCGGTTACTAGCCTTATTATTATTATTATTATAGTTATTTTCACCTCACTAGCTCGGAAAGGCCTTTTTGTATGTTTGTTAACTATTGAGAAAATCGCTTTTTATCCACATGTGAAGAAAGTAGACGTAGAACGTTAAAAGTACTATGACGTAGAACATTAAATGTTTATTTTTGTTTTATGACATATTTTTGTTTAACTTTTATTTTTAACTTTTTTTACTTTTTTAAAAACTTTTTTTACATTTTTTTTTTTTTTACTTTTTTTTACATTTTTTTTTTTTTTTACTTTTTTTACTTTTTTTAAAACTTTTTTTAAACTTTATTTTACTTTTTTTGGGTCACTATCAAATTGACCTTATCGTTAAAAGACCATTTCAGCTAGATGAGATAAAATTTAAATACACAGTCAGCATATCAATGCATGTCAATTCAGCTGCGACGACATGAAAGTAGAATACTCAGTCAGAAAAAATACAGTTTAGCTGGATGGCTAAGAATTAGAATGAATAAGTAGCCAAAGATCAGAAAATATAAATAGTCCATATGATTAGAATATCTAATGAGCCGAAAGTGAAATTAGTTAATTGACATAAACACAGAACGAATTAATAGCAAAACGTCATGAAATGTAAATAGTCTATATAATTAGAATTCCCAATTCGTCCAAAGTAAAATTATTTGATTGACATGAACACAGAACGAGTTAGTAGCAAAACGTCTGGAAATTTAATGTGTCATAATTTGTTGTGTGTAACAGTTTAAGCTAGGCGTATAAGTTATAATATTCATATGGATATTCTGACATTTTATTGGTATTCTGAAATATTGTTGGTAACGCATACCCCCTAAAAACATTGGTTTATCCCATCACACTTAAAAATTAAATTTGAAGTAATTCCTTTACTGCTAACTTGTGGTATTTGGATTTTTCCATACAATTTAAAATGAATTTAATAATCGATTACATACTAAGTATTCCAAATTTTAAAATATTACAAAATATGTAAATAATATGTAAATAGGATGTAAATATTAGATTGTGCGACAAGGTTTTAATTCCCAAGTGTCATATTATAATACTTAACATTTGAAATCCAGACGTTTTGCTAATGGGTCGCTTGGCGTTTATTCCATTTAGCAATAAAAACATTACACAATCCAGACTTTTTGCTTCTTGACTGTTTAGCGTTCATGTCTGTTTAGTAATTAAGGTTCTAAGATACAAACGTGTTGCTACCGCACCATTTAGCATTTGTGTCTATTAAGAAATATAGACATTCGAAGATAAAGATGTTTTGCTGCTAGATCATTTTAAATTGTTACGTTCTAAGATCCAGACGTTTTGCCAAAGAGGCATTTAGCATTCATGTCTATGTAGTCACAAAGACATAACACAATCCAGACATTTCAGCTATATTGTCCTTTAGCGATAAGATAAATTTGATAGTAGCCCCTTTTTTTTTGTTTTTTATTTGTTTTTTACCCTTTTTCTAATTTTTTTTGCTGTAGTAAGGTGAAAAGATTTGTGTTATACACGGGTGAAAAATTATTTTACGTCTCGTGTGTTGAAACACTCGCTACGCTCAGGATTCTATTTTTGAACCACTCGCTTCGCCCGTGGTCAATCATAGAATCCCTTCGCTAGCTCGTGTTTCAAATGAACACTCGCAGGTAAAATACAACTTTCCCCCCTTGTGTAACAAATAACTATTATGATACAAGTGCGGAAAGTAGGTAATTCCCAACGAGTGGCGATGACCAAAAACACGACCGTCAGGGAGTGTTTTTGATCGACACGAGTTGAGAATTACCTATCTGCAAGTGTATCATACAAAATTTTACAATGCATCATGCGAGGAAATAAAAAAAATTGCATAAAAGGTGAAATTTTAATTGTCACGAACTCACAAAATCTCATTGCCGCATAGTGTGCGGGAATTTTGGCCTGAAATCCATTCCGCACGGGCAGGTCCTGCCTTCCCCGACGCCATGCCGGCATCGACCAAGCACATTCGGAGCAAGTGCATTGTAAACTACCTTTTCTCAAACTTGCAATGAAATGTTGACATGACTTACTACAAATTAGGTCCGGAAATACTACGTATCCGGTGCGACTAGTGAAGATGATATGTAAAGGAATTTCATACAACCTTACACACCTAGGCCTGCAAAGCAACCGTCTTTTGTTTATAAACGTCAAATTGTGACAGAACGTCTTGGCATTCAATCACCAAAAAAAAAAAAAAGATTAGGACTAATGTTAATGTCACCGGGTAAAACGTTGCTTCAAACAGGTTAAAGAAAAGTTTGGCGCGTAAATTGAAAAAAGTTTTTCACCTCACTAGCTCGGAAAGGCCTGTTTGTATGTTTGATATCTATTGAGAAAATCGCTTTTTATCCACATGTGAAGAAAGTAGACATAGAACGTTAAAAGTACTATGACGTAGAACGTTAAATGTTTACTTTTGGTTTTTTGTACCTATATTTTATGTGTCATTTTTTTTTTTTTACTTTTTTTTTTTACTTCTTTTTAACTTTTTTTTAAACTTTTTTTTTTACTTTTTTTACCCTTCTTATTTTCCTCGCTGTAGTGAGGTGAAAAGATTTGTGTTATACACGGGTGAAAAGTTATTTTACGTCTCGTGTGTTGAAACACTCGCTACGCTCAGGATTCTATTTTTGAACCACTCGCTTCGCTCGTGGTCAATCATAGAATCCTTTCGCTAGCTCGTGTTTCAAATGAACACTCGCAGGTAAAATATATTTCCTCGCATGATGCATTGTAAAATGTTGTATGATACACGTGCGGATAGGTAATTTCCAACTCGTGTCGATCAAAAACACTCCTTGACGGTCGTGTTTTTGGTCATCGCCACTCGTTGGGAATTATGATACGTTATCTATGATACAAGTGCGGAAAGTATGCTTTCCGCACTTGTATCATAAATAACTAGGTATTACGAAACTGTTTTATTTACAAGTTTTATTTATACAGGTTTACAGTGGGGCGAGTTCTTCGCTCCCATATCGTACCATGATGATTTCAAGCCAGGACATGTGGTTATAATGTTGATAGTGGATTCGATATTGTACATGATGATTGCGATGTATGTGGAGAAAATAAGGCCGGGACGATATGGGGTGCCTTTGCCCTGGTACTTCCCTTTTACGAAAAACTTTTGGATGCCGAATAAAATGAAAATCGCAGGTAAAAGCCCGTTTGTGCATCTTACTTTTGGTACCTACTGGAACTATTTTCGCGATTACATGTTGTACCTGGGTGAATCTACTTGTTTCTGTCACTAGTTACCATGTTTACGTCTCCTGGGTCATTTTCAACCGACGAAAAAAACGGAGGAGGTTCTCAAGTCGACGCGTATATATATATATATATTTTTATGTATGACCACGCATAACTTTTTACAGAGTAGTTCGATTTTGATAATTATTTTTTTATTGGAAAGAGTATACCCCGAAGTTGGTCCCATATAAATTTGGAAAAAAAACTAACCTTAAGGGTAAGAAAATAGGGGATGATAGATTTTTCGTCGGTTGAAACTTTGTTTTTAAAGTAAACTACGATTTTGCGAGACAAATTCCCCCAAATGTGGCATTTTCTTGTCACTTTCGACCCCTTTTTAGGGTTCCGTACCAAAAAGGTAAAAAAGGAACCCTTATGCACGACTCTGTCCGTCTGTCACAATGTTAAATAGGTAACTTATGCTATCAATTTGAAATTTGGAATTTAAGAAGCTGTATAGGAAATGAAAAATTTCAATATATATTTTTATTTTCTGTGAAAATTACGAATATGAGGGGGGGTTAAAATTCAAAGTCTAGCCTGCGTCACTAGCTTCTGCCCGCGACTCCGTCCACGTGGAACTCGTTTATATCGTAGACTCCATACAAATTTTCACCCCCCATTACACTCCCGTAGGCGATGACTTCCGGGATAAAAACTATCCTATGTCCTTTCTCGGGACTTAAACTATCTCTATACCAAAATTCATTTGAATCGGTTCAGCGGTTTAGGCGTGAAGAGATAACAGACACACTTTCGAATGTTTAATATTATAGTATCGTATGGATAATAAGAATAAGAATAAGAATAATTTATTGAAAAAACCTTATTGCTAATGTTACATTGTGTGGATGACTAATGTTTGCCTTTTATTTGAGATGTCGGCAATAACTCTGAAGCAGAATACAAGAATGCGTTGTTGAATGTTGTCCACGACGAGGAGCCTGAAGGAGTTGCTACCGTCAATATTCAAGTAAGTCGGGGTTAATCGAATTTAAACTTTCGTGAGACATGTTGAAATAATACTAATAATTAAATGGTTGAACCACGGTTGAACTCACGCAGAGTTCGAAACATATCGCCCGCAGTGACATTTAATGCGTGAGTTCAACCGTTTAATTATTTATTAGTATTATTTTAATTCGGGGTTATTTATTCCTAAACCACCAACTTGTCACGGAACTTCTAATGTTACTATGGACTTGGGTCTTCTTCCGAATAATGAACACATTGGTTAAATAGTAGTTTATGCAATCGTTATATAATGTATGCTTTTTAAGTCGAGTACCAATTAAGGTACGAGACTTAAAAAGCTAATTATATAACTATTGTATACAATACTTTTTCTACGAGTCAACGTAAATAATAATTTATTAAACAAACTTGGTATCTATTGAAAATCGCCCTGCTGAAATGAAGCGCAGCAGCTTAGTATATTTGCGCGTTGATGTCTTCACAGTTATCTTATACAGTTCCTGGATTCATAAGATGACTGCTGGCGGTTATCTTATGAAACCACGAGCTCCGTGACGAGCTCGTGGAGCTCCAGGATTAAAAAGTATGTGATCTTAGTTTCGTGTACGAAATCTTAATTCAAGGATTAAAGTCGACGAGTAGAAAAAATAATATACGTAGGTGTACCTACATTAGTATTTAAATACATTGCTTCTATTTTTGCCCGACTACGGCAGAGCCGAAAGGTAGGGATATGGTTTTAGCAGTCTATGTTAGTACGACGGTCATTGTCAGATTTAGGTTCGCGTCTCTTCGGTGGACATTGCCAAAGTTAAGGGCTATAAAGCCTAATTTATGATTGAACTCTGAATCCGCATAAACGGCGTTGCCCCTTCTATAATTCTATGTGATAAAAACCTATTATATATAAATGTAAGCCCTTAACTTTTGACCACCGGAAAGATGATTTTTGTTTTTGTGACTGACAATGACCCACGAGTATTTTTACGTGTGTTACACCTTAGCGTTTAAGATAAAGAATCGATTTTGATGAATAAGGATATCAATCGATTCGAAATTATGCTCCGGGTGTCATAGGCTACCTTTTGAATAACACAAAACACTTTTTGTGCAGATAGTTTTCTTTAGTCGGGATATATTTTTTTGATCGTTTTGTAATTTCATTCGTCAATGTCCGTTTTTGGCGACAATTACTTATATGTACCCACGCATTTGACCACTATCTAACCAGCCCGGCTAGCACACTAATTAGACATATATTTACGTTCGGACGTACAACTTTACGAATGTGCCCATTTTTACGTTACTTAGCTAACATGGTAATCACGCAACATATATTTATGCCATAGCGTAAAATATACGTAGCAAAATTATTACATTCATTTCATTCGTGCAATAGTAGTCTATGGTTAGAAGCCCATTATAATACTACCTAATCAAAGAGTAATGATAAGCACTGCACAGTTTACTAAACAGTTGTTCTTCTGTATTAAGTTGTGTTATAATCAGTGATCGGATCTAGGATGCAATTTGGGGTGAACGACCTCAAACGTTATGCTTATCGTGGATGTGTCTCGGATTTCCCGGGAGTTTGGGAAATGGGCTATTGTAAATTAAAAAATATGTCACTTAATATTTGCACACTTAAGGAACACTGGAATTGTCTAATAATGGGTATTTATAACTGTAATTATTATTATTTGTCGATATGTTGAGAATGTGATAAGCAGGGCTCGATTTGAATGTCAGTCAAGACATTATATACTGCTCATTTCAAGTGGCCATTTCATTTAATAAAAGAGGTTGATAAGTGGTAATTGTTTACGAATATACTATTAGAAGGCATTTTATGTGCGGTGCAGTGCAACGTCATCGGCACTAAAAGTTCGAGCCCTGGTGATAAGATTAACAAAATGGTGATACTAATAACTAATAAAAATTATTACTTTTACTTGTATACCCTGGTAAACATACAAGAATAATAAAAATACATAAAAGATAAGACCTACAAGTTACGTTCAGTTATTCTATTTTATGCAGTAGATACTGTAAACATCTTTGTTGTTTTTACATTTTCTGTAAATTTTATACTGTAAACTACTTAAAATTAAAAGTTATTTACCTTTTTGTAAAGGTAGGTAACAAAAAAAGTCGCGGGATTGTAAGTCATATCCATCTTAATATTACGGACTTAAACCCCGGGAAATTGCATCCTAGATCCGATCACTGGTTATAATAGTTTTTTGTTTTTATTTACTTTACTCCCACCCCGCAAAAAGTTTTACGTAGTGGTTTTAAGTGATGAAGCGAGTACTAAAACACGTATAACTTTATAATTGGATCAATAATATTTGTAAGTTTGTGTAAGTAATAGATTTTATTACAACACAAGCAAAAAATCTTATTCATTGCGTTATTTATAGGTAGGTAGTAATCATGATCTAGCTAAAATTCAAAATGCTAGATCATTGTTTCAGGAGATGATAGGAGTTTTTAAACTGAAACCGTATGTGTTGTGACAGAAATCGGAGAAATATTGCGAAAATTCATAGATATATGTAACTAGATACACAATCAGCCGAAAAAAATGGCCGTGTGATAGGCAAAGACGCTCATCTACACGTATGTGCAGATCAAGCGATTAGAAAATTAAAAGAGACAAGTGTATATCCAACGGATAAGGGATTTCCTCTCAGAGCACGTAGTTTTTAAGTATATATAGAGAACAATGCAATGTAACAAGGGGATTGAGTTGTGAACGTATATATTATGTTCAACCACTACGGAGTGTTTTCCGGAAGAACCCCTCATCATCGCAACCCCAGGTTAAGCATATTACAGCCGTCCAAAAGAACCGGCTGATGGAATTGGCCGGCTCTTTTGCGTTTAGTCTGGTTTCGACCGTGAGACTTGTTGGTTGTCAGGTATGTCTAAATGTTCAGTCGAAAACTGCGGTATTTAACAAAAAAACCAGAAAAAAAGATGGAATATATTTATTCCAGTAAGTTCTCTTGATAACGTAACGAAATTTGTGTACACTCGTTGTAATTTAATAGTTTTAAACATGTTTGAAATAATTAGTTTTGTTAGTTCAAATGACAAACGTCGCAGAACATAAATCTAAGGAGTCGGTATTAGATACCTACTTTTTTATGACGTCGTTACCTACGTCAGTGTTTTTCAACCTTTTTCATGGCGCGACCCCCCTAGAGTAAGAATCCAAGCAGCCGCGACCCCCCTCGGGGTCGCGACCCATAGGTTGAAAAACACTGACCTACGTAATATGGTTTTCATTTTAAGATTTCCAAGAAATCCTCAGCGACATGCAAAATGGGATGCAGGCACAATCGAGACGATTCATTTAAACCAAACGACTTTAAAATAAAAAGCGAAGTGAATCATCATTATGTTACATATGTGAGCTGTAAATTTGCTACACGATATAAAATAAATCTACAGATCTTTAACACATATTACATTAAGGATACACCCGTTTAGCGGACATGATTGTAACACCGAAAGGAAAAACAATAAAGAACTTTCTATTCTATTCTATTCGCGCGTCGTTTGTTCGATTCATTTTACTGCTTTGGATATATATACGACAAAAAATGGATTGAACAGCCATCTAAAACTGCCACACCTGTCATGGAAAGAAATGGACTCGTTACTTATTTAAAATTCAATTCTTTCCAATAATTTGTCAGGCAAAATTAATTCGTTTATATGGCTCCAGTTTATAAAACAAACAAAATACAGCAAAAACAAGTTTTGTATGAAAAACTTAAATTTGCTGTATTTTTTTACTATGGTAGGTACTGAAGCTACTTAAACTAATTAAAGACCTGGACGGTACTTAACTTATTCTAAGTACCTAGGTACAACGTTTTAGAGCAAACTAGCTAGTCGTTTTAAAATGAGAGCGTAACGACCGCTTTAACCTAGTTGGTAGGGACCCTGCCTACGAAGCAAAAGCTCCTGGGTTCGAATCCCGGTAAGGGCATTTATTTGTGTGATGAGCACGAATATTTGTTCCCGAGTCATGGATGTTTTCTATGTATTTAAGTATGTATTTCTCTATATAAGTATTTATATCGTCGTCTAGTACCCATAGTACAAGCTTTGCTTAGTTTGGGACTAGGTTGATTTGTGTAAGATTGTCCGCAAATATTTTTTTTTTTTTTTTTTTAACTACGTTTCTATGGAAAATTGAGCTTACTGCGGACTCTTAATTTAATATAATATAATTGTATAATCCAATATCAACACATCAATTGGAAATTTGAAACTGTTTATTCTCCACTTGTAAAATAAAGAAACCTGATTTATTTTTGATATTGGTCTTTCTGTTTAAATACCTACATAAAATATTGTTACAATAATTTTATAACGCGACTCCATTCATTCGCTCATTTTTGTTCGGCATTGTGAGTCTATTTACTTTATGTTATGTCAATGCGAAAATTATATTGTTTTCATAGTGTTAAAAATCCGGGGTCTCGAGTGACCTACATAAAATTTCGTCCTTCAACGGCTCATATCGTCAAGTTTTATGTGCGAAAATCAAGAGCATGTTACCATTAGACGTAAAAAAAATAGTTTTATGTGCAAGACATATAAATGGTCACATTTTACGTAGATGACGGTATACCATATTAGCTCATTACGGTAAAATTTTATACGTCGGTTGTGGACATAAAACATGTGCATAAAAGTCGTCATTTTGCTAGTGTGCTAGCCTGGCTCATGGTAAGTGATGATGAGGTCAAGAGTGTTACATGTATACCTAGATAGTGCCTGTGTGTGTACTATCACATAAAGAGCATGATACCGATACTTAAACAGCCGCACATTCTTGGATACGCAATGCTACGTGAGGGCTACGCCGTAGCGACTAGCAGCGTTTTTCATAAAGAGCATGATACCGAGAGTTAAACAGCCACACATTCTTGGATACGCAATGCTACGTGTGGGCTACGCCGTAGCGACTAGCAGCGTTTTTCATAAAGAGCATGATACCGAGAGTTAAACAGCCACACATTCTTGGATACGCAATGCTACGTGTGGGCTACGCCGTAGCGACTAGCAGCGTTTTTCATAAAGAGCATGATACCGAGAGTTAAACAGCCACACATTCTTGGATACGCAATGCTACGTGTGGGCTACGCCGTAGCGACTAGCAGCGTTTTTCATAAAGAGAATGATACCGAGAGTTAAACAGCCACACATTCTTGGATACGCAATGCTACGTGTGGGCTACGCCGTAGCGACTAGCAGCGTTTTTCATAAAGAGCATGATACCGAGAGTTAAACAGCCACACATTCTTGGATACGCAATGCTACGTGTGGGCTACGCCGTAGCGACTAGCAGCGTTTTTCATAAAGAACATGATACCGAGAGTTAAACAGCCACACAATTCTTGGATACGCAATGCTATGTGTGGGCTACACCGTAGCGACTAGCAGCGTTTTTTATAAACAACATGATACCGAGACTCCGAGAGTTAAACAGCCACACATTCTTGGGTACGCAATGCTACGTGTGGGCTACACCGTAGCGACTAACAGCGTTTTTCATAAAGAGCATGATACCGAGAGTTAAACAGCGACACATTCTTGGATACGCAATGCTACGTGTGGGCTACGCCGTAGCGACTACTAGTAGCAGCGTTTTTCCGCCTTGTAGCGGAAATAGCACGTAGAGGCATGACTCGTATGTGAGTCATTGTCCAAGCATCATCATCATCATATCAGCCGAAAGACGTCCACTGCTGCACATATGCCTCCCCCAAAGAGTGCCAAAGTGACCGGTCCTGCGCCACCCGCATCCAGCGGACTCCCGCGACCTTTATCAGGTCATCAGTCCTGTGGGGGGCCTACCCACGCCGCGCCTTCCGGTACGTGGTCGCCACTCGTGAACCTTTCCGTCCCAACAGCCATCGGTTCTACGTGCAATGTGCCCCGCCCACTGCCACTTTAGTTTAGCGATTCGGAGGGCTATATCGGTTACCTTGGCTGCGGTTCTGCTGTCCAAAAATGGGTTAAGTAAATAGAAGCACTTAGGTACCTAAACGTATAGTAGGCCCTTTTATTAACCGACTTCATAAAAGGAGGAGGTTCTCAATTCGTCGGAATCTTTTTATGTATGTTCCCCGATTACTCGAAAACACCTGGATCGCTTTGAGAAAAACCCTTCCCAGGTGATCCCATATTCATCAAGTCAGGATCTGATGATGGGATCCTGGAGAAATCGAGGGAACTCTTTAAATTTTATAGACTTGAAGCGATTTGGGTACCTACTGATTTGAAGTCGGTTAAAACTTTGTTTTTAATAGTACATTATTTAACAAGGGGCGTATGAGGAATATTGCAAACTCGAGTCATCAAAAGCCCTCCGCCTCACGGCGTCGGGCTCCTGATAGACTCTCGTTTGCAATATTCTTACGCCCGTGTTATACACAATGTTTTTCATCACATTTGCGAGGAAATAAATAACCACAAAAGACAGAAAAACCTCTATGTTTTATACAAGCGCATCAATCAAATGTTGACGAAATTGACAACTTCACTTCTAGATCAGTGCGAGTGGAGGGCGGAGCTTCAATATTTCAACCAATCACAGAGCCTGCTTGATTATATTTCCAACCAATCACAGATCAGAATTCTTGTCGCTAGCAGCCGTCAAGATTTACTTAACCAATCAGATCACACACAAGCTCATTACTTCCCATGGGCCATTATTTCCCGCGGGAACAATTTAGGCCATTGTCTTTCTGTATACAGGCAAGGAATAACACCATTTATGAGCAAGTGTGAAGAAAAGTAAATTATCGTCTTACCTTGATGAGTGTATTTTTTTCAGAATTTAACCAAAATATACCGAGGACGCAAAAAAGCTGTAGACAATTTGAACTTGCGACTATATGAAAATGAAATCACAGTATTATTAGGACATAATGGAGCTGGGAAAACAACAACAATCTCAATGCTGACAGGTACTTAGATATTTGAATATCTACAACAATACAATACAAAATGTGTTCATTACATCAAACAATGTAAGAATCTTTGAACTGCCTTTATTAATATTAGGTCCTTACCTATGAAATTGGCGGTTTTTTCACAGATATTATTTTGTACGTAATTTATTCATTTCTATTGCAACTTCCAAATTATTTTTTAATTTCATTATTAGACTATGTAACAAAGGTTTTAAATACAAAAAATAGGTTTGAATTTTTTATTTAGTGTTTCAAATTAAAGCTTGAAAACCGCCCTTTTCATGTGCTGCCGGTTAAAGTGTTTCAATTACGTATAGTTTTATGATGCGAACTATTTTTAAGGAATGAAGATATGTGTAAAGTAGCTTAAAAGTTTTCTATATTCCTACCAAAATTTAGTTTGCTTTGAATTTGACATTGCTGAATAATCCGCAAAATTCAATGTATGAAAATCACAGTTTTCATAAAATTCTCCATACACACCGCCAATTTCATAGGTAAGCACCTAATATGTAGGTACATATAATATAACAGTAAGTACCTACATTTTTACATTTACATCAAAAATGTAAGAGTTATCTCTCTCTATCTAGGTTCGCCTCTTTGACCTCTTTATACGACGTGACTGCTATTTTTTTTTCTTTTTTTAGGGTTCCTTACTCAAAGAGTAAAACGGGTCCCTAAGACTTTGCTGTCCGTCCGTCCGTCCGTCTGTCTGTCACCAGGCTGTATCTCAAGAACCGTGATAGCTAGAGAGTTAAAATTTTCACAGATTATGTATTTCTGTTGCCGATATAACAAGAAATACTAAAAACAAAATAAAATATTTTTTTAAGGGGGGCTCCCATACAACAGACGTGATTTTTTTGCCGTTTTTATAGATAATGGTACGGAACCCTTCGTGCGCGAGTACAACTCGCACTTGGCCGGTTTTTTACTTAGATGCGATATACAAATCAATTAATTAAAGAAAAACACACTGAAAATTTTACAAACAATGGGTACCTAAAACTAAAATATATTACTAAGTAAGCGACATACATTCATATCGGTAGACTACACGTATAATATACGAGAAGATCCTAAGACAACTATTTTTATTGTTGTCCCACCATGTCCCACTGCTGGGCAAAGGCCTCTCCCCTAATTTCGCGATCTTAATAATAGTTTTTACGTTGCTGGATTCGTCAATCTATGCGTCCAAAGTTAAAACAATCGTTTTTCTTTTGAATTCATAGATCGACGAATCCAGCAACATAAAAACTAGGTAGTTTGATGTATCTTATTTACAATGTACTTAAGGACCGTACCGGAAAGAAAGTAGACAACTTCAAAATGGTATTATTTTTATTCTGTGTGAAAACTGATAATGAAACAAAAAGAAACTGAATAATTTACTTTAAAAACAAATTTTTAACCGACTTCAATTCAGTATCAGTACTCCGCCAAGCCACATGAACATTTCCACATTTAATTTCCAATTTACCACATGAACTAATTCCCGAGAGCAAATACGTTGATTATTAGAGAAAAAAACCATATCGCTGTATATGGGCCGATAATATTTGAGGACTTCCGTCAATTCCTCAAGGATCTCAGAATCACCTTTGGCACTTCTTTGTTTGCTATTTCAACTGAATGATAGCAGAATCGGTGACGTACTTTATAGTTTGAAGTACATCATTGACAAGTTCCACAAGCCATCTGTGGTCTTCATCATCACTTCCACTTCACCAAATTTATGATTTCCGAATGTAAATACACGAGTTATAATAGAAAACACCGAAATTACTACACGCGTGCTTTAAATATTTGAGAAGTTCCCTCAATTCCTCATGGTTCCCATCATTCAACTGGAGTTTTGAAAACAATGGGACCAACCTGGAAGCATATACTTTTTATTAAAAAAAGAATGGTACGAATCGGTTCATAAATAACGGAGTTCTGAAGTAACACACATAAAAAAAATTGAAAACACAACCGAATTGAGGACCTCCTCCTTTTTTTGAAGTCGGTTAAAAATAAGGTCTTTATAAAGAACTGTTTTAAATGAATTCTTCGTATTTTATATATTTTGCCTGCAACCTAACTTTCTTTTTGATTTGTCTCATTAAATTCTGGACGATCACTTTTGACACATTTGATGATGCCCTGTTCCACTTTTTTTTAAAGTTTTCAACTGAGGTGGCAGCTTTGACGTTTTTTTAGAGGTGTCGTTTCATGATAGATCAATATCGTTCAATTGGGTGAACTTCTGGGCAATTGGGAGGAATCATCTCCTTATCCACTACTTCTACCTTATCGGCTTTATACCATTCCTTAGTTGTTTTAGAGTAATGACAAGAAGCCAAGTATGACCAAAATAAAGTGCTACTCCTGTGCTTCTTTATTAGTGGTAGTAATATTTTCTGTAAGCACTCGTCACTGTATACCGTAGCGTTCAAAGTCCCTGTAGTAAAGAAGTATTGCGATCACATACCGCATTGAAAAATCGCTTGCCACACTAATACTTTTTTGCCAAATTTCTCGATGTTGATGGCCACGGAATAAAGAATCCATTGGAAGTGGCATTCAACCGATTTTCCTAGAGAACCAGTGTCGCCGCACGCATACAACCGCACTTCAATAAAACACGAACACACAATTGCAATACGCTTTTGATTTGTTAAAATGTACTGTGGCAATAAGTTGTTAAGGGTAGCAAATTTTATATGCAAAAGGTACTTTAACAGTCATATTTTTACGGTCTAATTTAGAGTGTCAAGTAAATATTTCTTACGTCCGTTATTATCTGCGTTGCAAGACTCGCAAGAGACGTGGTGGTTCGGCTACTCGACGCCAGATGGCAGTGTTTTCAAAACTATACGCTTGAAACCAAAAAGTCGCATGTGCTGCGAAATGCGTATGATGACACGACTATTTCGCCATAACGAAATAGGGATGTGGCCGATGTGGGTATGATTTTGCATATCGATATTTTTATGATATTTATACATTAAATATTAAAGCTAATAAGACTTAGTTTACTAATGACTTAGTTTCCAATAAAATCTTGTTAATAATATAGTTAGTTAGTAGGTGACATTTATAGTTCATCATCATCATCATCATATCAGCCGAAAGACGTCCACTGCTAGACATAATTCTCCCCCAAAGAGTGCCAAAATGACTCCCGCGACCTTTACCAGGTCATCAGTCCAGCTCATGAGGGGCCTGCCCACGCCGCGCCTTCCGGTACGTGGTTACCACTCAAGAACCTTTCCGCCTCAACGGCCATCAGTTCTACGTGCAATGGGATAAGCTCATTTTTTTTTTCTTTTTTTCTCAGTTTCTTTGCGTGATTCACGCAGAGAAACTCCCAACATAGCCCTCTCCATTGCCCTTTGGGTGACTATGAGCCTTCTTATGAGGCCCATTGTAAGCAACCACGTTTCAGTGCCATATGTCATCACTGGCAACACACACTGGTCAAAGACGTTCGTCTTGAGACACTGCGGAATATTGGACGAAAAGATGTGCCGTAGCTTCCCGAACGCTGCCCAGCCGAGTCGGATTTGGTACTACATGGGCATTGAAATTGCAATTGAAATTCATTTATTTGCTGAACATTACGTACTACATTTGACATGATCTTCGTCTTATCCATGTTCATTCTTAGACCAACTCGCTCGGAAGCTTTACTGAGGTCATCTAGCATCGTTCTTAAGTCCTCCATGGTCTCAGCCGAGACTACTATATCGTCCGCAAACCGAATGTGAGTGATGTACTCGCCGTTGATGTTGACACCTAGTCTTCTCCAGTCCAGTCTTGACATCTTCCAGTGCAGCGGTGAACAGTTTTGGAGAAATAACATCTCCTTTCCTGACTCCCCGCTGCAGCGGAATAGGTTTCGACATTTGTTACATTTATAGTTAGGTAATTATTTTTGTTATAAATGTAGTTGCAATTAAACACAGATTTCTAATAAACAAAAAGTATAATTAGTTTAATATTATATTATTATTAGTTTAATATATTACATCCTAAAAACTACTTAGAATTATGTTCCCAGCAATCTAGACTGTCGACTGTGAGCGAGTATGGTAGGCTAAACCAGTCGTCAAATATAAAGAATTGAAAGCAGTGCGTCATGTGTGCGAGCGAAAAAGCGGAGCGCTGCTCTCGCTCTACGTGTTGCCTACTGCACCGCTGCTGTTGCCGCCACCGCTCGATATCTTGGCCTAGCTATGTACTATTAATACAACATGTAAATAGAGAAACAATAATTAATCATTATAAATTATTCGTACTTACGCTACATACGATATTCTGCGTGGGAATTGAACCTTCATGAATGAAGCGTTTTCCTTTTGGCGAAACCCAAAAATTAGTTTCAACAAAATGTTCCGAACAAATGGTGTTCAGTCGTTGCGGAAACCAATCCTTTCTCCCCGTGGCATCAGTCCATTTTTCCTTTGTATTTGTTTCTTTAGGAAAACTATAAGATTATAATAGTTATTTTATTTTATATGAGTTAGGTATGTCGTCAGTCAGATATTATATACATAAATAATAAATTTAATCCTTTTTATTTTGAGTTATCGTTTTATCGATAATAATTATAGACCTTAGCCACAGCATTTGAGTAGCGAACCTTCTGGACATTTGACGTGCGTTCCTCGTTCCGAGTAGCGAAATTATGCACAGGATTATGAACTTCATTGTTAGAGAAATAGAATTGATATTTCCTTGACTACAGATGCAAATTGTGTCTGAGAAATTGAAAATGTAATATTTTTATGTAGGAATTCTAAAACAATACTTACCGATGATAGGAAATACCTCCATGAGACAAGTTTTTTAATGTGTTCTATTTGAGTAGCTTCTAACAGAGCAATACGGCATTTTCCTACAATAAACACATAATTTACTCATGTCATACGCCGTGTGCGGTTGCCAGGTGACTGACAATAATCTGTGCAAGAAGTATGCGAATTTACGCTCATGTTCGGCGACACGGGAACGCCCACTCACCACTTCCAATGGATTCTTTATTCCGTGTTGATGGCCTTATGTTTTCGAGTAACCTTCTATTAGCCGGCACCGTAATAAATTGAGGTCCTGGTAAGGCATTAAAGTCCAATTTGCAATAGGTCTCGTCATCCATTATAATGCACTGATTTTTCTTGGTCAATATACGGTCGTATAATTTCCTTGCCAGTTTTCTGACAGCTATTGTTTGATTTTCATCTCGTTTTGGTTGTTTTAGTTTTTTATAGGTCTTTAGGTTGCATCTTAGTTTGATTCTTTGTATCATAGCCGAAGAAGTTTTGGCTCTTTTTGCCGCATCTCGAATTGAAAGGGCGGATTTTGTTTAAACATTCTTACGACTTTCTTTTCTCATGCCAAGTCGGTTGTCTCCGGTTTTCTTCCAGATTTAGGCAAATCTTGGAGAGTACAGAAGTCACCAAATTTATTTATTTACTTGTGCACGCCCGCGGGACTCAACTCGTACTTTTTAACCAGTTTTCTAATCATCATACCTTTTATTTTGCACCAATCGTCCAAAATATTTTTACGAACATGTAAGCTAATTCGCCCCATGTTGACAGTTTGACAAAAGTAGCAATTGCTTTTTATTGCAATTAAAAGAAAAGGATATAGTTCGTTATTTAAAAAAAAAATTGGTCGATTTTATGTACGTACCAGTTTTTAGAGATGCCTAAAGTTGTCTTTGCAGACTGGCACAAGATAGAAACAAGTTCCGGAAGATGGTCGCTGACATCCGCTGAGGATATGGCACAACAAGAAGAAGAAAGTTGTCTACTTTCTTTCCGATACGGTCTTTAATTACGAAATACAGTGTATAGTGACCTCCGTTTTTAACTATATATCGTTAAATTTAAATAATCACAGTTATTTACTCTCGATTCGTCCAAGCAGGGATACTATTCGCTTTCTCATGATTGCTGGAAACCCGTCGGTGTGAGCCTCACAGAACATACCAGAGGCACTGCACCTACTGGGCAAGCCCAACAGCATTCTGAATGCATTGTTGTATTGAACTTTCAGGGCACTGTATGCTCGTTTTGTATACCGATACCGCACCCACAGGCTGCTCGAGTAAAAGCTCTGACAGTATGCTTTAAATAGCGTTATCTTAACTTCAGTGGAACATCGAGCAAACCTGCGGGCCAGCATAATTCCCCGAACCGCCAACGCCCTGCGTTCCCTCTCAATATCTTGGTCATTATTCAGGTTACTGGTAATAATGTGACCAAGATACTTAAACCTCTCTACTACTCTGAGAAGCACACCATTAAGTATTATAGGAGGTACACGGCAGGGCTTAATTTCCCCCGCCTTAAATACCTTCCCATACCGTTACTCACATACTTTGGTACCTAAAACGCAACGTGAGCTGAGGTGACCGAGTGATTGAATGAACTGGTGTTGGTGTGAGTTGGCACGGAATATTATTTTAGATTTTTCATTAGCTTTTCGGTGACGAAATACATCGTAAGGAAACCAGGGCTGTTATTCGCTACGCGTTAATGCGTCTCACCCCGCCGGTCACCCGTTACGAAACTAGACCTCTACCTTCGCTTATTTACTACGCATCGCGGTGTCAAGGTGATTGTGGGTGAGCGTTGAGGTGAGCTTAAAACAAGTTACAGAATAGGGGGGCTGTATACATCTGCGAAGACGTTCAAAGGTGGATGTGAATTCCCCAACCTACAGCGTGGGTGGGGAGGGGACTATAGTCCATTCCCTTTCGTTCATAAAAGAAGGCCTGTATCCAGTATTGGGATGTATAAAGATGATAATTATGACATACAGGTACCGTGCCACCAACATCGGGAACAGCAATAATAAACGGCTTCAACGTGGTAACGGAGACGGAGCAGGCGCGCAAATCCCTCGGCATATGTCCGCAACACAACGTTCTGTTCCCAGACCTCACAGTCAAGGAGCACCTGATATTCTATTCCAGGCTAAAAGGCGTTTCAGCCAAGGAGCTAGATAGCGAAGTTAAACATTTTTTGAAACTATTGGAGCTGGAAGATAAAGTAAGTTTGCTTTAACATGTGGCGTATGGTTCCAAAAACTAATTTAAAATTAAACATGGCTGGAAGCATCCTTACTTCGTGTATGCTCGATTGTCGGGCAGCTCGGAGTTGTAATCCCAGACAGTCGCGGAATGAAAAAGTTGACCAGTTTTCAAATAAATTAATTTACGCGTTGCAAGCACCTGTTATCTTTTTAAACTCTGTAACAGGCGAGAGTGTTGTATTGAAAATGATGTTTAACTGTGTGACAACAAAGTTCAAATTTACTTAGAAGAATGTTACTTGACTATTAATAGTTAAACTAAAACCTTTTTATTCGTTTGATCTTGCCATTACGTTGTGTCAAGTTTGATAAATCTAATGATTAAATCCTCTTCTCTTAAAATGATTAAAACTATAAAATGTGAATAACATTTCCTGTCAATGTCATCATTGCTATTTCTTTGAAATATTAGTTTTTTTTTTCAAATTTTAACTCGCCTTTTCAAAATGCAAAGAGGTAATGTCTCATAGGGTACGTATTTGTGGGCCATGTAGTGAAATTAATAGGGAACATTACTGCAATATTCTGCTGCCAGAGGCAGCACTACCACTAATAGCAAAATAGTATAGGAATATAGGGATTCGCACACACATGCACAATTCATTGTCAAATGAGTGACAAGGATGCTTGCATAGACAATACCGCAAGTGGGAACGAGTTACAATGTCAACGCTGCTAGTGTCGCCACCTACGAAGAGTTTTGCGTAATGTTCCCTATTAGGACGGAATGTGTCATACTCGGTCGATTAAGTAGATACTGATAGCTTATAATGAGCAAGCAAAAATCATAAATTATATTCGCCATCAAAACGGCAGTAGTTAATGTTCGTATCATAGAGGTATCAAATGACTTATTGACAGACAGACGCGCTGTCAAATAACCTATCGGGCGGTCAGAAACGGCGGCTGTCAGTCGGGGCGGCGATGTGTGGCAAGTCGAAGGTCGTGCTGCTGGACGAACCGACGTCGGGGCTCGACCCTGCCGCCAGGCGGGGCCTGTGGGACCTCTTGATTAAAGAAAAGAAAGGTCTGTACTTACATTTCTTCTAAAATTACAGTCGAGTTCAAAAACCTTATTTTTCAAGCTTTCTCATCATCATCATCATCATATCAGCCTAAAGACGTCCACTGCTGGACATAGGCCTCCCCAAAGAGTGCCAAAGTGACCGGTTCTGCGCCACCCGCATCCAGCGGACTCCCGCGATCTTTACCAGGTCATCCAGTCCACCTTGTGGGGGGCCTACCCACGCCGCGCCTTCCGGTACATGGTCACCACTCGAGAACCTTTCCGTCCCAACGGCCATCGCTTCTACGTGAGGACTCAGATGCTGCATTATAATTATGCAACCAATACGTCTACAGGTGCTTAAAACTATGACCGAACTTATTATATTTATTGGGTGTTTTATAAATGACTACAGTACCTAAGGCTTGGTCACACAGCTGCTCGACGCCAGCGGGACTCGTTAAGTGCGTGATCACCTACTGCTACCTGTTACCTACCGTACATTTCAAATTCAAAATTCAAATTAACTTTATTGCCGTAACTTAAAAACGTTACAATGCAATACAAGAAATCTACAATTAAATTAACTTAAATAAACAAGATACTCAAATTTACATTACATAGGCTTTTTTTTTCATTTCGTCGCGCAGCAGTCGCGTGGGGCGGACGTCCCACTCGCGTCGCGCACTCTGTGTGGCCAATCATTTATTCCACGTATGTTTACCCATATACATTGGCATATGTTTTCTTAAAGGCCGTACAATGATCCTCACAACCCACTTCATGGACGAAGCAGACGTCTTAGGGGATCGGATCGCTATAATGTCTGGTGGCAAGCTACAATGCAAAGGCACACCTTACTTCCTCAAGAAACACTACGGTATCGGCTACAAACTGTCGATAGTGAAGGACGAGGGTTGCAACGTGGACGATGTTACCAATTTCTTTAGCCAACATATTTCAGGTCTTAGAGAGAATACAAACATTGGTAAATATTTTTACCTCCTTACAATGTCACTCGCAACTGATTGTGAGTACGGCACAGCTCTGATAGTGGATACTTACCCTGGCCAGCGGCTCCTCCAATATTCGTTCGAAACCCACGAGTAGGTTGCGGCCGGTAGTTTGACAAATGCACCTTCTGTTTTTAACCGACTTCAAAAAAAAGAGCAGGTTCTCAATTCGACTGTATTTTTTTGTGTGTTTGCTACGCGATATCCCGGTAATTTATGAACCAATTTGAATAATTATTTCTTTGTTTGAAAGCATATACTTCCAGATTGGTCCCGTTGTCACCAAAATCCAGTTGTGATGATGGGATCCTGGAGAAATCGAGGGAACTCTTCAAAATTTATAGGCTAACTTGAAGCAATTTGGGTACTGGTTTGAAGTCGGTTAAAACTTTGTTTTCAAAGTAAATTATTATAATACCATAAAATGTACATATCTTTCTCAATCATAATCGAGTTCACTTGTCAGTTATTATTAGGTATACTCACTAAAAAAGATTTGATCAAAATCAGACGCTAACTTAATTGATCTCCACACAACATTGCTGGCCTACGCCAACTTCTAGCATTAGAATTTTAGGAATATAAATTTTCAGGATCCGAGTTAACCTATATATTACCAAACGAAAACGTCACCAAGTTCCCAGAAATGCTTAAACAGTTTGAAGAACAGAAAGAATTACTGCACGTCTCCAGCTACGGACTGTCCGTCACGAGCCTCGAAGAAGTTTTTATGAAGTAAGTTTAAAAAAACAAATTAAAACAAGTTGTTTCGCACTTTACTGTCCTAATAAAAATGCTTACCTACTATTATAGTAACCAGTTTTTGAAACTTAAGCTGGAGCTAATTTAAATTAAAATAATTTTAGAGTTGGGGCAGAACAATCGGCAGAAACTCCAGCACCAAAAGAAACCATGAATCAGCATAATAACCACGCAATAGTTCCTATGGATCATCAATATCATAACAGTAAGTCTGCAAAAACTTTTCTATATTTTCCTTATTAACTTATGGTCCGTAAGCCCACTCCCAATACACCTACGTCTCATGACAACACGATAAAATGCATGGCAGCAGGTCAAGAAAGTTGTGCTGAGCAAGAATCAGAAGATTATCCGCACCTAAAATTGGCTGTAAGTGAGAAAAATCCTTCACTTCCCGTCAAAATTGTAAAGGGTAGGTATATATTTACGTCATGTGACAACAGTACAAGACATTTAGTCCTTTCATCGTAGAGGGAGTAAACCTAAGTCTGTGAGTCCTGAAATGGCCGGAAGTACTTGGCAGACGGTGCCAAAGGTTCACATGACGTAAATAATACCCTTAAAATTTTGACCAGAAGTGAAGGATTTTTAACTTTCGGCCAAGTTTTGGTGTGATAATGTTCTGATTCTTGGTCGGCACAACTTTCTTGACCTGCTGCCATGCATTTTATCGTGTTGTCATGAGACGTAGGTGTTTTGGGAGTAGGCTTACGGACCATGAGGTATTTTTATATGTAATCGATTATTTCAGATGTAGATACCGATCCTATACAGAAAGAAAGAGGATTCAAATTGCTGAAAAACCACATAAAGGCCATGTTTCTCAAGCTAGCATACAATTCAACCAGGAACAAACTGTCGATGTTCATACAATTTATATCACCAGTGATCAACATCGCTTTATCAGTGGTAATAGCGAGGTCGTGGAAGTTTATACAATCGTTGCCTCCGTTGACGCTTAGTTTAGAGAGCGGGTTTAAGAAGACGCAGACTTTAATTTCGCACGCCCCTAACCTGACGGATGGTAGCATGGACCTCAAGTACCTAACGGCATATAAGGATTACTTCAAACAATCTCGCTACCCTGGTATGTCGTACTATGATGTCGGGACGATGGACATGGGAAAATCGTATATCAAGCTGGTACGTGTTTTAAACGTTGACATATTAGTATTTAGAATAACTAATGCTAGTTTTTTTTTCAAGCACGCGTAATGTGGGCATAGTGCCAAAATAAAGAAAAACGGAATTAGTACGCAGAGTGAAACTTGTTTTATTAATAGATCACAGGAATATTCTTATAACAATTAAATTTGACATCAATTCCACAGGATTATACTTATATTTCAAATTCCGATTTGCACGTATGCACATCGTGGGTAACGCCCTTTCGTGGTTGACTGAAATATGATGCCGTACTAGTTTTAGTACATTGTTTAACGAGGGGCGTAAGTGCAATTATTCTTACGCCCGTGTTATACACAATGTTTTTCATCACATTTGCGAGGAAATAAATAACTACAAAAGACAGAAAAATCTATGTTTCATACTAGCGCACCAATCAAAAATTGACGAATTTGACAACTTCACTTCCAGATCAGTGCGAGTGGAGCGCGCAGCATCAACATTTCAACCAATCACAGATCAGTATTCTTACAGCGCGTGGCATACTAGATTTTTTTTCAACCAATCACAGAACAGAATTCTTGTAGCGCGCAGCCATCTAGATTTGCTTTAACCAATCAGATCACACACAAGCTCATTACTCCATCGGGAGCTGTAAAATACCATTAAACCCGGGGGAACAATTTAGGCCATTGTCCTTCCGTATACAGGCATAGAATAACACCATTTATGAGCAAGTGTGATGAAAAATCAATAATGCGTTCAATTGGATGCTTCGTTAGAAATGTCAAAAAGTTTGAGGGTTAAACTTTTTTTCAGAGCAGAGAGGATCCCTGGCGCGTTCACTTCGAGAACGTTATAGGCGCTACGTTTGAAAAAGACAGTATCACGTGCTGGTTCAGTAACTACGGGTACCACGACTCGGCCATTTCGCTCGCACGCGTAGACGATGCTATCATGCGGGCTGCTTTACCCGGGAGCTCTTTGAAAATCATCAACCATCCACTGCCGTATAGCATTGAGAATCTCGTAAGTGAATGTCCTCTCGATTATGACTACGCTGCAGTAAGGTACACACTGTACAAATAACAATAACAGGCAAGACATAGTGATACAACCTTTAAACTAAAACACCGATGTACATACCTACATATCAGTAATCAGTAATCAGTATCTTTATTGCTTTCATAGGTAAATACAAGATGGTACATTATATATGTTCAGCTATGAAACCCTGTAGGGCACTACAATATCAAACAAATAATAGTACATTATTGCCGTGGCCGGGAAGGAGGCAATTGCAGGCTGAGTATTTGTTTAAACGGACAAGCTTGCGAGTCCGTTTAAATATAATACGAAGCCTGCAATTGGCATTCCGGCTGAGGCTAATATAGTGCTTTTCTCAAAAATGGGGGAATATAAAAGATTAAATTGAAATCAAGCGTTATTGTTAAATACAAATTGAGGATACTTACTGCAAATTTCATAAAATTAAACGTCATAATATACTTTTTTAAACAGAATCGCAGTGTTTTTTCCACCGAAAAACACAATATTTTAATGACTCATACAAAAATGTCGCATTTTCAACAGAAAAATACGACTTGACTTGGCTGAATACGACCTGTGCCGTCTTTTATATGCCAGAAACTGGCATATATTTTTAAAAAGTTTGGTACTCGACAAATAAAGGAATTTATATGTAACATTCCAGGCGGCCTGCAATGTTTTTTATTTTTTAATTTTGATCTGGCCTTAAACTATACACTTTACCTTCCAATATGTAGCGAGTTATGTTCACTTTGCGGGCCATTTTTGAGAAAAATATTTTGTATTTGTATTTTGTAAATATTAATTTCGACAAGGTGCTAAAATAATAAAACAGCGGAGATATACCTACTTATTTATTACTGTGATTGTGCTCCACCCAGTAAATGTTCGTCAATTTACAGTAGGTATGTAAAACAACAGAAGGCCGGTGTTTTGACCTGTTTAAATATTAGAAAAGCATGCAGTTTGTTGATAGCAGGGAAAATACTAATCATATCCGGTTCAGAGGACCATATGTCATACTCGTACCTGCCGTTTCCCAATAGATTAGATTAGATTAGATTATTTATTTCATGATAAAAAAATACATTACATATTTGCTTTCATGTCAAAAAAATAAGATTATTTATTAGCAATTTCTCAATCTATTTGATAGCAAAACAGTATAAAAATAAATCGTTTATCACTTTAATTGAGCACGTTTAGCTGTTTGATTCAATTATAGTAGGTATATGTTATTCGGGAAACAGCGCAACATGCATTAAAGTTTTCAATATTTATTGTTGCAGCTGAGAGTGATGGCTACAGGTGGAACGATGGGTTTCCAATTTGCATTCAACATGGGATTCTGTATGGCGTTCGTTTCATCGTTCCTGGTTCTTTTCGTGATTAAGGTAAATTTAGTATATTACTTTACAAATGTAGGTACCTAGCTCGATCGTTTAAAAAAACAACAAAGAACCACTCCTCATTCATTGTTTACTATATTGTGTGTTGTCCGTATCGTATGCAGGCTTCGTACATCGAACGTGGATAATAGAAATTAGGTCAATTCAAGAGGTGTAATCTTTTATTTATTTATTTAGGTTGTATCCCAAAGGTACAAAGATTAAAGAAAAAAAAACGCGTTTAAGCGAAACAGTTAACAGAGGGAGCTGAACCCGAACCGGTAGCTTTAACAACCAATTTCAAAACCATAAAGCTGCCTGTGTACAACGACGTTGATCTTTGTTTTAATACACCGAATGTGGTATTTCCGTACACTTGCCAAGTCAGACACAGACTTGCCAAGTCAGTATTAGGCACTAGTTTTGGGAAAGTGACTGCCATCTGACCATCCAACCCAGATAGAAAACCAAACTTTTTTTTGGGATTGGACCGGTTTCCTCACGATATTTTCCCTATATAAACTATAATTTTCCTAAAACACATGTTTCAAAAATTAACAATTCACTTTTAAATAGGCGCGACGTGGGTAGGCGGACTGATGACCTGGTAAAGGTCGCGGGAGTCCGCTGGATGTGGGTGGCGCAGGACCGGTCATTGTGGCACTCTTTTGGGAAGGCCTATGTCCAGCAGTGGACGTGTTTCGGCTGATATGATGATGATGATGATGATGACTTTAAAATATACCAGGAACGGATAACCGGTGCGAAGCTTCTACAACGCGTGGCTGGGGTGCGGCCCGTCGTGATGTGGGTGATAGCGCTGGTCTGGGAGTGGACGTGGCTGTTGCTCATCCATCTCACCATAATCATCACGCTCGCCTGCTTCCAGGAGGTCACGCTTTCCACGCCCGACGAACTAGGCAAGTGAACATGTGCGTCTTCAAGTGTACATTTTATTTTGGAGGTTTAGTTTAGTGTAAGGCCTGAGTGGACGCTCCACGCCCCGCTCGTAGCGGAGCGTCCACTCAGGCCTTACACTTAGAGTTACATCTACTGTTGAAGGTGAAATTCAATAGCTACTTCTGAACTGTAGTGTCTGGACACCTGCTTTTTACAAGCTTTATATTAACTTGCACTGTTCGTATGTAAGTATGTAAATATGTAAGTATGTAAGTTGTCCGTCAAAATTTGCAATCCATTTTTCAGTCACTTCCTGTTATCCAATTGAGCTGAAATTTTGCAAGCATATGTATATTGCATGAAAATGCAATATTATGATGACTTGGAGCTGATCTGATGCTGGAGCTGGAAGGTGGCCAAAGGAACTCCGCAATAAAACGACACAACCCCATCGAGTTTGGGCTCGTTAGAATCGTCTGATTGAATACATGATGATGGTATGCAGAAAAGTACAGTCGGCAGTAAAAGCTTGTACCAAAAATGTAATTTTTGACAGAAACTTATTTAGGGTTCCGTACTCAAAGAGTAAAATGGGATCCTATAACTAAGACTCCGCTGTCCGTCCGTCCGTTTGTCACCAGGCTGTATCTCACTGATACCGTGATAGTTCCAGCTGAAATTTTCACAGATGATATATTTCTGTTGTCGCTATAACAACAAATACTAAAAAAACAGAATAAAATAGTTTTTTTATAGATAATGGTACGGAACGACTCGCACTTGGCCGGTTTTTATTGTTACACGTCCATCAGGTGGACATGTTTGTTTCAAAGTTAATTCTGGTGTGAAAAATGTTTATCTCAAGTAATCTTCGACTATTCCTGTATCCTTTCATAATGTACCATACTGACGGCTTGCGCTGGTTGTATATGCAGTTGTGAAACCATGTAGGAAAAAAAAACGAAAGTTCCAATGTGACATAAATTTGAATTGAATTATGGTAGTGATTTAGCCGAAATTGTGCATATAAATTTCTATTATTTTGTTATATTGCAGGAAGAGTGCTGTTAGTCCTTATGGTATTTTCCTTAGGAGTGATACCTATACATTATGCAGCCTCTTTCTGTTTCGATGCGGCTGCTACGGGTTTCTCAAAAATGTGCTTCGTCAATATATTCACGGGTAAATATTTACTAACACTATTGCAACTTGATGTTTCAGTTATACGATATTTGTTATGAACATAGAAGTATTATTTCAGGATGCATGCCGTTTCTTATAACGGAGGTGCTTAGACTGCCAGAAGTGGGGAACCCGTTCTATGCGAAATTGTTCGATTGGATATTCTCCGTGTTGCCTCTTTACTGCTTATGTAGGAGTTTGAGGTAAGTTGAACAGTCTGTCTATGAAATTCCCGTAGATACTAAAGTATACCCCTACTCTCACTCTATTTTCAGTGCTCTACCTTGGTTGTTCATCCTGGTAAGACATAATTTCTTGTAGTCTACACGGGTCACCGTTAAAGGTGATGATGATGACTGATGAATTAAATTTGCTCTCATAAAATTTTAAAGTAACGCTGAACCACAAATTCCTATATAAATGTTGAAAGTTACCATATCATGGTGAGTCTTAAAGATCAAATCAAAATTTTTACGCAGATTTTTGAAAAAACCCAACTGCATTTTTCAAATATTGTAAGTACCTATACCATATTTTTCTAGCACGAACGACTTATTGTAAGTGATTGACAAAACAAAAACATCGACAGTCCTGTTATCGATAAGTTCCACTTCAACGTCATAGAGGTAAAACAAATACAAATATATTTAGAGTAATATTTTAGAAAGTAGATAATTATAACAAAATTATCAATTTATATATTTTTTACATATTTCAGAAAACAATTTGGAATACTTTCGTAAGTTTCTTTCTTCGTGTCACTGAATTAATAATCCCATTAGTCACTCCATAACACACACACACACACCGAAATTGTCTTTCAAATTGACGCAAAATGTCAAACCATGTAGTTTTTCCCATACTCATTTTTGGTCCCAAAACAAATTCAATTTGTACAAGATCGGTGCACGCGGCGTCTAGGTAGGTAGCCGATATAAGTCTGTTGTTATATGTACGTCTTGTCGTTGAAGTAATATGTACTTATCGACAACAGGATTGTCGATATTTTTATTGTGGCAATCACTAAACAAATGTTGTTCCTGCTAGAAAAATATCTAGGTACCTATAATTGACGACCGCTTTAGCCTAGTTGGTAGTGACCCTGCCTACGAAGCTAGAGGTCCTGGGTTCGAATCCCGGTAAGGGCATTTATTTGTGTGATGAGCACGAATATTTGTTCCTGAGTCATGGATGTTTTCTATGTATTTAAGTATTTATTTCTCTATATAAGTATGTATATCGTCGTCTAGTACCCATAGTACAAGCTTTGCTTAGTTTGGGACTAGGTCGATATGTGTAAGATTGTCCGCAAATATTTATTATTATTTATTATAATTATAAGCCTTTGTCACACGATATTATGAGGAACCCAATGACACCTCATATGTTAAATCCATCAAGCCGTTTGGACTGTTGCCCGTGAAATTGAATTTTCTTGCCCACATACATACCTACGCTCAAAGAATATAGCCCTCCTTCTGAGGCAGTCGGGTAATAAGGGCTCTGGGTTCATAGGTCATATTTTAATTAGGGGCCAAAGCGGATCCCAGGCGCCCTTGGCATACAGCCGTGAAAAACCCTAGTAGGAAGATGGTGAGTTGGTTCTGTTTTTCAGGGATATGAGCGTGTCAGCATTCGCGATGCAGGCGTGCGACGCGCTGTGCGACCAGTTTGTGAATATCGATAACTGCACAAGGATGACCCTCTGCAGCGAGCTGAACATCACCGTGTGTTGCCGTGAGTCCTCATTGAATGAAATAAAGAAAGATACATTTATTCACTAACACACAGAACACACACATAAAACAAAAACGCGGCCAAGTGCGAGTCGGACTCGCACATGAAGGGTTCCGTAAAATAAATTGCGGTTTACGATTTATGACGTATTAAAATAAAACTACTTACTAGATCTCGTTCAAACCAATTTTCGGTGGAAGTTTGCATGGTTATGTACATCATATATATTTTTTTGTTTTATTATTCACTTATTTTAGAAGTTACAGGGGGGGGGGGGGGGGGGGGGGCGACACACATTTTACCACTTTGGAAGTGTCTCTCGCGCAAACTATTCAGTTTAGAAAAAAATGATGTTAGAAACCTCAATATCATTTTTGAAGACCTATCCATAGACACGTATGGGTTTGATGAAAAATTTTTTTTTGAGTTTCAGTTCTGAGTATGGGGACCCCTAAAACTTAATGTTTTTTTTCGATTTTTGTGTGAAAATCTTAATGCGGTTCACAGAATACATCTACTTACCAAGTTTCAACAGTATAGCTCTTATAGTTTCGGAAAAAAGTGGCTGTGACATACGGACGGACATGACGAATCTATAAGGGTTCCGTTTTTTGCCATTTGGCTACGGAACCCTAAAAAAGATAACAGTAAAAAAAAAAACATGTAGCAAGTGTGTCTCTGCGGCAGTGAACCGGACACTGCTGATCATTGCTGAGCATTTCACATGAATGTTACTTACGTAACGCTATTCGTTTAATACGTCTGAAAATTCTAGGAAGCCGATTTTTGGTTTGTTAATCCACACTATCCATCCATACTTTAATATTATAAATGCGGAAGTGTGTATATCTTTCTGTCTGTCTGTCTGTTACCTCTTCATGCTTACACCGCTGAACCGATTTGTATGGAATTTGGTAAAGAGATACTTTGAGTTCCCGGGAAGGACATAGGATAGTTTTTGTCCCAGAAATCATCCCCTAAGGCGGTGAAATGGGGGGTGAAAGTTTGTATGGAGCTACGGTATAAACGAGTAACACGTGGACGGAGTCGCGGGCAGAAGCTAGTATTTTATAATTTTTAAATATAAATTAAGCAACGCTATGCGTGCGGAAAACCCCACTTCCTGGCCAGATAGAGACGTAAAATTTTGTACTCACCACGGGCGGTAATAAAGAAAGCCTCAGAGCGCATATTTATCGCCCTTGCCTTCGGCTCGGGCGTCAAATACCTGCGATCTGAGACATTCTTTGTTTAACCGCCCTAGGTAAGTAATGTACTATTATAAACAAATAGTACATTTCGATGCTAGTGCGGAAAGTATGTCATTACTTCACGTGTGCCGAGATATCTTGCCACGAGCCGTAGGCGAGTGGTAAGACTCGGGACGAGTGAAGAATGACATTTCCGCACGTGTATCGAACGACGTTTTTTAAAACAGTTGCGAAAAAATAAGAAAAACAACAAGTAAGAACTGTATTAAACAAATTTTTTTTTTGAACAACTTCATTATTTTTCAACTGTATTACAATGATGTTACAGAATTAATAATATAAAAGTTTCAAATTCCTTACTTGTTGTTTTTCTTATTTGTTCGCAACTGTATTAAAAAACGTCGTTCGATACACGTGGAAAAGTAAAAAACACTAGTGCGCAAAATACAACTTTGCGCACGATTTGTAGCTACAAAAAGTACCACTTTTTGAGCAACTGTATTAAAAATATATGTTTTGTAATACCCTTACAGGGTTCATGTTTGTAACCTAATGTCACAAAATTTTGTTATCTGTGTACTCAACATGAAAGCAATAAAATAATTGAATTGAATTTCGCTTAAGCGAGGAGAGTTCTCATGGACTGCTACATCTTATTATAATTTTTATAAATCTGTGCGGTCTCATGCCATATATGTACAGTCGGCCTCATAAATTGCTGAACACTTAAGTACCTTGTCGTTTTCACTCGTTTGACTACTTGATATGGCAGTTTAACATGACGTTTAATGCAACACGGCACAAAGGTGTTAAGCCCCTTGTGAGGCTGACAGTACCATTCGCTTTTTAACGGACAAATCCGTCTATATTTTTTTCGTTTACTATGATATCGTCGGGTGACAAGCAAAAGTCACTACCAAAACTGTCACTGCTCTGCAAAACCTCGTATCTCGGCACGTAGTCGATATCGAGATACGATCTTAGATTTAAGTAGGTATTTGTTACTTAATTAGTTTTGCTTCTCAACCGACGATATCGAAGGGAAATATTGTACTAGTTTTACATATTTCGATAAATAAGGACTTTTCAAGCTTTAATGTGATTGCGC
Organism: Epinotia brunnichana; assembly: GCA_963854355.1. Lineage (NCBI taxonomy): Eukaryota > Metazoa > Arthropoda > Insecta > Lepidoptera > Tortricidae > Epinotia > Epinotia brunnichana. The sequence continues at coordinate 19,051,351 of OY977942.1, read as the reverse complement.
TTTAAATGGTTTTCCTTGAAATCGCACATAAGTATCATTTGGATACAGAGATGGTTATGGACTTTGGATCACACAAAATACCTGCAAACTCTTGTAGTTATTGTAAATTTACAGTAAATACGTGCTTACTTGTGACCATTTGCCAGGATAAGAAATCTTTATTGTTTACAAGCTTTCTATTAACTTGCAATGTATGTACCTATACCTAACTAACTATATGTAACTTTCTATGCTTGTGGGGGTGGAATCTTGCAACTCAATTTTGAATCAGATATCGTCAACCGATTGAGCTGTAATTTTGGGTAAAGGTATAGTTTGGATGACAATTCAATATTATGGTACCATCGAGCTGATCTGATGATGGAGACAGAAGTTGGCCATGGGAATTCATACTTAACCGACGTAACCCCGTTGAGCTAGAATCGTCTCAATGAGTAGTTGATGACGGTATACAGAAAAGTACAGTCGGCAATAAAAGCATGTACGAAAAAGGAAATTTTTGACAGAAACTTATTTATAACATGAAATAACTGTTATGATGCACAACTTCGGTAGCTCTTAGTATAAGTTTTATCTATACAAATACATTGTCGAACGCGGTTGCGTTTAGTTTCAATTTGTATGGCAACGCGTAGTTCCTAATAGTTACCACCAGAGGCGCTGTTCGCGTTGCCATACAAATTGAAACTAAACGCAAACGCGTTCAAAATCGTATTGTATCGAAAAAACTTATACTAAAGCCTCTCATACCTATTGCTCCTTTTCAGTTAGTGATAACCCGTTCCTGCGCTGGAACGAACCTGGGATCAGCCGATATCTTTTCATGATGACCTTGATAGGACTCCTGGTCTTCGTATTCATGCTTCTCAAGGAATATGAGGTTATGAACAAGGTCAGTGATGCTTCAATATTCAAGATTTTTGAGGAGGAGTTTACTGTTGGTTGGTGGCAAACGAAATTGATAATGAAAGTACATATACCTAAAATGGGGTATAGTAATTTGCAAACCTCCGCCCGCGTTTAACATAAAAACACATTTTGATCTGTTCATACAGGTTGGGTATATCAAGGTACAGTCACCGGCATAAATATATGATTGAACAAATGCCACAAAAATATCTGATAGCAGCTGTATTCCTAGAGCCGTAAAGAGCGTGTCAGATATTTTTGCGGGCTTTGATTCATCGTATTTGGACGCTCAGAGACCTTATACATCTCTGGGGTACTAAATTAATATCATAAACTTATTGTTAATTCTGATACAGACCTTATATCGAATGTAATTGATAATATTTTACAATTTTGGATTTTTTTAGTTTTCGTTTAGTGACATTTAGTTTGTTAACCGTTTAGGTACTAATTGGTTAAAATCTGCAAATTTAAAATGATTATTATGTAAGATTATTAATATTATTTAACGGCCTCCGTAGCCCAGTGGGTAGTGACTCTGCCTACGAAGCTGGAGGTCCCGGGTTCGAATCCCAGTCAGGGCATTTATTTGTGTATTTATCACGAATATTTGTTCCTGAGTTATGGATGTTACATATGTATATAAGTATCTATATGTATGTATCTATTATATATATCATCGCCTAGTACCCACAACACAAGCCTTACTGAGCTTACCGTGGGCCTAGGTTGATTTGTGTAAGATTGTCCCGTAATATTTATTTATTTATTATATTGTAGAATACTATTTGACATGTAAAAGTGCCATTGTGGCCTATTTGCAGAATAAATAATTGATTGATTGATTGTATATGGATGCCGGTGACTGTACCTTGATATACCCAACCTGGTATTTCGAAATACTGGTGAAAGGCTTTTTTTATTCAGATCGGTAGTGTTGTGAAGAACCATTACAAGTACCTAATCATTAACTCTTTATATTATTAATCTGCCTTTTATACTGTCTGAGATTAAGGGCGGGTTGGACCAACTTACGACTACAGACCGATCAACGTCAAATATGGCGCCGGCAGCTGTCACTCCATAGAAGCTTGTCAAACTTTCCATACATTCAGATTTTAACTTACGATTGTATACATAGGGGTTTGGTGCAACCCTCCCTAATGGCGGGTCGAGCACACCTGACCGATAAACCTTACATGTGGCGCTGGCATCTGTCATCTCATCGAACTGCCTAACTTCCCTTACTAACAGATTTTCTGGCCCTAAGAATGTTCGAATATACGTCCTCACCATCTCACGTCTCGTATTGGAAGGCGCGGCGTGGGTAGGCCCCCCACAAGGTGGACTGATGACCTGGTAAAGGTCGCGGGAGTCCGCTGGATGCGGGTGGCGCAGGACCGGTCATTTTGACACTCTTTAGGCCTATGTCCAGCAGTGGACGTCTTTCGGCTGATATGATGATGACACGATGATGATGATATGCCCTCAGTCTATATACGTCCAACTGCTGTACAGTCCTCCTCTCATTATTGTAGAAAATATAGAAAGTAAACCTACACAAACTATAGTCCATTGTTTAACAAGGGGCGTATGAGGAATATTGCAAACGAGAGTCTATCAGGAGCCCGACGCCGTAAGGCGGAGGGCTTTTGATGACTCGAGTTTGCAATATTCTTACGCCCGTGTTATACACAATGTTTTTCATCACATTTGCGAGCAAATAAATAACCACAAAAGACAGAAAAACCTATGTTTTATACAAGCGCATCAATCAAATGTTGACGAAATTGACAACTTCACTTCTAGTGCGAGTGGAGGGCCGAGCTTCAATATTTCAACCAATCACAGAGCATGGAGCATGTGGTTCTTGCAGGGCTCTTGCTGCTCTATTTTATTTTCCAACCAATCACAGAGCAGAATTCTTGCCGTCCAGATTTGCTTAACCAATCAGATCACACACAAGCTCATTACTCCCATGGACACATTATTTCCCGCGGGAACAATTTAGGCCATTGTCCTTCTGTATACAGGCAAGGAATAACACCAGTTATGAGCAAGTGTGATGAAAAAAATATAATTAAGAAAATGTTCATTATGGCCCCCAGTAGTAACATAGATAAATATAACTAGTTATTAAGATAAAATAGTTTAGTAAATAATCTTAAATATTAAAGATTGTACTAAATGTAACTGATGTATGTAATTTAATCACAGATCTGAAAATAAACAGTTCAAAAAAATTTTTTTTTTCATGTTTGTTGTATGCGGTAGATATTCTACAAATCGACCCCGCGGCCACCGCTGCCCCCAGAGACGACAGAAGACGAAGACGTGAAACGCGAGCGGGACTACGTCACCATGCCCGCCCCCGGCCGAGATAGCCTCGTTTGTCGGGATCTCACTAAATATTACAAAAAACTCCTTGCCGTCAACAGACTGTCTTTTGGTGAGTGCAATAGTTATGGATGTCAGTTGACAGGATGACGACGTGGAGCGTAGACGAGCTTGCCTCGTCATATTCTCTAGCTGCCCAAATACCTATTAAAAGGTCTCCTTGTTTTTTGTTTGGTCGAACGAAGCGTTTGTTTTGTTGTGTTCGATTTTAAAACAAAGCAAACACTATTTTATTTGCTAGTTCAGTTGATTCAAATTTTATTGCCAATTTCCCTTTTATGGTGGGCGGCGCGAGACATAAGAACTTCTATCTTCGATTTTCGTGGTACGCCCTTGCCCGAACTGTACTACAGTTTCACCAAGGCTCTCTCTCTCTTCAGTCTTGGTGTTTGAAGGAGTTTTCATGTTCTTTCTTTGACGACCGCTTTAGCCTAGTTGGTAGTGACGCTGCCTACGAAGCAAGAGGTCCTGGGTTCGAATCCCGGTAAGGGCATTTGTGTGATGAGCACGAATATTTGTTACTGAGTCATGGATGTTTTCTATGTATTTAAGTATGTACTTATATATGTGGGGCGAAAGTATACAACTGCCGCGTGGAACTATTCAATAGTCTGCTCAATTTAGATATAATGTCTAATCACTACGCCTACTTTTTCGACTCCAACTTGAAGCTGACCCTGGAGATGTTCTCTGAAAGGACAGGGAAGTTAAACGACCAAGGCATAAAAAACATTCTCGAAAACGTGCAAAAATTTTTGTTGGATATCGAGAACTACAATAAGTCCATAGATAATTCTATGAATCAAGAAACTTTTTTTCGAGGCTAATACTCTAAATATGTTTCATCAAAACGTGCAAGGCTTGAGGTCAAAAGTGGATCAGATCGAGATTTTAGCAGACTCTAAACACATCCAAGTTTTTTGTTTTACGGAAACTTTCCTTAAACATGATGAGGTAACAACCTTACAATTAGACCAGTTTCAGTTAGCCGCTCATTTCTGTAGAAAGCATAAATTGAGGGGAGGCACAAGTATATATGTAAAGAATTGTATCGACTATGTAACTCTTGATTGGATATCGGCTATGTCAATTGAGTCACTTTTTGAAGTTTGTGGCATTATTATTCCTGACTTAAATACTATTTTTGTATGTCTCTATAGAACACCTAATGGTAATTGTGACTTATTCATGGACAATCTAGAACTCTTGCTAAATAAACTAGTATTACGTAATCGTAGAATGAGCAAAAAAATTGTTATTGCAGGAGATTTTAATATAGATTTACTCAAAAATGATAATAATGCAAACAAATTCAAAACACTGTTATGTAAATATAATCTGAGTATAACTATTAACGAACCAACAAGAATAACATCACATTCAAAAACATGTATTGATAATATAATAACGAATGCAAAAAGATGTAATGTAGAGGTATTAAACTTGGGAATATCCGATCACACAGGCCAACTCTTAAAACTACCAACCAGCTTGAGCTTCAACGAAAGGTACTGGTATATTTACAGAAGAAATATAGATGCTAACTTAGAAATTTTTGTAAAATACATTTCCCAGGTAAATTTTTCAGATGTTTACTTGCAATCAGATCCTTGTTTAGCTTATAAAATATTTATGGACCTGTTCATGTTAGTTTTTGAACTCTGCATACCTCTACAAAGAATTAGAGTAACATATAGAAAGAAACCACAATGGAAAAGCAAGGGCATTCTAAAGTCTTGTAAAAGTAAGCGACTGAGGTATTTACAATTAAGAACCAAAAAGAGAACTGATCCACAATCATCTGACTTTAAAAAATACTGTAAAGTTCTGAAAAGGGTTATACGTTCGTCAAAAATATTAAGTAGCAATAATTATATACAAACTAGCACCAACAAAACAAAAGCAACCTGGAATTTAATCAGACAACACACTTCCTCGACTAATTCTATAAAAAATACGGTTGAAAGTATAAAACTATATGACGATAATGCTACTACAGACCCTTTGGAAATTGCCAAGATGTTTAACAATTTTTATGTAACTCGTAATTATGACAGTAACTTATCGAAACATAACTTTAAGCCAATTTCAACATATCTCTGTAAAAGTTTATTTTTAAACCCAGTTGATACATTTGAAATAAAAAAAGTTACCAAAGCACTAAGAAATACAAAAAGTTCCGGACATGATAATATACCTATTCAAGTAATAAAAGCATCTTTGGACTACATAGCTGAACCATTGGCTCATGTAATGAATCTTATCTTCCAAACAGGGATATTTCCAGATGATTTGAAGAAAGCCCTTATAAAACCGTTATTTAAAAAGGGTAAAAAAGACGATGTAAGTAATTATCGTCCTATTGCCATATTACCAAGCTTCTCCAAAATATTTGAACGGTGTATATACAATAGAGTTGTTCATTTCCTAAATTCAAATAACATTATACATCCCAACCAGTTTGGGTTCCAAAGAGGAAAGTCAACATCACATGCAGTGTTTCAATTGTTTAAACATATATGGGATGAAATCAATAATAAAAGGCCCTGTATTGCATTATTTCTAGACATGTCCCAGGCATTTGATTGTGTAGTGCATGAGATATTGTTATCGCAACTTAGTAACGTAGGTATTAGAGGTAATGTACATAAATTATTTGAAAGTTATTTAAAAGATAGACAGCAAGCCACGGTTATTGAAAAATATAATAAGAAAACTAAAAGTATACAGCAAACATAGTCTAAATTTCAACATATTAAAGTTGGAGTACCTCAAGGCAGCATCCTTGGTCCTTTGTTATTTTTACTGTATGTTAATGATATGCCAAACATCATAGATGAACTTTGCGTAATGTTTGCTGATGACGCAACCATATTATTCTCTGGAATAAACTCAGGATCCAATTTTCAAGAAAAAATTAACAATACTCTTAAAACTGTTGTCAACTGGCTTAAATCAATTAACTTAAAAGTAAACGTAGATAAAACTAAAACGATACAATTTAGAAATTACAAAACAAACCCAATAAACTTGAATGTAGAACACGGGGGAGCTATTATAGAAAACATAAACAGTACCAACTTTTTAGGCGTCTCTGTAGATTCACATTTGAATTGGAAATCTCATATAGAAAAGTTAAATAAAAAAATATCCAGTCAGTGCTATGCTTTATCCGTCTTATCAAGTACTTGCTCAGAAGATATTGTAAGAAATGCATATTATGGAAATATTTATCCTTTGTTGAATTATGGTGTAATTTATTGGGGTAATTCTGTTAATGTCAAAACTACTTTCATTCTCCAAAAAAAAATGTCTCCGCATTATATACCGCTTGTACAATACTGAGTCCGTTAGAAATATTTTTAGGGAAAAGAAATTTCTAACCTTAACTGGATTATATATTTTAGAGCTGTGTTCCTATGTAATAAATCATAAATATAATTTTAACTTCTGCTCAGAACAGCGTAACAATTTACGATCACAGTATATGTACAACATTTCACTGCCTGCGATCAAAAACGCAACCTATTATAGAGCACCTTTATCACCGCTATCAAAGTCTTCAACCATCTACCCATTAGCCTAAAAATGTTGAGCGGAAATCAATTTAAGCGCCAATTAAAACGATGGTTGACAGAAAATGTATTTTATGATTTAAAAGAATACTTTGAGTTCTTAAACTGAATAATTATATACCTATGTAACTTTTATAGTTAATATTGTATGCCCGAAAGGGTTGCCATTGTAACTCACACATTTATCATTAAGACCTAATTGTACATGGTAAACAATAAATGTTCTCTTTCTCTTTCTATGTTTATCTTCGTCTAGTACCCATAGGTACACGCTTTGCTTAGTTTGGGACTAGGTTGATTTGTGTAAGATTGTGCGCAAATATTTATTTATTTTATTTTATTCTATTCCTAGTTCAGTTGATTCAAATTGAATTGCCAATTTCCTTTTTCTGGTGGGAGACATAAATTAGAAAGACGTCGGAAATATGTGCGAACCTGGCTTGAGCATACTATAAAGCTGCAATACGACTGATTTCTCCTGATAGAATTGATCTCCGGGAAGGAGACATGGTGGGGGTGAGATTTTGATGGGGTCTTATAGAGGTCGGCAAGGTGAGCACCAGAAAAATCTGACAGCTTGGGATTTGGCGAAGCGAGGTTCGCAGATATTTCCGACGAGTTATACGACCTTGCCCGAGCCGTACTACAGTTTCACCAAGGCTCTCTCTTGAGTGTTGGTGTTTGGAGGAGTTTTCATGTTGATATATGGCCTTTGCCTTACTTATTAAACTAGTAACACCATTGCAGCTGTGCACAAAGCTGAATGTTTCGGGTTGCTCGGCGTGAACGGCGCAGGCAAGACCACCACTTTCCGCATGCTGACCGGCGACGAGACCATCTCCAGCGGCGATGCGTTCGTGTTCGGGCTGTCCATCAAGACGCAGCTGCAACAAGTTTACAGACAGATAGGTATACCTAACCTTAACTATACTCAACCCTTTATAAGGTCGAGGGAAATATATTAAAACTATGAATGAACTTTATTTCTTTGTGATAGGATAGCGTTCAGTTCTATGAATTAATTACTTTAAAAACAAAGTTTTAACCGACTTCAATAGAGAACATTACCGCAGTGTTCTGCCGCCAGAGTGCAGCACTATCACAATTAGTAAACAGTTTTTTTGACAACTTTGAAAAGTCCTTCAAAGCTCTGGATCAAATAGGGAAGAGAATATTTCAATAAATAAAATGCATCAGTGCCGCGTAATAGGATGCAAGAATGAAGGTCATCATTCATTTCCGAAGGAAACTATGATACGAAAACTATGGGAAGCGGCAATACGTCGTAAAGCAAAAAAAAACCCTCATCCACCTTTAAATGGCTATAGGATGCCATTTTAATATCACAGTACAGATATTTTACGCACGAAGGATAATAAAACTATTGTAAGTATTGTAATTTAACGCATTTTCATCAGTTATTTGTTATTGTTTGTTAGGTTAATAAATATGACATTGTACGTCATGGCGGTTTGTTTCCGGTTTGTGTTAGTGTCGCCCCCTACACAGAGCTTTGCGTATTGTTCCCTATTCAGTACTCTGCCAAGCCACATGAATATTTCCACATTTATTTTCCAATTGACCATATGAACTGATTTCCGAGAGCAAATACGTTGATTATTAGAGAAAAAAAACCAAATCGCTGTGTGTGGGCCGATAATTTATTTATTTATTTATTCTTTATTCATTTGTGAAGCCATGTACATTGCAATTAAGGTGTTACATTCAGTATTCAGGTCAGACCATGACGCCCTGTAAGGACACACAAAACTTAATACTAACATGCATACAATAACAACATTATTAAAATTTTTGCATTAATAACATATTCATTCATTTTAATTACAATTAGTTTTATATTTGAGGACTTCCGTCAATTCCTCAAGGATGTCAGAATCACCTTTGGCACTTCTTTGTTTGCTATTTCAACGGAATGATATCAGAAACGGTGACGTGCTTTTATAGTTTGAAGTACATCATTGAGAAGTTCTACAAGCCATCTGTGGTCTTCATCATCACTTCAACTTCACCAAATTTGCGATTTCCGGATGTAAATACACGAGTTATAATAGAAAACACCGACATGACTACACGCGTGCCTTATATATTTGAGGAGTTCTCTCAATTCCTCATGGTTCCAATCATTCAACTGGAGTATTTAAAACAATGGGACCAACCTGGAAGCATATACTTTCAATAAGTAAAAGAATGGTACGAATCGGTTCATAAACGACGGAGTTCTGAGGTAACACATATTTTAAAAAAATACAACCTAATTGAGAACCTCCTCCTTTTTTTGAAGTTGGTTAAAAACCGGATGCCTTTGTGCCCGTTGAAGGATCAAAGCTTCTGAGAGCCCAGCCTCCACAAAACGACGAGTTCTTTATACATTTTTCATCACACTTGCTCATAAATGGTGTTATTCCATGTTTGTATACAGAAAGACAATGGCTTAAATTGTTCCCGGGGGAGTAATAGTATTTTACAGCTCCCGAGGAAGTAATGAGCTTGTGTGAGATCTGATTGGTTTAAGCAAATCTAGATGGCCGCGCGCTACAAGAATTCTGCTCTGTGATTTTGAAAAATTATTTCTTTGTTTGAAAGCATTATACTTCCAGATTGGTCCCGTTGTCACCAAAACCCAGTTCCGATGATGGGATCCTGGAGAAATCGTGGGAACTCTTCAAATAGTATAGGCAAACTTGAAGCAATTTGGCTACTGATTTAAAGTCGGTTAAAACTTTGTTTTTAAAGTAATTTATAACATAAATAATTAACAAGTGCATAATTTAGAAATGATAATAAAAAACATAATTTAATAATAGTACCAGTGGTAGTAGTAGGTATTAGTAGTAGTGGTGTTCTCGTATACTCGTAGTGCTTTTCTCAAAAGTAATATACATTTTGAAATCAACTTGTAGTTTGATGTTCAGCTTTCCACTTCATGAATTTTTCATAATTGTGCAATTATCTCTCCTTGGACACCACCACCAATTGCGCCGCGGCTTTAAAATAAAAATCTGTTAGGTATCATGCAATCTGATTCGTCAGTACTCATTTTATTGCTTTCTGTTGTTGAAGATACTGATGTCACAACCCTGATAAAATAAACACATACATTTCGTATTCGTTTTATGTCTATTGTGAATACTTTATTTTATTCTTCTGTTTCTCCTGTTAGTATCGAATTTGTAATTCATATTTAGTGTAAAAAACACGATTGAACTTAATTTTCCGCCATTTTACATCGTGCAATACAAGTTCACACGTCAACATCAATGGTACCTCCCTTACAAAATATATGTTCTTCATTTAAATAATTACTAGGTATGATATGTAATGAATGGGACTGGGAATACTTACTTGCTGGATAGTTTAGCGTTTTCCCAGACATTTCTAGTAATTGTCCAGGACGAGTCACTTTGGGATACTATCTTCACAGATGTTATAGGAACATTGTATGCTATTTTTGAGAAAGTGAATATTACCAAAACATTAAGGTAATTAAGTATCTTACATTACATCTTTGTCGTAGGATATTGCCCGCAATTCGACGCGCTACTTGACAATCTGACCGCGCGGGAGAACCTGCGCATCTTCTGCCTCCTGCGCGGCATCCCCACCCGGCTGGGCGCCGCGCGCGCCTGGCAGCTCGCCAACGCACTGGGGTTCGCCAAACATTACGATAAACAGGTACGTTTACATCTGCTATATGTAGTGCCTTGGTGATATTTGGTGAGTATATTTTTTTCATTCGACCTTAGATAAATAGTATTTTACATAGTGAAACTTGTTTATTTTTCTATCTTAGTAAAATAGACTCGCTATTTTGAAGTGCTAAGTAAATATTTATTTTTAACGAAGCCGAGAAAAAGTATCTACTATAGATATTTTTTCTTAGTTTCGTTCTCTGTAGAAAAATACACGTGAGGTATCCTTATACCCCCCCCCCCCCCTCCCCCAACGTGATCTTTCGTGATTTTTTCCTGATCCCCCTTCTCCCCTATCGAACCTTGCGTGATTTGTGCACAAGCTCTTAACAACGCTTAATTGATGGTACTGTCAACGAAAGTGTTAAGATGACAATAAAGCATTTTGTCTGGAAAACCAGCACAACATTTAGTCCAAGGAGAAGATTAATAATAACCCCGAATTTACTTTCTGTCAGGTGAATCAATGCAGCGGAGGAACGAAAAGAAAAATCAGTACGGCTGTCGCGCTCATGGGCGATTCTCAGCTAGTATTCTTAGATGAGCCCACAACTGGTAAGTTTTTATTATGTTGCCTTGAGTACCTATCTCAAAACTAAAAGCATATCTTAAAAGTGTTACCAGTGCAACAAATTTTTCCTTTAAGGGGATGTAGGTTCGTGGTCTTCTCTCCCTCTCACTGAGCATAAGCGTGAGCGAGATGGAAGTGCGTGTTTGGAAGCGCGGATATCATGTTTTTTAATTTTAATTTTTTGTGCGTTTTAATAAATAAAAAAATAATAGCTGATTTCCCTCAAACATGGCATTGCCGATTTTTAGAACCAATTTTAATATGTTTAGCTGTTGTGCATAATTTGTTACGATTTTTTTAAGCGTATTTTAGACCTATGTTCGTGATTTTTTTCTATCGAGCGAAAATCAAAAACTCAGGATTCGAATAGCTGATTCCCTCGAGAAAGGCCTCAAGATTGCTAATTAAAATTAGGGCAGCCGTATTATAATCCAAACAAGAGCTACGATTTTTTTTAAATCAGTTCACACACACAATTCAGTGCCGGGAACACAACTGTCGTGCGCCTACGCCGTAAGCGCTTTCCGCTACGTACGAGGGAAACCACGAGATCGGCTACGAGCGTAGCGATTCGCGGCGGTGAATGTGTTAAGTAGATTCTTAAGGCGATGCAGGTCCATGGTCTTCTCTCCCTCTCACTGAGCATAAGCGTGAGCGAGATGGAAGTGCGCGTTCGGAAGCGTGTAACATCACTTTTTTGTACATAATTAATAGATTTTTGGAATATTAAATGGATAATTTATTAACAATCTATCCTTTTTATAAAAATAACATAGATTGTCGTTGAAAATTACGAAATCTTGAACATCAAAGTTTATTTTTATAGTGATATTTAAGATTTTTTTACAGAGTTACCAAGCTATTTTTAGGGTTCCGTAGCCAAAATGGCAAAAACGGAACCCTTATAGTTTCGCAATGTCCGTCTGTCCGTTTGTCCGTTGTTGGAGAAAAGAGGTATGTAGGTACAATTGATGACAGACTGGCTGGTATGACTCTTGATGAATGTTTAAAGAGAGTGTGTGACAATTCTCTGTCGGAAAAATATGTTTGTCAGTGGAGGCTGAAAAATATTGTTTACATATTTGATTTAAGTTTTATATTGTATTATGTGTTATTAAATTAAAGTATTCTATAACTATCAAGTGCGTATCAGTTTAATGAGTGGTAGAAGGTATTATCCACCACAGGTTATGGCAAGCACGATAACTTCCGGAGAACTGATACTTACTGTTAGCACTAGAGAGTGTGAACAAAGAGTGAAATACTTGTAATTTAATGTCGCAAGAAGAACAAAATGGTGAGATCCATGAACGACTTCCCACAGATAATACAATAAGTAGAGAAAGAGACGTAATCGCTACAATGTCGAATCCAGGGTCGGGACTTCCGGCTATAGAGAAACTGGCAGGTAATAATAACTATAATACCTGGAAATTTGACATTGAGTTAATATTAGTACATGACGATTTGTGGAAACACGTAGAGAGTATTCCAGACGAAACCGATGCAATTGCTAAAAGGAATGATCAAAGAGCCCGTACCAAGATCTGCCTTCTAATCGAGAATCAATGCAAAGTACATGTTCGTAAAGCTACGACTGCGCATGAGACCTGGAACAATTTAAAAGCCGCTTATGAAGATAAAGGCATTAACAACAGATGTAGACTACTATCGAGGCTGGTGAGCCTGAAGCTCAATATGTTCAATTCAATAACTGAATACATAACCGAACTATTGCATGTCAACAACCAACTAGCAGATTTGGGAAAAGAGATTGACGACGAGTTAGTAGCTGCACTGATGCTGCAAGGACTACCAGACGAGTATACACCTATGAGGTTGGCATTGGAGAATACCAACGTAACATTGACATCTGATTACATCAAATCAAAACTTCTTCAGCTAGATGACACCAAAACCTGCGCAAGTTCCAGCAAGCCTGGTCCGAGCTCCGCGCTTGCTGCAACCAAACCTCAAAGAAAATTTGTTCAGAGGAACAAGCAAAAGAAACCCGTGAAGTGTTTCATATGTGAAGGACCACATAAAGCCTGTGACTGTCCACACAATCCACGACAGTCGAAGATAAATCATATGGCGACGGCACTGATAAGTAGGAATCTAGAGAAGACTCATCAAGACGAGTGGATAATTGATTCGGGAGCGTCAGGAAATATGAGTTACAGAAAAGACTGGTTGAATAATTTTGAGTTTTTTGACAGAAAGGTGGACGTGTGTTGCGCGAATGGTGGTAAGGTTTTTGGTGAAGGTACTGGTTCTGTACAGGATGCGTCGCTTGATATTTGTGTAAGTAACGTGATGTATGTACCGGATCTGTCCTCGAATCTGCTAAGTGTAAGTTCTATGGTTGAAACCAAAGATAAAACTGTAGTTTTTTCCAAAAAAAGTTGCGACATCTTTAATGCTGATGAGTGTACAATACAAGGGAAACCATGTGTGACAGGAGAGCTTGATAAGGGTGTTTATAAAATAAAATGTTCTTCACAGGCTACTGCACTAGCGTCCACAGTAACAAACAAGATGGAGCTTTGGCATAAAAGGATGGCACACTTGGGGATACGTAACCTCACCTTATTAAGGGACAAACTGGCGACGGGGGTAAGTTTTCCAAACATTATAGATAGCAACTTGGACTGCGTGGCTTGCCTCATGGGCAAACAAACGAGGCAATCGTTTGAACGGAACAAGGCTACGAGGGCTAGAGAGATCCTAGAGTTAGTTCATTCGGACATAAGCGGACCAATGAACAGTAAGTCCTTGGGAGGCTATACATACTATATTACATTTATTGACGACTATTCGCGGAAAACTTTTGTGTATTTTCTAAAAGCAAAAAGCGAAGCTTTCGAAAAAATAAAGGAGTTCAAGAGCTTTGCAGAGACTCAAACTGGAAATAAGCTAAAAGTATTGAGAACAGACAATGGAGGTGAATACGTAAACAAGAGAGTTGATGAGTATTTTAAAGAACATGGTATAAAGCACCAACTTACGATTGCGTACACACCTGAACAGAACGGCGTCAGTGAACGCGCGAATCGAACCATTGCTGATAAAAGCCGAGCTATGTTGCAAGAAGCAGAACTTCCAATTAGTTTTTGGGCGGTAGCAGTAAATACCGCTGTATACCTGAAAAATAGAAGTCCTACCCTGGCAGTAAAGAGAATGACGCCAGAAGAAGCATGGTCAGGACGCAAAACAGACCTAAGTCACCTTAGAATTTTCGGGTGTAAGGCATACATGCACATTCCCGACCAAAAGAGAACAAAATGGGATCCAAAAAGCAAGGAACTAGTCTTCGTGGGATACTGTGATGAATCTAAAGGATACAGATTGATTGATCCCTCGAATGGAAAACTGCATAGAGCTCGAGATGTAGTATTCTTTGAAAGCCAAAAGTATGAAAGACAAGGGGTTACTAGAGACGAAAAGGAAAAGCACTTTGTAACAGTAAATCTTGACGATCAAGAACAGCGACCAGATACACCACAGCATATTCAGCAGGAGCAGAGAGTTCAGGAAGAGAATCTGGACTCCAATGATGGAGATCATTATGATATCAATACTGATACAGCTGAAGGTGACGATGAAGAGTGGGTATCGATACTATCAACTGAAGAGAGACCTGATGAAGAAAATAGAGGAACACACTCTTCCGATCCAATAGTGGAAGAAAGAAGATATCCACTTAGAGAAAGAAAAGCTACTCAATTCCCTGATTACGTAACCTACCACTCCTATCAAACAATGGTGGAAGACGATCCGCTTACAGTTCAAGAAGCGTTATCGAGAGAGGATTCTGAGCAATGGAGAATAGCGATTAAGGAGGAGTTGGAGGCGCTAGAGAAGAATGGAACATGGAGCCTAGTAAAGCCTGATTTAAATCAAACGTGCAATATTGTTGATTCTAAATGGATATAAACTTGGAAAACCTGGCCCAAAAAGTGAAAACACGTGTTAATCTCATAAACCGGCTAGCAGGAACATCATGGGGAGATCGGGCTGACATCTTGCGCTCTTCCTCCATCGCACTCGTATATTCGCCGGCGGAGTATTGTGCTCCAGCATGGTATAGAAGCGCGCATACGAGTAAGATCGACGTTCAACTGAACCGAGTTATGCGAACTATATCCGGAAGCTTGAAGCCAACTCCCACCAGATGGCTCCCCATGCTGTCGCATATTGCTCCGCCGGATATAAGAAGAACACATGCTGCTGCGCGGGAGTGGACTAAGGCAACAACGCAAGCGCTGCCAATTAGAGAGACACTCCATCACCTGCCTCACCCACGTCTACCGTCCCGCAAACCCATATGGTCCGACTGCAAGCTACAGGGCTCGGAGCCCTTCAGTATCCATTTGGAGTGGAGGAAGCAGTGGCAGGAACAGGATGGAGCCCCTAACATAGACCCCACTAGAACTCCAACGGGCTTTAACGAACACCGCAAGACCTGGGTCACTCTGAACCGCATCCGGACGGGCGTTGGGTGCTGCAATCACAACCTACACAAGTGGGGCATATCAACAGCAGCTGACTGTGACTGTGGTGCGCCAACACAAACCGTCCTACACATTGTTGAGGAATGCCCCAGAAGACTATTCACGGGAGGTATGGATGAGCTATTGGCGCTGACCCCTGCAGCAAGGGACTGGCTACTCAACTTAGATATTAAATTGTAATCTTTTAAACTTGTACTCATTGTTAGTATTAATTTCAACTGTATAAAAGCCATACGATATATAATGGATATTTAAAATTAAAAAGGAGGCGGGGAATAAAACTCGATACAAAGCACGTTTGGTAGCACGGGGCTTTAGCCAAAGAAAAGGCATAGACTACGACGAAACGTTCTCGCCGGTTGTTCGGCACAGTTCCATGAGAATGCTTTTTGCATTAGCAGCTAATCTTGACTTCAAGATTGACCACATGGATGTTAAGACCGCGTTCCTCAATGGAAACCTTAACGAGAAGGTGTTCATGCGGCAACCACCTCACTTCGCAGCAAAGGGGAAGGAAGACCATGTATGTCTATTAAAGAAATCATTATATGGACTTAAACAAGCGCCTCGATCGTGGAACTTAAAATTGCATACAGAGCTGCAACTTCTTAAGTTCAATAGATGCAAAAATGAATCCTGTGTTTATATAAGAACAACGGACAATAATATAATAATCCTGGCTGTTTATGTTGATGATATTCTTATCTTCTACAACAATGAGAGAGAAATGCAAGTTGTAAAGGATGAATTAAGGTCAAAATTCGAGATGAAAGACCTGGGAAAGGCAGAGCTGTTTCTAGGAATGAGGATAACTCAAGAAAGTGGCTGTATAAAAATTGACCAAGAGGAGTACATCAACAAAGTTTTGAGAAGGTTCAAAATGGAAACGTGTAATCCAGTCAGTACACCCGGTGTTCCAGGAAAACGCTTCACAAAACCAGAAGAGCCACAGACACCTGATGAAAGCGTACCCTACAGAGAACTAATAGGTTCTCTTATGTATATCGCCGTGTGTTCTAGACCGGATATAGCTCACTCAGTGAACTTCATGAGTCAGTTCTGCAACTGCTACGAAGACGTCCACTGGAGTGCAACCAAGAGAATTTTGAGATACCTCAAAGGTACCAAAAGCATGGGAGTGAAATACTCCAAAGAGACATCTAGATATATTAAAGGATTTGCTGACGCTGATCATGGGGGCAATCTTGTTGACAGAAGATCATATTCAGGTAACGCCTTTATGATGGCAAACGGGGCTATTTCATGGAACAGTTCAAAGCAGAGGAGTACAGCTTTATCTACAGCAGAAGCTGAATACATAAGCTTATCAGAAGCTGCCAAAGAAGCTATATTCCTAAAACGGTTCTTAACCGAAATTATGGAAAAAGAGAATCCTCGTAATCATTTGTACGGACAGTCAATCAGCAATGGCTATAGCACATAACCCGGTGCAACATCAGCAAACGAAACACATTACCATTTCATTCGGGAGACGATTGAAAATTGTGCAATTAAGCTGAAGTACCTAGATACAAAACAAATGGTTGCAGATGTTCTGACAAAAGCCGTCGTGAGAGAGAAGCATGAATTTTGTCGCAGAGAGATGGGTGTTTGTTAGTGAGTGAAAAGAACATGAAGAGTGTGATTGAAGATGTAACGTCTGAAGGCAACAATTGAGGAGGAGTGTTGGAGAAAAGAGGTATGTAGGTACAATTGATGACAGACTGGCTGGTATGACTCTTGATGAATGTTTAAAGAGAGTGTGTGACAATTCTCTGTCGGAAAAATATGTTTGTCAGTGGAGGCTGAAAAATATTGTTTACATATTTGATTTAAGTTTTTATATTGTATTATGTGTTATTAAATTAAAGTATTCTATAACTATCAAGTGCGTATCAGTTTAATGAGTGGTAGAAGGTATTATCCACCACACCCGTATGTCACAGGCATTTTACTCGAAAACTATAAAGCGTATTTGACTGAAATTTGGATTATATGTGTATTTTGTTAACCGCTACATAGTTATGCAATGAAATCACTAAATAAATATTTTTTTCGGGGTGCACTCCATACATGTAACTGCAAGTAAAAAAAAAAATCATTGTATGTCCACATGTGGCACATCAATCAATAGGCCTTTCAAAATAAATACAAGGTTTTTCAGCAATTTTTAGGGTTCCGTAGCCAAATGGCAAAAAACGGAACCCTTATAGATTCGTCATGTCCGTCTGTCTGTCTGTCCGTCCGTATGTCACAGCCACTTTTTTCCGAAACTAAAAGAGCTATACTGTTGAAACTTATTCGTATTCTGTAAACCGCATTAAGATTTTCACGCAAAAATATTAAAAATACAATAAATTTTGGGGTTCCTCATACTAAGAACTGAAACTCAATTTTTTTTTTCATCAAACCCATACGTATGGGGTATCTATGGATAGGTCTTCAAAAATGATATTGAGGTTTCTAACATCATTTTTTTCTAAACTGAATAGTTTGCGCGAGAGACACTTCCAAAGTGGTAAAATGTGTCCGCCCCCCCCCCCCCCCTTGTAACTTCTAAAATAAGAGAATGATAAATCTAAAAAAAATATTTGATGTACATTACCATGCAAACTTTCAACGAAAATTGGTTTGAACGAGATCTAGTTAGTAGTTTTTTTTAATACGTCATAAATCGTAAAAAGCAATTTATTTTACGGAACCCTTCATGTGATGCGAGTCCGACTCGCACATGGCCGCTTTTTTTGATTAAGTGAATATAGTCGGAGATAATCACCCCGAAAGTCACAAAAATTGTGCCCCTCCCCCTCTAACTTCCGAACGGCGGAAGTGAAAAATTTGAAAAAAATCACTGAAAAAGTGCTTATTAAATAATTTTACCGAAAAGTATTTTGAACAAGATTGGTTCACAGGTTTTCAAGCTTTGGATGTTTAGATGTTTGAATGATTGTTACTCATTCAAGCAAAAATGGCCTAACGGATTAATATGAATTTTAGTATACATATTGTTTATAGTCTGGATTAACATACAGAATACTTTTTATCCCGGAAATCATCCCTTAAAGGGATGAAATCGGGGGTGGAATCTAGGGTCCACGAACTGTTTTTCAAATCCATGCATGCCATTCTAGGATTTAATCGTCAAGCAATTAGTACTATAATAGCTTAAACAATATACCTATATGCAGATGTAATGATGACAAGACGTCGTTTCTTTATATCAAACCCAAAGTGACCCAAGTCCATTTGAATATCGTTCTATCGATTAGGTGTTATAATCGTGTGTAAAATAAAATAGCCCCTATTGCGTTACAAATTAAGAAGAATAGATACTGATAGGTAAAACGCCATCTCTCGAGGAATAATGACCATACTAACCCACCTCGGTAAACAACGCAACTGAGTAAAAGAGTTACCTACTTCAAGGGCCGAGTGAAATCGAATTTGTATTATAGTGCCATCTCGCGGGGAAATGAGTAACCATTCATCATCATCATCATCATATCAGCCGAAAGACGTCCACTGCTGGACATATGCCTCCCCCAAAGAGTTTCAAAGTGACGGGTCCTGCGCCACCCGCATCCAGCGGACTCCCGCGATACTTACCAGGTCATCAGTCCACCTTGTAGGAGGCCTACCAACGCCGCGCCTTCCGGTACGTGGTCGCTACTCGAGAACCTTTCCGCCCCAACGGCCATAAGTTCTACGTGCAATGTGCCCCGCCCACTGCCACTTAAGTTTAGCGATTCGGAGGGCTATATCGGTTACTTTGGTTCTGCTGCGGATAGCCTCATTTCTGATGCGATCACGCAGAGAAACTCCCAACATAGCCCTCTCCATTGGCCCTTTGGGTGACTTTGAGCCTTCTTATGAGGCCAATTGTAAGCGACCACGTTTCAGTGCCATACTGCCACGTTTCAGTGGCAGTGGCAACACACACTGGTCAATGACTCTCGTCTTGAGACACTGCGGAATATTGGACAAAAAGATTTGCCGTAGCTTCCCGAACGCTGCTCAGCCGAGTCGGATTCGACCTACCGACCTACTAGTTGGACCTACCTAACTGGACAGTCTGTCCTAGGTATACATAATCGTCGTCTACAACTTCGAGCGTAAAGTGTCCGATTGTAATGGGAGTTGGTACTACATTGGTGTGAGTAACCATTGACTGAACCAAAAACAGTTCCTGCCTAGATACGTCCGGACAAGCCAGCATGATTCAATAATATAACATTATAAGTATGATATAACATGTATCATAAATAAAACGCTATTATACATAGGCAAATGCTATATACTGAACGAAAGATTAAATAATGAAGCTGTTAAGAGCCCGTTCACAAGGTACTTAAATACAAAATACAGTGTGTATCTATCATTAAATTTAAATCATCTCAATCATTTACAAGTGGCGCTAGTGAGCACGTGAACGGGCTCTTAATGGAGCCCGCCTGAAAGTAGTAAGACATCAGGCACTGCAGCTAAGTCTTTTCGAAGCACATGTCCTGCAGGTAGGTACTCGTACCAGCGAAGCTGTATTTTATACGCGA
This sequence comes from Epinotia brunnichana, assembly GCA_963854355.1. Classification (NCBI taxonomy): domain Eukaryota; kingdom Metazoa; phylum Arthropoda; class Insecta; order Lepidoptera; family Tortricidae; genus Epinotia; species Epinotia brunnichana. Next base: position 19,031,125 of record OY977942.1, on the reverse strand, counting down.
ATTCCGCTGATGTCAAGCAATTTTAAGCGATTGCAGTTTCCTGTGCGCGTCTTCTGCTTCTCCATGACATATTAGTCGCAAAGCTGACGCTCCGCGCCGGCGGGGTCAATCTGCCGTAGTTTACGCTACGCTAGTTTTTGAAAATTTTAACAAGATTTTCTTCTTGAAAGTCTTTTAGATATATTTATGCGAAATGCTTTACTTATACTCCTCTTTGTTGCAATTTTGTAACCACTATAATAGAATAGAATACATTTAGACACTGTGTTTGGTAATTTCACCAGTGAAGCTGGACTAAAATATACCTACTTATTCCTCTTTGTTTAGCTATCACGGACCTATTTGGGTACGCTTTTAAACTGTAGACGTGCGATTTGAATGTACCTAGCCAGAATCTGAAGATACAGGTAGGCTGACCTACTGTGCAGCGGAATTAGGGTGGGTTGCATCAAAAGCGCATGTTAGTTAAAATCTGAATGTATTGAAAATTCGCCATATTTAAGGTTGATCGCTCTGTTATTGTAAGGGGGTGCAACCCGCCCTTACTGATTACATGATGACGCTAGCAAATTCCTTATTATTTATTTTATTTATATACAATCGTACATTATTTGTATATACGTACGAGTATACATGTTTGTTCGATGATATACGGGTGTAAGCGAATGAACAAGACAACAATATTTTATTATCCAAGACGCAGACAGTTTGGAGAGAACCACTAGTCTTACTTAATATAGGTTGTAGTGTAGGTACATAGTTAGTATTAGTTAGTAGTAGGCACGGAACCCTTCGTTGTGCGTGGTCCGACACGCACTTGGCCGCTTTTTTTATATTATGTTCGTTTATAGTGCTTCTTTGTTTCTTTTTCAGTCTACAGTAATTTTTCTGTAGTAGAATTCTTCATTATTTCTTCACACTGGAAGCTCAAAAATCAATCTTTTCGTCAGATCGTGAACAGGCTTCGCCTTAAAATAAGGATGTCAGAAAACCATTCAGCTGCAAAATGTTCTTGTATGTCTGCTTCAAAATTCCTCACTACAATCAGCATTTTACACTAAAACCCATGACTTCGCTTTGGGTTTAAATGTGACACATTGTATAGGGAACATGCATCTTTTTATTTTATTACGAAAATCTAAAGTACCTATAATCCAGAGGAATATTAACTGTAGCATTAAAACGTTCTTATGATTTCTTTTTCTGATGTTATATGTATTTGAAAACTGCACGCGCCGGCACCCATCGAATACGCTCTATATTAAATGGGCTTGTACTATGACGTCACAACTTATATTCTCGGCGCGTTTACTATGGAGTAAGTCATTAATTGCGCGGATGGCGCAGGACCGGTCACTTTGGAACTCTTTGGGGGAGGCCTATGTCTAGAAGTAGACGTCTTTTGGCTGATATGATGATGATGAAGTCATTCATTTGCAATTATTTACCTACACAAAATTTGCGTTTAAGTCTACTTGTCATACAATACAACATATCATTTCTATTTTTTATTTTTATTTTTTATTTTATTTATTGGTATTGAGGATAACAACAGCCGTAGATATAACTAATACTTAGTAATTACATAATACAAGGCCAATAACAGTCATCCATTAATTACTTAAGAAACTATTAACAAGGTAAGTCAAACATAGTGAAAATGTTCAATCAGGTTTTAAACTAAAACTAAAAAATTAACAAGACGCTAAAAAAAAAACAAATGTTAGTTAGACTTCAATAGACTAACGGCTTAAATTAACATAACTTAAAAAATAAAGTCAGACGAAGTTAAACCTGGACTAAAAGGATTTACAATAATATAAAAAAAAACTACTAATAGTAACAGAAACACCACCGATGGTATAATATATTAATTCAACACTCTCATTAAAAGTAAAAAATCGATCGGTAAAGTACACATGTGATTACACCCAGTACCCAAGAACACATCAAGAAGTAAATTGATTAACAGCCCGCACATGTCCACGCCAGGATGATCCTATTGCATATGTATTTTTTTTTTGTTGAATTGGCAAATTATTTTATGTTTAGTATATATACATATATATTCATATATTATGTATTATCTTTATGTTTGTTCAAAATCGAATAAATATCACTTTTAAATTTATTTTTTGAACCTACAAATGGATCAGCAATGTAAAATTCGGTGTTATACAAGCGAGGGATCCGTGCCAACACAGCGTTAGCTCCATAGTTAGTGGAGTGAAAGGGAACGTGAAATAGGGTCTAATTCAATATTCTGTCTAACTGTTAGGTAATTGTATCGATTTTTTTATTTTTTATTTTTTCATTTAACGTGAGGTAAAACTAATACACTACTTTATTTTTATTTTATTTTTTCTTTTGTAAGATATTTCTACGACCGGTTGAGTGCAATTTATTCAAAATTTAAGTCCCATGCAAGTTCCCTATTACTTCAAGGCATGGACCCGGCGTCAAAAAGGCTTGTGTGGACGTCTATAAACGAAGCGATTGCGGCTGGCCGCAGTGTGGTGCTGACGTCACACAGCATGGAGGAGTGCGAGGCGATGTGCTCGCGGCTCACTGTAATGGTGGCGGGCAGACTCCACTGCTTTGGTTCGCTGCAGCACCTCAAGAGCAAGTTCTCACAAGGTAACTATAAACGAAGCGATTGCGGCTGGCCGCAGTGTGGTGCTGACGTCACACAGCATGGAGGAGTGCGAGGCGATGTGCTCGCGGCTCACTGTAATGGTGGCGGGCAGACTCCACTGCTTTGGTTCGCTGCAGCACCTCAAGAGCAAGTTCTCACAAGGTAACTATAAACGAAGCGATTGCGGCTGGCCGCAGTGTGGTGCTGACGTCACACAGCATGGAGGAGTGCGAGGCGATGTGCTCGCGGCTCACTGTAATGGTGGCGGGCAGACTCCACTGCTTTGGTTCGCTGCAGCACCTCAAGAGCAAGTTCTCACAAGGTAACTATAAACGAAGCGATTGCGGCTGGCCGCAGTGTGGTGCTGACGTCACACAGCATGGAGGAGTGCGAGGCGATGTGCTCGCGGCTCACTGTAATGGTGGCGGGCAGACTCCACTGCTTTGGTTCGCTGCAGCACCTCAAGAGCAAGTTCTCACAAGGTAACTATAAACGAAGCGATTGCGGCTGGCCGCAGTGTGGTGCTGACGTCACACAGCATGGAGGAGTGCGAGGCGATGTGCTCGCGGCTCACTGTAATGGTGGCGGGCAGACGCCACTGCTTTGGTTCGCTGCAGCACCTCAAGAGCAAGTTCTCACAAGGTAACTATAAACGAAGCGAATGCGGCTGGCCGCAGTGTGGTGCTGACGTCACACAGCATGGAGGAGTGCGAGGCGATGTGCTCGCGGCTCACTGTAATGGTGGCGGGCAGACGCCACTGCTTTGGTTCGCTGCAGCACCTCAAGAGCAAGTTCTCACAAGGTAACTATAAACGAAGCGATTGCGGCTGGCCGCAGTGTGGTGCTGACGTCACACAGCATGGAGGAGTGCGAGGCGATGTGCTCGCGGCTCACTGTAATGGTGGCGGGCAGACTCCACTGCTTTGGTTCGCTGCAGCACCTCAAGAGCAAGTTCTCACAAGGTAACTATAAACGAAGCGATTGCGGCTGGCCGCAGTGTGGTGCTGACGTCACACAGCATGGAGGAGTGCGAGGCGATGTGCTCGCGGCTCACTGTAATGGTGGCGGGCAGACTCCACTGCTTTGGTTCGCTGCAGCACCTCAAGAGCAAGTTCTCACAAGGTAACTATAAACGAAGCGATTGCGGCTGGCCGCAGTGTGGTGCTGACGTCACACAGCATGGAGGAGTGCGAGGCGATGTGCTCGCGGCTCACTGTAATGGTGGCGGGCAGACTCCACTGCTTTGGTTCGCTGCAGCACCTCAAGAGCAAGTTCTCACAAGGTAACTAACTATAAACGAAGCGATTGCGGCTGGCCGCAGTGTGGTGCTGACGTCACACAGCATGGAGGAGTGCGAGGCGATGTGCTCGCGGCTCACTGTAATGGTGGCGGGCAGACTCCACTGCTTTGGTTCGCTGCAGCACCTCAAGAGCAAGTTCTCACAAGGTAACTATAAACGAAGCGATTGCGGCTGGCCGCAGTGTGGTGCTGACGTCACACAGCATGGAGGAGTGCGAGGCGATGTGCTCGCGGCTCACTGTAATGGTGGCGGGCAGACTCCACTGCTTTGGTTCGCTGCAGCACCTCAAGAGCAAGTTCTCACAAGGTAACTATAAACGAAGCGATTGCGGCTGGCCGCAGTGTGGTGCTGACGTCACACAGCATGGAGGAGTGCGAGGCGATGTGCTCGCGGCTCACTGTAATGGTGGCGGGCAGACTCCACTGCTTTGGTTCGCTGCAGCACCTCAAGAGCAAGTTCTCACAAGGTAACTATAAACGAAGCGATTGCGGCTGGCCGCAGTGTGGTGCTGACGTCACACAGCATGGAGGAGTGCGAGGCGATGTGCTCGCGGCTCACTGTAATGGTGGCGGGCAGACGCCACTGCTTTGGTTCGCTGCAGCACCTCAAGAGCAAGTTCTCACAAGGTAACTATAAACGAAGCGATTGCGGCTGGCCGCAGTGTGGTGCTGACGTCACACAGCATGGAGGAGTGCGAGGCGATGTGCTCGCGGCTCACTGTAATGGTGGCGGGCAGACTCCACTGCTTTGGTTCGCTGCAGCACCTCAAGAGCAAGTTCTCACAAGGTAACTATAAACGAAGCGATTGCGGCTGGCCGCAGTGTGGTGCTGACGTCACACAGCATGGAGGAGTGCGAGGCGATGTGCTCGCGGCTCACTGTAATGGTGGCGGGCAGACTCCACTGCTTTGGTTCGCTGCAGCACCTCAAGAGCAAGTTCTCACAAGGTAACTATAAACGAAGCGATTGCGGCTGGCCGCAGTGTGGTGCTGACGTCACACAGCATGGAGGAGTGCGAGGCGATGTGCTCGCGGCTCACTGTAATGGTGGCGGGCAGACTCCACTGCTTTGGTTCGCTGCAGCACCTCAAGAGCAAGTTCTCACAAGGTAACTATAAACGAAGCGATTGCGGCTGGCCGCAGTGTGGTGCTGACGTCACACAGCATGGAGGAGTGCGAGGCGATGTGCTCGCGGCTCACTGTAATGGTGGCGGGCAGACTCCACTGCTTTGGTTCGCTGCAGCACCTCAAGAGCAAGTTCTCACAAGGTAACTATAAACGAAGCGATTGCGGCTGGCCGCAGTGTGGTGCTGACGTCACACAGCATGGAGGAGTGCGAGGCGATGTGCTCGCGGCTCACTGTAATGGTGGCGGGCAGACTCCACTGCTTTGGTTCGCTGCAGCACCTCAAGAGCAAGTTCTCACAAGGTAACTAACTATAAACGAAGCGATTGCGGCTGGCCGCAGTGTGGTGCTGACGTCACACAGCATGGAGGAGTGCGAGGCGATGTGCTCGCGGCTAACTGTAATGGTGGCGGGCAGACTCCACTGCTTTGGTTCGCTGCAGCACCTCAAGAGCAAGTTCTCACAAGGTAACTATAAACGAAGCGATTGCGGCTGGCCGCAGTGTGGTGCTGACGTCACACAGCATGGAGGAGTGCGAGGCGATGTGCTCGCGGCTCACTGTAATGGTGGCGGGCAGACTCCACTGCTTTGGTTCGCTGCAGCACCTCAAGAGCAAGTTCTCACAAGGTAACTATAAACGAAGCGATTGCGGCTGGCCGCAGTGTGGTGCTGACGTCACACAGCATGGAGGAGTGCGAGGCGATGTGCTCGCGGCTCACTGTAATGGTGGCGGGCAGACTCCACTGCTTTGGTTCGCTGCAGCACCTCAAGAGCAAGTTCTCACAAGGTAACTATAAACGAAGCGATTGCGGCTGGCCGCAGTGTGGTGCTGACGTCACACAGCATGGAGGAGTGCGAGGCGATGTGCTCGCGGCTCACTGTAATGGTAGCGGGCAGACGCCACTGCTTTGGTTCGCTGCAGCACCTCAAGAGCAAGTTCTCACAAGGTAACTATAAACGAAGCGATTGCGGCTGGCCGCAGTGTGGTGCTGACGTCACACAGCATGGAGGAGTGCGAGGCGATGTGCTCGCGGCTCACTGTAATGGTGGCGGGCAGACTCCACTGCTTTGGTTCGCTGCAGCACCTCAAGAGCAAGTTCTCACAAGGTAACTATAAACGAAGCGATTGCGGCTGGCCGCAGTGTGGTGCTGACGTCACACAGCATGGAGGAGTGCGAGGTGATGTGCTCGCGGCTCACTGTAATGGTGGCGGGCAGACGCCACTGCTTTGGTTCGCTGCAGCACCTCAAGAGCAAGTTCTCACAAGGTAACTATAAACGAAGCGATTGCGGCTGGCCGCAGTGTGGTGCTGACGTCACACAGCATGGAGGAGTGCGAGGCGATGTGCTCGCGGCTCACTGTAATGGTGGCGGGCAGACTCCACTGCTTTGGTTCGCTGCAGCACCTCAAGAGCAAGTTCTCACAAGGTAACTATAAACGAAGCGATTGCGGCTGGCCGCAGTGTGGTGCTGACGTCACACAGCATGGAGGAGTGCGAGGCGATGTGCTCGCGGCTCACTGTAATGGTGGCGGGCAGACTCCACTGCTTTGGTTCGCTGCAGCACCTCAAGAGCAAGTTCTCACAAGGTAACTGGTGCCTATAATACTCGTCAGGAAAATAATGTTCGAACCGCGCTATCAATTGAGTTTTTCTTAAATGGTGCAAAGAAAAATAGACTACAAGCCAACTTAGTTGAAAATACGCACCGTGGCCTATGCGCTTCCTGGCATTTGGGTATTTAGCAGTCGTATCGACATTTATATTTAAGAATATTTTCTCCGAGCATTTTTGAAAAATAAACACTGAAAAATGGATCCTAATAAAAGTCGTGAGTTATCGTAAAATTCCTACAACCTACATAACCGTGATGGAAGCAATTGTGGTACATATTGTACCACCATCGATTGCATCGATTCGCATGTCATTGTATCTGTGATAATTGAAGATGTTTTCAAATAGTTTTGGTTTTTCTTAACAGGGTACACGCTCTTCGTGAAATGTAAAGCAGGACCACAAAGGGACTCAGATCTAGCCGACATCAACAACGCAATAATGGAAGAGTTCCGCGAGGTAACACTGGTGTAAGTATCTTGTTTACTATTCTGTCAATTTACGTAAGAATAAGAATAATTTATTTACCATAACTTAAAATCACAATTTTCTTAGGTACAGCGACTTCCACACTAGGCACATCCTGTATCGTGGGAGTCAAATAGAACACAATAATTACAATTACATGCGGCTTTTAGCAATCTTTAAAATAGTGTTAAGACTTAGTATTTAATAAGTTTCTGTCAAAATTTTTATTTTGGTACAAGCTTTTACTGCCGACTGTACTTTTCTGCATACCATCATCAAGTACTCATTGAGACGATTCTAACGAGCCTAAAATCGATGGGGTTGTGTCGTCTTATTGCGGAGTTCCTATGGCCACCTTCCAGCTCCAGCATCAGATCAGCTCCAACTCATCATAATATTGCATTGTCATGCAATATACATATGCTTGCAAAATTTTAGCTCAATTGGATAACGGGAAGTGACTGAAAAATGGATTGCAAATTTTGACGGACAACTTACATACTTACATATTTACATACTTACATATATACATACTTACATATTTACATACATACGAACAGTGCAAATTAATATAAAGCTTGTAAAAATAAATTTATGGGGCAATAAAAACATACAAAATATTAAACCTGTTCATAGTGTGAATGTGTTTGAGTGTGTGTAGTGTGAGTGTAGGAGAGGGAAGGATGCGAGTAGCTCTTTACTTCAGGGCTTCATCAGCCTGATCGTAAGTCCAGGACAACAACAGGTCCCGAATTGGTTTCTTAGCCGCGGCAAGCCGAGAGAGTTTTATGCCACAAAATTTAACCATGTGATTATAGATACGGGGAAAAACAAATATTTTATTACGTATAGGTGCTGATATGTAATGGTGAGGTGTTTCTCTGCGTGATCGCATCAGAAATGAGGCTATCCGCAGCAGAACCAAGGTAACCGATATAGCTCTCCGAATCGCTAAACTTAAGTGGCAGTGGGCGGGGCACATTGCACGTAGAACCGATGGCCGTTGGGGCGGAAAGGTTCTCGAGTGGTGACCACGTACCGGAAGGCGCGGCGTGTGTAGGCCCCCCACAGGGTGGACTGATGACCTGGTAAAGGTCGTGGGAGTCCGCTGGATGCGGGTGGCGCAGGACCGGTCATTTTGGCACTCTTTGGGGGAGGCCTATGTCCAGCAGTGGACGTCTTTCGGCTGATATGATGATGATGAGGTGCTGATACAGTTGAGCATTCACTTGTTATGAGCAGGGAGCGAAACTGTGGTGCCGATGGCAGACGTATGACGTCAAGCTACATACAGAGGGTTTTTATCTGGATTATAGATACCTAATCAAATAACAACAACTTATGGGCCTCTTTAGTTTACTGATATTGAAGCTTGAGTTTTTATATTGCCCTGAATGTACGCGAGAAATGTGTATAATATATGTCAATAAGAAAGAAGATGCGATATTATGTTTAAACTTTAAGCGTTCTGCATACTTCGTCATCCAACGTAACATTTGTTATGTTGTTTCATTTAGGTACTTGAGGATTTTTTTTGTAAGAATTACATTAGGTACTCAATAAAAAAATATTCGTATCGTTTTTTAATATTTACATTATTTTTGTATAAATACCAAACACTTTTATAAATAAACAGTAATTTTTGCGACTTTGCGTCATAATGACGTCATCGGCACCATAGTTTCGCTCCCTGGTTATGACCATTCTAGCGAATGTTACATTACAAGTAAAAACTCACAAATAAACAGGAGCGTTTAGCCGGATTCCGGATTAGGAGTCCGGGATGTTCGCGGATGCCAGAGTTGACTGTTTCTATACCTACAACTATGAGGAAACGCTGCACATCCCAGGCGCGCAGGGTGCGGACTAGCTCTAGTGGTATCCTGAGGGCATTTGCGGAGAGGTTTGACTGTGAGTATGTGAATCACTGCCATATGATCCACGTACTGACAGTCAAGCCCTAATAAGTACTGTCCTTATTTTATATGTATTAGGTTATAGTACTTACTAACTTTAGGCTAAGAAACTGTAACTAACTTTATCTATGATCCCAGTTGGTCGAAATAAATGTCTTGAATTGAATTGAATTGAATTTAGCGAGCATTCTAGCAAAACGTCAATAAATTATCTTCGAGCTTTTTGCTGAGCCGAGCAAGTTTGTTATTGTTCCGACGCCGCCCCGCGCCGCCCACACCTCCCGCAAGAGCGCTCGGTAGAATTGGGTATTTGACAACAATGAAAATGAATTACAATAAACAATAAACATTACAAAAATACTCGGAAAGAATCAAGCTTTCATTTATGTTTTCTATTTTAAGATTTTTGAATTCTTAAAAAAGCAACAAGAAGGACGTTGTTTGATTGTGTGTTACGTCACAACCAAGTAATTCCTACAAATTCCATACTAACTGAGCGTTTTTGACTTTTCATAAAAAGAAGCTGATTTGACTTTTGTCAAATACCGCATTATCGTGAAAATGTTTGTGGGGCTGTATAAATAAATAAATAAATATTTGCGGACAATCTTACACAAATCAACCTAGTCCCAAACTAAGCAAAGCTTGTACTATGGGTACTAGACGACGATATAGATACTTATATAGAGAAATACATACTTAAATACACAGAAAACATCCATGACTCAGGAACAAATATTCATGCTCATCACACAAATAAATGTAGGGTCATTTCGCCGGTTACGCGACCATCTTCGGTTAGCGACCACTTAAAGAACATGGTTTTTTTCAATTGAAGATAACATCAATTCTACAGAGCCTATTGAAACAGTCAGCCGTATGCCTTATTGTTTGTAGTTATGGAATAGGAATATACAAAAAAAACGAGAAAATATGCTTTCAGTTCACCAAGTCAGCTAAGTGGTCGCCAACCGGCGAAATGACCCTATGGCTCTATGCTTGGCTCCGTTCGTTGTTCAGTTGGAATAATTAAAAAAACGGTGAATGCGTGATGTTCTCTTACATGTGAATGCTCAAGTCTATCAGCACCAAGGCGAAGAATGCACAGTGCGGTGGATCCTAGCTAATCCCACCAACAACGGCTTTGTTTTGCAACGGTAACTTCTACTATGACCTGTTTAAAATTGTTCAAGAATGAATGGGGTCCTGACATGACGGGTATGGTGTATGAAAGTTTGTACGGAACCCTCAGTGCGCGAGTCAGACTCGTACTTGACCGGTTTTATTTTTAATGCGTATGTCTATTTCACAGAGAGTCATATTTGGGCATCAATACTTACTACTTAAAGGACAGAGACCTGCCCTGGTGGCAAGTGTTCCACGTGATGGAAGAACTACGCTCGCAGATGCCGATCGAGGACTACTCCGTCACGCAGACCTCGCTGGAACAGGTGTTCCTAAAGTTCACTAGACCGTCGTAGACCAATTAGCAACTCAGCGGCGCTACCACGAAAATCGAAAGTTAAACTCGCAATATATCCCTCTGTCGCTTGAATAAGCAAGTGCGACAGAGATATAGATACAGATACAGAGAACGAAAGAACGAAGCGTTTCATAGTAGCTGCTCTGAAGCCTCCAGCACACGAAAACAAATGAAAATTGCGAGCTCGTGGCAAGCTTCGAATCCAATTTGAACCCCCCGACGCGAAAAGAGGGGTGTTATAAGTTTGACGTGTCTGTGTGTCTGTCTGTGGCATCGTAGCTCCTAAACGAATGAACCTAATTGAATGCGGCTTTTTTATCCAAAAGCTGACGTGATCGAGATGGTTCTTAGCTACGTTTCAACAAAATCGGTTGAGCCGTTTTTGAGATATTGAACTTTGAAATGAAAATATCGGGGTTTTTCAACTTTTCTAAGTTGTTAATTATAACTGGAGGGTTTCTACTATAATGTGAGAAACAAGCTACAAAGTAGTTTTAGGTAATTGCTGTCATTATGTGTGAAATGTGAAAGATATTACTTAATCTATTTAAATGTCTGTTGTTTACGTTCAAGTGTACTTACATATGTCGTAATGTTAATCGAATAAGTTTATGTCAGCTGACACAAATATGATTAATGTGGGTTTTAATGCCAGTTTACCAAACCGATGTACTTACAAAATTTGTTAATGCCAACAAAATTGTCTTGTGATGAGTGTGTACCCCGATGGGCTACCAGCCTGTTTAACTTTTAATTCAACAAATATTGCCAACAATGCAACAAATCTTGCCAACAACTATAAGTTAATATAGCTTACAATCCTATGAGTTAAGGATAAACGTCACGGTGAGCTTTTCATACAAACGCTTTTTGGACTAGGTACATCGCTGAATTGCAAAAAAAAAACATGTTATTACCTGTTTTATTTAATCAATCACATCATCTTAATACCGCGTAATTGTCAAAATTTGTAAAATAGTAGTGAATAATCCTTTATTTTAGCGTTTTTCAACAAAAATGGCCGTAGTTGTTACCAAGGAATATCGTCCGAAAAAAGTTTAGTATGGATTGCGACAACGACAAACAATGTCTAAGATATTGTACGACACATTATGAAATAAAGTAACCGAGCGAGTATTAGTTACCGAGCGAAATAATGCATTATGCATATTATGCAACATAATAAGTTAAGATAAACAACAATAATAACAAATTTTGATGTTACCTCGACTGTATTTATTATTAAGATTCATTTAGGAAACCTACGGGTAGGTACTTACAATAAAACGTGAAATGGATGTTCAGTATTAATGAATATAATACGTGTATAAATGTTTAGATATATTTAGACAATCGTATCGTTATTGTTGCTGTCTTTGCTATTGTTCTCAACAAATACCTAAAAGTATTTTTAGAATCTCCCGTGATCTTCGTTTTTACTGTAGATTATTAACAGATATGTGATTTACTGTGAGGAATTTTGTTATATTGTTTTTATAATATGGAATATTTTTGATGTCTAAATACCTACTTAATGTACCTAATTATGACTAACATAAGCAACGAGTTTCATTAAAAAATTAGATCATCGCAACCGCTTTGCTGTGTCACGTTTCTACACCTATTCTAATATTATGTATAATTATAAATAGTATAATGCATAATATTGGGCTAGTTTCCTATGAACAAGTTAATTGTTTCAGAGCAGTAACAAAATCTAATTGTATGTACGCAACCAGCTTGATCATGGCAAAGTGTGACGTCAGTCTTTCTTTATGTACATAACGTTTATAGTACATAGGTACCAATACATGAAACAATGACGATTCATAAAAGTGTAAGTACCTGATTTGGTCTGTTAGGCAACTAGCGTATTGCGAGTAGAATACGACTTTGAAACGGTTCCCCATTCTCAAATGATTTATACTTAAGTGACAAACGTACTCACCAGCACCGTGCTTAGTAATTTGTCATATTTTTAAACCTCAGCAGGCTGCAGGTAGACTGTGTAGACAGCCTAACCGAGGAGCATAGATTCCCATAATGTGGGAATATATCCCCAGGGCCAAACGTACTCACCAGCACCGTGCTTAGTAATTTGTTATATTTTTAAACCTCAGCAGGCTGTAGGTAGACTGTGTAGACAGCCTAACCGAGGAGCATAGATTCCCATAATGTGGGAATATATCCCCAGGGCCAAACGTACTCACCAGCACCGTGCTTAGTAATTTGTTATATTTTTAAACCTCAGCAGGCTGTAGGTAGACTGTGTAGACAGCCTAACCGAGGAGCATAGATTCCCATAATGTGGGAATATATCCCCAGGGCCAAACGTACTCACCAGCACCGTGCTTAGTAATTTGTTATATTTTTAAACCTCAGCAGGCTGCAGGTAGACTGTGTAGACAGCCTAACCGAGGAGCATAGATTCCCATAATGTGGGAATATATCCCCAGGGCCAAACGTACTCACCAGCACCGTGCTTAGTAATTTGTTATATTTTTAAACCTCAGCAGGCTGCAGGTAGACTGTGTAGACAGCCTAACCGAGGAGCATAGATTCCCATAATGTGGGAATATATCCCCAGGGCCAAACGTATTCACCAGCACCGTGCTTAGTAATTTGTTATATTTTTAAACCTCAGCAGGCTGTAGGTAGACTGTGTAGACAGCTTAACCGAGGAGCATAGATTCCCATAATGTGGGAATATATCCCCAGGGCCAAACGTACTCACCAGCACCGTGCTTAGTAATTTGTTATATTTTTAAACCTCAGCAGGCTGCAGGTAGACTGTGTAGACAGCCTAACCGAGGAGCATAGATTCCCATAATGTGGGAATATATCCCCAGGGCCAAACGTACTCACCAGCACCGTGCTTAGTAATTTGTTATATTTTTAAACCTCAGCAGGCTGTAGGTAGACTGTGTAGACAGCCTAACCGAGGAGCATAGATTCCCATAATGTGGGAATATATCCCCAGGGCCAAACGTACTCACCAGCACCGTGCTTAGTAATTTGTTATATTTTTAAACCTCAGCAGGCTGCAGGTAGACTGTGTAGACAGCCTAACCGAGGAGCACAGATTCCCATAATGTGGGAATATATAACCAGGGCCAAACGTATTCACCAGCACCGTGCTTAGTAGTGTCGTGTACTAGATATGTTAATCGGGAGACAAATAACACAGCACGCGAGTATATTCAAGACTGGTTTATTTCACCTTGGTCGGTAGGTGCGTAAATCTTAATCTACCCACATTCAATACAGCTCATTCTTCCCCCCTTAAATTAGCTTACGTATTGTTTACCAACTTTAATCTAACATTGTTCACAATAGCAATTAGTCTATACCTCATTCCGAGATTAGTCGTCATAATCACGATATTTAATCTTGGAATAAGTTTATATTCTGCGATCATAGAGATCAGTCCTTATTACCTAGTTTATTAAACATAATATGCATAAGTACTTATAGTTAGCGTCGTGTACCTTCCTATGAACCTAATAATCATTAACATACGTTTCACAAAACATATTTAGGAGTACTTGAACTAAACACTGCGCACTGGAAAATGAAATCTACTTCTTATACATTGGTAATTATAAGTAACTAGTACATAGTACTTAAGTATATAGTACTTAAGTCGAAGTCTTAAAATTTATTCCTGTCACGCGTACATAAAGTAAATGACACGATTAAAACATGTATATAACAATATGAACTATAATTATTTTCTTTCTATAAGTAACTCTTATCTTTTTAAACCCGTACCTTATCGGTGGACGACGAACGCGTTTAGCTATAGTTATCGTCTTGTATATTACCAGAGTCGCGCGAGCGTGGTGACTCAGCGGTGGCGCGGGCCGCCCGGCCTAGCGCTGTCGCCTGGTTCGATTCTTCGGCATCACAATACCGTGTTATAATTTTCTTACCGGTATCATACTTACGACTACGATTCGTCGATAATTGATCTACGTGCCTTTTGTGTTCACTCCCATCAGCCCCACGTATACGGTATGTTAGTGGCCCTACACGTTCCATAAATGACCCTGTGGCCCAAAACAGCTCGTTTTGTTGATACACGCGATACCAAATTTTTTTTTTTTACCCACCTGAAATTCCGGAGTCGGCGCCTCCTTACTTAATTGTTTTCTTTGAGCTTCTCGCGCATACTCTCGCGGGTCTGGCCGCCGCAGGTCGAGGCGATTAGGAATGTTGTTTTTCAACATTAACTCTACCGGTGACTTACCCGTTGTGGAGTGTGGTGCGCATCGATGATTCAGCAAATACATTTGCAGGGCTCCGTCTACGTCCACATTATCGCACTCTGCCTTTTTTAGGCCCTTTTTTATTATTCCAAACGTCCTTTTGGTCGCACCGTTGCTGCTCGGCTTGTACGGCGAAGTGCGAATGTGATGACCGCCTTCTTTCTTCAAATACGATTCCAACTGACCCCTCGTAAAAGGAGGCCCGTTGCCTGACACCAACTCATAAGGATTTCCGAAGCGAGCAAATATTTCGCGCGACTTAGCTATGGTATCTGCAGCTCGTGTCGCCTTTATTTTGCTTGCTTCGATCCATTTAGAGAAGGCATCGATCAGGACAAAGTAATACGTACCGCCTGACGGCGTAAGGAAGTCCTTGTGTACCCGGTACCACCTGCCCTGCGGCCACTCCCGCGTGTGCGTCGGCGCCCGCGCCGGCGTCGGGCGCTCCGCCGCGCACACGGCGCACGAGGCCGTCATGCCCTCCACGTCCGCGCCCGGTCCGTGCCACCCCACATAGGCGCGCGCCAGTGCCTTAGTCCGCATGGCGCCGCTGTGTGCCGCGTGCAGCTCGCGGTGCCCGCGCCCGCGCAGCGCTTCTGGCTCTAGTACACGGTTTCCGAACGTGATACATACCTGCTCGCGACTTAATGCCTCGCGCACTCGCCAATACGGCTTGACCTCTTCGTTACCGCAATGCTCCCAGCCCCTACCTAAATGGTTAAACACTTTACTCATTATGGGGCCCTGCTTCGTAGCTTTGGCTATATCTTTATGATTAAGCGATATACCGTCCTCCCGCGATAAATGATCAGCAAAACAGTTCTGGTCGGATGCGACACAATGTATCTTATAGACGTACCCGCTTAGAATAATGGCCCACCGCTGCAAATTCGAAAAGATTTCGTCTATACGGGGTATCGGGTATTTATCGTCTTCCAGCACCGGATTTAGTGTTATTTTGAAATCTCCGCATAGTCTTACCTCGCCGGACTGCTTGATGACGGGCACGACGACGGGCGTCCCCCATTCGCTGGTCTCGACCGGGGAGATACCTCCTTCGGCCCGCAGCTCGGCCTCGACGGTGGCGCGCAGCGCGTGCGCCACGGGCCGCGGCTTGCACAGCACGGGCAGCGCGTCGCGCGCCTCGCTCAGCTGGGTGGGTTTGCCTGTGAATTCACCTGTTCCCGGCGCGAGCACCTGCGGGAACGCTAGCGCGAGCTGACTCCCCACGCCATCGCAGTCGCATTGAGTGCTAAATACCGGTTTAGCGTTGCACTCGATCCCTATCGCCGTCATCCACCGACGTCCCATAATGGGAGGGCTATCCTTAGAATCTACTACTACTAAACTCAATTTGGTAAAGGTTTTTTTACAATATATTACTTCGCATGGAAGTATGCCCTTTGGTACTATTTTTTGTCTCGAATACATCTGTAATTTCATGGCAGTAGGTATTAATTTAACATTTTTAAATAGCTCCCTACAGAATTTGTAAGACACGACGCTTACCGCCGATCCACTGTCCAATTGCATTCTTACATTTACTCCATTGACCTTGACCGTGCGCCACCACGGCTCGTCGTCGTCGTCGCCGCCCACCGCGTACAGCGGGACGTCGTACTCGTCGTCGTCTACCTCGGGCTCGTCCTCGCTTCTGTGCCCAATAGACTCTGTACACGCGTTGACATTATGAGCCTTTCGTCTCCTACACGCTTTCGCTATATGTCCTTTCTTGCCGCACACGTAGCACTCCGTGTTGATGAAAGAACAGCGTTGAGGAGGATGGGGACCCAAACACCGTGTGCAACGCGCGCGCGGCGCCGCCGTGGGTTCCCTATCCTTGTGACGCGGGGGCGCGCGCGCGCCGCCGCCGCCGCCACCGCCGCCGCCGGCGCGCACCGCGTGCACGCCCTCGTCGTTCACCGACCTCGCCGTCGATGTCATGGCTCCGGCGCCGCTGCCGGGTCCACTCGCTTTTGAGTCTCGATCCGCCGCCTCGAGCGACGTCGCTATTTCTACAGCGCGGCTAAAGGTTAGTTTAGTCTCCGTTAGCAGTCTAAAACGAATCGCCTCACTTCTCATCCCGTATGCCAGCTGGTCGCGCAAGTTCTCTTCTAGATATATAGTACCCGTGAAGTTACATCTTTGCGCGTGTTGTTTGAGCAGCGCCACGTATTCGCTAATTGACTGGTCCGTCGTTTGCTTGCACGCTCGAAAACACATACGCTCCGCCAACTCCGACCGCTTAGGTGACAAATGTTCACGCACTTTTGACACTATATCATCGTAACTCACTTCATCCGGCTCCGATGGATAGCACAAATCTATAATTAAGTCTAAAGTCTCGGTTCCGACCACTGCGATGAGGTACTTCGCCCGGGCGTTCGGTTTAATGCCACTTATATCAAACCACGCAGTTAGCTGACTTATATAGGTATTCCACTTTTCCGAGCGTAGATTAAACTCCTTAACGTTTAAAGGTAATGTTTTCGACATCCTCGTTCGCCAAAATGTCGTGTACTAGATATGTTAATCGGGAGACAAATAACACAGCACGCGAGTATATTCAAGACTGGTTTATTTCACCTTGGTCGGTAGGTGCGTAAATCTTAATCTACCCACATTCAATACAGCTCAAGTAGTTTGTTATATTTTTAACCTCAGCAGGCTGTAGGTAGCCTAACCGAGGAGCATAGATTCCCATAATGTGGGAATATATCCCCAGGGCCAAACGTACTCACCAGCACCGTGCTTAGTAATTTGTTATATTTTTAAACCTCAGCAGGCTGCAGGTAGACTGTGTAGACAGCCTAACCGAGGAGCATAGATTCCCATAATGTGGGAATATATCCCCAGGGCCAAACGTACTCACCAGCACCGTGCTTAGTAATTTGTTATATTTTTAAACCTCAGCAGGCTGCAGGTAGACTGTGTAGACAGCCTAACCGAGGAGCATAGATTCCCATAATGTGGGAATATATCCCCAGGGCCAAACGTACTCACCAGCACCGTGCTTAGTAATTTGTTATATTTTTAAACCTCAGCAGGCTGTAGGTAGACTGTGTAGACAGCCTAACCGAGGAGCATAGATTCCCATAATGTGGGAATATATCCCCAGGGCCAAACGTACTCACCAGCACCGTGCTTAGTAATTTGTTATATTTTTAAACCTCAGCAGGCTGCAGGTAGACTGTGTAAACAGCCTAACTGAGGAGCATAGATTCCCATAATGTGGGAATATATCCCCAGGGCCAAACGTATTCACCAGCACCGTGCTTAGTAATTTGTTATATTTTTAAACCTCAGCAGGCTGTAGGTAGACTGTGTAGACAGCCTAACCGAGGAGCATAGATTCCCATAATGTGGGAATATATCCCCAGGGCCAAACGTACTCACCAGCACCGTGCTTAGTAATCTGTTATATTTTTAAACCTCAGCAGGCTGCAGGTAGACTGTGTAGACAGCCTAACCGAGGAGCATAGATTCCCACAATGTCGGAATATATCCCCAGGGCCAAACGTACTCACCAGCACCGTGCTTAGTAATTTGTTATATTTTTAAACCTCAGCAGGCTGTAGGTAGACTGTGTAGACAGCCTAACCGAGGAGCATAGATTCCCATAATGTGGGAATATATCCCCAGGGCCAAACGTACTCACCAGCACCGTGCTTAGTAATTTGTTATATTTTTAAACCTCAGCAGGCTGCAGGTAGACTGTGTAGACAGCCTAACCGAGGAGCATAGATTCCCATAATGTGGGAATATATCCCCAGGGCCAAACGTACTCACCAGCACCGTGCTTAGTAATTTGTTATATTTTTAAACCTCAGCAGGCTGCAGGTAGACTGTGTAGACAGCCTAATCGAGGAGCATAGATTCCCATAATGTGGGAATATATCCCCAGGGCCAAACGTATTCACCAGCACCGTGCTTAGTAATTTGTTATATTTTTAAACCTCAGCAGGCTGTAGGTAGACTGTGTAGACAGCAGTGGCGGCGCGTGAGAATTGTCACTAGACAACCCGGAGCATAAAAAGGGCTGTTTTTTGATGATTTACGAGTTTGTTAATATATAGCAAGAAATTTTAGGCAAGCCGTTGGGAATTCGCTTGTATGGGCGCTCCGTCACTGGTAGACAGCCTAACCGAGGAGCATAGATTCCCATAATGTGGGAATATATCCCCAGGACGAGTCACAACATTGCCCAAATGAAGTCTGACCTTTACAACAACAGGATCAACTTTGTAATACGATATTCTTTTTATTGTAAACGTTTACTTAACTAGTAGAAAATTGAGATGTCAATGATTTTACATTTATACAAGTAAATAATACCTATCGTATTTCTTGTTAATTATAGTTTTACATTGTGCACTGTGATTTTTAATTTTTCTCTTGAAGGGCAAAGTACAATTTTTTTATTCAACTTAAATCGAATGGTGATTTTATTAAGGTAGAACTGATTTGTTTTGCGCTGGAATGATCTTAAACTGGACAAAACATGCCTGCCTTTCAAACCTACAGTTCGTTGCCGTTGTTATACCAAATATATTATTACCTATTTATATGTATATTTGAAGTACAATTTGATCTGTGAAAAAATTATATAATTTAATTTAAAACCTACCTACATTTTGCATTGCCTATGCAATATATTATTTTTATATGTTAATGTAGGCACCTATACATTTCTGTAACATATGTAAGGTATGAAATGGTATCGTGATTCAATAATAGGGCTGTACAGTCGGTAGCAGAAGTTGCTAAGCGGGCCGGGTCTTCAAAATGACTTTATTCTTAAGAAATTAGGAGCGTGTGTAGGTCATTTTAAACACCCGGCAACCTTAGCTAGGTACTTCCTCTGCTGACTGTACCAGATGAACTTTTGAACATTTTCAAAATGGGATACTATTACACAATGTCGTAACAGACGGCCATTTTGCATTGGGATCGTAGATAAAGTTTTTCCTTAAATCTTTAGAAATTGAGGGTTCGTGAAGAATCGGATAGACACATTATAATTTACTATGAGTCGAATCACTATGTCACGCAGAGCCCTTTTAGGCATATATTATTTACCGGACGTTTCAGATGTGTTACAGCATCCTTCGAAAGTTTCGAAAAGGCAAGGAAAATTAATAATTATACCTAATATAGTAAACGAATAATTATGTATATGCGACCAAGGCTGAATTTGACCGAACTGCAATAAGGACTTAATCTGAGGTAAAACGCTAAAATTATATGGATTCATCTTGGAATAAACTCTATTTTCGTTCGGTCGAATTGACACTAGGTCCCGGTTAGTAAAGACAAAGTGTAGAAACCGTGAAAGTACAATGAAATGGATCGATAAACTTGGTGACAACATCGCTCGGTGACAAACTGGGCCGTCTGTTACGACCTTTAGAATTTTGCCAGAAAATGTGATACTTACCGCCAATAAAATCATAATTATGTACATTCATTATTTACGATTTTGTTTCATTTTTGCATACAAGGAATACCTACCAAAATCCACCAAATCCTACGACAATCATACCTAGTGCTTAATATTTACTCGCTGGTTTCGGAAAAAAATGTTCCTGGTTTTTTATTCCACAATTTAATTTTTTTTTCATTTCATTTATTTATTAAGCTTTAAATTGAATATACAATTTTACCCATAGGGTGTAGCTAAAATAATCAATATACACAGGAAATTATAAGTAGTAGTGAGTAATAACTTAATAATAATAGTCACATTGTCAAAATTTATCGGCTTTCATAGAGCTCAAATAATAAATGTCAAAATACCTGTAAATACTAAATAAATTCAAACATCAACATTATAAATTAAACAAGACAATAGATAATAACAATTCATAACACATCATTAACATTACTAAAAAAATAATTCAAACTAAAAGGACATAAGACTAACAGGTACCTACTTCTTTAAAGCTAAGAAAAATTTTGTGCACGTCAAGGTTTTTATTGTACCTACTGGGTAAAGAGTTATAGACTTTAGCAGCAGCAAATCTAGGGCATCGATGGTAACAATGTGACGTATTTTCG
This sequence comes from Epinotia brunnichana, assembly GCA_963854355.1. NCBI lineage: Eukaryota > Metazoa > Arthropoda > Insecta > Lepidoptera > Tortricidae > Epinotia > Epinotia brunnichana. Next base: position 19,010,263 of record OY977942.1, on the reverse strand, counting down.
TTCGGTCCACCCGTTACATAGTGGAATCCTAAAAAAAATTATGGAAAATTGGGGGAAATATTTTTCTTTCTCGGTATCAAGAGTGCTCATGGTTTTAAACAGGAAAAAAAACAACTTGGTAAATTCTGAAAAAGTAAGTCGCACATTTTTGTGAAAACGGCCAGGGTAATAATTATATTTCAATCAATACTGCATGAATAAGTTTTATCTAATCCGTATTGTTTGTTCTGTATATCTTATCAGCTGACTAAGAGGGCCAAACGATGTGACACGCGGTTAAGGGCAGGCTACGGCAATCGAGGGCCGGGAATGTAAGAGCAACTAACAAACATGAGCGAGCGCTCATGTTTGTTAGTTGCTCTTTCATTCCCGACCCAATCAGAGCTGATTTCGCCTTTTTAAGCAATTATTTAATAATTAGTCACTAAAGGTTGTCGCACATGTAACCGCTCGGCACCGGACCAGCGCTGCCTTACCTCATCGGCTCGCCGTCAACCAGGCGTCAATCATACGCAAGCACGTAGCGGAAACGGCTCAGCAGCACCGAGGTGTCCGCGCGGCTACAGCTAGGTGACATCGCGCTTACGATTGGGCGACAGCGCGCTTAAGGCCCCTCACAGACTGGCCCGGCCTGGCCGCGGCGGACAATAGAAAACTTGTCATTAGCTGTCAAATTTACTATGGTCCGCCACCGCAGGCCGCGCCAGTGTGATGCAGGCTTAAAGCGAGGCGGCGGCTAGCTGGTGGTCGATGATCGTCGATGCCGCTCAGTTTGAAGTTGAACGTAGAGCGGAACGCAGGGTTATTAATCAATTTTCATTGCGTGAGATGGCTATGATAGCCATAGCGTTGGATGATGAAGAGGAAGAAAATTTTGGGTTGATATCCTTCTTCGGTCCTTCTCTCTCTGTTCAGTGTGTGTACCTACACTATGGATTGTAGTATGGTTTAAAATAGACACTGCATATTTTGTGTAGAAGAATCTATCAAGAAAAATAATACGACATTTAGAGAAACCGTAACACCAGAGGAAAGATTGGCTGTATTGAATAATTGGATTTTCTTTTTGCATAGTCATATTTTATGTAAAATCTGAAATACGCAATAAATTACGCTGAACACGCTCGCATCGCGATCGAATCGAAACTGCGAGAGAGACAAGCGGAGGGGCGTCGGCGGGGTGGCCGCGGGGGGAACGATGGCGGTCTGCGCGCCGTTCCCGTTCCGGCGGCGAGACAGAAGCGCGGCGGCAGTTGGGCGGCAGCCCAACGTAAGCTCTATGAATGCGAGTTGCCCGCGCGCCGCTTGCGGATGACTAGCTTGCGTCGAGGCGAGGCGATTCTGTTCCGATGCCGATATGTGTGCGTTACAGTGTGGAATTTCTTACAAGGAATACTGGACGGCTCGAGTTGAGGCGGCGCTGGTCCGGTGCCGAGCGGTTGCGTGTGCGACAACCTTAAAACTGTATTTATTTGTCATACATAATCACGAAAATAATGTACCTAATAAACTTAATATATATTGTGACAATTTAAGTAGATAAGTAAAAATAAAACCGAAAATAACCGTAACCGGTTATACAAATTCTAAAAACTGGTTATGCATTTTTGTCAAAATAATCGGTTATAACCGGTTTCTTCGGTTTCGATTAAGACGTGAGCTCAGAAAACGGATTTTTAAAAAGTCGTAGCTTTAGTTTTTGTCGATTATAATACGCCTGCCCTAAATTTAATTAGCATTATTGAGGCCTTTCTCGAGGGACAACAGCTATTCGAAGTTTTTGACGTCTAAAATACACTTTAAAAATTCGCAACAAATTATGCACAACATCTAAACATATTAAAAATTGGTTCTAAAAATCGGCAATATTAGCTATTATTTTTTTATTTATTAAAACGCACAAAAAATTAAAATTAAAAAACATGATATCCGCGCTTCCGAACACGCACTCCCATCTCGCTTACGCTTATGCTCAGTGAGAGGGAGAGAATACCACGGGCCTACGTCGCCTTAAAACCGGTTTGCATTCCCTAATCACTTCAGTCTAAACTGTAATTCACATACATACATACATACTATCACGCCTTTATGCCTAAAAGGGGTAGGCAGAGCACATGAAACTTGTGTTCCAGTGCCACTTTTAGCATAAATGTGGGTATAAAAGATCGACAAAATGTGATGTTGCAGTGATAGGTTGCTAGCCCATCGCCCACAACACACTTCAACCCTGTTCCCTTAGTCGACTCTTACCCCCCTGTCTTCCTGTGGGTGTCGACTGTAATTCACAAAGAGAAAAAATAGGTGATAGCTTTGATATGTCGCTTAGATATGATATGTTGTAGCATAAGGTATCAGACAGAACCTTGAAATTTTTTTTCTCCGGATGGCTCATTAGCCAAAGTTTCCTTTGTCCGAAGGCATTTTTTTCTGGAATTAGTGAATATTCCAAGCTTTTGAAAATAGTATCTATCATAATGGAACCTGTATGGTTATGTATTATTATAGGTTTGTTTTATAAAAATACTCAATAAATGAACGGTCCCTGAAAAACATCCAGTCGGTCGCAAAGTTGCAGCAGCTGAATTGTATACCTACCTAAATATTCTAAATAGGTTAGTATTTAAAAAAAATGTATTTGAGTTAAGGTTAGTTACTTTCAGAATAAGCTAATAGAAAATTCAAAACAAAAAAAAATAAGGTTGCAATACCACGGTAAAGTACCTAATCAAATTACAAACTTAGTTTAGAAATTATGTTTTTCTATTCTTATACTCGGGAAAACATTAGGTCATCATTTATCTACCAGTGGCGGCGCGTGAGAATTCACTGGACAACCCGGAGCATAAAAAAGGGCTCTTTTTTGATGATTTACGGGTTTGTTGATACATAGCAAGGAATTTTAGGCAAGCCGGTGGGAATCGGCTTGTTTGGGCGGTCCGCCACTGCTACCTACTTACTTGTTGAAAGTGATAGGTACGTTTCGTCCCTAGAGCGGAAAAGTAATAAAAAAGTGAGCAGAAACCTAATAAAAATACTACCTACTCACTAGTTCATTACCCTACTGCCCAAGGGTTGTGTTTTTTGAGCGTATGTATGTATGTATGTCAGTAAGTATGTATGTATGTGCGTATGTCTTATTCTTTGACACGCCCTACAGCCTAAACCGTTTGACGGATTTCGACATATGAGGTGTCATTGGATTCCTCATAATCGTGGGAGTGACATAGGCAATATTTGCATAAAAGCAGTCGGGTTTTTCGAAAAATCTTTTGATTTCACTTTTTTATTATTATAAGGACTAGCTTTATCTAGCAGGTAATATAAGTACTTATTTACCTATTTTACTAGACATTTGTCTAGTTCCTCCAGAGATTCGATCATGTTTACCTAAGGAGTCTGGCAGATTTTAATAACGCATAATGTTAATTTGGCATAAATACCTAAGTAGTAGGAACAGTCAGCATCGTATAGTTAGTAGCACCCAAAGTGTCCAAATATTTCGGTACACGCCTTTATTACTGTAACAGTAAGGATGTGTAACGATATATTTGGCTACTTTCGTTACGATGCTGACTGTAACTAGGTACTTTTAGTAAAATTAATAACAAAATTAAGTGAAGATTTTAACATTCATTGCTGCGAGCCGGATTTGAAATAGCGATCTTCTGGCACACCCGACCCGGCCAGCCACGCTCTCAGCAAACTGAGCTATCGGAACCGGTGCTCAGTTCAACGAGCCTATAACCGCTCCCGTTTCCCGCTTAACCTTTCTTAACGCCTACTTATGGCGTTCCCTTGTATCACTGGTTTAAAGATTCGCTGAGCCGACCATCGCAAACGCGCCGGTGGCAATTTTGATGACGTCAAATTACTTGTGTGACCGACCGTGGACCGACCTCTGTCTCCCGGCTGTTTCGGGGCCCAAGAGACATAGGTTTAAGGTTTTTGCGGGCTGGGTTTCCGCAACTTGACGACGTACATTATGTGCGCCTATTTTGCGTGTTGGGTTGTCGGCACTACTCGTGCCATCCCAGTTCTACCAGGAAGCCTAGCAGACTTTGATGTTGCCGACGACCTCCGGTAGTGATCCGAGGTATTTTGCCCGGTATGATACCACCCCAAAACATTTCAGGATGACGTGGGCGGCTGTTTCTTCGTTCTCCATGCAGGCTCTGCAGAGAGGACTGACTGTAACACCTAGAGTGAAGAGCTGTTTAATAAGGCAGCCCAGGAGACATGCATAATAATATAGATCATGCTGGTTTCCGAAAGCGAAGTATCCTCCAACCGCTGCCAAGAGGTACGGTACGGTAGGTAGGTTTTTTAGGTATTTGACATTTAATTTTGGTCGAACTGAAATTGTAACTTTAATTTGAATTGAATTTTGTATGCTTTTTGGCAAAACACAGTGAGTCATGTTTTTTTGATACCCTACCATACCTTTGTATACGTACCTGTGTTTCACAAATAAATCTCTCACTCGAGGTTCGCGGCGATCATTAGGTACCTACCTATCACAAGTAGAAGATCACCAAAAAGGTAGGCAGGGGAAACACAACATGTTCTTACAATATGCAATGTTTACGATTCGTACTACTTATCTATTTCATACCTACATATGCACTTTGATCACAAGTAGTAACATAGGTACATAGGAACACAATTACACTAACATGTAAATACTTCTGTTTACTTTAGATATTGCACTGGAGTAGGTAGTGAGGTAGGGTTTGCTACATTAGATTCAGAAAGATTTTAAATTATATATGTACGCATTAACTCCGTATCTAGAAATTCGAATTTAATTATAATTTTGTTGAAGGGCATCAATTTGTGACGATATGTAATAACAGCTAAATGTAGATAACAGGTGAATATTTGAAATAATCATCATGAACATAGTGGCTTATCTTTGAGCGATTTTGTATCAATGCCGCGAATTCTACGAGGCATTGTTCGTCACGGTTTCACCGACACCGGTCTGTGTCACATATTTCATGCATTTGTTCCACTGAAAGTTACTGAAAAGTTACAAAGTCAATTGGAATGTGTGTTTAATTTTACAAATCAAGCGCGGAAAGTGCATCTTAAAGAAACAAGTGTTCATTATAAGTGACATTAAATTTGCAGGTATGTAAATTAGAACAAGTGCATCTTTAAGAAACAAGTGTTTATTATATTATAAGTGACACTAAATTTGCAGGTATGTAAATGAAAGAAAAAATACAAATACATTCTTATATATTCACTGAACGTAACAGGAATACTTATACCTAATGTATATTTTTCAAGGTACAGCTGTACCTTGAAAAGTATACGAAAAATATACTTGAAAAGTACCTAGGTACTCTGGTTAGTGGTTTATAGGTACGTATTTAAAAGCTTATGAATATATTTTTACGTCAATATGTTCTCACTGCTGAGGTGAAAAGTTTATGTGTTACTCGAGAGCAAAGTACCTATTTGCGTCTCGTGCTTTTAAGTCCCTCGCTGCGCTCAAAATTCTAACTTTGAATCACTCGCTAAGTAGGCTAATCAAATTAGAATTTTTCGAAGAATTTATTCCCAGAAAGCTGGAAGTCGTTTTAATACCTTCATACATACATACATACAATCACGCCTCTTTCCCAGAGGGGTAGGCAGAGATCAAGGATCTCCATTTGCTACGATCCTGACAAACCACTTTCGCTTCACTCACTTTCATAACATTTCTCATACATTTTCTTCTTTTTGTAAGATTTCTCCAATTTGATCGGAAAAAGTTCGCCTAGGTCTTCCCCTTCCAACTTGCCCTTCCACTCTTTTTATATACACTCTCTTCGTTAATCTTCTTTCATCCATCCTCTCTACATGCCCAAACCACCTTAACATACCCTTGTGTAACATGTTCGTGACTATATCTCCATCCATTCCACACTTATCTCTTATCACACTGTTTCTGACTCTATCACTCAATTTCACTCCACACATACTTCTCAACGCTCTCATTTCTACTGCATTCACTCGACTTTGATGTCTTTTCTGCCACACCCAACTTTCGCTACCATACATAAGTGTGGGCAACAACACTCCCCTATGCACAGCCACGCGTGCTTTTTGCGATATTTTCTGGCTGCCCATAAAGGCATTCAGTGCCCCATTCACTCGATTCCCTGCATTCACTCTCCTTTCAATATCTTTCTCATGCTTTCTGTCTCCAGTAAATGGTGTCCCCAAATACACAAACTCTTTTACTTGTTCCAGTCTTTCTTCACCAATCATTATTTCGCAGTCTGTCATAATTTCATCTTTTTCAAATACCATCACTTTCGTCTCACTTACATTCATCTTCATCCCTTTCCATTCAAAATATTCATTCATCTTCGTTACCATCATTTGTAACTCCTCAGCGGACGACGCAAGTAGTACAAGGTCGTCAGCATATAGGAGACATTTGACGCGTAACCCTTCCATTCTCAAACCACATTCATCACCTTTCAGATCCTGCAGACAGCTGTCCATGAAATAGATTAAACAGCCACGGAGACGCTACACATCCCTGTCTAACACCCTTTTCAATGTTAAACCAGTCAGTATATGACCCGTTTATTCTCACGCAAGGACTGGAATCCTTATATAAAGATTTCAGTGCTTGAACGAGGCGGCTGTCTACTCCATACGTGCACAACACCGACCATAGTTCATCCCTCATCACTCTATCATAAGCCTTTTCCAAGTCCACGAAAGCGCAATAGACCTTTTGACCTTTGGCCAAATATTTCTCGGCTATGCATCGTAAGGAAAATACTTGATCCGTACAACCCATACCCTTTCTAAATCCTGCTTGTGCATCCCATACTTTCTCATCGGTCTCTTTCACTACTTTTTTAATCAACACTTTTGCATACAATTTGCCGACGATGCTGAGTAAGCTAATGCCCCTGTAGTTTTTGCAGTCAAGTTGTGATCCTTTCCCTTTGTAAAGAGGAACGATTACGGCCTTGCACCAGTCCCTCGGTACACGGCTGGTGCTGTAGCACAAATTGAAGAGGAGATACAACTGATTCGCTACGACTCCCTGTCCTGCCTTCAGCATCTAAGCAGAAACTCTGTCATACCCTGCCGCCTTACCCGATTTCATTCCTCTCAATGCATTCATCCATGCTGATATTACTTTCATCCTCGGTTGCGCTACCATTCAGACTTGAGGTTAGACCATTTTCTTCCTCCCTATCAAACAAACTTTCAAAATATTCCTTTCACCTCCCTAATATGCATTCTGTCTCATTTAGCAAACTTCCATTCCTGTCTTTGACTGACTTCAGCTCAGTGTTCTGGCTCTTACCTCTGGCTAGTCGAACAGATTTCCAGAAATATTTTACGTTCGTCTGGAAATCCCGCGACAGTCTTCTATCCAAATGGTCATGTTCATCTTTCTTTCTTTTTACTATTTCTTTCACCCGAACTTTCATTATTCTATATGCCTTTTTTGCTTCATTAACTTTGTCAAAGGAGGCTTTATTGACTCTTTGGTTAACTCTTGTAGCTAACCAATCCCGCCACAACTTTTTCTTCTCACATACAGCTTCTTGTACTTCCTTATCCAACCAAAAAATCTTCTCCTTTCTTCCTTTGCTCCTTTGACTGACACCTTCATTTGGTCCTAAATACGTGTAATCTGAGTTTGCCCAATCCCAGGAGGTGTGCATACATTTTTGCTCTTTTTTCATGTAGCACAAAAACGGTACTTCGCACAGAAATTGTATTCTATTCAATATTAAAGAAGGTCAAATTTTGCGTCGAATTAATATCTAAAACTTTAAATTCGGTTCAGTGGTATAGTCAAAATCAAAGGTTAGAAACTGGGAAATTTTTGTCGTTTTGGTGCAAACTTACAATTTGCGACTTTTCAAGACCGACATATCTTTGGAAAAAATATAGGTACCTGCTGAAAAACCCATAGAATAAAAAACGTAGAAAATAAAATTTCACATTATATACATTGACCTTTTTAATATTGAATATAATACATTTTCCGTCCGTCGTACTGTTTTTGTGCACATGCAAAAAACTGCAAAAAGAGCAAAAATTTCGTGGTTATTAGGCTCCCAAAAGTTATGCACACCTCCTGGAATGGTGCAAACTCGGATTACATGCATTTAGGACCAATTGAAGGTATTAAAACGATTTCCAGCTTTCTGGGAATTAATTCCTCAAAACGTTTTTTTTGGATCTAATTTGCTTGGCGTAAAGCTCGTGATTTAATTTTAGAATCTTTCTCTTCCTCGTGACTCAAAATCAGCACTCGCAGCAAAAAATATGGTGGAATGGTATTTTTTTCAACATATGCCTTAATAAATCAAAATTTAACCACTGTAGAAATAAAATAAAAACCGGTCATGTGCGAGTCTGTCTCGCGCACCGACGGTTCCGTACAAACTTTCACCACGCTTTATTCAGAAAAAATCTATGTTGGTTTCTCAGAGACAATTCTTTTTCAAGTGAACCAGTTTCGATAATTATTTTTTTTATTTGCTAGAAGGTACTTTGAGAATACTTCCATACAAATTAGAAGGAAAAAAATTCAACACAAAAGTATTAAATTACAAACTTAGATATTAAATGATATTTGAAGGATAAAACTAAAATACGCTAGATAGAGATCTCGTTATACTTTCTCGTTACTCGTTATTTCTTGTTTCATTAAAATGAGAATCGCACAAAAGGCGCGCCGCATCGCTAATAGGTTTTAATACCTGTGAAGCTGAAAACTTTTGTTTTATTAGAATATCAGTAGCCTGAGCTAGTGCTGACATTGCCAAAGCTATTTGCTTCTGTCTATCATTAATGACGTGTCTCTTTTTACTAAAGCATCGGGCAGCGCTGCTTTTGCTTCAGGGTTCAAGGTAGGGGGGACTAACATGTTACAATTGTTAGGTATAAGGTATTCTTGTGCAAGTTTATCTTTAATGTCTTTCGACAGTCCCTTGTTTAATATTTCCTGCCATCTACTTGCGATGTCTTTATGCCTACCTTTTCCCAAGGGCGTGTCCGTTTTTGGAGCGTCACCCAATAAGTTGAGGATGTCCTCATCCAATTCTACGTCCTCAAGTGATTTGAAGATGGCGGTTACAGACCTGACGTGGGGCCAAGGGAGTAGGGATGGATGGTGGGGCGTTTTAAATGTTGCCAGTATAAGAATTTTAAAAAATCTTTAAAAAACCGTGCAAGGCTGATGCGTGGGGGCGCTGCTACAATATGTAAATAATAAATCGCTAAGAATCAAGCTGCGAAACATAATATGTATTATTTTCAAATTTTTCGCTCGGTAAACTGCGGAGATAAGGGGGGGGGGGGGTGGTATATTTTTCTACATTTTCCTATGTAAATCAAATTTTACCACCATAGAAAAAAATAAAAAACTGTTTTAGAATGTGCAATTCAAGCCCTTTCATATCCCAATTGGCCTACTAACTAGACTTTAATTTTTTGCCCCCTTCTCTTATTCAAATACAAATAATTTATTGTTTGATAGTGGTGTTCGTCCTTTTTTATAGAAATTTAAAATATAGGAATCTTTAAATTTTTAATTTTTCATACACGTGGATTAGCTTTTATTACAACTATTCCAAATTTCAAATTGATAGCAATTGTAGTTCCTGAGATATTTAACTTTGCGACAGACAGTCAGATGGACGTGTCGCACCATAAGGGTTCCGTTTTTACCTTTTTGGTCCGGTACCCTAAAAACGGGTTTAGAAAGCGCAAATCAAGCTCTTTCATATGATTTTTTTTCCGTACACGTGTCTTCACCTTCTTAACAGTTGTTCCAAATTTCAAATTAATAGCACAAGTAGTTCCTGAGATATTTAACATTGTGACAGACGGACAGACGGACAGAGTCGCACCATAAGGGTTCCTTTTTTACCTTTTTGGTACGGAACACTAAAAAGACAGATACACTTTGTATTGTTTTTCCATACATATATCCGTACAAACTCGTTCTTGGGTTCGAATATAGCTGCTTTATCAAAACGAATCAGATAAGAGCGATACAACTATGTATTGATTTTTGGTGATAAAACAATACAACTACCTAACCATAGCAGAACGTACAACTAGACTAGAACCTTTGCCGAGGACGTTGCTTACAAGTCATTAATATCAGAACATTACTACAGCGGCCGGCAAAATAGGGATTGCTGGCCAAGTACATTTATAGACGGATAAGGACACTAGGCTGGCAATGCCTTTTCACTACAAGGTGTAACAAAAATAGCGTCGATTCGATTAAGGGCATAACAGGTATCGTGTTCTCATAAGATAAAAACCGGGAGATTTTTTTTTGACGGGTTTTTTTTACATTTGTAAGGAGCATTGGCCGCCTGAGGCAACCTGCTCCATACAAATGTAAAAAGAATCGCGTCAAAAACCTTTTTCTTTTCGTTTTTAAGGTTAACGTACCAAAAAGTTAAAAAAGGAACCCTTATGGTGCGACTCTGTCCGTCTGTCCGTTTGTCCGTCTGTCACAACGTTAAATATTTCAGGCACTACTTAAGCTATCAATTCGAGATTTGGAACAACTATTAAGAAAGTTGAGACACGTGTATGGAAAATGAAAAATAGGGAACTTGCATCTTTTTTTCTGCGACAGTTAATTAATTTTCCGAAATATACGACTTCATTTAATTTTTCATTTATTTTTATTGAAATCAAACGCTGCTCCAACTGTCAGCTATAAGAACCGTAAAATTTTCGTCAAAATGGCGGAATTGCTTTGCCTTTCACTTATTAATAATTTAAATCCCGTCTACGATAGACCTTTACGAGACAAATGCTAAAATATAAACCATAAAAAAATATTCGGTTCTGATATGAGAACTTATATGCGCAAATGTCGTTTTATGTCGTAATTTCAATAAATGAAATCAACAAATTTGAACAATATAATTAACACGAATTTGTTTTTTTTGAATGACAATGGCACGCGCTCGGCGCATTCAGCCAAAGTACCTGCGGCGCTACCAAGAAAACCGATACTCAATGTTCATATATTTGCATCCCTGTCACTCGAGTATGGTTAGTGCGATAGAGATAGAGATACCCGAATATTTTCGAATTCCGAAGTTCGTGGTTATAGCTCAGGAATCGAAAATATGGTAAATAATCATAATGTATTTTCTCGAAAAAGAATTTAAATAAATATAGTCAAATGGAGAAAAAAACAAAGCAAGAGGTTATATAGGTAATGATTAAGTTATAAGAGTCCAAAATTTTAAGAGGGAGTATTTAAACAGGAAGAAGACACCAGGCATCCCCTCTACGGCCATCAGCTACCACCGTCCCGTCTCAAGAGCCGTAAAAGTTTTATAAGGCACACTACTGCTGCCAGGGTTCCCCCCTCGAGGAACAGACTCGCGCACTGGCAAAACACTCGCGCTCCTCCTGTTGACTCTGTCCGTCCTGCTGAAGCGCTCCCCGCTGGACACAAACAGCCGTGGCCTATCTGGAGATCTTTAAACAGACTGCGCTCCCAGGTCGGCCACAGTAGGGACAACCTATTGAAATGGGGTATCCTGAGCAGCTCAGACGCCCGGTGTATGTGCGGGACGACCCCTCAAACCATGGCACATATGCTGTCTTGTCCGGCGTGCCCGTACACATGCTCCACACAAGACCTCCGGGACGCGTCAGATAGGGCTTTAGCAGTCGCTAGTTTCTGGTCCCGCACAATCTAAACCCAGGAAATAGGGAACCATCGACACGAGAAGAAGAAGAAGAGGGAGTATGTTCTGTCCCTTTTCCGCAAAACGCACCTTCATATGAAACGATTGTTTTTTACTATGACGCTCGAGTATATTGACGTCACAGTCCCTCATCGTTTTCTCACTCTAACAAGCGACATTAAAACGGATGTAGCTTCATAATTTTTTGAGATATTTGAATGGGAGTTTCATTATCTTCTATCTATTTATACATACGGATAAGAAGGGATTTTTGGAAATTCCACCCCTAAAGGGGTTAAATAGGGGTGCAAAGTTTGTATGGAGTAAACTTTATTTTTTGAGCTGGAGTCTTCAAACTTTGTGGAAAGATTACTTTATAGAATACAAATAAAGTACTTTCAGCGTTTTGGAAAATTCTACCCCTAAGGGGGCTAAAAAGGGTTGCAAAATTTGTATGGGGAAATTATTTTTTGAGATAGAAGCTTAAAAGTTTGTAGAAAGATTACTTATTGAAATACAAAAAAACAACTTTCAGCGTTTTAGAAAATTCCACCCCTAAGGGGGTTAAAAGGGGGTGCAACATTTGTATGGAGGAAACATTTTTTTTTAGCTAGAGACTTAAACCTTTGTAGAAAGCTTACTTATTAGAATAAAAATAAAGCCCTTCCAGCGTTTTGGAAAATTTCACCCCTAAGGGGTTAAATAGGGCTGAAAGTTTGTATGAGGGAAACTCTGTTTTTAGCTAGAAGCTTAAAAGTTTGAAGAAAGATTACTTTTTGAAATACAAAAAAATCACTTTCAGCGTTTTAGAAAACTCCACCCCTAAGAGGGTTAAAAGGGGGTGCAACATTTGTATGGAGGAAACATGTTTTTTTAGCTAGAGACTTAAACCTTCGTGAAAAGCTTACTAACTAGAATAAAAATAAAGCACTTTCAGCGTTTTGGAAAATTCCACCCCTAAGGGGTTAAAAATGGTTGCAAAGTTTGTATGAAGGAAACTCTTTTTTGAGATAGAAGCTTAAAAGTTGTAGAAAGATTAACTTCTTATTGAACTACAAAAAAGGACTTTCAGTGTTTTAGAAAATTCCACCCCTTAGGGAGCTAATAGGGAGTGCAACATTTGTATGGAGGCAACGTTCTTTTTTTAGCAAGAGACTTTAAACTTTGTAGATAGCTTACTTATTTAGAACTAGCTGTTGCCCGCGACTTCGTCCGCGTAGAACTTTTTATCGTCTTAGAAAATGATTTCTCTCAATACAAAATTTGAACCCTCTTTAAGGGGATAATTAAAAAAAAAGTTGATGTTCATTTTCTAGTTTGTGAACAAACAGTCTAAAACCAAAGTTAAAAATCTCATACTTTAAAAATGCCTTGAAATACTCAAACTTTGAACCAATTTTAACACTCTTATGGGATGAATTTGGAAAAACTCTGAAATCAGTTTTGTAGTCTTTTAACGTACAGAATAAGACCGAAGTTAAAAATCTCTTACTCACACTTTAAAATTTTATTGCTCGCCATTTAAAATTTGAACCCCCTTTTAAACCCCCTTAGAGGTTGAATTTTTCTAATCGCTGAAAGAACTTTTTTCGTAAACTTTTATTAAGTCTCTAGCTCAAAAAAAGTGTTGCCCATACAAAGCTTTCTTAACCCCCTTAGGGGTGGAATTTTCTAAAACTCTGAAAGTACTTTATTATTAATTTTAATAAGTAACATTTTGAATAGTTTTAAGTCTAGTAAAAAAAAAGTTTTTCCCACACAACACTGGCTACCCTTCTTAAGGATCTTAAGAATCCCCTAAGGGATGGAGTTTTCTAAAACGCTGAAAGTTCTTTTTTAGTATTCTAATAAGTAATCTTTTTGCAAAGTTTTAAGTCTAACTCAAAAAAAAGTGTTGCCCATGCAAAGCTTGCTCTCCTTTTTAACCCTATTAGGGGTGGAATTTTCTAAAACGATTTGTGTTCTTTTTTTGTATTTTAATAAGTTATCTTTCTACAAAGTTTCAAGTCTCTAACTCAAAAACATAAACTTTCCCTGATAAAAACTTTGCACCCCTTTTTATCCCCCTTAGGGATAGATTTTTTCAAAACGCTGAAAGTCTTTTTTTTGTATTTTTATAAGTAATCTTTCTACAAAGTTTTAAGTGTCTAGCTCAGAAAAAGTGTTCCCCATACAAACCTTGCACCCTTTTTTAACCCCCTTAGGGAATGATTTTTGTAAAACGCCGAATGTAGTATTTTTCATGTTCTAATAAGTAATTTTTCGTCAAAATTTTAAATCTCTATTAAAAAAAAATGTTTTTCCCATACAAACTTTGCACCCTATTTTACCCCCTTAGGGGTGAAATTTTCCAAAACGCTGAAAGTACTTTCTTTGTATTTAAATAATCTTTCTACAAAGTTTTAGAACTCTAGCTAAAAAAAATAGTTTCCCACATACAAACTTTGCACCCCTATTTTAGCCCCCTATTTTTAGGGGTAGAATTTTCTAAAACGCTGAAAGTACTTAATTTGTATTCTGATGACTAATCTTTCTACAAAGTTTTAAGTCTCTAGCTCAAAAAATCAAGTTTCCCCCATACAAAATTTGCACCCCTATTTTACCCCTTAGGGGTAGATTTTTTTAAAACACTGAATCTAGGTACTTTATTTGTATTCTAATGAATAATTTCTCTACAAAGTTTTAAGTCTCTATTTAAAAAAAAGTAGTTTTTCCCATACAAACTTTGCACTCTATTTTACCCCTTTAGGGGTAGAATTTTCTAAAACCCTGAAAGTTCTTTATTTGTATTCTAATGACTGATCTTTCTACAAAGTTTTAAGTCTCTATTTAAAAAAAAAATGTTTCCCCCATACAAACCTTGCACCCCTATTTTACCCCCGTAGGGGTGGAATTTTCCAAAACGCTGAAAGTGTTTCATTTGTATTCTAATAACTAATTTTTCTACAAAGTTTAAGTCTATAGCTCAAAAAAAAAAGGTTCTCCCATACAAACTTTGCACCCCCATTTTACCCCCTTAGGGGTAGAATTTTCAAAAATCCCTTTTTTATCCCTAGCCCACGTTATAAAAGCAACATACTGTGCAAAAATCAACTCTCTAAGATTAGTAGTTTCGGCTGTGCGTTGATGAGTGAGTGAGTGAGTGAATAAGTCAGTCAGGACATAGGCATTTATTATGTATAAATAGATAGAAGATAATGAAACTCCCATTCAAATATCTCAAAAAATTATGAAGCTACATCCGTTTTAATGTCGCTTGTTAGAGTGAGAAAACGATGAGGGACTATGACGTCAATATACTCGAGCGTCATAGTAAAAAACAATCGTTTCATATGAAGGTGCGTTTTGCGGAAAAGGGACAGAACATACCCCCTCTTAAAACTTTGGACTCTTATAACTTAATCATTACCTATATAACCTCTTGCTTTGTTTTTTTCTCCATTTGACTATATTTATTTTAAATTCTTTTTCGAGAAAATACATTATGATTATTTACCATATTTTCGATTCCTGAGCTATAACCACGAACTTCGGAATTCGAAAATATTCGGGTATCTCTATCTCTATCGCACTAACCATACTCGAGTGATAGGGATGCAAATATATGAACATTGAGTATCGGTTTTCGTGGTAGCGCCGCAGGTACTTTGGCTGAATGCGCCGAGCGCGTGCCATTGTCATTCAAAAAAAACAAATTCGTGTTAATTATATTGTTCAAATTTGTTGATTTCATTTATTGAAATTACGACATAAAACGACATTTGCGCATATAAGTTCTCATATCAGAATCGAATATTTTTTTATGGTTTATATTTTAGCATTTGTCTCGTAAAGGTCTATCGTAGACGGGATTTAAATTATTAATAAGTGAAAGGCAAAGCAATTCCGCCATTTTGACGAAAATTTGACGGTTCTTTAGCTGACAGTTGGAGCAGCGTTTGATTTCAATAAAAATAAATGAAAAATTAAATGAAGTCGTATATTTCGGAAAATTAATTAACTGTCGCAGTCGGATAAAAACTATCCTAAGTTGCAGCTAGAATAATAATGTACCTATATAAAATGTTTCATATTTTTCCGTTCATGGGATGCTGAGAACATTCGAACCGCGCAAAGCTTAGTTTCAAACTGGCTGATTCTTTTTTTAATTTAGAGATTTATTATAAGTGGAGATATAAATAAAGTACTTTCAGCGTGTTGATAAATTCTACCCCTGAGGGGGTTACTAAGGGTTGCAAAGTTTGTATGAGGGAAACTCTTTTTTGAGATAGAAGCTTAAAACTTTGTAGAAAGCTTACAAATAAAGTACTTTCAGCGTTTTGGAAAATTCCACCCCTAAAGGGGTTAAAAAGGGTGTAAGATTCGTATGGAAAACACTTTTATTGAGCTTAGATACTTGATAGTTTTTAGAAAAAATGCTTATTACAACAAAAAAAGCCTTCTTCTTAAATTTTCCTTGAAAAGCGTTCAAAGTTGGTATGGAGAGTCAGAAAATTTTAAAGTATGAGATTTGTAACTTCGATCCTAGCCTGTTTGTTAAAAGACTACAAAACTTATTTCAGCGGTTTTTTTTAATTCAACCTCTAAAGGGGATTTTAAGGGTGTTCCAAGTTTGTATGGAGAGCAAGTATTTTTTTATGTAAGGGATTTGTAACTTCGGTTGTAGACTGTTTGCTGAAAGACAACAAAACTTATTTCAGCGTTTTTTTAATTTATCGCCTAAGAAGGTTAAAAGGGAGTTCGAAGTTTATGTAGAGAACAAGACACTTTTAGGGTTCCGTAGTCGACTAGGAACCCTAATAGTTTCGCTTTGTCTGTCCGTCCGTCCACGGATAATCTCAGTAACCGTTAGCACTAGAAATCTGAAATTTGGTACTAATATGTATCACGCCGACAAAGTGGTAAAATAAAAAGTGATTTTTTTATTTTTATTAGGGTACCTCCCCTATACGTAACGTGGGGAGTGTTTTTTTTTTCGATTTCCATCCTAACGTGTGATATATTGTTGGATAGGTATTTAAAAATAAATAGGGGTTTGCTAAAATTTTTTTTGATAATCGCTCCAGAGGTAAAACAAATGTGTCCCCCCCTCTCTAACTTTTGAACCATAAGTTTTAAAAATATGAAAAAAATCTCAAAAGTTTAACTTTATAAAAACTTTCAAGGAAAATTATTTTGAACTTGATAGGTTGAATAGTTTTTGAAACAAATTACAAAATAATTTCACACACTTACTGTGACGGACGAAAAACTACGGAACCCTACACTGAGCGTGGCCCGACACGCTCTTGGCCGGTTTTAAAGTAAGAAATTTGTAACTACGGTTTCCGACTTATACTATGAGGGTTCAAAGGGGGTTCTAAGTTTGTATAGAGAGCAAGACATTTTGAAAATAAGAGATTTGTAACTTCCGTTTTAGACTGTTTACTAAAAGACTACAAAACTAATTTCAATGTTTTTTTTTAATTCTATCCTTAAACAAACATTTAGACGATAACATGTTCTACGCGGACGAAGTCGCGGGCAACAGCTAGCTCGAGGAACAGACTCGCGCACTGGCAAAACACTCGCGCTCCTCCTGTTGACTCTGTCCGTCCTGCTGAAGCGCTCCCCGCTGGACACAAACAGCCGTGGCCTATCTGGAGATCTTTAAACAGACTGCGCTCCCAGGTCGGCAACAGTAGGGACAACCTATTGAAATGGGGTATCCTGAGCAGCTCAGACGCCCGGTGTATGTGCGGGACGACCCCTCAAACCATGGCACATATGCTGTCTTGTCCGGCGTGCCCGTACACATGCTCCACACAAGACCTCCGGGACGCGTCAGATAGGGCTTTAGCAGTCGCTAGTTTCTGGTCCCGCACAATCTAAACCCAGGAAATAGGGAACCATCGACACGAGAAGAAGAAGAAGAGGGAGTATGTTCTGTCCCTTTTCCGCAAAACGCACCTTCATATGAAACGATTGTTTTTTACTATGACGCTCGAGTATATTGACGTCACAGTCCCTCATCGTTTTCTCACTCTAACAAGCGACATTAAAACGGATGTAGCTTCATAATTTTTTGAGATATTTGAATGGGAGTTTCATTATCTTCTATCTATTTATACATAACTAGCTGTTGCCCGCGACTTCGTCCGCGTAGAACATGTTATCGTCTAAATGTTTGTTTAAGGATAGAATTAAAAAAAAACATTGAAATTAGTTTTGTAGTCTTTTAGTAAACAGTCTAAAACGGAAGTTACAAATCTCTTATTTTCAAAATTCTATTTCTATATATATAAAAGAAGACTTCCTGACAGATCATCAACGCACAGCCGAAACTACTGGAACTAGAAACTTGAAATTTACACCCATACTACCTTTTATAACGTAGGCGACGGATAAGAAGGGATTTTTGGAAATTCCACCCCTAAAGGGGTTAAATAGGGGTGCAAAGTTTGTATGGAGTAAACTTTATTTTTTGAGCTGGAGTCTTCAAACTTTGTGGAAAGATTACTTTATAGAATACAAATAAAGTACTTTCAGCGTTTTGGAAAATTCTACCCCTAAGGGGGCTAAAAAGGGTTGCAAAATTTGTATGGGGAAATTATTTTTTGAGATAGAAGCTTAAAAGTTTGTAGAAAGATTACTTATTGAAATACAAAAAAACAACTTTCAGCGTTTTAGAAAATTCCACCCCTAAGGGGGTTAAAAGGGGGTGCAACATTTGTATGGAGGAAACATTTTTTTTTAGCTAGAGACTTAAACCTTTGTAGAAAGCTTACTTATTAGAATAAAAATAAAGCCCTTCCAGCGTTTTGGAAAATTTCACCCCTAAGGGGTTAAATAGGGCTGAAAGTTTGTATGAGGGAAACTCTGTTTTTAGCTAGAAGCTTAAAAGTTTGAAGAAAGATTACTTTTTGAAATACAAAAAAATCACTTTCAGCGTTTTAGAAAACTCCACCCCTAAGAGGGTTAAAAGGGGGTGCAACATTTGTATGGAGGAAACATGTTTTTTTAGCTAGAGACTTAAACCTTCGTGAAAAGCTTACTAACTAGAATAAAAATAAAGCACTTTCAGCGTTTTGGAAAATTCCACCCCTAAGGGGTTAAAAATGGTTGCAAAGTTTGTATGAAGGAAACTCTTTTTTGAGATAGAAGCTTAAAAGTTGTAGAAAGATTAACTTCTTATTGAACTACAAAAAAGGACTTTCAGTGTTTTAGAAAATTCCACCCCTTAGGGAACTAAAAGGGAGTGCAACATTTGTATGGAGGCAACGTTCTTTTTTTAGCAAGAGACTTTAAACTTTGTAGATAGCTTACTTATTTAGAATATAAATAAAGTACTTTCAGCGTGTTGATAAATTCTACCCCTGAGGGGGTTACTAAGGGTTGCAAAGTTTGTATGAGGGAAACTCTTTTTTGAGATAGAAGCTTAAAACTTTGTAGAAAGCTTACAAATAAAGTACTTTCAGCGTTTTGGAAAATTCCACCCCTAAAGGGGTTAAAAAGGGTGTAAGATTCGTATGGAAAACACTTTTATTGAGCTTAGATACTTGATAGTTTTTAGAAAAAATGCTTATTACAACAAAAAAAGCCTTCTTCTTAAATTTTCCTTGAAAAGCGTTCAAAGTTGGTATGGAGAGTCAGAAAATTTTAAAGTATGAGATTTGTAACTTCGATCCTAGCCTGTTTGTTAAAAGACTACAAAACTTATTTCAGCGGTTTTTTTTAATTCAACCTCTAAAGGGGATTTTAAGGGTGTTCCAAGTTTGTATGGAGAGCAAGTATTTTTTTATGTAAGGGATTTGTAACTTCGGTTGTAGACTGTTTGCTGAAAGACAACAAAACTTATTTCAGCGTTTTTTTAATTTATCGCCTAAGAAGGTTAAAAGGGAGTTCGAAGTTTATGTAGAGAACAAGACACTTTTAGGGTTCCGTAGTCGACTAGGAACCCTAATAGTTTCGCTTTGTCTGTCCGTCCGTCCACGGATAATCTCAGTAACCGTTAGCACTAGAAATCTGAAATTTGGTACTAATATGTATCACGCCGACAAAGTGGTAAAATAAAAAGTGATTTTTTTATTTTTATTAGGGTACCTCCCCTATACGTAACGTGGGGAGTGTTTTTTTTTTCGATTTCCATCCTAACGTGTGATATATTGTTGGATAGGTATTTAAAAATAAATAGGGGTTTGCTAAAATTTTTTTTGATAATCGCTCCAGAGGTAAAACAAATGTGTCCCCCCCTCTCTAACTTTTGAACCATAAGTTTTAAAAATATGAAAAAAATCTCAAAAGTTTAACTTTATAAAAACTTTCAAGGAAAATTATTTTGAACTTGATAGGTTGAATAGTTTTTGAAACAAATTACAAAATAATTTCACACACTTACTGTGACGGACGAAAAACTACGGAACCCTACACTGAGCGTGGCCCGACACGCTCTTGGCCGGTTTTAAAGTAAGAAATTTGTAACTACGGTTTCCGACTTATACTATGAGGGTTCAAAGGGGGTTCTAAGTTTGTATAGAGAGCAAGACATTTTGAAAATAAGAGATTTGTAACTTCCGTTTTAGACTGTTTACTAAAAGACTACAAAACTAATTTCAATGTTTTTTTTTAATTCTATCCTTAAACAAACATTTAGACGATAACATGTTCTACGCGGACGAAGTCGCGGGCAACAGCTAGCTCGAGGAACAGACTCGCGCACTGGCAAAACACTCGCGCTCCTCCTGTTGACTCTGTCCGTCCTGCTGAAGCGCTCCCCGCTGGACACAAACAGCCGTGGCCTATCTGGAGATCTTTAAACAGACTGCGCTCCCAGGTCGGCCACAGTAGGGACAACCTATTGAAATGGGGTATCCTGAGCAGCTCAGACGCCCGGTGTATGTGCGGGACGACCCCTCAAACCATGGCACATATGCTGTCTTGTCCGGCGTGCCCGTACACATGCTCCACACAAGACCTCCGGGACGCGTCAGATAGGGCTTTAGCAGTCGCTAGTTTCTGGTCCCGCACAATCTAAACCCAGGAAATAGGGAACCATCGACACGAGAAGAAGAAGAAGAGGGAGTATGTTCTGTCCCTTTTCCGCAAAACGCACCTTCATATGAAACGATTGTTTTTTACTATGACGCTCGAGTATATTGACGTCACAGTCCCTCATCGTTTTCTCACTCTAACAAGCGACATTAAAACGGATGTAGCTTCATAATTTTTTGAGATATTTGAATTTATTTCATTATCTTCTATCTATTTATACATAATAAATGCCTATGTCCTGACTGACTTATTCACTCACTCACTCACTCACTCACTCATCAACGCACAGCCGAAACTACTAATCTTAGAGAGTTGATTTTTGCACAGTATGTTGCTTTTATAACGTGGGCTAGGGATAAAAAGGGATTTTTGAAAATTCTACACCTAAGGGGGTAAAATGGGGGTGCAAAGTTTGTATGGGAGAACCTTTTTTTTTGAGCTATAGACTTAAACTTTGTAGAAAAATTAGTTATTAGAATACAAATGGAACACTTTCAGCGTTTTGGAAAATTCCACGCCTACGGGGGTAAAATAGGGGTGCAAGGTTTGTATGGGGGAAACATTTTTTTTTAAATAGAGACTTAAAACTTTGTAGAAAGATTAGTCATTAGAATACAAATAAAGAACTTTCAGGGTTTTAGAAAATTCTACCCCTAAAGGGGTAAAATAGAGTGCAAAGTTTGTATGGGAAAAACTACTTTTTTTTAAATAGAGACTTAAAACTTTGTAGAGAAATTATTCATTAGAATACAAATAAAGTACCTAGATTCAGTGTTTTAAAAAAATCTACCCCTAAGGGGGTAAAATAGGGGTGCAAATTTTGTATGGGGGAAACAATATTTTTTTTAAATAGAGACTTAAAACTTTGTAGAAAGATTAGTCATTAGAATACAAATTAAGTACTTTCAGCGTTTTAGAAAATTCTACCCCTAAAAATAGGGGGCTAAAATAGGGGTGCAAAGTTTGTATGTGGGAAACTATTTTTTTTAGCTAGAGTCCTAAAACTTTGTAGAAAGATTATTTAAATACAAAGAAAGTACTTTCAGCGTTTTGGAAAATTTCACCCCTAAGGGGGTAAAATAGGGTGCAAAGTTTGTATGGGAAAAACATATTTTTTTTTAATAGAGACTTAAAATTTTGACGAAAAATTACTTATTAGAACATGAAAAATACTACATTCGGCGTTTTACAAAAATCATTCCCTAAGGGGGTTAAAAAAGGGTGCAAGGTTTGTATGGGGAACACTTTTTCTGAGCTAGACACTTAAAACTTTGTAGAAAGATTACTTATAAAAATACAAAAAAAAAAGACTTTCAGCGTTTTGAAAAAATCTATCCCTAAGGGGGATAAAAAGGGGTGCAAAGTTTTTATCAGGGAAAGTTTATGTTTTTGAGTTAGAAACTTGAAACTTTGTAGAAAGATTACTTATTAAAATACAAAAAAAGAACACAAATTGTTTTAGAAAATTCCACCCCTAATAGGGTTAAAAAGGAGAGCAAGCTTTGCATGGGCAACACTTTTTTTTGAGTTAGACTTAAAACTTTGCAAAAAGATTACTTATTATCGAATACTAAAAAAGAACTTTCAGCGTTTTAGAAAACTCCATCCCTAAGGGGGGGTTCCTTAAGATCCTTAAGAAGGGTAGCCAGTGTTGTGTGGGAAAAACTTTTTTTTTTACTAGACTTAAAACTATTCAAAATGTTACTTATTAAAATTAATAATAAAGTACTTTCAGAGTTTTAGAAAATTCCACCCCTAAGTGGGTTAAGAAAGCTTTGTATGGGCAACACTTTTTTTGAGCTAGAGACTTAAAAGTTTACGAAAAAAGTTCTTTCAGCGATTAGAAAAATTCAACCTCTAAGGGGGTTTAAAAGGGGGTTCAAATTTTAAATGGCGAGCAATAAAATTTTAAAGTGTGAGTAAGAGATTTTTAACTTCGGTCTTATTCTGTACGTTAAAAGACTACAAAACTGATTTCAGAATTTTTCCAAATTCATCCCCTAAGAGTGTTAAAATTGGTTCAAAGTTTGAGTATTTCAAGGCATTTTTAAAGTATGAGATTTTTAACTTTGGTTTTAGACTGTTTGTTCACAAACTAGAAAATGAACATCAACTTTTTTTTTAATTATCCCCTAAAAGAGGGTTCAAATTTTGTATTGAGAGAAATCATTTTCTAAGACGATAAAAAGTTCTACGCGGACGAAGTCGCGGGCAACAGCTAGTTGTAAATAATTAGTTATAAGGTGTTGTGCAAAATTATCGCATTGGGTCTATCCTGTAATGATAATTGTATGTATGGAAAAAAAAAGTTCGTTTTTTAATTTTTTATCGGTAAGTTAATAAAATATAAATTTAAAGAAACTACTGTGCGTTGACCACGTGACTTTGGCTGCGTGACGTCACGTGGCGTAACTTCTGTTTTGACTCGAGATGATGTAAAATTATAAACAAGAATTAAACTCAAACCTGTACTAAGTACTTCAGCATGAAAAATTATAAATGTTGAGTCGGCCACATATGGATACAACACTAAGAAAAGTAAGAAAAATAGAAAGTGAACAGCATTTTGTAAATATTGTTTATTTACATAAACTCAGTATATATATAGTACTCTTTGCATAAACTGACAGACGTATTGTTTCAAATGTGGTTTGTTTTTTAGTGACAGAGACGTCAGTATTACTTGCCATGTTCTTTTTTACTTTAGAAAATGTTTATATACAAACTTATTTTCCCATATTCGAGATGTTGGGAGAAGAATGAGGTTTAATTAAATCCATTCATTGTCGTGGACCTCATAGACGGCTTTGTTAACCTTAAATACTTAGTACAATGCCGTATAGGCGCCGATAGGTTCCGCCTAATTTCCAGTATAAAGATGTAGAAAACGAAACTCGATTACAAAATTTTCTTTTCGGATGGCCGGGGACTCCCATTGGTGACTTTGTTGACCTGACTTGAATACCATCAAAATTATTTCAGGTTCAGATAATTATATTTTGATTACAGGTAGGAGGTTGGTTATATACATTCCTATACTATTAAACGAGCAATATTTGTATATATATATATTTGCAATCGCGTTCTCGGAAACGGCTCTAACGATTTCGATGAAATTTGGGATACTGGGGTTTACGGGGGCGAGAAATCGATCTAGATTGGTCTCATGTCCGGGAAAATTAGTTTTCTCCGTATTTTCTCCATTTTCATCCGAGCAGAGCTCGGTCGCCCAGGGACTTTTGTAATTAAACGAGCAATACTTGTACATATATATATTTGCAATCACGTTCTCGGAAACGGCTCTAACGATTTCGATTAAATTTGGAATACAGGGGTTTACGGGGGCGAGATATCGATCTAGATAGGTCTCATGTCCGGAAAAAATCGTTTTCTCCGTATTTTCTCCATTTTCACCCGAGCAGAGCTCGGTCGCCCAGGGACTAAATTGTAATTTGTCAAAACGATATGACTTAATACTGGAAAACATAAATTAGTAGATATTAAACTATTTAGCGGTACCGTGAAATGGGGTTAATTTGATCAATTTCAGAATTAAAACGTCTGTAGGTACCTCCCTAAACGTTTATCCAAAAAAATAAGGAAAAAATATGCAAATATCGGTTTTTGGTCCTCTATCGATTGCACCGACAAAAAAAAAGATTATTAATGTATCTCTTAGAAAAAAAATATTAAGTCTGTGATCAACTTTATACTCACATCGGGGTTACTTTAAAACCCCCCTTATTTTTAACGGATTATGATAGTGACAGCAATAAGGAAAAAAACCGACCAAGTGCGAGTCGGACTCGCGCACGAAGGGTTCCGTACCATTATCTAAAAAAAAAACTATTTTATTCTGTTTTTAGTATTTGTTGTTATAGCGGCAACAGAAATACATCATCTGTGAAAATTTCAGCTGGAACTATCACGGTATCAGTGAGATACAGCCTGGTGACAGACAGACGGACGGACGGATGGACAGCGGAGTCTTAGTAATAGGGTCCCATTTTACTCTTTGAGTACGGAACACTAAAAACACTAGAACATAAAAAAAAACCGTTCAGAGGCTTAGGATTTATAAAGGTTTATGTGCCTTTGGGGTTACTTAGACAAAGAAAAAAAACGGTATTTATTTTATATGCAATTAGAGGGGGGTAGCATATTTACGTATGCTGATGATACAGCCGTTGCATTCTCTGGTGACACTTAAACATGCTGAAACGGGACTAATTAAGATTGCCCATTGGTTAAAATCTAATCTATTGACATTAAATATAAGTAAGACAAACTACATCTGCTTTACAAATAATATAACTACACAGCCAGATAATAGCTTTAAGATTAAGATCCATACATGTCATGACCCTCTGCAGCACAACTGTTTATGTACAGCCATAGATAAAGTTAACTGTACGAATTATCTTGGGATTTTGGTAGATCAACGACTCACCTGGCACGCACACACAGGATTGGTCATGTCCAGAGTACGAAAGATGACCTGGATTTTCAAAAACTTAAGACATGTGGCTCCTAAAAAACTATTGAACCAGATCTACACATCTCTTGCCCAGTCTGTATTGGTATATTGCATACCAATATGGGGTGGAGCCACAAAAACCAACTTCATTCAATTAGAAAGGGCTCAGCGGGCTCTTCTTAAAGTTATGTATTTCAAGCCACGTAGATTCCCGACTTCTGACTTGTATGTTTTGTGTGACCTGTTGTCCGTGCGCAAACTGTATGCACTGAATGCGGTCTTGAGGAGACATAAATCTACCAAATACGTACCAATAGACCAGCTGAAAAGGAGGAAAAGGATATATGTCATCTCAATACCGACAAAGAAAACTGCTTTTGCGCGGAGACAATATGCCACCCTATCTGGCAAACTCTACAACTTAATAAATAAAGAAATTGATATCTACCCTACCACAGCACATAAGTGATGAACTAGAGTGACTGCGTGGCTGAAAACGCAAACATACACACACACACACACACACACACACTCACTTGCATTACACATATATACATATATTACCCACATTCAATTACAGACTCCTTCAATTGTTCTTGTTTCTAACTTAATATAAATTGTGTACTCCTAGAACATATTATAGAATTAATTAAGTAATCATTAATAGATATTAACTACCTACATCGATACCTGCATATGGAAGAGCGGTGCCCCTTAGCACAGGTATTACTTTTACTTAAAAAGGGACACCAGAACATGTTAAATTAGTAGTTACTTCAGAAAACGAATAAATAATTTTTCATTTTTCATTTTCATATATTAA
This sequence comes from Epinotia brunnichana, assembly GCA_963854355.1. Classification (NCBI taxonomy): domain Eukaryota; kingdom Metazoa; phylum Arthropoda; class Insecta; order Lepidoptera; family Tortricidae; genus Epinotia; species Epinotia brunnichana. Next base: position 18,984,228 of record OY977942.1, on the reverse strand, counting down.
ATAAGGCTATCATTCACATAAGGACTGGCCGTTGGGGCGGAAAGGTTCTCGAGTGGCGACCACGTACCGGAAGGCGCAGCATGGGTAGGGCCCCCACAAGGTGGACTGATGACCTGGTAAAGGTCGTGAGAGTCCGCTGGATGCGGGTGGCGCAGGACCGCTCATTGTGGCACTCTCAGGGGAAGGCCTATGTCATAAAACTGCGTGTGTTTAATTATATCCATAAGGATATCTAGAAGCCCAAATTTCATGAAGCTAGCTCAAACGGTTATTAAGAAATGAAGGTCAAAATGTCGTACATTTTAGCACTGACTGACTGACATATAGAAATATAAAAATAAAATTAAGTCAATAAATAAGTGGTGTCCCCATACGAAAAACTTGTAATACGCGCTAAACAATCGGCCACCGATGTGTCGTCGCCGGCGCGCGGCATCACATAATTATACACAGAACAGAAGTAAATCTCAATACTTGCCTAGTTTTCTTTACAAAAAGTAATGATATCCCACCAAAAACATAAATGTAAAAAAGGAGAGCCAAGTTCAATACAAAAATTATGCTTGGCTGTGGGCTTCGCCGCAAAAAGAATGGAGGTCTAAATGAGTGCCAAGTTCTATGCAAAATCCTAATACATATGTATTTATATGAACAAAATAACATTATGAACAAGTATTAAACTCTGTCTTTGCTTTATTGGATACGTATAGAAATTGCTGTTATTTAAAAATGTGAGATCTTAAAGTTGAAATTGTGGCGTCAAATCTAACCAGATTTGACGCCACAATTTTGTATGAAATACCATTATGGACCTTCCTTGCGGCGCGTAGCCAACTAGATTCTCGTCTCACCGGCGGTGAGTCACCGCAACTGAAACATGATACTTCACAACCTTATTTCAGGAACTTCTTAAGTACTTCTTTGCATGTTTGATAATAATGATAATAGTACATTGTTTAACGAGGCGCGTAAGTGGAAAATTGCGACTTTGCAATATTCTTACGCCCGTGTTATACACAATGTTTTTCATCACATTTGCTAGGAAATACATAACTAAATACTTACAGAAAAATCTGTTTCATACAACCGCTCCAGTCAAAAATTGTCAAAATTGACAACTTTATTTCCAGATCAGTGCGAATGGAGCGTGCAACTAATATTTCAATCAATCACAGAGCAGTATTCTTGCAGCGCGTGGCCAACTAGATTTTTTCAACCAATCACAGATCAGAATTCTTGTGGGGCGGGGCCAACTAGATATGCTTAAATCAATCAGATCACAGAAAAGCTCATAACTCCCTAGGGAGTCATGAAAATATATAACTCCCGTGGGAGGTAACTTGGCAAAAACTGCTCTATACGCCTGCGTGTAATGGAAATAATATTTTTCAATAGTTATTTACTTATGGCGTCTAGTTAATAATGGTAATCAGTATGTATATTGTAGTCTTTGATCACTGATCTGTAATCATATTTTGTGAAAAAGACAGTGTTGCTCTTGATGGAAATTTGGATGTTATTATGATGGCAATAAGCCTTACCATAATAATGTATAACTAAAGTACTCTGTGTGAGAGCTCACGTTACAATTCACGTTACCTAGTAGTAAAGTATGCTTTGTATGTATGTGTAGGTACTGGTTCCACACGCACACGCACACATCATAGTTAGTTTCGGGAGCATTAAAAGATGGCGCTATCAAACCGGTTTCCATTAAATGCTTCAAGAGGGCACTCTTTACCTATGTACTTACTTTACTCTTTGGTTTTAGACATCAAGGTTTTCAAGACGTCATTACAAATGTCAGTTTTTTGCGCCCGTTACTCCGATACGGTTGTTGGATCAGATATTATAGTTAAATTCCTATGATGTATCCGTTATCGCTCACCGTCCTCTAAGCCGAACTTAAACTAGATACTTTTATCGTCACTGTGGGGTGAGAATAGGCTCTCCTTAGAAATAGACAATTTAAATACAACTATGTATTGATTTTGAGTCACTTTTATCAGGCATTAGACAAATACAGGAACATTCTTTCAATTTACCAGGTGCTCCAATTTTCAGCGAGGGTGTTAGTTCAGCCCTTCAAGCCAAAAGACGAGCACTTTCGTCGGAACAGGAACATTTGGCACAATTGTTGGGACATGTTTCCCTCATCCTGCTGCGGAACTGCTTTGTCTAGTAGCCTTTTTAGCGTCGGCACATGGTTCGTCGCATATTGTTGCTCGAATATTATCTATTGATGGTAGCAGCATTCGAGTTCCATTCGTAACCGAGGCCCTGGCTAAAGGGCGACACTATGTCCGTCTAACTATCACCCAGATAGCTTGACGATCCAAAGAGGATGGGACGACATTCTCTGTAAGCAAACATAGCCTATGTTTGCTTACATTGTTGAGTGATGCCTCGGGGACCGACCTAGCTCACAAAGCTCGAGTCCGGTGCGTGCCTTGCCTTCCCCTTAACTCGGCACTCTACTCGACAACGAGTCCCTGAGCATGGCAGTTGCTTTAAGGCTAAGGAGCAAGGTTTTTTTTTTTTTTTTTTTTTTTTTTTTGACCAATATAACCTGAGTAGTACATTTTGGTATACATTTTTTTCACCAGCGGAAACCTCTGGGGTTTATATGCTGATGAATAGTTCGCTATGGTACATTAATTTACTTGACTACATCACCGTTATAGACTCATAAATATTACAATACACTCGTATTGGGTTCAGATAACGTCAGATACCTTTTGATACTACCTAGGTATCGATTGTAAGCTATTTACGTATTTATGCTGTAGTTCTTTAGGCAGTTGGTTTATTATATAAGGAAGAAGATATCTGACGTTTCTTTTCCCATGCACATTGACAAAATTAGGTAAATTGAACATAGCTTGCTTTGGTAAATTTTGTCTAAGGTTGCTTTTTCTTACATTTAATACTAAATGCTCTTTGTACGCATACTCTTCCCTTAAAATACATAGTTTAACTTTATTGAACACTGACATTACTTCACAATAATTACACAAACGCTCATAATTTGGGGATATTTTTTTCCTTGTGTTTTTGGGTACAATGTTTTTAAGTAATCTAATTTGTAGTTTATAAATATCGTTCAGGTAAGTTTTGTAAGTTCTACCACCGGTAAATACCGCCAAGTTCAAACACACCAAGTATAAGTATATCTCTCATCCTTGCTTATCTATGAGCCTTGGAACCAACTTACGATTTCTTTCCGGTTGCTGTGGAGACAGCTGGGCCCTGGGGCAGCGAGGCTCTCGGGCTTTTCAAGGAGTTAGGCAGACGTTTGGACTCCCGCTCTGGGTCATGTTTCGTCCAACAGGTCTCAATTGCTGTTCAGCGAGGCAATACCACAAGCATTTTGGGGACCTTTGGTTCGGACATGACGCAGAGCGCGTTTTCAGCGTACTCTTACGTATTTTTATGTATCATTGTTTGAAAAAGAATATGATAACATGTTAAAAAAGTTTACAAAAACTTAAGGTTACTTTTTTTCGGGAAATGGCTTCTAGTCATTATTTTTAATCTTACCACAACATGATATGGGGACACAAGGGATAATTTGGCCCGCTAAATAACGTTTACAATTTTTTCTAAATGTGAGTGAAAGATCGGATTTTGTCTGAAAATAAAGCGAAAACCTTAATACGAGCGGGACGCTTATAATAATTACCAGCGGACGGCTTAAAAACCATTGTTCTTTTGTAAACCAAAAGACATTGCTTACAGAAATTGGGTAGGTACGTCAAAAAAACAGAAATACCTAATAGTTTTTTAAGCGTTTGCGAGGATTTAACGGTGTTCTTAGTAATTAAGGAGAAAAATATGTTTTAAATAACGACAATTTACATTTTTTTAACAATAAATCATTACGTGTTATATTCTGTAATGTGATATGCAATAAACATTTCTATTTCTATTCAAAACAATGAGCAAAAATTAAGACAACAAAAAAATATATAAAGAAAAACCATAAAAATATTTGTTTTTTTTTTCAAAACAATGGCACACTGTGTAAAAAATTGAGTAAGTCAAAAAATCAGAAAGAATTAGTTTAATAAGTGTCTGCGAGGATTTCAAGGTGTTCTTGGTAATTTAGGAGAAACATTACGGCTATTTACATTTTTATCGGAAAAAAAAAACATTTCTCGTTGGTGTTTAGGTACTCCGAACAGACTCAAAATCGTTTTCTATAGTCAAAACGATGAGTAAAAGGTAAATCAAACGAAAAAAATACTTTAAAAAACATTGTTATTCTTAAAAATGGAGTACCTATGGTAAAAATTTTGAAATAATGAGTATTATAACATTTACTAGTAACTATAACCGTCCGCGAGGATATTAACGGTTTTTGTTTTACTTTCAGAGAAAATCCGATTTTTCACATACGCCCCATAGTTTTTTTTAGAAAAAAATATATAAGTAGCTATATTTAGCGGGCCAAATTACTCCAAAATCATGTTGTGGTATGATACCGACTAAATAAAAGAAGCTATTTCCCGAAAAAATATTGTCTTTTTCTATGGAGAGCCGATTCAGTGTCGATGTCGGAACCATCAAACATACATCCTTCTCACACTTATAAGTTACTGATGCGCTTTATGTCTACGCTGTGCCATTAATGTAGATGTTAAATGAATCTAATTATAAGTACTTATTTCTCTTTTCCACGTGCAGCTTAAGTGAAAATGGCTAACTTTAACTAATAGATACCTACCTGTTCAGTGAACGATGGGGGCCCAGGGTGAACCACGTGCGACGGGCGCTGGCACTAAATTTCGACTGCTGATGTGGAAGAACGTCCTGCAGCAGTGGCGGCATCGCTTCCAGACCCTCGTCGAGGTGCTGCTGCCAGTCCTCACAATGGCGCTGGTTCTCATCCTCCGCTCGCAAATCGAACCCACAACAGTGAGCGTTAGGACATATCCGTCGTTACCTGCGCACACGTTAAGATACTCTGTAAATGTATTGTAAGTTGTTTTATTATGTAGCAAAATCCATCACCATATTTTTATAGCGAAGAGTTTTTTTGGGTTAGGCTCGTAAAACACACTTTCCCGAAATGTGCACTTTCTGCAAAGGTGCACTTTCCGCAAAATGTACACTCCCAAAATGTACACTTTCCCAATTTGGAAACTTTTCCAAAACGCACGCTTTCCCAAAATGTATACTTTCCCATTTAGGGCACTTTCTCAAAAGGTACACATTTATTATTTAGACACATTCTTCGCACACACACGCACACACACTTTTAGGATCCCGTAGTCAAAATTGCAAAAACGGAACGCTTATAGTTTCGGTCTTTCTGTCTGTTTTCATTTGTACTATTTCATAGAAACCCTTAGTACTATAAACAGGGACACCCCTACCCCTAAAGTGTACTTTCCGGGAAAATATACCTGCGAAAGTGCACATTCTGGGAAAGTGCACCTATTGAAAAAGTGTACATATCGGGAGGTTCACTTTTAGAGACAGTGTACCTTCCGAGAAAATTACCCTTCTAGAGAAATGCACCTTTAGAGAAAGTGCACATTTCGGGAAAGTGTGTTTTACGAGCCTAACCCGTTTTTTTAATAGGGAACATTACGCAAAGCTCTGCGTAGGGGGCGACACTAACACAAACCGCCATGACGTACAATGTCATATTTATTAACCTAACAAACAATAACAAATACTTAATTGATGAAAACGCGTTAAACTACAATAGTTTTATTATCACTCGTGTGTAAAATACCTGTACTGTGATATTAAAATGGCATCCTATAGCCATTTAAAGGTGGATGAGGGCTTTTTTTTGCTTTACGACGTATTGCTGCTTCCCATAGTTTTCGTATCATCGTTTCCTTCGGAAATTAATGATGCCCTTTTCATTCTTGCATCCAATTACGCAGCACTGATGCATTTTATTTATTGAAATATTCTATTCCTTGATCCAGAGCTTTGAAGGACTTGTCAAAGTTGTCAAAAAAACTGTTTACTAATTGTGATAGTGCTGCACTCTGGCGGCAGAACATTGCAGTAATGTTCGCTATTGTATAGTCATAGTCATAGTCAAAATCATTTATTCCATTGACATACAATATGCACTAGAATATGTCTTAAAACTAGGCAGGTTTAGGTTTACATTTTATCAATTTGAGATTCATAACATTGTGTAATTTATATTTCAGAGATTAATAGAGAAAATTTTATAATTTAAATTCTATGTCATAGCACTCATTTATATTATACAGTGCATTCTCAGTTAACATTTGTTTGAGGTATAATTTATATTGAATGTCATTTAGTATGGTAACAGAGTCAGGTAAATGGTTATACAATTGAATGCTTTGGTAAATAAAACATTTTCTAGATTTGGCTAGGTGCGAGCGTCAGGTTTTTGGCCGCTGACTTGCTTTTTGGTTTATTTTATGCAGTTACACTAAGCTCTCAGTTAAGTACCTACACTAGATGATAAGTTTGAGAAGACCAACCCAAAAAAGCTATATTATAGCCTACTAAATATAACTGATTAGAAAGGATGTGTTTACGTGGTCACTGCCGCTATACTTAACTCTTTTTACAGGGGTGCCATGAATTTAACTGCGTTGTCCATCGCTTATTCACCGGAAAGCCCAGTTCTTGAAGACGTACTAAGCAAAGCGGCTGCTAAATTAGTCACTCGAAATGTAAGGGACCTGGCACAAATGATAATAGATCGATATCCAGAATTGATACCACCGGATTTGGATTTATCAGAACTTCCTATAAATGCAACGTATATTGAGGATATCGTAGCGAGACTCGTTAGGTTTAGAGTTTATGCTTATAACAGCAGTGAGAGTTTGCGAAGTGTGTACTCATCAGAAGAATTTACAACATCCGTTATAGCTGCAGTAGAGTTTGATGATGAGCTTTATGGTAAGTGAGCTTTATGGTAAATACTAGCTACCCGTGCGGCTCCGCCGCGTATACAAATAATCTAGGTCAAGCAACGGAATATAAATATAGCACATACTTAATCCTGTATTCTACATCTAACCTACTGAAAAAAGGGTTTTTAGAATAGGATGGGTATAGTTTCTGAGCCTACCCCCCAACATACAAACTTACATTTCACAGACATTACACCTGTTTATTATTAATATCGCCACAGATCAAAGAATACTGAATCGGGGACCGTTAATGGTTTAAAATAATATTTTACCGGTTATAGTTGCATTTGACTATTTACGAGTATACCGCTAAATTGTTTAATACCTACTAATTTTATGTTTCCCAGTATTTAAGTCATATTGGTTTGATAAATTAAAATTACAATTAATTTAACACAGCCGTCTCTGGGGTCCATGACAATTCATCATCATCATCATCTTACCAGCCGAAAGACGTCCACTGCTGGACATAGGCTTCCCCCAAAGAGTGCCAAAATTACCTGTCCTGCGCCACCCGCATCCAGCGGACTCCCGCGACCTTTACCAGGTCATCCAGTCCACCTTGTGTGTGGATTAATGGATTTAATTAAACTTCATTCTTCTCCCAACATCTCGAATATGGGAAAATGATTGTGTATATAAACTTTTTGAATTAAAAATAATTCAAAAAGTTTTGAATTAAAAATAATTCAAATAATTCTGACGTCTCTGTCACTAAAAAAAATAACCAACAATTGACACAATACGTCTGTCAGTTTTTGTAAATATGATCGTCATTAAGATAATTTTCTATTTTATTAATTTTCTTAGTGTTGTATCCATATGTGGCCGACTCAAAAATTATAATTTCTCATGATGAAGAATTTACTGCAGGTTTGAATTAAATTATTTTATGTTTATTTACATTGTCATCTCAAGTCAAACCAGGAGTTACGTCACGTGATGTCACGCAGCCAAAGTGGTCAAGGCACAGTAGTTTTTTTTAAATTAAAATTTTAGTACCTTACCGATAAAAAAATAAAAAACGAAGACTTTATTGCAAATCTGCAGCATGAGACGAATCGAATGACATATAATTTATCAAAATTGGACCATAACTGTAGATCTGATGGCATGTACAAAAATCGGCCTCGCGTAATCTATGCATATAAATGCCTAATATGCCTATGTCCTGACTGACTTATTCACTCACTCACTCACTCACTCACTCACTCATCAACGCACAGCCGAAACTACTAATCTTAGAGAGTTGATTTTTGCACAGTAGGTTGCTTTTATAACGTTGGCTAGGGATAAGAAGGGATTTTTGAAAATTCCTTCCCTAAGGGGGTAAAATAGGGGTGCAAAATTTGTATGGAGAACCTTTTGTTTTTGAACTAGAGACTTAAAACTTTGTAGAAAGATAAGTTTTAAAATACTTTCAGCGTTTTGAAAAAAATCTTCCCTAAGACGGTAAAATAGGGGTGCAAAATTTGTATGGAGAAAACTTTTTTTTTCGAGCTAGAGACTTACAACTTTGTAAAAAGATTACTTATTAGAATACAAATAAAGTACTTTCAGCGTTTTGGAAAAGTCTACCCCTAAGGGGGTAAAAAAGGGTTGCAAAGTTTGTATGAGGGAAACTCTTTTTTGAGATAGAATCTTTAAAATTTGTAAAAAGATTACTTATTTAAATACAAATAAAGTGCTTTCAGCGTTTTGGAAAATTCTGCCGCGAAGAAGGTTAAAAAGGGGTGCAAATTTTGTATGGGGGAAACTTTATTTTTTTAGCTAGAGACTTAAAACTTTGTAGAAATATTACTTATTAGAGTACAAACAAAGTATTTTCAGGGTTTTGTTAAATTCCACCCCTAAAAGTGGGTGCAACATAGAATGCTTACTAATTAAAATTAAAATTAAATACTTTCAGCATTTTAGAAACTTCGACCCTTAGGGGTTTATCAGGGGGTGCAACGTTTGTATAAAGAAATTTTTTTTTTTAGCGAGGGACTTAAAACTTTGTTGAAAGATTACTTATTACACTACAAATAAAGTCCTTTCAGCGTTTTGGAAAATTTGACCCCTAAGGGGGATAAAAAGAGGTGCACTGTTTGTGTGGGGGAAACTTTTTTTAGGTAGAAACTTAAAACTTTGTAGAAAGATTACTTAATGAAATACAAAAAAGTACTGCCAGCGTTTTGGAAAATTCCACCCCTTAAGGGGTTAAAAAGGGGTGCAAGGTTCGTGTATGGGAAACACTTTTTTTTAGGCTAGAGACTTGATAGTTTGTAAAAAAAATACCTATTACAATAAAAAAACTTAGTGTTTTCTTTTAAATTTTTCCCCGAAAAGCGTTAATCGAAGGGGGTTCAAAGTTTGTATGCAGAGCAAGAAAATTTTAAAGTATGAGATTTGTAACTTCGATATTAGCCTGTTTGTTAACAGACTACAAAACTCATTTCAGCGTTTTTTGAAATTCATCCCCTAAAGGGCATCATAAAGGTGTTCAAAGTGAGTATGGAGAGTAAGACATTTTTAAAGTAAGGGATTTGTAACTTCGGTTTTAAACTGTTTGCTAAAAGACTACAAAACTTATATCAGCATTTTTTTTTAATTCATCGCCTAAGAAGGTTAAAAGGGGCTTCGAAGTTTGTATAGAGAGCAAGACATTTAAAAGGAAGAAATGTGTTACTACGGTTTCAGACTGTTTACTATGAGGGTTCAAATAGGGTTCTAATTCTAAGTTTGTATAGAGAGCAAGACATTGTGAAAGTAAGAGATTTGTAACTTCGGTTTTATACTGTTTACTAAAAGACTACAAAACTAATTTCAATGTTTTTAAAAATTCATTCCTTAACCAAAAATGTAGACGATAACATGTTCTACGCGGACGAAGTCGCGGGCAACAGCTAGTAATAATATAGATAGATAGATTGCAGCACTAATTGAACACGTTGTTCGTGTTCAAATTACCAATGACGATACCCATTTGCTAATATTTAACATGTCAATTTTAGCGTCCAAATATTTTAGATTGTGCCCACTTTAATACAATACAATCCAATAATTTATTGGTAAAAATGTCAGTTTACATGTCAAACGTAATAATAATATGTAGTAGCTATTAGGTCACACAGTTACATAATTATAAACAATACATGCAGCATTGTATTAACACGTATGTATTTATTTACACTTTATACCTACTTAGAATTAATACCCAGAGCCACGGTACTACAACCATCATTAAATTATTACACAAATTAAATGTTCTATTTCTGTATTGAACTCTCAATTAAGATCAATATTAAGATCAGGTTTAACAAATTTGGGTAGGTATCAGACATACCCATACGTTACTAGCAATGATTATATTTGCAGGTGCTACACAGCTCACTGGTAACCTGAAGTATTCTCTCAGATTCCCTGAAAGACCAAGGCAGTATTCATTTTACTCACAAGGATCAATATCATGGCACACCGATTTGGCGTTTCCGTATTTCCAAATGCCGGGACCTAGATTCCCTCATTCTTGGGAAGGTGGCAATGCTCCTGGTAAATTATATTTAAAATTTGATTAACTTGAAGTTGTTTTATATCATTTAAATTTCGAAAATCTCTGAAAAACAAAGAAATTTGATTTGACCTCTATTCTAATATCAGTCGAGATGACGTTTAGTTTGAAATGAATTGTCAAGTTGCATACAAACTTGACAAATGTCGCACGTAAGTAAGATATCGAACGATATGATAGTTAGAGCTGATTCTAGTTTGTCTCTGAATTAAAAAAAAAAACTATGACAGCTGCCAGAAAACAACGCGATGCCGGTCTTAATATGCGGCTCCTGCGGCGCTACCACGAAGTTCGAATCTCGAACTTCGTATATCTCCGTCTCTGTCGCTCGAGTACCATAAACCATAAGTGCGATAGAGACGGAGATATACGACATTCGAGATTCGAAGTTCGTGGTTTTAGCTCTGAATGCATCATGGAGGCTTATGATATGTGGATAGATAAATCAGTGTATGTAACTGTACATAATTAGGCAAGGCCCTTCATTATGTACAGTCACATAAACTACTATATCGATGGTAAATGTTATTTTGTCTAGGTAGCCCGGTTTTATAAAACTCCGTTTGACTTTGACCGCCATTTGACGTTAACAATATGTGATATCACATGTCCCCAGCACAGCATATATCCCCACGTCGTATATCTGCTTATTACAAGCTTTCTATTAACTTGCTATGTACGAGTATACTGTACTACCTAAGATGTAAGTTAGAGTTATGTATGGATGTTTCTTCGGGTGGAATCGTGCAACTCTATTTTGAAGCAGACATCTTCAACCGATTGAGCTGAAAATTTAGGTAAAGGTATAGTTGGGATAACAATTTAATATTATGGTGCCATCGAGCTGATCTGATGATGGAGACAGAAGGTGGCCATGGGACATCAGTTCATAACCGACTTAACCTCGTTGAGTTTGGGCTTGTTAGAATCGTCTCAATTAGTAGTTGATGGCGGTATACAGAAAAGTAAGGCAATAAAAGCATGTATTTAAGCGTGACTTTAGATCTAACGGATCTTTTTAAAATCGGGCAATAATAGGATTAAAAACTTGTGAGACAGAAAAAATCCAGATACGATGTTTATTAAGTTTAATGTTAAAATATTCTTTGTTTATTCTTAGGATACGTAAACGAAATGTTCATAGCGCTTCAGCATTTAATATCGATGGAGCTCGTCGCGGAAGTTACCGAGCATGATTTCAGCAATTTCAGCGTGGCAATACAAAGATATCCCCACCCCCCGTACGTAGAAGACATGGCGGTGCAAGCTTTGCAATTATTGCTTCCCATGTTCATCATGATCAGTTTCAGCTTCACTGCTGTGAACATAGTGAGAGCCGTCACTGTTGAAAAAGAAATGCAACTGAAGGTAATACTTTGATTTAACCATTTAACAGAAACCTGAAATTCAACGTTAATCACGACACACGTGCGTCACCTACCACCACCACCATACCATGCGCCTACTACCTTGCGCTACCTGCGGTTTTCGCTACATAAATAAGCATTAATCTGCTACGGATTACAGCGTACAGCTACGAGCGTAGCTTAGCAGAAATTGCGATAAATAACCCATTCAGTACGGCTATCACAAGACGGCGCGCGAGTTCTCTCGATATTTCTCGCGCTATACCTACGTCTCTTTCTCAGTTTTCGATTAAGTGAGAGACGGATTGTGCGAGAAAAATCGAGAGAGCTCGCGCGCCGTCTTGTGATAGCTACGGTATAGGCCACGCTAATCTCGTAGCATTACGCCGTAGTCCGTAGCAGCTTAAACCTAGTAGGTATGTAGCGAAAAGCGCTCGTAGGGCTCTGACGCATATGTGTCGTAATGGGCCCTGAATGGGTTAGTAACAAAATAAAGACGAAAATCTTGCCAGCACGCTAATTTCACACTCTCACTGCAAGAAACCCGCGCCTACGCCGTAGCTGCGTTCCGCAAAAACCACGGGACCGGCTACGAGCGTAGCGCGTTGCGATTCTTGGCAGTGAATGTGTTAATTGTGGTTCTCTATTGTATGGTCAAAAAATATTTCCCAAAGTGTCACTCCCCAAAATTTTTTCCCAAATTTTCATTTGGCAAAAAATCACTAGTCAAATTATGGTTTCGATTTTTATCACTTGGCATTATCTCCTATGGCAAAATATTACTTCGCAAATTATTGTTTGGCAAATTATTGTTTCATTTGGTCAAACGTATTATTTGGCATAACATTCGTTTTTCAAATTATTGCACGGCATACGATTTATATCCTAATTGAATAGTGCATACGAAATGTATTTGAGTGAGATTACATATTTTGCTAAGCGGGTAGTTTTGTACTGCGTGTCTGTCTGGTAGATGTGTGTATTTATTAGTTTGTATGTGGCATTAAATTACATCACTGACTTGTTTGAAGCGTTGTAGGCGATACTGTTGTAATGTTGTGTAATTGTTGTCTGCTGAGTGATTGGGTCCGTAATGTTGCATATAAAGTCAAGAAAACTAACATATATTTGACATACAATAAATTGACATAAAATAATTTAATATAATGTAACGTGTGATATAATGGTTTTTTTGTTATATTTTGCTTTACTCTGATTATCGATTGATATAATAGGCATAATTCTTTTTTCGTATAACGCATTTATGACATAAATATTTTCACCATACATAATATATTGTTTAAAATAATTAAGTTTTTATATTACAATAACTGCCAAGAAGTTGATTGAGCCCCGCTTTAGTTTCTGAGACTCAGTCTCCCGCCCTCCGCCCGGGCTTCCGCCAGAAACTCGCTTCGTCGGCCCTTCGTTTCACGTGCATCCGTTCAACTCAGGACCTCCTTCGCGAGCTTCTGGCTCCACGGGCTTTTATATACACTCTAGGGGTACGACAGACAAGACCACGTGGAAGTGGGGTGCGCTGATTCTGGTTTTGTAATGTAACCTTTTTTTTTTCTTGTACTAGTAAAATATAAATCCCATAAAAAACATTCCATGTAAAAAATAGGCCAAGACTCGAAACTCTTTCACAGTAAAAAGCGGTGTGATATTTCGTAGAGCCAAGTCAGGCATTCTTATTAATCTTTATTTGCTTGCTAAATAAAATTCTGCAACTTGGGAATCACACAACTTTACTGCCAAGTCACAAAATTTTATTTAGCAAGCAAATAAAGATTAATAAGAATGCCTGACTTGGTTCTACGAAATATCTCACCACTTTTTACTGTGAAAGAGTTTCGAGACTTGGCCTATTTTTTACATGGAATGTTTTTTATGGGATCTCATTTCTTTTTGTAGATTTTGTATGGGAATGTTATTTTACCAACCGCAAATAACGTTTGTATAGCTTTGCAGGAATGTACTGCAAAATTAACTTTGTAATCGCATGTATTTGTATAGGATTACATACTTACTTATGCAGTTTCTATATCTCTGAAACGTGACTGAAATTGCAATATTTTTAGGTTTTTAATGAGTTATTAGGCTAAAAACTAACTACGTTTGAAATTTGGAGCTTGTGGGTCTGCTAGAAGTACCTTAGAATTAGCGTGATCATTATCAGTGAGTATGTCAGTGACAAAACTAACGAACTTTGATGGACAATAGTTCTTAAACTAAAAGTTCAAATTGAATGTTATTGATATTGTATATTAGCCATATTATGCCCTACATGTTCCTGAAAATTCAGGGTTCTAGCTTTAGCCAGCACAAAATTACAGGATGTTGAAAATGGCCTGAATGGCTTCGAGAAAAGGATGGTACGGCCATACCTCTTTGTTTTGCTCGACTTGGCGGGGGCACTGCCGTGCCCCCAGATTAAAGTGTGTTATGTTTTGCATTTGTTTGTCTTTTCATTTTAGTTTGTAGTAAAATTAAAATATGTGCCAAAGTTATGCTATGTGAAGTGTGCGAAATGAAAATTTGAACAAATGTTTTGTTTGGAAAACAATATAAGCCAAAACAAAGTGTTTGCTTAATAAACTTTTGTCTTAATAACACTTGACAAAGCCAAATGATGCCAGATGATATTTTGACCAAATCAACAAAATGCGGAGCAAAAATGTGCTATTTGTTCGTTTGGGAAATGAAACTACTGCCATAAGGTTATGTGGGATGTGAAATTTGGCGAAAAATATTTTGCCGAAACGGCAGGATACCGTTAATTTCGCATTACGAATTATTTTCATGTTTCGTGAAAATTTGTGAGATAAATGATTCGGCTAATGGACTAATATGGTTACATTTTCATATTTTAGGAAACTATGAAAATCATGGGGCTACCCACGTGGCTACACTGGACGGCGTGGTTTTGCAAGCAGTTTATTTTTCTTCTAATCATAGCGGTTCTTATTGTGCTTCTTGTTAAGGTGAGTGTCAGATGAGCTAGTTTACATAAGAAGGCTGCATGGGCTCTTAAATACATTTATTATCCATTTTAACTAGTAGATACATCACCGATTACTACTTACATAGCTGTTCCATCTCGTTTTAATTACTTTTTTTCACAATGAGTTCTTAAGAAAGTTGTTCTTATGGTTTTTGCATAACATAATCCTAAAATATATTTTCCAAAGCAATCGCTACCTATGCGTTTCTATGTAACTACTTACCTACTCTTCCAGGGTATCTTAGTACAGACAGGAGTCATCGTGATTGTGCTAATTATCAAAAGTCCCTGGGTGACCGAGCTCTCCTCGGATGAAAATGGAAAAAATACGACGAAAACTAATTTTCCCGGACATGAGACCTATCTAGATCGATTTCTCGCCCCCGTAAACTCCTGTATTCCAAATTTCATCGAAATCGTTAGAGCCGTTTCCGAAAACGTGATTGCAAATATATATATCGACGGTGGAAAGGCAAAACCACTGAAGCGACATTTTTTGAATTTTACATGAGGGCATTTTAAAGTTTTTTTTTTGATAAAAAAATCGTAACTTTATTTTTTGTTAACTTAGAGCGTTGAGTTATATGCACCTGTTATTTCAAATTATAATAGCTATTTAATAAAAAGTCCCTGGGCGACCGAGCTCTGCTCGGGTGAAAGTGGAGAAAATACGGAGAAAACGAATTTTCCCGGACATGAGACCTATCTAGATCGATTTCTCGCCCCCGTAAACCCCTGTATTCCAAATTTCATCGAAATCGTTAGAGCTGTTTCCGAGAACGTGATTTCAAATATATATACAAATATTGCTCGTTTAATAGTATAGGATAATGTTATTCTCCTAAACAAGGCGGGTTCGAAAATAAATGTCGCTTAAGTGAAAAAGCTCCCAAAAAAATCCCGGAAGAACTATTGAAGCGACACCATCATGCGACAACAGTTATTTTCAACATGTCCGAAGAAACACTTAAGTACCTTATCTTATGAAATATGTACCTGGAAGAAACACTTTAAGTGACATGACATCGAAAATGAACGATTTTTAAAAATACTGTATGCGACCATGGTTATGATTGAGTGTAGGTACGGTTAAGTGACACAGGTTAGATTTTACTCAAAAAGCCAAATTTATAAAATGTTACTTTATGCGACCATAAAGTAACATTTTATAAATTTGGCGCTTAATTTTGTATTACCTTAAGCGACATGAAAGTCATGCCCCGTAGCATGGATGGCGTTTATCACGCGATAAGTGATAGGATAAGCGCGTCGTCTCGTTCTATCGAACGGTGTCAGCCAGGGACGGATGCTCTATCCTGTCACTTGTCGCGTGATTAGGCCATCCATGCTACGGGGCCTGTCACGCGATCGCCATGAAACCCGGCTCAATTGACGCAGAAAAAAACGCTGATTCCAACGATATATATAACTCTATTTTGACCAAAATGTCGCTTCAGTGGTTTTGCCTTTCCACCGTCGATATATACAAATATTGCTCATTTAATAGTATAGGGTGTTAATGCTCCTTTTTAACCGACTTCAAAAAAAGGAGGAGGTTCTCAATTCGGATGTATTTTTTTTTATTTTTTATAATTTTTTTTTTAATGTTTGTTACCTCAGAACTCCGTCATTTACCTATGAACCGATTCGTACAATTCTTTTTTTAACTGAAAGTATATGCTTCCAGATTGGTCCCATTGTTTCCAAAACCCCAGTTGGATGATGGGAACCATGAGGAATTGAGGGAACTCCTCAAATATATTAGGCACGCGTGTAGTAATTTCGGTATTTTCTATTATAACTCGTATATTTACACCCGGAAATCATAAATTTGGTGAAGTGGAAGTGATGATGAAGACCACAGATGGCCTGTGGAACTTCTCAATGATGTACTTCAAACTATATAAGTACGTCACAGATTCTGATATTATTCCGTTGAAATAGCAAACAATGAAGTGCCAAAGGTAATTCTGAGATCCTTGAGGAATCGACGGAAGTCCTCAAATATTATCGGCCCACATACAGCGATTTGGTTTATAGGTCTAAAAATCAACGCTTTTGTTCTCGAAAATCAGTTCATGTGGTAAATTGGAAAAAAAATGTGGAAATGTTAATGTGGCTTGGCGGAGTACTGAATTAAAGTCGGTTAAAACTTTGTTTTTAAAGTAAACTATATGATTTAGATTAGATATATTATGTAGCAGTAGGTGCTGACTTATCGGATACTTGTTAATAACTACATAACATTTTAGATTAACTGGTTTACCACCGAAGAGGGCTTCAGCGACTACGCTGTATTTACACACACGCCTTGGACGGTGCTCCTATTCTTCTTACTGTTGTACTTATCCTGCACGATATTCTTTTGCTTTATGATCAGTGGGTTCTTCTCAAAAGGTTAGTTTATTAGAATAAGGAAACTGTTGTTGGATATTGTTTCTATAAAGTCAATAATGCAGATAAGGGAAAGCGTCTTTTTCTTGTTACATAAACATTAAACATATGTATACATTGTAGGTAGCACGGCAGCCTTGTTCACTGGAGTGATCTGGTTCTTAACATATTTGCCGGCGTTTGTGCTGATGATGGACGTCCAAGTGTCTGCAGCCGTGCAAGCGATATTTTGCCTTAGCATCAATACAGCCATGGCTTTTGGATTCCAGCTTATACTGGCTGAAGAGAGTGCAGGAGGTTTGTATTATTAATCTTGAATACTTTAATTTAATTTGGAACAACTGTTAAGAAGGTTAAGACACGTGTGTTACATACTTGCATAACCAGCGACCGCCCATGTGGCCATGCAGGTGGTGCTGACTCAGCATTACGCAACACCATGCCCCGTTTGCCAAAAAAGTGTTCGTCACTCTTGGATCTCACATCGACCATGAGGCACCTGTACATAGTTAATTTTAATTGATTTATTTAATTCTTTTTTTCCAACATTAAGGGAATTAAAGTTTGCATTAACTGGTTTATCTCGAATCATCCGACTCCCAGCCTACATATTTCGTGTATGGAAAATGAAAAAATAATAATATAACTACCTACATTTTTATTTTCTGTGTAAATGAAGAATATGAAAGAAGGTTAAAAATTCAAAGTCTAGTAAATAGTTCAAGTGGGGGTATCATACGAAAGGGCTTACGTTGCACTCTTTAAAACCGTTTTTTTAGAATGGTTATTTTTTTTTAAGGAAAATGTAAATAAAATACCCCCCCCCTCCCTTATCTCCGAAGTTTACCAAGCGAAAATTCTAAAATAATTACATATGATTTAGAGTAACATAAATAATACAGGAAAATTAAAACGATACCATTTTTTTTATTTATCTCCACTTATAATAAATCTCTAAATTAAAAAAAAAATCAGCCAGTTTGAAACTAAGCTTTGCGCGGTTCGAATGTTCTCAGCATCCCATGAACGGAAAAATATGAAACATTTTATATACGTACATTATTATTCTAGCTGCAACTTAAGATAGTTTTTATCCGACTGCGACAGTTAATTAATTTTCCGAAATATACGACTTCATTTAATTTTTCATTTATTTTTATTGAAATCAAACGCTGCTCCAACTGTCAGCTATAAGAACCGTCAAATTTTCGTCAAAATGGCGGAATTGCTTTGCCTTTCACTTATTAATAATTTAAATCCCGTCTACGATATACCTTTACGAGACAAATGCTAAAATATAAACCATAAAAAAATATTCGATTCTGATATGAGAACTTATATGCGCAAATGTCGTTTTATGCCGTAATTTCAATAAATTAAATCAACAAATTTGAACAATATAATTAACACGAATTTGTTTTTTTTGAATGACAATGGCACGCGCTCGGCGCATTCAGCCAAAGTACCTGCGGCGCTACCACGAAAACCGATACTCAATGTTCATATATTTGCATCCCTGTCACTCGAGTATGGTTAGTGCGATAGAGATAGAGATACCCGAATATTTTCGAATTCCGAAGTTCGTGGTTATAGCTCAGGAATCGAAAATATGGTAAATAATCATAATGTATTTTCTCGAAAAAGAATTTAAAATAAATATAGTCAAATGGAGAAAAAAACAAAGCATGAGGTTATATAGGTAATGATTAAGTTATAAGAGTCCAAAGTTTTAAGAGGGGGTATGTTCTGTCCCTTTTCCGCAAAACGCACCTTCATATGAAACGATTGTTTTTTACTATGACGCTCGAGTATATTGACGTCACAGTCCCTCATCGTTTTCTCACTCTTACAAGCGACATTAAAACGGATGTAGCTTCATAATTTTTTGAGATATTTGAATGGGAGTTTCATTATCTTCTATCTATTTATCCCCACTTATAATAAATCTCTAAATTAAAAAAAGAATCAGCCAGTTTGAAACTAAGCTTTCTGTGGTACGAATGTTCTCAGCATCCCATGAACGGAAAAATATGAAACATTTTATATAGGTACATTATGATTCTAGCTGCAACTTAGGATAGTTTTTATCCGACTGCGACAATTCATTAATTTTCCGAAATATACGAGTTCATTTAATTTCTCATTTATTTTTATTGAAATCAAACGCTGCTCCAACTGTCAGCTATAAGAAACGTAAAATTTTCGTCAAAATGGCGGAATTGCTTTGCCTTTCACTTATTAATAATTTAAATCCAGTCTACGATAGACCTTGACGATACACATGCCAAAAGTTAAACCATAAAAAAATATTCGATTGTGATATGAGAACTTATATGCGCAAATGTCGCATTATGGCGTTATTTCCATAAATGTACCAACAAATTTGAACAATATCATTAACACGAATTTGTTTTTTTTGAATGGCAATTGCACGCACTCTTTGCGCATTCTGCCAAAGTGCCTGCGGCGCTACCAGGAAAACCGAAACTCGAAGTTCGTATAACTGCATCTCTGTCACTCGAGTATTGTTTGTGCGATAGAGATACCCGAATATTTTCGAATTCCGAAGTTCGTGGTTATAGCTAGGGCCTACCGCGAACGGCATTCGAAGTTTTCCCTCTCTGTCGCACTTACGTAAAAATTCACAGGTATGACAGAGAGGGAAAACTTCGAATGCCTTTTGCGGTAGGCCCTGAAGGCTGAATCGAAACTACACCCCGTACGCCGCGTCCGCTGCGCCATGTTTTCGTGGTTTTTAAACGTCAAACATGTTTTGCCAATCAAAACAAAACCCTATTTGTTTGCCGAACCTGACGGAAAACATGAAACATGGAAAACATTGGTGCAGCGGACTCTGACAGCGGACTCTGACAGCGGACAGCTGTAGGTAGACACTAAATAAAATAATCATAATGTATTTTCTCTAAAAAAGGATAATAGAGAAAAAATCAACGCAAGAGGTTAATATGTATAGGTAATCACAAAGTTCCAAAGTTTTATGTTCTGTCCCTTTTCCACAAAACGCACCTTCATATGAAACGATTGTTTTTTACTATGACGCTCGAGGATCTTGACGTCACAGTCCCCGATCGTTTTCTCACTCTAAATAGCGACATTAAAACGGTTTTGAGATATTTGAATGGGATTTTCGTCATCTTCTATCTATCTATACCTACATATAAATGCCTATGTCCTGACTGACTCACCCACTCACTCATCAACGCACAGCCGAAACTACTGGGGCTAGAGAGTTGAAATTTACACCAGAACTACCTTTTACAATGTAGGCAATGGATAAGAAGAGATTTTTGGAAATTCTACCCCTAATCAAGTCAAATAAGTCAAATAGGGGTGCAAATTTTGTATGGGGGAAATTTTAATATTTTAGCAAGAAACTCAATACGTTGTAGAAAGCTTACTTATTAGAATACAAATAAAGTACTGTCTTTTTACTGCCTTTTTAACCCCTTAAGGGTTGAAAAATTTCACCCCTTAAGGGGTTAAAAAGGGGTGCAAGGTTCGTATGGGAAACACTTTTTTTTAGCTAGAGACTAGATAAATAGTTTGTAGAAAAAATACTTACCTATAACAATAAAAATACCGAGTGTTTTATTTTTAATTTTTCCCTGAAAAGCGTTCAAAGTTTGTAAGGAGAGCAAGAACATTTTAAAGTATGATATTTGTAACTTCGATCTTAGCCTGTTTAGACTACAAAACTTATTTTAGCATTTTATGAAATATATCCCCTAAAGGGGATTATAAGGGTGTTCGAAGTTTGTATGGAGAGCAAGATATTTTTAAAGTAAGGGATTTGTAACTTCGGTTTTAGACTGTTTGCTAAAATACTACAAAACTTATTTCAGCGTTTTTTTAATTCATCGCCTAAGAAGGTTAAAAGGGGGTTTGAACTTTGTATAGAAAGCAAGACATTTTTAAAGTAAGAAATTTGTAAAGAACTACGGTTTCAGACTGTTTACTGTGAGGGTTCAGAGAGGGTACTTAGTTTGTATAGAGAGCAAGAGATTTTGAAAGTAAGAGATTTGTAACTTCGGTTTTAGATTATTTTCTAAAAGACTAGGTACAAAATTAATTTCAATGTTTTTTTTTAATTCATTCCTTCAACACACATTTAGACGATAACATTTTATACGCGGACGAAGTCGCGGGCAACAGCTAGTCAAGAATAATTTCTTAATTTTTGTAATTTCCTTACTTTTGTATGTAATTTTATATATGTCTTCAAATTCCCATGAGATATTCTTTAAAGTCCCTCCTTTCTAATAAATAATCGAAAATGGTACGCGTGATAAAAAATATCGCTGATAAACGAAGATACTAGGTTGTAAGTTGTTAGTACCAAAATGCAGGTAACTTCTACTATGAGCTGTTTAAGATTGTTCAAGAATGAATGGGGTCCTGACATGACGGTCCTGATCCGTACAAACTTTTATACACCATACGTATGAAAGTTTGTACGGAACCCTCGGTGCGCGAGTCAGACTCGTACTTGACCGGTTTTTTTATCTCCGTGGGGTTAAAACTCCTTAATGTCGTTATCCAGATATTTCTAAAGACAATGTTTGTTTGATTACCTTCCATTTGTGTAACATGATATTATCAAATCAATTATGACCCATATTTAAATAGGTACTGTTTAATCCGGGTCTAACGCGATATTTATTTACCTTTATTTCTGACTTTTCGACACGGGTTGCACCGGTCATGGTCGCAGATAACTGTCGGCCCAGCAAGTTGTCAACAGAGATATGGGTTTACAATATTTCACTACCCTCCAAAAGTCGATAAAAACATGGAGGGTACATCCGAAATAAGTCCACTACCCATCCATTTTAATGTTAATTGTCTAGGGCACGGCACACAACACTTACAGTATCCGCGCACAGATCCGAAGATATACGAGATTTCAGTTTCTGAATCACTGGTCCCCAAGTCGCCGATAAATTGAAACCATCATCCCTATTGAAGTTCTTCGGGTGTTTCCTGATTTCAATTGCCTCTCGTACCATCCGCGAGTAGTAGTGGCGTTCAGTAGAGAGGATTTCGGGCTTGTGCAACTCAATCCAATGATTCGATCCACTGGTTAGTAGGTGGTCCGCTATTGCGGATTTGTTTATTTGTCGATTTTTGACTTCCGCTATATCTTCCTTCACTCTCTCTTGAACGCTTCGCTTAGTCTGGCCAATATAAACACTCCCACAACTGCATTCCACCTTGTAGACCCCGGGATTTTGGTACGGGATGGCATCCTTTGGACTGCGTAACTGATTCGCTACTTTGGATAACGGCGTATATACAGTCTTAATGGAGAATTTCTTGAGTACTGTTCCAACTTTGTCCGTTACCCCTTTCACGTATGGCAGAAATGCTGGTTGTCTGCTAACCTCCGGGTGCCTCTCCCCTCTTTTGGTTGTACGCTGCATTCTCCCATTGTACCCGTTTCGTCTGAGTACCTCTTGCACATGGGTTAGTTCCTCATCTAGGTGCTCAGGGTCACATAAGGCATGTGCTCTGTTAACCAGCGACGCTACCACGGACTGCAGGTGCGGACGTCAGAAATAAAGGTAAATAAATATCGCGTTAGACCCGGATTATACAGTATTTAAATATGTGTACAAAGCGCGAGAGTTTAAAGTGTTATATTGCAATTATGACCCGCCAGCGAGTCGACGGAGCCCCGCTTCGCTGGTCTCCTACTTTCTGCTCTGAGGGACACAAGGTAACGGACGAACCTACCTGGGAGAAATACGAGACTTCTGTATTTAGACTTCAGTATATTTAGCGGTATAATAAATTTGAAGAAAACGATACCTCGACTTTTCGTAGGTAATATCGAAATAATGAAAATATGGTGAAAGTAAAATAAGGGATGTAGAATTTCTGGCAAATGAAATTGTGGTAAATTTAATCAGTGGTAACAAACATACCTACTATGCAAAACAAAATATTTGGATTATAAAAATTCGGTGAACCGTTTTCGGAGTTGTAGGTAATATTCGGAAAAAAAATTAGAAACATCGATTTTTATTTATCGTATGGCATAAAATTTATCTACTTAAATGTTTATGTATGATATTAGATTTAAGGTAAGCAACTGCATCCGTCGAGAGAGTCTTAAAATCAGCCGAACTCCCGCTAAATTAATCGATTGATTGTCGTTTATGATCATCAAATTCCCAGGTTTGCAATGGGGCCAGTTCTGGGAGGTGGCTGACCTGGACTCGAACCGCTTCGTGTTCGGGACCGTGGTGGTGATGCTGGTGGTGGACTGCGTGCTGTATATGCTGATTGCCCTCTACTTGGAGCAGGTGTTGCCCGGGCCGTACGCAGCCCCCAAGCCATGGTATTTCATATTCCAGAAAAGCTTTTGGTTCCCTAGCAGAAAAATCATGGCCGGTGAGTAAACTCGGACTCTTGTACTAAGGTGTTCCGTTTGTCCTGCTAAAACAAAACTAAACGTTTAGGTTATGTAGCGAGAGATCGAAATTAAATATGAACACTTTCAGAACCATGAACCCGCTATGTATGTGTACAAGAGTAGCGTTACTCAATCGTTGGCAGTGAATGATTTAAACAACATGGTTGTAGTGTGTTGGTTCCTATCAAAAACTTAAAGCTATGTTTGCAAACCCTTGTTTACGTATAACGGCGAGTAATGAACGATATGGCGGCATTTCATGATATGCCTAGGAGTTTCATGATCTGCCTAAACGTCACTGGTGGTCGTCACTTAGCCAGATCATGAAATGGCCTGCCTTTCATGATATGCCTAGGAATTTCATGATCTCGTTTAACGTTAAGTTTTGAACGATATGGTGGATGTAATTTAGCCAAATCATGAAATAGCGGCGTAATCTGCTGGATTGTACGATCGGCCGCCGACATATATACGCGAAACCACGGAGCTGCGACACAATCACCACAAGGTGTTTAAAGTAGTACGGGACGACAAGTCTGCCATTTTTCTGAAATCATATTATCTTAGAGCCCCACATATAGAGTCCAAAATGCTACCAAATTTCGTGATGGTCGTAACCTTACACAGTTTCGGCTGAGCTCTTCGTTCCATAATCATCTCAGTACCTACTTATTTAATCTTACTTCATTTCAGCTGACGTTAGAACAGACGCTGAAGATACTCCAGACATTATAATGGAAAATGTATCCGACGATCACACGATTGGGGTTAAAATGACGGTAGGTACAGCGGCGGAGCGATACTAGCCTATAGTTACATACCTACTCTCAACACTTTATTAACTTTTTTTGCTCCGTGTCTAATGTCATATTTGGATAAGTATGGAACAATACCAATTTAGTTCATAATCATATTTATTTATCATTGCGTTTAATACTTTCGAGACCACGGGAATGCATTACATCCCAAACGTCAGGTTAACTGAATAATAGTCCTATGCAATGAATGCCACGGTATAGCCTGACCAAGAAAATAAAAAACCTCGCCATGTTGCGGAAAACTATTGGAACTAATTTCTTCAACAGGCAACAGTAACTTTGAAGACGTCATTAATGCCATATGTCCATTGATGTCAAAGTTAGCTGTCGTTTCTGCGTAGTGTCTTTCTTCTAATATTGATTGTATCTTTTATTCTCGCTTAAACCTTTATCCTATCCCTTTTATTCCTCTATCCCGTTTTTTCTCATATCACACTCTCATATTGTCTCTTTCTCACACAACGTTTCGTTTTTCATTTATTTAATGTTTGCACCTTGGCACCAGGTCACTTTGGCACTCTTTGGGGGAGGCCTATGTCCAGCAGTGGACGTCTTTTGGCTGATATGATGATGAATGTTTGCATAAATGAATACCGATCCTATTTATTAAAAATAAATAAATGAATTAGTTTAACTTTAATGGACGATCATTTCAATATAATTTAAAACATATAATATAAATGTTGTAAATCAAGCTTGATTTTATTTCATCAATAATCTAATCAATATTATACTATCAGTATTATCATCAATATTATAATATATTTACACTAGCCAATTAGCATGCGTACGACTATACTAAGTGTTGCTATCATTATTGCTAAATTAACGCCCCCAGAGCAGGTTTTTTATTTTCCTGGTCGGGCTTTACCTACTTAGATAGGTACATACATTTTATATACTAGTATATTTGTTGCTTTACAGAATTTAACTAAAATTTACGGGAAAAACGTGGCTGTTAACAATTTGTGTTTGGATATTTATGATGGTCAAATCACCGTTTTACTCGGCCACAACGGCGCTGGAAAATCGACTACTATTTCCATGCTAACAGGTTTGTTTCTAATACTTATGTCCGTAACTACCTATTCGTACTTCAAAGGTATTATGGTTTCATGGATGCTTGTTGGAAAGTTTCAACCATATGTGCGTCAAATACAACGACTCTTCTCTGGATGCAGGCAACATAGAAGTAACTAGCGGTTCAGTGTGGTTGGCGGGCTACGACATCTCTCAGCAAACGGCAGCGGCCCGCGCCAACCTCGGCTTCTGTCCGCAGCACAACGTGCTGTTCAACGAACTCACCGTCAGGGAGCACCTTGAGTTCTTCGGCCGACTGAAGGGCTTCACGGGCCAACAGCTGCAAGATGACATCGAAACGTTGATTATAAAGTTAGAGTTGGAAGAAAAGGTAATCTTCTTTAATCAGTGCAAATTATAAAGCCAAGTTACGGGAATTATCAATACGTAGGTAGGTAGGTATAGTTACGTATTGTCTGCTCGTGATAAAATTGGAAACTGCTGTTCCGCTTTTGGTGTGGTTATTACTGTAGTGTAGGTACGCACCTATTGATGTTAACCTTTTTAGTTAATGGTGCAGTTCTCTGTCAGCTGTCAGCCGTTGACTCCGAATACAATCGTTATCATGAATGGAGCTTTATTTCCTATATCGCCCTACATTTCATTAGCGATGAGCATGTGATAGTCAGCAGGCATACGGATCAATTGAAGCGAAGAACTAGGAATTCCTTGATATGTCCAAGCTCTTCCTTAAGTCAGGAGTGTGGCCCACCCATAGCAGAAGAGGTTCGATCATCGATTGATGCCGGTTCCGGGGTTGCTAGGTCAGGGTTGACCTTCATGAGGCCTCACAGTACACCGGATGTGCCCATCTATGGATCCTAGTACGCAGCCCTCTAACTAGCTCGGCTGCGGAAACACCTGGGCCGTTAGCTTCAGTTGGGAAGTCAAGCCCGGACGAGCGCCTTACTGTCCTTACCGCGACCTGTACGTCAATGTAGATTGAATAACCCGCCTAAGTCATGACGATGACCTTTATCTATATATATAAATGCCTATGTCCTGACTGACTTATTCACTCACTGACTCATCAACGCACAGCTGAAACTACTATTCTTAGAGAGTTGATTTTTGCACAGTAGGTTGCTTTTATAACGTGGGCTAGGGATAAGAAGGGATTTTTAAAAATTCCACCCCTAAGGGGTTAAAATAGGGGTGCAAAGTTGTATGGGAGAAACAATATATTTTTCACTCCTTCCATTCGAAAAACAGTCTATTCTAGCCCGTTTATAGGGAGCAAAACTTGTTTTCGATCCTTATGCATATCTTTTTTTAAATTTATCTTTTTTGCCCTAGGGAGCAAAATTGAATTTTGCTCCCTGCACGCTAGTCATAGGCCACAAAGAGAAGAAAGCATCCCATAAAAAACATTCCATGTAAAAAATAGGCCAAGTCTCGAAACTCTTTCACAGTAAAAAGTGGTGAGATATTTCGTAGAGCCAAGTCAGGCATTCTTATTAATCTTTATTTGCTTGCTGAATAAAATTCTTCATCTTGGGAATCACACTACTTTACTGCATTTACTAAATTTTGCATAGGTACCTAAAACTATGTAATTGTGATTGCCAAGTCACAAAATTTTATTTAGCAAGCAAATAAACGTTAATAAGAATGTCTGACTTGGCTCTACGAAATATCTCACCACTTTTTACTGTGAAAGAGTTTCGAGACTTGGCATATTTTTTACATGGAATGTTTTTTATGGGATCTCATTTATTTTTGTAGACTTTGTATGGGAATGTTATTTTTCCAACCACAAATAACGTTTGTATAATTTTGCAGGAAGAAACTGCAAAAATAACTTTGTAATCACATGTATTTGTACAGGATTACAAACTTATTTATGTAGTTTGTATATCTCTGAAACGTAACTGAAATTGCAATATTTTTAGGTTTTTTTATGAATTATTAGGCTAAAAACTAGTTACGTTTGAAATTTGGAGCTTGTGGGTCTGCTAGAAGTACCTTAGAATTAGCGTGATCATTATCAGTATATAAGTGAGCCAGTGACAATACTAACGAACTTTGACGGACAATAGTTTTTAAACTAAAAGTTCAAATTGAATGTGATTGATATTATATGTTAGCTATATTATGCCCTACATGTTCCTGAAAAATTCAGGGTTCTAGCTTTAGCCAGCACAAAATTACAGGATGTTGAAAATGGCCTGAATGGCTTCGAGAAAAGGATGTCCGTGCCTCTTCGTTATGCTCGACTTGGCGGGGGCACTGCTGTGCCCCCAGATTAAAAACATAATTTAAAAAAATCTGTGGGCCTGAGCGAGGCCAGAGACAATATGTTATTTCAGTAGCGTGTTTAAGGAGACACTTTTATTGAGTGTTTTTTAAATACCGCGCTGTTTTGTTCTTGGAGCGTTTAGGGTCTCTTATATATATTGTTTTCCTTGAACGCTTTTGAATATTAATATGCTTAATAAATAAAAATATAGATTTATAGATACCTACTACTTTATAATAGCAGAGCTACGTATTATTTCAAACAATGTTTATTTGATAGGTATAATATGATTACTAATAAATATAAATATATTTAGTATAAAAACTTTAAGACCATGGAACAAAAAGCCGTAACAAGAAATCCGTATTTTTTTATAAAAAAAACTGCCGTGACTAATGACTAGCACGTAAAAGCATTTCCTATACTAATATTTTCAATTTAAGATGATGAATTCATCCAGTTAAACTAAAAATTATACGTTAACACCGGATTTTTTTTAAATGGAAGCAACAAACGTCAAAGAAACGTCAATAACAAAGCCATATTCTTTTGAAATATCTACTTATATTAAACTTTGTTCTTAGGTAAAACATATCGTGTTTTTAATTATCATGGAAGGAGTGAAAAAAAGAGTGTATTACGCGGGCATAAAATTATTTATATCTCGGGCGACGTTGGTTGAATCCTTCACTACGCTCAGGATTCCACGTTAGAATCCCTCGCTACGCTCGGGATTCTATTATGGAATCCTTCCCTTCGTTCTGGATTCAATCAGTCACCCTCGTTACAATATATCATTTTGCTCCCTAGTGATACAATCTACTATTTAAATAGAGACTTGAAACTTTGTAGAAAGATTAATCATTAAAATACAAATAAAGTTCTTTCAGCGTTTTAGAAAATTCTACCCCTAAGGGGGTAAAATATTAGGGGTGCAAAATTGGTATGTGGGAAACTTTTTTGTTGAGTTAGAGACCTAAAACTTTGTAGAAAGATTAGTTATTAGAATACAAAGAAAGTACTTTCAGCGTTTTGGAAAATTTCAACCCTAAGGGGGTAAAATAGGGTGCAAAGTTTGTATGGGAAAAACTACATTTTTTGGAATAGAGGCTTAAAACTTTGTAGAAAGATTAGTCATTAGAATACAAATGAAGCACTTTCAGTGTTTTAGAAAATTCTAACCCTAAAGGGGTAAAATAGGGGTGCAAAGTTTGTATGGGGGAAACAATAACTGTCTTAGAAATCAAAACTTGAGGAAAAGAAACAAATTAGTTAGCACCTTTACAAATTTGAAAATAGTTAATTACGGTACTTACCATATGGCAGTGACAGTCAACAGCAGACTGATGGTGTCAATAGTGGGCATGTGTTCTCATAGCTCTCTGTTACACGTTGTGTGAATATGTTTACCTGTTCCTCCAACTCTGTGATGTGTGTAATAGTCTCGTATGACTGTAAAAATCTCAGAGCATAGAATACTAGAGAGAGGACAAGCCGCCGGCGGCCTTATCTTTTGGAGCTAACCTGTGGTAAAAACGTGTATTACACGTTCTGTTTGTAAGTGTCTGACTAGTTCGGCAATTGTGTCGCAACAAGGACACAGGACATTAATAAAAAAAATGAGCTACTTATTTAATTACCGCCTTAAGCAGATCGCCACCATTTTCGTTACATCCTGTAGGTATATCTTGGCCAAATGTTTATATGTTTTACTATCGTATTCTTTTGAACTCAAACTTGCATTGCCTGCAAAAGTAATATGACGAACAATCCGAATACCTACTTACAGTTTCTACCTCTCCTTCTGAACAAAATCCTCTAATTCAGATCCATATTCGGGTCAGATTCGATGGGTGTACAGACGCTAGTTCTTCGGTGGACCATGATATTGTTTTGTTTTAGCGTGATTCCCAGTCAGCGGGCCTGTCCGGTGGGCAGAAGCGGAGGCTATGTGTCGGCGTAGCGTTGAGCGGCGCACCGCGCGTGGTGTTACTCGACGAGCCCACCTCCGGCATGGACCCGGCCTCCCGGCGAGCCTTCTGGGATCTACTGCAGAGGGAGAAAAAGGGTCAGTAAACTTATTAACTACTATTGTACCTACCAGTTGGGTCATTGTCAGATTTAGGTGCGCGTTTTTTCTGTGGACATTGCCAAAGTTAAAAGATATAAAGCCTCATTTTTGATTGAACTCTGAATCCGCGTAAACATATCAAATATAAAGCCCTTGAGCGCTTAACCATTGACCACAGAATAAACGATTTTTGTTTTTGTTAATGACAACCCAGTTACTGTTACAGCACGATGCAGTCTATTTAGAGGCAGAAAACAAATTCCCCTAAACTTACATATTCAGATGACCAACAACAACAACAACAACAAGTAGTTGTAGGTTGTAGTCAAAAATAGTTCACTTTAAACTCTCGCGCTTTGAACACATATTTAAATTACTATTTTACACGGGTCTGACGCGATATTTATTTACCTTTATTTCTGACGTTTCCACACGGGTTGCACCGGTCATAGTCGCAGATAACTGTCGGCAGTGTCGGCCCAGCAAGTTGTCAACAGATATATATGGATTTACAATATTTCACTACCCTCCAAAATAAAGGTAAATAAATATCGCGTTAGACCCGTGTAAAACAGTAATTTAAACAGTACTTAGTTCAATTCTTGCTTTTAGTTACACGCCAATTTTTTTTTTGTCTTTTTTTCAATCCGAGACGTAGAAAAATAGGAAAATTTTACTTAAATAATTATCCATATATATATGTTACTTTAGTAGAAGTAATAAGGAATGTACCCACAGGCCGTTCAATGATCCTCACGACTCATTTCATGGACGAGGCGGATATACTCGGAGACAGAGTCGCTATAATGTCCAGCGGACGGCTGCAATGTATCGGTTCGCCGTTCTTCCTCAAACGTCATTACGGAGTCGGCTATACGCTGGTCGTTGTTAAGAAAGAGGGCTTCAAGCATGAGGCCTGTACGAAAATCATCGGGCATCACATTCCCGGAATAAGGATCAAGGAAGACCGAGGTAAATTGCTTTTAAAATATACGTGTTTTTTTTATTTTTTTTATTTATTTTTTTCTTACTCAACAAAAATTACGATAAACTTAGTCTAAGTCTTCGCCAAACTGCATAACAGTTTGTTGGCGAATATACACTCTTTATAATTATGTTTTGGTATTATATTATGTGTACAATCTATGATTTTAATTTTATTTTTTTTATGCTTATTATTAGCGGTAAACAGGAATGGCAAGTGATGTAAAGATGTAAACAAGTATTTCATCTATCTAAGTATTCTGTCTTGTTTTTGAAATGAGCAGCAAACAACAACATAATGTGCGTACAATTTTATACTCTTCGTGATGATTTTATCATTTATATTCCGTTTGTTTAAAGTTGCGTACCGATAAATGGGGTTAGTAGGGATTGCGGGCAGTAGGGACACGAATATTTTCAGGTGCTTCTTTGATTTTCTGGCTCAGGTTGCTCTTAAAGTAATTTTGTTAGACTTTTGGATATATTTTATTATCTTGCGGTTCGGGAGTATCCAAATTATAACATTAAAAAAAGTGCAGTCTCTAGAAGAGAGAGGTGAAAGATATGTGGCCAGTGGGGCTAGCACACTAGCAAAATTACGACTTTTATGCACATGTTTTATGTCCACAACCGACGTATAAAATTTTACCTTCATGAGCTAACATGGTATAGGTACCGTCATCTACGTAAAATGTGACTATTTATATGTCTTGCATATTAAACTATTTTTTTACGTCAAATGCTTACATGGCCCCGTAGCATGGCCTTATCACGCGATAAGTGACAAGATAACAGCGTTGTATCATTCTATCGAACGGTGTCAGCCAGGGACGGATGCTTTATCATGTCACTTATCGCGTGATAAGGCCCATCCATGCGACGGGGCCTGTTCTTGCTTTTGGCACATAAAACGTGACGATATGAATCGGAACTCCAATTTATATTGTTTAATTTTAAGTTATGTTTTTGACAATATGACTCATAAAAATTATGATGGAAAACGTTATGGACTGACAAAATCGGAACTAATATTTTATGGGAAACAATAGAGACCCATGAAGAATACTTAGATGTCATTATAACTTTGTAATTAAAATCGTGGACGGCTTTCAAGTCCATAAATAACTAAAATTTCATATTAACTTTCACCCCCTATAAAGTACGAATATCTAAGAATGCTTCAAGGTAACCTTTTTTATGTGACCGGTAAGTCAAATCTCAAATTTCATAGACCTACGTTCAAAAATAACGGATTTGCATAAGTACACCGTTTTATCCCCAATTTCAATCCATCAAAAAATCCTTCCTTAGTGCATCTCTACGTCACTTGATGATCCAAATTTCATACTTGTTACATACCTTTTGCGGTTTAGGGTGTGCGTTGTCTGCACTCTATAAGTAACTGCCCAATTTTATATATATAATAGATGAGACTATCTATCTTCTTTCTATGATCTGAGATCTATACCTATAATATCTGTAATGTAATGTAATGACCAGTGATCGGTTTTTTGGATTCGACATGGGGTGAACGACCCTAATCATTATGTTAGTATGGATATGCCCCGGGAATCCGGGCTATATGTTGTAAGAAAAGGCAAAAAAATACAATGTGTTTATTTTATTACACTTTAAAACATCTAAGTAGCGGATAGACGAGTTGATTTGCACTTATACGATAACCTGTGACCTAATATTATAGTATAAATTATACAGCTAATACCTATTTATTTAGGCAATCCTTAGAAGCAAATAATTAGAACTGAAATCCAGAGAAAATAATGAAATGTCAAGAAAAGTTTTGAAGTATTTTTCCATCATGACAGATATAGTATAAGGTAATACTTTGTGGAGGTTTTCATATATTTTGCTTAAAATAAAGTGTAGAGATTAGGAAAAGAATTGAAGTTTTTGTCTTAACTGGTTGCCATGTAAGAGTAAAAAAATCCTTAGAGATAATTTCAATTGTTTTATTTTTGTACGGTTTGTTCGGTATCGCGGGAAACTGTCGTATCTATATTAACTTTCCTACTTGATATCTCGCGAGGGAGAATCCAAATAACCGATCACTGGTAATGACACTTACGACTGAGCAATTGAAACAGAACTATGGTCTTATTTTTAGGTACTGAAGTAACATATTCCTTAACCAACGACCAGTCGCACTTATTCCAAGCAATGCTGAACGATTTGGAGACGAACATTGACACCATCAAATATCAAAACTACGGTTTGGCGGCTACCACACTCGAAGATGTTTTTATGATGTAAGCGTTCCTACTTGTACGTGGCACTTGAGATCTAGATGGATTTGAAGTTTAGAAGTAGCTACGAAATCTAGATAATGGCAAACTTTCAACATTATTCTGCAAGTGGGCGTTAAGGGCTCTTTTACAAATAAGTACCCCATATACAATTATGATGGCATCATTATTCGACTAAATCTGAGCGTGCGTTGATTTAATGTGATTTGGTGTTAAGTTATGAATTCCTGTGCATGTTGTAGTTCGAATAGTTTATATGAACTTGTTCTTATTGTAGGGTCGGTTCTGACGTGGCGGCCGTCCATTTGGTGTCTGAAGATCTGGATACAAACACGTCGGTGATTAGTGATGACAATCAAACACTGGACATCAATATATTATCAATGGACCAAAGTAAGATAATATATTATAAGATGAAAAGTGGGGTATTGGAAAGTAAATTTCTCAAATAATATTTTTTTTCTGTCGTGATGTGAGGTTGATTTTCTCGCTATCGTACGTATATCGTAACGTAGTATTTAGCAGGCGTAGCACTCGCGCAAAAAAAACCTCCTTCACTGGCGACTGGCGTCGCGGCCGTCCAACTCTAAATTCTTTGATTTTAAGAGAAAATTACAGGAAATCAGAAATGAAAATATGTTTTTTAGTTGATAAAGAACACGAAACGTTAACGGGAGTGCCTCTCTGGACGCAGCATGTCCTGGCCGTCTGGCTAAAGCTGGGGCTGGTGTGGTTGCGGTCGTGGAGGCTGCTGCTGGTACAGGTGCTAGTTCCGCTGCTCATGATCAACATCACGCTCGGTATCCTGCAGTGGGTCATGATGAATCAGGCGACTGTCATGCCGAGGTCGCTGACTCTCACCCAAGGGTATGTAACCGATACGTATATACTGATCAATGACCACGTTGTACTTTTTCTAGATAAGGTAAGAGTACGGAATTACGGAGTATTAAGGCATTTTTGACTTTGTTGACTGACTATTTCCAGTAAAACCTGATATCTTAGCTAATTAAAATCGGTTCACTAGTAAAGAATGGCTTTCAGAGTATACAATGTTATATAACAACTATATATTAAGCTGTGTTTTGTATAACTAAATATTCATTTTTATGAACCTCTTAAATGTCCGTTATTACGGATTAAAAATTGCCTCTGCCGGTTATTCTGTAACTGCGTGCATGTAAATCCGCTAAATTAAGTAAATGCCCCTTTACTGCAAAATTGATGAAATAGGAAATATATATTAAATATGACGTGATCAGAAATAAAATAACATTACATATTTGACAAAAAGTAGATTTATTTTTATTATTAGAGGAGACGGGGGTGAGCAGATCCCGTCCAGACAATTTCAGTTATTCACCTTATCCCCCACGGGAAACAACTTTAGCCAATGTCTTCAAAACATTCAGTCGTGGAAGAAATGGGACACGGCAGCGGCAGGGAAGATTTTTGATTACATATAGATTTTTTTTTATAGTTCCCTACAGATGATTAACTTTTCATTCATCTTATCACTATTAAAATAAAATTAAAATGCGTATATTATACAACCAACAATATAACTTCTTAATTTTTATCATTGGTGAGTAATTATAGTAGCATGAGAAATATAATTAACATAGAGTAAAAAAGCCAATTTTGTCGGAAACGTTCCAATTGACCCCAGTCTCCCCTCTTTTTGTGGGGACAAATGGGAATGATATCTTCCCAGTTGTCCCTAGTAGATACGATAGGAAAAATCTGATTCTGAATCTGAATTTGTCCCCACTGGGGACTGATGTATATTAGGGACAAATGTGCCCTAAAATCAGAGTGTGCACTACACTAGCATGTGCATTTATTATGGTAACTTTTTACGAAGTCGGCAAAATTGATTACTATAGACGCCTTTTTTCATAACAATTGTCCACAAAATCATAATACGTAATTTGATCAAATGAAAGTACGGCAAACATCACGCTCGTAACGGCAAAGTTTGTTTGAGTCTCTTATCTGAATTCCCGGCAAAACACAAAAACAAAATCCCTATGTTTTCTTCAATTGCGTAATTTTGACGCTTTTCGGGACAAGGTCTGTTTTTGATGTATGTACCTAATTGCGGCAATCAGTAAATCGACCGTAATTTACTAAATACGAACTGAATTTTCATGAAAATTCATATAATTAGTTTGTTCTCTTTGGTTTGCAAGGTGGCAACACTGCTTGCCTGTCGAAAAAGAACACGTCACATTTTTGTCTTGTCATATTTTTCACTTGTGAACAAGTACCACGGGAATCGTGTGCTTTTTGGTAAAACCTCGCTTTGTAGACATTGGTCCGAGGGATTTTGTTTGGATATTTGGTGATAGTGTTTAGATACTCGCTTTGAGGCCTACGATTGAGGCCGAGTCGAACATTTGGTGATAATAGTGCCGGGAAGATTTGGTGCCTGGGACGGACACCGCATAGCCCGGGGAACAACACGGCCCCGGAGACCAGCTTGGGAGACTTGACTTTGACTGACCCTTGACGGAAACTAGACAGAATTGACACGATACCACGCCGATGGGAACCAGTAAGTTAAGCACCACTTTTGACACTTTTGAAAGCCAGCCTGCTGGCGTATTAGACCCACGAGATCGTGAGGCACGTTCAGTTCCTAGCATTAGGCGAGGACTGAACACAGTTTGTTATGAAATACAATGATTTACACAATTTATGATGTAAATGCTTACCCATTCCTTGTGAAATCCTTAACAAAATCTGTTCCTGCACCATGGAAGAATGATATACATGGAAGTAGCGTTAAAATAGGTAGCAGAGACGTATACCTGTCGCCTACTTTCTTACGACGTACAAACGCGTCAGAAAGAGATGAATATGCATTTGTTATTCCTTGATTTGGAAGGTTGTCACAAGTTTGTTCCTGCGCTGGGGATGTACTATGTCGACTGTTTATATCGATACATTACTCAACCAAATTATAAATTTATATTTTAACTAGCTGTTGCCCGTGACTTCGTCCGCGTAGAACTTTTTATCATCTTAGAAAATGATTTCTCTCAATACAAAATTTGAACCCTCTTTTAGGGGATATTTAAAAAAAAAGTTGATGTTCATTTTCTAGTTTGTGAACAAACAGTCTAAAACCAAAGTTAAAAATCTCATACTTTAAAAATGCCTTGAAATACTCAAACTTTGAACCAATTTTAACACTCTTAGGGGATGAATTTGGAAAAACTCTGAAATCAGTTTTGTAGTCTTTTAACGTACAGAATAAGACCGAAGTTAAAAATCTCTTACTCACACTTTAAAATTTTATTGCTCGCCATTTAAAATTTGAACCCCCTTTTAAACCCCCTTAGAGGTTGAATTTTTCTAATCGCTGAAAGAACTTTTTTCGTAAACTTTTAAGTCTCTAGCTCAAAAAAAGTGTTGCCCATACATAGCTTTCTTAACCCCCTTAGGGGTGGAATTTTCTAAAACTCTGAAAGTACTTTATTATTAATTTTAATAAGTAACATTTCGAATAGTTTTGTCTAGTAAAAAAAAAAGTTTTTCCCACACAACACTGGCTACCCTTCTTAAGGATCTTAAGGATCCCCTTAGGGATGGAGTTTTCTAAAACGCTGAAAGATCTTTTTTAGTATTCTAATAAGTAATCTTTTTGCAAAGTTTTAAGTCTAACTCAAAAAAAGTGTTGCCCATGCAAAGCTTGCTCTCCTTTTTAACCCTATTAGGGGTGGTATTTTTTAAAACGATTTGTGTTCTTTTTTTGTATTTTAATAAGTAATCTTTCTACAAAGTTTCAAGTCTCTAACTCAAAAACATAAACTTTCCCTGATAAAAACTTTGCACCCCTTTTTATCCCCCTTAGGGATAGATTTTTTCAAAACGCTGAAAGTATTTTTTTTTGTATTTTTATAAGTAATCTTTCTACAAAGTTTTAAGTGTCTAGCTCAGAAAAAGTGTTCCCCATACAAAACTTGCACCCTTTTTTAACCCCCTTAGGGAATGATTTTTGTAAAACGCCGAATGTAGTATTTTTCATGTTCTAATAAGTAATTTTTAGACAAAATTTTAAGTCTCTATTAAAAAAAAATATGTTTTTCCCATACAAACTTTGCACCCTATTTTACCCCCTTAGGGGTGAAATTTTCCAAAACGCTGAAAGTACTTTCTTTGTATTTAAATAATCTTTCTACAAAGTTTTAGGACTCTAGCTAAAAAAAATAGTTTCCCACATACAAACTTTGCACCCCTATTTTAGCCCCCTATTTTTAGGGGTAGAATTTTCTAAAACGCTGAAAGTACTTAATTTGTATTCTGATGACTAATCTTTCTACAAAGTTTTAAGTCTCTATTTAAAAAAAATATTGTTTCCCCCATACAAAATTTGCACCCCTATTTTACCCCCGTAGGGGCGGAATTTTCCAAAACGCTGAAAGTGTTTCATTTGCATTCTAATAACTAATTTTTCTACAAAGTTTAAGACTTTAGCTCAAAAAAAAAAGGTTCTCCCATACAAACTTTGCACCCCTACTTTACCCCCTTAGGGGTAAAATTTTCCAAAATCCCTTTTTATACTTAGCCCACGTTATAAAAGCAACATACTGTGCAAAAATCAACTCTCTAAGATTAGTAGTTTCGGCTGTGCGTTGATGAGTGAGTGAGTGAATAAGTCAGTCAGGACATAGGCATTTATTATGTATAAATAGATAGAAGATAATGAAACTCCCATTCAAATATCTCAAAAAATTATGAAGCTACATCCGTTTTAATGTCGCTTGTTAGAGTGAGAAAACGATGAGGGACTGTGACGTCAATATACTCGAGCGTCATAGTAAAAAACAATCGTTTCATATGAAGGTGCGTTTTGCGAAAAAGGGACAGAACATACCCCCTCTTAAAACTTTGGACTCTTATAACTTAATCATTACCTATATAACCTCTTGCTTTGTTTTTTTCTCCATTTGACTATATTTATTTTAAATTCTTTTTCGAGAAAATACATTATGATTATTTACCATATTTTCGATTCCTGAGCTATAACCACGAACTTCGGAATTCGAAAATATTCGGGTATCTCTATCTCTATCGCACTAACCATACTCGAGTGACAGGGATGCAAATATATGAACATTGAGTATCGGTTTTCGTGGTAGCGCCGCAGGTACTTTGGCTGAATGCGCCGAGCTCGTGCCATTGCCATTCAAAAAAAACAAATTCGTGTTAATTATATTGTTCAAATTTGTTGATTTCATTTATTGAAATTACGACATAAAACGACATTTGCGCATATAAGTTCTCATATCAGAATATTTTTTTATGGTTTATATTTTAGCATTTGTCTCGTAAAGGTCTATCGTAGACGGGATTTAAATTATTAATAAGTGAAAGGCAAAGAAATTCCGCCATTTTGACGAAAATTTTACGTTTCTTATAGCTGACAGTTGGAGCAGCGTTTGATTTCAATAAAAATAAATGAAAAATTAAATGAAGTCGTATATTTCGGAAAATTAATTAATTGTCGCAGTCGGATAAAAACTATCCTAAGTTGCAGCTAGAATAATAATGTACCTATATAAAATGTTTCATATTTTTCCGTTCATGGGATGCTGAGAACATTCGTACCACGCAAAGCTTAGTTTCAAACTGGCTGATTCTTTTTTTAATTTAGAGATTTATTATAATACTAGCTGTTGCCCGCGACTTCGTCCGCGTAGAACTTTTTATCGTCTTAGAAAATGATTTCTCTCAATACAAAATTTGAACCCTCTTTTAGGGGATAATTAAAAAAAAGTTGATGTTCATTTTCTAGTTTGTGAACAAACAGTCTAAAACCAAAGTTAAAAATCTCATACTTTAAAAATGCCTTGAAATACTCAAACTTTGAACCAATTTTAACACTCTTAGGGGATGAATTTGGAAAAACTCTGAAATCGGTTTTGTAGTCTTTTAACGTACATAATAAGACCGAAGTTAAAAATCTCTTACTCACACTTTAAATTTTTATTGCTCGCCATTTAAAATTTGAACCCCCTTTTAAACCCCCTTAGAGGTTGAATTTTTCTAATCGCTGAAAGAACTTTTTTCGTAAACTTTTAAGTCTCTAGCTCAAAAAAAGTGTTGCCCATACAAAGCTTTCTTAACCCCCTTAGGGGTGGAATTTTCTAAAACTCTGAAAGTACTTTATTATTAATTTTAATAAGTAACATTTTGAATAGTTTTAAGTCTAGTAAAAAGAAAAGTTTTTCCCACACAACACTGGCTACCCTTCTTAAGGATCTTAAGGATCCCCTTAGGGATGGAGTTTTCTAAAACGCTGAAAGTTCTTTTTTAGTATTCTAATAAGTAATCTTTTTGCAAAGTTTTAAGTCTAACTCAAAGAAAAGTGTTGCCCATGCAAAGCTTGCTCTCTTTTTTTAACCCTATTAGGGGTGGAATTTTCTAAAACGATTTGTGTTCTTTTTTTGTATTTTAATAAGTAATCTTTCTACAAAGTTTCAAGTCTCTAACTCAAAAACATAAACTTTCCCTGATAAAAACTTTGCACCCCTTTTTATTCCCCTTAGGGATAGATTTTTTCAAAACGCTGAAAGTCTTTTTTTTTGTATTTTTATAAGTAATCTTTCTACAAAGTTTTAAGTGTCTAGCTCAGAAAAAGTGTTCCCCATACAAACCTTGCACCCTTTTTTAACCACCTTAGGGAATGATTTTTGTAAAACGCCGAATGTAGTATTTTTCATGTTCTAATAAGTAATTTTTCGTCAAAATTTTAAGTCTCTATTAAAAAAAAATATGTTTTTCCCATACAAACTTTGCACCCTATTTTACCCCCTTAGGGGTGAAATTTTCCAAAACGCTGAAAGT
Organism: Epinotia brunnichana; assembly: GCA_963854355.1. NCBI lineage: Eukaryota > Metazoa > Arthropoda > Insecta > Lepidoptera > Tortricidae > Epinotia > Epinotia brunnichana. The sequence continues at coordinate 18,944,237 of OY977942.1, read as the reverse complement.
ACTTTCTTTGTATTTAAATAATCTTTCTACAAAGTTTTAGGACTCTAGCTAAAAAAAATAGTTTCCCACATACAAATTTTGCACCCCTATTTTAGTCCCCTATTTTTAGGGGTAGAATTTTCTAAAACGCTGAAAGTACTTCATTTGTATTCTGATGACTAATCTTTCTACAAAGTTTTAAGTCTCTATTTAAAAAAAATATTGTTTCCCCCATACAAAATTTGCACCCCTATTTTACCCCCTTAGGGGTAGATTTTTTTAAAACACTGAATCTAGGTACTTTATTTGTATTCTAATGAATAATTTCTCTACAAAGTTTTAAGTCTCTATTTAAAAAAAAGTAGTTTTTCCCATACAAACTTTGCACTCTATTTTACCCCTTTAGGGGTAGAATTTTCTAAAACCCTGAAAGTTCTTTATTTGTATTATAATGACTGATCTTTCTACAAAGTTTTAAGTCTCTATTTAAAAAAAAAATGTTTCCCCCATACAAACCTTGCCCCTTTTTTACCCCCGTAGGGGTGGAATTTTCCAAAACGCTGAAAGTGTTTCATTTGTATTCTAATAACTAATTTTTCTACAAAGTTTAAGTCTATAGCTCAAAAAAAAAGGTTCTCCCATACAAACTTTGCACCCCCATTTTACCCCCTTAGGGGTAGAATTTTCAAAAATCCCTTTTTATGCCTAGCCCACGTTATAAAAGCAACATACTGTGCAAAAATCAACTCTCTAAGATTAGTAGTTTCGGCTGTGCGTTGATGAGTGAGTGAGTGAGTGATTGAGTGAATAAGTCAGTCAGGACATAGGCATTTATTATGTATAAATAGATAGAAGATAATGAAACTCCCATTCAAATATCTCAAAAAATTATGAAGCTACATCCGTTTTAATGTCGCTTGTTAGAGTGAGAAAACGATGAGGGACTGTGACGTCAATATACTCGAGCGTCATAGTAAAAAACAATCGTTTCATATGAAGGTGCGTTTTGCGGAAAAGGGACAGAACATACCCCCTCTTAAAACTTTGGACTCTTATATCTTAATCATTACCTATATAACCTCTTGCTTTGTTTTTTTCTCCATTTGACTATATTTATTTTAAATTCTTTTTCGAGAAAATACATTATGATTATTTACCATATTTTCGATTCCTGAGCTATAACCACGAACTTCGGAATTCGAAAATATTCGGGTATCTCTATCTCTATCGCACTAACCATACTCGAGTGACAGGGATGCAAATATATGAACATTGAGTATCGGTTTTCGTGGTAGCGCCGCAGGTACTTTGGCTGAATGCGCCGAGCGCGTGCCATTGTCATTAAAAAAAAACAAATTCGTGTTAATTATATTGTTCAAATTTGTTGATTTCATTTATTGAAATTACGACATAAAACGACATTTGCGCATATAAGTTCTCATATCAGAATCGAATATTTTTTTATGGTTTATATTTTAGCATTTGTCTCGTAAAGGTCTATCGTAGACGGGATTTAAATTATTAATAAGTGAAAGGCAAAGCAATTCCGCCATTTTGACGAAAATTTGTATCTTATAGCTGACAGTTGGAGCAGCGTTTGATTTCAATAAAAATAAATGAAAAATTAAATGAAGTCGTATATTTCGGCAAATTAATTAACTGTCGCAGTCGGATAAAAACTATCCTAAGTTGCAGCTAGAATAATAATGTACCTATATAAAATGTTTCATATTTTTCCGTTCATGGGATGCTGAGAACATTCGAACCGCGCAAAGCTTAGTTTCAAACTGGCTGATTCTTTTTTTAATTTAGAGATTTATTATAAGTGGAGATTTTAATAATTCACATTCACTGTGTGAAAATAATATATTATGTTTACGGAGAAGGTAAAAAGAAATAGAGTAGAGTCTAACTAACCCGGCATTATTAAAAACTAGAAAATCCCGGAATGTTTGGATTACTGGATTGTATAGAAATGTCATAACTACCTAATAATAAAAAAGAGCAAGCGTCTAGAGAAGTAAAGGCCGGTGAAGGAGGTGCGGGTGGTGTGCCGGATTAATCGAGATAGCCCGCTATTGGAGTGACAGACTGATGAGACTCTACTATAGTAGCAAAAAGCAAAGTATCTTTTGTCAACCTGGATGCATGGCGTCCTGCAAAACCAAGGTCTTTCATATCCCTGTCACAATCTATCTTATAACATCGCACTCATTTGCCATACGTAATGCAGGACTGCCTGGACGCTACTTATGGGAAATGAAAGAATAATTTTGTATTAAGACAATTTTTTATTTAGTCAAACTTAATCCCCCTTCAATAAAATAGTTATGGCTAAAACTTCTTATTTTTCTTAAAGCACACGTTTCTATTAAATTTTGTGAAAGATCTGTCTGCTTCCAGTCGCCTCCATTTAAATTTACATTTGGTACAAATCATCTGGTGACGTGTTTGAAATAAAATGTCTGCTTTTCCATGTCAGATCTCTCCTTCTTACACGTGTGGTACCTTTTAACATATTCGATTCGTCCTTTGGAAATCTAAAATCAAAAAGTTGAGTTAATATTATGTCGATAAGTTATTGTTCCGATGTTGATAAAAAACACTACCTCACTATGGGAAAAAGAGGTTATGCTCTTAGGCTGGGTGCAAACGTTCGGTTTCCGCGCACGGATTCCGGATCGGTTTTCGACTTATAGCCCTCTAGAGCGATAATTAATGTTTCTGTAAACGCCTGCGAGCGATATAAGTCGAAAACCGATCCGGAAACCGTGCGCGGAAACCAAACATTAGCGCCTAGCCTTATAAATAAAATAAATAAAATAAAATCCTTTATTTCAGACCACTGGTCCATAGTATGTTAGTAACAAATTTAGACTTAATAACTATGTTAGTACGTACATGAAAAGCAATCAAAAATAAAAAATAAAAAAATACACGTATAATAGAAAATTAAATTAAATGAGGTGTAGATGCGAACCAACACGGCAAAGGCGTCCGGTGATCGTTCGCAGTCCCATCCTATTTGGCCCTGCCGATGGCCACTTCGACTTAGTATTTAAATATGGAGCAGTCCATTCTCTCCGACAATACCCTGAGGAGGCCATTACCGCTGCCACGCACTCGCCTGAGTAGTGATCCAACACGCTTGCGTCTTATTGCGAAAAATTCATCAGTTCGCGCTTCGGCAAACATGTTGGACGCACTACAGTGCTTCGGCATCCGCAACAGCATTCTCAAAATATTGTTGAATTGGACTCTTATACTTATCCGAAAAAGTCTTATTACCCGACTGCCGAAGGAGAGAGGGTTATGTTTTTCGAGCGTATGTATGTATGTAAGTATTTATGTATGTATGTATGTAAGTATGTATGTATGTATGTATGTGGGTATGTCTTATTCTTTGACACGCCCTGCAGCCTAAACCGTTGACGGATTTCGACATGTGAGGTGTCGTTGGATTCCTCTTAATCGTGGGAGTGACAGAGGCTATAATATTTGCAAATTCGAAAAATGTTTTGATTTCACTTGTTTTCATGCACAATCTGGTTATAATTTAACAGATAATGATATTTACATAAATTACCAATTACTATTATTAAGTTTAGGTGAGCTCCTTCCATGAATAAAATCAAAATCCATCGAAACTTACCGATAGAAGCAAACTGCTCCATGGTTAATTTATGTTCCTCTTGTATGGGATTTACAGCCATTGAAACACAATACATTTTATCACAGGAAACAATCAAAGTCTCGCAAACATGAACAATACATTTTTTCAAACATTCTCGGTGGAATAACACCAAAATAAATAACTTTCACACACAGGAGCCGCGATGTTTTAGAAGTAATATGATACGACCAAGTCAAGTTGGGACGTAATGACACCTACTTCCAAACAATGATGACATATTTAATTTTGCTGGGTTAAAAGAGATCCAAAAGAGATCCATTTGACATTTCCCGAGTTCATTCTAGTGACAACCTACGAAAATGTGAAACTGAATAGGGATTGTGGTCTCATTCCCTTTTAGGCCAACTATAGATTTACGCAAGTGAATAAGATAGCTGTTACCAAGCCCTAATTTTAACGTGGTTTCTACGTATATCATTAGTCCTGCACTTACGCACACGCGAGTACTTCCTACCATTTCAATGGTACCTCTATGGATAGAGTGGACCATTTCAAGTACTTAGGCCATGTGATCGCGACCGATACCTGCAATCTGTGGGAGCAGTATACGCAACGGGCATATGGGGCCCTTAGGGTCTAGTATAATAATGCGTTCCGGGTGTTGATGGGACTGCGTCGTTTCTGTAGCGCATCAGGGATGTTCGCGGCGGCGCGTGTGGACTGTTTTTATACGAGCATGCGTGCGCGCGCAGCATCCCTGGTGCGCAGGGTGCGCCGCAGTCCCAACAGCATTATGCGCATGATAGCGGACAGGGTTGACTGTCCCTACATGTTACACTGCGAGGGACTACACTCCCCTGTCAGTGTTGTTTTGTTTTAAATGTAAGTTTAGCTGTAACTACTAACCCCCTAGTTTTGTAAATTCTACTAACAACATGTGTCCATGGTTACACGAAATAAAAATTTCATTTCATTTCATTTTCATTTCATTTCGGCGGTTTGACGCGGACTGACCAAAACAAATTACGTAACTACATACCATATGTTCACAGTTCGTTGACCTTTTGTTCATATGACGCAATATTGTCCACACTTTATATGTATATATATTTTTTTCGGCAATAGTTAATAGCATTCTTATTTATCGACCAGAACCAATAAATTCCGGAATTCCGTACGTTTACGGAATTCCGTACTGTTGTATATCATGATTATATATGTGGGTAGCTGTGTAACGTAGGGTAGTGTGTTGAATTAAATAAATCAGTCTAGATCTTGCTCTCAAACTGGTGGTTTACTTTATATCCCTATATCTAAATACTACATGGTGTCAGGTGTAAATCGTGAAATTAAGTTAAAGACGGGAGATATACAATGACGGGAGGGAACAATAACCCGGGGACGAGTGCGCAGAACGCAAATAATGTTTACGCGAATATACAGCAGCCGCCGCCAATGTGCGATAGCGGTAATATGGCGGACAATTGGCGAGATTGGAAAAAGACGTTCGAGTGGTATATGGTAGCTTCGGGACGCGAAGACTCGCCAGGAAAGGAGAAGTGTGCATTGTTTTTGCATATAATTGGTAAAAGTGGTCGCGAAATATATGAAGAGTTGGACTTTGTGGAAGCCGAGAAGAATGATTATGTTGTTTTGTGCCAGAAGTTTGATCGGCGATGTGACCCGTCAAAGAATATAAATTTTGAAAGACATCTGTTTTTTGAGTGTAACCAAGGTACTGAACAATTCGATAAGTACTTCGCAGCGCTGAAAGTCAAGAGTAAATCGTGCGATTTTGGAAATCTGCGAGAGAGCTTGATACTGACTCAAATGATAAGAGGGATAAGAGATAGTCAGCTCAGGGAAAGGATGCTTAGGAAGTCGGATTTGGAACTGCAAGAGGCGGCATCGTGGTGCAGGGCGGCGGAGGTAGCGAGCGAGCAAGCCGGGGCCGTGCGGGCCGGCGCTACGGGTGAGGCGCCCGCGCCGAGCGCCGCCGTCGAGCGCGTCGTGGCGCGCCCGCGGGGTGCTGCGCGACCGCGCGCGCCACTGCTCACTCGAGGCGCCGCGCCGCCCACCGCGAGCCGGCACTCGCGCAAATGTGGAAATTGCGGCTACGCACATGATAACAATAGATGTCCCGCTTTTCAAGTAGTATGCTTCAAGTGCGACAGACGGGGACATTTCGCGAGGTGTTGCCGTTCAATAGGATTTGCGAATCGCGCCCTTCGTGAGTTATCGTGTCAGTCTGCGGGGGAGATGAGCGACGAAGAAGAGTTCATGATACGGGGGATCGAAGTTGGAAGTATTGGCATTAAGGGCTGGCAGGAGATAATAGGAGTAAACGACGTTCCTGTGCAATTTAAACTGGACAGTGTGGCCGACGCGACGGTGATGTCGTTGGACAGTTATGTGGCCGCGGGATTTGATAAGCGAGCATTACGTAACACGAATACAGTTTTAAAAGAGGTCAGTAAACATACTTTACCTGTTGTAGGTTACTTTGAAGCATTTTTAAGTTATAAAGGTATGTCAATAATGCATAAAATATATGTACTAGACACTTCATGTGGTAATTTATTGTCAAGAAATGCCTGTACAGATTTAAATTTGATATTGCGCATAAAAGAAGTTTGTGATATGAAAAATAATAACATACTTACGACTCATAATCATATTTTCGAGGGGATTGGACAATTGCCGGGGCTCCATAAGTTAATAATCGATGAATCTATAATATCTTTTAACGGCCTCCGTAGCCCAGTGGGTAGTGACTCTGCCTACGAAGCTGGAGGTCCCGGGTTCGAATCCCGGTCAGGGCATTTATTTGTGTGTTTATCACGAATATTTGTTCCTGAGTTATGGATGTCATAAATGTATATATCTATTATATATATCATCGCCTAGTACCCACAACACAAGCCTTATTGAGCTTAACGTGGTGAGCCTAGGTTGATTTGTGTAAGATTGTCCCGTAATATTTATTTATTTATTTATTATTTATCTATCCCTCCTGTTGTTAGAGGGTCACGAAAAATACCTATAAAATTAAGACTGAAACTAGAGGAGGAATTGGAAAGGCTTCAAAGGCTAAATATCATAGCTCCGGTGAGTGAGCCCACCGATTGGGTTTCAAATATAGTATTAGTGGAAAAAGCTGATGGAAGTATTCGATTGTGCCTTGATCCCCAGCATTTAAATCAAGCGATAAAGCGAAGCCATTTCCAACTCCCCACTCTTGATGAAATAACAGCGAATATTTCGGGTGCTATGTATTTTTCAGTTTTAGACGCTAGCAAAGGATTTTATATGTGTGTTTTAGATGAACCGAGCTCAAAACTGTGCACATTTGCGACCCCTTTCGGTAGGTACCGTTTCCTGAGGTTACCGTTCGGAATCCGGAGCGCTAGTGAGGTTTTCCACGGTATAATGTACAAATTGTTTGCCAGGCAAGGTGTGGAGGTATTTGTCGACGATATTTTAGTTTACGGCAAAACGCAGGCCGAGCATGATGAGAGGCTAACGGAAGTGTTACAGCTAGCAGCCGAATACTGGGTTAAATTTAATAGAAACAAATGTGTTTTTGCTCAGAACAAAGTTAAATTTTTAGGGCATATATTTGATACTAATGGCATACGGATTGATCCAGACAGGGTAAAGTGTATCGAAAATATGCCAATTCCGGAGGATAAAAAAGCATTGGAACGGTTCATCGGGATGACAAATTATGTGTCACGTTTCATTCACAAGTATGCGGATCGAGTTGAGCCATTAAGGGAACTGTTAAAAAATAACGTAAATTTTGAATGGCATGAAGCGCATACAAAAGCATTTCAGGAACTCAAGCAGCAACTGGCGCATGCTCCAACACTCAGGTACTACTCACCCAACGAGCCGGTGACAGTGTCGGTGGACTCCAGCTCGCGTGGGCTGGGCGCGGTGCTGCTGCAGGGCGGGAGGCCCGTCGCCTACGCCGCGCGCACGCTCACGCCCACCGAAACGAGATGGGCTCAAATTGAGAAGGAACTTTTGGCCATCGTGTTTGGGTGCAGTAAGTTCCATCAGTTCATTTATGGACACGCTCAGGTAATTGTCGAATCGGACCATAAGCCGTTGGAGGCTATCTTCAGAAAGCCGCTGAATGAGACACCCATTAGACTGCAACGTATGTTATTAAAATTGCAAATATATTCTCTTAAGATCTGTTATGTACCGGGGCGGTTGATGTACGTGGCAGATACGTTATCGAGGGCGACAGTGGATGCGGGAGGTAAGAGAGATCAACATGTGCAGGACGAGGTAGGCCTGCATATAAATACTCTATTGGGTAACCTACCATTCAGTGATAGTAAAATGCAGGCGATAAAAGAAGCATCTAGGTTAGACCAGGGTCTATGTGAAGTAATGGAATGCTACAGAAAGGGATGGCCGCATACAAAGAGCATCGTGAAAGAGCAAGCCAAGCCCTACTGGGAGGTCAGGGATGAAATCCACGTCGTCGAGGAGATAGTGTTTCGTAATGACATTGTGATCATTCCGACCAGTTTAAGGACAGACATGATTGAGAAAGTACATGAAGGTCATCTCGGTATTGAGAAGTGCAAGAGACGAGCACGGGACGTGATGTGGTGGCCAGGTATGGCGGCCGCCGTGGAGCGCGCCGTGCGGGCGTGCGAGGTGTGCGCGGCACGCCAGGCCTCGCCGCCGCGCCAGCCTCTCGCACCGCACGCCACGCCCGAGAGACCATGGCAGGTGCTAGCTGCGGATATTTTTCAGGTAAAAGAAAGATATTATTTACTCGTGGTTGACTATTATTCAAAGTATGTAGAGGTAGCGACCATTCTGGATCTGAGGAGTACGACGGTAATAGGTATCTTCAAACCTATGTTTGCTCGTCACGGTATACCGCAAAGATTAGTTTCTGACAACGCCACTCAATTTGTATCGCAGGAATTTAAAACGTTCGCGAAAGATTGGGATTTTGAACAGGTAACCAGCTCACCCCACTATCCTCGTTCAAATGGTTTTGCGGAACGCAATGTGCAAACGGTTAAAAAATTGATAATAAAAGCGCAGGAAGATAAAACTGATTTTTACGTAGCACTTTTGAATTTTCGTAATACGCCAATATCGGGAGAACAATACTCACCTGCTCAGCTATTGATGGGAAGAAGACTAAATACAAACTTACCGGTAAAAAGTAGTTTACTAAACCCGAAAACACCGTCGAAAAATGAAATTAAAATCAGTCGCGAAGTAAAGAACGAGAAATCAAGGCAAAATTACAACAGAGGAACTAGAGTACTAAAACCATTAAGTGACAATGAGCAGGTGCGTATTCGGGACCCGGGACTGCCTAATGTCGCGGGGCGCTGGGTGCGAGCGCAGGTGGAGCGCGCCGCCGCCGAGCCGCGCTCCTACTGGGTGCGCACGCCGGACGGCCGCCGGTACCGTCGGAACAGGCAGCAGATCATACGGGCGCAGCCGCCCGACACTGCCACCGCTAACGCTAAGAGTACCAGTGCACGATATTACGATGACTTGGAGGAGTATGGCGGAGGTCAGGAAACGGGGCCGCGGAGCTCCCGGGAGTCCGAAACCAAAACATCTGGGGATCCGACTTTCCGTTACACTCGTTCAGGCCGGCGAGTGCGCACGCCCGATAGATTTTAATAAACCTATAGTTGTGCATGTATGTAGGTAATGTTCGTTAAGATAACTGTTACCTAAACAAGTATCATAAGATTATATTGGTAGCTATGTATGCTGAGATTATTTAATGTTGCCGATTTTTTTTGTTACTTTGTATGTTATGAGTTATGAAGCTGCCAGTGGAGTGGGAACCTTATACCTAGGAAGGTGGAGTTGTTTTTAAATAAACAGCTTCAATGCAGTTCGGCCGACTCAGATAATCTCAAGTATACCTACGTTACAACATTTTTTTTTTCTGACAAATATGTAAATCAGAAACAAGAATCGATTCGTTTATTATGCAGCTAGATCGAATCGTTTAGCAATAATATTGTAGTATAAAGCTTAATAGTGGAATTAATATCAATAAGTATGATACCATCGGTGGCACAGTCACCTGCCCACTCGTGAACCTTAAGTAAACGGGTTAAGGTCTATTACCAGTAGGGCGTGCTGCTGTTGTGCGTAGCCACATGGTTTGTTTATCTTGTTATACGCTTTCGTCAGGAAAGCAATAACAAAGAGAATTATATATATAAGTAAAACCATGTAAGCATGTGAGCATGTACGTAGACAGAATTCATGTATTGTATAGATAGATAGATAGTGAATGAGATGAAGGTAGTTAAAGCAGGTCAAACAGGTCTCTGTTGCATTGACGACTGAGTCTTGTCTGGCCTGGTCTTCATCACAACTGTACAGCATTATATCCGTATTCCACTTGTGCGAATATAGGTAGGTATGCATAAGGGGGAAGATGTTGTATATCATGATTATACATGTGGGTAGCTGTGTAACGTAGGGTAGTGTGTTGAATTAAATAAATCAGTCTAGATCTTGCTCTCAAACTGGTGGTTTACTTTATATCCCTATATCTAAATACTACACGTACCTTTACCTTATCTTGTCTTACCAACAATACCCCTTACTGATTTATCGTAATTTTCAGCTTTATGGAAACGGAAACTGTACTATCATACAATGGTTCCTCGTCGAGCTCACTTGGGGCAATCGCCAAGGTTGCTTATGAGTACATGTTCGCATCGAGCAATGTTGAAACCATGAAGATAACGGTCGTGGAAAATCAAGCCGTTGATGACTACTATTTAGACAGGGTAACTTTAGTGTAATTAGGATTTTATATTGTGTGTTTCACATACTTATTAGCAATAACTTTTGGGCCTTATAGGTTTATTAATCCGTACTCCACGAAACATAATTTTCTTTTAATTTATTCGCTCTACCTACTTTAACTATCGTGTTGCTGTATATTTAATGTCAAAAATTTCAACGAAATCTAAGCTAACCAACCTATAACTTATGTAAACAGACGAATTGTGTCGTGACCCGACGATCGCCTTAATTCTAAAATCATATGATAAGATAATTATTAAATGGGTACTTTCCAGACGGCCCTGCCCTCACAAATGGGATATCTGAGAAACCAAATGTTGACCGGCGCCACATTTGACGATAACTCAGCCACGGCCTGGTTCAGTAACTTTGGCTACCACGACGTGGCAACCTCGCTGAGCGCCGTTCACCAGGCACTGCTTAATGCCTGGGACGCCAATGCCACTCTCAGTGTGTTCAACTACCCGCTTGAAGTCAATTATGAGGACCAGGTAAAGCCTTTGTGATTCCTGCATATCCATCATATCCTATGTAACCGGTAATTGGATTCTAACCAACATTTGCGTAGATTGGAAAAGACCCTCGTACGAACTTTGGACATTGTAATGTAACATTTGTAACGTTTGTAAATGTTTATGAAATCGATACATCTAATGACGACAATTAACACCTGACACTGACACCCATGAGCAATATAAAACGGTATTCTTTCGTTTGCCCGAATTTCATTTGCCATATTATTCACAGGCCACAATTTTGTTTACCATAATTTCATGTGCCATAACTGTTATTTACCATAACATTCACAAGATAGAGGCGTTATTTTCCATAATATGATTTGCCAGAAACTTTATAATCCATATTATGCATATGGACTAAATTCATTTGCCATACCTTTCAAAAGCCATACTACATGTGAAATAACAAATTACTGAAGAAATGTGGACGGCTTGGGGTGCAAATAGAATAGGGGGTGGGGGAAATAGGGGGTCTCATTATTTTGACAAATAACGTGATTGTAATGTATAGTGTATAATTTTTTTGACTTTTTAAACGGACTTTGATCTGGGTTAAAATCCTGGAAGTAGATGATTATTATTTGGTTTATCATATTCTCACCGCCTCCGGTCCAGGCCCCGTAGCATGAATGGCGTTATCACGCGATAAGTGATAGGATAAGCGCGTCGTCTCGTTCAATCGAACGGTGTGAGCCAGGGACGGATGCTCTATCCTGTCACGTATCGCATGATAAGACCATCCATGCTACGGGGCCAGCTCAACCCCTTATCTTATCTTATCTAGGTGAGAGCTCTTTCGGATGCACTTCGACCCAGTGGGGTCTTTTGTGCATTTGCCCTCTCCTTTATACCTGCTCCCAGGCTTGCTCCATCATTTCCACAAAGCGGATGATGCAGTTCACCGGCAGCACCTTGAATTCCTTTGGTTGCGGGTAACTGTTACCAAAGTAGTTCATTCTTTGTCTGGCAAGGGCATGACATTCACACAATAAGTGTTCCATAGACTCGTCCTCCTCGCCACACATTCTCCAGTCTAAACTATCCGATAGTCTCATCTTGGCCAAGAGATCCTTGACCCCGAAGTGACCTGTGAACACCCCAGATATAATTCTGAGTTGCTTCCTACTGGATTTGCAGAGTTTTCTGGTCCAGCCCGAGTCCACTCCTACTATGAAGAGCTTAGAGTGCCTTAAGCCAGCCTCATTCCTCCACTCGTGTTGGTGTTTGGTTTTGGCGTAGGCTTTAAATGCCGATATTATGGTCCCCTGCGAGAGTCCCACAAATGGTTCTGGACCTACAAAGTGATTTGTAGAGCCCCCTCTTGCAAGCTCATCTGCTCTTTCGTTGCCGATGAAGCCCTTTTGCCCTGGTATTCAAACTAGTTGCACCTTATTGTGCCTTCCAAGTCTGTTTAGTGCTTGGACGCCATTATAAATTAGTCTAGAGTCCACTTTCGGCGCCGTAAGCGCTTTATGGGCCGCTTGACTGTCACTGAGTATATAAATAGTCTGCCCTTTGGTTCGCCTGTCTATATTCTCCTGTACACAGGCAATTATGGCGTATGTCTCCGCCTGGAAGACAGTTGCCAAACTACCCATGCTTACACTACTACTATAGTCATTTGCATAAATGCCTGCTCCCGTACCGGATCCCATTTTTGATCCGTCCGTGTACCATATACTGTCTTCGATACCAGACTTTGGTGGTTCTAGACCTTCGGCCCACTCAGCCCTGGTTGGAACTTTTGTTGTGTAGTTCCTATGGAATAATTACTTGGGTAGCATTTTGTCGCTTCCCATGTTTGTTATTCTGTCTAAGAAACCATCAGTCTCCATGTTTGTGTGCTTAGTCTTCGGCTTGCTATCGCTCCACAGTCCAAGAGTTCTTAATCTGTAGAGCGATTTGCGCGCCTCTGACTTAATCACCATGTGAAGTGGCGGTAGGTCCAGTAGGACGGCGTAGGAGTAGGCGTGGTTCGAAACGCCCCGGTTATAGCCATGCATGCCGTTCTCTGCACCTTTCTCAGGGCCTCTCTGCATGTGCTCATTTAAGTCCTTGGCTACCATACCAGGCTACCGTACAGTATTATGGGTCTCACCATTAAGGTTCAGTCCCCATGTTTTGCCATACGCTGATCTACACATTCAAATTTCAACCCCTTAGGCACGTCGGTTTAAGTACGACGACGAGCAAAGCGAGGAGGAGTGTTAGAAAGAACCGCAACCTTACAGCGTGCGAGCCGAACGAGCGAAGCGAGCGTGCCGGGGTAGCGGCCAGCAAAGCACCAGAACCGAACATTCGCAACATTCGAACGGCTCGCAGAAATCTCGTTTTTTATGTCTTATGATAAAGAATATTCTGTCAAGTAAAAATATTGCATATAAAATTATGGCAAATATGTAATGCAAGGCAAATGAAATTCGGGCAAATGAAATTATGGAAAATGAAATTTGGGGAAACGATAGAGAACCATATAAAACTTATTTTCCAGACCAATATGCAGACGTACGTCGCATTCATCTCGTCGCAGCTCTCATCTGGAATAGGAAGCAGCCTCGGTATCGTGAGCGCAGTGTTCGTTATGTTCTATATCAAGGTCAGAGGGCTCCCCTTAAATCAATTTATAAGTTCACCTCCGCTTACAATTTATTTGCTTTGCTTACTTAACTTTATTATTGAGCTACTGGCTATGGCAGTCTGAGGAAGCCAAAAAGTGGTGCACAGCAACGGCCCGTAGCCCTCAATCAGGGTGGAGCGAAATGGTATTTAGCCCTTTGACGCCTTCACTTCACATGATATTTTTTTCCCTTGTTTTTTCCGCTTCTCATTTTGGCACATCTTGATATTTCATTACCCAACAGGAACGTGTTCTACGAGCTAAACTCCTGCAGAAGGCAGCTGGGATCCAGCCAGTCATAATGTGGGGCAGCGCTGCCGTGTTCGACTGGGCGTGGTTCCTTGTCATCTGTGTGACAATCATCGTGTCTTGTATGGCATTCCAGGTCGTCGGTCTCAGCACAGCTGCAGAATTAGGTAGGTGCTTACTTAGTTCCACGTTTCCATGTGGTCTCCACTAAAATTAGGTTTTCTCCATAGGAAACTGTTCGAGCTCAATCATTCTTATCATGTAGCGAAAAGCTGCTTAACAGGCACTAAAAGTTATAGCTAAAATGAATAGACAAACTAGGTTATAATAAAGACTTACCTGTTTCCTCCCTGAAAATACCGTCTCTGCGTCAACTCCCATTGGGGGTTGAAGCCCAACTAACGCGTTATCGAGTAAAGTAAATGTGACGGTGGGCTAATAAAAAAAACAGATGTTAAGGGTCTTGAGCTTGAGTCCTACGTTATAAAAGGGTCATGCGTGGGACAACTACTGAAATACTTCACTGGTTTTAATTATTCACCTGTAAAATTTTGTAAATATTTTCATTATACGGTAATAAACGTGTTCTCAAAAATAGTATGAATTGTTCCCATAACATCTGTGAGGATAGTATTTGAAAGTGACTCATCTTGGACAATTTCTAGAAGTTTCCAGGAAAACGCAAAAGTGTCCAGGAAGTAAGTAGGTACCTATGAAATCCCATTACATATCATAATATTTAAATATAAACCTATTTTTTTTATCAAAGATAAGCTAAGCAGGTCATTGGCAGTTAAGGGCCTTTAATAAAAAGGAGGTACCATAAAGGTTGACGTGTCCGAATTGCACTTGTATTGCACTATGTAAAATGGCGGAAAATTCAGTTCAATTGTGTTTTTTACTATTTTGATACTATTTAGGAATTCGATACTAAAGAACAAGAAGAATAAAACAAAATATTCACAATAAACATAAAACGAATACAAAATGGATGTATTTATTCTATTGGGGTTGTGGCATAATATTTTAAACAACAAATTAGAATCAATTTAAAAAAGTCACTCTTGTATTTTGGCGCGATTGACTTCATAAAATATAGTACATTATTGCAGAGGCCGGGAAATAGCAATTCGTGGATAAGATGATTTTGTCGGATGAAGCGAGCGAAGCGAAGTTGGCTGTTTGCAGTAATTTGCCTTAGTCAATACATATGGTTAAAAGGTAAAAAACTATGCAGTAAAGGATTTTCATACATTTTCCTGGCCGCTGAAGCTGTACAATAATGACTTTTACGTCATACCTGGCCATAAAGTAGGAATTACCGCACGCTATGCGTGCGGAAAACCCCACTTCCTGGCCAGATAGAGACGTAAAATTTTGTACTCACCACGGGCGGTAATAAAGAAAGCCTCAGAGCGCATATTTATCGCCCTTGCCTTCGGCTCGGGCGACAAATACCTGCGATCTGAGACAACTCTTTCTTCTTTGTTTAACCGCCCTAGGTAAGTAATGTACTATTAACTTTTTAAATTTGCGCTCGGCAGTAACGAGGAACTTCACGGACTATTTTTGCTACAGTAAGGCGGACATTTCCGAGCATATTGGAGAAAAAGTATTTAAGCAAGAATAAAAATTGCTAAAAATGAGTTCTAATGAATCAGATTGGGACATTGAATGCACGCCACGCCTCCATATTTAAAAGCCGAGGCGGAATCGGAGAGTTATAATTTAATTCCATCTAATTCCAAGGAGAGATATTTACACAAATATGAAAAGTTCATGAAGTGGAAAGCTGAACATCAAACTACAAGTTGGTCAGCTTTCTTTTTTATTTTTGAGAAAAGCAGCAGGTATACTTGCTTCGACCATAAGTGCCATCCTGGCCTCGTATTATAGCCGGATCTCGCCTTCGGCTCGGCTGGCTAAATCATACTCGTCCATGGGTTACTTACTGGTCTCTGCAGTAATGTACCATTATAACAATACAAGTTGTTTATTTTAAACGTAGCCGTAGTCTATAGTTTTTACATTTTGTTTGAGCAAAATTGCAAGTGAGACACGTGAAAAAGCGGTAGGTAGAATTCGCTCTTTCATGATAAAAAAAAACAGAATCAGGAGATATTAAAGGTGTTGTAATATATATTTTAAGTACTTTATAATATACAGAATGCAAATATATAGGTATGTATCAATACATCAACAAACAAACTGACTTGAACTTATAGCAGTGGGACAGCAAAAACAGCTCGTTTGAAAATGGATCCATATACAGTAGGTATTTGTATCCAGCAAAAGCTCATGGGAACCGTAGGCTTTTTCATAACCAAAACTATAAGCTTGATAAGTAGCTCAACCAACCTAGAGCCATTTTGAGCAGTAAGAAAACCCAAACAGTTTCAGTAACTGTGAGTAAGTTATTCAAACTGGTTGGGTTTTTGTTTCTGTTCTTGCATGGATCGACTTGAATGAATTCCCCAAGAGTGTACCTCTAACAGGAAGTGACTACAGCATAGTATTGATGTCATATTTTTTCCACGATGCCAGGTCGCCTGTACTTGGCTCTCATGGTGTACGGCGCAGCCATGCTCCCGCTTCACTATCTGGTGTCATTCTTGTTCAACGGGCCCGCATCAGGTTTCGTCGCCATGTTCTTCATCAATGTTCTATTTGGTGAGTAGACTTTTTTCCCCGACTGCGGCAGGAGCAAGGTTATGTTTGGGCGTTTTCACTCAAATTCAAATGCGACTTTTTCTTTGTTCGCAGAATTTAGATTATTTTGATTTTTCCTGTTCAGAATCATAAGCACTCTTGATCCCGATAAAGAAAAAAAATATCCCCAAAAAATCAAATCTAAAAATCTAAGTTCTGAGAAAAAAAGCGATAGTCGCTCATTTGGGTGATAACGCCCGTTCCTAGAATAAAAATACCTAATAATACTTTACATCTGATCAAAGATCTATTTATAAAACAATTACATCTGATTAAATTAAATTAAAATTAAATACAACCCCACCAACTGGTCAGGACACTGCGCCGTAAGCTCATCCAGACCACTGGGGACCACAGAGCTGGCTCGTTCCTCACTCAGCGGATCAGCATACCGATCCAGAGGGAGAAAGCATCCAGCCTAATGGGGACCTTGCCGCAGGGGCCCCGTCTGGGAGACATGATTTAGTTTTAGTTTAGTTTAATTTTTTGTTTAATTTGTTTTGTTAAATAATGACTATAGCATATTTAATTAAAGTGTAATTAGTATTTATACCATAACAGTGAAATTAAATAAATTTTTACTTGTAATTTACATTGTAAAAAAAAATAAAAGAAAATTATAAGCTTTCATATGATTCACATTTGCACTCTGAAATTACATAGTTTGGGTTTAATTAAGACTTTTCAAAAACCAGAGCGCCTAAACAACATGCCAAAATATGGCGCTGGTATCCGAAAGTAAAGTATTTTCCCCTCACAACATGCACTAAAGCGCGCACCGAGGGTTCCGTACAAACTTTCATACAACATACCCCTCTTTTCCCACCCATGAATTCTGGCAAAATTTTAACTATTCATAGTAGAGGTTACCTTCATGAGTACGTACAGCGCCATTAATCGGAGCATTGTTACTACTTGCGCGACTAAGGAACTCAGTATGTATTTATTTATTTATTTAAACTTTATTGCACAAAATACAAAAATGTACAAATGGCGAGATTAATCCCAAATGGCATAATTTAATGTAATTGTAATATAATGTATGTTGGTTTTTCAGTGATAATTCTGTATCACGTGAACCGAAAAAAACATTTTCCATACAATGTAGGCCAGCCCGTAGACTGTAGAGGTTCAAAGCACCCCGGGGTACGTTGCAAGTGGTGGTGTAGAAGATTTTTTTTTAAATATTGTTGACATCGATACAACCGATCAAATATCAAAAATGGTTACACGAGATATCTTGGGACAACTTTTGGCAGCCACAAACCCTCGAAATTTTGAGACTTTTTTTGGTATCTCACTCGTAGCTTCTATACGGTGTATCCTAGCGAAAAGTTACACACTAGGAAATTAAAGAACATGAAATTATGCGTCTAATGAGTACCAATACATACTAATTCGGTTCAGCGACATAGTAGAAAACCATGGTTGAAAATTAGGCTTTCCTCAACTTTGTTATTTATTTCAAGATAGTGGTTTTTAGGCTTCTGCGTTTTAATTTTGAATTTAACTATAGGTTTTAGCTCGTCAATTGTAGGAATTTACAGAATTAACAGTAATTTCAGCATTAGTATCATCATAACTGGTAATCGAAGAGCTGGCAGTTTTTTCGTGCAACGCATCAGCATTGCAGTTCAACGAAGAAATACTGCCAGCATACTCGGTGCCTAGAGGGCCTTTTTAGGGTTCCGTAGCCAAAATGGCAAAAACGGAACCCTTATAGTTTTGTCATGACTGCCCATCAATCCGTTTGTCCGTATGTCACAGGCATTTTACTCGAAAACTATAAGGTGTATTTGAATACAATTTAGAGGATAGGTGTATTTTATTAGCCGCTACGTAATTCTAAAATGAAATGACAAAAAAATATTCTTTTAGAGGTGCACTCCATACATATAACTGCAAGTCAAAAAAAAGAAAAACATCGTATGTCCACGTGTGGCACATCAATCGATTGGTCTTTTAAAATAAATATAAGGTTTCTCAGCAAGTTTTTCGATTAAGTGAAAATAGTCGGAATTAATCGCCTACGTCTGTCAGTAGAGGTTTAAAGCACGGGGTACTTTGCAAAAGGTGGTGTGGAAGATTTTATTTTTTATGTCATGTAATATGGATACAACCGAGCAAATATCAAAAATAGTTACACGAAATACCTCGGGACAACTTTTGGCAGCTACAAATCCTGGAAATTTATTGACCTTCGGGGCGATTATCTCCGACTATTTTCACTTAATCGAAAAACTTGCTGAGAAACCTTATATTTATTTTAAAAGACCTATCGATTGATGTGCAACACGTGGACATACGATGTTTTTCTATTTTTTGACTTGCATTTATATGTATACCTCTAAAATAATATTTTTTTGTCATTTCATTTTAGAATTATGTAGCGGCTAATAAAATACACCTATCCTCTAAATTTTATTCAAATACACCTTATAGTTTTCGAGTAAAATGCCTGTGACATACGGACAGACGGATTGACGGGCAGTCATGACGAAACTATAAGGGTTCCGTTTTTGCCATTTTGGCTACGGAACCCTAAAAAGGCCCTCTAGGCATTGTACCGAGTATGCTGGCAGTATTTCCTCACTGAACTGCAATGCTGATGCGTTGCACGAGAAAACTGCCAGCTCTTCGATTATCAGTTATGATGATACTAATGCTGAAATGACTGTTAATTCTGTAAATTCCTACAATTGACGAGCTAAAACCTATAGTTAAATTCAAAATTGAAACGCAGAAGCTTAAAAACGACTATCTTGAAATAACTTACAAACTTGAGGAAAGCCTCGTTTTCGACCATGGTTTTCTACTATGTCGCTGAACTAAATTAATATGTATTGGTACTCATTAGACGCATAATTTCATGTTCTTTAATTCCCTAGTATGTAATTTTTCGCTAGGATGCACCGTATAGAAGCTACGAGTGAGAAACCAAAAAAAGTCCCAGATTTGTGGCTGCCAAAAGTTGTCCCAAGATATATCGTGTAACCATTTTTGATATTTGCTCGGTTGTATCGACGTAAACAATATTAAAAAACAAAATCTTCTACACCACCTTTTGCAACAAAGATATACTCTACGGACTGGCCTAATGTGCGCTCGGCTCATTTACAACTAACGTGATGGCACCAGTAATGGATACTCGTCGGTCGGAGGTCGTGTATTTTAATTAATAATAAAATAATAATGTTTATACTTGAAACAATAATTATGTTGTTGTTCTACGTCCGTAGGAATAACCCTAGAAACCCTACACGTGACCTACGGGTGGTGCTACCTAAAAGAACAACAAACTCGGCAGGTGCACTGTTCCTTCTGAACCTCACAGCGCACACTGGAACTCTATCAGCGACATCAATACGAATACATATATGTACCAGTGTGTAACCGCCATACGATAAATAAATAATTATGAGTAAAAACTATAAAATATATATCCGTAAGAAATGAAATATTTGCTTTTTGCTAATTGAAGCGACATAGATTAAGAGAAAAATTGAAATAAGCAAAAATATGTCCAAGCTCCAGTTATGGTTACCCAATCTCCAGTAATGGATACTTCTCGAGACCCAGTAAAGGATAGACCCCAGTAATGGATACCCCAGTAATGGTCACTAGGATAACGCAATGTTTTCGTATAGGTCGTTTTTTATTCTGGCTTATATTTAACGGGACAGGACAGGATACGAAGATATCGTGTATTTTTACAATTACAAGCTTTTATTACAAGCTTTTATTTACTTTCACCTGTCCCGTTGTCTGTCTGTAATCAAATCTTGCAAGTTGACCCACTTGCCGGTTTCCGATGGAGCTGAAATTTTGCATGCATACGTATATCGCATGACAATGCAATATTATGATGACATGGAGCTGATCTGATGCTGCAGCTGGAAGGTGGCCATAAGAACTCCGCAATAAAACATCATACAGGACAGGACGCAACTAGGCGTTAATGGGAGAAAGACATATGTACTTTCATCTCATTCCACCGCCTATTATGTAGAGCTAGCTTATATGCACGCCCTGAAAGGCTAGCACAAGACCGCGTGCGGGCTGTTTCGCGCCGAGGCAGTCTATCCATCTCTTTCTAAGTGTTATATTTAGAAACAGACGGATAGATCTCGATCTTGAACCAGCTGTGCAGAGGTCCGAGCACGGAAGACAGCGTCCAGAGCTATAACCACGAACTTCGAATCTCGAACTTCGTATATCTCCGTCTCTATCGCACTTATGGTTTATGGTACTCGAGCGACAGAGACGGAGATATCTGAAGTTCGTGGTAGCGCCGCAGACGTCTGAGCGCGGCGTACTGCATACGGGGCATACGATATAAGATAGAGCGAGATAGAGAATATAATGTTTCCTGTCTCGCTCTATCTTATAGCTTTTGCCCCGTATACAGTCAGCCGCGCTCGGACGAATAGACTCGCTTTTTGTTATAATGTACAGTTAAAAATCATAGTTATCGATAAGTATCCATTATTGGAGGAACGCAACTTTTGCGGATCCAATGATGGACACTATCTATTTCAAATAAATTAACCTAAACTCGAATTGTTCAATTACAACATTATTTAAAAGATATTTATCGCAATCCATAAAATAAACTGAAATTCAAATAACTTTCATAGTAATTAAATAATTGGCAAAAATCTACACTCACTTCCTTAAACATTCGGTTAAGAAATCATGATTTGTTCACAGAAGCACTGACCCCACTTGATTTTTAATTCACCATCTTTAAACAAAATGACCTATCTCAATGATATTGTGCTGGATGAAAATAGGATAGGACACTGTGTATGGTTCAGTGTTGCCATATTAGAAAAAATAGTTTCTAGTCTTTATTTTCAACGGTTAAAGAAAAAAAGTTACCATTACTGGCTCCATTCCATTACTGGTGCCACCACGTTATTACAAATTGATAGCATAATTACGTAGTTTCAGAAATATTTAACATTGTGACAGACATACGGACAGATAGAGAGTGTCGCACCATAAGGGTTCCTTTTACCTTTTTGGTAAGGAACCCTAAAAAGGCGCTAATGTGTGTCCACACTTGCGTGTTTAGTATGTACTATGTGATCGAATCTGAATCTAGATAAATTAAAATTAATTATGTTGCTTTAGGCCAAATGGGTCCGCAGATCGTGGATGCGCTCTTTTCTCCTCAGCTGGACACAGAGAACGTCGCCAGAATTCTCGACAACATACTGCAGTTCTTTCCACTTTACAGTCTCGTCAGATCCGTCACGTGAGTATGGCAATGGGTGCGGGGCATGTCATTTCGGCTCCTATTGATCACTATGTTGATCAATAGGAGCCCTGTAGCCGGACCATATCCCTGACCTCCAATCGAATAGTAGCCACGAATCAGAGGCCTATCTTTTAGCGCTGTGATTATATTTAGAAGTTACAAGAATTCAGTAGTCATTTATTTTTATGCGTTTGGATGCAGTCTCGACTCTCGTAGCCCTTCCACTCCTATTGCTCGCCGACCCATATATGTCACCATACCACTCACGTCAATTGACGTAGGTCAGGGAGTCAATAGCCTAGGACCCAAGGACGCACGTACGCGCACGTAATACTCGTTATTACGCATAAAAAGCTGTAAAATGGCTTAAATTAAGCGGATTTTTAAATTTCGCGGGGGTGGCGGGGGAGACGAAGGGTTCTAATGTGTCGGTGGAGCAGTCGCCAGCCGTTTAGGTTCTTTGCCATTTCCTTTACTTTCTGGTATGACCTTAAGTTTCTGGGCCTTTAAATCGAATGTAGCTTTTTCTATAATATCCCACTAGTTCTGACCATTTGTGTATTTTTCTTATTTCAAGTTAAAGAAGAAGACATCAAAACTATAGAAAACCCGGTTTGTGCCATCTTCGTCCAGTATAACATGATATACAAACACGAGAATTGACAGACTAACTTCACTATTTCATTTTATTTTAAATTTTTAAATAATATTGATTGAATTCAAAAAACATTAAATAATACTGAACAGTCACTGGAAGTATGGCGATAACGATAATATAATGGAAATCATTGTGTTTCCAGGTTTTTGAACCAAGTAGGATTAACTGAGTGGTCGTGTTTGCGGGCGTGCGACCTCCTCTCGGCCGTGCTGAATATCGACGACTGCACCGTGCAGACCATGTGCGATAACAACTATTCTTCTTGTTGCGGTAAATATCACCCACCAAAAACATTACATGTAAAGTGATTGCCAATACTGCCTAGCTCATATTCAGCTTTCAGCGTTAAAAAGATATCAGATCATAAGTAGCTATTAGCCAAGATATAGAATTTTTAGAGCGTGGTTGGTAGTGGTAGAGTTACGCCGTCTGGTGTAGGATACTTGGCGCTACTTACGATCTGATATATTTTAACGCTGAAAGCTATATGAGCGAGGGAGTCTTGTTCGTAATCACTTTACATGTATTGTTTTTGGTGGGATCTCATTCCTTTTTGTAAGGTAATTTCTAAAGAAGTGTAAGGGAAAATCCATACAAACTTGCATCCCCTAATTTAAATGGTGGGGGGTGATTTACTAAAAATCCTGAAATATGTATTTTATTATTTATACCAATCCTCCCCCCCCCCCCCCCCCCCTATATCCCTATACGTATTTATTTTCAGACCCCTAGCATACACGTCATGCGCTTCGTTACGTTTATTATGA
The DNA here is from genome assembly GCA_963854355.1 of Epinotia brunnichana. Lineage (NCBI taxonomy): Eukaryota > Metazoa > Arthropoda > Insecta > Lepidoptera > Tortricidae > Epinotia > Epinotia brunnichana. The sequence goes on along the minus strand of OY977942.1, from coordinate 18,921,018 downwards.
ATAGCGAAAACACCTGACATTTTGAGTAAAATTTCAGTGCGCGACAACCCGTACTTCGATTGGGAGGAGCCCGGCATTCTGCGCTATCTCACCTGCTCTCTGATCACCTGCGTGGTGATGTGGGCCGCGCTAATGTTCATCGAATACAACGTCTACCAGAAGGTAATCGTTAGCGTCTTACTTGTGCTTGCTAGAATTTGACGCTCTATATCCATACAAGATTTTAAAAAAATATATAAATATTTGTGTTTGAAAAGCACTTAATGCAGTACCTAATACTTGTAGGTGGTATATTTCCTTTTAATACCTATCCTAAACCCATTATAGTTTAGCGGTGCCGTTTGGCACCTAATTTACCACGTTCATATTTTTGCGCCAAATACGCGTGTTAAACAGTGAAGCTCGGTGATTAGCTGTCGATGCTGTTCTAGAGCGATATAGCTATCAGATTTATTACTTAGCTTCTTGTTGCAACCGGCATTAGCGTCAACAAGACAGTGTTGTGAAAATATTAGCAAAAATGGATTTCACTCTTAAGTCCATTCATAATAAGTCTCAAGTCATAATTTATTTATTTTGTCTAATCTAACGATCATTTCCATTTTATTTTATTTTTATATTACTATCTGACGATATTAAATTGTAATATTGTTCAATTTTGTTTGCGTATTTGATTTATCGTACGTCAAAAGTTATGGGTGCGGTATGGCACCTCTAGGCCGATATGCTTCATTTTCAGTCAATGCTTATTTTTTGGGTCTACGTGGGTAATAGTATTTATATATTTTCATAGGGGTTGTATACTTCATAAGGCATTAGCCCTAGTAGATGATGGTGATGACCTTGAGCCGCGGATGCCTCTATATTGAACGTCCAGAGCCTGAAATCGACTCTGATCGAGATTCGGCCGACGAATGCCGGTGGTCCTATAAATAAACAGACAGATCGGCAACTTAAGCCCGGTTGCGATTTGGTGTTATTGCCTAGGTGTCTATCACTACGTCGTCGTACACCATCCACTAGTCAACGAAATGCGCGTGTGTAGCCTGTGACCGGGCCCTCTTGTACGCCGCCTCGCGGTTTGCGCGCTTCACGAGGCCGTTCTTTGTTCACGATGGTTGGAATCACTTACTAGTTCCTAGCGAATCACGTCGCAAATGTGTCTTGCGCGCACATGCGTGCGCAGGTTTGCAATACAACAAATGTAACGAAAGTCTCTGGTGTATCGCTCAGTTACCAGTTTCACGTTCGTATGTAGATGTAAAAACCGGCCAAGTGCGAGTCGGACTCGCGCACGAAGGGTTCCGTACCATTATCTATAAAAACGGGATTAAAATAACGTTTGTTGTAAGGGAGCCCCCTTAAATATTTATTTTATTCTGTTTTTTTATTTCTTGTTATAGCGCCAGCAGAAATATATCATCTTTGAATATTTCTACTGTCTAACTATCACGGTTCATGAGATACAGCCTGGTGACAGACGGACAGACAGACAGACAGACAGATGGACAGCGGAGTCTTAGTAATAGGGTCCCGTTTTACTCTTTGAGTACGGAACCCTAAAAAAAATGGTGTAGCACTGATACGATTATACAGATGTATAAAAAAAATGCACATAAAAACCCACAAATTATATTAAAACTATGTTAGTTTAAGTACTACAATACAAGGTAACTTAACTAAATTAAATACAAATAAAAAAAATACTTTTCAGTAGGGGTTTAGGGCTACCCCTTTAATTAAGTCCAACCCAATGTTTAAGGATTACGCTGTCAAACCTATTGGCAAACACACTTAGAATGCTGTTGGCGCTCCGTCTAACTCGCCCCAGCAGGGGACACGATCTTTTTGATGTCTGTGAAGTTAGCATATCAAGTTTTAGCAGATCACGAAATTATTGAAGTTCTATTCGCATGCACCATAGTTCTATAGTTCCTGATACATTTTAGCAATAGTTCTGGGGTTTTTACCGAAAAAAATAATCCTATGTAATTCAAACAATTGATATGCTAACTTCACGTAGCATATCATTTTCCTCCAAATGGACTCAAAATTAATATTCTGCCTTTTCATAGAGTACCCTACAGTTCCTGATACTTTTCACACATAGTTCTAGCATAAAAAATTAAAAAAATCTTTAGTTTTATTCAATGATATGCTAAGTTCACACGTGATATGCTGATAGTTTATGAGGAGTTCTAGGCTTGTTTTTGGCCTTAAATGATAGATCTAGTCACAAAGAGCCTAGAACTCTGGAGTTCTAGGCTCTATTGTTACACCTAATGCCTAATGAAAATTTAACAAAAATGCAATTTTTGACATTATAGTGCTATACGATGACAAATATATAACAAAGGATTCTGGCTTGTTTGCTAAGCAATTAAAAAGATTTACCTATATTTAATACATATATGTTCAGATTATAGCCCTAGCACTTTATTATAAAGACCGTAAATATTTTTCATATGCAACGATTTCAAGCAGATGATATGCTAACTTCACAATGTTCACACGTGATCTGCTGATAGTTTATGAGGAGTTCTAGGCTTGTCTTTGATTTTCGTTGATAGATCTAGTCATGTAGAGCACAGAACTCCAGAGTTCTAGGTTTTATTGTCACATCTAATGCCTACATAAATTTTAATAAAAATGCAAATTTTGACATACTAATGCCGTACAAACATTTTTCAAATGCTAACTTCACACGTGATCTGCTGATAGTTTATGAGAAGTTCTAGGCTTGTTTTTGGCCTTAATTGATGGCTCTAGTAATGTAGAAAACAGAACTGTAAAGTTCTAGGTTCTAGCAACACATCGAATGCCTACAGAAATGTTACCGAAAATGCAAATTTAAACGTTATGTGCTATACGATGACAAAAAAAATCAAATCATTCGGGATTGTTTGCATGGCGATAAAACAGATTTACCTGTTAGGAATAGAAAAATGTTCAAATTTAGGCTGTATCCCTTAGATTTAAAGAAAGAAAATATTTTTCATATGCAAAGAATTCAAGCAGATGATATGCTAACTTCACAGTGTTCACACGTGATCTGCTGATAGTTTATGAGGAGTTCTAGGCGTGTCTTTGATCTTCGTTGATAGCTCTAGTCATGTAGAGCACAGAACTCCAGAGTTCCAGGTTTTAGTGTCACATCAAATGCCTACAGAAATTTTTATAATAATGCAAATTTTTACATGCTACTGCCGTACAAACATTTTTCAAATGCTAACTTCACACGTGATCTGCTGATAGTTTATGAGAAGTTCTAGGCTTGTTTTTAGCCTAAAACGATAGCTCTAGTCATTTAGAGCACAGAACTTTGTAGTTCTAGGTTTTAGTGTCACATCTAATGCCTACAGAAATTTTAACAAAAATGCTAATTTTGCCTTGCTACTGGCTGTACAAACATTTTTCAAATGCTAAATTCACACGTGATCTGCTGATAGTAAATGAAAAGTTCTAGGCTTGTTTTTGGCCATAAATGATGGCTCTAGTAATGTAGAGTACAGAACTGTTAAGTTCTAGGTTCTAGTCACACATCGAATGCCTACAGAAATGTTAACGAAAATGCAAATTTTAACGTTATGTGCTATACGATGACAAAAAAAATCAAATCATTCAAGATTGTTTGCATGGCGATAAAACAGATTTATCTGTTAGGAATAGGAAAAAATTCAAACTTAGGCTGTATCCCTTAGATTTAAAGAAAGAAAATATTTTTTATATGCAAAGAATTCAAGCAGATGATATGCTAACTTCACAGTGTTCACACGTGATCTGCTGATAGTTTATGAGGAGTTCTAGGCGTGTCTTTGATCTTCGTTGATAGCTCTAGTCATGTAGAGCACAGAACTCCAGAGTTCTAGGTTTTAGTGTCACATCAAATGCCTACAGAAATTTTAATAAAAATGCAAATTTTTACATGCTACTGCCGTACAAACATTTTTTAAATGCTAAGTTCACACGTGATCTGCTGATAGTTTATGAGGAGTTCTAGGCTTGTTTTTGGCCTTAATTGATGGCTCTAGTAATGTAGAGTACAGAACTGTAAAGTTCTAGGTTCTAGTCACACATCGAATGCCTACAGAAATGTTACCGAAAATGCAAATTTAAACGTTATGTGCTATACGATGACAAAAAAAATCAAATCATTCGGGATTGTTTGCATGGCGATAAAACAGATTTACCTGTTAGGAAAAGAAAAATTTTCAAATTTAGGCTGTATCCCTTAGATTTAAAGAAAGAAAATATTTTTCATATGCAAAGAATTCAAGCAGATGATATGCTAACTTCACAGTGTTCACACGTGATCTGCTGATAGTTTATGAGGAGTTCTAGGCGTGTCTTTGATCTTCGTTGATAGCTCTAGTCATGTAGAGCACAGAACTCCAGAGTTCCAGGTTTTAGTGTCACATCAAATGCCTACAGAAATTTTTATAATAATGCAAATTTTTACATGCTACTGCCGTACAAACATTTTTCAAATGCTAACTTCACACGTGATCTGCTGATAGTTTATGAGAAGTTCTAGGCTTGTTTTTAGCCTAAAACGATAGCTCTAGTCATTTAGAGCACAGAACTTTGTAGTTCTAGGTTTTAGTGTCACATCTAATGCCTACAGAAATTTTAACAAAAATGCTAATTTTGCCTTGCTACTGGCTGTACAAACATTTTTCAAATGCTAAATTCACACGTGATCTGCTGATAGTAAATGAAAAGTTCTAGGCTTGTTTTTGGCCATAAATGATGGCTCTAGTAATGTAGAGTACAGAACTGTTAAGTTCTAGGTTCTAGTAACACATCGAATGCCTACAGAAATGTTAACGAAAATGCAAATTTAAACGTTATGTGCTATACGATGACAAAAAAAATCAAATCATTCGGGATTGTTTGCGTGGCGATAAAACAGATTTACCTGTTAGGAATAAAAAAATGTTCAAACTTAGGCTGTATCCCTTAGATTTGAAGAAAGAAAATATTTTTCATATGCAAAGAATTCAAGCAGATGATATGCTAACTTCACAGTGTTCACACGTGATCTGCTGATAGTTTATGAGGAGTTCAAGGCGTGTCTTTGATCTTTGTTGATAGCTCTAGTCATGTAGAGCACAGAACTTCAGAGTTCTAGGTTTTAGTGTCACATCAAATGCCTACAGAAATTTTTATATAAATGCAAATTTTTACATGCTACTGCCGTACAAACATTTTTCAAATGCTAACTTCACACGTGATCTGCTGATAGTTTATGAGAAGTTCTAGGCTTGTTTTTAGCCTGAAACGATAGCTCTAGTTATGTAGAGCACAGAACTTTGGAGTTTCAGGTTTTAGTGTCATATCTAATGCCTACAGAAATTTTAACAAAAATGCTAATTTTGCCTTGCTACTGGCTGTACAAACATTTTTCAAATGCTAAATTCACACGTGATCTGCTGATAGGTAATGAAAAGTTCTAGGCTTGTTTTTGGCCGTAAATAAAGGCCCTAGTAATGTAGAGTACAGAACTGTAAAGTTCTAGGTTCTAGTCACACATCGAATGCCTACAGAAATGTTAACGAAAATGCAAATTTAAACGTTATGTGCTATACGATGACAAAAAAAATCAAATCATTCGGGATTGTTTGCATGGCGATAAAACAGATTGATCTGTTAGGAATAGGAAAAAATTCAAACTTAGGCTGTATCCCTTAGATTTAAAGAAAGAAAATATTTTTTATATGCAAAGAATTCAAGCAGATGATATGCTAACTTCACAGTGTTCACACGTGATCTGCTGATAGTTTATGAGGAGTTCTAGGCATGTCTTTGATCTTTGTTGATAGCTCTAGTCATGTAGAGCACAGAACTCCAGAGTTCTAGGTTTTAGTGTCACATCAAATGCCTACAGAAATTTTAATAAAAATGCAAATTTTTACATGCTACTGCCGTACAAACATTTTACAAATGCTAAGTTCACACGTGATCTGCTGATAGTTTATGAGGAGTTCTAGGCTTGTTTTTAGCCTAAAACGATAGCTCTAGTCATTTAGAGCACAGAACTTTGTAGTTCTAGGTTTTAGTGTCACATCTAATGCCTACAGAAATTTTAACAAAAATGCTAATTTTGCCTTGCTACTGGCTGCACAAACATTTTTCAAATGCTAAATTCACACGTGATCTGCTGATAGTTAATGAAAAGTTCTAGGCTTGTTTTTGGCCATAAATGATGGCTCTAGTAATGTAGAGTACAGAACTGTAAAGTTCTAGGTTCTAGTCACACATCGAATGCCTACAGAAATGTTAACGAAAATGCAAATTTTAACGTTATGTGCTATACGATGACAAAAAAAATCAAATTATTCGGGATTGTTTGCATGGCGATAAAACAGATTTATCTGTTAGGAATAGGAAAAAATTCAAACTTAGGCTATATCCCTTAGATTTAAAGAAAGAAAATATTTTTCATATGCAAAGAATTCAAGCAGATGATATGCTAACTTCACAGTGTTCACACGTGATCTGCTGATAGTTTATGAGGAGTTCTAGGCGTGTCTTTGATCTTCGTTGATAGCTCTAGTCATGTAGAGCACAGAACTCCAGAGTTCTAGGTTTTAGTGTCACATCAAATGCCTACAGAAATTTTAATAAAAATGCAAATTTTAACATGCTACTGCCGTACAAACATTTTTCAAATGCTAACTTCACACGTGATCTGCTGATAGTTTATGAGAAGTTCTAGGCTTGTTTTTAGCCTAAAACGATAGCTCTAGTCATGTAGAGCACAGAACTTTGGAGTTCTAGGTTTTAGTGTCACATCTAATGCCTACAGAAATTTTAACAAAAATGCTAATTTTGCCTTGCTACTCGCTGTACAAACATTTTTCAAATGCTAAATTCACACGTGATCTGCTGATAGTTAATGAAAAGTTCTAGGCTTGTTTTTGGCCTTAATTGATGGCTCTAGTAATGTTGAAAACGGAAATGTAAAGTTCTAGGTTCTAGTCACACATCGAATGCCTACAGAAATGTTACCGAAAATGCAAATTTAAACGTTATGTGCTATACGATGACAAAAAAAATCAAATCATTCGGGATTGTTTGCATGGCGATAAAACAGATTTACCTGTTAGGAAAAAAAACATGTTCAAATTTAGGCTGTATCCCTTAGATTTAAAGAAAGAAAATATTTTTCATATGCAAAGAATTCAAGCAGATGATATGCTAACTTCACAGTGTTCACACGTGATCTGCTGATAGTTTATGAGGAGTTCTAGGCGTGTCTTTGATCTTCGTTGATAGCTCTAGTCATGTAGAGCACAGAACTCCAGAGTTCCAGGTTTTAGTGTCACATCAAATGCCTACAGAAATTTTAACAAAAATGCTAATTTTGCCTTGCTACTGGCTGTACAAACATTTTTCAAATGCTAAATTCACACGTGATCTGCTGATAGTAAATGAAAAGTTCTAGGCTTGTTTTTGGCCATAAATGATGGCTCTAGTAATGTAGAGTACAGAACTGTTAAGTTCTAGGTTCTAGTAACACATCGAATGCCTACAGAAATGTTAACGAAAATGCAAATTTAAACGTTATGTGCTATACGATGACAAAAAAAATCAAATCATTCGGGATTGTTTGCGTGGCGATAAAACAGATTTACCTGTTAGGAATAAAAAAATGTTCAAACTTAGGCTGTATCCCTTAGATTTGAAGAAAGAAAATATTTTTCATATGCAAAGAATTCAAGCAGATGATATGCTAACTTCACAGTGTTCACACGTGATCTGCTGATAGTTTATGAGGAGTTCAAGGCGTGTCTTTGATCTTCGTTGATAGCTCTAGTCATGTAGAGCACAGAACTTCAGAGTTCTAGGTTTTACTGTCACATCAAATGCCTACAGAAATTTTTATATAAATGCAAATTTTTACATGCTACTGCCGTACAAACATTTTTCAAATGCTAACTTCACACGTGATCTGCTGATAGTTTATGAGAAGTTCTAGGCTTGTTTTTAGCCTGAAACGATAGCTCTAGTTATGTAGAGCACAGAACTTTGGAGTTTCAGGTTTTAGTGTCATATCTAATGCCTACAGAAATTTTAACAAAAATGCTAATTTTGCCTTGCTACTGGCTGTACAAACATTTTTCAAATGCTAAATTCACACGTGATCTGCTGATAGGTAATGAAAAGTTCTAGGCTTGTTTTTGGCCGTAAATAATGGCCCTAGTAATGTAGAGTACAGAACTGTAAAGTTCTAGGTTCTAGTCACACATCGAATGCCTACAGAAATGTTAACGAAAATGCAAATTTAAACGTTATGTGCTATACGATGACAAAAAAAATCAAATCATTCGGGATTGTTTGCATGGCGATAAAACAGATTGATCTGTTAGGAATAGGAAAAAATTAAAACTTAGGCTGTATCCCTTAGATTTAAAGAAAGAAAATATTTTTTATATGCAAAGAATTCAAGCAGATGATATGCTAACTTCACAGTGTTCACACGTGATCTGCTGATAGTTTATGAAGAGTTCTAGGCGTGTCTTTGATCTTTGTTGATAGCTCTAGTCATGTAGAGCACAGAACTCCAGAGTTCTAGGTTTTAGTGTCACATCAAATGCCTACAGAAATTTTAATAAAAATGCAAATTTTTACATGCTACTGCCGTACAAACATTTTTCAAATGCTAAGTTCACACGTGATCTGCTGATAGTTTATGAGGAGTTCTAGGCTTGGTTTTGGCCTTAATTGATGGCTCTAGTAATGTAGAGTACAGAACTGTAAAGTTCTAGGTTCTAGTCAAACATCGAATGCCTACAGAAATGTTAACGAAAATGCAAATTTAAACGTTATGTGCTATACGATGACAAAAAAAATCAAATCATTCGGGATTGTTTGCGTGGCGATAAAACAGATTTACCTGTTAGGAATAGAAAAATGTTCAAACTTAGGCTGTATCCCTTAGATTTGAAGAAAGAAAATAATTTTCATATGCAAAGAATTCAAGCAGATGATATGCTAACTTCACAGTGTTCACACGTGATCTGCTGATAGTTTATGAGGAGTTCTAGGCGTGTCTTTGATCTTCGTTGATAGCTCTAGTCATGTAGAGCACAGAACTTTGGAGTTCTAGGTTTTAGTGTCACCTCTAATGCCTACAGAAATGATAACGAAAATGCAAATTTAAACGTTATGTGCTATACGATGACAAAAAAAAAACAAATCATTCGGGATTGTTTGCATGGCGATAAAACAGATTTACCTGTTAGGAATAGAAAAATGTTCAAACTTAGGCTGTATCCCTTAGATTTAAAGAAAGAAAATATTTTTCATATGCAAAGAATTCAAGCAGATGATATGCTAACTTCACAGTGTTCACACGTGATCTGCTGATAGTTTATGAGGAGTTCTAGGCGTGTCTTTGATCTTCGTTGATAGCTCTAGTCATGTAGAGCACAGAACTCCAGAGTTCTAGGTTTTAGTGTCACATCAAATGCCTACAGAAATTTTAATAAAAATGCAAATTTTTACATGCTACTGCCGTACAAACATTTTTCAAATGCTAAGTTCACACGTGATCTGCTGATAGTTTATGAGGAGTTCTAGGCTTGTTTTTGGCCTTAATTGATGGCTCTAGTAATGTAGAGTACAGAACTGTAAAGTTCTGGGTTCTAGTCACACATCGAATGCCTACAGAAATGTTAACGAAAATGCAAATTTAAACGTTATGTGCTATACGATGACAAATAAAATTAAATTATTCGGGATTGTTTGCATGGCGATAAAACAGATTTACCTGTTAGGAATAGAAAAATGTTCAAACTTAGGCTGTATCCCTTAGATTTAAAGAAAGAAAATATTTTTCATATGCAAAGAATTCAAGCATATGATATGCTAACTTCACAGTGTTCACACGTGATCTGCTGATAGTTTATGAGGAGTTCTAGGCGTGTCTTTGATCTTCGTTGATAGCTCTAGTCATGTAGAGCACAGAACTCCAGAGTTCTAGGTTTTAGTGTCACATCAAATGCCTACAGAAATTTTAATAAAAATGCAAATTTTTACATGCTACTGCCGTAACTACTGCGTTTTAAATGGCATTTTGCTCGATTTTTTGTGCTGTTACTGTATTTAAGTAAAACAGGTGTTTATACACACTTTAATAAAGATATATCTTTATTTCCAGGGGTTACCAAAATATTCTAATGTAATTATGTTTAGAAGTCACATTGTTCTAACTGGAAAAAGCTCTTGTTATAGTAATTTTTGTATATTGTTGAATTTTTTATTGTTACTAATAGCCTGATTAATGGTTATATATGGGTGCAGTCCATTTTATTAATAATTACGATCTTATTAGTTATAGTTTAATATCTGACAAAGTAACTGAACGGATAATCACAAGATTAAAGTGCTATTTTAACAGTACATAAGAATAAATCGTAGCATTATACTGAAGTAGTCGTCTTTTTTTATTAGTAGGGTTACATAGTTATGTGTAATAAACATTGTTTGCTTACAATTTCACGAAATATGTGTTTTATTTAGGATCTCCAATAATAAATCACAAATAAGTTTATTTAAATCTTGCTAGTCGTTTTTCTCCCACTTAAAGAAGCCTGATTGACTTGACATTTACTGAGCATATGTAGTTTTGAAGACAATTCAATATTTAATCATTTTATTGGCAAAAAGGCTTCAGTCATACTTTTTTTTTACAAAAAACTGTTTTAAATGCAGTAACGGATGCTCGTAGCACTAAAAATCATGCAAAATACCGTTTAAAACGCAGTAGTATAGCTCCGCGTACTGTGGTTTAAACGGCAATTCATCACTTGTCTGTGTAAGTGAATGCAAAACATGGACAGTAACCCGACTTTTTACTGTGTTTTAAGCGGTATTTCTTTTGTTTTTGCCTGTCTCAAAGAGTGCAGTACGAGCTTGAAATTTTGAAAAAGCCTTAATTAATTTCAGTGTACACTGAAACCATTGTTTTTAACGTCATCGTATTCTATGTGTTGAGCGCTTTCCATGACAATAAACGTATGGCAAAGAACGTAGGTATAGACGCAGTCAATTATAAAGTAAAGAAAGTTTATACCATTTTCGTTTGATTTTTACGGAATTTATAAAGATTACTTTTCATTATTTTTTACCGTATAGGTATTAAAATTAGGTGGATTATTAATGAATATTTAGTAAAGTTACCTAACCTATTTTATGGTGTAAAAATATGGCTGATATCGATATATTGTTGAGTTTTCATAGAGCGAAACCGTAAAGTTCTCAGGGTAGTACTCTGCGAGTAATGATTTTAAGAAGACATGTTCAATATTCCAACTAGATGGCGCTGCACGCACTTTAGATGGCGCTATCGTTTGATCTACGTAGATTCTATATAAGGCTGCCGTATTTGACCGTAGTTCGAGTTTTGAGGTAGTTAAATTGTTCGTTTTGGATGTTAGCTGGTTTATAAAATAACTTTGGTGGATATTGTCGTTTGCTTCGAAAATATATAAAATATAAAGATTAAGATAGAATACAAAATGGAACCCAAACAAGCATATGATAAAATTGGTCTGGAAAAAATACTTCTAGATCCTGCCTTTCGCACTATTGATGCAAATGGGCACGTTCTTCCTCCGTCAAACGAAATATACAAAACTATTTCGCATTTGATGGCAGAGAAAGGCTCAAAAATTACTGCTAAACACATACACACAATTATCAATAACAACAGAAATAGTTTTAAGGATCGCGTAATGATCTTTTTTGATATAAAACCAGATCCCATTTCATTCACAACTGACACCAGTGACAGTTTATCCAGGGACCAAAGTACTGACACGGATACAGTTAAAATTATTAATCTGGTCATATCTTCTCAAAAATGGAAATCCATTGAACCTGTGGAGAAGGAATATGGGAAAAGACATTATTGGAAATTACGTGCAGGGTGGGCCGATATCGTGGCTGAATCCATGTGGGTGCAACACAATATAAGTTGTGTTTTTGTATCAAAAAATAATACTGTGAATAAATCGGCTATCTCACGGTATTATTTAACCTTTGATGGCTTTTGCCGAGAATGCAGTGCAAAAATTCGGGGCACTTTGTTAAAAGAGCCGGCGAAAGACGTTGATGTGGTTGTCAAAGTGACAATAGAAGGCTTAAATCCAAAGGCGCACACTGGGGAAAAACGTCGCCAGTTAAGAGGCATACGGCGACAAAGAGTCGCTGAGTCTCTCATCGACACGCGCAAGGATGCCATTACTTGGCGACGTAAAGAAGCCGCGCGCCTTAAACAATTTGGTGGGAAAAATCCACCTATGCTACCAACTAATGCCGTATTGCGAAAGGCAAAAGAGCAGCGTTTGATAGAGGCTTACGGCTTAGATTTCTCTAACTCGGCGCTGAATTTACAAAAAAATGCGGAACAAGGTAAATACTTAGGGTGTATACACCACGTTGCGGTACTTAAGTTTAATTGTGTGTATTGGCGGCCCGAGCAACTACAAATTTATGTGGCACGTTGCCGAAAAAATGAAAACGCGCAATTCATTATTGATGCAACGGGTGGAATAGCTAAGCGGGACACACAACATGAACCGCATATATTTCTATATCAATGCGTGCTCGTGACCAACGACGGCAGTGTCCCCATTTTTCAAATGGTGTCTGCGGACCAGCGGGCTCTGATTGTGGCACATTTCCTGCGTCTCATTCTGGCCGCCAATGCACCAATCCCGCCTGTCGTTGTAACAGATTTCGGGTGGGCACTATTGATTGCAGTGGCTGAAATTTTCGGGAGATGCGCAAGTTTTTCGGAGTACCTCCAAAAATGTTATAATGCGCTGGAAAACAAAAAAACTTCTCTGCCATCCACTTTTATACGGCTAGACGTGTGCCATCTCTCAGCTATGGTTTCGCGCTGGGAATGCCTAAAAGGGAACTCGTTAGTAGGACGCTTTTTCAAACGCTGCGTAGGCCAGGCGTCAAAAATGACAGATCTAGACGAATTAGCCTACTTTTTAGAATCCGTGCTTGTCGTGGCCTTGAGTAAATATATAGGATGCAACGCGGCAGAGGGAAAACTATTGGCATCCGAAAAAAGAATTCGATTCCTTAATGAGAAAATTAAGGGAGAGTCGTGCCCAGATACTGACGGGAATAAGCCTGTCGAAGATGAACCCGAGCATGAACCTCAGAATTTCGACTCGAAGAATGAGAACGTCGGATGGAAATCATGGGCAGATGATATTTTCAAAAAAGCGCAGCATTTGGCATCCCATGACGGTGACACCATCAATGCCTGCTACAATGAAGAATTTGCCGCAAAATTAAAAAAACACCTACTTCCATACATTCCCCTTTGGACAGCGGTGATGGTGCCGATTTTCGGGAGGGGTGGGGTCACCGCCACTTCAGCCGCTGTAGAGTCCGAATTTGCAGACTTAAAAAGCCGGGATTTTAAAGGGGAGTTGCCGATGCGTGTTGACCGGTTCGTACTGCAACATCTCGAGCGCATTGATGAGAAGATTAAAGAGCGCTCTAAGGAAACCGATATAAGACCTGAAACTCCACCTGGTACCACAACTGCCGAATCGCTTTCGAGAAGCGAGATATCCTTTTTAAAGGATACCAAAATTGGTACCAGCACTCCAAACGAGTGGAGTGTCAAAGAAGATTGGGGAGGTTTAACGGAAAATGACGAAGAAATAACCCAGACCCCGATAGAAGAACCAAAAGCGAAGCGTAGAAAATTAACGTACCTCGACAATTGCCCCGATTGGGAATTTATTAAGGATGCGCGAGCCAGTCGCATCCCGGTACTCATGAACGGGAGTACGTTGGCGCCAGTACGTATTCAGGGCTGTGACTGGAATATCACAGAAACGTGCGCGTTTGACGCCATATTTCACGTTGTCATAAATGGAATGGCAATAAATGAGGGATACGATCATACATTAAGCGAATCATGCTGTCCGCTTATAAAACTAGCAAGAGATGTTGGGTGTATGAAAAAAATTACTAAACATCATTATATATTGCGAGCCGAAATTCTAAGGAATGTATATTTTTTGAGCGACTCCGTGGATACTTTCACAAAAAACGTACGACGGCTGGTTGCCAGGTGTAACGCTGCTCACTTAGCACAAACACTTTTTGACGTAGAGCCAAGTGTAAAGATCGAGACAAACTGTAGCAGCTGTCTCCACTCAATCAAAACCAAATGTTACCCGTTACTTGACGTAAACGTCGATATTATCCTATGCGGCGGACTAAATCAAATGCAAGCTGCTATCGATGACTGCGCATCTATTAGTAGGACTTGCAACAAATGTGCAAATCAGATGGTTGCATCAGCAGAGTATGGACCGCATTTAGTAATTGACACTGCCGTCATGACAGACCCCGGGTATCCGAGTCACAGCAACATAAAAAAGCACACATTGGGCTCAATAACCAACAGAGTTAATGTAGGTGGCAGAACCTACTTGCTAGCGGGCGTAGTTGGCTACATAGCTGAAATGTCCCATTATGTGGCCTACACGTTGACTGGTGACTTATGGTACAAATATGACGAACTAGTCAAGAAACGGGCCATAGTTAAAGGAGACACGGAAGTGTTTCCACACATAATCATTTATGTGATTCGAGGATGTAAGTAGAAAATAAATCAATAAAAATTAAAAAAAAAACATAAATATATAAAAAAAAACAAAAAATTAATATACAAACGAAAAAACATATATGCACCTTGCAAAAAACGTATAATATATACAAACAAAATAATATAAACTACATGTTACACCTGGCATCCATGTGCCTATCCAACTGGTATATTTAAAATTGGGCTATGGAGCTTTAATAACATTTTCATCAATATATGTATATATATACTAGCTTTTGCCCGCGACTTCGTCCGCGTGAACTTTAGTATTAACTTCCATTTGTTATTTCATCCACTACCGTTAGGTAATAATTTCTAAGATAGCATTCAATGTCTGCAAAATATACATAATTTACCTGTGGGGCAAGAGTCACCTATAACTCTTCTGCCGTTTTAAGGTGTCTGAGTAGGTAACAATCATCCAAAATTACAGACGTTTGCAATTATATTATGATTATGAGTAGAGAGTGAAAAACTATACCCAATTATGGTTTTTAATACTTGTGTGAATGTTGCTCTTGTAAATAAGAATCATGTACAATTTATTATTATTTATTATTATTTTTATTATTTATTCTTTTAAACCATTCAATTTAGTTCAGTTTACGTGTATCACTTTGAGGGCTGAATCACGAAAGTGACTACTTCCTAACCAAGTAACCACACCCATGAAGCCCGGTTTTTTATGAAACATGCACTTACTGAATTCGTACCGCTGCGCTCCCTCTTATTAGTCGTAAAAGCTATTGTTGTGAATATTTTGGTATATTGCCGCAAGCCCTCTATTTTTTTCTCACACAATTATCTACCTAATCGTTAGACCATCATTTCATGGAATGGCGTAAACATTCATATGGACTTGAGTCATTTTCGCTTTAAGATATTGAAACGTTGACTTGTCTTTCATACGTCAAGTTCTGCATATAAGTCGAATTGATACTTACTTTAAAATTTTCTGACTCTCCATACCAACTTTGAACCCCCTATTAACGCTATTCAGAGAAAAATTAAGGAGAAGTTTTTTTTTGTTGTAATAAGCATTTTTTCTACATCTACATTACTTTTTCTACTATCTAATCTCGAAAAAAAATGTTTCCCATACGAACCTTGCACCCCTTTTTAACGCCCTTAGGGGTGGAATTTATCAAAACGCTTAAAGTACTTTATTTTTATTCTAATAAGTAAGCTTTCTACAAAGTTTCAATCTCTAGCTAAAAAAATGTTTCCTCCATACAAATGTTGCACCCCCTTTTAGCCCCCTTAGGGGTGGAATTTTCTAAAATTCTTTCTACAAACTTTTAAGTTTTTATCTCAAAAAAAAGTTTCTCTTATACAAACTTTGCAACCCTTTTTAACCCCCTTAGGGGTGAAATTTTTCAAAACGCTGAAAGTAATTTAATAATATTCTAATAAGTAAGCTATCTACAAAGTTTTAAATCTCTTGCTAAAAAAACCGTTGTCTCCATACAAATGTTGCACTCCCTTTTAACCCCCTTAAAGGTGGATTTTTTTAAAACACTGAAAGTACTTTTTTGCATTTCAATAAGTAATCAAGATCTACAAACGTTTAAACTTCTATCTCAAAAAAGAATTTCCCCCATACAAACTTAGAAATACTTTTTAACCCCCTTAGGAGTAGATTTTTTTCAATACGCTGAAAGTATTTTATTTGTATTCTAATAAGTAAGCTAACTACAAAGTTTTTGGTCTCTTGCTAAAAAAAAACGTTGCTTCGATACAAATGTTGCAATCCCTTTTAACCCCCTTAGCGGTGGAATTTTCTAAAACGCTGAATTACTTTTTGTTTTTCAATAAGTAATCTTTCTACAAACTTTTAAGCTTCTATCTAAAAAAAGAATTTCACTCATACAAACTTTGCAACCCTTTTTAACCCCCTTTGCAACACTTTTTTAAGGGGTGGAATTTTTCAAAACGCTGAAAGTTCTTTGTTTTAATTTTATTAAGTAAGCTTTCTACAACGTTTTAAGTCTCTAGCTAAAATAAAGAAAAATCCTCCTTACAAATGTTGCACTTCCTTTTAACCCCCTTAGGGGTGGAATTTTCCAAAACGCTGAAAGAACTTTATTTGTATTCTAATAAGTAATCTTTCTACAAAGTTTTAAGTCTCTCTGCTAAAAAAAAAGTTTCCTCTTATACAAAATTTGCATCCCTTTTTAACCCTTCATAGGGGCAGAAATTTCCATAACGCTGAAAATGCTTTTTTTGTATTCTAATAAATAATCTTTCCACAAAGTTTGAAGTCTCTTGCTCAGAAAATAAAGTTTTCTCCATACAAACTTTGCACCCCTATTTAACCCCTTTATTAGAAATGTGTTTTCTGGCTGCAAAAGAAGGTTTTGTAACGTTAATTAATGCATACACAGAATATTATGTGTATAATATTTATCAATTATATACCAAACATTTGTGTGTTCTTGTATTCTTAAGACTTGGCAATTATATGTATATGAAACTAAATAATCCCCAAATATCCGCCTTGCTACGCGGCATTTTCATAGCGTTCTCCTTGACTTTTCGCTTTTCAAATTCACACACGTCAAGTCAGATGAAGTAAAATTTGGTCACCTTGGTTTTTAAGTTTTTTGACCTGAATTTTTTTCTGCAATTTTGCCACAGTGTCTCGTGCCTTGTAAACATGTTCTCGAGCTTTAAACGTTCTGTAACGCATTTGCCTAGAATCAAGAGTTTTGCCGCCAAAAAAAGTTACGTCAAAAAAAAAACACATACTTGCCCACGCTATAGTACTTGGAAGCTTTTAGGTATCGTTTTTCATTTAAAGAAATCTTTAACCATTGTACTTGTCACCACTTAGTAATTTCTGAATTAAATAAATGTTCATTCATGCATGCAATTTTATCTGTAATATTAACGCAATGATTACTAATTTACATCGTAAAAAAATATTTGCGATTCCTGAAACGTCCAATTTTGTCAGCTGTCGCTAATTTTTTCTAGAACCTTCATGATTCACTGCGTTTTTGAAAATCTATCACTATCTATTACTAAAAAAATAAAAACTATTATTACTTAAATACAAAAACTGCATCCCGGAACATTAAACTTGTAGCTAGAAGTTTAAATACCACCACATAAACTTACCATGTAGTTGAAGTACCATCAATATCTTAACATAATATTAATTTTAATATCAATGTCGATAAAACATAATTTTAACGTTTGTCGCCCCCCTAGTGTAGTGCGTTTAAGCCAATCACAGCCCTTGTTTGCATGTTGCCGTAGACTCATTGGCAACGCCCGAGTATTGGTTTTTACACGGTTCAATGTGTGTGCCTGTGGGCGCTGCGGTGGGAGAAAACTGGGGACATCGGTTTTGGTTGAAATTAAACAGTACGGCACTTCTCCCTTTTTTATGTTCTGAGCCTAAAACCTATGTCACTTTATAGGATTCCGTACTCAAAGAGTAAAACGGGACCCTATTACTAAGACTCCACTGTCCATCTGTCTGTCCGTCTGTCACCAGGCTGTATCTCATGAACCGTGATAGATAGAGATTTGAAATGTGATGTATTTCTGTTGTCGCTATTTATAACAAAAAATACTAAAAAACAGAATACATCATTTTATTTTTATTTTAGTTTTTATCTGTTTCTTTTTCTTTTACAATCTTACACAAATCGACCTTGCCCCAAACTAAGCAAAGCTTGTACTATGGGTACTAGACAACGATAAACATACTTACATAGATAAATAAATACTTAAATACATACAATTTAGCATTTGAAAAATGTTTGTACAGCCAGTAGCAAGGCAAAATCAGCATTTTTGTTAAAATTTCTATAGGCATTTGATGTGACACTAAAACCTGGAACTCTGGAGTTCTGTGCTCTACATGACTAGAGCTATCAACGAAGATCAAAGACACGCCTAGAACTCCTCATAAACTATCAGCAGATCACGTGTGAACACTGTGAAGTTAGCATATCATCTGCTTGAATTCTTTGCATATGAAAAATATTTTCTTTCTTCAAATCTAAGGGATACAGCCTAAGTTTGAACATTTTTTTATTCCTAACAGGTAAATCTGTTTTATCGCCACGCAAACAATCCCGAATGATTTGATTTTTTTTGTCATCGTATAGCACATAACGTTTAAATTTGCATTTTCGTTAAAATTTCTGTAGGCATTCGATGTGTGACTAGAACCTAGAACTTTACAGTTCTGTACTCTACATTACTAGAACCATCAATTAAGGCCAAAAACAAGCCTAGAACTCTTCATAAACTATCAGCAGATCACGTGTGAACTTAGCATTTGAAAAATGTTTGTACGGCAGTAGCATGTAAAAATTTGCATTTTTATTAAAATTTCTGTAGGCATTTGATGTGACACTAAAACCTAGAACTCTGGAGTTCTGTGCTCTACATGACTAGAGCTATCAACGAAGATCAAAGACACGCCTAGAACTCCTCATAAACTATCAGCAGATCACGTGTGAACACTGTGAAGTTAGCATATCATCTGCTTGAATTCTTTGCATATGAAAAATATTTTCTTTCTTTAAATCTAAGGGATACAGCCTAAGTTTGAACATTTTTCTATTCCTAACAGGTAAATCTGTTTTATCGCCATGCAAACAATCCCGAATGATTTGTTTTTTTTTTGTCATCGTATAGCACATAACGTTTAAATTTGCATTTTCGTTATCATTTCTGTAGGCATTAGAGGTGACACTAAAACCTAGAACTCCAAAGTTCTGTGCTCTACATGACTAGAGCTATCAACGAAGATCAAAGACACGCCTAGAACTCCTCATAAACTATCAGCAGATCACGTGTGAACACTGTGAAGTTAGCATATCATCTGCTTGAATTCTTTGCATATGAAAATTATTTTCTTTCTTCAAATCTAAGGGATACAGCCTAAGTTTGAACATTTTTCTATTCCTAACAGGTAAATCTGTTTTATCGCCACGCAAACAATCCCGAATGATTTGATTTTTTTTGTCATCGTATAGCACATAACGTTTAAATTTGCATTTTCGTTAACATTTCTGTAGGCATTCGATGTTTGACTAGAACCTAGAACTTTACAGTTCTGTACTCTACATTACTAGAGCCATCAATTAAGGCCAAAACCAAGCCTAGAACTCCTCATAAACTATCAGCAGATCACGTGTGAACTTAGCATTTGAAAAATGTTTGTACGGCAGTAGCATGTAAAAATTTGCATTTTTATTAAAATTTCTGTAGGCATTTGATGTGACACTAAAACCTAGAACTCTGGAGTTCTGTGCTCTACATGACTAGAGCTATCAAAAAAGATCAAAGACACGCCTAGAACTCCTCATAAACTATCAGCAGATCACGTGTGAACACTGTGAAGTTAGCATATCATCTGCTTGAATTCTTTGCATATAAAAAATATTTTCTTTCTTTAAATCTAAGGGATACAGCCTAAGTTTGAATTTTTTCCTATTCCTAACTGATCAATCTGTTTTATCGCCATGCAAACAATCCCGAATGATTTGATTTTTTTTGTCATCGTATAGCACATAACGTTTAAATTTGCATTTTCGTTAACATTTCTGTAGGCATTCGATGTGTTACTAGAACCTAGAACTTTACAGTTCTGTACTCTACATTACTAGAGCCATCATTTATGGCCAAAAACAAGCCTAGAACTTTTCATTTACTATCAGCAGATCACGTGTGAATTTAGCATTTGAAAAATGTTTGTACAGCCAGTAGCAAGGCAAAATTAGCATTTTTGTTAAAATTTCTGTAGGCATTTGATGTGACACTAAAACCTAGAACTCTGAAGTTCTGTGCTCTACATGACTAGAGCTATCAACGAAAATCAAAGACACGCCTAGAACTCCTCATAAACTATCAGCAGATCACGTGTGAACACTGTGAAGTTAGCATATCATCTGCTTGAATTCTTTGCATATGAAAAATATGTTCTTTCTTCAAATCTAAGGGATACAGCCTAAGTTTGAACATTTTTTTATTCCTAACAGGTAAATCTGTTTTATCGCCACGCAAACAATCCCGAATGATTTGATTTTTTTTGTCATCGTATAGCACATAACGTTTAAATTTGCATTTTCGTTAAAATTTCTGTAGGCATTCGATGTGTGACTAGAACCTAGAACTTTACAGTTCTGTACTCTACATTACTAGAGCCATCAATTAAGGCCAAAAACAAGCCTAGAACTCTTCATAAACTATCAGCAGATCACGTGTGAACTTAGCATTTGAAAAATGTTTGTACGGCAGTAGCATGTAAAAATTTGCATTTTTATTAAAATTTCTGTAGGCATTTGATGTGACACTAAAACCTAGAACTCTGGAGTTCTGTGCTCTACATGACTAGAGCTATCAACGAAGATCAAAGACACGCCTAGAACTCCTCATAAACTATCAGCAGATCACGTGTGAACACTGTGAAGTTAGCATATCATCTGCTTGAATTCTTTGCATATGAAAAATATTTTCTTTCTTTAAATCTAAGGGATACAGCCTAAGTTTGAACATTTTTCTATTCCTAACAGGTAAATCTGTTTTATCGCCATGCAAACAATCCCGAATGATTTGTTTTTTTTTTGTCATCGTATAGCACATAACGTTTAAATTTGCATTTTCGTTATCATTTCTGTAGGCATTAGAGGTGACACTTAAACCTAGAACTCCAAAGTTCTGTGCTCTACATGACTAGAGCTATCAACGAAGATCAAAGACACGCCTAGAACTCCTCATAAACTATCAGCAGATCACGTGTGAACACTGTGAAGTTAGCATATCATCTGCTTGAATTCTTTGCATATGAAAATTATTTTCTTTCTTCAAATCTAAGGGATACAGCCTAAGTTTGAACATTTTTCTATTCCTAACAGGTAAATCTGTTTTATCGCCACGCAAACAATCCCGAATGATTTGATTTTTTTTGTCATCGTATAGCACATAACGTTTAAATTTGCATTTTCGTTAACATTTCTGTAGGCATTCGATGTTTGACTAGAACCTAGAACTTTACAGTTCTGTACTCTACATTACTAGAGCCATCAATTAAGGCCAAAACCAAGCCTAGAACTCCTCATAAACTATCAGCAGATCACGTGTGAACTTAGCATTTGAAAAATGTTTGTACGGCAGTAGCATGTAAAAATTTGCATTTTTATTAAAATTTCTGTAGGCATTTGATGTGACACTAAAACCTAGAACTCTGGAGTTCTGTGCTCTACATGACTAGAGCTATCAAAAAAGATCAAAGACACGCCTAGAACTCCTCATAAACTATCAGCAGATCACGTGTGAACTTAGCATTTGAAAAATGTTTGTACGGCAGTAGCATGTAAAAATTTGCATTTTTATTAAAATTTCTGTAGGCATTTGATGTGACACTAAAACCTAGAACTCTGGAGTTCTGTGCTCTACATGACTAGAGCTATCAACGAAGATCAAAGACACGCCTAGAACTCCTCATAAACTATCAGCAGATCACGTGTGAACACTGTGAAGTTAGCATATCATCTGCTTGAATTCTTTGCATATGAAAAATATTTTCTTTCTTTAAATCTAAGGGATACAGCCTAAGTTTGAACATTTTTCTATTCCTAACAGGTAAATCTGTTTTATCGCCATGCAAACAATCCCGAATGATTTGTTTTTTTTTTGTCATCGTATAGCACATAACGTTTAAATTTGCATTTTCGTTATCATTTCTGTAGGCATTAGAGGTGACACTTAAACCTAGAACTCCAAAGTTCTGTGCTCTACATGACTAGAGCTATCAACGAAGATCAAAGACACGCCTAGAACTCCTCATAAACTATCAGCAGATCACGTGTGAACACTGTGAAGTTAGCATATCATCTGCTTGAATTCTTTGCATATGAAAATTATTTTCTTTCTTCAAATCTAAGGGATACAGCCTAAGTTTGAACATTTTTCTATTCCTAACAGGTAAATCTGTTTTATCGCCACGCAAACAATCCCGAATGATTTGATTTTTTTTGTCATCGTATAGCACATAACGTTTAAATTTGCATTTTCGTTAACATTTCTGTAGGCATTCGATGTTTGACTAGAACCTAGAACTTTACAGTTCTGTACTCTACATTACTAGAGCCATCAATTAAGGCCAAAACCAAGCCTAGAACTCCTCATAAACTATCAGCAGATCACGTGTGAACTTAGCATTTGAAAAATGTTTGTACGGCAGTAGCATGTAAAAATTTGCATTTTTATTAAAATTTCTGTAGGCATTTGATGTGACACTAAAACCTAGAACTCTGGAGTTCTGTGCTCTACATGACTAGAGCTATCAAAAAAGATCAAAGACACGCCTAGAACTCCTCATAAACTATCAGCAGATCACGTGTGAACACTGTGAAGTTAGCATATCATCTGCTTGAATTCTTTGCATATAAAAAATATTTTCTTTCTTTAAATCTAAGGGATACAGCCTAAGTTTGAATTTTTTCCTATTCCTAACAGATCAATCTGTTTTATCGCCATGCAAACAATCCCGAATGATTTGATTTTTTTTGTCATCGTATAGCACATAACGTTTAAATTTGCATTTTCGTTAACATTTCTGTAGGCATTCGATGTGTTACTAGAACCTAGAACTTTACAGTTCTGTACTCTACATTACTAGAGCCATCATTTATGGCCAAAAACAAGCCTAGAACTTTTCATTTACTATCAGCAGATCACGTGTGAATTTAGCATTTGAAAAATGTTTGTACAGCCAGTAGCAAGGCAAAATTAGCATTTTTGTTAAAATTTCTGTAGGCATTTGATGTGACACTAAAACCTAGAACTCTGAAGTTCTGTGCTCTACATGACTAGAGCTATCAACGAAAATCAAAGACACGCCTAGAACTCCTCATAAACTATCAGCAGATCACGTGTGAACACTGTGAAGTTAGCATATCATCTGCTTGAATTCTTTGCATATGAAAAATATGTTCTTTCTTCAAATCTAAGGGATACAGCCTAAGTTTGAACATTTTTTTATTCCTAACAGGTAAATCTGTTTTATCGCCACGCAAACAATCCCGAATGATTTGATTTTTTTTGTCATCGTATAGCACATAACGTTTAAATTTGCATTTTCGTTAAAATTTCTGTAGGCATTCGATGTGTGACTAGAACCTAGAACTTTACAGTTCTGTACTCTACATTACTAGAGCCATCAATTAAGGCCAAAAACAAGCCTAGAACTCTTCATAAACTATCAGCAGATCACGTGTGAACTTAGCATTTGAAAAATGTTTGTACGGCAGTAGCATGTAAAAATTTGCATTTTTATTAAAATTTCTGTAGGCATTTGATGTGACACTAAAACCTAGAACTCTGGAGTTCTGTGCTCTACATGACTAGAGCTATCAACGAAGATCAAAGACACGCATAGAACTCCTCATAAACTATCACCAGATCACGTGTGAACACTGTGAAGTTAGCATATCATCTGCTTGAATTCTTTGCATATGAAAAATATTTTCTTTCTTTAAATCTAAGGGATACAGCTTAAGTTTGAACATTTTTCTATTGCTAACAGGTAAATCTGTTTTATCGCCATGCAAAAAATCCCGAATGATTTGATTTTTTTTGTCATCGTATAGCACATAACGTTTAAATTTGCATTTTCGTTAACATTTCTGTAGGCATTCGATGTGTTACTAGAACCTAGAACTTTACAGTTCTGTACTCTACATTACTAGAGCCATCATTTATGGCCAAAAACAAGCCTAGAACTTTTCATTAACTATCAGCAGATCACGTGTGAATTTAGCATTTGAAAAATGTTTGTACAGCCAGTAGCAAGGCAAAATTAGCATTTTTGTTAAAATTTCTGTAGGCATTAGATGTGACACTAAAACCTAGAACTCCATAGTTCTGTGCTCTAAATGACTAGAGCTATCGTTTTAGGCTAAAAACAAGCCTAGAACTTCTCATAAACTATCAGCAGTTCACGTGTGAAATTAGCATTTGAAAAATGTTTGTACGGCAGTAGCATGTAAAAATTTGCATTTATATAAAAATTTCTGTAGGCATTTGATGTGACACTAAAACCTAGAACTCTGGAGTTCTGTGCTCTACATGACTAGAGCTATCAACGAAGATCAAAGACACGCCTAGAACTCCTCATAAACTATCAGCAGATCACGTGTGAACACTGTGAAGTTAGCATATCATCTGCTTGAATTATTTGCATATGAAAAATATTTTCTTTCTTTAAATCTAAGGGATACAGCCTAAGTTTGAACATTTTTCTATTCCTTACAGGTAAATCTGTTTTATCGCCATGCAAACAATCCCGAATGATTTGTTTTTTTTTGTCATCGTATAGCACATAACGTTTAAATTTGCATTTTCGTTATCATTTTTGTAGGCATTAGAGGTGACACTAAAACCTAAAACTCCAAAGTTCTGTGCTCTACATGACTAGAGCTATCGTTTTAGGCTAAAAACAAGCCTAAAACTTCTCATAAACTATCAGCAGATCACGTGTGAACTTAGCATTTGAAAAATGTTTGTACGGCAGTAGCATGTAAAAATTTGCATTTTTATTAAAATTTCTGTAGGCATTTGATGTGACACTAAAACCTAGAACTCTGGAGTTCTGTGCTCTACATGACTAGAGCTATCAACGAAGATCAAAGACAAGCCTAGAACTCCTCATAAACTATCAGCAGATTACGTGTGAACACTGTGAAGTTAGCATATCATCTGCTTGAATTCTTTGCATATAAAAAATATTTTCTTTCTTTAAATCTAAGGGATACAGCCTAAGTTTGAATTTTTTTCTATTCCTAACAGATCAATCTGTTTTATCGCCATGCAAACAATCCCGAATGATTTGATTTTTTTTGTCATCGTATAGCACATAACGTTTAAATTTGCATTTTCGTTAACATTTCTGTAGGCATTCGATGTGTGACTAGAACCTAGAACTTTACAGTTCTGTACTCAACATTACTAGAGCCATCAATTAAGGCCAAAAACAAGCCTAGAACTCTTCATAAACTATCAGCAGATCACGTGTGAACTTAGCATTTGAAAAATGTTTGTACGGCAGTAGCATGTAAAAATTTGCATTTTTATTAAAATTTCTGTAGGCATTTGATGTGACACTAAAACCTAGAACTCTGGAGTTCTGTGCTCTACATGACTAGAGCTATCAACGAAGATCAAAGACACGCCTAGAACTCCTCATAAACTATCACCAGATCACGTGTGAACACTGTGAAGTTAGCATATCATCTGCTTGAATTCTTTGCATATGAAAAATATTTTCTTTCTTTAAATCTAAGGGATACAGCTTAAGTTTGAACATTTTTCTATTGCTAACAGGTAAATCTGTTTTATCGCCATGCAAAAAATCCCGAATGATTTGATTTTTTTTGTCATCGTATAGCACATAACGTTTAAATTTGCATTTTCGTTAACATTTCTGTAGGCATTCGATGTGTTACTAGAACCTAGAACTTTACAGTTCTGTACTCTACATTACTAGAGCCATCATTTATGGCCAAAAACAAGCCTAGAACTTTTCATTAACTATCAGCAGATCACGTGTGAATTTAGCATTTGAAAAATGTTTGTACAGCCAGTAGCAAGGCAAAATTAGCATTTTTGTTAAAATTTCTGTAGGCATTAGATGTGACACTAAAACCTAGAACTCCATAGTTCTGTGCTCTACATGACTAGAGCTATCGTTTTAGGCTAAAAACAAGCCTAGAACTTCTCATAAACTATCAGCAGTTCACGTGTGAAATTAGCATTTGAAAAATGTTTGTACGGCAGTAGCATGTAAAAATTTGCATTTATATAAAAATTTCTGTAGGCATTTGATGTGACACTAAAACCTAGAACTCTGGAGTTCTGTGCTCTACATGACTAGAGCTATCAACGAAGATCAAAGACACGCCTAGAACTCCTCATAAACTATCAGCAGATCACGTGTGAACACTGTGAAGTTAGCATATCATCTGCTTGAATTCTTTGCATATGAAAAATATTTTCTTTCTTTAAATCTAAGGGATACAGCCTAAAGTTGAACATTTTTCTATTCCTAACAGGTAAATCTGTTTTATCGCCATGCAAACAATTCCGAATGATTTGTTTTTTTTTGTCATCGTATAGCACATAACGTTTAAATTTGCATTTTCGTTATCATTTCTGTAGGCATTAGAGGTGACACTAAAACCTAGAACTCCAAAGTTCTGTGCTCTACATGACTAGAGCTATCGTTTAAGGCTAAAAACAAGCCTAAAACTTCTCATAAACTATCAGCAGATCACGTGTGAACTTAGCATTTGAAAAATGTTTGTACGGCAGTAGCATGTAAAAATTTGCATTTTTATTAAAATTTCTGTAGGCATTTGATGTGACACTAAAACCTAGAACTCTGGAGTTCTGTGCTCTACATGACTAGAGCTATCAACGAAGATCAAAGACAAGCCTAGAACTCCTCATAAACTATCAGCAGATCACGTGTGAACACTGTGAAGTTAGCATATCATCTGCTTGAATTCTATGCATATAAGAAATATTTTCTTTCTTTAAATCTAAGGGATACAGCCTAAGTTTGAACATTTTTCTATTCTTAACAGGTAAATCTGTTTTATCGCCATGCAAACAATCCCGAATAATTTGATTTTTTTTGTCATCGTATAGCACATAACGTTTAAATTTGCATTTTCGTTAACATTTCTGTAGGCATTCGATGTGTTACTAGAACCTAGAACTTTACAGTTCTGTACTCTACCTTACTAAAGCCATCATTTATGAACAAAAACAAGCCTAGAACTTTTCATTAATTATCAGCAGATCACGTGTGAATTTAGCATTTGAAAAATGTTTGTACAGCCAGTAGCAAGGCAAAATTAGCATTTTTGTTAAAATTTCTGTAGGCATTTGATGTGACACTAAAACCTGGAACTCTAGAGTTCTGTGCTTTACATGACTAGAGCTATCAACGAAGATCAAAGACACGCCTAGAACTCCTCATAAACTATCAGCAGATCACGTGTGAACACTGTGAAGTTAGCATATCATCTGCTTGAATTCTTTGCATATGAAAAATATTTTCTTTCTTCAAATCTAAGGGATACAGCCTAAGTTTGAATTTTTTCCTATTCCTAACAGATCAATCTGTTTTATCGCCATGCAAACAATCCCGAATGATTTGATTTTTTTTGTCATCGTATAGCACATAGCGTTTAAATTTGCATTTTCGTTAAAATTTCTGTAGGCATTCGATGTGTGACTAGAACCTAGAACTTTACAGTTCTGTACTCTACATTACTAGAGCCATCAATTAAGGCCAAAAACAAGCCTAGAACTCCTCATAAACTATCAGCAGATCACGTGTGAACTTAGCATTTGAAAAATGTTTGTACGGCAGTAGCATGTAAAAATTTGCATTTTTATTAAAATTTCTGTAGGCATTTGATGTGACACTAAAACCTAGAACTCTGGAGTTCTGTGCTCTACATGACTAGAGCTATCAACGAAGATCAAAGACACGCCTAGAACTCCTCATAAACTATCAGCAGATCACGTGTGAACACTGTGAAGTTAGCATATCATCTGCTTGAATTCTTTGCATATAAAAAATATTTTCTTTCTTTAAATCTAAGGGATACAGCCTAAGTTTGAATTTTTTCCTATTCCTAACAGATCAATCTGTTTTATCGCCATGCAAACAATCCCGAATGATTTGATTTTTTTTGTCATCGTATAGCACATAGCGTTTAAATTTGCATTTTCGTTAAAATTTCTGTAGGCATTCGATGTGTGACTAGAACCTAGAACTTTACAGTTCTGTACTCTACATTACTAGAGCCATCAATTAAGGCCAAAAACAAGCCTAGAACTCCTCATAAACTATCAGCAGATCACGTGTGAACTTAGCATTTGAAAAATGTTTGTACGGCAGTAGCATGTAAAAATTTGCATTTTTATTAAAATTTCTGTAGGCATTTGATGTGACACTAAAACCTAGAACTCTGGAGTTCTGTGCTCTACATGACTAGAGCTATCAACGAAGATCAAAGACACGCCTAGAACTCCTCATAAACTATCAGCAGATCACGTGTGAACACTGTGAAGTTAGCATATCATCTGCTTGAATTCTTTGCATATGAAAAATATTTTCTTTCTTTAAATCTAAGGGATACAGCCTAAATTTGAACATGTTTCTTTTCCTAACAGGTAAATCTGTTTTATCGCCACGCAAACAATCCCGAATGATTTGATTTTTTTTGTCATCGTATAGCACATAACGTTTAAATTTGCATTTTCGGTAACATTTCTGTAGGCATTCGATGTGTGACTAGAACCTAGAACTTTACATTTCTGTTTTCAACATTACTAGAGCCATCAATTAAGGCCAAAAACAAGCCTAGAACTTTTCATTAACTATCAACAGATCACGTGTGAATTTAGCATTTGAAAAATGTTTGTACAGCCAGTAGCAAGGCAAAATTAGCATTTTTGTTAAAATTTCTGTAGGCATTAGATGTGACACTAAAACCTAGAAGTCCAAAGTTCTGTGCTCTACATGACTAGAGCTATCGTTTTAGGCTAAAAACAAGCCTAGAACTTCTCATAAACTATCAGCAGATCACGTGTGAAGTTAGCATTTGAAAAATGTTTGTACGGCAGTAGCATGTAAAAATTTGCATTTATATAAAAATTTCTGTAGGCATTTGATGTGACACTAAAACCTAGAACTCTGGAGTTTTGTGCTCTACATGACTAGAGCTATCAACGAAGATCAAAGACACGCCTAGAACTCCTCATAAACTATCAGCAGATCACGTGTGAACACTGTGAAGTTAGCATATCATCTGCTTGAATTCTTTGCATATGAAAAATATTTTCTTTCTTTAAATCTAAGGGATACAGCCTAAGTTTGAACATTTTTCTATTCCTAACAGGTAAATCTGTTTTATCGCCATGCAAACAATTCCGAATGATTTGTTTTTTTTTGTCATCGTATAGCACATAACGTTTAAATTTGCATTTTCGTTATCATTTCTGTAGGCATTAGAGGTGACACTAATACCTAGAACTCCAAAGTTCTGTGCTCTTCATGACTAGAGCTATCAACGAAGATCAAAGACACGCCTAGAACTCCTCATAAACTATCAGCAGATCACGTGTGAACACTGTGAAGTTAGCATATCATCTGCTTGAATTCTTTGCATATGAAAAATATTTTCTTTCTTTAAATCTAAGGGATACAGCCTAAGTTTGAACATTTTTCTATTCCTAACAGGTAAATCTGTTTTATCGCCATGCAAACAATCCCGAATGATTTGATTTTTTTTGTCATTGTATAGCACATAACGTTTAAATTTGCATTTTCGTTAACATTTCTGTAGGCATTAGAGGTGACACTAAAACCTAGAACTCCAAAGTTCTGTGCTCTACATGACTAGAGCTATCGTTTTAGTTTAAAAACAAGCCTAAAACTTCTCATAAACTATCAGCAGATCACGTGTGAACTTAGCATTTGAAAAATGTTTGTACGGCAGTAGCATGTAAAAATTTGCATTTTTATTAAAATTTCTGTAGGCATTTGATGTGACACTAAAACCTAGAACTCTGGAGTTCTGTGCTCTACATGACTAGAGCTATCAACGAAGATCAAAGACACGCCTAGAACTCCTCATAAACTATCAGCAGATCACGTGTGAACACTGTGAAGTTAGCATATCATCTGCTTGAATTCTTTGCATATGAAAAATATTTTCTTTCTTTAAATCTAAGGGATACAGCCTAAATTTGAAAATTTTTCTTTTCCTAACAGGTAAATCTGTTTTATCGCCATGCAAACAATCCCGAATGATTTGATTTTTTTTGTCATCGTATAGCACATAACGTTTAAATTTGCATTTTCGTTAAAATTTCTGTAGGCATTCGATGTGTGACTAGAACCTAGAACTTTACAGTTCTGTACTCTACATTACTAGAGCCATCAATTAAGGCCAAAAACAAGCCTAGAACTCCTCATAAACTATCAGCAGATCACGTGTGAACTTAGCATTTGAAAAATGTTTGTACGGCAGTAGCATGTAAAAATTTGCATTTTTATTAAAATTTCTGTAGGCATTTGATGTGACACTAAAACCTAGAACTCTGGAGTTCTGTGCTCTACATGACTAGAGCTATCAACGAAGATCAAAGACACGCCTAGAACTCCTCATAAACTATCAGCAGATCACGTGTGAACACTGTGAAGTTAGCATATCATCTGCTTGAATTCTTTGCATATGAAAAATATTTTCTTTCTTTAAATCTAAGGGATACAGCCTAAATTTGAACATGTTTCTTTTCCTAACAGGTAAATCTGTTTTATCGCCACGCAAACAATCCCGAATGATTTGATTTTTTTTGTCATCGTATAGCACATAACGTTTAAATTTGCATTTTCGGTAACATTTCTGTAGGCATTCGATGTGTGACTAGAACCTAGAACTTTACATTTCTGTTTTCAACATTACTAGAGCCATCAATTAAGGCCAAAAACAAGCCTAGAACTTTTCATAAACTATCAACAGATCACGTGTGAATTTAGCATTTGAAAAATGTTTGTACAGCCAGTAGCAAGGCAAAATTAGCATTTTTGTTAAAATTTCTGTAGGCATTAGATGTGACACTAAAACCTAGAACTCCAAAGTTCTGTGCTCTACATGACTAGAGCTATCGTTTTAGGCTAAAAACAAGCCTAGAACTTTTCATAAACTATCAGCAGATCACGTGTGAAGTTAGCATTTGAAAAATGTTTGTACGGCATTAGCATGTCAAAATTTGCATTTTTATTAAAATTTATGTAGGCATTAGATGTGACACTAAAACCTAGAACTCTGGAGTTCTGTGCTCTACATGACTAAATCTATCAACGAAAATCAAAGACAAGCCTAGAACTCCTCATAAACTATCAGCAGATCACGTGTGAACATTGTGAAGTTAGCATATCATCTGCTTGAAATCGTTGCATATGAAAAATATTTACGGTCTTTATAATAAAGTGCTAGGGCTATAATCTGAACACCTATATGTATTAAATATAGGTAAATCTTTTTAATTGCTTAGCAAACAAGCCAGAATCCTTTGTTATATATTTGTCATCGTATAGCACTATAATGTCAAAAATTGAATTTTTGTTAAATTTTCTTTAGGCATTAGGTGTAACACTAGAGCCTAGAACTCCAGAGTTCTAGGCTCTTTGTGACTAGATCTATCATTTAAGGCCAAAAACAAGCCTAGAACTCCTCATAAACTATCAGCATATCACGTGTGAACTTAGCATATCATTGAATAAAACTAAAGATTTTTTTAATTTTTTATGCTAGAACTATGTGTGAAAAGTATCAGGAACTGTAGGGTACTCTATGAAAAGGCAGAATATTAATTTTGAGTCCATTTGGAGGAAAATGATATGCTACGTGAAGTTAGCATATCAATTGTTTGAATTACATAGGATTATTTTTTTCGGTAAAAACCCCAGAACTATTGCTAAAATGTATCAGGAACTATAGAACTATGGTGCATGCGAATAGAACTTCAATAATTTCGTGATCTGCTAAAACTTGATATGCTAACTTCACAGACATATCTTTTTGCGCATGATTGCTGGGAAACCGTCCGTCCGTGCTTCGCAAAACATGCCAGACGCACTGCACCTGCTGGGCAAGCCCAACAGTATTCTAAATATGTTGATATATTTACTGCACTCTTAATGCATTACATGCTCGCTTCGTATATCTCACCCACAGGCTGCTCGAGTAAAAGGATTGACAATAAGCTCTGAAGAGTGTCACCTTAACTTCACTGGAGCACCGAGCAAACCTGCGGGTCAGCATATTTCCACGAACTGCCAATGCTCTGCGTTCTCGTTCTATATCTTGGTCGTCCCTGAGAATATTGGTAACTAGCTGTTGCCCGCGACTTCGTCCGCGTAGAACTTTTTATCGTCTTAGAAAATGATTTCTCTCAATACAACATTTGAACCCTCTTTTGGGGGATAATTAAAAAAAAAGTTGATGTTCATTTTCTAGTTTGTGAACAAACAGTCTAAAACCAAAGTTAAAAATCTCATACTTTAAAAATGCCTTAAAAAACTCAAACTTTGAACCAATTTTAACACTCTTAGGGGATGAATTTGGAAAAACTCTGAAATCAGTTTTGTAGTCTTTTAACGTACAGAATAAGACCGAAGTTAAAAATCTCTTACTCACACTTTAAAATTTTATTGCTCGCCATTTAACCCCCTTTTAAACCCCCTTAGAGGTTGAATTTTTCTAATCGCTGAAAGAACTTTTTTCGTAAACTTTTAAGTCTCTAGCTCAAAAAAAGTGTTGCCTATACAAAGCTTTCTTAACCCCCTTAGGGGTGGAATTTTCTAAAACTCTGAAAGTACTTTATTATTAATTTTAATAAGTAACATTTTGAATAGTTTTAAGTCTAGTAAAAAAAAAATTTTTCCCACACAACACTGGCTACCGTTCTTAAGGATCTTAAGGATCCCCTTAGGGATGGAGTTTTCTAAAACGCTGAAAGTTCTTTTTTAGTATTCTAATAAGTAATCTTTTTGCAAAGTTTTAAGTCTAACTCAAAAAAAAGTGTTGCCCATGCAAAGCTTGCTCTCCTTTTTAACCCTATTAGGGGTGGAATTTTCTAAAACGATTTGTGTTCTTTTTTTGTATTTTAATAAGTAATCTTTCTACAAAGTTTCAAGTCTCTAACTCAAAAACATAAACTTTCCCTGATAAAAACTTTGCACTCCTTTTTATCCCCCTTAGGGATAGATTTTTTCAAAACGCTGAAAGTCTTTTTTTTTGTATTTTTATAAGTAATCTTTCTACAAAGTTTTAAGTGTCTAGCTCAGAAAAAGTGTTCCCCATACAAACCTTGCACCCTTTTTTAACCCCCTTAGGGAATGATTTTTGTAAAACGCCGAATGTAGTATTTTTCATGTTCTAATAAGTAATTTTTCGTCAAAATTTTAAGTCTCTATTAAAAAAAAATATGTTTTTCCCATACAAATTTTGCACCTTATTTTACCCCCTTAGGGGTGAAATTTTCCAAAACGCTGAAAGTACTTTCTTTGTATTTAAATAATCTTTCTACAAAGTTTTAGGACTCTAGCTAAAAAAAATAGTTTCCCACATACAAACTTTGCACCCCTATTTTTAGGGGTAGAATTTTCTAAAACGCTGAAAGTACTTAATTTGTATTCTGATGACTAATCTTTCTACAAAGTTTTAAGTCTCTATTTAAAAAAAATATTGTTTCCCCCATACAAAATTTGCACCCCTATTTTACCCCCTTAGGGGTAGATTTTTTTAAAACACTGAATCTAGGTACTTTATTTGTATTCTAATGAATAATTTCTCTACAAAGTTTTAAGTCTCTATTTAAAAAAAAGTAGTTTTTCCCATACAAACTTTGCACTCTATTTTACCCCTTTAGGGGTAGAATTTTCTAAAACCCTGAAAGTTCTTTATTTGTATTCTAATGACTGATCTACTTTCTACAAAGTTTTAAGTCTCTATTTAAAAAAAAAATGTTTCCCCCATACAAACTTTGCACCCCCATTTTACCCCCTTAGGTGTAGAATTTTCAAAAATCCCTTTTTATCCCTAGCCCACGTTATAAAAGCAACATACTGTGCAAAAATCAACTCTCTAAGATTAGTAGTTTCGGCTGTGCGTTGATGAGTGAGTGAGTGAGTGAGTGATTGAGTGAATAAGTCAGTCAGGACATAGGCATTTATTATGTATAAATAGATAGAAGATAATGAAACTCCCATTCAAATATCTCAAAAAATTATGAAGCTACATCCGTTTTAATGTCGCTTGTTAGAGTGAGAAAACGATGAGGGACTGTGACGTCAATATACTCGAGCGTCATAGTAAAAAACAATCGTTTCATATGAAGGTGCGTTTTGCGGAAAAGGGACAGAACATACCCCCTCTTAAAACTTTGGACTCTTATAACTTAATCATTACCTATATAACCTCTTGCTTTGTTTTTTTCTCCATTTGACTATATTTATTTTAAATTCTTTTTCGAGAAAATACATTATGATTATTTACCATATTTTCGATTCCTGAGCTATAACCACGAACTTCGGAATTCGAAAATATTCGGGTATCTCTATCTCTATCGCACTAACCATACTCGAGTGACAGGGATGCAAATATATGAACATTGAGTATCGGTTTTCGTGGTAGCGCCGCAGGTACTTTGGCTGAATGCGCCGAGCGCGTGCCATTGTCATTCAAAAAAAACAAATTCGTGTTAATTATATTGTTAAAATTTGTTGATTTTATTTATTGAAATTACGACATAAAACGACATTTGCGCATATAAGTTCTCATATCAGAATCGAATATTTTTTTATGGTTTATATTTTAGCATTTGTCTCGTAAAGGTCTATCGTAGACGGGATTTAAATTATTAATAAGTGAAAGGCAAAGCAATTCCGCCATTTTGACGAAAATTTGACGGTTCTTATAGCTGACAGTTGGAGCAGCGTTTGATTTCAATAAAAATAAATGAAAAATTAAATGAAGTCGTATATTTCGGAAAATTAATTAACTGTCGCAGTCGGATAAAAACTATCCTAAGTTGCAGCTAGAATAATAATGTACCTATATAAAATGTTTTATATTTTTCCGTTCATGGGATGCTGAGAACATTCGAACCGCGCAAAGCTTAGTTTCAAACTGGCTGATTCTTTTTTTAATTTAGAGATTTATTATAAGTGGAGATAATGTGACCAATATATTTAAATTTGTCGACAACTTCTAAGGGCATGCCATCCAGCTTAATAGGCGGTATGTGGTACGGCTTGATTTTCCCTGCCTTGAAAACCATGACCTCGCTTTTAGTGGTGTTATATACGAGGCCATAAGACTTGGCATACTCCTCATAAGTGCTCAACAGCTTTGAAAGTGCGCTGACAGAAAATAATCCACGTTTTCAAGATCAAAAATAACTAAGGGGACCTTTAAGAGCATTATATCAATTAATTATCAATTTCTATGATCCTAAATTAATTCAGGTCATAATGGGTTAAGGAAGATACGTAAACGAATTTGTCCGTCAAAATTCTAATGTTTTATGGAATGTATAGTATGGGATGGTAAATTTTTAAGCCACCTGCGGTTTGCAGACGATATCGTCCTTTTATCGGAAAGTCCTGTAAAACTGAACACCATGATAAACCAATTACATATAGTAAGTACACGTATTGGACTAGAAATGAACCTAGAAAAGACAAAAATCATGACCAATGACAAAGAGACACCCATCCTACTAGACGCCAACACCCTGGATTACGTGCAGGAATACATCTACCTAGGGAAGCGACTGATATTTGACAAAAAGAGGAACATAGAAGAAATATCTAGAAGGATCTCAGTAACCTGGAAAAAGTTTTGGGCTCATAAAGAAATACTAAAAGCACAGAAGTACCCTGTAAAAACAAAAAAAAATATACTGGACTCCGCAATACTACCATGCCTTACATATGGTTGTCAAACATGGTTGTTCGAAAGACCCGCAAAAATAAAAATTCAGTCGGCTCAGAGAGCAATGGAGCGAAGCTGCCTGAATATCAAACTGAGAGATAGAGTGAGAGTCACTAAAATACGCAAAAAGACTAAAGTTATTGACGCTCTTTTATTTTCGAAAAGGCTAAAGTGGAAATGGGCGGGCCATGTATCGAGATATACCGATGACAGGTGGACCTTGAACACCACGAAATGGAAGGGGCCGTGTGGTTCAAGGAAGCGAGGAAGACCTAATAATAGATGGCAAGACGAAATAGCCTCAGTCGCAGGAAAAAATTGGTTAAAAACCGCACGAGACAGACCGACTTGGCAAGCCTTGGAGGAGGCTTTTACCCGCGAGGGGTCCATTCAGCAATTTTTTTAATTTATTTGAATGTTTTAATAATTGATGCTGTAATGGAATTTAAATAAAGCTTTTTTATTTATTTATTTATTTTATTTATTATAGTATGGGATCAATGCTCTTATTTTTTTGGTTCTATGCAATTGTTCATAATTGACTCTAAAAACAAAGTTTAGGTATACCGACTTCAATTCAGTACTTCGCCAAGCCACATAGGTATAGGTACATATTGCACATTTTCTTTTTAATTTACCACATGAACTGCTCTCCGAGAGCAAATGCGTTGATTATTACCGAAAAAAACCCAAGTCGCTATGTGTGGGCTGATATTATTTAAGGAGTACCGTCGATTCCTCAAGGATCTCAGAATTAACACTTCATTAGTTGCTACTTCAACGGAATCATGTTAGAATCTTTGATATACCTTACATCTTTGAGGAGTTTCATAAGTCATCTGTGGTCTTCATCATCAGTTCCAAGGGTAAATAGTTAAATACACAAGTTATAATAGAAAATACCGAAATTACTACACGCATGCCTATAAAATTTGAGGGTTGCCCTCAGTTTCCCTGGGATCCCATCATAAAATCCTAACTTGGTGACAATGAAACCACCGCGGGAGTATACTCTTTCGATTAAAGAGAGAGAGAGAAGACTATATATCAACTAAACGTGCAAAGAAACTAAAAGACTTGTTTTAAAACGGAATTTTGAATGAAACTTTTTTTGTGACATCCAATCCCGGGATCCGGGAGGATGATGATGAAGACCAATCCCGTTTAAATACCGGGATCACGAAAGGTCCGGTATTTGGAAGCCCTAAACTGAAGCTACGTAACTAACCTGACATACCTAGTTTTTGTGTATGCGTTCTGTAGCACCCCGATTTGATCTCAGTTGACAATTTGACGATTCGACATTGATAGTTTATAAACTAACGAAAAATAATGGTTAAGAAGGCAGCCTGTACAAAACAATCGTTTCGTTTTTAAATAACCGTTGACAGAGTACTTACGTGCTTGGCGCCAAATCGGATCTTAAACCGATAGGTAATTGTGGAGTGCGCCAGGGTTCCGCGATGGGAAATTACCTTTTTTTAATATTAGTAAACGACATAACAGCGGCTTGTTCTGATGCTGAATTTGTAATGTTCGCCGATAACACAGCAATCATAATAAACGGAGAAATTTTTGATAACTTGAAAGCAAAGGCAAATACTGTCACGAAAAAAATACATCAATGGTTTTCAGCAAACGCAATGGTCTTAAACATAGATTAGACAAATATAATTCACTTCCAACTACGAAATACCACCTACCATGAGTTTAACATAGGAATAGACGACATCACCCTTCCACAAGTTGATATCGTGAGGTATTTGGGCTTTATTATAGACTCGGCACTGACGTGGTCACTCCACATTGACTCGACATGTGACAAGCTGTCCTCAGCTTGCTTTGCACTATCAAGATTAGCCCCCAGCTTGAGAATCGAAAATTTAAAAGCAGTTTACTATGGCTATTTTCATTCCATCCTTACTCAGGGTTATAGGTTTTTGGCTTCAGCCCTTCAAACTACAAAAACGAGCCTTGCGTATTATGTCGGGCAAACCATATGACCACCCGGCTAAGGACTTGTTCAAAGAACATAAAATGCTAACACTACCGTGCGTCTTCATATTGGAGGCCTGCAAATACGTAAGAGCTAATATGGACCGATACACAACCCGTGGACAAAGTCACGGCAGAAACACACGCGGGCAAAACCTCCTGAACGTCCCGTTTCGTCGACTCGAAAAAACACGAAAGTCACTCGTACTCGGTGTCATTGGTGCGAAAATATACAACACTCTCCCAACTGAAATAGTCAACTCGGCAAGCGATGCAATATTTATTAATAAGATAAAATCTCTATTAGTTGACCAAGCATGCTATGCATTGAAGAATTTATTTTAAGAAAATAACAAACATTATATAATTATTGTATTGTAGCTAACCAATTTAACAAATTGTAACAAATTGACTTGTAAAATGTTACTTATACTTTTACCAATAAAATATATGAATATGAATATGTATGCGTTAAATTGTGAACGGTGTTGACAGTTCACAATTTTTCGACAGTTTATAATATCGCGAGTTAGATTATAAACTGACGGGTTTCACAATCTAACGGTGACATTTAAATATATACATACAGTGGAACATATAACCTCCTCTTTTTTTGAAGTCAGTTACTAAAAAGATAAACGTTATTGCCGTATCATCACAAACTAGGAGTAACTCGCTGCTTTGAATTGCAAAAATAATGGGTTTTTTTAAGAATATTAATTAAAAATTAATAATTAAAAATAAACCACAA
Source organism: Epinotia brunnichana (assembly GCA_963854355.1). NCBI lineage: Eukaryota > Metazoa > Arthropoda > Insecta > Lepidoptera > Tortricidae > Epinotia > Epinotia brunnichana. The sequence continues at coordinate 18,882,074 of OY977942.1, read as the reverse complement.
TTTTATAGGTTCACTCGTCTATTTCTAGTAGGTATGTACGTACGTAAGAAGTATGTTCTATTCTTATGTAATATATTCCAGATGTTTAACTGGACGAAGTCACCGCTGCCTCTTGACGAAAGCTCAATGGATGCCGACGTGGTGGAAGAGATAAGGCACGTCGAGCAAATCGGCAGTACCAAGTTGGCACAGCACAGCCTAGTGGCAAAGGGCCTGTCCAAGTTCTATGGGAAGCATCTTGCAGTCAACCAGGTTTCATTCAGTAAGTGTGAAAGCTCTATGACATGGCGTGTTGCCGAGATGGCTGATGGATGGTTGAAGTCTCGCACGTAGACCACAGTTAGTCCAATGCTAAAAGTGATATGCTGTAGTCAGCCAAAAAGTGAACTGATTGATCACAATAAGCTGCCAATTTATACTCAGCACAATAATTGCGGCACCATTGGCCCTCTGTAGGTATAAGTATTTAGGTACTACTGTTGTACCATATGAATGAATGATTTTGGTTGATGTGTAAAAGCAATGCGCCGCTACAAAACAAGAATCACATATTGCAAATATGTGTCTGCTCGGGTAGGAAGCAATAAATGCAACTTATTTCTGTGTCTCTTAAAAACCTCTGCTTTCATGTTCATGAAGCGAGTTCAAAGTAAGTGTTCATTGCAGCGGTGGGAGACGCCGAGGTGTTTGGTCTCCTGGGCGTGAACGGCGCCGGCAAGACGACCACGTTCAAGATGCTGATGGGCGACGAGGCCATTTCCAGCGGAAACGCCCACGTCAGTGGCTACTCCGTTAAAACAGACATCAACTCTGTGCATGAGAATATAGGTGAGTACTAGATATATGAGCAAATAGGTAGTTGTGCGTGATATGATAAATGTTTGAGGTTCCGCGAGAAGATGGATGTAGTTAGGTACCTACGTCTCTCTTCTGTTTGATCAACATTTGTTAAGTTAGGTATATATGCATTTCTCAACCGATTCTCGTGAAATTCTGTGAGCAGGTTCAATAATTATAGATTTTTTTTTTGACGTTTAAAAAAATATTTTTTTCTGGCGAATACTACCGATAGCTCGTAGAGCCATTAGTAAAAATAATTCATTGAACGAGCGAGCGAAGCGAACGAAGTTCAAATGCTTTCGTATGTCCGGCTGTCCAGCTGTTCTCTTTAAGAAATTCTGAAATTTTGTGATTGTGTCTATAAAATAATTTGAATTGTAATGGTATAGGTTTTTTTTGTCGATTCAGATTTTGTAAAATTCTCAATAGTTTTTAGGGTTCCGTAGCCTAATGGCAAAAAACGGAACCCTTATAGATTCGTCATGTCCGTCTGTCTGTCCGTCCGTATGTCACAGCCATTTTTTTCCGAAACCATAAGAGCTATACTGTTGAAACTTGGTATGTAGATGTATTTTGTGAACCGCATTAAGATTTTTATACAAAAATCGAAAAAAAAACATTAAGTTTTAGGGGTCCCCATACACAAAACTGAAACTCAAAAATTTTTTTTCATCAAACCCATACGTGTGGGGTATCATTGGATAGGTCTTCAAAAATGATATTAAGGTTTCTAAGATATTTTTTTTCTAAACTGAATAGTTTGCGCGAGAGACACTTCCAAAGTGGTATAATGTGTGTCCCCCCCCTGTAACTTCTAAAATAAGAGAATGATAAAACTCAAAAAAATATATGATGTACATTACCATGCAAACTTCCACCGAAAATTAGTTTGAATGAGATCTGGTAAGTAGTTTTTTTTTAATACGTCATAAATCGTAAACTGCAATTTATTTAACGGAACCCTTCATGTGCGAGTCCGACTCGCACTTGGCCGCTTTTTATTTCTTAAAGACAAGGCTCGCGAGGGATCCCTCCCGTACAAACTGAGATGATTTCGTTCCGACTGTTATGCTGTGTAACTATTTTTAGATAAATTAAATAATTTTACATGGCGCTCATCTTTATACAATACAAGACATTCTGGTAAAGACTAGTATAGAAGCCGTGATGTGTGTAGTGTGTAGTGTGAAAGGTAACGAGCCCAGACTGGGGTACTTCACTGAGCTGTATCGCAGCAAACTGCGTGGGCGCAGTGTGCTGCGATACAGCTCAGTGAAGTACTTAGATAGTTATGTACATTATTGTCGTTCGGTGCAGGCTACTGCCCGCAGTTCGACGCGGTGTTCGGCGAGTTGACGGGGCGCGAGACGCTGCGGCTGTTCTCCATGCTGCGCGGGCTGCCCACCCGGCACGCCTCCATGCGCGCAGACTTGCTCGCGGATTCGCTCGGTTTCACTAAGCACTTGGACAAGCGGGTACCTACAAAATCATTGTTGTGACGTGCAAGCTAGGTGGTGCTACCCTTTCAGTTGCGACCGTAACATGCCACTATGTAGAGAAAAAAGTTTAGTGTGAGTTTCTTGAGGAATTGAAGATTATTATAATGTTAATTGCAGGTAGACCAGTACTCTGGGGGCAATAAGCGCAAACTCAGCACGGCTATAGCGTTGCTCGGCTTTGCCCGGCTTGTATTCGTCGATGAACCCACAACGGGTGTAGATCCAGCGGCGAAACGACAGGTGAGGAATGAGAAAATATACCCTGCTGTCTTTATGATATTGATTTAGGTTATTTTTTCACGACACTTATGTAAATTTAGGATATTTAACCCTGTGCGGCTTGTATTCACGGCGCCGAAAAAGACTATGTGTTATTGTTACGGTTTCATCATAAATTTAAGAGTTAGATTACTGTCGGTGTAGCTCTCTTATTCAGCTACAATATTGGGAGTATTGTGCAGTAGGTTCTCATTCGAATTCAAAAAGTCAAATTCAAATTTATTGCTGCCAAGCATCAGGGAATGCTTGTTTACTGGCTGGCGGCATTTATTCTCCATGTAACAGAGTTGACGTTGGAGCTTTAAATCTTTAGAGATCTTCATAATAGAGTCATGCGCAGATCAGATTGAGCAGGACTTTGTGTTGCTGGTTGTATTGTATATTTCGCAACGTCCGGACAGGTGTGGCGCGCTATCCTCGACGCGCGGCGCGCGGGGCGCGGGGTGGTGCTGACGTCGCACAGCATGGAGGAGTGCGAGGCGCTCTGCTCGCGGCTCACCATCATGGTCAACGGCAAATTCCAGTGCCTGGGCACGCCGCAGCACTTGAAGAACAAGTTCTCTGAAGGTATTTCGTTATCTCACGGTGAGATGAATTATAACGGCGACGGCACGAAGGAGGACAACTCTTCTTGAAATCTGGGCTCGTCAAGTGTTGTTGGTTACACGACCCGCGATAATCGGTTTATGATCCGTTTATTACTCATTCTGTGGGTACAAAGGTACTTTCCCCATAAACATAAATTAAGAGTGGGCATGGCGAATGCGCGATTTGTGTATTTTCATATAAGTTGGCTTTGCCGCTTGATATTACGTAACGACATGCGAATCTATAAGCCTATAGACGTGACAGCACAGGAACAAGAGGGGGACGGCACGGCAAAGGGTAGACCTGATATATACCTACCTGCTACCGGTGCCCTCCCGCGCCGTCTCATTCGACCTGTAGGTTACAGTCGAGTTCATAAATATATGTACGTTCCCGAAGGTTCAATAATATCTGAGCAACCTTATGTGCTTGAAAAAAAAGTCGTGTTCACATATTTTTGATCACTTGTCCGTGCACATATTTTAGAACTCGACTGTACAAACCTTTGGACCAGTTAGTTACAAAAACGGGAAGTAATAATATTAAGGCTATATTTACCAAATTTATCAAATTATATTAAAATTGAAACCATACTATATTATGCTTACAGGATTCACATTGACGATAAAAATGAAAACGGATGAAGAAAATACAGACTCGATAGCAGGTGCGCGCGGCATTGCAGCTGTGAAACGTTACGTAGAGTCCAATTTCACAACTCCAAAGTTGATGTATGTATCCAATGCTGTAGTAGGTAGAAATGTGTACTACAAATGAACGTAGGTAGCTTAAAACGTTGAGAAATCTTAGTTGAAATCCTATTCAATTATCGACGTCTTAAGGCCTCCACACACCGGTCGCGTGCGCGGGCCCGCGCACGCGACCGGTGTGTGGAGGCCTTTAACACGTTAACCTTTTCGACACCAACGACTGATATATTCGTGACGGAGCCCAGCACGATAGCAGACTAACTTCTTACATTGACATAAGGTTTAATTCCGCACTAAATGTCTTGTTGATTTGGCGTGTGGTTGACAACTTTTCTTTTTGACAGACCGTGGTAAATGTTAATTGCTGGGCGACGCCGATTAGAAACAAAATTTCTGAACGGTTAACGCATGTTTTCATTACCTACCCTCAGTGAACGCTACAGTTCGCTCACTTTGCAATAATTATCGTAAACTTCAGATGTGCATATTGATATATATCTAATGCATTGTATAGGTACTGAAATCCGTAGGTAGTACAGTCACTATCATACTTATATGTAGATAGTAGCAGCGAAATATCTCGTAACACTACATCCTAGTTTGGTTACTTTGGCTGCTATTTACATACCCATCACAGTTTAGTCAAGGCAAGGAATTCGGTAGGTGACCAGAAAAAAACTTTTTTTGAAGTGTGAAGTTTACTATTGACTTTACTGTAACAAAACCATAATTTTTGCAGGGAAGAGTATCAAGGTCTACTCACTTACTACCTGCCAGACCGAGGTGTACCGTGGTCCAGAATGTTCGGGATAATGGAACGCTGCCGAGAACACCACGACGTGGAGGACTACACCATTTCCCAGACAACCCTGGAACAAATCTTCCTACAGTTTACGAAATATCAAAAAGAATTGTTATAGTACAGTCATGTCCAAAGAGAATATAAATAAGAGACGGGACTTCGAACAAGGTTTTGGATGACAGTGACATTGTCATTTGATTTTGACATGACAACTCATTCATACTTTAGCTGTTTTTAAATACCACAATACAAATAAAAATTAACGTCCAATGCGGAAGTAGACTTACCAACTTAATGAACGAGGACGATAGTAGGGTTTTAGTACTTAACGTTATCGATATCGATAATATTAGAACCCAAAGTTATCGATATCGATAAATTGTGATCCCTAATCATAATTATAATTTATCGTCGTTGGGCCCACTGCATGAACAGAAAATTGCTTTACAAAATATGACACTAATCCGATTTAGGTATGAAATAATAAAAGGAGAACAAATATTTCATACAGTTTATTTCACACTTATTTCCAAATCATAGTATATTTACAAAAATTCACCAATCTGTACACATCTTCGCGAGTCGCAATTAATTCTTCTCGTACTAAGAAACCTCCCGCTTCTAGGTTTTATCCGAGTACCAACCGCTGTTTTTCATAAGTAAATCAATACTGGCGCTTGATATTTCGTTATGGGTACTTACCTGCTTTATTTTAAGATAATTAATAATTTCATTTCGTCAAAAGAATTGTTTGTTTGACAGACATGTTTTCTCGTGAAGTTATAATATCCATGGTAACCGGCAAAAATCACCATGACAAAATGACAGAAAGAGAAAGTACGGAAGTAGGAGATAGCATGAGTCCGCCATAGCAAAAGCACAGATAGAAAACTTGTCACTTGTCAGAACTTGTCAGATTTGATGCTGAATTGGAGCAAATGGACGTCATTCATCTTTTTGCTCCTAGTTGCGCGACACTGGTCATGACAGTTAATTTAGGATAACTTGTTTTGAAATCTTCTTCTTTGTACACTCGACATATCAGAGTCAATACCTGTGTTGATGTTTAAAAATATGAAATTAAAACAAAGTCAAGTAGGTACCTATTTAATGCGTGTTTCAGAAATGAAAACATGCAATAAATATCCTAATGACCGAGTTTGGTTCGGCCCGGTGTTATTTCAGTAAGGTTTATCTTTGCACCTAGGGTAGGTGTGCCATAAATGTGGTGACGTCAACCTAGAAAAAACATAGGTACGCAGGCCGGGACAATACCACGTCTCGAGATCGACGAATCCAGCAACGTAAAAACTATTATGATGTATTCAAAAGATACTTAAATACAAAACACAGTGGGTAGTGGCACTAGTGGCCTACTTTTTTAAATAATCTAGTTGATGCCCCTGAATCCCCTGCAAATGTGGATACGATACGATACTATGACGGGGATACTTTCTGCATTTACCGGCCCTCAGCTACAACTTAATTCCGACAATCCATACTCTCCTGGTCCTACACCTCAAAAATTCAAACTGCTTATGCTCTCATTTAAATACATGTACATCCGTACTTGCTACACACCCGTACTCCTTTTTTTCACAAAAATAATGGATACTCAGTTGGCAACTATAAATGACATCGACTGTACGGAAGTTGTTGGCTCTTTCGAATGTGACATCCAGAATCTAACTAAATATATCCCTCTAGTAAAAAATTATCGAACTCTTCGAATATTATCTCAAAACATACGGAGCATATATAGCAACTAGACAACCTTCAAGTTACACTATCTCAACTAGACTTTTGTGTTGATATCATGGTACTTACTGAGTGTAGACTAAATAAATCCAGGCCTGTGCCTAGCATACCTAACTAAACTTCATTTGCCACCACTAATTACTATAACCAAAATGACGGTGTGGTTGTCTTTGCGAGTTGTAGATTTGATGCCATCACACGTGAAATTAAACTTGACCAAGCATCCTGCATACAAATAAAATTAGATAATGCTATAATAATTGGTATATATCGATCCCCATCTAACACAAATGCTACTAAATTTATAGACTCTCTCTGTGTACATCTAGAAACCATTAAAACCTTTAATACCATAGTCATCACAGGAGACATAAATATTAACCTTATACAACGCCCACAGGAAACCTCTCTTGATCGAACAAACAGAAATAACTATTTAAATATGTTATCCACCTTTGGATTTCTTCCAAGTCACACATTTCCTACAAGGGAAAACAGCTGCTTAGACCATTTTATGTTAAAAATTAAACTAAATCAGATCACAGCTTTCACAGCAGTAATCAACACGACAATTACTGACCATTTAACAATATTCTTGGCCCTTTATAATACTGCAAAAGAAAAAATCCCGGTTACAACAAATAATTTTGACTACTCTCATGCCCTCCGTAGTCTACTTGAGACAAACTTACACCCACTCTTATTTAGTGACGACCCCCACTTCAATTCAATTCAAATTCAATTCAATTCAAAACATTTTATTCAAAGTAGATTCAATACAGAATACTTTTCGAATGTCAAAAATTACAAGAATCTTATAAATAGCATTCATCCAGAGGTGGAGTCGTTACATTAGTCCATTAACAAATACTCATTTATATAAAAATAAAATGCTTACTATGTATACTTAAGTGCTAGGGGATCATCATACCAATCGCAACATATCACTTGACTGAAGCCACTGGAGGTATGACATCTGACCATATTTGTTTGTCTAACAAATACTCGTCTAATCTATAGTACGCTCTACTACTCAATGTCTGTTTCACAACAGCCTTAAATTTATTATCTGGCATACATGTAATGGCACTGGGTAACTTATTATAACAGAGTGTACAGAATCCCACAAAAGACTTCTGAACCCTACTTAACCTAGTTCTTACTGCTATCAGTTTATCTTTATTTCTTGTATTGTATTTATGAACATCACTATTTTTACGAAATTGTGTAATGTGTTTTCTTACATACAATATGTTTTCATAAATGTACTGGCAAGGCAAGGTCATTATATTAATTGATTTAAATAGTTCCCTGAGTGATTCGCGGCTTTTTAGTCCGTACATTGCACGAACTGCTCGTTTTTGCAGGATAAATATGGACTCAATGTCAGCTGCTCTGCCCCACAGTAATATAGCGTAGCACATGATGCTATGGAAGTAGCTAAAGTAGACGAGTCTTGCTGTAGCCACGTCAGTTAGTTGTCTTATTTTTTTAATAGCGTACACTGCAGAACTTAGCCTTTTAGACAGTGCTGCAATATGAGGACTCCATTGCAGTTTGGAATCTACAGTGATACCCAAGAAAACTGCATTTTTGACGGAACCTAAATCCTGGTTATCTATTTTCAATCCTTGTATGCTACCTTTGACGTTAGGTAGCTTAAAGTGCATACATTTGGTTTTTATGGCGTTTAGTACCAGATTGTTAGCCGTGAACCATTCCTGTATCTGTTGAAGTGCATTGTTTATACTGTATGTGTCCTGGGTATCTCTATTTACTTTAAATATGAGTGATGTGTCATCTGCAAATAACACTATTTTCGATAGTTGTTCCGCCATAAATGGAAGGTCATTGACATATATTAGAAATAAGAGAGGTCCTAAAATCGATCCTTGTGGAACTCCTATTCTAACTTGATACCCTGCTGAACTAGTTCTATTTAAAACTACTGTTTGAGTCCTATCTGTTAAGTATGACCGTAATAAGTCGAGTGATTTTCCTTCAATACCGTAGTGGTTTAATTTAACAATCAAAGTCTGATGATCCACGCAGTCGAACGCTTTCGACAGATCACAGAAGATGCCAATCGCGTCCCTGTTCTCTTCCCATGCTTCAAAAATATACTTAACTAAACATATTCCCGCGTCTATTGTCTTCGTTATACAAAAGCTCCTAGAATGCCTCATTAAATCACTAAAAGAGAGCACATCTGTTAAAAAGGCACCTAGGAATAAAAAGATGATTAAACCTTGGATTACCCCAGGTATTCTTAAATGTATAAAAAACAGAAATCAAATGAGACTCAAAACTCGCTCTGACCCTGAAAATGAGATTCTGAAGATCACGTTCAGAAGATACCGTAACTTCTGTAACAATCTCATAAGGAAACTAAAACGTAAATATGAGAGAGACCAACTAGCTAAATCGACTAAAAATCCTGAAGTATTGTGGAAGACAATTAAAAAAATTACAAACTATAAACCAAAAGAAAACCATGGCACAGAATTACTAAACACCAAACCTACTCCCATTAATGCCATAAATAATGTAAACTCTTATTTTGCAACTGTAGGCAAGAAACTAGCTGAAGCCATTGCCCCTGACCCCCCTTATAACCCCAGCCCTAACGTAGCCGACTCAGTGCTAAGTATTTCCTCTTTTTTTGTACTCCTAGACCCGTGTCTACCTGCGGAAGTCGTCTACAGACTATTCCGAGCCCCGACATCGAACTGAGTTATATTGGGACCCGCGGAGCCGTGATGCACGTGTTAAACCGTACTGCACCGATCTCCGAGGTCCAAATGGGCTTCGACGTCGCACCTTACGAATAAAGCGCGACTAGTAAAGTCACATTGTTTAGAGCCTCCCGACTCTCGGGGCTCCACAGTGAGCATATCCTTGCCGGATTCGGCTAGGCTGGCTTCGGCTAATCCCGCGGATGGTAGCTTCGCACCACCGGCCGCTCGGCCGAGTGCATGAACCAAATGTCCGAAACTGCGGTTCCTCTCGTACTGAGCAGTATTACTATCGCAACGACAGGTTGACACCATCTTGATGAGTTTAAAAAGTGACAGTGCACCTGGTTGGAACAATATTCCCACCACTTTTTTGAAACTTGCCAGGCCTGTTGTTGTCCCAATCATAACCAGATTGGCTAATCTATGCTTCTCTAACGGAGTTTTCCCATCCGAACTCAAGCAAGCTATTGTCACCCCGGTGTACAAGGGAGGTGAGAGAGATGATGTCAATAATTATCGACTCATATCAGTACTACCTGCAATTTCAAAGATAATAGAGAAACTTATTAATCAACGACTATTACACTTTCTAAACAAATTTAACATCCTTTCAGAATCGCAATATGGGTTTAGGCGGGGTAGATCCACAGAGGATGCTGTGCTGGCTCTCACCACCGAAATAACAACTAAAGTAGACGGAGGAAAAAAATGCCTAGCCATCTTCCTGGACCTGCGGAAGGCCTTTGACACCGTCTCTCTCCCCATCCTTGTAAGGAAACTTGAACGCTTGGGTATTAGAGGCAAATCACTCGATCTTTTTTCTGACTACCTACATGACCGCACACAAAAAGTTAAGATCGGTAATCTCACCAGTCATGAGCAGCAGGTAGGGTTTGGTGTCCCCCAGGGAAGTGTTCTGGGCCCGACGCTCTTCTTAATTTATATAAATGACCTTGCAAACCTTACTGGACACGATGGTTGTGTGTTTTCCTACGCTGACGATACGGTGGTAGTTTTAAATGACCGTACTTGGGAAGCAGTCTATGCTAAGGCAGAGAAAGGACTTGCTTTAATCTCCTCATGGCTTAAACGCAATCTGCTTACACTACATGCCTCGAAAACAAATTATATGTGCTTCACTAAGTACGAAAACACACAGCCCTCACAAAATCACAAATTAAAATTACATACCTGCAATCAAGCACACTCTGTAAATTGTGATTGCACAACTATAGACAAAGTACCTGCAACTAAATATCTAGGCATAATTTTGGACCAGAGACTCGCATGGAATGATCACATTGAACATCTAAATGGGCGAATCAGGAAGCTGATCTGGGTCTTCAAGGTGCTCAGAAATGTGGCCTCCACAAAGTTACTAAAGTTACTGTACTCTACTCTAGCACAATCGATCATGTCCTACTGCATATCTAGTTGGGGCGGCGCAAGTAAGACCAAATTCCTAGAAGTCGAGAGCGCTCAAAGATGCTTACTAAAAGTTACATTTTCGAAACCATTCTTGAATCCCACCACTAAGCTCTACAAGGATTGTGATCTTTTATCTATGCGAAAACTGTGTCCCGCCTTGAGCGTTCTGACTCCTTTAAGTTTACATTATATTAAAAGGTTTAAAATGAGAAGTCAGAAAAACGGTCAAAAATATAATATAAAAACTCAGCAGGCTAGTTCAGAAATTTGGTGTGGTATAAATACGTAGGTTCGGGCGAATACACGTAAAATCGGATTCCGCCGATTCCCTGCAGCCGAAGTACTCCCCTGAGTGCGCTGGGTAGGTTGGCGGAGGAATTTCTTGACGGCGCTGAGTTCAGCGCCAGCCGGAAAACCGCTCCACGGTCTCGTACAAATGGCCAGAAGCAAGCGCAGGCAGGCGGAAAACATTCAGGCGATAAAATGTCACTCTGGACCTTGGACCCTGGAACGTGCCATCAAAAAAAAGGCATTAGGAACGGTCCATTTATTCCTGTGAGCACCAACGGCATGTGGGAAAGTACTTAAGTAGTTGTGATGCCGTGGATGTTCACAATTCAGATGCGGAGATTACATTTAATTGAAGTTGATTTGACAAACAGTTAAATTAGATGATTTTATATTTTTATTATTAAAAATGTGGGTGGATTAAAGTGACACGCACGATGAATAGCAACTTTAAAATAAGTGCTAGTTATAAGCAAGCTGTCAATCTGCAGTTAAAATAATTGTGAACTAGTAGCAAGTTAAAATAATTAAGCATTTAATCAGCACTAAAGTTTCTAAGCTACTTGCGAACAAAATATAACCACTTACCCAATTTGGGGTACACTTTTTAACACTTTAAACACCACAGTGATTGCTATTTTGACGAGGAACACGTAGGGACGACACCTTAGGACATCGATTACGGTTCCGTGCAGTGGACCGTAGCAGAGATCGAGTCTAGGGGACGTGCGTTCAACACAATGTCTTTTGGCTAATGAACGAGCGGCATCGCGCGATGACGAAGCGCCCGCGCAGATCACGTGCGTCTCACATGCATTCGTTCATGTGCGAACGAAGCTAGGAATTATTGAACGTCAATCGGTGCCGCGACATATTCAAACAGTTTAGCGTGTTGATGAGTTTATAACTTATATTTAGGATAGTTTAAACATGAGTTTTAGTGTGTAGTGTAGTAATAAGTTGTATATGTTATTTTTAATTACGTAAGTAGCTAGGATTAAGGTTTATTTATGTAAATATTTAGTAAGGATTTAAAGTCCAATTTGCAATAGGTCTCGTCATCCATTATAATGCACTGATTTTTCTTGGTCAATATACGGTCGTATAATTTCCTTGCCAGTTTTCTGACAGCTATTGTTTGATTTTCATCTCGTTTTGGTTGTTTTAGTTTTTTATAGGTTTTTAGGTTGCATCTTAGTTTGATTCTTTGTATCATAGCCAAAGAAGTTTTGGCTCTTTTTGCCGCATCTAGAATTGAAAGGGACGGATTTTGTTTAAGGTGAAGCATCTCGGGGGAAGCTACATACGCGACACTAAAAACCTACTAGGCGGCGCAACATTATCGTAATTCTCCCCAGAAACACACACCGCTACATTTCACGCACATTATCTCACTTTACTGTGACAGGTTACTGACCTCGGTATTTTTTTTCTTTCGTGATATTATAAATTTAAATAAATCAGTCACCAACCTCCATACAGAAAGTGAAATTGTTAAAACATCTTATTGAAAAATGTCAGACTTGTTGACATTTTCTTATTCTGCGATGATTCTGCGTATGTTTCTTAGGTACATTTTGGTATATGAAATATATACTATTGATAAGTCAATAGATTAGTCTTTAGATTGGCAATGTCATAGCAACTCTATTCGGTCATCGCTAAGGTGCAAAATTTCATGAAAATAAGCAAGCGAAAATTTATGAACATTGCTTGACAAAAGGGGTTACATTATGGTAAGGACTCAGATCGAGCTGGCTTTTTGGGGGGCTTGAGCCTGGATGGATAATTAAATTTGATAATTCAATTTAATTCTCAAGTCTCAACTCATCCCAATAGAGGGGCCATTAAGCGATCACGTCAGTCAGAATGATCGAGCCTTGTTGGTACGTACCTATTTGTACGTTACTGGGTAGGTATCTATATTAGGTAATCCTTATTTAGCTCCTTAGTTTTATAGTGTGGGAATGCAAAAAAGTAGGTACTACAAATACTGTGCAAATACTAAGTATAAAATACCGTGCTAAAACATAATTATACATTCGGTTTCTGCTGCTGTTGTAAGTGTTATTATGAAAGTGTAACACCAATGTATTAGGTATACCCGTAAACCAATATCAGGCCAGAATATAATTATACTAAATAGACCTAATAAACTCGTACCTACATATATTAATACGTATTAAGTACTCTTTAATCACTGTCACTGACACCCCCTGATGCCTCTATGATTGTGATGTACGGTAAGTAGTGTCGTCAGCAAACCGAAAGTGAGTAATGTAGTCGCAGGTGATGGTGATACCTACATCAAAGGGTAGACACTAATAACATAATTATAGTAATTTGTTAGTGCTAAGTGGAAGTCATTTATATATTCATGAAGATCATAAAAACTCTTCGGTGCTCCCCAGTACCACATCCAATGAACCTGGTTCAAAGCGATGCGTTGTTAGGACTGTAGAATTCGACATTAAAATCGCAAAGCACGATGCAGTTCTGGTTTTTACAAGCTTTATATTAACTTGACCTGTTCGTATGTAGGTATGTAAGTATCTAAGTAAGTTGTCGTCAGTATTTAACCGACGTAACCACGTTGAGTTTAAGCTCCTTAGAATCGTCTCAATACAATATACAGAAAAGTACAGTAAGCAATAAAAGCTTGTACCAAAAATAAAAAAAATTGGCAGTAACTTATTTGGTTTTGTTTTATGGATCAGTTAAGGTAGTGTAGACACAAATTTGCAACTTCGAAAAGCTTGTGCCAGTTGCGCGACACGCGTAAAACTGCGAAATTTTAGGACTTTTTTTACATTTACGCCTGAATTTTAAAGTTGATTAAAATGGGGAACTTGCATGGGACTTCAATTTCAAATAAATTGCACTCAATTGATGCGGATATACGTAGAAATATCATACAGAAGAAAAAAAAAACGATTGTATTAGTTTTATCTCACGTTAAAATGACGAAAAAAAAATTTATAACAGTTACGCAGAATATTGAATTGGCACAGAAAATGATATTTTGTATGACAAGTATAGACTTAAACGCAAATGTTGTGGAGATAATTGCAAATTAATGACTTACTCCATAGTAAACGCGCCGAGAATATATAATGTGACGTCATAGCATAAGCCAGTTTAATATAGAGCGTTTTCATGGGGGTGCCGGCGCGTGCATATTTCAATTGCATATAACATCAGAAAAATCAATCATAAGAAAGTTTTAGTGCTACAGTTGTTTTAATGCTAAATTGTACATTTGATTTTCGCAATAAAATAAAAAAATGCAAGTTCCCTATTCCAACTATTTGAATTAAACTGCAAATCTGTAAGCTCTAAAGGGACGAAGCTATTGCCCTTCGAAAATTATATATTTTTTCCGAACTTCGTCGATTTTAAATTCTCCCGTCTGGACCAAAACATATCATAAATCCCTCGCGCTATGAGAAAAAATATTGGTAATAAAGTTATACTCAATTTAATTTGCTTTCATCAAAGCACAGAGAGGTCTGTGAGACTAATAATTCAATCACAATCTCGAAAATACTAAAATAGGTAAAAATTGATTATCAAATAATGAGACATTTGGTGTTACTATACTGACAAATGTATAGGTGTTCAAAGGGCTTTGTATGCACATTTGCCACCAACGACCAGAGAGCTAAGCTCAAATGCTCAGTTCTATGCTTAATTTGCTCCGGAATATAGGCGATGACGAAAACGATCTTGAGAAAGCCCAGGCACAACACGAACTCAAAAAACTGAAAGAAAGCGAGGAAGAACCTGAAGAAAAGCTTCTAGCTGAACCAAACCAAAAGAAGTCTGTAAATTGAAAAGTAATTATCGTTTTTACATGATTGATAGCCCTGCGTATTGCTTTTAAGTGGCAGAGGGCGGGGCACATTGCATATTTAATATTATTTTCAAACCACATGCTCGACAATGCCGAATTATAGGTCATGTAAACCCTACCGAAAGCAAGACATTAAATCCCTTGGTATTAGCCGGGTTATAATGTTGTACTGAATTTCATTATAACCCGCTGGTTAATAATATGATTTCACTTTTCATAATTCTTATTACTATATGCATAAAGTTTAATTTTGCTAAACACAAATTGTCCTTGGCCATGGCCTACTAGATTTGACAAAATAAATGAAGTTTGCCTCCGTGTGCACCCCGGTCCGGAGGAGCGCTGTGGTTGAAATTCGAATTTCGAATCTAGGACCACGGCTTTCGAATTTGGAACGCCGCGCGCCTTCATTTGTTCACGCGTGACGAACAAATCGAGTTCTTGTAGGTGCCTATAGAAGATTTAATTTCAAAAATAATATTGAAAATGTCGAGTGATGAAAGTGTTTTGACTCCTGAGTTTATCAAATTAGATGCCATAGGCATTGTCAACAATCTGCTGCCAGAGAAGTCAAAGGAAAAATACCTAAAAGCCTACAACGATTTTGACAAATAAAAACATTACCTTATCTTTCCATAATTGGACTAACGTGTCTAATGTTACTATGTACTTTTAATTTGCTAAATAAACATTATTTATCTACTGAGCCTGTTTTTTTGTCTCGCATAAGGTGTGAAAAGTAGAGTATACACCTCGGGGATAAGACTGTTTTAGTCTTGGGCGGTTGAACCCCTCACTGCACTCAGGACTCAGTCTTAATTCCCTCGCTTCGCTCAGGAATTAACTTATAACTCCCTCGCTACGCTCAGGAGTTAAATTATGAGTCCTTCATTACGTTCGGGATTCAATTCGCTTCCGTGACATAAAACAGTGCTTTATCCCCTTGGTGTATAATCTACTATTCTTGTGTTACATTTATATTGTACATTCAACTTTTAAATTTAGGTACCTAATGCATAAATTGACATTGTTTATTTCTGTTTAATAGTAAGTGTATATTAGTTGTTTAATGACAATCCTTAATTGGAGATACAATTTCCACATTATGAATATTATTTTATTTTTATTACTTATTATTGACGATCGTGATAAGGACCTATATTGTCTCTTTTTATCTCGAAATAAATAAATCTAAACCTAAATTACGTAGAACCGATGGCCGTTGGGGCAGAAAGGTTCTCGAGTGGGGACCGGACTGATCACCTGGTGAAGATCGCGGGAGTCCGCTGGATGCGGGTGGCGCAGAACCGGTCATTGTGGCAATCTTTGAGGGAGGCCTGTGTACAGCAGTTGACGTCTTTCGGCTGATAATGATGATGATTATTTATTGCCTTTTCCATTGGTTCTTGGCTACTTTCCCACAAACTATAGGTAGGTATCTCGACTCGAAGGCCTTTTATACTCAATTCTTCAAAAAAGCCATGTTTACCTTTTTTTCGTATTTTCAAGATTGTGCATGTAGTCTTACAGAATTTATAGAGGGTTTGTATGAAAGAAAATTACATTTCAACAAAACTTTATATCCAACAATTTTTCTCATTGGACGAGGGATTTTGCCAATATTTTGATCCGGACGGGACCATGACTTAAAATTGACAATTTTCGGGAAAATAGACCATCTTTGAAGGGCCATCGCTTGAGTTTATAGACCTGTGGCTTAACTCAAATTATGGTAAATTTATTTATCTTTTAAAGTGTACTACATCTTGATGGTAAAAGTAGCATAGTTTATGACTTTTAAACCAAAATTTCGTGTTCACACTATCCTAACTATATATCGGTTCAATATACCGAAAAACCATGTCTTGCGATTTAAGCCTATTTTGTGTCGATTTCTACTGACCTATATCTACAAAGAATAATATAGGTAAGCAATATTATATCGTAAACTCGTGAATATCTGTGAGTTAATTCAAATGAACCCTAAGCATTCTCCAAATCTTCAAATCAATAAAGAGTTGGCAATGCACGGTGGTGAATCCTCTTTAGTAGCTAGCGTCCATATCTCGCAAACCGTGTGTTTGTTTGCAAAATACATGGTATAAAAAAATGGTACAAATTATAATTCTTTGGTAATTGTACTGACTGCCTTGCTTCCTGGATGGCCCCTCGATTGCGATTCCTGCTTGTAAGTAATGTATTTTATTTACTCATATTTCTTTTGTACGCATAGGATTACAAATGATATGCCATTTTATACTATATAATATGTATGTATCACATACATACATATATACCTGAGTGGCCGAGCTCTGCTTGGGTGAAAATAGAGAAAAAGAATTTCCCAGATATGAGACTTAGCTGGTAAGGCGAAAAAATTATATATTCTATACTACTATATATAGAATGAGTGGCACAGGACCGGTCATTTTGGCACTTTTTGGGGGAGGCATATGTCCAGCAGTGGACGTCTTTCGGCTGATATGATAATGATGATGATACCTGCCTGCTTTGGCGTCCCCCAGGGCAGTGTTCTCGGTCCAACGCTTTTTCTTATTTACATTAATGACCTTCTCCAACAGTCCATTGCCTGTTCTGAAATAATTTGTTATGCGGACGACACCGTAGTACTTTTTAGCGGCAACACATGGGAGGAGACTTACCTGTCAGCTGAGGCAGGACTATCAACGATAGCAAACTGGCTTGATACCAACCTACTCACACTTAATGTGGACAAGAGCCACCACATTCCTTTTTCAAAAACGAGAGTTTCCTCTCCCCCGGCTACCTTTCAACTTAAAATGCACTCCTGTGGAACTCATGATGCAGGCTGCTCGTGTGACACTTTAAGCAGATGCAGCACAGTAAAGTATCTAGGTCTAACACTGGACGAACACTTAACATTCAAACATCATATAATCGCTCTGTCGAAAAAAACCAGGAAATTGATTTATTTAGTAAAACGTCTAAGGGACTGCTCACCTCCGGAGGTACTACGCGTAGTCTACCACGCGCTGTGCCAATCAATTATTCAATACTGTATTGCGGTCTGGGGCAGCGCTGGTAAGACAGCACTTCTTGACCTTGAACGCTCGCAACGAGCAGTTATCAAGGTAATGATGAGAAAACCTTTTCGGTTTCCCACGGACACTCTTTATCAAGAAACAGGTCTACTTAGAGTAAGGCAACTGTTTATCATGAATGCTGTCATTAGAGTCCACAGAAGTACTGCAAAGTTGCCGCTTATAGATTGCATCACGAGTAGACGCATATTTAGAGTCCCCATTCCCTCTGTCAACTCGGCACATGCCCAACGCTCCGCATTCTTTATCCACCCCTTTGTTTATAATGCTGTCTGTAAAGTCTGTGACATAAAAAAGTGCACCATACGCAAAGTTAAGTCCACTCTAAGGAAATGGTTTGCTGAACTCTCGTATAGTGATACGGAAGAGATTTTACGTCCCTGCATCTAAGGTTGCTTTTTCCAATAGGTACCTAACAATTCAACATACACTCGTAACAAACACTTAACACACGTAAACACTCCCTCTCACGCACACTTACACACTTACACACACTCACACACTCTCATACACAAACTCTCTTTGTACTACTAAAACAGCATAATTTTTGTTTTTATTAATGATGAATTTGTGTTCCCATTGATAAGTTAGCAGCGCTCATATTATATGAAATGTTTAATTTTCACTTTGTTACTTTCATGTCGTGCTTCTTGAGACGTGTGTCTGAAGAGACTTGTTAACCGACTCAGTGGGTCCCAAGATACAGGCTCAGCCTAGTTTGGAACCCCACGGATAATGTCTGTATAATCTGTTATCATGTGCTTGTCCAATAATAAATTATTCTTATTCTTATTCTTATTCTTATATAGAATATTTTTTTTTTCGCCTTATCACAAAGGAATAAGGTGCCAAATTGTAAACATAGCTCGGAAGTCGATTTTAGCTACCTAATTGTATTCTCATTGGCAAGTTCCGTCACATCATTATATCCTTCCCATAAAGCTTAAAGGCATGGCCATGAGTTTCTGGCTAAGCAGCGAGCGGCGTTGGCAACGTGCTATTCCGGATAGGCATCCCAATTCCACCATAGCGTTTAAGATACGGAACCGATTAATAAGGTGTCAATCGATTCATAATTACGCTCCGTGTGTCCCATCTACGTTAAACTAGACATGCTACGAGTAATTGGCTTGAAATCTTGCGAGTATGCTACGGAACCCTCGTGCACAAGTCCGACTCGCACTTGACCAAGACGCAAGCAGATTACAAAATCAGCATACTTAATCTAAATAATGTCTGTTTTAGTGAATTTGTTAGCCTCAGAGTTGGTAACGAAAATGAAACAAATTCTTCATTAGTAGGAATATGTTTTCTACCAAAAGAATAAAAAGTATATCATTAAATGTAAATTACATCATACAATGAAATCACCCTACTTCATTATTTGTAGGTAAAAAAATATGTTAGGCAACAAAATTATGCAAGTCTATATATGCAATGGAATACTTTACTGTTTAGGCATATTAATTACTAGCTGTTGCCCGCGACTTCGTCCGCGTAGAACTTACTTAGAAAATATAATGCAAACAAACTTCTACCATCTTAAGGGATGATTTCCGAGGCAAAAACTATTCTATATCCTTCGAAGGGTCTCAAATTATCTCTATACCAAATTTCATCTAGGTACATGGATTTTATCCAAACTTTCACCCCCTATTTCATACCCTTAGGGAATGATTTTCGGGATAAAATCTATCTAAAGTCATTCTTCGGGACTCAAACGACCTTTATACCAAATTTCCTCTAAACGGGATTCATCCAAATTTTCCCCCCCCGTTTCACCCCCTTAGGGAGTGATTTCCGGAATAAAACTATCCTATGTCCTTTCCCAGGACTCAAGCTATCTCTATACCAAATTGTATTAAAATGGGTTCCATCCGAATTTTCACCCCTAATTTCAGCCCCCTTAGGGGATGATTTCTGGGGTAAAAACTATCCCATGTCCTTTCCCAGGACTTAACCTATATCTACACCAAATTTCATCAAAATAAATGTTCACCCCCCCCCCCCCCCCCTTTCACCTCCTTAGGGGATGATTTCCGGGATAAAACCTATTATATGTCCTTCCCCGGGACTCAAACTATTTATATACCAAATTTCATCTAAATCGGTGCAGCGGTTTAAGTAGCTCCATACAAATTTCCACCCCCAATTTCAGCCTCTCAGATATAAAAAACTACCCTTTGTCCTTCCCCGGGGCTCAAACTATCTGTATACCAAATTTCATCTAAATCGGTTCAGCGGTTTAGGCGTGAAGAGGTAACAGACAGACAGACAGACAGACTTTCGCATTTATAATATTAGTATGGAAGTATGGATGATTAGTATGGATAGTATGGATTATTTCCGCTTGTCTTCCAAATAGAGGTGTAGCTGTAGACTCACTTCAAAAGAAAGAAGAAACGAAAAACTCATTCAAATGTCTCAAAAAATTACGAAGCTACAACCGTTTTAATGTCGCTTGTTAGAGTGAGAAAACGATCAGGGACCGTGACGTCACGATCCTCGAGCGTCATAGTAAAAAACAATCGTTTCATTATAAAGGTGCGTTTTGCGGAAAAGAGACGCAACAAACCCCCTCTTAAAACTTTATACACTTATAACTTAGTGATTACCTATACGAGTATAGCCTCTTGCGTTGTTTTTTTTCGAGATAATACAACATTATGATTATTTTGTTCAGTAGACACATCCCTATTTTCGATAAGATAAGATAAAATAAGATTACTTTATTGTCAGAACTGTGTACGTACATTTAGTTGTTTTGGGTAAAATAAAGTCCAACAGCTTGCCCATTTCGGACGTACAATAATAAACTTAAAGCTAGTCAAATATACTAAAACAATAACAACAATAGTATTTCCAAATAATTTTAACCATATTCACACATAAACTATTAATTTAGATCTATCCGACATCCGTATTTTCTTTTAAACCACGAACTTCGGAATTCGAAAATATTCGGGTATCTCTATCTCTATCGCACTAACAAATGACAGGAATGCAGATATACTGATATACGAACTTCGAGTTTCGGTTTTCGTGGTTTGGCTGAATACGCAAAGAGCGCGCGCGCGTGCCATTCAAAAAAACCAAGTTTATATTGTTCGAATTTGTTGTTGCATTTGTACAAATTACGCCTTAATTCGACATTTGCGCATATAAGTTCGCATATCAAAATCGATTAATTTTATATTTGCTTTTGGTACCTATGTGTCTCGTCAATGTATATCGTAGACGGGATTAAAATTATTAATAGGCGAAAGAAAGGTAAAGCAATTCCGCCATTTTGTCCGTAGTATTTCTTATTAGTCTGTGATTTTGACGTTTCTTTTAGCTGACAGATGTGGCGGCGATATACTTTAAGAATAATAAATGAAGAATTAAATGAAGTCGTATATTACGGAAAATAAATTAATTGTCGCAGTCGGATAAAAACTATCCTAAGTTGCAGCTGGAATAATAATGTACCTATATAAAATGTTTCTGTCTGAGCGGACATAAGGGAGCTTCAAGTAAACTCCAAAATTGTATTTTGACAATTTAATTAAAATAAAACATGCTTGTTGCTACAAGATCGGATTGCAAGTAAGTGAACGTAATGTAGTTTGACAGCCGTAGATTATTCTAGCGCCTGACGTTATGTGTAGGCAACGTTGTGAAGGCACGCAGCTTTGGTCGGCCGCAACATATTCCCGCCTCGTTGAAAGACCATCTTTCAACTTTCAGTTGTAGGTAGAGGGCAGAGTCGAACAAGGGGTCGCCGTATGCATCCTCTTATTGTATTGATGTCAGCCACTCTTGAAATTCCATCTGGACCTCGGAATAGACGAGCGACGCGTCCAAGTCGCCATTTCAATGGTGGTACGTATTCTTCGTGGATGATCACCAGGTCACCCACTTTTAGTTTTGATTTACTAGTCCTCCATTTGCTTCGCTGCTGTAGTTCTGATATATACTCCTTTTGCCAGCGATTCCAAAAGTGTTGTTGGATTTTTTCGAGGCGCTCATATCGTTGTAAGCTGTATTCACTGCGGTTCTCCAGAACAGGCGATGGGAGTGCAGTCAAAGGCCTTCCAATTAGGAAGTGCCCTGGGGATAGGGAAAGAAAGTCGTTGGGTGAGGAGGACAACGGATACAAGGGACGACTGTTTAATATTGCTTCCACTTGACAGAATAAAGTAGAAATTTCCTCGAAGGTTAAATGACTTTGTCCCATTACGCGTTTTATATGATATTTTGCTGATTTTACTCCGGCTTCCCATATGCCGCCGAAGTGAGGAGCGTAAGTTGGTGAAAATACGAATTTAATGCCTTCTTGATCTGCAAAATCAGATAGAGGTTCAGTATTTGATTTAAGGAATTGACCTATTTCCTTCGCGGCAGCTACAAAGTTACGCCCGTTATCACAGAAGATTTCGAGCGGTTTGCCTCTACGCGCAATAAACCTTTTCAGTGTCATAATGAAGGCTTCCTTAGATAGGTCACTGACAGCCTCGAGATGCACACATTTATACCGTAAACATACGAATAGACATAAGTAGCATTTTATTAGCTTGCTACCTCGTCCCTTTCTATTCAAAATGTTAAAAGCGCCAGCAAAGTCCAGCCCAACAGACACAAAAGGATAGTCGGGATTTACACGCTGTGGCGGTAGATCACCCATTTTAGGACAGAGCGTCTTACCACGGGCGCGTCTGCAACGCACACATTTGTCAACAGTGCGTCTGGCTAAGTGTCTTCCGTTTATAGGCCATATAGTCTCTTTGACTGAGGCTAAAAGTGCTTGGGGACCGGAGTGCAATGTTTTAATATGCTCTCGTTCGAAGAAAAGTTTCGTAAAATGATGAGCAGAATGTAAAAGAATAGGGTGCTTTTTCTCATAAGCGCATTCTGCAGCACTGATCCGGCCTCCTACTCTAATCAAGTTTTCGTGCATAAATGGTGATAAAGGTAAGATTTTACACTTTGTGCTTAACGATTTATTTTTAGCAAGCGTATTATATTCATTCGGGAATGTTTCAACTTGAGCTATTGCGCAAAGTGCATGAAATGAATCGTTGAGTTCATCTAATGTTAGTTTTCCGTTGATTTTAGCTTTTGGATTTTTTATATTATGTATAAATCTTTTTACATATGAGAAACATCTTATTAATCTATTTAATTTCGAATGATTTTCAAAGTTAACTATAGACATTGACTCAGTACTATTCGAACTTACATTTGCTTTTATTTCAGGTATTTCATCACAATTATGTTTTTGTGGAGCTATCGGCCATTCAGACTCATTTTTAGTTAGAAACTCTGGACCTGTCCACCAAAGCTTAAACGACACCAACTGAGTGGCATCCAGGCCCCTAGAAATGAGATCAGCAGGATTTACTGATGTGGGCACGTAGCGCCATGATGATGGTGTAGTGGTTTCGAGAATCTCGCTGACACGGTTTGCTACAAAAGTTTTTAAGTTTGAACAGTCTTTATTCAACCACGCGATGACTATCATTGAGTCACACCAATGGACCATGCGGTCAGGTTTGTACCTAAGGGCGTCTGTGACAACCTTGCACTGCCTGGCGGCCAGCAGGGCAGCGGCCAGCTCAAGGCGAGGAATTGTAGTAGCCTTTAGAGGCGAGACTTTTGATTTAGCACATAACAAATTTACAGTTACTACACCATTGGCATCTATGGATCTAACATAAATGCAAGCTCCGAACGCGGCTGGAGATGCATCACTGAAAGAATGGATTTCTATATATGTAGGTGAATCACAGAGAACCGGTCTACAAATATGCAGTTGTTGAAGAACTGGTAAGTTTTTTGTATATTTCTCCCATTCATGTTTAATATCATTTGGGACTGGTTCATCCCAGTCTAATTTTTGTTTCCATAATTTTTGTAGTAGCATTTTAGGTTGGATGATACATGGACTCAAAAGACCTAATGGATCAAACATTTTAAATGAATTGGACATAATATGCCTTTTAGTAATTTTATCGCATGAACTTTGATCTTTTACAGGGAAATTTAAGCTGTCACTGGAGGGATCCCACCCCATACCGAGGGTGCTCGCTGACTCGCTGATTGTAAGTTTTTCTTTAGTGTCAATATCAGAATCTTGAAACAATGATGGTAGGTTACTTTTATATTTTCGCAGATTAAAACATCCGGCACTGAGGGCTTCGGATACCGACTTTTGTATGTACCGCAACTCGATATCAGTGTTAGCTCCTGTTATTAGATCATCGACGTAAAAATCTTTTTTTATTATTGTTTTGATTAATTCATCGTCCTGCTCCTCCCCGATTTGTACTAGACAACGTGCACTGAGATAACTGGCACTTGCTGTGCCGTAAGATAACGTATTTAGACGTAACGTTTTGATGGGTTGAGACTCGTCTTCTCTCCATAAGATAAGTTGCAAGTCACGGTCTTCTTCATTAACCTGTACCATTCTGTACATTTTTTCGATGTCTCCAGCGAGAAGGTATTTATATTGTCGTGCTCTTATCAAAATGGCGAAAAGAGAGTCTTGCACGTTTGGACCCACCATAAGTATATCATTGAGGGCAACGCCGGTGGAAGAGGACGCAGAGCCATCAAACACCACTCTAAGAGAGGTGCTTTCACTTTTCTCTCGTAGAACAGCGTGATGACAAAGAAAATACCCTGGTTTAGGTTTAACAACAGTTGATTCAGAAAGATGACCAAGATTAGCATATTCTTGAATGAATTTTGAATATTCCTGTTTAAGAGAGGGATTTCGTTCGAATTTTCTTTCTAAATTCATGAAGCGTTTTTTCGCTAAGTAGTAAGTATCACCGAGCTTATCAGGAGAGTCACGCAATGGTAATTTGACACAGAACCTACCTGTAGGTAGGCGATACGTATTTTCTAAGAAATGTTTTTCACAAACTGATTCATTTTTGTTTAAATTTGTTTTGTCTGGAAGCTCTTCGAACTCCCAAAATGTTTCTAATAATTTTTCGATATTAATATTTGAATCATCTGATATGATTGCATGCTTACAATGAATTGTGCTATTTGTAGCACTTGAATTTATTGGACCCGAAACCAACCATCCCAATTTTGTATTTCGTAATTTAGGATTGTTGGGACCAAGAGACTGTTGCTCACTACCTATGATGTCCCAAAACAAATCAGCCCCAATGAGCATATCAATGGGAGCTGGTTGGTGGAAATCGGGATCTGCTAATTTAATATTTTTTGGTAATTTTAGTGTTTGAACATTTATAGGAGCTTTAGGGATCTCACTTGTAAGTTCATTTAGTACTAAGCATGACGCTAATGCATTGAATTTGCTATTAAGAGAGCTTATTTGCGCAATACAACTTTCATCAATTTTGTTAACACAGTTGTTGCCAATACCTATGACATTTAGCGTGTCAATTGGGTTTGACTTTAGTAACAACTTGTCTTTTAGCGATTTTGTTAAGAATGTGGACTGGCTGCCGCTATCGAGTAGGGCGCGAACCTTTTGCTTCTCTTTTGTAATAGGATTGGACACTTCTATCAGCGCTGTTGATAAAAGCACCTGACTGTTTTGATTACCATAATTGACAAACGACTCTGCTTGGGTTAGAATACCAGCATTATTGACAGTCGATGGCTCGTGCAGAAGACTGTTGTGCTTCTGCTTGCACTCCCGGCAGGGCCCCATACGACAATCATTAGTGGGGTGACCTTGCCTCAAACAGTTAGCGCATAGTCTATATTTATTTACATCATCCATTCTTTCGGGAATGGATTTGCCCTTGAACGTAGGACATTCGTATATTTTATGATTTTCGTTGCAAATTACACATTGATATATCATTGGTTTATTATTATTCATATTTTGATTGATGCTTGCAAAGGATTTCGTGTAAGAAATTCTTTCAGGCTTTTGATTGTGATTATTAGAATTATTTTTGTTATAATTGTTAGTGTACATTCGATCGTGCTTATTAAAATTATTGTTATTATAATTATTATCACTATATTTATTATAGTTGTTGTTTTGTGTTGATGGCATTGGCCGGGATGTCGAAGGCAACGATTTTGATGTACTATTTTCATATTTATTTCTGCTCAGAGCTTCTAGGACATCCGCGCGATTTATTAAGAATTTGTTAAATTGTTCTAGCGTTGGTACATCATCAAGTGTGTTCCTAAATTCTTCCCATTTGGTGAGCGTTTGACTGTCTTATTTTGACGTTAGCATGTAAATGAGCAACATGTCCCATTTGTCTGGCCTAAACTGGCCAATGCACGCAAATTTTTTGTAACGTGGTCGACCAAAAATCGCAGAGCCCTTTCCGTTTCTCGAGTGAGCGCATGAATGTTGAACAATGCACTAATGTGATGATTGACAAGCAATCTTTTGTTATTATATCGCTCACCGAGAAGCTTCCAGGCCTCAGCGTAATTGGCCGATGACACTTCAAGGTTTGACACGATCCGGGCGGCGTCACCTTCAAGGTAAGAAAGTAGGTAATGAAATTTATGAATAGGTTTTATGCGACTATTATTGTGAATTAGATTTTCGTATGTATCGCGAAATTCTAGCCAGCGAAAGAATGAGCCATCAAATTTATTAATTTGAATTTGAGGCAATTTGAACCCCAAGTCTTGTTGTTCGAAAAAAGATTGAGCCTCCATCATAGACCCGCGTTTATGGGAATCGGAGTCGAATTGATTATATTTTTCAACTAGAGTTTTTGCTGTAGCAATATTCATGATAATGTCATGCTCAATGTCTTCTCGCTCATCGATTTCATTAGCTATATTATCAGGACTTAAAACCTCGATCTTGTCTTGCAAATCGTCGAACTTAAGCGATAACGCTTCCAGTTTACCAAGCTTAAGCGTTAATTCAGCTAATTCCACGTTTGTCAACTGTGTTTTATTTCTGAATGTAATTATATAGTTCTTAAATTTGGTAATCTGGCCTTTTATGGAACTACGCATAGTAAGTAGTTCTTTTAAAGTTATTTTGATTGGATCAGGCATTGTAATTCGTTATGTTGTATTTATTTTCGTTAAAATGCGTTAAATTAAAGTGATAAATGAATGGCTCACGCTCCTCACGGACTGCACTTCCCCCAAACACCGGTTCCGGCAGAAACAGCTGATGATGCTCCTGCGTATTCCTTCGCTCGTGGGCGAGCGAGGTTTGCCGCGCCGAAAATATGCTGGAATAGTCGGCAAGAGACGTGAGAATAGCGTAAACACAATAGAATAAATACTGGGACTAAATACTACCACTTTGAAATTAATGTGAAAACAAATTCGAAAATTACGAAAATTACGATATTTTTCTTGCAAATTTCGATACTAAACAACTACTTTTATTATATTTATTGCATTTAACATACATTTAATCATAAATATTTACTAATTCTTGACGAAATTACGAAAAAACTACGCAAATTTCACTTAATATTTTTCCGTGTAGGAATGTAGGTATGTAAACAAACGATGCAACGATGAATTTCTTTGTTCTTAAAACATGATTATTTAAATGTATTTCGGGAAATCATAGCTTTAACTAACAAATGGAAGCTTAGTTTAATGATATTGAATGTTATTTTGTGATATTTTTACGTATTTGTTATGATTTGGGAAGGACAAAGGAATCCAAGGCACTTATCTTTTTTATAGACTGCACTCGAAGTGTGAAACTTTTGATGCTTCACTGGTCTTCTTCGTGATTTTAGACGTCCATATCATGATAATTCTTGCCTCAGCTGGTCCACGAATCCATTCTTCAACCCTTTTAGTGCAGCGAAATTTGCGGCGATGAAGTAGGAACTCGGAACATTGTCTTCGTATCTTCCAATATTTGTGTATACTTTATTTTTCATGGGCCACCATTTTATGTCTGAGCGGACATAAGGGAGCTTCAAGTAAACTCCAAAATTGTATTTTGACAATTTAATTAAAATAAAACATGCTTGTTGCTACAAGATCGGATTGCAAGTAAGTGAACGTAATGTAGTTTGACAGCCGTAGATTATTCTAGCGCCTGACGTTATGTGTAGGCAACGTTGTGAAGGCACGCAGCTTTGGTCGGCCGCAACAGTTTCATATTTTTCCGTCCATGGGATGCTGAGAACATTCGTAACACAGAAAGCTTAGTTTCAAACTGGCTGATTCTTTTTTTAATTTAGAGATTTATTATAAGTGGAGATTACAATTATTCAATACTTCTTCTTCTTCACTTGACTTTCAAACTCTCACTCAGGCCCCGTAGCATGGATGGCCTTATCACGCGATAAGTGACAGGATAGAGCATCCGTCCCTGGCTGACACCGTTCGATAGAATGAGACGACGCGCTTATCCTCTCACTTATCCATGCTACGGGGCCTGGTCTGCCATGAACCCGCTTAGCGGGCGCCTATATACGCCTTAGGCATCGGCAAGGAGCGTAGTGCGTAGAGATTCTGGGCAGTGAATGTGTTAAAACTTGGAGTTGAAGTGTAGTTAGGAGGTATCTTGAAGAACTGTATCCAATTGGGTGACAATAATCCGTCTTGATTTGACCACAATAAACACAAATTACATCATGCTTGCAGATTCCGTGTAGATATTATAAATATTCTGACAATGTCTTTCCACATTCAATTGGTTGGAACTGCAGGGGAATTAACTGGATGGCGGCATTATTACAACAGATCACAATATACTATCATAATCGTTATAGTTCGTACACTATAAGATTTTCATTGTATTTATTATATTATTATTTTATTGAAAACGATATATCTAAGTCCTAAGACAGCGTAAATGCCAAATGTCAAATGTTCCTATATATGACAGATCGCTGCCCCAATATTATAGGGTTCTAGAAAGAAAGAAAGAAAGAAAGATTTATTGTTACATAGGTAGGTAGTAATGCCAAAATAGTTCCAACAGTTACCTGTTTCAGGCATGCAATACTTAATTTAATTTATACGAGCGAGGTTTATTCGGTTTAAGTATACACTAACCACAGTAGTGTTAATAGACAAGACCAAATACTTAACATGCATAAAACTCCTTCAAATTATAAAATGCTTTATTTATGAGCCAATTTTTTAAATTTACTTTAAAACAGTTGCCCTCCATAGCTTTTATGTTAGGCGGGAGGTGATTAAATACACGGATTGCCATTATAAACGTGCTCTTTTTGTATATAGAAGTACTAATTCCCGGTAATCAAATATTATATTTATACTGTGCTCTCAAATTACCCTTCGTAGATGACAGTGTTGTAAAATAGTTTGATTGTTTTTTTACAAACAAGCTAACCTTCAAAATGTAGATCCCTGTTAATGTAAGAAAGCGCTTTTCTCGAAAAACTTGTCTTAGGGAGTCTTTAACGTTCATACGGTAAATTGTTTTTAGACATCTTTTCTGTAGGATGAATGTTTTATTTACATCTACAGAATTCCCCCAGAAAATGACTCCGTATGTCAATAAAGGATACACATTTCCGTAATAGGCACTAACTACTATGCTTTCAGAGCATGTTTCGGATAATATGGACAATGCGTAACAATTGCTGGAAATTCTCTTATTTATCTGTTCGATGTGAACCTTCCAATTTAGATGCGAATCCACATGAACTCCTAAAAAATTCGCATCACTACCTTTATGGTAGTCCCAGCGTCTGATACACTCAAAGAAACTATGTGTAATTTAGACCTAGTGTCACTCTGACAAACTTCAAATTTCAAGTTGATAAAAGTGCATATCAACTTGAAATTTGAAGATTGTCAGAGTGACACTAGGTCTAAATTGAAGTACCACGACAATGTAACATAGAACCCTATAATATTGGGGCAGCGAGATGTTTTTTTTTTTTTTTTTTTGGCTAAACGCGGTTTGCGTATTGCCACCGACAAAGCAGGGAAACGTTAGGAAAGTAGGAAACAGGAAATACGAATAACGGGATTTGGAAATATAGGATCAATTTAGAATAGGAGCTAATACAATATATAAATAACAAAAAGAACTAAATACGGATATCATTAAGTAAAATGAAAGAGGATATAGAATTAAACACAGAAGGATCCTTTGAGGCTAACAAGACAGGGATGGATGTAGGAAAAGGGATTTTAAGTGAGGAAAGATCATTGTAAAAAGAGACATGGCTGAATAAAGGACATGAAAGAAAAATATGATTCAAGTCTCCAATTTCTCCACATTCACACAAGTTTGAATCCACGATATGTAGTCTGGCGAGATGAGCCGGCGTGCACACATGACCCAGTCTCATTCGTATTATAATACTAGTGGCTCGTTTACCGAGCCTTAGCTTTGCAAACCAGGGCTTAGTAGGAACTTTAGGTTGAATTGCGTAATAAAATTTGCCCTTTTTCTGGGCACTTTCAGCCCACAACTGATTCCAGGCATCACTGAGATAGGAAGAAGGTAAAGCAATCAAGTCGTGACTAAAATTTTTATAAGGAAATCTTTCCCCACACGTCACAGCTTCATTGGCCAGGCAATCTGCCTTAACATTACCATCTATTTCACTGTGTCCCGGGACCCAAGCGAAAGATACTGAAAGTCCACGAGTTATGCAATCACTTAATAGTATTCGAGTGTCTATGATTACTGGAAAAATAGTTTTACATTGAAAAGGATATTTGACTAATGCCTGTAAGGCACTCATTGAATCGGATACTATAACTGATTTTTTAAGTTTTGCCGTTCGAATATATTCGACTGCTTTGAGGAGACCGAAACATTCTCCGGTAAACACAGATGATTCTGGTGGGAGTTTTATTTGTTGGAAAATTTTGTACTGAGAATGATAAACCCCAACTCCGACATGGCTAGAAGAAGAATGTTTAGAAGCATCGGTGTATATTGTGTGATGGTCTTTCCAAAAGTTATCCTTCACACGGTTAAAACTTATATTATTATTAGGGCCATTTTTTGAAATACCTATATTTAAGGCTACGTCAGGAGTGTCAGTTAGAGATTTATACGAAGCACAGAATAAAGGATAAGAAATAGAAGAGTGTGTGGGAGCTTGGATAGAGGTAAACTTTTGGTAGCTATTTATGAGGCATGGAACAGATTTATGTGACCAATAACTGGAAGAAATAATAAGATCAGAAAGTAACTTGAGTTTAGTATGAAGCGGATGATCAGAAATGTGTAGGGCTCGAAACAGAAATCTATCAGCGAGGTATTGACGACGCAGCTGCAATGGAGGTTCACAACACTCTACTTGTAAAGCATTAAGTGGGCTAGATTTCATCGCACCTGCTATCAATCTTAAAGCTTTCGACTGAATATTATCCAGTATTTTGAAAGCAACTACACTACCAGGCTGTAGAAGAAAGGTGCCATATTCTAAGATACTACGAATCAGAGCATTGTATATTAGTTTCATACAAAACGGATGAGCGCCCCACCAAACACCAGAGAGACATCTAAGCATGTTTAACAAACGTTCACATTTAGCGAGAATATATTCACAATGTGGAGTACCAGTTAATTTAGAATCAAGAACAACACCTAAAAATTTTGTTTGGTTGACTACAGGAATTTCATAGTTATCATAATATACAGAAACTGGCGGGGGCAAACACATTCTAGAAAATAACACAACAGAGCTTTTAGATGGAGACAAATCAAGACCATTTTGTTCCAACCATTTCCTTAAAAGAATTAAAGAGGAAGTTAGAGAAGAACTGGCATTTTCAATAGATCGGTCAGAACAATACAACAACAAATCGTCAGCATATTGAAGAACGCAAACGTTATTACCTACTGATGTTTCTAGATCATAGGTGTACAAGTTATATAAGATTGGGCTTAATACAGATCCCTGTGGAAGACCTTTCCATACCAATCTAGATTCCTTATTGTCTACATCTAAAATTAAGTGGATATGCCTTTCTGATAGGATGTTAATTATGAATTTACTCAGAAGAGTCGGGACGTTCAAAGTATTTAGTTTTTCCTTCAGGATACTTAAGACAACATTATCATACGCAGAATTTATATCCAGGAAAGCCGCGACTACAGACTGGTTATTAGAGAATGCTAATCTTATGTCAGTTATGAAAATACTTATACTATCTAGGGTACATTTACCTCGTCTAAAACCAAACTGGGTTTTACTTAAACTGTTATTGGTTTCAATGAACCATTCTAGTCTATTTTTAACTAGTTGTTCAGCAATTTTCATTAAAACCGAAGAAAGAGCTATTGGTCTGTATGACGAAGGATCAGACGAAATTTTATTAGGTTTTAATATCGGAAGAACCTCTTGAGATTTCCACGAGGTAGGAATAATGCCTGAGATAAAAATAGAATTGATTAGGTCCAAAAAATATGAGAGAGTGTTAGGCCCAAGATGAGAAACAAAAGAATATGGAATGCCATCCAACCCAGGAGCACTATTCTTGACATTAGATAACACACCTTTAAGTTCAGAAATAGAAAATGGATCATTCAGTCCATCAGGATCATTTGCAATACAAGATGGAATAGAGTAGGTTGAAAGTAAATCCTCAGGAGCAGACGAAGGAGCTAGTTTATTTAAAAAGCTATTTGCTAGTGTTTGGGGAAAATGTTGTGTCGACGACGATTCACGGAATGCACAACGAAATCGTCGAATGTTACGCCAGACTTCTGTAGGAGAGACATGTGGAGATAAGGACAAACAGAAGTTTTTCCAGCTTTCAAATTTTTTTTTTTTTTAACAATTTGCTTGTATTCGTTATAGCAGCCGATAATAAATCAAAATTTTCGTCAGAGCCGCACTCATTGTACTTTAATTCTATATATTTCCTATTTCTAACCGCGTCACTACATTCATTATCCCACCACGGAGGCGAAGGAATAAAATTCAAGCATTTTTTCTTTTCAGGAAACACTTCGTCAGCAGCCTCCATAAACGCCTTGGCTAAAATTGACGCACAGACAGGCTCTGTTCCACAACTGACATTAGGAAAAGACGAAAGTTTAGCCTCAATGCACTCACTAAATGATGCCCAATCTGCATTCCTTAAATTGTATTTCAGTCGGGGAGGGTGCTTATGCACAGGACCACATATTCATATTCATATTCATTTATTCATAATTGTCAATATTACATGTCAGGAATTTATATAAAAAAATAATAATAATATTAGCTTTACACAAAAAGTGTACTTACAAATAATACTTATTAGTTATGATTGCAATAATATTTAAAAATATTCAAACAATGTTTATAAATTCGTCGAAGCTATAGAATGTGTGCTCGAGAAGCCATTTTTTTAGTTTTCGTTTGAAAATCAGTAGTGACGGAGCCGACGTGATTGTCTCTGGCAACTTGTTATACACGGCTGGCCCCATCACGTGCGTCGTCTTCTCGGATTTGGCCAGTCGTCGCTTTACTGGGAGGATTTTATTGGGGTATCGCAGCATCCGGGATGAATCTGAGCGCTTTTTGTACTCGTCTAAGTGTGCGTAGGTATACGATGCGATTTGGAACACTACGATTGATGGCAGTGTCAATATGCCAAGTTCCTTGAAAAAAGGCCTCGCAGATGTTTCTTGGCTTACCCGCACCACAGATCGCACGGCCCTCTTTTGACATCTGAAAATACGTTGCCAGTCGGCGGCGCGCCCCCACATCTCCGCACCGTACTGTAGCAGTGCGTGAATAGTCGCGAAATAGCTCGCCCTTACAACGTGCCGCGGTACGACTCGCGCAAGACGGCGCAGTGCGAAACACGCACTACCCAGTCTAGCGCACAGCTTGTCAACGTGGGTCTCCCAGGTTAGTTTTTGGTCAATACCAAATCCCAAGAAGATGGTAGCTTCCTTTTGTTCTACGCAGATGCCATCAGCCTGTACTCTGAGTGGCCTCGGCTTGCGGCCCCCGACATGGAAATGTATAAAATGGGTTTTGGTGACATTGAGCGCTAGTCCATTTAAGCTAAACCACCGAGACAGCTGGCTCGCGGCAGCGTTAAGGCGGGTCTCTAGGGTATCTACATTAGGGGCCGATACTATGCCAGCCACATCGTCCGCATACATTAAAATATCAGCCGCTGTAATTGCCTCGGGCAGGTCGTTAAGTAATAGGGAGAACAGAACGTTCGAGACCGAAGATCCCTGGGCAACACCCATTGTTGTCGTCAGCGGATCTGATTTGGCCCGCCCTGCGTCACCAACTACAACTTGTGACCGGTAATGAAGGATGTCTGTGAAGAGGCTGTGCGCATTACCATGTATGCCGTAATGCTGAAGTTTGGCAGCCATGACTCTGTGGTCAGCAACGTCGAAAGCTTTGGAGAGATCACAGCACAGCATTGCTACTTGCTGCTTGTCCTCCAGAGCCTCAACCACTTTGCGCACAGCCTTTCGCACCATGTCGGTGGTACTACGGCCGGATCTGTAAGCGTATTGGCGGTCGGACAAAGCATCTGTCGCGCTCAGGAACGATATTAATCGGTTACATAACCCGTTCTCGAGCACCTTAGCAACGCACGGTATTATTGAGACAGGCCTGTAGTTATCCATGTTCTCTCGTTTCCCTTTACCCTTGAAAATAGGAGAGATTTTGCTCATTTTCAATGGTATAGGGTACGATCCTTCTTTAAGGCACGCGGTGTACAGGTGAGCGAGTACGGGCGATAAAGTGTAAGAGACTGTATTCAATAAGTCCATAGACACACCGTATATGTCTTTTGTAGTTTTAGGTGGAATTCGGGTTTTAATAATAGTGTAGACTTCGTTGGGAGTGAACACCGCAAGCTTCATAGAGCGGTCCGCGGGCACGCGTGCAGCGCACAGCTGGGCACGCACAAGGTCAAGGTCAGCGCGCGGTGCCCCGCACGCCGCCGCAGCGCCTACGAACCTAGCGTTCATGGCATTAACTGCATCTTTCTTAGTGTTGTACTTCGAGCCGTTCGGAGTACATTCTATAAGTTCAGTAAAATCAGTAGTCAGACGGCCGGTCTTTCCTCTTTCTTTATTTACGACGTCCCACATAGCTCTGCTCGGATTTTGTGTCTTAGACATTTGCTTAGAATAGAACCGTGTTTTACATTGCTGGATTTCATAGTTATATTTATGATTTAATGTATTTATGCGATTTTTCAATTCCTCATTCGGGGGGAATGTCCGTTCTAGTTTGATGCACTCAAATAACAATGATTTAATATTTAGGATATCCTGTGTTATCCATGAGTCATTATTTCTCGAGCAAAGCTGTCTTTTTAATGGAAAACAAATATCGATTCTTTCCGACAAAGTGTTACATAGC
Organism: Epinotia brunnichana; assembly: GCA_963854355.1. Taxonomy (NCBI): domain Eukaryota; kingdom Metazoa; phylum Arthropoda; class Insecta; order Lepidoptera; family Tortricidae; genus Epinotia; species Epinotia brunnichana. The sequence goes on along the minus strand of OY977942.1, from coordinate 18,846,947 downwards.
CGGGTTGAGAATATTTCAGCTGTCTTTGAATTCGACACAAAATCCAACCAGTCTATGCTCTCCAAAGTGAGGGCGAAATTGACGCGGTTCATATCGGAGTAGTCTCTGATTACGCGAGTTTGTGCGGTAGGTATTTTGCGCTTCCCCGCTATTTCTATGCGCACCGCGTGATGGTCGCCCAGGTTAGTTACGATGGGGGACGTCATTATCGAACTCGCATCGATATTTGTATATACGTGGTCGAGTGCCGTCGATGAATTTATGCTAACTCGAGTCGGAAACGTCACTTCGTTTCTACAGTCATTAGACGTTAACATTTCTTCGAGATTTCTCAAGTATACGGTTTTTTCTCCGATACAATTAATGTTCATATCTCCTACTATAATATAGTTTTGGCTAAGTTCGTTGACTTTCTCGAGCACACATTCAAGGTGGGTCAGAAAATCCTTAACAGCGATCAGATTTGTTCGATATAAGCAAATTACAATTAAATTAGAATCCAGTAAGTAAATAGCCGAGATTTCGCAAACTAATTCTTTTGACAAGTCAGTAATTTCAGGTATGTTCACAGCCCTGACATTATCACTAACGTACAAACATGACCCACCGTGAATTGATTGTTTGCGACAGTACGATGATACCAGAAGGTATTTATCCAGGTGAATACACTTTAATTTATCGTCAGAAAGCCAATGTTCAGTGATCGCTAAAACGTTGCATTTTAAGTCGGTACCGAGGAGCACTTCTAACTTATCTGATTTGTTGTTCAGCGATTGTACGTTCTGGTGACATACAATGATCGGCGAGCTATTGCAGGCATCCTTTCCGTGTGTAGTCGTCGCACGCGCTGCCGCGCAGTCACTGGGCCGCTGCCGCGGGCCGGTCGGTGGTGGGGCCCCGCTGCGCGCGGGGTCTGACGCGAAACCAGTCTGATGACCGAATACCGTGTGGCCACGAAGTCGGCGACTTTAACCGCTCGGCCATGCTTTCCGGGAATCCAATTACGAAAGCTGCATGCCTAGTGGTATTTATATTTCTTTTTTCGACGGTATACTCTTTTGATTCTTGTAACTTATTTAAGAATTTCACAATCTGGTCGGTGGTGGTATCTGGCTCGAAGTTCCATGCCTGTATGAACCTAAAGCGCTCTGCAGATTTTAAGTTGGTGTCTTCGTCACCAGCTCCAATTACCACAGCCGGTTTAGATTTCCGTTTTTTCCAGTGAGGTTGTTGCCATGGACCGGCATTCTCATCTTCACGGGAATTCTCATCTTCACTCTCAATCTCGACTTGCTCAGGGCAGCTTCGTGATTCAGCATTTTGTACAGTTGTTTGTGTAACTGGTTGTGTCAATGGTGAAGGAGCATCGTGGTTTGCGCTCTTCGCAAGTTCGGGCTTGTTTCGTGGCCCAACATCTGGTTCGGCTGGTTGGGAGTTCGGTGGTGCAAGCGCGTTCTCCTTTTGCGCGGGTGCAGCGGTAGTTGTTGTTGTCTTTTTCACACCTGCTGTTGGCGCACTTAGTTTTTGTCGAGATTGGTTCGTAAGGGTACTCGTCACCTTTGCACGATCAGCTGCTCGTCGGGCGCGTTCGGTGACGTTCGTGGGGGTTGTAGTCGTGCTCTTCCTCCTTGCGGTGGTAGTCGATATATCGTTCCCACTCTTGTCAGCTACCGGTTTCACTGGTGCGCACACTGACAAAGAGCCTGTATCTATTGTCGACAAAATATCTACAAGTACCTTCTTTTGCTGTTCTATAAGATTTTGTTGCGTTTGAATCTTCTCATTTTGTACTTGAATGAGCCCTGACTGCTCTGCAATTTTGTTAGACAACGAAGTTAAAGTAGTTGTTACTTCATTTAGTAAAGTTTTAATATCCGTTTTGGCCATTTTACAGGCAAACCCGAATAAACTGACCGCGAGCTAAGCACAACACGTCTTTTTCTCGCGCACGCACACGCACACCACCATTTAAAGGAAAAGTGATTAATATAGGAAAATGGTCACTTCCGTATGTTGATGGTAGAGTATCCCAAGTAAGTGTAGATGCCAGACCAGGTGTGCTAAGCGAAAGATCAGGCACACTGAGTCCCTCATTAGGACCATTTCGACGGGTTGGATTGCCATTATTCAGCACACAAATATTGTGACTATCCAATATATCTAGTATAAAGGAACCATAGTGGTTTGAAGAAGAACCCCATGAATGATGTTGGGAGTTAAAATCACCAAGAATAATAAATGGTTTAGGAAGTGTGGAGATGATGCAGTCAACTTCATTAAAAATGATAGAGGATGGGTGTGGGATATATACAGAAACAAAACATATATTCTTAACTATGACAGCTATTATTGAAAAATCTTTGTTCACATGGGAAGTAGCAAAATGGGTAAAGGAGAAAGAATGGTTAATGAGTAGGGCTGTACCACCATACCCATCAGACCTATCTTCTCTAAGACAGGCATAGCCCGGAATCCTAAAAGAATAGCCTGGTTTTAACCAGGTCTCTTGTAAGGCAACAATAAGTGGTTTATACTTATTAATTAGATGAATTAATTCACTCTTTTTGGGAATTACACTCCGACAGTTCCACTGAATTAGGGTTAACTGGTCCATTGTTAAAAGGTATTTTAGATATAGCATCAAATATTGGGTCAGCGTTGGACGGTGTGAAGAAATTTGATTGAGACAATAACTTTATAAGTGCAGCTATAAGATCTGCAACAGAAGCTTCATTGGGAGAATTGCTATTATTTTTAAACATACAGCCATTGCCAGGTTCTGGCATATTAAAATCTCTTATAATGGAGTTATGGGCAGCACGATCATACCCTTTGTCAAGTATTGGAGGAGGTTTTGATTTAATATAAATAGTTTTCTTGTATGAAGAAACTGCAAGGTGCATAGGTTTGGAATATTGAGGGCCTGCAGAAGAAGAAGTACTATTGCTATTAGAAGTCAATAAGGCATCAGCATATGGAATTTTGAGAATAGCGGGGTGAAGTTTAGAAGCTTCTGCATATGAAATACAGCTTTTTGCCATTGAATCTTTAATGGCTTTCTGGCGGCTAAATTCGGGACAAGATTTGCTAATAGCGAAATGGGCTCCTTGACACAGGCAACAAATAGTATTCTCTTCTTCCACGGAACATGAATCACCTGGGTGGCCTGACTGACCACATTTGTAACATCTGGGACTGTTGGCCCTGCAATTCACTTTAACGTGACCAAAGCGGCAACATTTATAACACTGAATTGTGGGAAATATATAAGTTTCAACTTGCAAAGCTGAGTAGCATAGGAAGATGCGTTTGGGAAGTATCTGACCGTCGAAAGTAAGAACCACAGATTCAGTTGGTTTTATTTGAGGACCTCCGTCTGTTATTATTTTTCGATTCAACCTTCTAACTTTTAGGATGGGGCCACAACCCATAGGAAGAGAAACATTCTCAAGAATGTCCTCCTCTGACCATTCTGAGGGAACACCGCGAGTAATTCCCATGCGAGTCATTGAAAAAGTTGGGATGAACATTTTATATTGAAGATTTTTCAGAGCAGAATTTTCCAGGAAACTGTTGGCTTCTTCATATTTTTGAAAGGAAAGAGATACTTTGTTCTTACCTATACGCTTTAAGGTACCATTAACAATTCCTTTTATGTTGTTATTTTTAAGGGTCCGGCCAAGAGATATTGGGTGAAGAGTGATACCATCATTCGGTGAGGCCTGCAGTCTCTGCACATGAACAGTGTATGGAGCAGCATCAGATGGTTGATATAAACCCCTACCAATAGGCGTTTTCATCTGGGAGGAAGTATTTGGTGTTCCGACAGATTGTGATAAACTATTGTTTAACGGAGTATTTGACAACTGTTTTGGTAGATTTGGGGGGGGGCATAGATCGGGGAACATTGTTTTTGTCAGCAAATAAAATATTATTATCCTGTGTCAAGTTGTTTTCATATGGCACAGCCGATTCATCTTCCAAACTACATGAACAATCCTGTGCTCTCAATTCAGTATCCTTTCGGTGTCTCCTTCTCTTGTTGCAATGTTTGCATATGCGTCTGGTTACTTTTCGTTTATGTCTCTTTCCCTGTGATAAAACAGACACATCCGTGTCCATAGACTCGTCATTGTTATATGAAATTGCTACTTCTTGAGCAACATCCGGAGGATCCTTTGCAGAACCCCCCGGATCGGGGGGCTCATCCGCCATGAAGGCGGCAAGAGATGAAAATTGACTTACCCGAGAATATTCGGCTATCTACAGTATAAAAAACAATAAATATATACAAATCTCCTAACTACATATAGATATATACAAAACTGATCCTATACAGCTAAGTTATCAGCGTTAAAACAATTTAAAGTAACAAAAGCCAAAAAACACAACCGACCGGTACACGTTTCCCGCCCCATCCCAGCGAGATGTTACGCACATACGGTGTATACTAGACAATGTGACCAGTGTGATAAAAAAAAATATTCCACATACTATAGAAACGTATTCGAACTTCTTTCATTAATAACGGGCTCTTAAGATGAGACATATGAAAAATCGGGTTGTAATGGTATGGTTTGTGAACGAACTTTTGTGTTTTAAATTAGAACAAATTGTAAAAATTACCGAAAACCTATTTTAAACGTTTATCCACCCACATGACACCCTATTAATTCTCCCTGAAAACTTTCTATTTTCTAACAGCTGGTATTAAACTAGCGAATTTTACAGTTGTCAAAATGCAAAAAATCGCGACTGACGTCCGTCCAGCCCGAGGCCGCTTGGCCACAACTTGGCCATCTGCCTACCAAAATTCAAACGAATGACTTACGCGCATCCGTTTTGAGCGAGATTTTATATTTATGTGTTTAATTTTACTGATGTACGTTAATTAAAAATAAAATGAGCCTACTATGTTGTTACATATGTAATAAGGAATAAAAGGATACAAAAATAAATACTGAACATTGACTAGCAAAGAATGGTTCTGGGTTTTAGTCAACTCGACCTACCGAAAAACGCGCAATCAGAGCTAACTTTGCGAGCCCAATCCATCGAGGCAAATTAATCAAATCGTGTTTTGGGCATTTTAAAATTGTAGAAAATATCTTCAAATAACATTTATATAAAAAACCGTTACATTTTATGTAGTTTTCGCGTAATTAAGTAGGAATTTCCAAGCCCCCTTGTGGTACTTTTCTGAACCTTAAACACTCTTACGACTTTCTTTTCTCATCCCAAGTCGGTTGTCCCTGGTTTTCTTCCAGATTTAGGCAAATCTTGGAGTGTACAGAAGTCACTGTTATAAGATGCTCTTAATAAAAACTACTCCATTATCAATCATAGCTTTAAGCGTGTCACACACTGGCGCGGCCTGCGGTGGCGGGCGCGGTGGCGGCCAGTTGTGTACTATGATGATACTATCAAGGGTTCAGACACACGCGGCCATGACGCGGTAGCAGCGGACAACCGCGGCTGTCCGCGGGCGTAAGCCCCGCCCCTTTCGCCCAGCAGCCGCTTCGCGGTGCTATGACAATGCACCGTATCTTTAAAAATGCAAATTTTCAGAAATAGCCAGATACATTTTTTTTGGTATTTGGCCAGTAAACTGTGTATCTGATCCGATTTCAATTAATTTTGGACAAACTAAGGATATTTATTGCTGCCAAACTACAAAAAAACCCTTTTTAGCTTTTTTATACATTTATTGATGTTACTAGAAAACACTGTAAACTTGAGGTACAATGTTTTGTCACGGCACGGCAGCGGCTGCGCGGACAGTTGCAAAATTTCACATCTGACCGCCAGCGCCATTACCGCAAGAACAATGGCGCGAAATACGGAATTGTTCATTGAAATCGTTAAAACCCATCCAGTGTTATATGACGTGTCCCATAAGGACTACAAAAATATAAGAGCGAAAAATAAAATCTGGGATGAAATTTGTCAAACATTGGGAGAAAGTAATGGTAAGTAAATATAACTTAGGTGTACGTTCTAAAAACTTATTACAATTTACAAAATCTAAATCCCTACGTCTACAATGAAATCCACATTTTTGCAGTAGAGGTAGGTGCATATACTACATGAAATTTTTGAATGAGGGCTACCGTTTTCGTAGATTTTTGTGCTCAACTGGCGTGTTGGGTCCAGAAGTAGGTGAAGTTGTCAAAGTTTTATGCTACGAGCGTGAAAACATAATTATTTCATATTTAACATCTTACAAACAAGTCCCGTTTTGTGTGGAAAAGAGGTACTTAGGTAGTAGCCAAACTAAATTTCCGATAAATAAAACTATCTCATACCATTGTTTAGTAGTAATTCGCAGCGACAATAACTATCTATACTCCTTCAAAACATGTGAGTTTGTTTGTAATAAACATTTCAACCCTGACTTTCTTATTCCTAGATAACATTGCATGTATGCTTGCTTCATACTCTTGATTTACCTGGCCTTCATAATCATAACTGAGCATTAAGTTTGACATACTTTCAGCTAGTGTAATATTTGTTCAAAAAAAAACAGTTACTCCTAAGCTCAAGCAGAGCCTAGTCGACTTTCCATGAAAGTGAAGAGAGAATTCCTTTCTCTTTAAAAGAAGTTGAGCAAATATAGAGGAAAATTTGGTGAACACTACGAGGAAGAATCGTATTTGTGTGCTTCATGCTTGACAATTTCAGGAAGAATATCATGTAAATAAGGATTTCGGGTATTTATTTATGAGTATTTTTTAAACAAAAACAAGCAATAATAATAAACTTTTTATTTATCATTCCGTACATACTCTTTTTAATTAGTATAATAATAAATATAATAACACATTGTATGAACATATCACTGGCACATAGTTATATGAATGCAATCAAACACTATCTTACTAGGGATGTAGTTACATAACCAGACCAGTCTTGTAAAATAGTTATTGCACTCAACTAGGATCTGTCAGCAAGTCGACAATGCAAAGGGAGCTTCTAATTAGAGATCTAAGGAACAAGGCTATGAACGAACACAGCTATAGAGTTTGCACTCAACTAGGACCTGCCAGCCGGGCGATATAATAACCTGAGTTTACAGTATTTATAACTATTTCACTAAACCAGTCTATTGACACAGCTATATCCCCAGTGATTACTATTTTACTGCGCCAAGACTCATAATATGACATGGTACAAGTAGTTTGGGGTTCTATTGTAATTACTACTTTTGAGTTGTATCATTTCCTCACTAGGTATCATATGTAGTGTACGGTACACTACATATGATACCTAGTGAGGAACTACACTGTGTACCTCATTTTGATACAAACTGGCCTTTGTCCCTTTATTAGCAGCACACACACATTTTCTGGTCAATTTTTCCATCTGAGTCAAAGCCAATACTCATAATATATGATAATGCTTTCGTGTTTTCAAAGTTATCTTGTGCGACTTGTTGTTTATAAAAAACCTAATAATTTTTTGTACATATTATGTCACTAGAGTAGAGCCACTTATTCATTTATCATCGTGATGCCCTTTCTAGGTACTGTAGCACACTCTGTCACTCACAATAGGGAACATTACGCAAAACTCTTCGTAGGTGGCGACACTAGCAGCGTTGACATTATATCTCATTCCCACTTGCGGTATTGTCTATGAAAGCATCCTTGTCACTCATTTGACAATCAACTGTGCATGTGTGTGTGAATCCCTATATTCCTATAGTGGTTTACTATTAGTGGTAGTGCTGCCTCTGGCGGCAGAACATTGCAGTAATGTTCCCTATTATGAATGGCTATAATCAAGTAATAAGTAAACTTTTCGATATTAGACTGCTGTAAGTACAAACTGTCTGAAGGGCACTCCACAGTCTCCACAGTACCTATACGCCAAATGGTTTTGAATTTCATCTTCTGTTTCCAATAGTCTTGAAATCTGTAAAAAGAAGAAACATAACTGTAAACTGGGTAAACAATACTTTTGATTTCAAAAAAATGTGAGTCGTTCGTTATAGTAAAACTAACCTCTGAATTAGCTTTCTTAGGGTCCGCTTCACCTCTTTTAAAGCACTGCCATTGTTTGATCCATACCTCATATATATTTGACATAATTAATCGCACACAAAACATTCACAACATTATTCTAAATTCTGAAATAAATTCGCTTAGCTTAACCCACCCAAGTTCACCCAACAGTACCATTTTTGACCACATAGATGTCATACATAGATGAAGAATAGAATAGAGGGACTTCACACACTGATACACAAATGAGTAACAAGGGTGAAAGCATAAACAGTACCACAAGTGAGATTGAGATACAATGTCAAATCTCCTGTCCCTCAGTGAGTATAGATTTTCTTGTTTGTAAAAACCTACCTGTCAAAATATTGTACTAAAACTGACGTCACTGATATAATACGAGTAAGTTATAAACGACATTAGACGTCAAGAAAGTATTAGTCTTGTGATACTTCTCAATTTAGTAAGGGTAATTTACCAACGCGCCACTAGCGCCTCGGCGAATCGCGGTAGCCCTCGTTGAAATAAATAACGATGCACCTCTCATACCTCTGAGGGCCTACCGCGAACAGCATTCGAAGTTTTCCCTCTCTGTCGCACTTAAGTACAAACTCGTAAGTATGACAGAGAGGGGAACCTTCGAATGCCTTTCGCGGTAGGCCCTCTGTATAGGAAACGCTACAAGAGCGAAATCGGTAGGACTGCCAAGCAAGGTCACAGAAGATCTAGTATGGAGTGACCTTGACTTGGTTGGAAGCCGTGCTTTCGACACGTATCCACACGTGCCGAATCACGCTGCAGAGGGCCTACCGCGAACGGCATTCGAAGTTTTCCCTCTCTGTCGCACTTAAGTATGAACTCCCGAGTCTGACAGAGAGGGAAAACTTCGAATACCTTTCGCGGTAGGCCCTCTGCAGCGTGATTCGGCACGTGTGGATACGTGTCGAAAGCACGGCTTCCAAGGCCTGCCGATTTCGCTCGTGTAGCGTCTCCATATGAAAATGAACAGAACATCCGTAGGGTGACAAGCAAAAGTCACTACCAAAACTGTCACTGCTTTTCAAAACCTCGTATCTCGGTACGTAGTCGATATTGAGATACGACCTTTGATTTAAGTATGTATTTGTTACTTAGTGAGTTTTGCTTGTCACCCGACGATACATAGCTATCTATAGATATACATTATTGCTACACGTTTTAAGGAACACCTGTGTTAATACCAATAAGTACTATATCCGACTATTAGGTACAATACCTACTTTTGCATAAGTACATCATAAAACTTGCTCATAATAGGTACTAATCTATAGGTACTAATATCATAGGGTGACCTGCCGAGTTCCCGTCCACATATGTAGTGGAGTTGTCAACTGTGTGGCGCGAAAATAGTATGTTGAATTGAAGTACCTATCCCAATTTATTTGAATAATATTAGTACTAGTGGACTATGCTAGTGGATCTGTGAGCTGTAAAACTCACGAGCCTGCCTTTTTGTTTTTTTTTTTCATTTATTTCGAAATAGTGAGTTGACAATAAACTTTTATATAATTGACGAACCTGCTCACAAAATTACACGGGAATCGGTTGAGAAATGCCCGCCTCGCTGCCGGCGGCACCCTAGGTCACTTTTTTTTCTAACGGTTTGGTATCTAGATGACGGGACACTAGGAGGCGATGCAAACACAGTGCTCTCAGACCTTTCTGAAATAAAAAATAAATTCAGTCTTATCGGCTTGGAATTGAATTTCAACAAGTGCGAACTTTTTCTGAATTCTGATCAAGCAAACATTATCCAAATTTCATGCCCTAACTCCAAACATCAAGATAGTCAATAAAGACACCCTGAGCCTCCTAGGGTCACCTGTATTCGAAGAAGCCATACCCAACACCATATCCAACGCCATAACTAAATTCAATAACTGCGCCGAACGCCTCCTCGAAATAAATTCTCATTACGCCTTGACTATTCTAAAATTCTGTCTTTTCGTCCCCAAATTTACTTACTTGCTTCGCTGCTGTCCTTTTTGGAAACACCAAAACTCTCTTTTACAGATTGACCAAATTATTAAATCTTCTTTAGAATCGATTCTTAATATACAGCTAAACGAGCAAAATTGGGCCCAGGCGTCCCTGCCCATCAGATTTGGTGGGTTAGGGATTCGCAAAATGTCAAGTGTTGCTTTACCAGCGTTCCTATCATCCGTACACGGCACTTCCGCTCTCGTAGGTAAAATCCTAAGGGCTAGCCCTTCAAACTATGAGACGGTGTGCCTGACGGAGGCTAGGAACGCTTGGCAATTGGCTTGTCCGGGTCAAAATTTACCCACCAATATACACATCCAACGGAGCTGGGACGACGCACTATCAAAATTGGTATACTCTGATGCCTCAAATTATAGTTCCGGCAAGACGCGCGCCCTGCTTTTGGCTGCTGCAGAACAGGAAGCAGGTCAGTGGCTACACGCCTTTCCGTCTCCCCCAATCGGTACATTTTTAGATCCCGACACACTAAGACTAGCGGTAAGTCTTAGACTAGGTGTGAGAGTCTGTGCCCCCCACAAGTGCCCCTGCGGCACTTCCGTGGACGAGCTAGGCCACCACGGCCTTTCTTGCCGGCTAAGTGCAGGCCGCCTCTCAAGGCACGCTGCCTTGAATGATATCATCCGCCGGACTCTTGCCACCGTCAACGCGCCGGCTATTCTCGAACCCAACGGCGTTTCGCGGGACGATGGCAAGAGGCCGGACGGGATGACCTTGGTCCCATGGAAGATGGGACGTGTGCTGGTCTGGGATGCTACTTGCGTTGACACTCTGGCACCGTCTCATCTTCCCCGAACCTCGACCAGGGCTGGTGCGGCAGCAGAGGCGGCTGAAACTAAAAAAATAGCTAAGTACCAGTGTCTCGGCCCTCATTACCACTTCGTGGCATTCGGTGTTGAGACACTGGGGCCGTGGGGTCCAGGCGCCAGGACGCTTTTTAAAGAGCTGTCAAAAAAGCTCGTCGACACAACTGGTGACCAAAGAGCTGGCAGCTTCCTCGCTCAACGCTTAAGCATTGCGATTCAGCGAGGTAATGCTGCCAGCATCTTTGGCACGATGCCGCGGGGGCCTTATTTAGATGTTTTTTAATTTCTAAGTTTAGTTTTGAGATTTTGTAAATATTTATTTAAGTAGTTTCTTAATTCGTTTTTTATTTAGGTTTTTTTTATACTTAGTTTTAATTTAATTTACCATTACTTAGGTATGTCAACGGTTTTATGTATGTGTTGTAGGTATGTAGGGGAACCTGGGGATGATCGATCCCTAGGGGACACTTGGTAAACTTGATTTCTAGTTCTACCAAACGTGATACATTTTATTAAGCTAGCAATACTTTTTCATTTATGCCTAACTTCACATTCTATAATGGCGCGTTGTAACTAATGTCAGAAGTAAGTGGCAAATGGCGGACGTTGCTTTTGAGTTTTAACTGGATTAACGATGAAAAGTGAAGGAAATGCTATTAGTGGATCTGTTTATTGTGTTAGTCGTTTATTTAAGTGTAGATTACATTAAGATACGTGACCACTAGTATTGAGTATCGCATGTAATGAATTTGTTTTGACTTACCAAACGCAGTGGAATCGGAAGTACGAAAGTTCGAATATATTTCACAATAGATTTTAGAAAAGATTTTACACTTGTATTATAAGAAAGAGGTCTTTTTGTTATTTGTGTGCACACACTAATGTTTATCACTTTATTTATTGTTTAAATACAATTTTATTAGGATTATGACACCATTCTCTTGACACGACAGTTTTTTCCTAACAACGTATCCTAGCAACTGTTTCTTCTTGTTCTTGAATGATTTTGACAACAAAGGCATGTTTTATAAAGTCTGTATACCTATGCAGATTTAACACTTTCCCTCGTTCAAGAACTACGGGCAAGCCCCAGCTTGGCACATATTTCCGTAAGCCTAGGTTTTGGGACTGGCTTGGTCATTATATCTGCAAGCTGCGTAGCCGAGCTTGTTTTCATAACATTGAGGCATCCACCATCTCCCGAACAAAAAAGTGCCGTACACGTATGTGTTTCGTTCGCTTATGAAACACGGGATTGTGTGCCAATCTAATAGCAGCTTCATTATCTACTTTCAATGAAGGAGCTCTCTTTAGGTGGGATAGAAAGCAAAATATCCTCTGAAGCCAAATCAGTTCTTTGGCTGCCTCACTCGCTGCGACAATTTCCGCCTCCGTCGTTGAAATCGCTACGGAAGTTTGTCTTTGGCTTAACCAGGATACAATTCTCAATATATGGAAGTGTTTTGCGGTTGGGTGGCAGGTCACACAATGTCCAGACTTTGTTTTCCTCGAGAGACCTCAGCTCATTTGTCATGGCCTTCTGCCACTCAGCTCTATCCTCTCTTGAAAGAGCTTCTTTGTATGTTTCAGGAAACTTTTCTGTTCCTACGTAACACACATAATCCTCGAACTTTTTAGGACGTGTAAGCGTCGATCTATCTCTTAGCTTATAGGAAGACTCCGCTTCGACTATGGGTTCACCTAGAGCCACAGGTTCTAACACTTCTAACAGGGGCTCCTCTATATCCAATTGTCCCTGATCAGCATCGACAAAATTATCATCACCATCGTTCGTATTTGAGCTTTCCCTCGATTCATAGCTCTCGCGTTGGTGAGTTTCGCCTTCATGGTCTTCTCTGACCACTTCATCTCCCTCTAAGACAAGATCTTCATTAGTAGGCTCTTGCTCGAAATTATGTTCACTATCTTGGTTATCTGGTACTCCCTCTGAAGCAATAGGTATGTTTATAGTAGTTTTGAATTCTACATCCGATTCAAACGTTATGTCTCTCGACTTTAACACCTTGTATCCATCCCAGATCCTATAGCCGTCATCATTTTCGTAGCCAATTAGTATGCCTTTTATAGCCTTTTTGCTCATCTTTTTGCGATGTTGTTTTGGAACATGCGCATAACACGTACTTCCAATAATCTTAAGATGCGAAATCTTAGGCTTTCTTCCATGCCACAGTTCATATGGTACTTTGGTGTCCACTCTGGTGGGACCTGTTCTGTTTAACACATATGCAACCGTATTAATTAATTCAGCCCATAGTGTTTGTGGCATCTCCCCTCTGGCATGCATAATCGATCTTGCAGCTTCCACTAAGGTTCGGTTTTCTCGCTCGCTACAGCCGTTTTGCTCGGGCGTGTAAGGCATAGTTAGCCGATGCTGAATACCGTAACTTTGTAATATTCTGCGAACTGCTTCATTAACGAATTCGCCGCCGTTATCACTAAGTATAGTTTTGACAGTATGTCCGGCGTTCGTTACTTCTTGAAGCATTTGGAGTAGTTTATCTTTTACTTCTGATTTTTGTCTCATGAAGTACACCATGCGATAACTCGAATAATCGTCCTTGAACAGTACGTAGTATTGGTACTTCGAAATACTTGTTGCAAAGGGGCCACAAACGTCTGTATGGATTAGTTCTCCAACTGCCTTAGCTCTTTCTCTGGTCCCGAACGGCTTTCGGTGTGACTTTCCGTAAATACAGCATTCACATGTCACTTTGTCTTGACTGAGCTGAATGCCTAACTCGCGCTTTACTACGCGAATGACGTGTCGTTTGTCCTGGTGTACCAGCCGTTCATGGTATAGCTGTAGCATGTTTGAGCCAGTTATAGCATTGATCTCAATAGTCGAATGCTGCGTTGGAAAGACTGTCTTCAAATCCAACTTATATAGTCCGCCATTACGGACCCTACTTCCAACAACTCTGGTTGTGCCTTCAATATCTAACTTGCACTCTTTAGTTGTAGAAGTGAAGAGGCTATTCTGCATCCTATCTTGGGCCGCAAGCATCGAAAATAGGTTTTTTGTTAACCCTTTACCTACGGGTGTCAACCAGAGTTGCCAGTACGGCAACACCGCTGCAGTACGGGTGTCAACTATAGTTGATCGAAGTAATGGTCATGTTCAATCTTTTTTTTTATCAAAACGAAACCTTGTGTCTTGGTAATAGCGGTCACATTATGCATTAGGATTAGTACAGATACAAAGAAAAAAATATTAAAATGTTTCGGTAGATGGCTCTGAAATAAACATATTTATAAAAATGACCGCTTTTTTGGTGACAACTTGGGTTGACACCCGTACTGCAGACGTGCAAATAATTGAACTCAATATGGCGGACATTAGTGTTTTTGTTAGAGTACGGCGTGGGAGTGTTTGGAGTGTTAATTTTAGTGATTGATATTTATGCATTATTTTTATAATTATCGTTATTTAAGTGTTTATTTGTGTTTAATATACTATAAACTAATGTTCTTAAACTTAAACATGTGAAATCCGCAAGTAGTAACTTAAAAATCTGCAATTTCTTAGTGACTGATGTATTGCTTGATATCAGAAAAAATAGTGAATATTATTACTCCAAGTGATTATTTATTGATTAAACACATTATACTTATTGTGTGTGTGAAATTTCAACTGTGTAGCTGTAATACTTCAAAAGTTACAAGTAAGTGAAGTTATGCCTAACCACTGACTCTCGCCAAAACATGCCCGTATTGAGCGATGACGGAGTGATTCAAGGCCCCGTAGGTAAAGGGTTAAGGATGGTACTAGCCACACATCATTAAGGGTTATCTTCTCCTTGTGCCCATTGACATTTGATTCCACCTCTACAGAACCCATTCCAGTAGCAGATATGGAAGTTCCGTCTGCAGTCGTCACAGTGTGATCTGAATCAAATTCATGAAAATCGGTAAAGAAATTCCTCCTTACTGCAATATGAACTGTTGCGCCATTATCAACATACCAGTTCTCACGATCCTGTACTTGATTGGTTGAGCACGCATTAACCATTAGGGAAATCTGTTGCACTTGCTTGGACTTTGAGCTAGACGCTGATGATGTGCCCGAAGTTGGCTTAGGTGGCCTGCCATCCTTAATCCACTTCTTACACTTCCGAACTCTGTGTCCTTTTCTAGAACAGTAGTTACAGATCAGCTGCTCGTCCGGATTCTTCTTATTTTGACGTTAAGTAGGTGTTGTCACTAGTGCCTCCTGCCGTGAGTTCTCTTGACTACCTAACTCTCTTTCGAACGTGCAAAGGTGCGTCGTTAAACTGTCGATAGTCCTTTCTGACTGTTTGAGCATTAGCCAACCTGACTTAAAGTTGAAATACCGGTCGTCAAGTGTATCCAAGACCTTACATATCAGGAACAATTCAGGTAGCTTAGCGGTAGCGTCGATTTTGTTAATCTCCGCCTTCAATTCATTCCAGAGATTCTTAAGGTGCGACATATGAGTAGGAACATCATCTTCCTTCCTATGACGAAACCCGAAGAATTCCAAGCATAAATTATACGCTCTGTCATCCGTTTGTCCATCAAATAGCCTGTGCAGCTCTTGCCAAACCTCGTGTGCCGTTCTATACCTCATAACCTTCTTAAGTGTATCCTCGGTCATGTTAGTTGTTAGCATGAGTAGAGCGCCAGTCTCAGTCCGCCTGTACTTTGCCATCGCAGTACTATAGGCGCTGGTCGTGGCGTCACCTGCTCCTTCAGCAAGGACCGGCTTATTGAGCATTCCCTCAACTGCCTCCATGGCACCCTCCGTGCCTTCCAGCATTATAGAAATTTTGTATTTCCAGGTAGCCCAGTTTTCCTTTCCTGCTAATTTGCCGAGTTCAATTTTCGTGGAAAAATCCATTGCGATCGCTTTTCTTTCCTTCCGGTGGGGCGCAGAACCTAATGAATTTGTTTTGACTTACCAAACGCAGTGGAATCGGAAGTACGAAAGTTCGAATATATTTCACAATAGATTTTAGAAAAGATTTTACACTTGTATTATAAGAAAGAGGTCTTTTTGTTATTTGTGTGCACACACTAATGTTTATCACTTTATTTATTGTTTAAATACAATTTTATTAGGATTATGACACCATTCTCTTGACACGACAGTTTTTTCCTAACAACGTATCCTAGCAACTGTTTCTTCTTGTTCTTGAATGATTTTGACAACAAAGGCATGTTTTATAAAGTCTGTATACCTATGCAGATTTAACAGCATGTTTTATAACTTCACTATGAATATTGGTCGTTTTATTTGGGGGGTGACATGATAAATAATAATAACTTGAGTAGGGTCATTTCGCCGGTTACGCGACCACCTTCGGTTAGCGACCACTTGAAGAACATGGTTTTTTCAATTGAAGATAACATCAATTCTACAGAGCCTATTGAAACAGTCAGCCGTATGCCTTATTGTTTGTA
The DNA here is from genome assembly GCA_963854355.1 of Epinotia brunnichana. Classification (NCBI taxonomy): domain Eukaryota; kingdom Metazoa; phylum Arthropoda; class Insecta; order Lepidoptera; family Tortricidae; genus Epinotia; species Epinotia brunnichana. Next base: position 18,830,659 of record OY977942.1, on the reverse strand, counting down.
GTTATGGAATAGGAATTTACAAAAAAAACGAGAAAATATACTTTCAGTTCACCAAGTCAGCTAAGTGGTCGCTAACCGGCACATGAAATTAGGTGGTCGCCAACCGGCGAAACGACCCTACTATGCTCCATGACCTCAGTAAAGCCTCCGAGCGAGTCGTTCTAAAAGTGAACATAGAGAAGACGAAGATCATGTCAAATGCCCATGTAGTGCCAACTCCCATTACAATCGGACACTTTACGCTCAGAGTTGTAGACTATTATTATATATACCTATGACAGACTGTCCAGTTCCAGTCCTGTCGGCTCGGTTTGACCAGTGTGTGTTGCCAGTGATGACATAATATATGGCACCTTAAATGTAGTCGCTCACTATGGGCCTCAATAGAAGGCTAGAAGTCACCCAAAGGGCAATGAAGATGGCTATGCTGGTAGTTTATCTGCGTGATCGCATTAGAAATGAGGCTATCCGCAGCAGAACTAAGGTAACAGATATAGTCCTCCAAATCCCCCATGAGCTCCACTCCTAGAAAAAGTTATAAAACCGTTTGTATGAACTCTCTTAGGTAAGATGTATTGTTACTATTACTACCCTTTTCTCTATCCAAATCTTTTCGATTTAGGTGTGGTTGGTTATATATACGTCTCTTGAAGCCCGTAGAAACATCTATTTAATAAAATATTATTTTAGACTACTAAGTGGGTTTGTACATAGTTAATTTCTGTAGAACTGGGGACAGTTCCTACCTACCTGCTAATCCCCAAGGAATGTTTTGAGTTGTGTGTTTTGCCCTCCTACCACTGAGCAAGTTTTAAATATTAAATAGTCTGATTATTACGGCATTTACGGCACATGATAACATTACTAACTCTATATACTATATCATAGCTTATTTTTACGATAAATAAACGTCAAATACCGCTACTTATTAGCCAAATTAAATTCACCGGTAATTTACGGGGTAACCGGTTTTGCCTCACTCAAATCGGTAATGTACTGGTAATGAAATTTGCCCGGTAATTGCATTCCCTACCTGTCGGCACCCTTAAAGCAGCAGAAAGGTGTTAGGCAAGGATGTATTCTTTCCCCTCCGGCCGTTTTGGCAACCAAGATTCGCAACCAGTTGTCAAAAAAGAATATATCATCGTGTTAGGCAACTAGTTGCCCAAAAATAAATTCTATTCCTGTTTGACATCCAGTTGCCAACGAAGAATAGAGCTCAGACAGTTAGAGAAAATGTGGCTAGTTTCCTAGGCTTCAAAAACAAATACCTACATATAAAAGTACTTACATACAGTGTTAGGCATTCAATAATAAAAACATTATTTGAATAAGAATTTGCAAGAAAATTACGTCGGACGAATCATTCCAGAATAAAATCACCGTGTTTTTAGGTGATTTTATTGTGCAGGACGGCATAGAATAAAACCCGTTATAAATATAAAATTGTCAGTCGCGACCTAACTTGTAACCTAGCTTATAACCTTCCTATAACATAGGCATTGCGCTACTATCGCCTTATATAATTGGCACCTGAAATAAAGAATAATAGGCCTCACATTTCATTCCTACATAGTAAAAAAGGGTAATATACCGCTGGTTTCCTAAATAAAGAGTGGACAACACTAAGTTTCCACTAAAAATGTAGACAGACTAAAGGAAACCTAGAGTTCCTACTCGCGCGCCAGTCAGGCAACGACTGATGGGCGAGCGAGGGGGGAACCCCGGTATTTATACCTCAGGTGGGGGACGAGGTACGTATATACGGGCCGACACGGAATCCCCGCGTTTCAGATGCATTTTGACGCCGAACGAGCGGGATCTCGTGTAATAATGTATTATGAATAGCATAGAAATAGGTATAAGCACTGTAAATAATGTATTAGAGTAAGATTAAAGTGAAATAAATGAACATGTCATTTCGCGCCAAAATTTCCCGCGCAAATCGCTTTCCCGCCAAAAATACGGGGCGTAAATGTCTTCGGCCAAAAATGTCCGGCCGAAGTAACTTGATAGTATAAATTGGGCGGCCAGGCCCCATGAAATTCAGTACCTACAGTAGCAGCGAAGTGACATTACTTGAAAAAGTAAACAAGCCTTTCAATTCAGAACCCCGACCCGACCAAGTTCCTGCTAAGCCGTAACGACCAACGCCGAAGGTGCAGGATTTCCCTTCAATTCTACCCAGCCCAGAGCCAGTCATAGGTGCGTCTCGCACATTTATTCTGGAATGATTCGTCCGACGTAATTTTGTCTGGAATAATTCGTAGGTGACAAAATTGAATGGGAATAAGTTATTCTTAGTCAAATAAAAGTAATCAAGATTTTTTTTGCTAATTTAGCTAAGAATAGCTAATTTATCTGGATTTAATTATTAAATCCAGATAAATAAGCTATTCTTGGTAAGCTATAAAGCTTACCTAGTTGAGTGTTAGTACAAAATACCATGGCTGCGATTTACTAAATTTCACAAAACATACAAAATAACGCGTACAGGTTAATATTTTATAAAAAAATATTTTAGTCCACAACATTGCTTAACATATTTTGACACCACGGAATTCACCATCTCTAACGAGAACCTAAGGAGATCAGCAATATTTATCCTGTGCGTGGCGGGCGTCGAAATCGGTGCGGTTGTTGGGGCATAGAAATACTTGTGTCCACCCATTTTCTCCTACTCCGCAATGTTGACTGCAAACACTCGTTCCAGGTGATATAAAAAAATTGAGCTTGCACAAGAAATTTATCCTCAGTATGTTGGGTACCGGTCTGAAGTCTGTTCGGAAACAGCCTGGAAATATACACTCCCCTTCGATCTCTGTACGTCTAGCACAACTTGCTGCTAAGTCGTGTCGCGCGCGACTCAGCGACTCCTGTCTCACTCGTATTGTGCAAATTAGAAAGAGGCGGGTGGATTCTCTCGACTCGCGTCGCGCTTGTTGTGTCAGTTGTGCTAGGCTGGCGTCACGATGTCACGTGATGTCTAGCTGTGAAATGAGAAATGAAAGTCTTATTTGGTAACCAGTTGTAAACAAATACATTTAATTCCTTTCCGACAACTGGTTGCGAAACTCCACTATCATTTACGGTAGTTGTGGTTCAGGAATAGAATTTCTTTTTGGGCAACTAGTTGCGTAACAAGATTATTTCTTATTTTTCCACAACTGGTTGCGAAACTTAGTTGCCAAAACGGCCGGAGGGGAAATATGTACCTGGAAGAAACACTTTAAGTGACATCACTTCGGAAATTAACGATTTTTAAAAATACTGTATGCGACCATGGTTATGATTGAGTGAACGGTTAAGTGACACAGGTTAGATTTTACTCAAAAAGTGTGTCGCATAAAGTAACATTTTATAAATTTGGCGCTTCTTTTTGTATTACCTTAAGCGACATGAAAGTCATCAGATCGCCATGAAACCCGGCTCAATCGACGCAGAAAAAAACGCTGATTTCAACGATATATATAACTCTATTTTGACCGAAATGTCGCTTCAGTGGTTTTGCCTTTCCACCGTCGATATATATATATATATGTCACCGTTAGATTGTGAGCACCGTCAGTTTATAATCTTACCCGTTATATTGTAAACTGACGGAATATTGTGAACTGCCAAAACCGTTCACAATTTAACGCAATATTTTTCGTTAGTTTATAAACTTTCAATGTCGAATCGTCAAATTGTGAACTGAGATCAAATCGGCTTGCTACGGAACGTACACAAAGACTAGGTAGGTTAGGTTAGTTAGGTATCTTCAGTTGCCCGAAGGGCAAAGCGCCCAGAAATAGGAGCCCCGCGCAGCGGGGCTCCGTCGACACTGCTGGGTGCCGAAATAAATGGAAGAAAATGTCTGAACAACAAAAAAAAACAATCGTGTTCTGACGTAAGCGGAAACTTATGCAAGTGGAATAATTCGCTCAACCAAACAGCGCACATGTTGCGTTCCAAATCAGGCAAATTTGATTCAGTTTACAATTTGACGATATGACATTGTTAGTTTATAAACTAACGAAAATGAATGCGTAAAATTATGAATTATTTTAGCAGTTCACAATATTCCGTCAGTTTGCAATATAACGGGTTAGATTATAAACTGACGGTTTTCACAATCTAACGGTGACATATATATATTTTTTTATATATCTTATCAGTAACACGCGCTTTAATACGTTTTTTAACAGTATTGCATGACGCATGACGCGTCACTACTAGCAGGGGAATTAGTGGCAGTGAGTATGCACTTTTGTCTCAGGCGATGCCGCTTGGCACGATTGTACCTTGGGTCAAAGTGGTCAAAGTAAGCTGATTAAACGTCCTAGCCACGCGATCAGCCTCTGGCTTGTACCCAAAAAGAGGGGGGGAAAGGGCAACCTTCCGAGGTCCAGTCTCTGATATATTTCTGCCCACCCATAGCTGCAAGGTCAAGTTTGTTATCATTTTCGTAAAATTTAAGGATGAGGCATTCATTTATGGATTTAACTTTTTACCTGTTCATACAAAAAATCGGAAAAAAATTAAAATATCAATAAATTCTCATTAAAAATAAGTTTGGTATTTTATAAACATGTATACACTTTTGGTGGCTCTGGGCATTTTCAATAATTCGTGCACCCAATTAGCATAATTTGTTAAACAAAAATTAACTCAGTGTCAGTTTTGTAACGAAAGTTAAGCATACAAATGATGTTAAACTGAACTTTTTTCGCATTTAAATAAGGTCTATCTATATGCATATGATTTATATATTGAAAAGAAAAAGTAATTTTTTATGCAAACTAAATACTTAATTGTCGTTACAAAACTGACACTGAGTTAATTTTTGTTTAACAAATTATGCTAATTGGGTGCACGAATTATTGAAAATGCCCTTCTACGAGTCTACATGTATCCATGTTTATGATGCTGACTGTACAGTTGATGCCGACGAGCTTGCGTTTTCTTGTATTGATGAAGGAAATGTATCTACAGATAGGTATGCATATACCTACTCCGTATCTAGAAATTCAAATTTAATTATAATTTAGTTGAAGGGCATCAATTAGTGACGACACCTAATAACAGCTAAATGTATTTAGATATCAGGTGAATATTTGAAATAGTCATCATGAACATTAATCAGTGGCTTATCTTTGACCGAATTTGTATAAATACTGCGAATTCTACGAGGCATCGTTTGTCGCGGTTTCACCGACACACCGGGCTGTATCACATATTTCATGCATTTGTTCCACTGAAAGTTACTGAAAAGTTACTGAAAAGTTACAAAGACAAGTGGAATGTGTGTTTAATTTTACAAATCAAGGGCGGAAATTGCATCTTAAAGAAACAAGTGTTCATTATAAGTGACCTTAAATTTGCAGGTATGTAAATGAAAGAAAAATACGTATATATTCTTATATATTCACTGAACAGAACAGGAATAGTATCCTAGGAATAGTACCTAATGTATTTTTTGCAAGGTATGTACTCTGGTCTCCTCTGCCAAAGGAGACAACAAAGTATTTATGACTAGCTGTTGCCCGCGACTTCGTCCGCGTATAACATGTCATCGTCTAAAAGTTTGTTTAAGAAATGAATTAGAAAAAAAACATTGAAATTAGTTTTGTACCTAGTCTTTTAGTAAACAGTCTAAAACCGATGTTACAAATCTCTTACTTTCAAAATGGCTTGCTCTCTATACACACTTAGAACCCCCTTTGAACCCTCGTAGTAAACAGGCTGAAACCGTAGTTACAAACTTCTTACTTTAAAAATATCTTGCTCTATATTATACAAACTTCGAACCCCGTTTTAACCTTCTTAGGCGATGAATTAAAAAAAACGCTGAAATAAGTTTTGTGGTATTTTAGCATGTTTGTTTTGTCTAAAACCGAAGTTACAAATCCCTTACTTTAAAAATGTCTTGTTCTCCATACAAACTTTGAATGCCCTTATAATTTGGGGGAAGAATTTCAAAAAACGCTGAAATCATTTTGGTAGTCTAAACAGGCTAAGATCGAAGTTACAAATCTCATATCTTTAATTTTTTTATTATGTAATCTTTCTAAAAAGTTTTGAGATTCTAGCTCCAAAAAATCCCCTTTACCAACATTGCACCCCTTTTTCATCCCCTTAGGGGTGGAATTTCCAAAAACGCTAAAAATACTTTATTTGTTTCGTATATTTGTATCGTAATAAGTAATATTTCTAAAAACTTTTAAGCTTCTATCTCAAAAAGGAGTTTCCCTCATACAAACTTTGCAACCCTTTTTAACCCCCTTAGGGGCAGAATTTTCCTAAACGTTGAAAGTACTTTTTTCTACTCCTGTACTGTTATCTGTCATTTATATAGGCTGTAGCTCAAATACAATGACACCACTAATAAGTTGTCGAAAAACTCTATGCTCTATGACTCAAAAACGCACTGTTTAGCGTACTTTTTTGGTTCATACATTTTTCATAAAAGCACTGTTTAACTTTTTTTAAATCGACCGCTATATTGCAGTGGGCACCACAACTTCATAAACTAATATTTCGAAATAAAAGTATTCATTTACGATTTAACATTTGTATAATATAAATTATTTACTACAATAATAATAAATCATCATCTATTGTGTGTTAAATTACATGTTTTATAAATTCTTAGTATTATTTATGAATATAAACAGTTCAAATTCAGTCCGAGTCCGGATTCGGTTTGTATGACGAATTGGAAAGGCGTTTGTTAAGCAATATTTTATTCGGAGAGAAAATTACATATAATATTCAGACATTAAAGACAGCAGTGTTATTTCTAACTTTTTAATGTAACTAAGCAACAACATACGTCACACTCCCAAGAGGGAAAAACCGGGAGGCTACTTCATCAGTCCAATACAAAATCAAACAGTTGCTGAGGCAGCTTCCTGGTTCGCCTTGACCGTGCGTTGTTAGTCTCAGTAGTGTCCGTATGCTCAGTCAGTTCTGTTTCACATTGTCTATGAGTCGAGTCAAGTACAGATTCGTTATGAAGTTCTAGGGGAAAAATACGTTGGACAGGCCTTACCTTAGATCCAGCCGACGTCCGTACTCGCACCACTCAAGCGACGCCATCGGCACCAGGGCACAATTCTTCGACGACCGCCAATGGCCACGTAACACGCTTGCCTTCAGTTTCCAACAAAACAATATCTCCAACCTGAAGCGTTACGTGTTTAGCTTGCTCACGTTTTTGTACCAGCAAGCTAATGTATTCGTCTCTAAAACGTTTCCGTAGATCATCTCGTAAACTTTGACAGTAACGATATCTGATGTTTGTTGCTTTTTTATCGACCTCATCAAAGTCGGTCGTTTGGTGGGATAACAGTGGTTGGATGAACATTGAGGGAGTCAGTGGTTATAGCTCCTTTTGACCACCCACGTACGTGAGGGGCCTGCTGTTTATGACAGCCTCGCAGTCACATAGCACCGTCTGTAGCTCTGTAAGCGATACGGAGGCTTTTCCTAAAACTCGGCGTAGGATTTGTTTCATGAAACTTATCATACGCTCGTAGAACCCTCCCCACCTAGGAGCAGCCGGAGGCAAAAAAATCCATTTTATCCTCGTAATTGAGGAAAAGCGTTCTATTTCGTCCCAATCTAGGGAACTAAACGCATTGTCCAGGCCTCGGAAATTGGTAGCATTATCACTAAAAAATCGCTCTACTCTTCCTCGCCGTGCCACAAAACGCCTCAGCGCCATCAAGAACTCACCTGTTGATAGCGACTCCACTACTTCTAAGTGCACAGCACGGTATGTAGCGCAAGTAAACAGGACGATCCAGGCCTTTGTTCCTGCGCGTAATGTCAGAGGACCACCTAGGTCGACGCCTGAGAACTGAAACGCGTTGCTAGCTTCCAGCCGTTCCACTGGTAAAACTCCAGTGGGCGCCTGACATCGTTTTGCCTTAACCCTTTAGTGGGTAACGGCAAGATATTTGCCGTCATACGACTCAGATATTTTTATTTTTTTCTCAATGAAACGTGTTGTTAGTTAATATAACTTTTGGTTCGCATAAGAGAACATACTCATACCAATTTACGAAAAAAAGAATAGCAGATAAACGTTATTCCAACCCATGTTAAATGATGATTCTTAGGCCTGAACTTAGATTTTTAACTATTCCTTACAATTGAACAAAAATGTTTGTAAATAAAATTTTGTTTGCTGGATTTATCCGATAGTCACAATTCTCTATTTTCAGAGACAAGATTGGCGATATAAAGTTTAAAGAAAAAAAATCTGTTATTTGATAATTTTAAAAAATGAAGACGGCAATATATTTGCCACTATCCGTTAAGTGTCTGGTGTTTATTAAAGGAAAGGGTGGGTTAGGCTACAATTGTTATTGATTTATATATGGAGCAATAGCTTAATTCAATACTTCAAATTTGCCTTTTACCTTTATTGCTGAATTAGCCGTGTTAGTTAGAAATGACAACGGAAGTAAAATAATCTCGCAAAAAAAGTGTTGATTGTTCGTGCGTGCAATCTTATAATATAATATATTGTTGTTGCTTAACTCGCAGGTTAGGTAATTATTTCTTATCATCTATTGGTTTTTAATTTATTTATTTTAGATACGTCGTGCCACCCGTAGTTCCCCCGGCAAACTGACATGACGGTCTTGTCACTTAATGCCCTTGGCTGATAGCGGCAAACATATTGCCGTCTCATAATTCGGAAACCCTGCAATAATATATACATTTCTCTTTCTCAAAAATCATAAAAAAAATCATTCATGCTGTGCGTATCGTTAAAGTTCTCGATTCATTGCTTTAAAAAAATAATGGTCAAAGGGTTAAACCGTTTGCATCTAATGCACCGAAGTATAATGTTACGGACTTATCTCCTGGCTCCGATAATCCAATAGTTTTGTCGTAAACTGTTGAGTAAGGTCTGTGCTCCAGCATGCTTCAGCTCGATGTGCCTTCTCTCTACAAGACGTTTGACTATCGTGTCTTTTCCAGGAAGAATTACGGGAAACTTGAAATCGTAGTTTTCGCTTCCAAGTGACAACTTTGTGTTTAGCCGTACAATGTCATTATCATATTCAAAGGTTTGAATGTTATTGTTACTCAGTAAAGAGTCTTTATACTTTTGTTGTATTAACCTTATCAATACATTCTCAGCGTATTCAAATTCCTCGTAAGTTAGTTCCTTTGATACTGATTTATTCTTAAATCTTAGCATCCAGCAAATCATTCTGACTAACTTGGTATAACTTGAGAAGTACGTTAATCTGTCTAAGAAAATTTCTTCCTCGACAAGCATGGCAAGAGTACTAGTCTTTTTCCGTTCTTCGTTAGCTTCTGACGCATTTAATGTGAAGTTCTTCATCTAGACGTAACCACGCTGGACCTTTCCACCATCGACTTTCCAAGAGTCCCTTAGGGTCCACACCCCTGGAAGGCAGGTCTGCAGGATTTAGATGACCTGAAACATGTCTCCACGCAGAGGTAGAACTCAGATTTCTAATCTCCCTTACACGGTTGGATACAAATACGCTCCGTGGTCCATCGCACTTGATCCATGTGAGTACTACGCTCGAGTCTGACCAATAATATACGTCACAGTTCGGTATAGCTAATGATTCAATAGCTGTTACAGATAGCCGACTAGCAAGTATAAGCAGCAATCAGCTCCTGTCTTGGAATCGTAATTTTATCAACTGGCGTAACTCTCGACTTAGCTAGAACAAGACTTAAGATAACCTTTTTACCTTCTTTTGATCGCAAAAACATGCAGGCAGAATAACCGTCCTTACTTGCGTCAGAAAACACGTGTAAGGAGGTTTCACACTCCTTTATGGACATACTTGTAAGCCGTCTGGGGATAATGCAATCGGTGATGACATGAGCTTGTTCCAACCATTTTCTAAAATCTTTAGCCAAATTATCTGGTAATTCTTAGTCCCAAGAAAGTTTCAGACACCATGCCTTTTGCATAATCATTTTGGAGACTATGGTCGTGGGGCAGGTTACTCCAATCGGATCGAAAACTCTTTGTGCTACCGATAATAATGTTCTTTTTGTCAGTTTTAAATCAACATTGTTGAAACTAACGTTGCACTGTAAGGTGTCATTTTTGACATTCCAAATTACCCCTAATATTGAGGTATTTTCCACATTCTTGTCGACAATGATGGGACTCGTGATCCAACCTCTAAGGTCAAACATACCGCTAAGCATTACCTCCTTGGATTCGCTCATGAACTTCTCCAAATCTTCCTCAGAATCCAAGCTAGTGACGCAATTGTCAACGTAAAACGATTTCTTCAATTTCATTGCAGTCTCTCTAAATCGTTCCGTACAATTATCTAGGTGGTGATTGATGGTAGCTACTAGATGGAATGGGCTAGATTTTACCCCGAAAACGACGCGTCTGTGACGATATGTGATCATCGTTCTATATTCTTCATCAATCTTGGACCACCACAAGAACCGAAGATAATCTCGATCTTCCGGGACGAGTGAAATTTGAAGAAACGCCTTCGCTATATCAGCTATCACTCCAATTTTGTTTTTCCTGAAATTGATCAATAGATTAGGAATTTGTTCGAGAAGGTTCATACCTTTTTCTAGGCACGAATTTAAGGATATTCCATTCCTATCCCGCGCAGAACCATCAAAAACTGGGCGTATCCTCGTTGTCAAACTGGACTCTTTTATGACCGGGTGATGCGCAAGGTAGTGACCTTGAATGGACTGGTCTGGTGCTTCTTCGATTATGTTTAACTCTAACCACTCGCGAAATGCATTGTCATAATCATTGAGCTTACCAAGTTGTTTGAGACGAGTCATGGTGCTATCCATCCTCTTCTTGGCTAGATCATAATTAGTTTGTGGACGCGGAACATCACGCCATGGCAAACTCACCTCGTAACGACCTTCCTCATTGACCTTGATATTGTCCTTGAAGGATTTGAGAATCTCCTCGTCGCGGGCATATTTGGTAGCTTGTACCGCGGGATCCGTTTTACCTATCGCCTCCAAAGTCCATAAATCTGTAATATCAATATTTGTTAGGCAGTGAAGTGTCGTTGTTGAGTTTGTCACAGAACTATAAACCCCTGATATAGAACCTTGTACGGTCCATCCCAGTTTAGTCTTTATTGCGGTCAAGTTATTATCTAGCTGTATCACGTCACCAGTCAACAGTAAGCCAGAGAAGTCAGCTCCAATCAATAAACTTACCTCGTCGGGGGAGTCAGTCATCGAGTCATTTAGAGTGATATTGTTTTGACGCAGTTGCTCAATTATTACAGATGACTTAATTTTAGGTAAAAAACCACAAATATTTGTTTGTTCTACTACAGATAAATTCGTACAAAAGTTGTTTTCGATGTTCTTGACGCAGATGTCAAACACTTGACATTCTTCTTTTTTCGTCTCGAACCCGCCGAACAAAGAATGTGTCAGTACCTCTTTCCTAGTAGGTTTTAAGCCAAGTTTCTGTATAATGTCCTTTTTCAAATAAGACCTTTGAGCGCCGCTGTCAAACAGTGCTCTGATATAGACCTCTTCCTTGCCATGTACGACTTTAACTACTAGTGTTTGGAGTAAAGTAGTGATTGACGTCTTTAGTTGAAACGACAAGTTGCTCGCTGTTTCCTCTTGTTTATTGCAACTAGTGGCCGCCATGTCTGCGCACATTATAGTGAAATGTCGTTTCTTGCAGAACAGACATTTGGGAAAACTCTTGCATTTTTTTGCAATATGATTGCTTTTCAAGCAAATTGAGCAGGCTTTCTTAGCTTTAATGAATTCTGCACGCTCTTGTATTGTCATTTTAGCTGCTTTGTAACATTCTATAGCTGAGTGACCGTCTTTGCCGCACCATACGCACAATGATATTTTTTGTTTGGGAAAACCATCCTCGTCTCTTTTAGTTTCTGCCACAAAACACGCGGTGGGTGGCCTTGGCTCTACAATTTTTGTTTGATCCAACTCGTACCTTGCAAGACGAATTCTTTCTTCTGATTCTACTTCTTGTCTCAGGAACTGCATCAAGTTGGCTAGGTCTCTGGCGTCTGGACGACTGCGATGCCACGCACGAAGTATGTTTTCAGGTAGTGCTGACTCGATCATAGGGAACAGCATCGATGCATACTTGTCCTTTGTCACGCCGAGAGTATCCAGTGCCTGCAGGTGTGTTTGGAGATTATCATAGAGATTCGACAAGTCTGTTAGCTCTTCTTTGCGCTGCATTAAAGACAATAAACCTCTGACATATGTCTCTATGAGAACGTCATCTCTTGCAAAGCGTGCCTTTAGGGCTTCGACCGCTTTCCCGTAGTTTTCTGCACACGGTGGGTAGCTTTCGACCAGCTGTCGTGCGCTGCTATTCGGGGTCATAGACTGAAGTAGATACTGGAATTTGTCGCTGGAATCCATAGCTGGATCCTCGTGTATCTTCTTAAATTATCCCCAGAACAACAACCAAGACTTTACATTTCCGTCAAATTTGATCAGCTCCAACTTAGGCAAGGAAGAAAGTCACTGCTTGCCAGATTTAGGTTTATTGCTGGATTCTGCAGAGTGAAGTGAGGAGGACTATTGATGTGCGGTAGCTTGTTTGAAAACATTGACCTGACCTTGTGCCAGCGAATTTTATAATTCATCGCCTTTCTTGGTCTGCTTGGTTTGCACCACAAATCCCGCACTGCTGCTTCAGCTTCGAACAGACTCGAAACCGCCTCCGACAAAAGACCGAAGAAACCGGCTCGGACTGTTTTTTCTTCGAGAATTGTAAATTCTCGCCTATACTGCGTACGTTTACGCTTCCAGGTCTCCATATTTATTTATTCCCGGTCGCCACAATATGACGAATTGGAAAGGCGTTTGTGTAACGTTAAGCAATATTTTATTCGGAGAAAATTACATATATTCAGACATTAAAGACAGCAGTGTTATTTCTTACTTTTTAATGTAACTAAGCAACAACATACGTCACAGTTTGGTTCGGATGGCAAGTGCAAACAAATTAAAAACAAAACAAACCATAAACAAGAAGTGTCACATTTCCGATTTCCCACCAAAATATATACAGTTCAAAATGAAAAGATTAAAGATGATAAACTATTAGTCCTAGACTATTAAGATTTGATTCGTGTTTGTGAAGACAAAAGTGTACGTTCCTTTTAAAATGGTCGAAGAAATTAATAACTGCACTCCTGAAGAAATTGCGTGAGTAGCAAAAGTACGAATAGAAAACTTGCTGCCTGAAAAGGCTAACCATTTTGTAGTCTGCTATTTATTTAAAATTTGTCGTAGAAAAAGTATTGTATGCAACGGTGTATAACTGGTCTAAAAACGCTCATGGCGTCTTTAATTGCGATGCTCGCCAAGGCTCGCATCGCAACCCACGCCACTCGCGTTTTAAGACCCTTCCAACATCAACAGTTGCATAAAATACTATATTTGTATTATAATAAGTAATCGTTGTACAATGTTTTAAGTCTCTAGCTCAAAAAATTAAGTTTCCCCCATACAAACTTTGCACCCCTATTTAACCCCTTTATGATTTCCGTAAATTACTTCTTATCCGTTGCCTACGTTGTAAAAGGTAGTTCTGGTGTAAATTTCAACTCTCTAGGCCCAGTAGTTTCGGCTGTGAGTTGATGAGTGAGTGAGTGTCAGTCAGGACATAGGCATTTATATTTTTGTTCCCATAAATATAATTATTATACTTTTTGCTGTCAATCCGTACTGTTTTTTGAGTAAAAGAGTAAAACGGGACCCTATTACTAAGACTTCGCTGTCCGTCCGTCCGTCCGTCCGTCCATCCGTCTGTCTGTCACCAGGCTGTATCTCAAGAACCGTGATATCTAGAGAGTTGAAATTTTCACAGATTATGTATTTCTGTTGCCGCTATAACAAAAAATAATAAAAACAAAATAAAATATTTTTGTAAGGGGGGAACCCTTCGTGCGCGAGTCCAACTCGCACTTGGCCTGTTTTTTCTGTAGGTATCTATTTCTTCAAATGACTCATCTTTAATCTATAGATTAGGTACTCTTTCCGCTTGTCTTCCAAATAGGGGAGTAGACTGAAAATTTATTATTACTTCAAAAGAAAGAAGAAACGAAAAACCCGTTCAAATATCTCAAAAAATTACGAAACTACAACCGTTTTAATATCGCTTATTAGAGTGAGAAAACGATCGGGACCGTAACGTCACGATCCTCGAGCGTCATAGTACTTATAGTAAAAAACAATCGTTTCATATGAAGGTGCGTTTTGCGGAAAAGGGACAGAACATACCCCCTCTTAAAACTTATAACTTAGTGACTTCTTTAATAACCTCTTGCGTTGTTTTTTTCTCCATTTCACTTCATTTTAAGTCTTTTTTCGAGAAAATACATACAACATTGTGATTATTTTATTTAGTGTTTACAGTGTTTACATCCCTATTTTCGATCTATCGGACATCCGTATTTTCTTTTAAACCACGAACTTCAGAATTCGAAATATTCGGGTATCTCTATCTCTATCGCACTAACATTACTCGAGTGAGAGGAATGCAGATATACGAACTTCGAGTTTTGGTTTGCGTGGTTTGGCTGAATGCGCAAAGAGAGCGCGCGCGTGCCATTAAAAAAAACATTTGTGTTACTTATATTGTTCGAATTTGTTGATACATTTAATGAAATTACGCTTTAATACGACATTTGCGCATATAAGTTCTCATATCAGAATCGATTAATTTATTTTGCTTTACCTCTTGGTATGCATTTCGTGAAGGTCTATCGGAGACGGGATTTAAATTATTAATAGGCGAAATTAAGGAAAAGCAATTCCGCCATTTTGACGTTTCACAAAGCTGACAGATGTGGCGGCGATATACTTTAAGAATACAAAATGAAAAATTAATGAAGTCGTACAGTTCGGAAAATTTATTAATTGTCGCAGTCGGATAAAAACTATCCTAAGTTGCAGCTAGAATAATAATGTACCTACAAAAAATGTTTCATATTTTTCCGTTCACGGGATGCTGAGAACATTCGTGACAACCCAAAGCTTAGTTTCAAACTGGCTGATTCTAGAGATTTATTATAAGTGGAGATAATATTTACGTGCATTTGGAATAGGCGCGCCCTCTTATTAAAAACTACTCTCATAAATATTGTGTCTTGTTGAAAGGAGGTGTGTATACTTTGTACACACTGGCCAAACAGAAAACTATGGTTTGATTGCAATCGACTGCGCATGACAAAAATTTATATTTGAACTGAAAATGGAAAGCTGTCTTGTTTATTATTGTCATTCTGGTGGATACATTGAGAACACAGACTAGGTACATACTTAGATATACTACGTATCAGACCGCCAACTCAGGAACAAAAAAAAATCCCTTAACGCATTCACTGCCACCTCCTTTTCCTGGGCATTCGCCAGGTGCCACACTTTTTAAAATGTACTTTATGTAATGCACTTTACGTAATTACGAACGCGTCTGTGCGTCGATGGCACACGGTGAAAGTCACTGGAACGCACATACGCGTCGGTGGCAGTGAATGCGTTAAGCAATTATATTTAATCTGTACGTTTAGTGTTGAATGACGTTTCTTTTTTTTTAAATTTGGAATACTTTTAAGGCAACGTATCGAGCCGTATACTGTTGGAAAAGCCAGGGATATTCAGTATAAACACCTTCTCTGTTCCATGAATTTATTGATAGTAGGTACGTCTGAACACAAAAAAAGCAAAAGGACAACGTAAGTGACATTTGTCTGACTATAAAAACAAACCTAAAGAGATTAAAGAGTTTAGATTGGTCCATAATATGTTCCAACACTGGCCCTTGAACCAATATAAACTCAACGTCAACACAAAAAGTTAACACACAACACAATAAATAAATAAAGCACTAAGTAGTGACACATCTGCTGTCCTTAGAACAAAACAACACAGTAGCAAAAAAATAAATTAGAAACAGTATAAATTAATAAATATATCCGTTACATATAAAACAGTAAAATAAACTACAAGCGATATATGAAACGGATCTAAAATAATTTATACTAGTACACAAAGGCCTCCACACACCGGTCGCAGGCGCGGGTCGGGCGCGGGTCGGGCGCGGGCCCGCGCAAGTTGTAAAACATTGAAGATAAACTTCAAACACACATCGAACGCGAGCTCGCGGGCCCGTCGCGGGCCCGCGCGGGCCCACGTTCGATGTGTGTTTGAAGTGTAGTTTCAATGTTTTACAACTTGCGCGAGCCCGCGCCCGACCCGCGCACGCGACCGGTGTGTGGAGGCCTTAGAAACCTACAACATCTCACTTATTAAGCATAACAAATAAATGAGATAAAAACTTATCGTGTTTTTCTTTTGCCAATGGTTTGGTCAACACATCGGCCACCATTTGTTCAGTGGATAGATACGAGTACTTAAGGGTAACTGTACCCTCGTCAACAATTTCCATAATGAAATGGTGTTTGACGTCAATGTGTTTGGTTCTGGCGTGGTACATGGAATTAGTGCATAACTTTAATGCCGACTGATTGTCATTGTGCAAAGTTATGTTGAACTGTACCCCATAAATTTCAAACAGGAACTTGCGCAGAACCAGAGCCTCCTTGCAAGCATCTGACAGAGACATATACTCCGCCTCCGTGCTCGAAAGAGCGACCGTTTTCTGCTTCCTACTCTCCCAAGAGATGGTAGAATTTCCCAGTTTGAAAACGAAACCGGTATAAGATCGACGATCGACCTCGTTCGACGCATAATCAGCGTCAGCATATGCGACGATGTCTAGCCCCGACTTCTGAAAAGTTAAACAATAATGAATCATACCTTTCAAGTAACGAAGGACGCGTTTTGCCGCCTTTCAGTGCGTCTCATCATATGCTTCGTTGAACTGGCTCAGCGAACTGACAGCATACGCGATGTCGGGTCGGGAACAAATCGCGATGTACATGAGACAGCCTATCAGGCCTCTGTAGTCGTGAGTACAATCCTTCGTTGTAGACTTCACGTGCTTCAGTCCTGTTTCTATAGGTGTTCGCGCAGGGTTGCTATCAGAAATTTGAAAACGTTCTAGTACCTTCTTAATGTAACTTGACTGGTCTAGAGTAATCTCATTATTCTGTCTGCAAATCCTCATGCCGAGAATGTGGTGTGCTGGCCCTAAATCCTTTATTTCGAAGGCCTTTCTCAAGTCTTCTTTGATTTCTGCCGTTCCTTGACATTCCGCTGAAGAAAACAGCATTATGTCATCGACATAGAGCGCAATTATAATCATAGATTTCCCGCTTGACTTGACATATACACAGGGTTCAGAAGATAAACGTTTAAATTTCATTTTATTCGTTAAATCGTCATTTATCTTTTCATACCTTGACTTCGAAGCTTGCTTCAGTCCATATATGGCTTTGTTCAACTTATAAACCTTATCCTCTTGACCTTTTATTTTGTAACCCTTTGGTTGCTCCATATCAATGGTTTCTTTTTACATCCAGATGTTCGATATTCATGTTATATTCTGCAGCTGCAAGCCAATAAAGTGCGTATAGTCAAATATCTGACTACAGGAGAAAATGTTTCTAGGTAGTCTATACCACACCTCTGTGTATACCCTTTGCAACAAGGCGCGCTTTGTACCTTAGTATTTCCCCGTCGAGGCCAAGTTTTCTTTCAAAAATCCACTTGCATTTGACAGGCCGTTGCTTCATACAGCGATCAGTCAGAGTCCAACACTTGTTATCGATGAAGGATTTATACTCTTCCGCCATTGCGGCTTTCCACTTACCCGCTTCTGGGCTGTTCAATGCCTCGCGAACTGTCTGAGGGTCCCCCGCGTCACTGCACAGAGTGCGGGCTACACTCGCAGACTCAAACGTGCTGTCGCAGTCTTCCAGTGTCGAATCTCCTGGGGCGTACGTTTTATCCGCAGGGTCATCTGGGGTCTCACTACTGCTCTCAGAATCATCTTTCGTGATGACGCTATCGTCATGACTGATTTCACTACGAGTAGATGTTTCAGTGGACTCAGGGGATAGATCGGGTTGCACTTCAACATTATTAGTGACATTTACATTCTTGTAAGTTAGTTCGTACAAATTGTAGCGTGAATTGTCATTTTCACTTTCTGATACGTCACTCCAAAAAGCATGTTCCACAAAGGTGACATTTTTAGTGTTTATGACATTCTTTGGATGCACCGGGTCTATTAATCTACTAGCTGTTGCCCGCGACTTCGTCCGCGTATAACATGTTATCGTCTAAAAGTTTGTTTAAGGAATGAATTAAAAAAAAACATTAAAATTAGTTTTGTGCCAAGTCTTTCGTAAACGGTCTAAAACGAAGTTACAAATCTCTTACTTTCAAAATGTCTTGCTCTCTATACACACTTAGAACCCCCTTTGAACCCTCATAGTAAACAGGCTACCGGTAATAGGTATTTGTAAAACCGTAGTTACAAATTTCTTACGTTAAATATGTCTTGCTCTATATTATACAAACTTCGAACCCCGTTTTAACCTTCTTAGGCGATGAATTAAAAAAGACGCTGAAATAAGTTTTGTTGTATTTTAGCATGTTTGTTTAGTCTAAAACCAAAGTTACAAATCCCTTACTTTAAAAAATGTCTTGCTCTCCATTTATACCCAACATTGCACCCCTTTTTCATCCCCTTAGGGGTGGAATTTTCCAAAACGCTAAAAATACTTTATTTGTATCGTAATAAGTAATCTTTCTAAAAACGTTTAAGGTACTATCTCAAAAAAGAGTTTCCCTCATAAAAACGTTGCAACCCTTTTTAACCCCCTTAGGGGTAAAATTTTTTAAAACGCTGAAAGTACTTTATTTGTAAGTAATCTTTCTACAAAGTTTTAAGTCTCTTGCTCAAAAAATAAAGTTTCCCCCATACAAAATTTGAACCCCTTTCTAACCCCCTTAGGGGCAGAATTTTCCTAAACGTTGAAAGTACTTTATTTGTATTCTAATAAGTAGTCTTTATACAAAGTTTTAGGTCTCTCACTCAAAAAATAAAGTTTCCCCCATACAAACTTTGCACCCCTTTAGGGGTATGATTTTCGAAAATCCCTTCTTATCCGTTGCCTACGTTGTAAAAGGTAGTTCTGGTGTTAATTTCAACTGTCTGGGCCCAGTAGTTTCGGCTGTGAGTTGATGAGTGAGTGAGTGAGTCAGTAAGGACATAGGCATTTCTATTTTTGTTCCCATAAATATAATTATTATACTTTTTGCTGTCAATCCGTACTGTTTTTTTGCCTGTAGGTATCTATTTCTTCAAATGACTCATCTTTAAAGATTAGGTACTCTTTCCGCTCGTCTTCCAAGTAGGGGAGTAGACTCAAAATTTATTAATACTTCAAAAGAAAGAAGAAACGAAAAACCCGTTAAAATATCTCAAAAAATTACGAAGCTAGATCGGGACCGTAAAGTACTCATAGTAAAAAACAATCGTTTCATATGAAAGTGAGTTTTGCGGAAAAGGGACAGAACATACCCCCTCTTAAAACTTTGGACACTTACAACTTAGTGATTACTTAAATAACCTACTCTTGCGTTGTTTTTTTCTCCAGTTGACTTAATTTTAAGTCCTTTTTCGAGAAAATACAACATGGTGATTATTTTATTTAGTGTCTACAGTGTTTACACCCCTATTTTCGATCTATCCGACATCCGTATTTTCTTTTAAACCACGAACTTCAGAATTTGAAATATTCGGGTATCTCTATCTCTATCTCTATCGCACTAACATTAAGTACTCGAGTGAGAGGAATGCAGATATACGAACTTCGAGTTTTGGTTTTCGTGGTTTGGCTGAATGCGCAAAGAGTGCGCGCGCGTGCCATTAAAAACAACATTTGTGTTACTTATATTGTTCGAATTTGTAAATACATTTATTGAAAATACGCCTTAATACGACATTTGCGCATATACGTTCTCGAAATCGATTAATTTCTTATGCTTTACCTTTTGGTATGTGTTTCGTGAAGGTCTTTCGGAGACGGGATTTAAATAATTAATAGGTGAAATTAGGGAAAAGCGATTCTGCCATTTTGACGTTTCATAAACCTGACAGATGTGGCGGCGATATACTTTAAGAATAATAAATGAAAAATTAATGAAGTCTTATATTTCGGAAAATTAATTAATGGTCGCAGTCGGATACAAACTATCCTAAGTTACAGCTAGAATAATAATGTACCTATATAAAAAGTTTCATATTTTTCCGTTCATGGGATGCTGAGAACATTCGTAACAACGCAAAGCTTAGTTTCAAACTGGCTGATTCTTTTTTTAATTTAGAGATTTATTATAAGTGGAGATAACCCTTTCGTCACAATATCCAGCAAATATATATTTCTTGCTTTTGGGATCCAATTTGTCCCGTTTATGCTGTAGGGCGTAGGCTTGACAACCAAAAATGCGCAGGTAACTATGATTCTCCCTTTTACCTGTTCATTTTTCTTCTGGAGTACACCCTATCACAGCCTTAGTTGGAGAGCGATTCTTTAAGTAAACAGCCGTGTTGACCGCTTCTGCCCAAAATTCCTTTTTCAAACAGGCATCCTGAAGCATGCACCAGGCCTTTTCCATGATAGACCTGTTCGCGCGTTCAGCAACTCCGTTCTGGGGCGCTGATCTCGGAACTGTGGTCTGGTGTCGGATCCCGTGCTTCTTCAAGAATCGCTGAAAATTAGAATTGACAAATTCACCACCTCCGTCACTGCGGAAAATCTTTATTTTCTTATTAGTTTGGTTTTCTACGAGAGTTTTGAATTCTGTAAAAATCTCGAATACCTCACTCTTAGCTTTAAGAAAATAGACGAATCTTTTTCGTGACTCATCATCGATGAACGTCAAAAAATATTTTTTCCCTCCAAGGGACGGGCATGGCAGTGGTCCGCACACGTCACTGTGGACCAAACCAAGAATTTCCTTAGCCCTAGTCTCTGATTTCTTAGGAAATGGCAATTTACTCTGTTTACAGAAAACACACGATTGAAAGTCACTGTTGTCATAAGAAATACCAGTGACCATACCATTTCGCAATAACTCCATGCTTCTAGTATTCAGATGTGCTAGCCGGCGGTGCCAGACATGTTGTGTCGACTGGTTTCGTGGTGCTGCAGGAGACTTCGCTTGCATAACATTCTCAATAGGACGACCTTCATCCTTCAGTTGAGGCGCTGACGTCACGCTGTCACCTGTATCTACATACAATGACGAACACATCGCTTGCGAAGGTGGCTCGCTACACAAAACAGACACTGTTTCTATGGCATCGAGTTGATAAATACCATCTCTTAGAGTAGCGGTGGCCAAAACCTCCCTGTTGTCAGTAACCGTACACACGCCAGAACCAAAGACTACAATATACATACTGAGATAGACAGGCAACTCGACCAAATTGAGAAGGCATTTAATGCTTGCGTATACAGGCGCCATCTCTTCTGCGGTAGTTACAACTTTTCTTTGAATGTACAAAACATACAAAAAGTGCGCCGGTCGTAGGGATCGAACCCCGGATCATCGACTCCAAATACCACCGTCTGTACCCCTAGGCTACTGATGCCTTGTGACAATACGGCGAATTTAGAAATACCTTGACAGCCTAGCCTAGCAATCGCTAGAGCTTCAGAGAGTTCGCCAGCTATCAAGAAGGTGGCACTATTTTCAATAAGAAACTGGATTTGCATGAAGTTCTAAGTTCGCATAGCATGGCCAGAACGAAACATAACGTTGAAGCCTTTATTAACCATGGCACTGACAGATAACAAGTTAGCAGTTAATTTAGGAACTAAATATACATTACTTATTGGTCGTATACAATTGTCCTTCAAAACAACTTGCACTGTGCCTTTTCCAGCCGTCATCACACACTTTCTTTGGCTTTTCGCTTGTGAAATCCGACATCACACTGCGATCATTGCAAAGATGAAGCGAAGACCTGCTGTCTACGTACCAAACATCGCGCTGAACTCCTACAGCCAACGCCGTAAGAAGCGACGTATTTTTCCGGCCACTCTTGTTGCCGTCAGACTTTTCAGGGCAGTCCTTCATGCAGTGCCCAATCTTCTTGCACATGAAGCACTTAATGTGTTTACGTGCTTTATGAGCTTTAAATGCCGTTTCGTTTTCATCTTTTTCATCTCGACGTAAATTTTCTTGAAGCAATTTCAATTTGACAACTTCACTTGACAATGACACGTTCGAATTTTCTAGAGCCATAATTAACGGGTCGTAATCGCTTGTCAAACCGCTAAGCAATATTACAGCCAGGAAGTCGTCTTCTAGAGCCGATCCAATATCGCTCAAACTTGCGATGTATCCATGATCCTGTTCACGTATGCCTCCATACTAGCACATTCGCTCAATTTTGTTGCGAATAGCGTTCGAAGTAAGCCGAGTCGTCTACACAGACCTCGATCTTCGTATGCCTTCTGCAGATTCTGCCATGCTTCACGCGCCGTCTTCGCATTTCGAATTTGTGGAAATACTGTAGGCTGCACAGACAAGGCGATTTTCGCGAGCGCCTTTTCCTGCTTCTTGGCGTCTTCAAATTTATTTTCCGTTTCTCCTATACAATCCCAGAGATCGTCGTGGATAAGCACCATCTTCATGATGAATTTCCGAATAGTTCTGAATTCCCGACAATTTTTCCACGGAAACATTCTGACTGGGAGATGCCATCTTTTGTTTCTTACGAGAAAATTTGGAAAATAACTTGATCGAAAACTATACGAATTCACTTCAGGAACTAGGTGAATTTTTAATGGTCTGCTACCATGTTGGAGAAGCCGAGGATATTCATTATAAACACTTTCTCTGTTCCATGTAGACCTCGTTATCTTGTCGCACTGTCATTGTTTTTCCGTAGAGCGTGAATGATTTTTTTATCGACCGTCTTGATATCGAAGTTTATATAATGCAACAATGCGATTGAATTTTCGCCTTTCAAATCTTTGCTCAATCTCAATGAAAACTTCTTGATGAAAAATAAGTAGATAACCTCATTGGTGAAGAGATGTAAATGATTTACCTATTTGCAACTGCAACGACGAAAAGTAACTCATCATTTCCAGTAGGTACATCGGGATTTTCAATATCGTAAGTGGTATTTATTTGCAAATGTTTTGAAGATTCCTTTGTTGAACGCTGATTTTAAGTACCTATTTTTTATTTCTAGATGGAATGTATACTAGCAGCCATTTTTAAATTACCAGTACCAGCAGCCTTTAAAAAGCAGTTGTCTTTTGAAACTGTGTGGGGCTGGTCAGTGCGCCCTTTGCATGTATATGCAGCAGGATTTACAGTTGCCATTGCCACCCAATGTGAAACTTGTGATCACCAAAACCCAATAGATTGACGATGTAGAGTTATATACAGTGTATTGTAATTATTGTGGAAAAAACTATGATAAACAGTCTTATCTACACCCGAGCCTTTTATTTCTTATTTTTTATCATATATATCTATACCCGACCTAGTGACTCCTTATCAGTTCACTAATTATCAGTGACAATTAACTCTAAGTACACTATCGATATTTAGATAGTCGATAAAAAAAATCATTCACGCTCTACGGAAAAACAATGACAGTGCGACAAGATAACGAGGTCTATGACCATGAATTTATTGATAGTACGTCTGAACACAAAAAAAGCAAACGGACAATGTAAGTGACATCTGTCTGACTATAAAAACAAACCTAAACAGGCCCCGTAGCATGGATGGCCTTTATCGCGTGATACGTGACAGGATAGAGCATCCGTCCCTGGCTCACACCTTTCGATTGAACGAGACGACCCGCTTATCCTATCACTTATGCTACGGGGCCTGATTAAAGAGTTTAGATTGGTCCATAATATGTTCCATCCAGCGTAGTCTAGCCAGAGTCTAGCCTTGAAATAATTTAAAGATGAAGATTAATTTAATTCCCGGTATTTAAATTGGACACTTGATTCCAGCTCAATGGAGGCAAGTGTCCACAACTGAAATACCAGGAAGTCTACTTAGTGGGAAATAAATGAAAGAAAGAAAGAAAGCATTTTTGAAGTGGATACTTCTTTGCTCACGTTCTTGTATAGGGGTACAGTTCAAAATGTATCACGTGACTTGCGGAATATTTTTTTGCAGAGAAGCCTAATCTGATTTCAAATATCTGTTTGTTACATGTTTAAATCCTCCTTTATTTTCCATTAGTTGTTAATCACAAAGTGTTATTTAGTTTATGTGGCGGACATGAAAATAATGCGGAAATGACCGACGTTTTCAATGTATCGCGAGTCAAAGGAGCTACGTCAGTCTATGTTGCCATTAGGGTTTGCAATCCGAATAATCCGAATATTCAATTATCCGAATATCCGCCGAAAATAATATTCAAAATTATCCGAATACTAAACCGCGAATTATCCGAATAAACGGATATTTTGAAAACACTAATAAAATCATTTATAAGCAGGAAAAATTAAAAAAAATACGAAATTAATCACTAATGACTAATGACGTTATATGTCTATCTGTATTGCCCAAATAAGGTGTCTAAACACATGTTCCATATTAAGTATTATATTTTATTAAATAAGTACCTGAATACCAACTTACATAAATAACAAATATATTGATTAAATCTAGCAGACACGAATTGTTACTAATGTTACTATTATTAGGTATTTAAAAGAGCAACGAAAACACTTTAATTAATACAATATTGAAATTTATTTAAAACTAGAAATAAATCTAGTATAACACTCGTTTTAAAAAAAAATGTTTTGTTTAAACTCGTTACTTAATCTCATTTATTTTTAATTAAGTTAAATTAAGACACTAAGATGCATACTTTTTTATGTTATTTGACAGCGAAAAGAAACAACTATAAGACAAATCTTATAAGTATACTCTGTAAATATTGATATGTGATGTGATGTGATTTATGATATTAATAACGAATATAACGATCTCAGATTATACAAGAATGTTAAAAAAAGCAAACTATTATTATGTTATTATATTAAGCTAAGTATCCAAGTTTCCAATTAATAAAACATTTTCTCAGTGTTAATTTTTATTATAAAAATTAAAAATTACGTGGTGCGATAATGACAACTCATATAATGATTATAAAAGCATGTTGTATTTTTAATTTTCAGGTGTTTTGTTACTTGACTTGTTGATTTTATGCATTACACACCTTTAAACACTGCCGGTGCATGAAAAAGTTAGGTATCTAATAGCAAGTGACCAATTCAAGGGAACGGAATTTAAATCACGCCGAGTGTACACCCGCACATTGAGAGCTACGACGCGTCGAACATACATTGTATATTGGAAGTTTTGATGTATGTTAAACGTTATCCAAATGAATTTCAAAGGAGAGGTGAAAATAGTTCGAGATCAATGAGAAATGCGAATAACTTAAAAAGAAGCGGGTTGTGTCGGAGATACAACCGTTAATTAAGTTTAAGTGGATACTTCTTTGTTGGCTGTCCCCGTAAAATATATATCTAAATTAATTCACTAAAATCTGTATAAGCACAGATAAATCGGTATATATAGCAACATTGACTGACGTAGCTCGTTTGACTCGCGAGGCATTGAAAATGGTGGTCATTATTAATAGACATAGTCATGAACTGAAGAACTTGCTGGTCTTAAAATAACCACCCTGTATAATAAAATGCTCTTCTGACTAACAATGGTCTAATTATCCAGTTTTTGATCAGTCAGTCATACTTATGTAACAAAGGTTATAATTATGGTAATAATATAATTTGCCAGGAGATAAATAGATGAACATAGCTATTTCTTTATTATTTTTGATGGTTTCTTAAGCGGGCGTTAACCGGCGCTATAACTTTACCTAGAAGTAATCGATTTTATTTCGGTTTTAAAAAAACTGTAATATATTTGTACAATCCATAATTGGTGACGTTTACCCTTAGGAAGTGAAGATGTACTATTATTTTATCAGTTCTACGTATTTGGAAAACGGAAGCACCCACCTAGGAACTGGGAATACGATAGGTGTATTGATGATGAAGAAATCTGTAATCAGTAATAATTTTATTGTGTGAAGAATTCAGGTCGGTACATAGTCGAAGGTGAAGTCGAAAATGACAATATAGTATCACTAAATCCTGCCTTATCAGGCGTACACACATTAACTATGGTTTATAATACTTAACAATGAAAATATAGGTATTAAATTCATAAATACACATTCACAATCATACGAGCCAAATTAACGAGATAATTAATACATAGCATTCTAAAGAAAGTTTAATTAACAATTGTATAATAATAATAATATCCTAAAATTAAGTAAATTTCATTTGATAAAAAAAAAAAAAAAAAAAATACAATAATAATATAAACTATGTCAATTGCTTGCATTTACTATAGTATTCTTCTAATGAATAAAAACATTCGGAAAGCAGCAATTTATTAAGTGAAGAATAAAATTTGTTGTCAGGTAAAAATGTCCACGAAATAGGTACAGCGTTATATATTGTTATTGCCATATGATAACAGTTTTTGTAATTAAGTTTTAGTCTACAGTTTGGTCGGACTAGGGCTTTATGTGTGATTGTACGTTTATTTAAGTTACACTTTAATTCGAAGAGGTGAATGTTGTTACGAACGAACTTGCATATTTCAAGTATATAAAGACTAGGGATTGTCAAAACTTTGTACTTTTTAAATAGGGGTTTGCAAGACTCTGACCATCGAAGACCAGCAATTGCGCGTAGACATTTCTTTTACGCAATAAAAGCCCGATGTATGTCTGTAGAATTTCCCCACAAAACAAGTCCATAACGAATTGCTGAACATACATGACACTTACTTTCCAAATATATGTACTAACATATATTTGGAAAGTAAGTGTCCATAATTGATGGCATCATACTACGATGTACTTAAGATCTGTAACTACCTATTATTCCTTATTTTCAAAAAAAAATAGATTTAAATAAATAAATAAACAATAAATATTTGGGGACAATCTTACACAAATCAACCAAGATTTGAAAAATAAAACAATTATTCAAGAAGAAAAACATTTGATCGTATGATCCGCAAAAACGATCCGAATACGGATGCCAACAGAATAAGGCCGTTAGCGGGGTGCGCGGGACGCGCGTCTCCCGCTCCGTCTGCCTCACCTCCGCAAATACCTAAATATCGTCTCATAAGAGCGCCTTAAGGTGGTTCGATTGCCATACAAAACGTTATTTGACATTCGCAGGCCAACGGCGTGATATTTTAAGAAACTTATGAAACAAACATTCATAAATTGGCTTCCCATTTGCGCCAAATTCCACCTTTCCTAGAATAAACTTGTATAAACTAGATTAATTTGAGAAATTGGTTTGTCACGTGATATTTTGGGAAAACTAGTTTTCTCAAATTAATCTAGTTTATACAAGTTTATTCTAGGAAAGGGAGAATTTGGCGCAAATGGGAAGCCAATTGATAAAAATCTGATACATTAGTTTCTTAAAATATCACGCCGTTAGCCTGCGAATGTCAAATAACGCTTTGTATGGCAATCGAACCCCCTTAAGAACAATACTGTTCGGTGCGTAGCAACGAAGACTTTGAATTGTTTACATAGACTGCTGTCATGCGTGAAAAAATAGTGTCAGATACAAATACGTGATAATGTTTTGTTATAGACTTATAAATATATTGTGTGTGTTTATTAGTGTTTAGTGTTGTTTTCTGGACTCCTACTCCGCCACCGCTTGCTACTCGTAAGTTGTTGATGTAGGGAATAGGGCTATGAGCCGATATTGCAAGAAAATGTTAAGTTAGTCTTATCTAACAAAGTATAACTAATTTTTGAAAATTTATGGATCAGCAATGTATTGCGTACACTCCATTGACACATAGAAGAAGCGGGTCACTTGTGACAGGTGTGACGTCACGTTAGTAAGACAAAGTAGTGATACATTGCGTGCTGAATTATTTTATATGGAAAAAAAAAATTGGTAGGTTAAAAAAAAATTCTTGCAAAATCGGTTCATATCCCTAACACCTACGTCTGGTTACAATTTGAGGAAATATTAAAAATACACGCTGCATAAAATGTAATTGGGTGTTCTCTCTCATGAATAAATAAGTTACTGCCATAGCCCAACTCATTTTATTATCCTTAGAGGTTATGGGCCCAGTATATCTCCAAGAGAAACGTTATATTTTAGTATTTAAGCAAATTGATAAATATAATCGAAAGAAGAACATTTGGATTAAGCATAGCAACAAGAAGTTTGTTGACAAAATGACAAAATCCGTCCGTACAAACTCGTTTTTAGGGTTCCGTACTCAAAGAGTAAAACGGGACCCTATTACTAAGACTTCGCTGTCCGTCCGTCCGTCCGTCCGTCCGTCCGTCTGTCTGTCACCAGGCTGTATCTCAAGAACCGTGATAGCTAGAGAGTTGAAATTTTCACAGATTATATATTTCTGCTGCCGCTATAACAACAAATACTAAAAACAAAATAAAATATTTTTTAAGGGGGGCTCCCATACAAAAGACGTGATTTTTTTGCCGTTTTTTTATAGATAATCTGTCACCAGGCTGTATCTCAAGAACCGTGACAGCTAGAGAGTTGAAATTTTCACAGATTATGTATTTCTGTTGCCGCTGTAACAAAACAACAAACGTGATTTTTTTGCCGTTTTTATAGATAATGGTACGGAATCCTTCGTGCGCGAGTCCAACTCGCACTTGGCCGGTTTTTTTTGTTCTTGAGTGTATTTCACATCAACCTTCGAATATAGCTGTTATAACAAAACGTATCAGATAAGAGAGATACTATTTATTGATTTTAGGTGATAAAACAATACAAGTACCTACACATAGCCCTACGATAAAAAATATGCCGATATAGCCCTCCGAATCGCTAAACTAAAGTGGCAGTGGGCGGGGCACATTACACGTAGAACCGATGGTCATTGGGGCGGAAAGGTTCGCGAGTGGCACCCACGTACCAGAAGGCGCGGCGTGAGTAGGCCCCCCACAAGGTGGACTGATGACCTGGTAAAGGTCGCGGGAGTCCGCTGGATGCGGGTGGCGCAGGACCGGTCACTTTGGCACTCTTTGGGGGAGGCCTATGTCCAGCAGTGGATGTCTTTCGGCTGATATGATGATGATGATGACCTACACTTAGCAGATCGAACGTACACCTAGAGTAGAATCTTTGCCGAGGACAATATATTGCTTTAAGGGGCTAAGTACCCGAGGTTTTCATCGATTTTTGACTAGTTTTGAATCGATACAAATACTTTTGCAATACAGATACAATTATAAGGCAAACGGTTATTGATTCTTCAATCTTTAATCTCCACTTAGGTCTACCATATTTTGAAAGAAATGGATAGTTATTTTTTTATGATTTTTTTAACGACCGCTTTAGCCTAGTTGGTAGTGACCCTGCCTACGAAGCAAGAGGTCGTCCTGGGTTCGAATCCCGGTAAGGGCATTTATTTGTGTGATGAGCACGAATATTTGTTCCTGAGTCATGGATGTTTTCTATGTATTTAAGTATTTATTTCTCTATATAAGTATCTATATAGTCGTCTAGTACCCATAGTACAAGCTTTGCTTAGTTTGGGACTAGGTTGATTTGTGTAAGATTGTCCGCAAATATTTATTTATTTATTTTATTTATTTAATATTTCTGTCAAAGATCTAACATATACAAAATCTACATATTTGGGTTTGTCTCTGATGTCTCTATAAACGTGTGTACGGTTTTTGTTTTAAACTTATTAACACAAAAGTTATGGCCAGAAAACCTGTTTTTTGGTCTAAAATTGTTCAACTTTGAGGCCAAATATCTTGAAGACAGTGATGTTTGAAGTAAATATGGGATACTATATTGCTTAAAGCTGTTGTTGTTAATATGATAAGCTACAAAAAACATTAGAAAACTAAGGGATTCAGATCGAAGGTCATTGGCGTATGGGATCTTTGTTGCAAAAGGTGGTGTAGAAGATTTTTTTTCATATTGTTTACATCGATACTACCGAGCACATATCAAAAATGGTTACACGAGATATCTTGGGACAACTTTGAGCAGCCACAAATCCTCGAAATTTTGGGACTTTTTTTGGTTTTTCACTCGTAGCTTCTATACGGTGCATCCTAGCGAAAAGCTATTCAGTAGGAAGATAAAGAACATAAAATTATGCGTCTAATGAGTACCAATCCATAACAATTCGGTTCAGCAACATTGTAGAAAACCATGGTCGAAAACGAGGCTTTCCTCAACTTTGTAAGTTATCTCAAGATAGTGGTTTTTAAGCTTCTGCGTTTCAATTTTGAATTGAACTATAGGTTTTAGCTCCTCAATTGTAGGAATTTACAGAATCAAGAGTTATTTCAGCATTAGTATCATCATACGTAACTGGTAATCGAAGAGCTGGCGGTTTTCTCGTGCAACGCATCAGCATTGCAGTTCAATGAGGAAATACCGCCATCATACTCGGTACAATGCGTAGAGGGCCTTTTTAGGGTTCTGTAGCCAAGATGGCAAAAACGGAACCCTTATAGTTTCGTCATGTCTGCCCGTCTATTTTGCTCGAAAAGTGTAAGGTGTATTTGAATAAAATTTGGAGGGTAGGTGTATTTTGTTAGACGCTACATAGTTCTGTAATGAAATCACAAAAAAAAATATTCTTTTAGTGGTGTACCCCATACATGTAACTGCAAGTCAAAAAAAATATAAATACTGTAAGTCCACGTGTGGCACATCAATCGATAGGCCTTTTAAAATAAATACAAGGTTTTTCAGCAAGTTTTTCGAATAAGTGAAAATAGTCGGAGATAATCGCCCCGAAAGTCACAAAATTTTCAGGGCCGCCAAGACGAGCCTAGCGTAGCGCAAGGGCAGGGCACAACCTACCTTTTCTCGAAGCGATTTGTCGTTTTTTTTAATCCTCAAACTTGGGTTATATATAATTACTAAGTTCCACGGTGCGTCATAATACAAAACATAAATCGTTTTGCGATTAATAATACAGTCGATATTGTTCAACCTCGAAATTTCGGGGAGTTTGATGAAATTTGGTACGAATGTTCGTTGGACGCCCTGTTTTCGTCTCCCAAAAGTCCCCGGGTCAGGACCTTGTAGAACGGCCGCTATCTTGGGAAATTTACTCCATTCGTAAGAAATTAAGGTTTTGTTCAAAAACTACGTACTCTATGAAAACGTTGTCTACAGCAACATTAAAGCTG
The DNA here is from genome assembly GCA_963854355.1 of Epinotia brunnichana. Classification (NCBI taxonomy): domain Eukaryota; kingdom Metazoa; phylum Arthropoda; class Insecta; order Lepidoptera; family Tortricidae; genus Epinotia; species Epinotia brunnichana. The sequence goes on along the minus strand of OY977942.1, from coordinate 18,799,431 downwards.
AATAAATTCTGCACAAGTCTGTAGTACACAACCTTGACGAGAAAACGTGTCTTCGTGGAGAAAATGCATCCACATGTGAAATTTGCCCTCAATGTCCTTCCAGGCAAGATTCTCCGATTTCGGAGCTCGAGAGAATTTCAAATGCACTTTGATTTACACAATAGGATATGAACTACATTAATAATAACATTCTATCCGACTACGGCTAAACCCAAAAGAATGTTAATTGATTAAATTTCTCGTTAAGTAGTGATAGTTTGCTACCAACTCCAGGTCAAGATGCTTGATGAATTCCAAAAAATGAGGTGGTGTTAGATTTCTCTTAATGCTTACAACGTGTTAGCGCACATCGAGTTAAAAAAAAAAAACAATATGGCGGGCGTGAGTGGAGACCAAATCTAAAATCACAACTTTGCTTCTATCACTTAATTTATCGGGTGGATTTCAATAAACATGCCATTAGTAGATGGGTCTGTAACACGCCATTGGTATACACTATACATTTAACATTATTGATGCGGGGCGTATTACTGAAACTTCATAATGTGATGGTCAAAACATATTTAAGGGCAAAAATGGGGCAAAATGCAAGTGACAGTAGTCAAGTTCACTACACACACTCACTGAGCCGGGGACTTTTGGGAGACGAAAACAGGGCTTCCAACGAACATTCATACCAAATTTCATCAAACTCCCCGAAATCTCGAGGTTGAACAATATCGACTGTATTATAAATCGTAGCAAAGTGTAAATCACGAAATAAACTTTCGATATGGTAAAATCTGTTTTGACATAACATTCATATGTCTTTCATTAGTATTGCCAGAAGAAGAACCGTCGTAGTCAGGATTTTGGTTGCGTTGGTATTTTTGGATTGATATATAGAAAAGTCCATACATTGTAATTTCAGTTTGTATAATTATAACAAAATTAAATATCCTAATCGAGCAATATTGTATATATAGTTGTAATCTCGTTCTCAAAAACGGCTCTTACGAATTCGATGAAATTTGCAGCATAGGGGTTTATGGGGGAGAAAAAGCGATCTTGCTAGGTCTCACATCTAGGAAAAATCGTTTTCTCCGTATATTTACACGAGCAGAGCTCGGTTGCCCAGGGACTAACAGTAATTTGCGTTATGAAAAAGGAAAAATAATGTATTTTTTGTTTAAAATTATAGCAACACATCACAAAGCTGGAAAGAGATAAACTAATACGCAAACTGAATGAACGTGGCTTCAAGTCATAGTCCGGGACGCTATGTCGAAGAAGACGACGTCGAGGACGAGAACGGAACCAGCCACCGTAGGCCGTCGCTGTAAACCGTGTAGGCTCGGACAAGAATAGGTCTACGGTCTCCCCCGCCTGTCGCAGAAGGCGACTAAAGGGGGTCATCGGGGTCGCAGTGTTTCTGGCGGGGGCCGGGGCACTCACCTAAAAACCCCGGGGAAGGCGACTATCATCCTAGGACGAGCCAAATGTGGCGAGGGGCGAGGGTGGCTCCAGTGCGTTTAGAATGAGATCCTGGAGTCCTCTGCATGAGAGCGCAGATAAAAAAAATATTGAACTGTTTATTTCAATAAAAAATTACTTAAGGGTTATTACAATCTTAACTACTAATTAATGCTAATGCTACTAAAGATGCCGGCCGCCGTGGAGTTTCTAGTGGATAAAAATACCACATAACCCAGTCATCCCCCGATGGTTGGGTTACTGGTTCGCAGGTTTCCTCCACGAAAAAAAATAACGTTACCATAGTTTTAGACAAGGTTTTCAATACATCATCACACATGTCAGTTTTTTGCGCTCGTTACGCCGATACAGTTGTTGGATCAGATATAGTTAAATTCCTATTATTAATTCGTTATTGCTCACCTTTCTCTAAGCCGAACTTAAACTAGATACCTTTATCGTCACTGTGGGCTGAGAATCGGCTCTCCATAGAAATAGACAATTTAAATACAACTATGTATTGACTATCTGTTGCCCGCGACTTCGTCCGCGTAGAACTTTTTATCGTCTTAGAAAATGATTTCTCTCAATACAAAATTTGAACCCTCTTTTAGGGGATAATTAAAAAAAAATTGATGTTCATTTTCTAGTTTGTGAACAAACAGTCTAAAACCAAAGTTAAAAATCTCATACTTTAAAAATGCCTTGAAATACTCAAACCTTGAACCAATTTTAACACTCTTAGGGGATGAATTTGGAAAAACTCTGAAATCAGTTTTGTAGTCTTTTAACGTACAGAATAAGACCGAAGTTAAAAATCTCTTACTCACACTTTAAAATTTTATTGCTCGCCATTTAAAATTTGAACCCCCTTTTAAACCCCCTTAGAGGTTGAATTTTTCTAATCGCTGAAAGAACTTTTTTCGTAAACTTTTAAGTCTCTAGCTCAAAAAAAGTGTTGCCCATACAAAGCTTTCTTAACCCCCTTAGGGGTGGAATTTTCTAAAACTCTGAAAGTACTTTATTATTAATTTTAATAAGTAACATTTTGAATAGTTTTAAGTCTAGTAAAAAAAAAAGTTTTTCCCACACAACACTGGCTACCCTTCTTAAGGATCTTAAGGATCCCCTTAGGGATGGAGTTTTCTAAAACGCTGAAAGTTCTTTTTTAGTATTCTAATAAGTAATCTTTTTGCAAAGTTTTAAGTCTAACTCAAAAAAAAGTGTTGCCCATGCAAAGCTTGCTCTCCTTTTTAACCCTATTAGGGGTGGAATTTTCTAAAACGATTTGTGTTCTTTTTTTGTATTTTAATAAGTAATCTTTCTACAAAGTTTCAAGTCTCTAACTCAAAAACATAAACTTTCCCTGATAAAAACTTTGCACCCCTTTTTATCCCCCTTAGGGATAGGTTTTTTCAAAACGCAGAAAGTCTTTTTTTTGTATTTTTATAAGTAATCTTTCTACAAAGTTTTAAGTGTCTAGCTCAGAAAAAGTGTTCCCCATACAAACTGTTAACGCGGCTGTCAATACACCGGGCACAGAGGGGTGAGAGCGGAGGAGATGACGTCACACAAGCAGAACATCTCCGCGCGCGACACACCGCTTTAGACCACGGCATCATACGCGCATACCTACATACAATTAAATGTAATTTCTATATATAATAAATTCATAAAAAGAAGCAGGAGTTTCCTTGAAGAGAAGAACTCCTCAGCTGGGCTGTTCGTGAATAACAGCCCCGACAAGTGGCGACCGTAGAAAGGACTGTACCGAAGTTGTTTGCGCGACCAATTCTAACGGGACTCCGGCGAGCGAGCGGAATATTCCAGAAGGGCCGAAAAAGTTGTACCAGAATCCAGTGCATTGACATCGCAGTTACGAAGGAAAGTAGCCCAATCCTTTACTATCCTGAACCTTCGTGATCTAGCCTTTAATTTGTGTTCATACTTAGTGCTCGACCCTCATTAGTGTTAGATTGGAAGTGCTCATAATTCGTGATTCATACATAAGGCAAGCAGTGCTATAATAATTGAATAGGTATTTAAAAAGTTATTTGCTAGCTCTGTGCATTAAGAGAAGCCTACTTGTATTCGTAAGTACGTAAAGTGCAAGCATTAATAGGTGTATCTACTCAGAGTGATAAGTACCTAAGCATCCATTTTGTCTTGAACCAGTTTCGCATAGCAACTGCCTTATAACTTACAAATCTCATTAAAAACTTAGCTCCGTGCTTAATATTGATGCAATATATGCCTTGCTTCAAACATTTTCAATTTATTTAAGGATATTTAAGCATCATTAGCCCATTATTCTGTAAATTATACCTAAAGCTAACCTAGCATAAACTGTGCTGCCTTTAGCATTTAAATACTGTATTTCTCAACTATTTGCTGACCATCAGGCTAGTCCCTTAAAGCAAGTAGATATTTACGCCCTCGTAACTGTGCATTTCAGTGATAACCAGTCAGCTGTTGCCGTGCACGACTCCAGTGGCGCGTCGTAGTCTGACGTTCCGACCTTCTTCGCTGCAAGTCAAGCGGCTGTGGACCGATTTATCAAGCTTTGTGGATTGGGTTTGAGCGCACAAGTTACTTTAGCTACCTACCTAATATCTTTATTTGTCCTTGAGTTCATTAATTAATTAAGTAGTGTACAGGCAATCAACTCAAAACGTCAGAGGAGGCGATTAAGGAACTTATACGCCAAAGAGGGACTTATAAAAGTCGTTTAACCAAATATAAAGATTATCTTTCAAATATACAAAGATTAGATAAATCTAAAATAAATGCATTGCTAATAAAAGAGTTAAATATTCGTTTGACTAGATTACAAACATTATTTTCCGAATTTGACTTGATTCAAACACAAATAGAAATGGCATGTATTAATTTGGATGATCAGATTCAAGAAAGGGACTCAGTGGAAATGCAATTCATTTCTCTCATCTCAGCAACTCAAGAGATCATTGAATCTCACTCCAATCGTGAGGACCAGAGTTTCGAGGATCCACAGACAGCCAAGTCGAATTTTGGAACGTGTAATTTTAATAACATTCGTTTACCAACAATATCGCTTCCATCCTTCGATGGTAATTACTTGAAATGGCTGGAATTCCGGGACACCTTCGAAGCTATGATCCACTTGAACGAGGCTATCCCTGACATAAATAAATATCATTATTTACGCTCCTCGTTAGAGGGCGGTGCCAGTGTCGTAATAAAATCGCTCGAATTTACCGCCAACAACTACAAAACGGCGTGGGAGTTATTGTGTGAACGATTTAATAATAAAAACATTCTTATAAATAATCACATGAAGGCATTATTTAACATTGACACGCTGACTCGAGAATCTTATCGGGCTATTCGCTTTCTTATTGATCACGTAACAAAGAACTTAAGTGCCCTTAAAACATTAGGCCGACCGACTGATTCATGGGATGACGTCATTATATACTTGGTAGCTAGTAAATTAGATCCCACTACATCAAGAAATTGGGAAGAATATAAAGCTGATTCGAAGACCTGGCCCGAACTATCAGAATTCTTGAAATTTTTGCGCAATCGTGCTGATGTACTTGAAACGATGCTAGTATGTAGGAGCGACAAACCGGCTGATCATAAATACCTACAGCCTAAAACAACGAAGACATTTGTCACTGCTACAACTGCATCTCGCAAGCCGACTAGAAACGGTAGCAACACGCCGACCTGTCCGGTGTGTAATGGCGCGCATAGGATCTCGGAATGTGTCAAGTTCAAGGACATGAGCGTCGAAAGTAGGTCAAGTGAAGTCTTGAAGTTACATCTTTGCTTGAACTGCCTGAGACGTGGACATAACGTGGATCAATGTCGGCTTGGTGCTTGCCAGATCTGTAAGGCAAAACATAATACATTATTACATATAAATACACAGGTTGAGAATAACAATACGGCCGGTGCGTCATCTGTCATTAGCGCGGTCAGCGCGAGCGCCGCGACGGTAGGTAAACAAGTATTGTTATGCACAGCATTAGTTAAATTAACAAATGTGCAAAATAATAGGATTCACGTTGCGAGAGCTCTGCTGGACGCGGGTTCTCAATCGAGTTTCTTGAGTGAAGGCATGAAAAGGAAATTGGGATTTCCTAATAATATTCACAACAAACCGATTAGTGTTTCCGGCATTAATAATTTAGCATTTAATATATCAGATCACTGCGAACTTACCTTGACATCATTAACGAGTTCATATACTGCTAACATTCGTTGTTTAGTTGTGCCGCAGATTACGGGCGACTTGCCTAACAGTTATGTCAATGCTTCAGAATTGAACATACCTACTGGTATACAGCTGGCAGATCCCGAATTCTACCGTCCGTCCGAAGTCGATCTACTTCTTGGCGCCGATGTTTTCTTCGACATTTTAACATCAGATAAAATAAAATTAGGCACAAACAGGCCAATTCTTCAGAGTTCAAAGGTAGGCTGGCTAGTGGCAGGGTCCGTAGGTAACTTCAATCATGACGATCACGGGATTGTTCATTGCAATTTCACAAAACAAATCTCAAAAGATCTCACTCGATTTTGGGAGCTTGAAGAAATTCCAATATCGAATATTACTTGCAGCGAAGACGACAATATTTGCGAAAAACACTTTATGGACACTACACGACGGTTAGATAACGGTAGATTTATAGTAAAAATGCCCTTAAACGAAATACCAGAGAACTCACTCGGCGATTCATTTCACATGGCGAAAAAACGGTTCTTGCATCTTGAAAGCAAACTAGATAAAAATCCTGATCTTAAAAAACAATATTGTGATTTCTTAACGGAATACGAACAACTAGGTCACTTGAATAAGATTAACAAACCAGATTTTGGTTTTTATGCGCCTCATCACCCGGTTATACGCGATAGCGAAACCACGAAGTTAAGGGTAGTTTTCGATTGTAGCGCCAGAACTACCTCTCAAAAATCACTTAATTGCATCCAGCATGTTGGACCGGTAGTTCAGGATGAATTATTCGATATTCTGAATCGGTTTAGGCAACATAAGTTTGTTTTGTCCGGTGACATACTTAAAATGTACCGTCAAATCTTAATGGATGAATCGCAGCGTCATTTACAATTAATCCTATGGAGGGATGATAAATGCAAACCGTTGGATGTACTTATGCTTAATACATTGACGTATGGCGAAAGTTGCGCACCTTTCTTCAGTACAAGGTGCTTGGTACAGTTAGCAAACGAATGTACAGATAGGACAATATCGGAAATAATAAGGCATGATTTTTATTACGATGACTTCTTGAGTGGTGCGGAGAGCGAAGGCGAATTGAGGCACATTTATGAATCAGTGACAAAGACGCTTGCCTCTGCATGCTTCCCAATTCACAAATTCCGCACAAACTGCCCACAGATATTTGCAGCTGACTGTACTTCAACTCAGTCGTTAAACTTAGATAAACAATCTAGCGTCTTAGGATTGCTATGGTTTCCTGATCATGACAATTTACAGTTTTCAGTAAAATTAGACAAAAATACCAGGGACCTAACAAAACGGGTAATTTTGTCCAATACATGCAAAATTTTTGACCCCCTTGGTTTGCTCAGCGCATGCACAATAAAACTTAAAATATTACTGCAAAAACTTTGGGTCCTGCATTTGAATTGGGACGATTCCGTACCCATTGAAGTAAAGAGAGCGTGGGATAAATTTGTGTCCAATGTGCATGTACTAGCAAACCTAACGGTACCCCGCCATGTTTTATGTACCAGTCCAGCCTCAATTGAGATGCATTGTTTCGTTGACGCGTCCCAGGCTGCTTATGCGGCTTGTTTATACTTGCGTTCCATGGACAACGAGGGTAACATGTCAATAAATCTGTTGTGTGCAAAAACGCGTGTGGCACCTCTTAAAACACTTACGACACCACGGCTGGAACTTTCGGGAGCTTTACTGGGTGCGCGGCTGGCCGCCAAAGTCGCCAGCGCACTACGTTGTTCCGTGGATCGCAAGGTATTCTGGACCGACTCGTCCGTCGTCCTTGGTTGGATTCGGACCAAACCTAAGTTGCTTAAAGCTTTTGTTTTAAATCGTGTGAATGATATACATGAATTGACAACTAGGGATTCCTGGCGACATGTACCCACTTCATTAAATCCCGCAGATCTGGCGTCTCGAGGAGTTGAACCTGTTCAGCTGCCAGACTTAAAATTATGGTGGCACGGGCCGTCCTTTTTATTACATGAGGAAGGTGACTGGCCTCAAAACATAGGGGCTATAAACATGAACTTACCTGAAATAATAAAACAAAATGACTGCTCAACCATAGTTATGATGAATGTTGAACAGCCATCCATGATTGAATTTCATAATTATTCTAACGTGAATAAATTAAAAAGAATTGTAGCATATGTTTTACGCTTTATTCACAACATTAAAAACCCTAAAACTAAAACAAAAGGATACTTACAACTAAATGAAATAAAACATGCACTAATGTATCTGGTAAAATTATCACAAAATCAAACTTATGCTACAGAACTATCAACACTTATGCAAGAAAAAAGACTTAAAACTAAATCTCATGTTTTACAGTTATCACCATTCGTCGATGGCGACGGTGTGATCAGAGTAGGTGGTCGCTTGCAAAATGCCAACTGTGAATACGAGAAGAAGCACCCGATCCTTTTGGACGGCAAACATCACTTCACACGGCTCTTGATGGAAAGCGAACACCTACGTCTGTTACATGCTGGCCCACAGTTGCTTCTTAGCTCTTTACGCGAACAATTCTGGCCGGTAGGTGGCCGATCGTTAGCCCGCGGTGTCGTGCGTAAGTGTGTAATATGCACACGTCTCCGGGGGGAAGCTATGAAGCCACTGATGGGAAACCTGCCTTCCGAGAGAGTAACCGGTTTCTACCCCTTCCAGGTGTGCGGCCTTGATTTCGCCGGACCCTTTTTGATTTCCAGTAAGAAGGGAAAGGGTAACCGCATCACAAAATGCTACTTGAATATTTTTATTTGCTTCGCAACCAAGGCCGTTCACCTGGAAGCTGTCAGCGAGCTTAGCACTAATGCCTTCATTTTAAGCCTCCGCCGGTTTTTAGGTCGGAGGTGCAGGCCACACACAATTTATTGCGACAATGGCACTAACTTTGTAGGGGCAAATAACGAGTTGGGTAGATTGCTGAAGTCAGCTCAAAATTCAGTTTATGAGTTTGGCAATGAGGAACACATCAATTTTTTATTTTCTCCTCCCTATTCGCCCACTTTCGGTGGAATCTGGGAAGCTGCTGTCAAATCAGCCAAATTCCACCTAAAGCGCATTATGGGCAATGCTAGTCTGACGTTTGAGGAGTTGAGCACTTTATTTGCACAAATTGAGGCGATTCTTAACTCCAGACCTCTCACTCCTTTCTCGTCAGACCCAACTAATCTTTTTCCTCTGACCCCAGAGCACTATCTGGTGGGACGGCCCATGACCTCGCTGCCGTCACCACCCATTTGTCTTAAAAACCCTGATAGGTATCAGAGGATCGAGCAGCTTCGACAACACTTCTGGCAGAGGTGGCAGAACGAGTACCTAGCAGAGTTGCAGCAACGTACGAAGTGGCGCCAGAGGCAGAAGGAGATCAAGGTTGGAGACTTGGTGGTATTCAAGGAGGAGAATACCCCACCACTTAAATGGAGGCTTGGAAGAGTCCTACAGCTATATCCTGGGACCGATGGAGTCTGCAGGGTTGCGGATTTTACAACGCAAAAGGGCGTGACCAAAAGAGCACTCAACCGTGTGTGCCCCTTACCCTGCAACAACGAGCTTGAAAGCAGCAGCTTTCAAGGGGGGCAGGGTGTTAACGCGGCTGTCAATACACCGGGCACAGAGGGGTGAGAGCGGAGGAGATGACGTCACACAAGCAGAACATCTCCGCGCGCGACACACCGCTTTAGACCACGGCATCATACGCGCATACCTACATACAATTAAATGTAATTTCTATATATAATAAATTCATAAAAAGAAGCAGGAGTTTCCTTGAAGAGAAGAACTCCTCAGCTGGGCTGTTCGTGAATAACAGCCCCGACACAAACCTTGCACCCTTTTTTAACCCCCTTAGGGAATGATTTTTGTAAAACGCCGAATGTTGTATTTTTCATGTTCTAATAAGTAATTTTTCGTCAAAATTTTAAGTCTCTATTAAAAAAAAATATGTTTTTCCCATACAAACTTTGCACCCTATTTTACCCCCTTAGGGGTGAAATTTTCCAAAACGCTGAAAGTACTTTCTTTGTATTTAAATAATCTTTCTACAAAGTTTTAGGACTCTAGCTAAAAAAAATAGTTTCCCACATACAAATTTTGCACCCCTATTTTAGCACCCTATTTTTAGGGGTAGAATTTTCTAAAACGCTGAAAGTACTTAATTTGTATTCTGATGACTAATCTTTCTACAAAGTTTTAAGTCTCTATTTAAAAAAAACATTGTTTCCCCCATATAAAATTTGCACCCCTATTTTACCCCCTTAGGGGTAGATTTTTTTAAAACACTGAATCTAGGTACTTTATTTGTATTCTAATGAATAATTTCTCTACAAAGTTTTAAGTCTCTATTTAAAAAAAAGTAGTTTTTCCCATACAAACTTTGCACTCTATTTTACCCCTTTAGGGGTAGAATTTTCTAAAACCCTGAAAGTTCTTTATTTGTATTCTAATGACTGATCTTTCTACAAAGTTTTAAGTCTCTATTTAAAAAAAAAATGTTTCCCCCATACAAATCTTGCACCCCTATTTTACCCCCGTAGGGGTGGAATTTTCCAAAATGCTGAAAGTGTTTCATTTGTATTCTAATAACTAATTTTTCTACAAAGTTTAAGTCTATAGCTCAAAAAAAAAAGGTTCTCCCATACAAACTTTGCACCCCCATTTTACCCCCTTAGGGGTAGAATTTTCAAAAATCCCTTTTTATCCCTAGCCCACGTTATAAAAGCAACATACTGTGCAAAAATCAACTCTCTAAGATTAGTAGTTTCGGCTGTGCGTTGATGAGTGAGTGAGTGAGTGATTGAGTGAATAAGTCAGTCAGGACATAGGCATTTATTATGTATAAATAGATAGAAGATATTGAAACTCCCATTCAAATATCTCAAAAAATTATGAAGCTACATCCGTTTTAATGTCGCTTGTTAGAGTGAGAAAACGATGAGGGACTGTGACGTCAATATACTCGAGCGTCATAGTAAAAAACAATCGTTTCATATGAAGGTGCGTTTTGCGGAAAAGGGACAGAACATACCCCCTCTTAAAACTTTGGACTCTTATAACTTAATCATTACCTATATAACCTCTTGCTTTGTTTTTTTCACCATTTGACTATATTTATTTTAAATTCTTTTTCGAGAAAATACATTATGATTATTTACCATATTTTCGATTCCTGAGCTATAACCACGAACTTCGGAATTCGAAAATATTCGGGTATCTCTATCTCTATCGCACTAACCATACTCGAGTGACAGGGATGCAAATATATGAACATTGAGTATCGGTTTTCGTGGTAGCGCCGCAGGTACTTTGGCTGAATGCGCCGAGCGCGTGCCATTGTCATTCAAAAAAAACAAATTCGTGTTAATTATATTGTTCAAATTGGTTGATTTCATTTATTGAAATTACGACATTAAACGACATTTGCGCATATAAGTTCTCATATCAGAATCGAATATTTTTTTATGGTTTATATTTTAGCATTTGTCTCGTAAAGGTCTATCGTAGACGGGATTTAAATTATTAATAAGTGAAAGGCAAAGCAATTCCGCCATTTTGACGAAAATTTGACGGTTCTTATAGCTGACAGTTGGAGCAGCGTTTGATTTCAATAAAAATAAATGAAAAATTAAATGAAGTCGTATATTTCGGAAAATTAATTACCTGTCGCAGTCGGATAAAAACTATAAAGTTGCAGCTAGAATAATAATGTACCTATATAAAATGTTTCATATTTTTCCGCTCATGGGATGCTGAGAACATTCGAACCGCGGAAAGCTTAGTTTCAAACTGGCTAATTCTTTTTTTAATTTAGAGATTTATTATAAGTGGAGATTTAAGTCACTTTTACTAGGCATTAGACAAATACAAGAACATTCTTTCAATTTACTGGGCGCTCCAATTTTTACCGAGGGTGTTAGTTCAGCCCGTCAAGCCAAAAGACAAGCACTTTCATTGGCACAGGAACATTTGGCACAATTGCCCCTCATCCTTCTTGGAAACTGCTTTGCTTTGTCTCGCATGGTGAACATGTTACGGACGTCTCCAACTTGGTTTTATGACGCTGATTTGAAATCGATTCACGACACTATTCAATATTGTTTAGAGTCAATACTCAATGTGAGTTTAAACGACAAACAGTGGTGTCAAGCGGCTCTGCCAGTTTGATACGGTGGCTTAGGCGCGTGAAGTTAAAAAACGTTTAAAATGGAGTTGACGAAAATAGCAATTACAAAACTCGATGAGCACAATTGGGTGTCTTGGAGCTATCGTATGCAGGCCCTGCTTCGCGGGCATGGATTCATGGACATTGTCGAAGGTGTAACACAAAGGCCTACTAGACCCTTGGCAGGTATCAGCAACAATAATGTATAAGGTTAGAGAGCACAGCTCTGCTCTTGATAACGAACAACAAAATACACTAGGCAAAGTAATAAGATTGTCCACCGCAGAGGAAGTTTGGCAAGAACTCCACAGGCTCTACGAAGGTCCTAACGAGAACCGGCTCTATGAAACGAGATCCAGCAGATGATATGTCTACTGTAAAGTTCAAGGATAGATAAAGTTTAACTTGTATTTTGTGTGGATCTTAACGATCACCATGTATGACAAGAATACACAGAATATATTTACCGTTAGTGTCGTTTTATTTATGGTAATAATACGTCAGACAATATTTGTATATGTTAGTTAGTTATACTGGGCGTTTTCCGCAAGTCGACATCCATTGTGCCTATTTTGCGTGAAACGGCGGTGTGGCGCTACTCTAACCACCCCAGCTCGTCTAAAAAGTTGGTGAGTGCCTTGGTGTTGCTGACTGCGTCCCGTAGTGTGTTTGGAGAACCTAAGTGCTTAATTCTGTATACTTCTACCTCCTTGCAGTCCAGTAGTATATGTTTAGTCGTTTCTTCTGCCTCCATGCACGCTCTGCACATGGGGCTGTCTGTGATACCTAAGTTATAGAGGTGTTTGTTCAAGGTGTTGTGTCCTGTTATTATACCCACTATCTTGCGCAGTTGGTTTCTATGTGTCCTTAGTAGTGTGGTTGTGAGTTTTTGGTCGCGTTTCGACAGAATCTCTTTGGTCCGTCTCTCGCCTCTGTGTCTATCTCCTCCCAGTATCTTTGGTGTAGGTCTTTGGTGTGTTGGTCCAGTTGATGGTATATGTAGCTTTGTGGCAGGGGCAAGAGTGGCTCCGGTCCGTATGCCGTTGTTTCTGAGCCTTTCCTGGCCAGTTCATCCGCTGCATCGTTTCCTCTTGAGCCACTGTGCCCCTTGATCCATTGTATTGTAACTTTGTTTTTATCTGCGCACACCTCTGTGAGGTTTAGGTGACATTCGTATATCAAGCTAGATGTGATGTTATCACTGCTCAGTGCTTGTAGTACCGATTTACTGTCTGAGAGTATCCGTATGTTTGTGTTTTCGACTTGTCGTCTCTTTATGGCATTGCAGGCTTCAAGTATCCCTACGCATTCAGCCTGGAATACCGTGTTTTGTACACCCAGTGGTTTGGAAATGTGTATGTTTAAATCCTCTGAGAACACACCACATCCTGTTCCCGTATTTGTTTTTGAACCATCTGTAAAGATTCTGAGGTCTGTTTGGTTTAACCCCTCTTTGGAGTCTTCTGTCAGTAATATTTCGTAGTCTTTCCCAAAGACTGCCGTTTTTGGTATTTTGTCGATTGAAGCTTCCATCATAGGTAGGCTTGTGATCAGTTTGTTGTGGATCTTTGTGTGGGGTATGTCTAGTTTCGTCCATAGGTTGAGGCTTTTTAGGCGTATTGCCGTCGCAGCCGCCTCTTTTTGTATGTGCATTTGTAGAGGTAGTAGCCCTAGCATGACTTCTAGTGCTGCTGTTGGGGTTGTTCTCATGCAACCTGTAGCAGCGACACATGCTAGTCTTTGTGTTTTCTGAATTTTGGTAATTGCACTCGTGGTTTGGGTGCGGGGCCACCATACAATGGCACCGTAGCTTTTCATTGGTACTATCACCATTCTGTATAGCCACAGTATGATGTGGGAGGCCAGGCCCCATCTTTTCCCCACCATCCTTCTGCATTGCCAGAAGGCTACTGTTGCTTTGTTTAGTCTGCTGTCTAGGTGTTTGCTCCAGTTTAGTTTATCATCTAGTGTTATGCCTAGGTATTTTACCTCCTTCGAGAGTGTTAGTTTGGTACCGAATAGAGTTGGCATTTCGTAGGTACCCAGTTTTCGTTTATTTGTAAAGAGAATTGTGTCGGTTTTCTTTGGGTTTACCGATAGGTCATTCTCCTTGCACCATTTCTCTGTTATTTTCAGTGCTGTTTGTGTGAGTTCACACAGTGTGTTTATGACCAGGCCGTTGACCAGTATCACTATGTCATCTGCATATCCTATAGTTAGGAAGCGGTTACTGTTTAGTTTTGTTATAAGGTCGTTTACTACCAGGTTCCACAGTAGTGGCGAGAGGACGCCCCCTTGTGGGCATCCTCTTATAACTAATGCCTGGTGACTTTGGTTTTCAGATAGTCTTATGATTCTCTTCTTTAGCATGTTCATAATCCATTCTATGAGCAGCGGTTCGGTTTTGTGTCTTTCTAGTGCTTGTCTTATGCTGCTAAAGTTCGTTCTGTCGAAAGCACCCTCTATATCAATGAAGGTGCCTAGACAGGAGTTCTTTCTAGCTAGCGCGTTTTCTATATTGGTTACTACAGCATGGAGGGCTGAGTCTGTCGATTTGCCCTGGCTATAGGCATGCTGGTTTGGATGTATCTTTATGTTTTTAAGGGCCGTATCCTTTAGTTCCCTGTCGCAGAGTCTCTCTAGAGTCTTTAAGATGAACGAGGTTAGGCTTATGGGTCTAAATGATTTTGGGTCCGAGTAATCGCTTTTTCCTGGTTTCAGTAGGAAAATTACCTTTACCTCTCTCCATTTTGTTGGTATGTATTTGTATGCAAGGCAACTGCATAATAGGTTCGATAAGTGCTCGATCAGCGTCTGCCCTCCCCACTTTAGTAAAGCAGGGCAGATGCCATCCAGGCCTGGGGATTTATAGTTCTCAAAACTATTTATCGCCCAGGCCGTTCTGTTTTTCTCTGTTATTTGTTTTGCTATATTCCACTCATTGTCTGTTGGATGATGGATTTCCTCTTGCTCTGTCCAGGTCTGTGTGTCAACTACTTTGCACCCCGGGAAATGGGTTTCCACCAGTAGACTTTCAGTCTCGGATGGATTGCTGGTGTTGGTGTTGTCTGGTTTCCTCAGTGTGCCCAGTAGTTGATTAGGTTGCTTGGCTAGTATCTTCCTCGTTCTATTTGCTTGTTTTTATATGTAAGTATTTGTATATGTATGTACGTTCGTAATTGACATATATATGAAAATGAAATGAAAATGAAAAATAGTTTATTCAGTAACTTAACATAGCTTAACTAAATACAGGTTGGTGTCTCTTTTTAAGTATCGAGATACCTGTGTCAAGAGACACCGCTCTTCCATAGAGTGTAACTTGAAACGTACAGAAGTGCACAGAACATGTTTAAATAATAATATAATATAAGAGGAGTAAATCCCGCGTGTGCGTGTGCGTGTGCGTGTGCGTGTGTGTGTGTGTGTCCCGATTTAGCGCAAAAGTGCTGCTTTTAACGACTGAGGATAAACAAAGTAAGGTACAAACAATAAAAACCCTATGTGATGGAGGTCGGATTTGATCGGATCTGCATTATTCAGAATCGCAGGCTAGAGTAAAACTAGTCACTCCTGGAGTAGATAAAGTATTCATTAACGTCATAAAGAGATGAGACTCTCTTTGGAAGCAAACTCTCAGAGAAAATCAAAGCTTCAAAATCTATTGAAAAACAGAGCCAACAGATTTTGGTGGACTAATAATATACATGTAACGTCTTGTAAATTGGGAATCGCGAAATTCGATGCAGAAATATTTACAAACGAGTCCCGATCCGGGTGGGGAGCGGTCTGTAACGGAGTGTGTACAAACGGAGCATGGAATGAGCAAGAATTAGCATACCATATGAATTACTTGGAGCTGCTCGCTGTCTTCAGGATTAAAATGTTTTGCGCGAAATAAATCAGACTGTGCTTTGTTGTTACGTATCGACAACACTACTGCGATAAGCTATATTAATCGAATGGGTGAAATCCAGTTTTCCCACTTAAATAGCTTAACTAGATCCATTTGGCAGTGGTGCGATGAACGAGACATATAGTGTGTGTGTGTGTGTGTATGTATGTGTGTGTGTGTGTGTGTGTGTGTGTGTGTGTGTGTGTGTGTGTGTGTGTGTGTGTGTGTGTGTGTGTGTGTGTGTGTGTGTGTGTGTGTGTGTGTGTGTGTGTGTGTGTGTGTGTGTGTGTGTGTGTGCGCGTGTGCGCGTGTGCGCGTGTGCGCGTGTGTGCGTGTGTGCGTGTATGTGTGTGTGTGTGTGAGTGTGTGTGTGTGTGTGTGTGTCGGTATATAATTCAATTCAATTCAATTATTTTATTTCAGGCATAGAACCCATATAGTGTTAGTCGTACAAATATAATGAGTTTTATCTGTCGTTTTCTGATAATAAACTTTCTACATCGGACTAGTTTTTATCTTTTACCCAAGTCATCATTTTCTTTTTACACTCTTTAAAGGTTGTGGAGTTGATGTCAATAAGAGGATTTATTAGGTTGTATAGGTGAATAGACTGGAACTCGTATTGTCTCCTAGCGTAATCAGAGTTAGCTGTCGCGGAGGGGATTGTCTTTGGCAATATATCATATTTCAAAACTAAAAAATCTGTAGCATAACTTAAAGGACGAACTTTTCAGGGAACAGCAGCCTGAGCTACCTGAGATCTTTTTAATCTGCAAGATCCTAGTCACGCTCCCAGAAAACTTTTTTTTTAAGTCAAGCTGGCTGCTATTGAAAAAGAAAGACAGAACGGTGGACAATACGGGACAGTTATGTGCACATGAAAAGGAACTTCTTTCAAAGGATGCTGGCGAAGGCTCAAACTGTGCTGCACTGGCCGTTAGAACCAGCGCAAAGTATGCCAAAGAAAATGACCAGAAGACGAAGAACAAACTAAGATGTTTCTAATGGTGAACACCATGGGTTCTAGTGACAAAGATGGTTGCTATATTGATAATGGGGCCACACACCATGTCACTATGCGCGGTGACCTGTACCAAGACTTTGAGCACTTTGGAGAAGCTCACACAGTAACAACGGCTGATGGAAACGTCTTTGGAGCAGTCGGAAATGGAACGGTTCACGTCAGGGCTATAGTTAACCAGCAGACGTACGACCTTGACTAAGACTGAAGACTTGTGGTATGTTCCAAAAATCTGTAAAAATAATTTTTCGGTGCAGAATACGCAAGATAGAAATCCAAACAGCTGGTTTCAATCAAAAGTAACTCGATGCTCGATGTGGTCCTAACAAGCAAACGGCAGAGATACGGTGGTTTGTACAAACTGGACTGTAAAACCAGCTGTACCCATGTATTAACCTTGTTGAAGATAGAAACATATTACAGTTTATACCACGAGCGTATGGAGCATCAAAATGAATTATTGAGAATGAATTAGGAGTCAAGACGAAGAAGAATGGAGAGGTATGCGAAGGTTGCATTTTTGCAAAAGCGTATAGACAACCCTTTGGCACTCTCGAAAAAGCTACGACGATGCCTGGAGAGTGGATGCACTCCTATGTATGTGGTCCGTTTAACAGAAGTGAAGCTGGATAAAGGTATTTCGTATTATTGAAGGTCGAGTACACACGATATCTTACGTATACTTCTTGAATAACAAAACACATGAAAAGCTCAAGGAGATGCTGTCTGAAGCTAGGAATGCTGGACATATTTACGATCAAGGCGCTGCTCAGTGTACAATCGCCCTCGAGTAGGAAAATTGCGTATTTAGCGAAACGAAAGCTACAAAGTTCTACGAGAAATGCCAGTGAAAGTAAATCGAAAATGACGGCCAACTCACCCCGGCGTGCCCGGTGAACAGATGAGTCGGTACCGACAGTCCACACTTCCACAGGCGCGAGCTGATGAAGCACTTGTTGATGCGAAGGTTTTTGGGACGTGTTTCACCAAATTTGCGATCTTTGGGCGCGACGAATGGGCTTGCGCGCGGAGCCGTTCTCCGCCATCAAAACGATATACCTTCAACTGGCGTTTTACTAATGTCAAAAAAACTAGACAACTACCCTACCTAACTGTCGCTAATGAATGCGTTCCCTTTCACGAAATATACTATAAAATGCATTAAAAATAACTACTCAGGCTAAGTGACGATGTCCGGGACCAACATTCCGCCCACCAAAATACTTCGTATTTTACAAGCTAATCTAATCGATAGGTAAAGGACACAGCTTTACCAGAGGTCTTTGCATAACACATGACTGTGTTTTGACTGTAGCTACGCGAGATATGCCGTCCTTACCGGAATGCAAGGTAAGAATTCGGCCGAGAGACCAATTGAGTGGTTTGAGTTTTTCGTCTTTAATTAAAACTAAGGCTCCGATCTTGGGTTCATTAGCGTTCGAGTGCCATTTCGAGCGTTGATTTAATGTATGTAAATACTCCATATGCCATCGCTTCCAAAAGTCGCGATGTAGCTTTTGCACTAGTTGCCAGCGATTCGAAATAGATAGAAATCCGGGAGATCCGGGGGGTCCGGGAGACAATACTGACATGGCATTTGGATCAGAGCTCATCTCACAGAGCGGGCGTGAATTTAAAGCAGTCTCAATCTGGGCAGCAACTGTGAGAAACTCTTCGTAGGTCAAAATTTGATTCCCAACGACGCGAGAAAGATGTGTCTTAAAGACTTAATGTTCGCTTCCCACAGAGCACCGAAGTGTGGCGACGCTGGTGGGTTAAAGCAGAACTCGATATTTTCGTGAGAGGCCGCATCTTGCATTAGAGGTAACAATGCGTTGTAGGCACCTACGAAATTGGTACCTCGGTCACAATGGATAAGTTGGCAACGTCCACGACGAGCGATGAATCGACGTAGGGCGGCAAGGAAAGCTTCGCTTGTCAATCCGATTACAAGTTCGATGTGAACTGCCTTCGTTGTGAAACATATAAAAAAGCAAATGTGGGTTTTGAATGGCCTAGCCCCACGATAACGTTTTATATGAGTGGGAAAAGGTCCAGCAAAATCAATACCGATGCACGAGAAAGGTTTTACCTGCGAAATTCGTGTCTTTGTAAGATCATATCTCCTAGATATTATCTCCCTGAGGTAGTTGACAACGCCACTCCTCTTCTGTTCGCCGGCGATGTAAAACTCGTCATGCCCATCAGGTCCATACTGGACAACCAAGCCTTACAAAGGGACATCGATGCGGTGAACAGGTGGAGTGAAGAAAACCAATTACTTTTTAACAAAGGTATATGCGAGATCATGACGTTTTAGCGCTCTCCGTCGCCCCTCCACTACGACTATCGCATAGCCGGAGAGACAATAGTTCGTGTTAACGAGGTCCGTGATCTCGGAGTCACCTTTGACACTAGTCTCACATTTCGGACTCATGTTCGAAATGTCACAAAATGCGCATACCAGAGGCTGGGATTTGTGCTGCGTAACGCTGCCCCGCTCTCTGTTGCAGCAACGCGCGTCCTTTACACGGCACTAGTAAGAAGCATCCTTGAAACCAACACAGTAGTCTGGAATCCACATGAAAGCAAATACACTCTCATGTTGGAACAAGTCCAAAAAATATTTTTAAGACATCTCTATAAAAAGAAACAATTATTCTATCCATTCTTATACCCCACACGCTTTCTACAGGGTCACCTGGGGTATGATTCCTTAGAAATGCGACGAAACTTAAGTTTACTCAGTTTCATTTTAAATGTCATAACAAGTAAAATTGACAGCATTAATCTGGTGGAAAAGATGCTCAAATTCAATGTGCCGAACGATTATTGGAACAAGCGCCTTGGAGTGCCTCTCTAGGCGATTGCGACCTCGCGGACGAACCTGTATTGAAACTCGCCCATACCTCGCGCGACTGCTCTCCTCAACTCCGTGCTCGCAGCATCACCGCAGTGTGATGTGTTTGTAACAGGGATGTCGCGGCTGATGACTGAATGTAAGAGGGTGTTAGAGAGACGTATGGATTGTTTTTAATTTTTGTTTTTAGTTAGTAGGTATTTGATTTTGTTTAGTAATTTAGGTTAAGTTGAATCGCTGTAACGTTTTGGTTAATACTGTCATGTTGCACATTTTTATGGTTCAATAAATAAATAAATAAATCTGCCATATGAGGCACCAAAGGTTTTGGATTGGCACGAAAGCATTTTATGCATTTTGCCAAGCGAGAACTAATCGTGCGCTTAGAAGCGAGGATCCAAAAAAATTGTGCTATGAAGAAGTGTAAAGTTCTTAATCCAGGATGTTGGTTGTCATGATGTGTTTGATCGATGACAAGGAGTGTTAAACGACCCTTACTAGGCAGTAGTAGAGGGTGTTTGCAATCATAATCGAGTTCAGAGTGCATAAGCCTACCGCCCACTGAGTTTTCTGTATTGTTTGGCCAATTTTTTGCCATCTCGTATGAGCCTAATCTCATCCGAGAATGCCTTTTCTTGCGCTAATCTAACCAAAATATTTTGGGCACCATCGAGTTCTGATTGAACAAGCGGGCCGCCTTGTCTATCACCAGGTTTACGACAGTTGTGTACGAAACGACGAATGTATGCTACAATTCGCTTAGCTTTGTTGAAACTCGAATGTCTTGATAAGAAATCGTCAAACTGGTCGATGGCAACAAATAACGACGTTTGTTTGGGAACTTTCTGTTCCTCCATCCAGTCACCCTCACGTTCTTCAATAGATGACAACGATACTGGCCACACTTTACTATCCAGCGCCAACCACGCCGGACCCGTCCACCACAGGGGGTGATCTACGAGTTCTCGAACCGTCACCCCACGAGAGGCGCAATCGGCAGGATTACACTACGACCGAACATGGTGCCAATGTGCTGCAGGTATCCTTTCCTGGATGTGGCTAACGCGATTACTAACGTATGTTTTCCAACGTTGTGATGGTGAACGCAACCAAGCAAGCGTTACCGTGGAGTCCGACCAACAGTATGTCTCCTCAAATTTAATATCTCCGGCATAAATGTCTTTTATGTGGCTAACCAGATCGGTCAATAATACGCCAGCACAAAGCTCCAAACGAGGAATGGAAGTCCTTTTCAAAGGAGCAATCTTTGAGCGAGACATAATCAAATGTATCGTGATACTGCCATCGCCATGTCGAATACGAAAGAAAACAACAGCAGAGTATCCTACCTCGGAGGCGTCGCAGAAACCGTGCAACTGAACGCTGCAGGACTCTTTCAAAGGAACGAATCGAGGGACTTCGAGAGAAGAGAGTATGTCAAGATCCAAACGATAGCGATGCCAGCTCTGACAGATGTTGTTAGGTGCAATTTCATCCCAATCTAGGCCTAGAGTCCACAGCTCTTGAATTATACGCTTGAACGAGAGGGTCAGGGGCGTCAAAACCCCAAGAGGGTCGAATATTCGAGCCAGTTCCGAAAGAACATTTCTCTTAGTGCACCTTTCATGAAGTGCACTAACTGTGAACGTGAACACGTCACCAGACGGATTCCACTCCATGCCAAGCACCTTAACAGGAGATGTCGGTTCCGAATCGAAAGAGAGTGCGCTGTTGTAGCAGTGTTCTGGGTTGAGATTCTCGAGCAATCGTGGACAGTTACTCGTCCATTTCCTAAGCTCAAAGCAACCTTTTCCTAAAAGGTTGATGACCTGAGATTGAAGGTCGAGGGCTGATTCGACGGACTCAACGCCAGTCACTATGTCATCGACATAAATGTCCCTTTTAAGGGTGTCAGCTGCGCGAGGATATTTACTACCCTCATCGATGGCCAATTGAACTATGGCGCGAATTGCGAGAAAGCTGGACGAGTAAGTTACGGTGTTTAAGCGAAATTCTTTTATAGGCTCATCAAGGGAGAACCTAAATAAAATGCGTTGGAAGTCTCGATCGCTAAGAGAGACTAGAATTTGTCGATACCGCAACCCGCATGTAAACGATAGCGAAGTAGTATCGAAACGAGGTCAGATTGCAGTTTAGGTCCAACGAGCAACTGATCATTCAACGAGGAGCCTCCAGCAGGCTGAGCAGTAGCGTCGAAGACGGCTCTGAGCTTGGTGGTAGTACTGCTCGGTTTGAGCACGCAGTGGTGTGCTAAGTAATAAGCACGCCCGTGTGGATCAGGTGCCACAGGGTCCATGTGGCCAGCATCCAAGTAGTCACGCATAAAACTGTTGTTGTCTTTACGGAGCTCAGGGTTACGAGAAAGTCTCTTTTCGAGTGAGACTACGCGGCGCTCAGCAAGAGTGCGTGAGTCACCGAAACGAGGATCGACGGTTCGAAAAGGCAAACGGACGATGTATTTCCCGTCGGTTGTAAATTAACGTGCATAAATGCCGTTCGAAGATCAATCCTATAATAATCGAGTTCACACTTCCTCGAGCCAAATTCTATAACTACCTACTTACTTCAATAATTTAGTCAACTAATAACAAGCTATTGAATAGATGATTATCTAGGTTCTACTAGGTAACTATGTGAATATTAATGGACAACTATCTGTGAACATTATTCAACAATAATGCACGATATTTGTATAGGGACAAAATATGCAAATTATATTTTTTGTTTTGTAGAATTACTTAATTTCACTAAGTATGTGAAAATAATGAACTTGCAATTGATATAACGTATTTGTGTATCTGTCTATTTGTTATTCACTTTACAAAACAACAAATACTAAAATATTTTTATCGTTGTTTTAAAGTCATCAAATCAACGCCGGTATTTATAGGTTAGCATAAGAAATGGCACGCGGTGCAGTATAACCCGACTAATTTTAAAATGTACTCGGTTCAAGCAGTATTTGGATCACGTCTACTCAATTCGGTCGTGTAATTACTTCCATCATCAATTTCAACAATTTACATCGATATTCAAAATGATTAATTTGAATTACTATGCGATAATTACGTTCCTAGGCGTAACAATTTAATACTTATTTCAATATTCGTGTGCAATGAAATTATAATAATGATTGACTACGGATACGACACTGCTAGTGGAATGTTTTCCTATATACTTAAAGGTAACTAAACGACAATTTTGATGAAACGCGAAGCGAAATATTTAGCGATACGAAATTAGCGAAATATGAACGAGACGAAATTAGCGACAGTTTTTCGATACGAAAATGGTATAAACGTCACTCCTGGCCATGAGGCAGGTTAGCTGCTCTCACTTTTAGGAGGATCCGGTAATCGTAGTAGTAGAAAGTAAATCGAAAATGACGGCCAACTCACCCCGGCGTGCCCGGCGAACAGATGAGTCGGTACCGACAGTCCACACTTCCACAGGCGCGAGCTGATGAAGCACTTGTTGATGCGAAGGTTTTTGGGACGTGTTTCACCAAATTTGCGATCTTTGGGCGCGACGAATGGGCTTGCGCGCGGAGCCGTTCTCCGCCATCAAAACGATATACCTTCAACTGGCGTTTTACTAATGTCAAAAAAAACTAGACAACTACCCTACCTAACTGTCGCTGATGAATGCGTTCCCTTTCACGAAATATACTATAAAATGCATTAAAAATAACTACTTAGGCTAAGTGACGATGTCCGGGACCAACAGTGGTCAATACGATGACAAAAGAGTAAAAGATTTGCTGAAAGCAAAATGGAGTGAAGCAAAGGCTGGTTATGCCATATACTTCTGAACTGAATGGTTGCTCAGAGAGAGAAAATTGGACTATCGTGGAGTCTGCTCGAGCCATGATGCACGCGCACGGCGAAATCCCTCAGGTGATGAACCATACGACATTAGCGAGTGAAACATTGCGAAGTAAACCGATCTTTACGAAACTTTCAATATGAGGGGCTTCCATTTTCGCAACACGAAGACGGTGCTACTCAACTTATCACATAGTTAGTCAACATGACACTTCTTGTTTAAATACAGAAAATTATTTGAGTTGGTTCTAGTATAAACATATTTTTTTTTCGAACAAGATTTTATTTACTCGTTCGTCTTTACTCCAAACAGACTATAATATTTTTTTTATATTCAAAGCAATGAGCAAACATTAAATCAAACAAAAAAATAATAAAACTTTAAAAATATCATTGTTTTATTTTTAACAAAGGCACAATGTTTAAAAAATTTGAATACGTCAAAAAGTCAGAAAGAATTAGTTTAATAAGTTCCTGCGCTCATGTTTTTGTTTTACTTTAAGCATTGATTTATTATTATAAAAATCAATGACTTTTCAACGGCTAAATCCCAGTCATGTTGTGGTATGACTAACTAGAAAAGCTATTTCCCAAAAAAAGAGTATCCTTTATTAATTTGATTTCTATGGTGAGCCGATTATCAGCCCACAATGTCGGTACCATCAAACATGTCCTGTAGTTAACTTAATGCACCCGAGTTAATTCACCTGGGGGAATTAAGAACACTTTTAGTGGACTTAATTCACCTCAGAAAATCTCGGGGGTTTAAAGTACACTTTTAAGTTCTCTTAATTCACCTACGTGATGCACCCGAGGCTGGATCCGAGGTCACACATTCCACTTTCAGTCAACCTAATTCACCTACCAGGGGTATAAAGTTTCAATCTAGCTCAAAATAAAGCACCTATCAGAAAAAAAACCATAAAGTATACCTAATGGACCTGCGGCTGGGTTCAAGGGCACAAAGTCAACTCTCAGATAAGATAACCTAGTTTACTGATCAGGGGAATAAAGTTGACAAAAAAGTATACCCATCAACTTAATTCACCCGTGGTTGGTCGCGGGTGCATTTAAGTATACTTTCCGTCAACTTAATTCACCCGTGGTTGGTCGCAAGTGCATTAAGTATACTATCCGTCAACCTAATTCACCTCGGGGGTATTAAGTTGACTTAAAACATCATGCGAATTTGACAGGTGAATTTAGTCCACTAAAAGTGTTCTTAATTCCCCCAGGTGAATTAACTCGGGTGCATTAAGTTAACTACAGGAAACATGTACATCCTTCTCACACTTATTAAACTTACTGATGCCCTTTATGACTGTCTACTCTGCACCGATAATGTAGATGTTGAATGAATCTCAAACTATAAGTATTTCTCTTTTCAACGACCTGCTTAAGTAAAAATGGCTAACTTTAACTAATATATGTATACCTGTTCAGTGAACGATGGGGGCCCAGGGTGGACCACGTGCGACGAGTGCTGGCACCAAATTTCGGCTGCTGATGTGGAAGAACTTCCTGCAGCAGTGGCGGCACCCCTTCCAGACCCTCGTCGAGGTGCTGCTGCCAGTCCTCACAATGGCGCTGGTTCTCATCCTCCGATCACAAATCGAACCCACAATAGCGAGCGTTAGGACATATCCGTCGTTACCTGCGGACACGTTAGGATACTCTGTAAATGTATTGTAAGTTGTTTTATTATGTAGCAAAATCCATCACCATATTTTAATAGGGAAGAGTTTTTAGGGTTCCGTAAAAAGTAAAACGGGACCCTATTACTAAGACCCCGCTGTCTGCCTGTCTGTCTGTCTGTCTGTCTGTCTGTCTTAGCTAAGCACCTACACTAGATAGAAGATTGAGAAGACACACCCAAAAAAGCTATGTTATATAGCCTATTATAATTCATAAGAAAGGATGTGTATACGTGGTCACTGCCGCTATTATACTTAACTGTTTTTACAGGGATGGCATGAATTTAACAGCGTTGTCCATCGCTTATTCACCGGAAAGCCCAGTTCTTGAAGACGTACTAAGCAAAGCGACTGCTAAATTAGTCACTCGAAATGTAAGGGACCTGGCACAGATGATAATAGATCGATATCCAGAATTGATACCATCGGATTTGGATTTATCAGAACTTCCTATAAATGCAACGTATATTGAGGATATCGTAGCGACACTCGTTGGGATTAGAGTTTATGCTTATAACAGCAGTGAGAGTTTGCGAAGTGTGTACTCATCAGAAGAACTTACAACTTCGGTTATAGCTGCTGTAGAGTTTGATGATGAGCTTTATGGTAAGTAAGCATTATATGGTAAATATTGCAGCACTAATTAAACACGTTGCTGGTGTTCAAATTACCAATGACGATACCCATTTGCTAATATATAACCCGGCGGTACTCGCTAGGTATTTACAGCCACGGATACTCGCTACTGGGTAAAATAACCCAGGAATTAGAATCGGAATATTTTAGAGAGAAACTCAATTCCTTAAATTGATTTTCTCTCTAAAATATTCCGATTCTAATTAAAAATAATTTTGCCAATTTAAAAGTTTAATTGATGTATGTATGGCTAATACCATATATATTTATTGATGTTATTAGCCATATATATATACAACAAAAAATAATAACTATTTTGTGCATTTATTTCTCGGTACAGGCTTATAAAAAAAAACGTATCAAAATAAAAAATAATATTAGCAATTTCGACAAGAAAAAAATCTTTGTAGGAACCAAGCAAAATTAAGATCAGTTATCATAACTATACTAAAGGTGCCAACAAAACATTAGAAAAAAACCGCACTTTTATAACAAACTATCTTTAAGTAAATTGACTTCAAACATCGTGACTGGATTTTTGTGGGCACGGTTAGCCCTTATTGACACTGGCAGCACGGCCAGCTTCCTTGATGAAGACATTATCGCTCAGTACGGGTTAAGGCTTTGCCGTGCCGTATGCAAGACGTATCGATGGCATCATCTACGCTAAAGTTCCAGGTCACTCAAGTACGGTCAAGCTGAATGGACAGGAAATCCCAAAGGTTATATTTCGAGCCATGAAAAATCTCTGCTGTGAGGCCATCATAGGCCGCGATGTCCTAGAACGATATTCAAGTCTAGAAGTCGATTTTGGCTAAAGCTGTGTGCGTTAAACCAAGCAAATATAGACCAGGTAGATCTATTCCCGAATATGGCTCTAGAATGCAAACCTGTAGCAATAAAATCCCATCGATTCTCACCGGATGATCAAAAATTAATTCAAGATGAAATTCAAAAGTTACTTGCTGATGGTATAATCGAAGAAACTTCCTCTCCTTGGCGGGCACAAGTCCTCATAACATCAGGCACGCACCACAAGAAACGCATGTGTGTTGACTACTCTCAAACCATCAACTTACACATACTTAGATGCATACCCACTCCCTAACATAGAGAAGGTGATCGGCAAGGTATCAAACTACAGAGTGTTCAGTAAAATCGGCTTGAAATTGGCGTACCATCAAATCTCGATCATCCCTGATAACAAACCGCTCACAGCCTTCGAAGCGGCAGGTAATTTGTACCAATTCTGCCGAATCCCTTTTGGGGTAACAAACGGAGTCGCATGTTTCCAAAGAGCCATAGACTCGATTATCCGTAGTTCCGGAATCGAGAGTGTATTCCCTTAGCTTGACGACATCACCATCTGTGGAATTGACCAAAAGGGTCACGATGCCAAGCTAAAAAAGTTTGTGAAGGTAGCAGAAAGATTTAGGTAAGTTAACAATCAATATGAACAAAAGCGAGTTTTCACTAAGAGACTTAAGCATCCTCGGCTACAACATTTGTGATGGAAAAGTCAAACCCAACCCAGACCGCCTGCGCCCACTACGCGAACTGCCGATACCTCCGACCTCCGCCTCTCTCAAACGAGCTCTCGCATTACTCAAAATGGGTACCTGACTTTTCGTCGACACTCCATTTACTAACAAAAGTGGAATGTTTTCCCATGAATATCGAACAAGTGAAATCTTTTGAAGAACTCAAGAATATTATTATTAAATCATTACTCGCAGCTATCGATCCCAACGGGATATTCACAGTAGAGACCGACGCTTCAGGTCCCTCAATAGCTGCTTCAGTCACCCAGAATGGTCGACCTGTAACTTTTTTCTCAAAGTCACTTAATGATAGTGAAAAGGAATACCCCATTGTAGAGAAAGAAGCATGCGCCATAATTGAAAGTGTAAAGAAGTGGC
This sequence comes from Epinotia brunnichana, assembly GCA_963854355.1. Classification (NCBI taxonomy): domain Eukaryota; kingdom Metazoa; phylum Arthropoda; class Insecta; order Lepidoptera; family Tortricidae; genus Epinotia; species Epinotia brunnichana. Next base: position 18,771,691 of record OY977942.1, on the reverse strand, counting down.
GTCACTACTTAATCGGTCGGTGCTTTAACCTAATCACGGTGTACGGGCCAGTCCCGTACATTCTTGAGATGATAGCTGATAATTATTGATAATGATAACACTGCAGTTTTCCACCATAATTATGATTTATTTGATAACGTAATAAAATGATACAATATGTAGGTTTGATGTGAATACACTCCGTGGCGGTCGGATATGTACTAACTTAAAGGAATGAAATATATGCTACGTGAAGTAAAATGCTGACGGGCGGAATGCACACTTTTGTACAGACCGTACATGCTCCCGGGCGCGAGATGAAGGAAGATGAAACTTACAAAATTATAATAAAACAAAGATCTTATAAAATTAAATTGCTTCACTGCTATTCACGCGCAGCGAATCGCAGGCCCACGATGGGTGACGTTGCCTTGTCCAATCCTTGTGGTCTTGATAAGTGAACTCCCGTATTGTTGGCGTGCTGTACGTTGATTTTCGCCTTGTGTTGTGGTTTTGAACTTTCGCGGTTTTCATCTCTAGCAACATATTGAATGTGGAAGTCCGCAGTTGCGTCGTCATTAAAAATCAGTTGCATTCATGTTGCAGGGACACGCAAGTAAGATAAAGAATGATGAAATCCAAAGATGGCATATTGAACTGTCGAGTTATCGATATGACATTAAATATCGCATTAAATAAACAAAACGTTGTCGCGGATACGCTTACAAGACAAATATGCGCCGTGAGTATTGACGACAAGCTCCGAGACTTACACCAATCGCTTTGCCATCCCAGCTTTATTCGTCTAGTACATTGGATACGATAAAATAACTTGCCATTCTCTATCGACGATGTGAGGCGTGTGGTAACATCGTGTCCCATCTAGGCAGAGATTAAGCCGAGATTTACAAATAAAATGGGAACGCTGATCAAAGCAACGACGTCATTAGAGAGAATCGCTATGTATTTTAAAGGACCTCTGCCATCATCCACGAACAATAAATATATCCTCACCATCGTGGACGAGTACTCCAGATTTCCATTCGCTTTTGCCTGCGCAGATACTAGCACAAAAACAGTCATAAAATCTCACGGAACTTTTTTCAATATTTGGATTCCCATCAATGGTACATACAGACCAAGGTGCTGGGTTCATGTCAAAAGAACTTAACGATTTTTTGCACTCCAAACACATCACTACCAGTCGATCATCTCCTTACAACCCCCTAGGGAACGGCCAAGTCGAAAGACATATTATGGCAAACCATCCACCTAGCCCTGAAAATTAAGAATATGCCTTTAACAATGTGGGAAGAGGTAATGACTCAAGCGCGACACAGCATAAGATCACTGCTATGTACGGCAACAAACACCACATTCACCTCACGAACGAATGTTCAACCACCCACGACGATTGTCATGGGGACAATCCATGCCATCTTGGCTGCAACAATCCTCGAAAGCTTTCCTAAAGAAATTCAACCGTATAAGCAAATATGATCCATTGGTTGAAGAAGTTGACATATTGGAATCAAACCCATTTTATAGCTCAGTGCGTCTATCAAACGGGAGGGAACTAACCGTATCAAATCGACACCTAGCTCCGAGCGGAAACTCTGAAGAACCAGAAGCTACTAATAACCATGATGGGCATAACAATCCCTTCGCCACACCCAATCCGAGACAACTGCAACATTCGCAGGAGCTGGGACTAGAGCAGCGTGAGGAATTCGTCCCTGAGCAACTAGAACAGCCGGATCCTGCAGAGAATGTGGGGACTCCGCACAACTCCCCAATACTACGACGATCTGAGTGCATCCGTAGGCCTCCCACCTACCTCCAGGACTTCCAGACGTAGGGAAGAATGTGGTATTTTAAAAAAAAACTATTCCATGTCATTCATACTGTCAATCATTCATGTGTCGTATATTTTCGCTAAATAAAGCCTTTAATTTATTCGGGCTTATTCCTTACAATAATAACCAACGAAGTCATTGTATGGAAGCACACATTGAATCTGAAGGTAAACGGCAAGGAATTTCATCCTCCATATGATCTTGTCACCCACCACCACCACACCACCACTTTCTATGTCACCTAGCTACTAGCTACCTAGCTGTGTACCTAGCTGCTCAATTTGTAAAGGAAAACTGAAAAGAGTCTCTTCCGGGGCCACGACTGAGCTGGCGTCTGAATCTACTGCTTTCTGCTCCGTTTCACTTTCGTGACCACTATTATGCTTCTCAAATGCTCAATTTCCGATCCAATTCCATCCTAGTCACTATTTTTCAGTGGGTTATTTGTTATATTCGTGCCTTAACAACGAAAAAACGAACGGAAACATACCAGAAATAATATATAACACAAACCGTCACTACCGGGTATTTTTCACCCATACGTACTTCAAGCATCCTCTGCCACAAAACGCTGGCCGCGAAATGACCAGCGAGGGGGGGTTCACGTGCGTTATGTATTCATTTGATGGTACAGCCAAGGCAATAAAAAAGTTACAACTAAAATTTACTACCATGTGGTATTTTTACCCAGTAGCGAGTACTCCAGGGTTAAAATAATATTTAAGATTAATATTTTAGATTGTGCCCTCTTTAATATGAATTTTCGTCGTCTAGTACTCATAGTACAAGCTTTGCTTAGTTTGGGATTAGGTCGATATGTGTAAGATTGTCCGCAAATATTTTTTTATTTACACTTTACGAGTATACCTACTTAGAATTATGTAATATCCAGACCCACGGTACTACAACCATCATTAAATTATTACACAAATTAAATTCTCTTTTCTATATAGATTCCTTAATTATGATCAATATTAAAATCATGTTTAACTATTTGGGTAAGTATAATGCATACTTTACTATAGTCCATAAGCCCACTCCCAATACGCCTACGTCTCATGACAACACGATAAAATGCATGGCAGCAGGTCGAGAAAGTTGTGCTGAGCAAGAATCAGAAGTTAATTGCACCTTAAATTGGCGGAAATTAGAAAAATCGGTTAATTATAACAAGCTTTGCTTAGTTTGGGACTAGGTCGATTTGTGTAAGAGTGTCGACAAATATGTATTATTAATTTTATTTGCAGGTGCTACGCAGCTCACTGGTAACCTGAAGTATTCTCTCAGATTCCCTGAAAGACCAAGGCAGTATTCATTTTACTCACAAGGATCAATATCATGGCACACGGATTTGGCGTTTCCGTATTTCCAAATGCCTGGTCCTAGGAACCCTGATTCTTCGGAAGGTGGCGATGCTCCTGGTAATTAATATTTTACTTTGATTAACTTGAAGTTCTTATTTTAATTATTATAACATTTAAATTAAAAACGATTATTATTAGTTTGTTTTAAATATTTATCGATCGTAAATGTAATTTTGTCTAGGTAGCCCGGTTTTATAAAGCTCCGTTTAACAAAATGTGATATCACATGTCCCCAGCACAGCATGATCTTAAAATATCCTCACGTCGTATATCTGCTTATTACAAGCTTGTAACCTATGTAAGTTTGAGGTATGTATGGATGTTTCTTCGGGTGGAATCTTGCAACTCTATTTTGAAACACATATCTTCAATTGATTGAGCTGAAAATTAAGGTAAAGGTATAGTTTAGATGACAATTTAATATTATGGTACCATCGAGCTGATCTGATGATGGAGACAGAAGGTGGCCATGGGACATCAGTACATAACCGACTTAACCCCGTTGAGTTTGGGTTTGTTAGAATCGTCTCAATTAGTAGTTGATGATGATGATGGTATACAGAAAAGTACAGTCGGCAATAAAAGCATGTATTTAAGCGTGACTTTAGATTTAACGGATCTTTATAAAATCGGGCAATAATAGGGTTAAAAACTTGTGAGACAAAACAAAATCCAGAAACGATTGTTTATTTATTAAGTTTATTGTTAAAATATTCGTTGTTTATTCTTAGGATACGTGAACGAAATGTTCATAGCACTTCAGCATTTAATATCGATGGAGCTCGTCGCGGAAGTTACCGAGCATGATTTCAGCAATTTCAGTGTGGCAATACAAAGATATCCCCACCCCCCGTACGTAGAAGACATGGCGGTGCAAGCTTTGCAATTAATGCTTCCCATGTTCATGATGATCAGTTTTAGTTTCACTGCTGTGAACATAGTGAGAGCCGTCACTGTTGAAAAAGAATTGCAACTAAAGGTAATCCTTTGATTTAACCATTTAACAGAAACCTCAAATTCAACGTTAATCACGACACAAATGCGACAGAGCGCGCGAGCGGCTGTGGCTGTGGTTTTCGCTACATAAATGGACATTTACCTGCTACGGACTACGGCGTACCGCTACGAGCGTAGCTGAGCTGTAAATGAGATAATTAATAACAAAATTAGAACGAACATCTTGCCAGCACGCTAATTTCACACTCTCGCTGCAAGAAACCCGCGACTATTTAGGCCGTAGTCGCATTCCGCTACTTAGCGCGAAAACCACGGGACCGGCTGCGACCCTAGCGCGTAGCGATTCTTGGCAGTGAGTGACTTAATTGTACCTAAATGATACATTTTGGCATAATACGTATTTTTTTCATGTTTCGTGAAAATTTGTGAGATAAATCATTCGGCTAATGGACAAAAATGGTTACATTTTCTTGTTCTAGGAAACTATGAAAATCATGGGGCTACCCACGTGGCTACACTGGACGGCATGGTTTTGCAAGCAGTTTATTTTTCTCCTAATCATAACGGTTCTTATTTTGCTTCTTGTTAAGGTGAGTGTTAGATGAGCTAGTTTACCAGAGAAAGCTGCGCTCTTAAATACATTTATCTACGCACATATCATTAGTGCTCTAAAATGCGTTCAGAAACCGTCGGAAATGACCAGCATTATTACAATCAATTTTACTATAACAACTTTCTTTTCTGTGGTAGTAGGTAAAATCTGTACCGTAATTATATTACAGTACAGATTTTTGTATCGTTATGAGTTTAAATTTGGAACGGCTGTCAAAACTCAAGCGGGGTCTCTATTCTAGTGTCTATAGATATTAAAACAGTTATCGATACGAAACGTCAATTCAATTGTTTTTTTTTTTACTTTTATTACTTTTTTTTTACTTTTTTGCACTTTTTTTTTTACTTTTTTTAAACTTTTTTTTACCTTTTTTTAACTTTTTTTTCCTTTTGTATAAATTTTTTTTACCTTTTTTTTATACTTTTTTTAATTTTTTTTACTTCTTTTTTTTAATTTTTTTTTTAACTTTTTAAGATATTTTACAGGTAGCACTAGTAGCAATGCAGGTCATTTTCCTACGGCTTCTGAACCCACCCTAGAGTACTTATGATATGTGTTTAGATAAATTTGTGTATGCAACTGTATATAATTAGGCCTTAAAACACTCGTGTGATCCTATTATGAAACTCGCTGACGCTCGTTTCATAAAACCACACTCGGATTTTACGGCCTCTCATTATGTATCAGTAGCATAAACTACTATTATTATCCCTTTTAACTAGTAGATACTTCACCTTTTTCTACTTACATGGCTGTTCCATCTCGTTTTAATTATTATTTTTCACATTGAGTTCTTAAGAAAGTTATTCTTATGGTTTTGCATAAAACAATCCTAAAATCTATTCTCTAAAGCAATCACTACCTATTTGTTTCTATGTAACTCTATACATACCTATTCTTCCAGGGTACCTCTGTACTGACAGAAGTCATCGTGATTGTGCTGATTATCAAAATGTTAATGCTCCTTTTATGATTTCGATATATTATGTAGCAGTAGGTACTGACTTATCGGATACTTGTTAATAATTTCTTAACGTTTTAGGTTAACTGGTTTACCACCGAAGAGGGCTTCAGCGACTACGCTGTATTTACACACACGCCTTGGACGGTGCTCCTATTCTTCTTACTGTTGTACTTATCCTGCACGATATTCTTTTGTTTTATGATCAGTGGGTTCTTCTCAAAAGGTTAGTTTTTTTAAAATAAGGAATCCGTTTGAGCTGAAATTTTGGGTACTAGTATAGTTTGGATGACAATTCAATATTATGGTACCATCGAGCTGATCTGATGATGGAGACAGACGGTGGCCGTCGGAATTTAGTACATAACTGACGTAACCCCGTTGAGTTTGGGCTCGTTAGAATCGTCTCAATGAGAAGTTGATGATGGTAGGTATACAGAAAAGTACAGTCGGCAATAAAAGTTTGTATCAAAAATGTTTTTTTTTGACAGAAACTTATTCTTGTTAGGTATCTATACATATGAATACATTGTAGGTGGCACGGCAGCCTTGTTCACTGGAGTGATCTGGTTCTTAACATATTTGCCGGCGTTTGTGCTGATGATGGACGTCCAAGTCTCTGTGGCCGTACAAGCGATATTTTGCCTTAGCATCAATACAGCCATGGCTTTTGGATTCCAGCTTATACTGGCTGAAGAGAGTGCAGGAGGTTTGTATTTTTATCATGAATATTTTACAAGTGATAATTTACTTTAAATTGATTTATACAAAGTTTTAACCAACTTCAATTTAGTAGGTAAATATTTACTTCGCCAAGTATACATGAACAATTACAGAAAAAACCCAAGTTGCTATATGTGGGCCGATAATATTCGAGGAGTTCCGTCGATTCCTCAAGGATCTCAGAATCACCTTTGGCACTTCATTAGTTCGTCCGACATCGGAATCATATCAGAATATTTGATGTTGAGGAGTTCCATAAGTCATCTTTGGTCTACATCATCAGTTCCACTTTACCAAACTTGCGATTTCCGAGATTTAATACACGAGTTATAATAGAAAATACCGAAATCACTACACGCGTGCCTATAACATTTTAGGGTTGCCCTCAATTTCCATGTGATCCCTTCATCAAATCCTAAATTGGTGACAATGGGACCACCTCGGGAGTATACTCTATCGAATAAAAAAAAGAATTTTGGAAATTGGACTCCACAATTGACGGAGAAATCGGGAAATTTTTTTTGAAGTCGGTTAAAATGCAAACTGTCTCATACTAACATACGACTTGTTAGATAGCGGTGATAGAACCGAACCGAAGAGCAATCAGTGCGTCTGTTAAATCGTTCATTCGAGTCTTTTGATTTCGCATCATTCATAGATCGAAACGGTTCGTTATTCCCAGATCACAAAACTTGTTCCTGAGCTAAAGTGACTAAAAACCGAATTACTTAGTTGCCTAAACCGATTGAGCGAGATCAGACCGCTTTTTATAGGTCCAGGCGGGCGAAACTCTATGTGCTTATGATAATTATAATTATGTTCATGATGGTCCAACCTCGAAAATGTATGTAAGCCCAAATATGAGAATTCCGAAAACGAATAGAATTTTTTCATTTCATATTTTTTCGTTTGTCCGAAACTAAATTTTGTATATTTTGTGTGTTCCGATTTTTTAACCGTTGCCATTTTAGTTCCCAGTTGATTTCAAATCCCGACGATTATGTTGTTTATCTCCGTGGGGTTAAAACTCCGTAATGTCGTTATCCAGATATTTCTAAAGACAATGTTTGTTTGATTACCTTCCATTTGCGTAACATAATATTATCAAATCAATTATGACCCGCCAGCGAGTCGAAGGAGCCCCGCTTCGCTGCTCTCCTACTTTTTGGTCTGAAGAACATGAGGTAAAAAACGAACCTGCCTGGGAGAAATACGAGACTTCTGTGATTAGACTTCAGTATATTTAGCGGTATAATAAAATTATGGAAAACGTTACCTCGACTTTTCGTAACATCGAAATTATGAAAATATAGTTCACGAATAGGTTGTCGAATGGAAAAGTTGGGAAGTGTAAGAAGGACTGTAGAATTTCTGGCAAATGGAATTGTGGTAAAATTAATCAGTGGTATTACAAACATACTATGCAAAACTAAATATTTGGATTATAATAAAATCGGTGAACCGCTTTCGGAGTAGTAGGTTAGTTTCGGAAATAGTAGATTGTCAACCAAGGGTTGAAAGTGACCCATTACACCCGAGATATTTCGGGCGCTGGAACGAAGTGAGAGCACCAATAGTTCGAGGGTAAAATGGGTAATTTCATCCGATTTAAACACTCTACTTTTCATTTCGACTGTGAGGAAAGTAAAATACTGCACGTACATTTTATAAAACAGGTATATTAAGAGATCAGTTAAAATACACTTACCTACTGCTAACTTTAGAAAAGTTTAAAAAACGTATCTGATCTAATAGTTTTAATCTTATTTTTTGTGTTTATATAATTCAATAAATAAATGTAAAGAATTATCTGCTTAATATGAAATAAATTAATTATCAGATTTAAGATATACCTGAATAAAATACTTAAAACTGTATCCAACCTCCAACCTCTTTGCACTGGCCCCTTGCCACGGCCTACTCGATTGTAATGCCAAAACGTGAAAAAAAAAGTGTCATGGCATTATGGCGGGCAGCCGAAATTTACAGAAATGATTTTGTTGTTGATTTTCTGTAATTAGGAAAAAGAATCCTAACTGTAAATAGTATTTTTCACAATCGTGTTATAAAAGAGAGCTTTTTAGTCGAGTACCGTGTTTAGGCCACGAAGCTTGCTGAGTGGCCTAAGTAAGGTACGAGATTAAAAAGCTTGATTATAACACAATTGTGAACAATACTTTTTGTACGAGTTCATTAAAATTAATTTTCTACGAGTCAACTGAACTAATTAAACAAATCAATACTGATGAAACGAAGTGCAGCCTATCGCTCGTACGCTCGTTGATATCTTAAAAGACATCAACGAGCGTATGACATCAACGAGTAAACTCGATAATCAAAGCGATTCTATTGGTCCAATTCATTACAGTTCGGTAAAGCAGCCACGTGATTGGTCGAATTTATTTTAGTTCTATTTTAAAAAAATCGGTTGTCTAGAGCGTATGGAAACAGTTATTTCGGTTGTTTCGGAAGTAACAGACTATTCAACGATGAAAAGAGTGACGTTGCAGTATTCTCTATGAAATCTTAATACACATATTTTAATCGTCGAGTACAAAAAGGATTTTTTCTACTCCTGTACCGTTATCTGTCATTTATATAGGCTGTAGCTCAAATACAATGACACCACTAATAAGTCGTCGCAAAACTCTATGCTTTATGGCCCAAAAACGCACTGTTTAGCGTACTTTTTTGGTTCATACATTTTTCATAAAAGCACTGTTTAACTTTTTTTTTTAATTGGCCGCTATATTGCAGTGGTGCCAAATATTTCGAAATATTTGTTTATGAAGTATAAACAAATATTTCGAAATAAAAGTATTTATTTACGATTTAACATTTGTATATTATAAATTATTTACTATAATAATAATAAACTATCATCTATTGTGTGTTAAATTACATGTTTTATAAATTCTTGGTATTATTTATAAAAATAAACAGTTCGAATTCGGGCCGGGTCCGGATTTGGTTTAGTTCGGATGGGAAGTGCAAACAAATTAAAAACAAAACAAACCATAAGCAAGAGCTGTCACATTTCCGATTTCCCACCAAAATACAGTTCAAAATGAAAAGACGCAAGATGATTAACTATTAGTCCTAAACTATTAAGATTTTATTCGTGTTTGTAAAGACAAAAGTGTACGTTCCTTTTAAAATGGTCGAAGAAATTAATAACTGCACTCCTAAAGAAATTGCGTGAGTACCAAAAGTATGAATAGAAAACTTGCTGCCTGAAAAGTTTAACTATCCTGTAGACTGTTTTTATTTAAAATTTGTCGTAGAAAAAGTATTGTATGCAACGGTGTATAACTGGTCTTAAAACGCTCGTGGCGCCTTTAATTGCGATGCTCGCCAAGGCTCGCATCGCAACCCACGCCACTTGCCTTTTAAGACCCTTCTTATACAACAGTTGCATAAAATAATATTATCGACTTCGTCGTAATGAACCCGTTGCTTAATGTATAGCTGGGTTGAGATATATGTAAAGCTTTTATTTTAATAATATGAAGTAACTCAATTATCTTTTACTCCGTGGCTGAACGTACAGTCGCCATCACATAAATCGGAGCAAACAAGCACGTCACAAACATCGGAACACACCTCTATTTTCAAGGCATTAGGTTGCATGTGCCGATATTTATGAACATCTATAGTGTACCTATGTATGTGATGGCGACTGTACCAATTAAAAAACAATTACTTTCCACCCTAGGGGAGAAAACGCTATATTCCACCCGGCTATATGCCCATGAAAAATCTACTTACAGAACAGCAGAGATGAAAATAATATTTCGAAACATCGATAGGTTACCGTTCATGATTAACAAATTCCCAGGTTTGCAATGGAGCCAGTTCTGGGAGGTGGCCGACCTGGACTCGAACCGCTTCGTGTTCGGGACCGTGATAATGATGCTGGTGGTGGACTGCGTGCTCTACATGCTGATTGCCCTCTACTTGGAGCAGGTGTTGCCCGGGCCGTACGCAGCCCCCCAGCCCTGGTATTTCATATTCCAGAAAAGCTTTTGGTTCCCTAGCAGAAAAATCATGGCCGGTGAGTAAAAACTCGGACTCGTACGTGTAAGTACTAAGTTAAGCGTTAAGGTGTAGCTGGAGATCAAAATTAAACATGAACACTTTCAGTGCCAAGAGCCCGCTAAGTGGGCGCTCGGCTCGGTTTTTCGCATGTGTCTTGTGTAAACATGCGTTACTTTTGTAGCTGTGGTGTCACTCCTGTCAAATCTGACGGGTTCTGCATCGCACTATCGAAGTTTCTTAAATCAGTTTCATAAATATAACATCCAAACAAATATTATGTAAAACTAGCGTTAAAGTAATGTGAGATAAAAAAATAAACAACTCTCATTGGACTTCGGTCCCTGAGAGATCTCTCTATTGCCGTATCTTCGTATCTTCTAAATTGGTGAACCCCGACAATGGACGTTAGCGCAACTCTGAAAATCCTGACTGACGCCCGACTCTTCTCAGCAAGCCAGACTCTATCTCTATCTCTCTCTCTCCGCTCGCCACCCTGGCTCTGAGCGCTCGCTCGCCACGCTGGCTCTGAGCACTGGCAAGCTGCACTCTTCTCTTTATACATCGCTGACCCCTCCGTCTCAAAGGGGGGCTGATGTGGCGTCATTCCTGTCAAATCTGACGAGTTTTGCATCGCGCTATCGAAGTTTCTTAAATCAGTTTCATAAATATAACATCCAAACAACTGTCATTGGATTTCGGTCCCTGAGAGATCTCTCTATTGCCGTATCTTCTACATAGTTACGTTACTCAATCGTTGGCAGTGAAAGGTATCATTGATTTGCTCTGATGCCATCATACCTACCATAATACTGCATTCAATGTGTGTACAAAATTTCAACTCGATTCGACTCCGAGAAATTAACATGTTGGTCAAATTAGGGGCTTATAAATAATTTATTTTTATTTTATTTATTTAGAACACAAACAGTCGCATAAACAAAAATATAAGGGGTATACAAAGAGTACCAACAGACATAAAGCTAAAGACATGGAGCTTCATTAATATATGAAAACTATGTTAACATAACAAGCTAACAATGTTACAAATATCGGAACAGGTGAAAGTAAAAATAAAAGCATGTAACAAAATAGATAGAAATCAAAATAGTGAGGCAGTTTCACGTGATAATGTAGACACGCTGGAGAAAAGAACCACATTTTTTTCAGATATGTAAAGTACAGCTTTAAGTTTTTGATAGCAACCAACTCCTCTGTCGGCCATCTCCAATTTTATAGAATAGAAAGCTGAAAAAAAATTGTGTTTTTGTCCAACGTGCCCACATTTACGACAATTTGTTCCAGCAATCTACCCCACTAAAACAAAATATGTCTAATATTTTTTTAAGTAAACATTATAAACTTATTAGTCTTATTTGATTAAATATTTTTCTCACACGGCTCTCGTCAGGGTGTGGGAAAAAATGCACCAATAGAAAGCGATGCGCGAGCGCACCCTGTAATGCTACTGTTCGGGTTTTGTCCTCGCTCACCGCCTCACAACCTCGCACAGCTGCCCCGCTATTCTGTAACTTAGTTTTAAGCTCACCTCAATGCTTACCTCAACGCTCATCCACAAATATATCCAGACGCTGCGATTCGTAGTAGCTAAGCGTATATAGAGGTTTAACGGCTTCCGTAGCCCAGTGGGTAGTGACTCTGCCTACGAAGCTGGAGGTCCCGGGTTCGAATCCCGGTCAGGGCATTTATTTGTGTATTTATCACGAATATTTGTTCCTGAGTTATGGATGTTATATATGTATATAAGTATCTATATGTATGTATCTATTATATATATCATCGCCTAGTACCCACAACACAAGCCTTACTGAGCTTACCGTGGGCCTAGGTTGATTTGTGTAAGATTGTCCCGTAATATTTATTTATTTATTATTTATTTATTAGTTTCGTTAGGCGTGACGGGTGGGCTGAGGTGGATGAGCGCTTAAAGAATAACAGCCCTGTGATGGATACTCAGTACTCACCCTTAGAATGTGTGAACATTACAAGCATATATATACGCGAAACCACGGAGCTGCGACACCATCACCACAAGGTGTTAAAAGTAGGACGGGACGACAAGTCTGCCATTTTTCTGAAATCATATTATCTTAGAGCCCCACATATAGAGTCCAAAATGACACCAAATTTCGTGATGGTCGTAACCTTACACAGTTTCGGCTGAGCTCTTCGTTCCATAATCATCTCAGTACCTACTTATTTAATCTTACTTCATTTCAGCTGACGTTAGAACAGACGCTGAAGATACTCCAGACATTATAATGGAAAATGTCACCGACGATCACACGATTGGAGTTAAAATGACGGTAGGTTCAGCGGTGGAGCGTCCATATAAGCCGATTCCCGCCGGCTTGCCTAAAATTTATTTTTATATACTCTAAACTCTTTCATAATTTTTTTACTCCGGGTCTAATGTCATATTTGGATAAGTATTAAACAATACCAATTTCGTTAATAATCATATTTATTCATCTTGCGTTTAATATTTTCGAGACCAAGGGAATGCATTACATTCCAAACGTCAGGGTAACTATGCAATTAATGTCACGGTACCTACTTAGATACATATATTTTATATATATTTGTTGCTTTACAGAATTTAACTAAACTTTACGGGAAAAACTTGGCTGTTGACAATTTGTGTTTGGATATTTATGATAATCAAATCACCGTTTTACTCGGACACAACGGCGCTGGAAAATCGACTACTATTTCCATGCTAACAGGTTTGTTTCTAATACTTAGCTCCGTAACTACCTATGTACTTCACAGGTATTCTGGTTTCAAAAATGCTCGTAAACAGTCTTATTTTATTAATCCGTGGAAAGTTTCAAATACAACGACTCTTCTCTGGATGCAGGCAACATAGAAGTAACTAGCGGTTCAGTGTGGTTGGCGGGCTACGACATCTCTCAGCAAACGGAGGCAGCGCGCGCCAACCTCGGCTTCTGTCCGCAGCACAACGTGCTGTTTGATGAACTCACCGTCAGAGAGCACCTCGAGTTCTTCGGCCGACTGAAGGGCTTCACGGGCCTACAGCTGCAAGAAGACATCGACGCGTTGATTAAAAAGTTAGAGTTGGAAGAAAAGGTAATCCTATCCTTTTTATCAGTGCTAATTATAAAGCCAAGTTCCGGAAATTATCAATACGTACTGTCTGCTCGTGATAAAATTGGAAACTGTTGTTCCGCTTTTGGTGTGGCTATTACCAACATGGAGCTTTATTCGGGTAGAAAAGTTTAGTTTGCATGGATAGGCTCACTTGTCACTACAAGCACTCCCAATGCAACCTTGAAAACCTAAGTACCTGTTCAGTAGAAGCTCCAAGTTAATTTGGCAGTTGTGTACACGGGACTAAAGAAAAATATATAGCGTGACTCTGCTTGTTTGAAAAGATGACCAGTCGTGTGATTAGTAGAATAAAGGTACTTGACTACTTGACTAGGCACCCAGTCTGACCAAATATATTACTTATACTTATATACTGGGCGTAATTAATTACATTCGTAATTGAAATACAAATTGAATTACATTTACTTTATTAAATTACTGGTAATGCATTACACCTGTAATTGAAATACATGTAGTTTGAATTGCTTCGTAATTTCTAATTGAAATTAAGCCAAATCAAAAAAATGCCCTCGAGACATTGTGCCGAGGATGCTGGCGGTATTTCCTCGCTGAATTGCAATGCTGATAAGTTGTGCGAGAAAGCCGCCAGCTCTTCGGTCACCAGTTACATCAACCAGACGTTTCGCGATTTCTGCAAATAACTTATGCGCACTGGGACCCCACGGACCGAGGGTCTGGACGCCAAAGGGTACAAAGTTGTAGTCTCTGCCGAGGCCTCGATATTATATTATAAAAAAAAGCAGCGTCCCACACAAACATCCGTCCCAACCTCCAGAGAACACCATCAGGTATTTTGCCATCATCTCTGACAATGCCAGGTGGCTCAAAAAGAGCAGGCACATTGATGGTGGCAAGACACTGGTGGATTATGTCATTAAGTGTCGCATGTATGACCTATTGTAATATTGTAGTAAACTATATAGTAAACTTGCATATGTTTGGAATAATAAATAAAAAAAATAAAAAATGTCCTAAAAAGCGGCCTTTACTTTTTTGACAACAAAGTCCGTGGTGACCTATATGTGTGGGTGCATACCGTGACCCCATGAAGCCGCAGTCCAGTCGCCAGGGAGGTCGATCCAGGAAGGTACCGGTATTTGGAGAGGGATGCGCATGTAGCGAGTGACCGGCCTCTCTGGCTCCGACCGCCAAATGTCTTGCGATATGGACCTCAGAATCGATTTGTAAGTAGGTTAAATCGTAATAAATATCGTCCTAGCTCCATTGAGATTTTGGGTTATCTTGAAAATCTTTAGCCTGGCAAGCATTTACACATTAAAAGCATTCTTGGCATCCTCCAAGCCCGCCGTCGCAGTCAATTGAAATTACATTCATTGGTAATCAAATTAGTCTTACCGACGCTTCAGAATCAATACTGTCTAACTAACATTTTTGACGGTTTTTTAACTTTTAATGCAGTTAGGTGCAGAAAAAAAACCGAATAGCATGCCACGCTTCCTGTAACATTATATTTTTACTAGCTGTTGCCCGCGACTTCGTCCGCGTAGAACTTTTTATCGTCTTAGAAAATGATTTCTCTCAATATTAAATTTGAACCCTCTTTTAGGGAAAATTAAAAAAAAAACGTTGATGTTCATTTTCTAGTTTGTGAACAAACAGTCTAAAACCAAAGTTAAAAATCTCATACTTTAAAAATGCCTTGAAATACTCAAACTTTGAACCAATTTCAACACTCTTAGGGGATGAATTTGGAAAAACTCTGAAATCAGTTTTGTAGTCTTTTAAAGTACAGAATAAGACCGAAGTTAAAAATCTCTTACTCACACTTTAAAATTTTATTGCTCGCCATTTAAAATTGGAACCCCCTTTTAAACCCCCTTAGAGGTTGAATTTTTCTAATCGCTGAAAGAACTTTTTTCGTAAACTTTTAAGTCTCTAGCTCAAAAAAAGTGTTGCCCATACAAAGCTTTCTTAACCCCCTTAGGGGTGGAATTTTCTTAAACTCTGAAAGTACTTTATTATTAATTTTAATAAGTAACATTTCGAATAGTTTTAAGTCTAGTAAAAAAATAAGTTTTTCCCACACAACACTGGCTACCCTTCTTAACCCCCTTAGGTATGGAGTTTTCTAAAACGCTGAAAGTTCTTTTTTAGTATTCTAATAAGTAATCTTTTTGCAAAGTTTTAAGTCTAACTCAAAAAAAGTGTTGCCCATGCAAAGCTTGCTCTCTTTTTTAACCCTATTAGGGGTGGAATTTTCTAAAACGATTTGTGTTCTTTTTTTGTATTTTAATAAGTAATCTTTCTACAAAGTTTCAAGTCTCTAACTCAAAAACATAACCTTTCCCTGATAAAAACTTTGCACCCCTTTTTATCCCCCTTAGGGATAGATTTTTTCAAAACGCTGAAAGTCTTTTTTTTGTATTTTTATAAGTAATCTTTCTACAAAGTTTTAAGTGTCTAGCTCAGAAAAAGTGTTCCTCATACAAACCTTGCACCCTTTTTTAACCCCCTTAGCGAATGATTTTTGTAAAACGCCGAACGTAGTATTTTTCATGTTCTAATAAGTAATTTTTCGACAAAATTTTAAGTCTCTATTAAAAAAAATATGTTTTTCCCATACAAACTTTGCACCCTATTTTACCCCCTTAGGGGTGAAATTTTCCAAAACGCTGAAAGTACTTTCTTTGTATTTAAATAATCTTTCTACAAAGTTTTAGGACTCTAGCTAAAAAAAATAGTTTCCCACATACAAACTTTGCACCCCTATTTTAGCCCCCTATTTTTAGGGGTAGAATTTTCTAAAACGCTGAAAGTACTTAATTTGTATTCTGATGACTAATCTTTCTACAAAGTTTTAAGTCTCTATTTAAAAAAAATATTGTTTCCCCCATACAAAATTTGCACCCCTATTTTACCCCCTTAGGGGTAGATTTTTTTAAAACACTGAATCTAGGTACTTTATTTGTATTCTAATGAATAATTTCTCTACAAAGTTTTAAGTCTCTATTTAAAAAAAAGTAGTTTTTCCCATACAAACTTTGCATTCTATTTTACCCCTTTAGGGGTAGAATTTTCTAAAACCCTGAAAATACTTTATTTGTATTCTAATGACTGATCTTTCTACAAAGTTTTAAATCTCTATTTAAAAAAAAAATTGTTTCCCCCATACAAACCTTGCACCCCTATTTTACCCCCGTAGGGGTGGAATTTTCCAAAACGCTGAAAGTGTTTCATTTGTATTCTAATAACTAATTTTTCTACAAAGTTTAAGTCTATAGCTCAAAAAAAAAAGGTTCTCCCATACAAACTTTGCACCCCTATTTTACCCCCTTAGGGGTAGAATTTTCAAAAATCCTTTTTTATCCCTAGCCCACGTTATAAAAGCAACATACTGTGCAAAAATCAACTCTCTAAGATTAGTAGTTTCGGCTGTGCGTTGATGAGTGAGTGAGTGAGTGAATAAGTCAGTCAGGACATAGGCATTTATTATGTATAGATAGATAGAAGATAATGAAACTCCCATTCAAATATCTCAAAAAATTATGAAGCTACATCCGTTTTAATGTCGCTTGTTAGAGTGAGAAAACGATGAGGGACTGTGACGTCAATATCCTCGAGCGTCATAGTAAAAAAACA